>JAQMRL010000001.1:31986052-34386052 GCA_035578175.1 Catonia carolina
AAGTGAGAGTATGTGCAGAGTTATGTGCACGCATCCAATGTTATTTTTTTATTTAAAAAAAACTATTTCATAAACAAGGTTACTTACAAAAGCATACATATTTTGCTTTGAATTTTAAAAAAATATTCTGTTTTACACTTGTTTCAGATGGAGTTACCGAATAGTATTACAAATTTAGGAAATCCTACA
The DNA here is from genome assembly GCA_035578175.1 of Catonia carolina. NCBI lineage: Eukaryota > Metazoa > Arthropoda > Insecta > Hemiptera > Achilidae > Catonia > Catonia carolina. The sequence goes on from JAQMRL010000001.1 coordinate 31,986,242, forward strand.
ACTGAGGTAATATATTTTTACCATTATGATTTCTAATGATTTCAGCTCATGTAATTTTTTATTATCGAATAAGTTGTAGTTAAAACGATTATCAATTGAAATCCTAGTGGGTGGTTGTTTTGGTTCAGCCATAAATTTTCACGAGCACGTGTCCGTACTGGGTTCAGTACTTGCTTGTATAGAAGAAATTTATTGAAAATCGATATTTCGGATGTCAGACTGAGCACCCAATACATTTTTCTTTATCTTTTTTATATGTTCTTCCCACCTGAAATTTGGATCTAGGGTCATCTCAAGATACTTTACTGTGTCAGCAAAAGTTACTGGATTACCGACAATATTATTATAAGAATATGATTACCAATATTTTTTTTATTTTTTGGTGCATGAACTGACTACAGTTACAGCTCACTGTAGTTTATCGGTCGATCTCCATTGAATTTCCTAATACTAATATTATGGCTACCGTCCATAACAGAGAGGTGGAATGTTAAATTATTTGCACTCAATCTGTTAGTTTCAAAGCTACAAAAAATAGTTCTGTTTCTTATCACAAGATCAACCAATTAAGATCACAAGTCAAACAGAGAAGTGAAAGCTGAGGATATTGCGTGCATTGACGTCAATTAAAAAGTGAAAATAAAAATAAAAATGTTATTGACGTCAAATAAAACGTGAATGAGTGTTATTGACGTCAATGAAAAAGTAAAAGTTGAATATAAATTCGTATCTCATGATCAATTTTGTATATTTTATTTAAAGATTAACACATGTAATGCACTGCCCATAACAGGCAGGTGGAGTGTTAAATTGTTTGCACTCAATCTGTTAGTTTCAGGGGTACAAAAAATAGTTCTGCTTCTTATCACAAGATCAGCTAATTAAATGACTGAATCATTTAAGAACAGAAGAGGTAGAGGTGTAAAAGACAATAATCAGAGTTATCTCCTCTGAAAGTAATGAATTTTATTATACAGCCAGACCCTGTGGAGGATGAAGTGGAGGTGTCATTATTGCAAGGTGGAATAGATGTGCTTTTCAGAGAGCCTGGTATGTTGATAAGCTTACTCTTTACCTCAGTGAGAAAGGTAATTGTAAACCACCTCACTCCTAGTTTTACTTTGAAAGCCTCTTGAGGTTCAAACCAGCCTTTCAGCTTATGACCTAAACAATATAATACGTACAACAATAATATTATGGCTGTCTTGCTATCAATTTTTTTTAAATTAACATTATTTGGAATCAGTTTTTTAAAAATAAACTATAAACAAATCTTTTGAATTTACAAACCACAAGTTGAGGCCTCATCACCCTGAGTACCTCTCATTATATCAATTACTCTTGTGTTAAAAGAGAAAATTACTATATAAAAATATATTTATATTTTACAATATGGAATACTTTTCACAATAATTTTTGTACATTTAAACTCTTTCAGACAAGTTCAAAACATGGTAACGTTTTAGGCGTCTAACTTCTTATGCATTGTTTAGAAGATTTATAGCTAATTAATTTTCGTGATTTTCAAGTCTTGCCTGATATTTTTTATTAAAACGCCTGACTTCATCCATTACATCAGGAAGGTTCCAATAATGTTGTATTTCTGCATTCCTTGCAAACTATGGCGCCCATGTCATAGCCCGAAGAACCTTATTCTGGAACGTTTGAATTACCTCTATGTTACTTTTGCTGGTAGTTCCCCAAAGTTGAACGCCGTACAACCAAACTGGTTTAAGTAACATTTTGTAAAGCAGCAACTTATTCTCAAGAGAGAGTGAAGAGTTCCCGCCATTCAGCCAGTACATCCTTTTGTATTTTAAATTTAATTCATTCCTCTTCGTTCTATCAATACTAGTAATGAAAATAAGTATTGCTTCAGAGTAGCCACCTTTTTTCTGATCTTTAGGGCACACGAGGTTGAAATGCAGATGGTTCAATTTCCTGTTAAATCGCTAAGGAACAAATTTGCCGTGTTTTAACACGCCAGGTAATCAAGAAAATAGAGATTTAGTAAGTAAGATAGGGCTTATGAATTTATATATTATGTATATTGTATTATTTAGATTTTTATGTTTTACTGAAATTAATTTGTTGTGATTTCAGGAAATAAGCGATTCTAGTTCTAGACTTTCAAAGGCATTTTTAAATGTGTTTGCTCGTCAACCCCCTTACGATCCGTCACCACCATGCAGCTGTAGTAAGTACAAAGTTTATTTTGTAAACTACAACTAAACAAATGCCATTATCTTATTAATATTATCATCGGGTATTATTACACGTGTCATAATGTGATAGATCATTTTAATTTGTTTATGAGGGCTTATTCAATACGTAATCATTGCATATAGTTTTCTGAGATAATCTTTTTAATAAATTAATTAAATTTTAACACAAAACGAATTAGTATAACAAACATTTTAAAGATAAATCTCATGAGCTTAAATATTCATACTCGCTACTCCGAGTAGCTCAGAGGGGTCAGAGGGGTAGGTGGATCAGAATTCATAAGTGGATCAGAACCATGGAAGTGCGTGCGTTACGCGCCCGCATTTTTCCACAAGGTAAAGTTCGGCCGCCAAAGGGGTTGGGTGAATCACAATATTTAGAAGTTTGAGAATTTTAAAGTTTATAGATGATATTTGTATGAGGTTTGAAGATATAGCAATTTGAGTTTTTCGTTTTCTTAGCGACCTGGTGTGTTAAGGGCGACTTTAACTACATGGTCTTGAAGTACTTTGGAAGGGGCACAAAAATGTTCAATACACTATTTCGCTACGTTGAAGCGTTTTAGAGATAAAAAAAAGTTTACCCCCAACCTTGTAGGGAGGGTTCAACCCGAAATTTTTGGATTACTACATTTTTATGTAATTTTTATCGCTGAACAACATGCCGTTAATCAATTTTTGTATCCTGAAAAAATTGGATGGCATCCCCTATAGAACCCCGAATTAAAATTTAAAAATATTACACAAAATTATTCGATAAGTCATCATTGCATGTAGTTTTCTGAGATAATCTTTTTAATAAATTAATTAAATTTTAACACAAAACGAATTAGTATAACAAACATTTTAAAGATAAATCTCATGAGCTTAAATATTAATATTGTAATAAATTCAATTACTCGTTACTAAAACGAAAGTATTCAGGTACTTTCTGGTTGTTTTTCAAACCATGAAATGTCATTCACTAGAGCAGTAAATGCTTCAGCGTGTCCAATTGTTCAGCCTGGCGATTCATGCTTAATGAAATATAATATTTATGTAATCTGTATGTTAAGACAATAGGGCTGTCTTGACCTTCATATTTTTGAAGCTATAGGACTGTAGTGAAACTCTTTCTGTAAAACTTTTGAATTATGAAAGAGGAATTTCATGATTCAAAAGTTTCACATCATTAGTTACTTCGGTTTAAATAAGAAAAAAATTCCCAATTCAAATTAGACATAGGTAATTATTAAACATATATTTTTCAATGAGAAGGAATTGTTGATAATTCACGAAATATATGAAAATCTTCACAAAATTATGTGGCTGGTTTCGTATAAGTTACGTAACTTGAAAAACAAAATTGTCATAAAAATATTTTCCAAGTCTCTTTAAGAATCTTGAAAGAATCATAATGTATTAAACATAGACTACTTTGTGACAATTTATATTTCGTCTAGCATGTAAAAAAAAGAAAAGAAAGTAATATTTTCATTTCGATTTTTCGATATCTAGCTTTTCATCGGATATACAATTTTCAGGTCCCCTGAACACAAAACCGTGTTTTACCGACAGGTGTGTGTGTGTGTGTGTGTGTGTGTGTGTGTTTGGCAATAGGGCTATTGGGGGACATTGGTATTGATTTTCATTGACGTACTGAGGACTAAAAACGGACTGAGGACACACACATGGTCCTCGGAACGTAAAACGTTGAAATTCGGCTTCTACGGCCTTCTACGATTCAGAAAAGTATATATTTTTAAGAAAAAAAAAATGTCCCCTGTTAGTATGGTGTGCAGGGACAGTTAGTTCCAAGTGTGTCTCCCACGTAGCGCTGACACTTGAGAGTCATACACACCAAACACACAAGTTCTTGTTCTAAACCGCATAACCGAGGACTCTCGAGCCATTCTCAAAGTTAACAAAAAATTCAAAATAAGTCCTCAGTTGAACCGTCTGTTACAACCGTACAATGTAGCCTTGTGTGTATTAGCAGTACACTGATGCCAAGTTTCATACACACATTGTATTGCCTTAAGTCGTATAAGTGAGGACTCACGAGCCATTCTCATAGTTAACAAAAAATTCAAAATAAGTCCTCAGTTGAACCGTCTGTTACAACCGTACAATGTAGCCTTGTGTGTATTAGCAGTACACTGATGCCAAGTTTCGTACAACACTGTTAGTCTGTAATGTATACAGGAGAAGCATAATGTTCTGTCTTTGCAAATCACTTCATTCAGAATAGTGGGAACTGTTGGCGCATTTGTATTTCCCTTTTGTTTTATCGGTATTATAATTGTAAACTTACCATATTGTTTATTGCTCTACCTATTGTTTTTTTTTGTGATTCAAACGATTCCTAAATTTGTGATTAAACTATTCTACGGCGTGTAAGTACTAATCAAAGCGTACATAGTACGGATTTTAAAGTACTTTAATTAATTGTAGCACCCTAAATCGCTTTGATTAGTACTTACTAAAACATTTTTGCCTTATTTGGTTTTAATTTATAATTAATAAAACATAATGTAATTTAGCTTCTACAGAAAGGAAGTAAAATATACGGTTCGTTTAGAGTTTAGCGGATATTTACAGTTGTCCCATTGCGTAAGATCAGCTTATTTTCCTTCTGCAACCCACATTCTTAAATGATTAGAGACATTCTGTTTTGCCAAACTACAAAGTTTATTGTGAATTGAAATAAACTAAATAATAGTACGTAAAGTTTAATATGAATTATGGTACAAAGACTTATTTTGAAGTGAAACGTAAAAGTTACATAATTTCTATACCAGTTCAATAGGTATAATAAAATTATTATTAAGAACCCTACAAATTATTAAATATTAATATTATTAACTAGCATACATACCCCGCGCGGCTTCGCACGGGAAACATGTTTAGGCCTAATGTACAATAACAAAATATAACTGTAAATAAAATAGCAATAATGTAAATAACAAATTGTAACAAAAATTAGCTGCTAGTCGACTGTATACTCCAAAAACACGCGCGCGCGCGCACACACACACATATACAGGGCGTTCTGAAAAAGTCCAAGAATTCAAGGCGTGATTCACCACAACAAAAGAAGAAAAAAAGTTCAAATTAACGTAGGTTCAAAAATCATCAGTTACCGAGTTATACAGGGTGAAAGATTTCGTCAGAATTTCAGTTACCCCGTTGAAACGAAGCCCTATAGATATTTGTTGGGCGTTAAATTAGGCATAAATTTTACCGTATCGTATGTAAAATGAACAGAAAAATTGAACAAAACAGGTTTCAGACCTGTAGCTGCAGTAATTTTTAAGATATCTGATGAAATACGCAAAACTTGGTCCCGAAAAACAAGTTTCTTTTAGGTTTGAAGCAGATGAACTTTGTTAAATGGATAATAAACTCAAGAAATTCTTATACAAAACTTGTAGAGAATTTAAATCCGAAGAGAATGATGTAAATAAGTCAATAATAGACAAACGTTATTTTAAAAAAATTATTTTTTAATTAAATAAAAAAAACGCATGATAAATAGACAAAATCTGTTGAACTCTCTACTAACTTAATTAATGTTGTCGAAATTGGCCATTGGGCTGGCTCCACTATCATAAACCTTTCATCTCATTCACTAGGTAGTTGTTAAGTTCTGTACAGTGTGAATAAAAATAAAGTTTAAAGTCAAAAAAAAATTAATGTAATAGGTACTTAAAAGAAAACACTTGTATTAAAACATGATTTAAGAAAATAAATCATATGTTTTATTTAAAACATATGATATAACAAAAAATACATTGTTGTAAATAATCTAAATAAATATTACAAGCAGTTATTTTTCCATTCCTCATTAAGTAAATATCTGTACTGTAATACAAGTTAGTGTGCTGTTGCAGTTAATTTTTGATGCAGTAAACATCTCATTCACCATGGCGGGTAATATGAATATTATTTACACTAAAAGTGAGATGGCAGATATGCGTTTAATGTACGGTCCCGCACGTTGCAACAGTCTAGAGGCTAGACGCCTCTATCAGGAACATTTTCTTAATAGACAGTTACCGTCTCACAAAATGTTTTCTTCCATTCATAGAAGGTTAAGAGAGACAGGAACCTTACAACCAAAAAAAGTTGGTAGATCAGGATGGCCACGTACAACGTGTACAGCCGAATTGGATGAAATAGAGAATCATCCTGGAAGAAGTAAGAGAGCTAGCTATGGATTTCGGTGTTAGTCATTCAATTGTCTGAAAGGTTTTGCATGAGCAGCAGTTGCATTCCTGTCACTATCAAAAGGTTCAGGCTCTTATGCCTAAAGATTACTTTCCCCGTGTTCAGCTATGCCAATGGCTTATCGAAAGGTGCACCAGTCCAAATTTCTTAAGCAACATTTTTTTTACTGATGAAGCAAAATTTTCAAGATTGGCTATTGTTAACATCCACAATACTCACATGTGGCCAATTGAAAACTCACGTGCTATTTCAGAGAACCGTCACCAATATCAGTTTTCTGTAAACGTATGGGCTGCTATTCTGGGTGACAAAATTTTTATCCATTTTTTACCTGCTACGCTCAATGGCGAAAATTATTTACATTTATTGATTAATAATCTGCACGAGTTACTCGAAGATGTGCCTCTAAACACACGCAACAAAATGAGGTTTATACAGGATGGGGCTCCGGCTCATTACATATTACGAGTTAAAGAATTTCTAAATGAAGCATACCCTAACAGATGGATTGGACGAGGAGCCCTAGTAGCATGGCCTGCAAGGTCACCTGACCTCAATCCTCTAGACTTTTCTCATGGACATTTAAAGTCGCTTGTCTACGACTCGCCTGTGGATACCAAAGAAGAGTTGCTCACAAGGATTATTAATGGGATTCAGAGGATACGTGAGACACCTGGGATCTTAGAAAGAGTTTACCAGTCCATGAGAAAACGGCTGGATGCTTGTATTTTGAACATCTATTGTGACGTGGTTATTTTTTATGGCAACTGTTACTTTTTTGATGTATGAAAATTTATAGTTGTTAAAAATGTTTACTTGATAAAAATAAACAGTAAGTAACTAATTAATTTATTTTAATACATGTATTTTCTTTTAAGTACATTAATTAAGTTAATAGAGAGTTTAACAGATTTTGTCTTTTAAATCTTGTGGTTCCTAGTTTTATGTCCTTTAAAAGATGTAACATGAAATGAAAATAAAATTCTGTAACGAAGGGCAAACATCAGAGGGCTATACACGAATGTAGTAGACTTATGTACGTTGGATGAAACACAGTCGCGAATGCTTGTATTAAAATATTACAATTAAAATTCGCGGGAAGGTCATTACAAGATCATCTTCTTTCTCTGATCGCTACCAAATGCCGATGTGTGGGTTGCTACAATTAAAGTAGGCCTACTCAAAACAATGGTGTAGAACTATGGTCCACGGTTTGTAGCCTGGAGGCAATTTTATAATGGCAATTTGCGTGTGTCCTCGGTGAGATGGAAGAAATACAAGGTCCTCAGATAGTGAATGAAAATTATTTTTAACAGATTTTCGGTGTGTGTCTTCACTTCGATGGCTAAATACTATGGTCCTCGGTTTGTAGCCGGGAATGCAATTCGTGTGTGTCCTCGGTGAGATGGAAGAAGTACAAGGTCCTCTAACAGTGAATGAAAATCATTTTAACGGTTTTTTGGTGTGTGTCCTCACTTCGATGGCTAAATACTATGGTCCTCAGATAGTGAATGAAAATCATTTTTAACGGTTTTTTAGTGTGTGTCCTCACTGCGATGGCTAAATACTATGGTCCTCAGATAGTGAATGAAAATCATTTTTAACGGTTTTTGGTGTGTGTCCTCACTTAGATGGCCAAATACTATGGTCCTCAGATAGTGAATGAAAATCATTTTTAACGGTTTTTTGTGTGTGTCCTCACTTCGATGACTAAATGTTATGGTCCTCAGATGGTATGGTAGTTTCAAAAAACTTAAAAAGTTGCGATAGCTCAAAATTTGACTATTCGGGACGCATAAAAAAATTTTTACAACACAGTGACGCATATATTTTCCAGAAAAACTGATTAATTAATGATGTCCTCGAAACGTGTGGTTCGGACTTTTGACCTCGGAACGTACCCGGGGAAAACCTGTGTGTGTGTGTGTGTGTGAATTAAACACCTCAAAAACAAAATCTCGTACGCAGTTGAAATTCGGATGTAAATGAGGTATAATGAGACACGAAAAATTTCTTCAAAATCGATTAACTGGAAGTAGTGTTCGTGAAATTTTTCACTTTTTGCGATTTTCTCAAAAACACTTCTATAATTTTGATTAAAATTGTCTCATTAACTACATTTTGTTCTTTACAAGATGAGGTAGGCGGGATATCCGCTGAAATTCATGGGAGGCCGTGATCTCGTGGTAAAAAATGTTTTTTTAAAGATTGTGGTTTTTATACGAATTTTATCGCAATAGTTCATAAATTAAGTTACTGTATAGAAAATTAATAAACCTAAAATTTTTATTTCAAACATTCTTTTTACAGTGCTTATTTTAGCGTCAATTAATGTATTTTCATATTTTGCAAGTAGTTTTTACTGTTACATATTTCTGATAAATAAATATATATATATTCAACTTGTATTTTAACTACTAAATTAAGCTTTTATTCACTATTCCTATTATTGTAGTTATGTAATTTTATTAATTCATACAAATTGTAACCAAAATATATCTTAGGTACTATCGGCTATTAGAAAATTTTATTCTCACAATGTATTTCCATGTAGTAGTTAATCATTAATTAATCGATTAATTAGTTTTAATCGATACACACTTTTCTTATCAAGAATTCGAAATAATTTTTATTTCATAAAACTTTACTTTCGATTATACTGTATACACATTTTTAATTTAACTAATCATATTGAAAATCAGTTATCGATATTAAGTACATTACATATACATATTTGTTTTATTCCTAATTTGTGTACGTTGCAATCTGTTCAATTCAGAACAATAAGCAACCCCATGACCCAATGAGATGAGGATGATGTGCATGACGTGTAATCTTGTACAGGCCCAGGCCGACCATTCCTGAGAGAGTATGGTTAATTGAACCCCAACCATCAAAGTTCACCGGTAACCACTGTCTAGTATTTAAATCCGTATAAAAGTAACTATTTCTACTAGGATTTGAACCAGACCTTCGTCTCCGAAAATCAGCTGTTGAACAGCTGATTCGCGGCGACGACTTTATCTCTAGACCAACTCGGTTGGTTAACATATTTTTTAAAATTTATAATTTAAAATTATTTATGAGTTTTTTATACACCTTTCTTTCGTCCTGGTTCAAGCATTACTAAAATTGAATAACAGTGTTCTTTTTATAAGAAGAACATAAACTTTAAATAAATTCAAAATTTCAAAATACTCTAACCGTACAATCCTAAACATAATGTTTCTTGAACATAAAATTAAATTAAAAATTTAATATAATTTTTAATCATTCTTTTCAACGTAAATTAAAATATCTATTTGTTAAGCTTTCTTGAACTTCCCTGCACTAGACACATGACCATGATGATCCTCTACATTGTTGTTGTTGTTGTTTAGGTGATCAGCCAAAAGGCTGGTTTGAACCTGTAGAGGTTTTATTTTACTAAGTAAAACGAGGGGTTAGGTGGTTTACAATTGCCTTCCTCACTGAGTAGAAAAGTATGCTTATCAGCATCCCGGCCCCTCTGAAAAGTACATATTTTCCACTTTGCAAATGACACCTTCACTCCATTCACCACAGGGTCTGGCTGTACAATGAAATTCATTAATTTCAGAGGAGATAACTCCTCTACATTAGATTAGATTATTTACATTAGATTATCTACATTAGATTAGAGATAACTCCTCTACATTATCCACCAAAACAGATTGATTTTCATTTAACGCCATTCACTTATGATTAAAATTATGTTATTTTTTTATTATTTTTACATTGCCGAGAGGAAGTCTCATCATTGTATTACACCAGATTGAAAATCTGACAAGAAATTTAGTACTACAAAAAATAATATTTTATTACTATATTGTTTTAGATTGATTAGTTTGGTTTGAAATAAAAAGTACTGACCTAAATAAATATAGTAAATTGAGGAAATGTGGAGTAGTTTGTAACAGGATAACGTTACGCTAATGAATAAAGTTTTTAGTTAACGTGTGTCCTTAATTTTATTAATGATCATGCTAGTTGTATAAATATGTTCACCAGTAGGAGGACAGTCGTGAATAATAAAATTAATTTATAAAATAATTCTCATCAATTTAGTCCAGACTTTCTCCGATGTACAATTTTACTGCAAAATGGTAGTAATAATAATGATAGTTTGTAGTCAAATAATATTGCCTACTGACAAAGTAGTAGTTATTTAATTTCACTCACAAATTCATTTTAGATTATTAACAATGAAATCATACTTTCAAACACTAATTCACTAATATGTTCTTCTGATTTTTGGGTTTTAATACTTTAGATTTGGTTTTAATTGGGGAGACTGTACTTAATATCCCGCCAATGTTGAATTTGCTATTTTTAGGAACATTTTTCATCGGATTGGTGAAATACACGAAAATGAAACTTTACACACTTGTTGTTGATTAGGTCAACAGCCGAAAGGCTGGTTTGAACCTCTAAAGGTTTTACTAAGTAAAACGAGGAGTGAGGTGGTTTACCATTGCCTTCCTCACTGAGTGGGAAAGTACGCTTATCAGCATGCCGGGCCCTCTGAAAAGCACATATTCTCCACTCTGCAAATGACACCTTCACTTCATTCACCACAGGGTCTGGCTGTATAATGAAATTCATTACTTTCAGAGAAGATAATTCTGATTAGTGTCTTTTACACCTCTACCTCTTCTGTTCTTAAATGATTCAGTCATTCAACTGGCTGACCATGTGATAAGAAACAGAACTATTTATTTTAGCCCTGCAACAAACAGATTGAGTGTAAATAATTTGACACTCCACCTGTCTGTTAGGGGCAGTTTACACACTTATAGTTGTAGAATAGTGTTAGCTACTGACATTTTTTCAATTTAATCTGTGGGACCATAAAGTTTTTAAAAGAATAACGAATAACATTAAATTTTTACAATTTTTTTCTAGGTTTTTTTTGGATATTAATAATTTTTTGAGCACCTGGGGAAGTAAAAACAATGTCGGTGAATGTGCATGTAAATGATAATTAACTGGTGAAAATTTTAGCCTGGTAGGTTAAATGGTTTCTGAGAAAAACGTACCTGAGTGTTAAAAATCTAAATTTACGGGAAAAGGCATAAATGAAAAACAAAATGTACACAAACATGTTTAATTTCCCATCAACAGTTGGTTAGAAAGCTGCACCAACAACGGAGAATATTAAAAATAGTGAAGTAGATATTTTAAAAAAAACTTAAATTTTTTTGCACTAAAACGAGCAATATAAAAATATGAAAAATATTTGTCCTTTGCGACATGTTAATTTTTTTAGGATAAACCTGACAAAAACTTAATTTTTTTTTCATTAAAATAATTTTTTTGACGTAATTTAATGTTTTGTGGTAGATCTAGGTCTAAACTATTGAAAAACATTAAAAACCGGAAATCAAAAATTTTCAGTCAAAACCATCATAGGCCTACAGTCTCCTCTTAAAGCCACGTGGGACTACAAAAGTTCATTAAAGAAGAAAAATCTTATTTCGATTTTCGTTGTGTTGCAGTACTATTCCTGATGTTTCTTTCCTTGATTCTTCATCAGTATTCCTTCAATCTTTTTGATCTCTTCCGGCGTTCTTTGTCGGAATACGCGATTTTTTGTCGTTTGGCGGTCTCTTCTGTTCAAGTCTTGTGTTCAGTTTGTGCTTATTTCCGGATTTTCTTTTCAGGATTTATTTTAGATTATATAATAATTAATTTTAAATGGAAAAATAATTTCGTAAAAATTCATGTTAGAAAGTTTTTTAATTTATTACAAAATTTATACATAAAATCGGATGAAATTCACCTGTAATTTTACAATTTGATAATTTTATCTGATGTTAGTTCGGTAATTTAACGAAGTTTAAAATCTAACATAGAATTATTCAAAATTGGTGAACTTTTAGCAGACGTTTTGAGACAGGTAAATGAAGTACCTAGACCTATGGTAAGGATTGATTAGACTATAAAATACGTTAATAGATCCGGAACTTCATGTGGGAAATTAAAAAGAATATGCGGGTAAACTGGCCAAGTTAAGAAAGAAAATGACCCTCCTTAAGATGACAGAAAATACTAGCAGAAATGTTTTAGACAACATATCCGGATAGAGAAATTGAATTTTTTTATGGAAATGGAAAAACAAAACAAAAGGAAATTTTTATCCAAAGAAGAGGGAAAGATCTGGCGAGCCAGAGTGAAGAACTACCCGAATGGAAAAAAACTGAAAAATAGAAAACTGCTACAGTATTTAGATGTTTACGTGGTTTCTACGGCTGTAATAGGGAACAAATTTTGCGTGTGTATTTCGTTCAAAGTCGCAAAAACTTGGTCAGTACCGATTGTAATAGATACGGACGGATGTCGGTCGGTTAACCATTTATAAGTTTCCAGACCTAAGCCGGAAATCGAATCAGGATTCCGCTTTTTAGTTCTGTTTAGCACGCAACCGGTAATCCACGTTGGTGTGCTTTCTAAGTTTTGTCTTGTTATCGAGAATTGTTTTTATATATTTTATATTAAGCAATTACCCAATTGTATAGATTTGGGGAAGCAGGTTGTACATTTTGGGAGACAGGTAACAGTAATATTTTAGGTACAGTGTTAAAACTCATCATTCCATAACCAACAGATATCGCTAATGATCAAGCTATTAATGGTACTGCAGGTAACATTTTGGTCTCCGGGTGAGCCCAAGTAGTTAGCTGATGGAAAGGTGCTTTGAAAATAATGTAAAGTAACATCTGGTCGACGAGTGACTTCGTTTGGTGAACACCTAACAGTAGTACATACATTAACAACACCACTGGGTATAACTGTTCAAATTCAAACCAGAAGATTCAAGATTACCAACGGAAAGCAACGAAAAATTAGGTGAACTCAGTAATGTAACTAATAAAAGGTAACAGATTTTTAATTTTCTAAGATTGAGTATTTCTTCGGTTTTTATTCTCAAATTTTTTAATGGTACTAACTTAATATAGCTGAAATTGAGGAAATGTACCTTTAATTTACGTTTCAGGTTGTGGAGAAAGAAACGAAGCGAGCAGAATAGTAGGTGGTAAGCCAACGGATGTGAATGAGTTCCCTTGGGTCGTAAGACTATCTTATTTTAATAGATTTTACTGTGGTGGAATGCTGATCAATGACCGATATGTACTAAGTGCAGCACACTGCGTTAAAGGGTATGTATAATCTACATGCACTTTTAGTGTACTTTGCCATAAAATTTAACTCTCTCTTTCTTGTGATATCTTAGAGAGAGTAGTCATAATTCGTACTGTTTTTTTTTTTTTTACAGTATAGTTTTCTTTTGCAATCAGTTAATTTAAATACAATAACTTTAAGCAAATATGAGAAAATCTGAGTAATGTCCTTAGAATTAAAACACAAACGACACTCAGTAGTGTGTTTGAAAAAGACCAAATTGTGAAGAAACAAAAAAAATATATCTATACAAAATCAAACTTGATGAACCGTGAATCAACATCCCGAAACACAAAGAGTTGAAGTTGGAGATGACAATGACGATGGTAGAGATTAAAACGACGCCAATTATGAGATGCTGATGATTAGGAGTTGAAGTAGAAAAGATAAAAAATAAAAATAAAAAAAAATTAAAATTAAATGACTTACAAAATCGTAGAGGTAAGTCCAATGGTTTAAAGCGTTTAAGTCTGTGAGTATCTTCGCTGTTGTCAAGGAGGCTAATCGCTAATGGATTCTGATGGTCTTCTAGTTTTTTGTAAATGTTTTTCGCTATGTTGTTTAATCGTACTAAGTAAATAAATAAACATTTATTGTAACTTAAAATAGTATACGTTATAATAAAATAAATCAAACTAAGCGTTAAAAAATTAATAACAAGCGTTACATATGAAAATTTATTCAAGATAATATGTGTAAAATATTCTTGATAAGTTTCAGAAAAATAAATAGCTATAATGCTTTTCACGGTTGGTGAGCTCTGCTTTTCCACGCGTTTAGACCAATCAGAACGTTTGCCAGGGTTTCAGATTGTACCTGACAAACATTGTGCGCGCATGCGTATAAGAGCCACACTAGTTTACTCGTGTCTTGCATCTCGTACTGAACACATCGATTGTAGAACGCATTAACATGCAGTACTTTATAATATAATCAGCTGGTTCATGGCGTTCTTTAGTAATTAGAGAACGCCATGGCTGGTTGTATGTTTATAGGTTATAATAATTATAACCTATAAACATCATAGGCTATATTGTTACATATTATTGTCATATATTGTTATTGAAAGACCAAAACAATGGCTGACGAAATATTTAACGGAGCTACAAGAGCAACTATTGGCAACGTTGCTGGCAAGTCATTGGCTAGCTATAAAGTGGTTAGGGGGCAATGCGTGCGTTCAAAGCTCATCAGCTTTGAAAATAAGTATAAGTGATATACAACATAAAGAAAAAATTAGAGTGAACACAAAAAAGGTAAAATTAGTGAAACATTTTAACGTGCAGTAAAATGAACATGAACCCATTTGACAATATCGCCTATACATTTAAGAAGAATATAAATAAATCAGTAATTTCAGAAAGTCCAAAGTCAAAATTTTATATATTTTTCTTTAGTGCATTGTAGGACTAACTGAATGTAAACAAAATCATCCCAATAAAAATCACATAAGTATGACTTTTTTTAAGTAATATAGCTCTATGAAAAGGCTTATCCTTAAGGATATAAAGTGTTTCCTTCTAATTAAAAAATGAAAGTGGATGATCTTTTGAAGCTTAAGCTCTTCTTTCTAGTGGAAAATACTATACAAACATTCTATGCAAAAATCTTTCAGCGGAGATAACTACTGTTTACGACAACGATGAAAAACGTCATTACCCCTGAAAATCAACATTTTTCTTTCTTAACGTTACGAATTTCAAGTTTTATTATTACAAAAAGCTATTTTAAGTCGTAATGCAAACTAGTGAACTAAATAAATCAATACCATTGTAAAACACAATTTTCTTCTGGCCTAACAACGTATTTTACAGAAAAAATTGTAAGTTAGCATTTTATTCCAAATTATTTCAGAAACACTTTAGTCAAAAGTTTCATTTCTTTAAAACAAGTGGCTTATCTTTAAAAAGACAAAAGTATACATTTTATATTAAAGGGAACAGCCCTTTGAACAATTTTATGTTTTATTTTTTTCATTGAAACAATTAATTAGGTACAAGTTTTTCATTTTTCCAAAAGTTAGTTTTTTGACTTGTGGGCTTTCTAAAGTGACCGATTCAAATAGGGAAAATACAATTTTTACAAATTTGAACAAAATACATACGTAATTTGTATACTGTATGATAAAATAAATTAAAAACCTAAAAATAAAAATTCTTAACATGAGTAACAAGAATGACATTTAAAAATAACAATGTATTATAAAATACAATTTAAAATGACATGTACCAACTAATACAAAACAATATAAAGGCTGTATACAAGAACCAAAACTATCGAGTTCTGATATATAGATTACGTGGTAAGGCCGTTTAGAAAAACACAATATTCGAGTACATAAGATTTTTAAGTACGTAAATATATAGTTTTGAATTTTTTATGAATTTTTTATATGGGTTTAGGCACCGGTTAATAGGTGCCCGAAAAAAATTGTATTTTTTCTTTGCTTTTACGGCCTCATTGGACCACTTGAATCAAATTTATAAATCCTTCTTGGTTTGGTTTTAGGTTTCTTACACTTTTCTCAATAATTCTTCATATTATTGGATTTTATCTGTCTGGTTTTATCTGTACAAATCATTAACGACGGAGCTCGAGGTTTTTCGACGAATCTTGTGTCTTTATCATTAAGCAACTTAAGCTGTTCAGATTTTTCTAAAAGATCTTGTTCTGCAATGTTAAGTTCTTGCATATCTTGTTTTACTTCGGTAATTGTTGTCTTTTGTATTAATTAATTTCCTGTGTTGTTTTTTTTTTTTAATATACCTAGTTTATTGCTTGAGTCCTAGCTCCGTCTAGTTGGAAGGAATGCAGTGCGTTGTTAAAGTAGTGGGAGAATGAATGAGTTTAGTATTGTTTCACTGCTGCTGAACTTGTAGTGGTAGCGTGTACTAACTAGACTAAAAAAATATTCTTATCATACGGCGCCTTAATTTAACAAATACCTACTGGGTTATTAACTTACTAATTTATATCAAAATATGTAAATAAATAAATAAATGTAATAAATACAAACAAATATGTTAAATGCGGAAAGTCTGAAAACAAATGTTTTTTATCAGAGTAATACAACAATATTGTTCTCCCAGCATGCATCACTCATTCAATATACCTCACCCGTACCCTTCACCCCTGTAACTACACGGAGCTTGGAACCGCACAATGCTTACATCAAAATATTTATTATTAGTTACAATTTAGTTGTAAGTGGGTTTTTAAAAACAATCAATATTTCTATTCGTTCAATAGAAGTGGACTGTACTTGTATGTTTCTAAATAAACAAATATACGTAGTAACAGTCTAACAGTTGTAGTTAAAGGTGTCTTTGGACTGAAAAAAGTGACTCTAATTCTGTGATTTTTGTTCAGCAGGTTTATGTGGTTCATGATAAAAATCACATTCGGGGAGCATGACCGTTGTACACCACAAGGTCACAAACCTGAAACTAGGTTTGTTATTCGAGCAATTACTGGTGATTTTAGCTATTTAAATTTTGATCACGATATTTCTCTTTTAAGACTAAACGATAGAGTTCCTATCACGCAGACGATTCGTCCGATTTGCCTACCAAAAAATCCAGGTGAGTAATTTCCAACTTAGCTACTTAAGCTGTCACATTTATGTACGGATACTTACTTTTAGTAAGTTACTTCATAAACTGTATTTTTTATGGTTACTTATAACACGAAGCAGTTTTTTAATGTAGGCCTACCTTTAGCCTATAATTTTTCTTTGCTACAAACATTCTCAGCATTCCTTCACAATAGGCTTTTCATTCTCGGGCATCCGCTTTATAGTTCCCAGTACAATATATTCCTTTAAGTTCCAATTGAGGAATTGTAAATTTTAAGTTTCATACTAACTAGTTTTTTCTTATTTGATCTATTTTTGGCATACTTTTGGGAGGTAGTTGGGTGATAGCCTCGGACGGATTGTAAAACGGCGTTTCGTGTGGAGGTAACTGGGTGGTAGCCTCGGAAAACGGCGTAGTTTTCGGTTATGAGGATCGTAGATTAACACAATCGAAATGGGTGCCTATTTTTTCACGATCTTAATGCAAGGATTAACTGTTAAATGTCAGGTATTTGGTTACCAAATGTAACGCAACGTTGCTACAAAGTTAAAAGTTTAAAAACCAGAGTAGTCACCGATTAGCTTTCTTTTGGTTTGACATGGCCTAGCACAAGCTATTTTTTGTTCAAAGTCACATTAAAAGGTTGATGTAGTAGTAGTTACTGTTATTTATGCAACGGTGGGTTTTAACGGGCAAAAATGTCTGGACTCTACCTGAGAATGAAACCGGGACTTTCGGTGTGAATTTTAGGTTGCTAATAAACAACCAAAAAGGTGGCCGATATTGGTTGTATAATGTCAAATACGAGCTGTGGAATGCATGGACAATGGTACTAGGAGGAGGTAGGCTGAAACAGAGGGGTGTGAAGGCATCTGCCTGCCTGTTGCTATTATGCCAATTCCATAAAAAAAGAGAACAGTATTGAAATGTTATGATATTGGTGAACTGTTATTCCCTTTAAAATCAGGTGGAGTGTTATTATTTTCACTTGATCTGCTAGTTCTAGGGCTACAAAAATAGTTATATTTCTTATTACACTGTCACTGTTCATGAGTTTAAATATGACTCATTTAAGAACAATTTTGAGTTTGAACAATTTTGAATTTGAGGTAAAGGTATAAAGACTCTAATCAGAGTTATTGCCTCTGAGATTAATAATTTTCATTATTATACAGCCAGACCCTGTATTGAATGAAGTGGAGGTGTCATTTGCAGGGTATAAAGAATATTTTTACAGAGAGGCTAGAATGCTGATGAGTATACTTCTCCACCCTGAGTAAAGTGCTTTGATTAACTCTGAGTACAATGGTAAACCACCTCACTTCTCGCTTTACCTAGTAAAGCTTCTAGCTAGAGGTTCAAACCAGCCTTTCGGCTGATCACCTAAACAACAAACAGCAATAGATAACTGTTATATATCAGTAACTGCTAAAATTTAGAAAACTTATAGTAATCAAAAACGAGATAGTTTTACAAATTATGATTTTGTATGATATTTACTGACTGGATTCCAGTACCAAAGTGTGACTGTCTAACCCCTACCACTCTACTTTACACAGCTAGATTTAATGTGTATTTCGAAAGCAGAGTTCAACTCTCATAATCACAAACTTTACAAGGATTAAATAAAATTTATGTTTATGTTAAAATTTAGATTTTATGTTGGCCTTCTGGCCAGTCCAATCAGTCATCTGGTACAAAGTCATTCCTAATTCTCATTAATTAACACTTGTTGGGGTAGCAACTTCTTAAGATTACCAACAGACTTAAAGTAGTTTGGATAAAAAATGATATAACAAGAAAAATAAATTATGTGTCGATATTTAAAGTAGTAGTTTTTGTGCACATTAATCAGTTTCATTATTTTATATTCTGATTCACTAAAGTTGTTTTCTTTTTCAGCTGAATTATATGTTGGTGTGTTGGCAATTGCATCCGGTTGGGGTACACTAAAAGAGGATGGTAAACCAGCCTGCATCTTACAAGAAGTTGATGTACCTGTAATGAGTAATGATGAGTGCCGACATACAAATTACACATCCAAAATGATCTCGGACAATATGCTTTGTGCTGGATATAAAGATGGCATGAAAGATTCTTGTCAAGTAAGTTTAGAAAATATGTCAAAATGTTAAATTGTTATCAGTCACAGTCTGAAATATTTTATTTTACATATTAATAAATCCAGGTTATTGTTTTAACCCTTTATAGGGCAGTACTACAGGGAAAAATCTGGTGTGAAACACTCACACAACTTTCTCTTGCCAATGCAAATAATTAATAATAAACCTAACATTATTAATAAAATATTAGAAATAAACAAAAACTAACCTCAAAAACATAACCTTATTTTAATCATGAGTGAATGACGCAAAATGACAATCGAACTCAGTTTGGCTTAAAAATACAGAAAATCACGCTTATACGCTAAACTAGGCTCTGTAGAGAAAAATGCTCTAAACAAAAGTTGTAGATCTTTTAATTTTCTATAAATTTAATTATATACACTTTTGTCGTAAAATGCATACTAAAACAGAAATGTTTAAAAAATCGATTTTTCTCACGTTTTCGTGAGAAAAAAAACAGAAAATCGCAAATTACCGCTAAACTAAGCGTTATACAAAAAAATGTTTGAAATAAAAGTTGTAGAATTTTACATTCTCTACAACTTTTATTATATAACGTTTTGCGCTAAAATGCATATTAAAGCCGCAATCTTAAAAAGAAAATGTTTTTACGTAAAAACAGCCTCAAGCAGAATTTCAGCAAACATGGCGCCTACCCTATATTGTAGAGCATAAAAAATGTAGTAAACCAGTTGATTTTAAAAAAAATCGTAGGACTAGTTTTTGAGAAAATCGCAAAAAAGTGAAAAATTATACGAATAAACTACTACTTCCGGTTGACCGATTTTGATGAAAATGTTCGTGTCGAGTTCGGTAGTGATATGTAACTTAAGTTTCAAGTTTCAAGTTCGTACAATGTTCCGTTCTTGAGATATTCTGTTCACACACACACACACACACACACACACACACACACACACACACACACACACACACACACACACACACACACACACACACACACACACACACACACACACACACACACACACACACACACACACACACACACACACACACACACACACACACACACACACACAGACCAATTGCTAAAAACATGTTTTTTGGGTTCAGGGGGTCTGAAAACGTATAGATCCGGTGAAAACTCGATTTCGAAAAATCGACATGAAAACAATACTTTCCTTCCTATATATTCATATAGGCAAGAGAAAGTAAAAATACATGTTGTAAAATATTAAATTTTGCTTTACAGGGACTTGAATAATATATTTCTAGTGCCAGAACAGTAGTAAGATATTTATTTTTTTGATGTTAAGTCCTGGTAAGTATACTTACCAAGGAACGTTTATTGAAATAGGAATTACAAAATGTTTAGTGATAAGAATGCTTTTTAAAACATCTTGTAGTACTATATACCAAAAGATGTGTAGAATAACTTAACTTTATATAAGCATTGTTGCTTGTTTTCCCGTGAAAATCTTGAATTTTCTAAGCACTGTACCATAGTGACAACCAAACAACATGGTATCGTACGCTGACATGAATCCTTACCACATTCGTGCAACTCAGGAAGTATATGGTCGCTGCGTGCTTATTTCGATATGTGGATAGCCTACTAACCAGAGAACATCTATAGCACCAAAATATATGCCAATAAAGTTTAACTTCATAGCTTATTCTTAAATAAAATCGACCTTATTACCAGTGGTAAGTATACTTACCAAACCTATAAACCTATAAAGTACTACAAACCTATAAAGGGTAAATAATAAAATCAATATTATAAAATCCCTTTGTAAAATTTACTCACTATATTACAGCAATTTTATATTCTTGAGTTTAAACTTTGTTTTAAAGTAGATGAATCAATTTAATGTAGTTTTATGGTAAAGTAGAAACCGTAAAATAAAATATTAAGTATGGTATACACATTATAAAATTCATTTTTTTCCTATTATTACTTGTACTTTTGCTACAAGATAAAATTATGTATCTGTATATTATACTGTATTTTTATAATTGATGTATAAAAATACAGTATAACGTATTTCAAAAGTAGCAGAACCCTTTGCAGTGCTGTAGTTTTCCAGACTTTCTGTGAACTTCCAGTAGTTGTGTTATACTTCACAGGTGCTGAGCACAGTTTATTGTTTTGGTGTGGGGTAAAACTTATCGGCTCCACCAACCTGCTATACTCCCAATTCTGTCAATAATACATGTCAGTATCAGTTTGACATTTGAATTTCTTAAACACTTGCTAAAGTCAGCATTTATTACCTCGCAGGTGAAGTGGTATATGTTTTTGGTTTTTTTTAAAATATTTTCGAGTTTTTAGTTTATTCTTCATTATTTCTGGCTAAATATAATACTTAGCCAGTCTGTTTTATTTCAACGCCAACAATAACTCAATTTTTATAAAATCTTTCTGTAAAAATAAGGTGCGATCATCTTATTAAATGAGTGTTGTTTAACATAGGACAAGAAGCCTTCATGAAAGACTTATAGAGGTTACAGGTATCAAACCAACAAACACAGTTGTGGTTGCAACTATTAGCTCTCTGGATACAATAATGTAGGCATAAAAATGTTATACTGCCAACTGTATCTTCTTGAAAAGCCAAGAAAGAACTGAAAGTACAGTACGTTTGAGTTTTAAGTAAGTGTGATTATTGCGAAAAATATTTGTGTTTGAGCCACATAGCGGTTGTTTGTGTGTACTGTAAAACTATTTAAGCAAAAAAATTGTGATTAGAAGATTGATTTCTAATACGTGTTATCATTATATTGTTGAAATCAGCTTAATTAATGGTTTTATTACATTAATAATTTTGATTTGTATAGGTTACTAGTATCTTTCTATTTTACATTGTATGAACATCTCTATGTATTACCTGTAACATTCTTATACTTTTTGCATCGGTACTTATATTTAAAGTATTTTAGAGGTACTTGTTTTGATTATTCCTTGAAAACAAAGACAATTTATGGTTAAAAGTGATATATTAAAAGTTATTATATGGTTAAAAGATATTAAATATTTATTAAGAGTGCACCTGTCAGGTGGAATGCAACCAACAGGGTTCCTAAATCGATGCAACAACTGGAAGTCTTTATTCAAAAATAAATCCTTATCCTACATCCTACAACTTGAAATCAATCTATTTCATGTAATAAATTTATTATATGAAATAAAACTACTGTAAGGTTAAATTTTCTTACTGGCTCTTGAACTAAGTAAATGTGAAAAGATGAATCAGAATTGCTACAATTACTCAAAAATGTGCATTACAAAATTTATAATTTTTTCATTTCTAGGGGAAAATAACACTGTTAAGTTACGTGTATTAAGTAATAGTATAACCCACCGGGTTGGTCTAGAGGTAAAGTCGTCGCCAAAATCAGCTGTTTATCAGCTGATTTTCGGAGACGAAGGTTCCTGGTTCAAATCCTAGTAAAGGTAGTTACTTTTATACGGATCTGAATACTAGACAGTGGTTACCGGTGTACTTTGATGGTTGGGGTTTAATTAACCATACTCTCTCAGGAATGGTAGGCCTGGGTCTGTACAAGACTACACCTCATTTACAAGTTATACACATCATCCTCATCTCATTGGGTCATGGCGTTGCTTATTGTTCTAGAAATTGAACAGATTGCAACGTACACAAATTAGGAATAAAAAAAAAAGTAATAGTATAATTGGCTTACTGTTATAACGACTCCATAACATTTATATTCTGTAGATTTATTCCTTGATTATTGTTTGGTAAGACTCTTGGAGTATTGTGGTAAGGATATCTATGAGAACTCAATGTTCTAAGTGGTCTGCATGAGGTGAGATGATTAGCTTCCACCATACATCTTAAAGTTTTCTTATGAATTTTAACAACCCTATTCATACTACCCATACTAGAATTATCCCACACTAAAGTAGCATAACAGATATGAGACAGAATTAGACCATGATTAGGTGCTATTAGTAATTTTTCATCATTTAATCTGGACATTTGTTTTAATGCAAATAGCCCAGATGATATATTTTACTACAGATTTAGTCAGCATAGAAATCCTAAATCATTAATTATTATTTAATAAGTAGTAATATAACATAAGAGTTGGTCAACTCACAAGAGCTAATAACGACCTGACTTACTGTATTGATAACCAATCCTCATGAACCATGTCATCTACCAACTTAATGAGTAGATAAAAGAGACATTAGCATGAGGCATGCATCAGCATGCACTAACATCAGTATACATCAGTATACAACCCAACGTATGTTGTAGTAAACTCGCAAATAAGTATCTTGTTCGGTTAGGGAGATACAGCCTTTGTAAAGTTACAAAATACACGAAGTGTGTTAAAAAAAGAAAGTATTGAATTTTTTTTTGCTTTCCCATAAAATTGATAATTTGCACATTCGCGAGTTTACCATTGGATGGACCATTATGACATAAGATATGATCAGTTTTTAAAACATATTTATATATTACCAGCAATTAAACAAACTTTGTAAAACAGTTTCCACAAATGTAAAACTAGAAAGCTCAAAAGCAATGATGAAACCATACTTGAATTTGAACTCTATTTCCTGTAAGTATGTTAAAAATTAAACATTGGCTCTTAAATTTTCACAGTAGTAACTGCTGTACACAAAATTAGCAAGTAATGCTGAATCTCCTATTTTGCAAGTACATAATAGTAAAAGTATTTATCATAGCATCAAAAATGATTTATTATAGGAAGATTAGCTTTAAGTGAATGTTTATGATCTGGGTACTGTATAATTTGAAATTTGGTGTTGTATTTATGTAAAAGAAGTGCATCTTATTACAGGGTGACAGTGGTGGTCCACTTGTAAGGGAAAGAGAAGACAAAAGATTTGAACTAATAGGTAAGTGGGTATTTGGTACAACTAGTCATCATTACAAAGAAAGAAACTATTTTTCTATATTTCTAACATTCGTTCATCCTGAGAAGAGAGTAATGTATGTGGTTTTAGAATGGGGGTACCGGTTCACAGATAGCTGTATTTTTAATCTTCGTCTTTTTCTCTTCACGGCTTAGGCAATTATATCTATTCTGACATCAATCTTTTCTTCGGCCTGCCAATATCTCTACTTCCCACTGGATTATATCTTCTAGCTAAATTGGGCAAGTGGTTTTCTGGTATTCTATTTGAATGGTCGATCCATTGTGCACAATACAATAATATGCTTTGCATAGAGTGGGAAAATGTCAAATTCTTGCCTTATATCTTCATTTCTGAACCTGTCTAGTCTTGTAGAACCCTTGACAGACCTTAAAAATTTAAGCAGCTTTAAGAAATTCTTAAGCTGTATTTGATAAATCACCTATTTGTAGAAAATACTTTATGCACATCCTTCATCAACTAAACCATGTGAAGGAATTGCACGTGTAAACTAGTTTGTGGGCAATCAGTTCATCACAAATGATCAGTAAATGATCAATGACAAGAGTGATCACAGTCTTTTACTGTTTATGTAAACTTACTCTGAACATTCAATAAACACAATTAAATATATAACCACTGAATTAAATTATTAAAAATTATTTAAAGTATATATTTTATCATTGTTGTTTAGCACACTGAAAACTACTTTTCACCTTGCAAATGACACCTTTCCCTCATTCACCACATAGTCTGGCTGTGTAATGAAATTCATTACTCTCAGAGAAGATAACTGTGACTAATGTATTTTACAACTCTACCTCTTCTGTCCTTAAATACTTCAGTCATATGAGTATTATTGGCTGACCATGTCATCATAAACAGAACTATTTTTGTAGTCCTGGAACTAGCAGATCAAGTGCAAATTATTTAACACTCCACCTGCCTGTTATAGCTCAAAAATATGTAACAACTGAATTATATTATTAAAATTTAATAAATTTAAAGTATTTGAATTCAATTTTAAGCCTTTACACAGTTGTCTGGGAAGCCTTTTACTTAATTTTACACGAATGAAGTTTGATCCAGTATGTTTTCTTAGTTTAAAATTAAATTCCAGATTTCTCACTTCTTTGAATCACTTTTCCATCACCTTTTATATTAAATTTAATATTTTAAAAGAAAATTATATAATAGTTTATCATTTTCCATCTATATCGGATGAATATTTCTGCCAGAAAGCTTTGTGCTCTGGATAGTAAACTTTTCCTTGTTTGTCTTTATTGGATCACTTTAGTCGATTATTTGCTTGGTCTTCTTTAGCTCCCATTAGTTTTGTTTCCTCTGCCAGTACTTCTACATATTTTTCGATCTTGCATTCCACTGTTCATCCGTAACCACAGAACTTTGTCCATTTAATGCCAATTTGTGTTTAAAAGTTTATTTATCTTCAGTTTATACGTAGCGTCCGCAATAGTCAGTCTAATTTCTTCTAGGCCTTCTTTCACTCCCACCATGTATATTATTCTCCAGATTTCACACTCATCCCTTTAGTTATCAGTTGTTTTAATATCCTGCTTTAAAGCATTCTCAGAATGTGGAAGAAATTATAAATTCTCTATTTTTTTCATAAGATTGACAATTCGTTTGTGGCATTATAGACTGCTGGATAAATGTCATAAATCAAAATAACAAACTGGATCAATCAAGGGTTTCTCTTGGCTGCTCTGGACAACAGAGAAACTGAAAATTGTGAATAAAATACTGTCATTACATGGTGTAAAGAAAATTGAAATTTCTACAGTAGCATGCAAATTAATCCGAACACAGCTCATATCCAACAATCAGTTAAACATCCCTAAAAAAAATGTTTTGGTGTTGTTTTAGATTTGAAGTCCCTTGTTCATTAATTCCAGTAGACAGTATGTTAAAAGCGATGGATATATCGAAATTCTTAAGTCAATAGTTGTCCCACAACTTCATAAGAAACTCCCACAAGGCAATGGAGTGTTCCAACATGATTTAACGCCACGCCATATTGCCAAGAAAGTGAAAATATATTTCGAACATGAAAACATTAAAGAATTGTCATGACCAGGTTATTCCCCAGATATAAGCCCAGTTGAAAACCTTTGGGCAATTCTGGAAAACCGACTCTTAAAAGTGGTTTTTACTACAAAAATAACCTCATTGTGTAGCAATAATCTTGGTATGGTTTTGAGACGAACAAATTAAAAATTTTGTAGTACACTAATTGAATCTATGCCAGATTGTATACGTGAAGTGATAAAAAATAAAGGGAAATATATTAGTTCCTAAATATTCACAAATTGTATGTATATATAATTTTTTTCGTAAATAAAGTTACTTTTTATTAATTAACATCTATGTTCGGATTAATTTGCACGCTGCTGTATTGTTATATTTTCTACTCTTACTTTTTTACAGGTATAGTTTCATGGGGTAATGGTTGTGCCAGACCTGGTTATCCAGGAGTCTACACAAGAGTTACAAGGTATTTAGCTTGGATTAAAGAAAATTCTCGAGAAGGCTGCTACTGTGAAAACTGACTGAAATTATATTAGTTTAATTAAATTGTATTATTTATTATTTATTTATATTATAATATTCTGTACAAAATAAAAACTGTTTATTATAGAAGATGCCTGTAATATTTATTTTTTTTTTTTAGAAAACCTATGACAATGATGTCCTTGACATTAAAATTTTAGTTTAGATCAGCCGATCTAGTCCAGTCAACTGACAATGTCTTCTCCAGAAACTCATTTCCATAGCTGTTATTCTGTTTTTAAATCTTGGTTAGAGTGTAAACCTCTGAGTCATGAATGGAGGCTTTCAACAAAAGAACAGAGGATTCTTTTCTTAGTCCCACAAGATGTGTGATCACTCCACAAAACAGGATGTAACATTCTGGTGATTACCCTACCTCTGCCAAATTTTTCCAAAATATCATTTTATGGTGTCTAGGCTACCATTTTGACGTTAAAATAGTGTAAAGATATTTGCACTTCTGCACCAATTCAAATACTCCCATGTCTGTTTTGGTATTGTTTCCTGGATTTAATCAACATTATATTTAGTTTTCTCAATGTTAGTGCTCAGTCTCTCGTTGTCGTACTCTTTGGTAAACCTTCAGATAATATATTCTGTATTATGTTCATCCTCAGCCAACGCCACTTATGTAAACAAGTGAGAATACCATCAGCAAACAAGAGAGCGTAGACACTTTCATTGCCAATACGATTTCCCATCCTAGTTATGTGAACACACTAGTCCAGTTCATAAGAACAAAATTAATGAGAACTTTAAAAAATTACCAGCTACAATGGGCATTCCTGCCTGATTCCCTAGTTTATAAAATATACTTTGTTTAATATAATATAATAATATTATAATACATACAGTTGAAATACATATTTCTATACCACCAGAATTAGGTAATGGAAAACAGTTACCAATATTTATAGCGCTTTCATGTATCTTATACAAATCTTCAGAAATTCATTTTTAAATTTATTAACAGTTAAAATATAAAACTTTCTACTCCTACCATTGCAGATAAGGAATCAAAATTTTAACTGTTAATAAATTTGAAAATACATTACTAATGATTTGTATGAGGTACATGATGCCTTTTCATTTTTTTCTTCATCCAGGAGAATTTTTTCCACTACTGCTTAACTCAGTAGGCTTGTCATGAACCCCTTAGTATCAAATAGTACACAATATTTGTTTAATTATAAGTTAAATACTTTTCAACCAAAAACTATTTAGAAAGGAATTTGTGCACACTGTAAAATGTTTCATCAATCAAATATTGTTTTAGCTTTTTTTTAAAATGACTTAAATGTCACAACTTTTTAAACCTTGTGGCAATTTATTGATGTATTTTCTACCCGCATAAGTTGGTTTTTGTTCAAAAAATTTAGTGTTGTGGTTAGCAGCATAATAATCGATTCTATTTCTTGTGTAGTGGTTGTGAACATCTAAATTCTGTAAAAAGGTATTTTGCTTTATGTATATTATCACTTCAAAAATGTACAAAGAAGGAACTGTGAACAATTGTAGCTCTTTAAATAGTGATCTGTATGAGGTAAGGTGGTTGACTCCCATCATACACCTAACAGCTTTTTTTTGTATTTTAATATCCAGTCGAGCTATATTAACGTTAATTATTAGGTAAAAATTAATAATGAATCATTCAGTCAAAAAAATAAGGAAAGATTTTACATAAAAATAATTTAAAGAAACATAAAAATAATTCAACACAAATGATTTTATTTACAAAAATATAAATAATTATAATATTACAAAATGCGCATCTGTACAAAATTAAAAATTTTAAATTCATATTTGTTATAAATTATGATGAAAACAAATGTTAATAAAAGATGATTTACATAAAATAGCTTGAGTAAAGTTGAATATAACAGTTTTGTTGTAGTTAACTAATTTTTTAACCTGATAATACTTTTACAATTTGTTGTTTCAAATTATGAATGGAAATTTTCCTTAGAATTTTGTTTCCTTTAACATATTAGAAATAAACTACTATTGCTAGATTTTTGTTCATAAGCAAACTATTTCCTTCCTTTTTTATGAAAAGAAAATTAATATTAATTTTCAATGTGACAATTTATCATATTACTATTTCATTTAATTATAATTACATAGGTCTGCGTTAGTAAATGTTTGGGATCTATCTACTGATTTCAATATAGTTTTCTTTGCTGAAAATGGAGAAAATATTTAAATAATTTTATTCTATTACATTTTTTGGGCCTCATGTAAGGAATCTTACAAAACAGAGAAATAAATAAGCAAGAAAGATCTTCAATGATGTAGTTAAATAGTTTCTTAGCAAAAAAATGATAAAAGTATTGTTCAAACTATTTTAGAAAAAAAGGTAGCAGAATATCGAAGTTGATGGAGGGAGTACATAGAAAGAATACCTGAGGGAAGGATCTCCCGTAATGTTATGCAATATGGACCAGAGGGGAGGAGAGATGTTAGAAGGTCATGCAAGAGATGGTAATAATTCACTAGTTTTGTTGCTGCTGTAAGTCGGAACAGGTGGGAGTCTAATCCTTGATTGTGAGAAGAAGGATGTTAGAAAAATTAAAAAAGTAAGTGACTAACATAATCAGATTCACTTTCTAGATAAGCATGTTAACTATTAATTCCCAAAAAGAAATAAAAAAATCACAGGATTCGCAAAATTCTTGTTCCAGTAGGCAAGGAGTCAGGGAAAAGAGTCCACCAAAATAAATAGCTGGAACTAGAAAGAAAATTCTAAGGACTATAAAACTTGAACATGATAGCTGAGTACTGTTGGATGTTATAAAGAGATAAGTTTCTGCAAAACCACAGAAAAAGTAAAATTAAAAATGAGTGTAGGGAGAAAAAGATTCTTTAAGTCTTGTAAGGACATCGACATAGAAAGTATTTTAGTGAGTGCTTTCATTCGGTTTAATGATATTTTAATATAATTCCTTTTTATATTATACACGTGTATATATATTTATTTTAGGTTGAATCAAAACGAAGTTATTAGCAACCAGAATTATGGATAACAAACAGGTTAATGCAATGCAAATAAATGAAGAGGAAAACAATTCGCTAACAATAATATGTGTAACAAAATTTTAAACAATAAACCTACATAAAGTAGTTTTGTTTCTCTTATCATTTGTAAATAAATTAAAAATTTTGAAAAATTTATATAAAATGATGTAGAAAAATCGAATTTGTTCTTCCATTCTCAATACAAAAAAACACAATAATCATCTACCAAATAGAAAAGAATTTTTGAAAGTTAAAAAACGCAGGCCTGTGTTATCTGATTTTTGTTTTTAAAGAACGTGAAACAACAGGTATAATAGTTTTATCTGAAAATCATAATTTTTTTTTATCTATAGTTATGCTTGTTAATTTGTACAGAAATTATTTTCAAATTGTTCTTTTAGAAAAAAACTAGATTATTGGAAATCTAACCGCAAAATATTTCGGATCGTCTTCTTGGAGCTGGAATTTCATTGATATTAGTATTTTGTAATTCACTGTTACTCATTTCATTTTTCTTTTCTAATAATTTTTTGTCTAATTCCTCTTTAATTTCATCGTATTTTGGATGAGTTTTATCACCGGTTTTATAAATTTTAGTTTTAACCATTTCCGGACTGGCTTCTTTTAAATCATATGCATAACCCCATTTTCCAAGATAATATATTATTGTTGAGGTAAAATTGAAGTGTTTTCCGAATTCTCCCGCTTTGTAATCCCATGGGAAAGTGTGATGATAATTATGCCACCCTTCTCCGCTGCTAATACATGCTACAAAGTTAGATTCCATAGGATAGATATCACTGAAATAAAAAATAGAATATACATTAATGAGAATGAATGTTAGTTCATTCCATTAGTATTAAATTCTTCATACTGTAAAATATTACACATAGTGATGTTCTAGAAATGGTAGGTAAAATAGATTGTTTATTGTATGAATTACGATAGTATACACGCTATGGGTGAAGTGTGTTGAAAAAGGATGCAGCCTAATTGAACTGCGATGAATGAAATGTTTTGAATGGGAATTGAAAAGACATAGTGAGTCTTTGGTGCAACAAAGACTCACTATGTAGTATTTGCTAAGTAGTATTTGCTGAAGTTGAAAACTGGCGAATTATCGAATGTAATATAGCCGCCCGTATAATGGAATAATTCCCTATACACTTCCATATGCAGGCACCAACGAAGTCTACCAACTAATGTTGACTAAGTTATAGGTGAATAAAACAAGTAACTACATGATAAAAAGAAATGTTTGTTAAAATTTTGGAAATGTAATCTACAATGCTTAAAATGTTTAAACTAATTTCACAAGA
The DNA here is from genome assembly GCA_035578175.1 of Catonia carolina. NCBI lineage: Eukaryota > Metazoa > Arthropoda > Insecta > Hemiptera > Achilidae > Catonia > Catonia carolina. Next base: position 32,017,361 of record JAQMRL010000001.1, read on the forward strand.
GAACCACTCATGGCGTGTAAAATGTCAAGACAATATTGTTAAAATTTCAGTGCTTCAAATAAATTTCGGAATCCGGAATCCAGGTTGAGTGGGCCCTGGAGCCCTCTTTTGGCGACGTCGTGCTGGGCACCTGGTCGCTCGTTGAATAAACTAACAGAATCTAATACAACCTCAATGGAAAATTCAGAAGAAAGGTGTGTTTTTTATGGGATTCTGGTTCTGGGGAAAGGTTTGCCGTAAGCGTGGCAGGAGAATAGTTAATAAAGAGTTTTAGTTTGAATTTGGAAAAGGTGGGTAGAAAATAGTCAGACCGATAAATTTCGGTCTGACTATTTTCTAAATGGTTGAAATTGGGTAGGGATTCCTGATTGGAGTACTAACCTAGTTGTGGGTTGAGATTGATGGAGCTGCCATCTTAGAGCCTCTGGACAGGCCCTGGATTTCTTTCAAAAACCCACCTTATAGTTTCATCTGCACATGAAGCCATTGTGAAACTTCCTCCTCTGCTGTTCTGACCATTGACCGCGATCGACTGGGAATTGAGAGGTACAACCTGAGGGGAACACTGACCGTGGGAAGCCCAAGGATATTTTTGGTGTTTTTACGTCCACCTATTTTGTATTTAATACTGTTAATGCAGACAATGAGAAGGGTCATAGATGAAGATTAGTGAAGAAAAAATGCCAGACCTGACCGGTAATCAAACCCGGGAACCCTGGCTTAGAAGCCAGTTACACTGATCATTATACCACAGGCCAGCCTAGGAAAAGATGGAGGGACCAATCATCTTGGAAGTTAGATGATGTAATTGGCTGTGTGTGTAGTACTTGACGGTAAGAAGAAGATGATGAAGGAAAAGGAGAAGCGAAGCAGAAGAAGGAGAAAGAGACAAAAAAGAAATGGAGAAAAAGATTAAGGAAAAGGAGAAGAAGGAGGAGAAGGAGAAAAAGAACGAGAAAAATAAGAAGAAGAAGACATTACAGATTATATCTGGAGTTATTTAATAAACTAAACCTTTTATTCTTCTTTTTAGTTCATTGATGTCTAAGTTTAGTTTGAGTCCATAATTTGATAAGCTCCATGAGTTCCATAATTCGATTGTTTCTATCATTGGGCCACTTTGGCCTGTTGTAAACAATGTATTATAAATAAATAAATAAATAAATAATGGATTCAATTCAACTTTTTGCTGTTGACTTGAATAACATGTGTATAAAGAATAGAAAATTTGGAATGATTCATAAACAATCTTATTTTTATGTATAAAACTACATTACAATATATAAAAAATTATACCCGTTGTATGGTTTTGTTCCATATAAATGAGCAACACTGTTGACACACCAAGTACCATTCAGTACAATAAATGTTCTTGCCATATAACTTACAAAAAATGCATTCCATAATGTTTCACCAAAAAAGTAATATGGTATCAAAACTGGAATTAATATAGCAAATATTACATACAGTGTTTTGTAATACCTGTAACAAAATATTAAATATTAGATAAATAAAAATTATCAGTCTTCAAAAAATCTTTTAAAAATATTTTTCTATCAATAAAAATGGTAAGGATGTATTGCTTTAAATTTAAATTGTTTCGTATATAAAATTTTAGTTAACATTTTAAAAGTTAAAGTTAATTTTTTGAATCTTTAGGTTGTTTACTTTGGTGCAGTTGTACATCTGTAGACCATAATTATGTTCATAGTATCAGTTTTAGAACTTGTTCATGGTTGTTGTTTAGGTCATCAACTGAAAGGTGTAGAGACTTTGCTAAGTAAAACAAGGAGTGAGGTGATTTACTATTTGCTTCATCACTGAGTTGAAAAGTACGCTTATCAGCATGCAGGCCCTCTGAAGAGCAAGTATTTTCTCCCTGTAAATGACAACTTCACTTCATTGACCACAGGCTGTATAATGAAACTCATCACTTTCAGAGGTGATAACGCTGATTAATTTCTTTTACACCTCTACCTCTTCTATTCTTAAATGGTTCAGTTATTTAATTAGCTGATCATGTGTTCAGAAACAGAACTATTTTTTGTAGCCCTGGAACTAACAGATTAGGTCAAATAATTTAATACTCCACCTGTATAGGAGGTTTGTTTAACACTCCACTTGTTCGTATAGAATCAAATTATTAGAGCAGTGAAGTTGTACAGAGGTCTGACCGAACTGGCAATACAACTTAACACACACTTTATTTGTAGTTCTTTCTTCTCCTTCTTTACATATGTCCCTTTCATCTCAGCTAAGTATCTTAGCTGATTTTTTTTTTTGGTTTCATGTCTGACTGTTCTGCAATTTCTGCTAATGCAGACGGTTGATAATGATAATAATGAAAATGAGTGATGAAAAAATGCCAGGCGTGACCGGGAATCGAACCGGGACCCTAGCATAGAAGCCAGTTGCGCTAATACGCCAGGGTCCCGGGTTCGATTCCCGGTCAGGTCTGGCATTTTTTCATCATTCATTTTCATTATCATCTTTATCCACCGTCTGCGTTAGCAGAAATTGCAGAACAGTCAGACGTAAAACCAAAAAAAGGAAAAAAATCAGCTAAGATACTTTGCTGTGTTGCATAAGGTGCTGAGTTACCACTGGCTAGGAATGTGATTATTTCTTTTATTGGTAAAATTCACATGCATTATTTTCATTGATTCTAGTCTTCCACTTCTTGGTCCACATTTAAACTGTAATTACTTGCTGTTGATTTTTTACTGGTTTTTTCCAAGGAATTTCTTGATGCTAATATGGTTATGGCATCAGCAAACATACAATTTATTGCTTCTACATTTACTGGCGGATCACTGGTGTACAAGTTATAAAAAACAAGACCCAAATCACTTCCCTGTGGCAGGCCCAACATTAATTAGTAAATGATCATTGTTTGTACAATACACACCTCACAAAATTAAAGTACTATTTAACAAGCTTAAGTAAATCTTAAACAAAAACAAAACATGTTAACTTAGTAACATAATCAAGGTTGTCTGTCTGTTTGACCCATACCACAAATTATTTTCTATTATTTTTTGTAATCTAAAATTTGAATTCTGTAATTAATCCTTTTTCCCACCTTAGAGTGTTCCTTATAAATAAACCAAAATAAATCAGTTTTCTCCGTTCAATTAAGTTACAATTTTCTCTTCTGTTGGCATAGTTTTTTAAAACATAAAATTCTGAATTTTCAGCTAAGTTTTGACATCGACCCAGAAAATTAAAAATGTCTTCTGGCTCGCAAATATTACACAATGAGCACAAAATATTTTGAAAAGCATTTCAAACATTTTCAAAAGAAGTATAAGGTAAATTACAAAGTTTTTCATCTCTTATTTATGACTTTTCTTGAGATACCAATTTAATCAGTCGTAATTGTCTCGAATAGCTCTTTCAATCCATGAAGCCCTAGCCATTTCCCTTATCTTTACTTGAATGTTTTCCAGTTTCAGTGGTTACCCTTCCCTTCTTTTGAGCTCTCATCCAATCTACCATTATATGTTCTGTGCTAATGTTATCAACCTAAAAATCACTTGACCTTTCTTTCAACAGTTTACCCAATCTGTAAGGGAGCGTGTTCTCATACAATCTACTACAAACTTTATCAACATAGTTAAAATGAGTTGCAGAACTTGTAGTTCCACTCTACCTTCCACTCTACCTTCCAGATAGAGAACATAATTTAGTGTATAGTTTGGTAGCCTAAATATTTTTTTTATAATAAAAAAGCGACAAAATTGTTCAAGCACTTCCACCATACAGTATCTCCATGGGCAGGCCAGAACTGATTGCTTGGTTTCAGAATAACAGAACAGAAAAACTGAAGTGGAGTCACACAAATGAAGTGTCAAGTTGGTAAAATAAAACTGCATCAAATACATCATATTCCAGTAAGAATATTGTTCTTCATATTACTGATTTTAATAATTCAAATATAGTTTAAATCATGTTACAAATAATACATTATAATATTTATAAATCATCATCCTCTTTATCCCAAGTTCCATTGGGTCATTGTGGGTCCATTGTGTACAATTTTTATAAACTATGTTATTATTCAAGTTATTTGGATCAAAAATGAAGATACGAGTAACACAGAAGAGGACAACTATGCCGGCTCTGCACACGCTAAACCATTTACTGCTTTAGAGACTGCCAAGTTGTGGTTTCAACAGTCGGAAAGTACCCAGACATAACTTCTTAAGTCTAAGGATCTGACTGCAAAGAAAGAGAACTTCCAAGCTAATACAAACTAAAATTAGTGATTTTTCATGTGAATTCTAAAAACTATAAAATTAATCTACTTTGTTTTTAACTTGTGATTTTCAGTAGCCTTAAAAAGTATTCATTTTTTATTTTACGATTCAGTGTGTTTTATTACTGAACAGCTCAGAAAAGTTTTATGGACTGTAGCAAGAGTGCACTTTTATTTCCACAATATTCAATATGCCCATATATTAAATAAGTACTCAGTATATATTTTCTCTCTCCTTTTTCTAGTATTATGAGTAACGGCAATTTATTGTTATTAAAAGTTCATTCAAATTTCAGAACGAATTGTTAATCCGAACTGTCTATGCTCCCAATTAGTGTAGATTTTTTACGCTTAACTGTATAAAAATTTTTGATCTCCAAACAAAAAAAAAAAACAGATAATAATAAAGAACCAATTCGCTGTACTTACTTTTTCTGGAACATTACAAGAGAATCAGTTTCTATATCTGACATATCAATTCCTTTTCCTTTCAGTAAAACATCTGGATGTTTCTTATACATTAACCAGCCAATGTGAGAGAAGAAGAATCCTTGGGAAGCATCATGAGGATCTGCACTAGTATCACTGTACTTATGATGTTGTCTATGGTCTCTCACCCATACCCAAGTACAATTCTGTAACACAAATATTATGACTATTTATTTGGGATTTAGATGTTGAAGGATTTATCAGTGGATATTCACAGTTGTCTCAGTCATATTACACATCCCAGTGAATTGTTTATCCACTAATCTTACATTCAGGCTATGATTTCTAAAGTGAAGTACTAAGTGGGTTAATAATGAATTGATAAGTAATAAATTTAACTAAGTGTTAAAATTTAGGCTTCTTAGTTTTATCTTGACATGAGTCTTATACATCCTTCTAGAGTCTCCTGAACGCAGTTATAAAAGAAAAACATTACCCAACTAATGCAATTTTAAAAAGTTCTTACAACTTCTTTCTTCTTATGTATAATTGTGTTGTGGCTAACCACAAAACTAAATTGTTTGAATAAAAACAATTGAAGAATCCAGGAAAAAAAAGATGAGGGTCCAAATTTCTCAAATGTGAGTTATATATGTGCATGTATGTATTTTCTTGAGTAGAATCCATTCGTGCTATCAAAAATGGCATAAGAGATGAGAGTGCCAAGTTTTAACAATTTAAAGAATAGTCATACAGGAAAAGAAAGATGAGGGTGCCAGTGAGTGTAGGCAAGAAAGATGAATGTCCACCTCTTTTGTAGTTTGTTAGGTTGGCTCCCTGCTATATCATGTGTGTTTACTGGGTCTGTTTTCTCCATGTTTGTTCATTGTTGTACTGTGTGGAAGTGATAGTATTGAAGTTGCGTGTATTTTATCATTTTATTATATTTTATTATATTATTGTGTACAATGGATGTTGAGGAAATAGAAGTACAGCTACCGAAGAAAAGAAAATCTTTGGGAAGACTACAGGACGTGACAAAAAAATTGAGGTTAGCTAGCCATGAGGTTGGGTGTGACTGTAAATGTTTAAAACTGAAGTGTTTTGAAAATGTAAATGCTGCTGAACGAGGTAAACTTATTTATGATTTTAACCAATTAGTGTCTTACAATGAACAATCTATGTATTTGGGTGGTTTGATATCATGTAAACCTGTTGCACGCCATCGTCCTAGGCAAAATGAAAATGAAGCAGCACTGCATTCTTTTTCGTACAGTTATAAAGTTAGAGTTGTCAGAGAGAATGTTTTAAAAGAAATACCGGTGTGTTATAAAGCATTTTTGTCTTTTCACGGTATTACTGCCAAAAGGGTTCAAACTATTCAACAAGGCCTAAAAACAACAGGAAAAATTCTTAAAGACGGGCGTGGCCAGCATGAAACTAGACCTAACAAATTATCTGACGAGACTGTACAAAACATTATACAGCACATTGCGTCGTTTAAAGGAAGAAATTCTCATTACAGCCGCATTAAAACAAAGAAGACATATTTGCCGGCTGAATTAAATGTCAAGAAAATGCATGCCATGTTTCTTGAAAAGTTTTCAAATGTATCCGTTTCCTATGAAAAGTACAGGGAAATTTTCAACACTAAATTTAATATTAGCTTTGGCTATCCGCGTTCAGATACCTGTAGCTTTTGCGATGAGTTAAAAGTTAAGATTGATCAAATAACAAACGATTTAAAAAATAATGGTAATCCAGAACAACAACAACATCTTATTGCTACATTAAAACAGTTTGAAAACAATCGTGAATTACATTTACGAAAAGCTGAAAATTTTTATAAGCGTAAAAGGTTAGCTAGGTTAGAAGCACAGAAATCTAACCTTAAGGAAGCTATTGTTATGGACTTTCAGAAGAATTTGCATGTTCCTAATATTACAACTAATGATGTTTACTATCGCAGGCAGTTATCTTTTTTCCTGTTTAATGTTCATGTGTTGTCCGACTCACAATCTATTTTTTATACATATTCAGAAGTTGAAGGCAAAAAGGGGGCGGACGATGTGTCTTCTATGTTGTGGGATTTTATAATGAATCATTTAGATTCATGTGTCGAAGAATTAACTATTTTCTGTGACTCGTGCTGCGGACAGAACAAAAACTTCACTATATTTAGAATGATACACTATATTGTTCACGTAGTAAGAAGACTCAAAAAAATTACTATGGTTTTTCCAGTTCGGGGCCACTCATACCTTGAGTGCGATCGTAATATGGGTTTAATAAATCAAAAAAGTAATGCAGAATTGCCCAATGACTGGAATGATGTTATTGAAACTGCCAGAACGATTGAAGTCGTCAAGTGTAACAACCAGCTTATATTCAGATCATGGACAAAATTTCTACCTGACATTTATGTTAAAAAATGTCCTTTCGCTAGCAGACCAGTAAAAGAACTTAGTGTTGTTCAGGAACACCCACGTATGATAGTCCACAGATCAGCGTACAATGGACACAAAACAGAGTCTGTAATAATAGGGCCGCAACGTAGAGTTCTTTCCTTGCCTGAAGGACAATTCAGACTTCCGACTACGGCTTACAATGGACTTTTACCTCTACCAGAAGCAAAATACAAAGATTTGCAGCACCTAAAGACTTTCTGTTCCTTAAAAGCTCAAGAGTTTTTTATAAACTTGCCTCACAAAAATGGGATTTAATTAGGCACAGTTAAACTACTCCTCTTAAGTTGAGAGACATTTTATTAATAGTACTTTTCAGTGTTTTTAAACTATTCTTATTTTAGTATCAAAACTTATTTATGTATTAAAAAGTGTTTGTTTTAAGTATTTTTGAAAGTGCATGTGTAATATCATTTTCTTTTATAATGATGTGGACGTTCATCTTTTTTGTGTATTCCGTGGACGCTCATCTTTTATGCAGAATATTTTCAGGCGTGTGTAAGTAAAATTATTTTTACAGCTGTTTTTTTGCACAAAAATTAAATTTATCCATCATAAATAAGTAATGTTTTTGTTATATTTTTAATAAAAAAATATAACAAAGTAAAAATTTTAAGTATGTTCTTGTAAAAATGCTATAAAAATTAAAATTCGTTTTTCTCCACATTCTGTTTTTTGGACACTCATCTATATTCCCCTGTACTCTTCAATTACTACTACTTATGCGGGGAGAAAATAGATCAATAATTTACCACAATTTTTATAAAATGTGATAATATGATTTTTTTTTAATCTGAAAAATGACTTAATTGATGAAACTTTTTATTTGTACTTGAGGTGTTATGTATTAAATTATAAGTTCTTGACGCGTCTTTTACTCCATTTGGAGTCCCCTGGACACAAATTAAGGAAAGAAATAACACTATTCTTGTTTGAGACACAATCCATTCAACTCAACCCAATCCTTCAATATAACCTCATTTATGCTGTTGTTATTGTCATGTTATTGAAATTACCTTGAATTTAATTTTATGTCTCACAGAGAGATGTATACACATAGAATCAAATAAGTAAGAAAGTATTTGTAGAAATTTATGACTAAGAAAATCTCTACTGCTCCAAACATGGTTTTACAGATACATGAGCAATCATACATGGTTTGACAGAGTAATAATTCACATTAAGTTTTATTTATAATCAATAATTAAAAACGTTGAAGATGATTTACTTGAAAGAGATTCTTACCTGGCCAGCAATAGTGAATAAAATATTTAATATTATTCTTAAAGCTAAAGTTCCTTTGAACGACTTATGAGTGTACATTCTATGAGCTCCTATAGTAACTCCTTCAGCTGACAGCCACCCAAGTATGACAGCTAGAAAATATAAAATATTATGTTAAATTAATGGTTTTCAAAATTTAAAAAACAGAATCAATAAAGACGACTTGTAAAAGTGAACAAATTATGCAATAAAAAACATAAATTTTGTTATATTTAATTAGTAGTAATAGATCTGCCCATAACAGGCAGGTGGAGTGTCAAATTAATTGTACTCAATCTGTTCGTTGCAGGACTAAAATAAATAGTTCTGTTACAGTCAATCAAATGACTGAATCATTTAAGAACAGAAGAGGTAGAGGTGCAAAAGACACTAATCAGAGTTGTCTCCTCTGAAAGTAATGAATTTCATTATACAGCCAGACCCTGTGGTGAATGAAGTAAAGGTGTCATTTGCAGAGTGGGAAATTTGTGCTTTTCAGAGGGCTCGGCATGCTGATAAGCGTACTTTTCCACTTAGTGAGGAAGGTAATAGTAAACCACCTCACTCCTCGTTTTACTTAGTAAAACCTCTTCAGGTTCAAAACAGCCTTTCAGCTGATGACCTAAACAACAATAACAGTAAGAGATATGACTGTTCTGATCAAACTCTTTGCACAGTTTTATTTAAGTACACCAAGGCAAGACTAGGCCTTGTTTGCTCTCTGTGCAGCAAAATACCATGCAAATTTCTAAACCAGAATTTGACATGTTATATAACTAAAATCTGCCCATAACAGACAGGTGGAGTGTCAAATTATTTACACTCAATTTGTTCGTTGCAGGGCTAAAATAAATAGTTCTGTTTCTTATCACATGGTCAGCCAATTAAATGACTGAATCATTTAAGAACAGAAGAGGTAGAGGTGTAAAAGACACTAATCAGAGTTAACTCCTCTGAAAGTAATGAATTTCATTGTACAGCCAGACCCTGTGGTGAATGAAGTGAAGGTGTCGTTTTTACAGAGTGGAAAATATGTGCTTTTCAGAGGGCCCGGCATGCTGATAAGCGTACTTTCCCACTCAGTGAGGAAGGCAATGGTAAACCACCTCACTCCTCGTTTTACTTAGTAAAACCTCTAGCGGGTCAAACCAGCCTTTCGGCTGTTGACCTAAACAACACATAACTAAAATGTACTATATTATTTTATGTTACAAAAAATGTATTTAATTGTTTCTGGAAGTTTGCCATCTATTTTGACTAGTTTATTGGTTGTTGTTGTTGTTGTTGTTTAGGTCAACAGCCGAAAGGCTGGTTTGAACCTCTAGAGGTTTTACTAAGTAAAACGAGGAGTGAGGTGGTTTACCATTGCCTTCCTCACTGAGTTTAAAAGTACGCTTATCAGCATGCCGGGCCCTCTGAAAAGCACATATTTTCCACTCTGTAAATGACACCTTCACTTCATTCACCACAGGGTCCGGCTGTACAATGAAATTCATTACTTTCAGAGAAGATAACTCTGATTAGTGTCTTTTACACCTCTACCTCTTCTGTTCTTAAATAATTCAGTCATTTAATTGACTGACCATGTGATAAGAAACAGAACTATTTATTTTAGCCCTGCAACGAACAGATTGAGTGTAAATAATTTGACACTCCACCTGTCTGTTATGGGCAAGTTTATTGGTACCAAAATAAATTTTTTATTAGATGGATGTACCTGTCATCCAATCGTATAATGAATTTGTATGAGTTTTTCATATCTTTCTTTGTCAAATCTCATTTAAAATCTATAAAACAGGTTAACATATTTACAAATACATTTTGGCAATTCTCAACCAACAGAATAATTTCAAATAATGGCTCCTTAACGCCAGATCAGAATTTTTAAGTAGAGAGACTCTCAGCCTAAAAAATCAGCCTCCTGACATGACAATTGAGGTGATGGAGTTTGGTAAGGTTTCTCTTTTTCAGTGCTAGTTATTGAAAATCAAAATACTGAATAGGTCCAGAAATTTAAATACTTAGAAAACGCAACAGATTTGGAGCCAGTAAGAACTTTTTCTGAAATGTCTACGTTGGCATTTCATACCATAAAGCGTTTACTTTTTAATGATTCAAAACTTCCTGTAAGGTAAAAGTTTGTGAAGATTTATGTTTACTCTGTCCTACTGTATGATATGGAAACCTGGACTTCTGTACTGGGTCCATGAATCATATGGAAGCATTCAAGATGTGGAAGTTGAGGAAAATTCTTAGAATTTCATGAAAAAGAGTCAGTAAGTATAATCAAAGGGAGAAAGGATGATTACCTTGGTTAATTACTCAGTGATAGGGTATGAATGAGCTTCTTAGACTTGTTTTGAGCAGCAAAGTTGAGGGTAGATTTGACCTGGATGGAAGAAATGCTCATGGTTGATAAATATTGGAAACTGGACAAACATGAGAGTGAACACTCTATTGAGGGTGGTTAAAAATTTACCAGAGTTTTAGTCAATCTTCATTGGGAGAGTTATTTATATATTCAGGTGAGGATTTACAGCCCCAGCCATATGTCAATTCCGAAGCACCACCTCTCCTTATCTCTACAGTCCGCATCGGAGAGCTGCTGCAAAGACATTGCCTCCTGCATACCATCCAACTATGTCACTTCCGGGCTACCTCTCCTTCTTCTACCAGCTGGCATCCACTCCCATACCCTCTTTGGTTACCTACCATCCTCCATGCTCTGCAAATGGCCAAACCATTTTAATTGCTTCCAGGATATGGTATCCATGATATTTCCTTGAACGCAAATTCTTCTAACTTCGGAATTCGATCAATGCGCAACACACCACAGCTTTGCCTCGAGAAATCCATCTTCACCCCTTTTAGGCAATCCTTCTGTTTAATTGTCAATACCCGCACTTTGGCACCATAGGTGCACACGCTCTCTAGGATAGCATGATAAACATTAATCTCTGTCTCCTTCCATATTTTATCTTTCTAAAGGACAGAATTTCACTGCCTTATAAGCCTTCATCCTTGCGAAATCTTGCTGTTTACTTCCGCTGTACTCAGAAACATCAGAGGGAGAGTTAGCATTCTAAAAATAAGAAGAACAAGTGCCAAATACCTATGATGAGGTGAGAAATACTTCATATTTAGAGCATTTACGTCTAATGGGGTCAATACGACCCCTTAAAAAGTAAGTCACAGAAATTAATGATAAAAAAATGTTGTCTACTTACAAAATATGGCAGTGCTCATTTTGCATTTAAAGCATAGAAGGTACACTCCATAAAGAGCACCAAGATGAAGTATAAGGAATCCTATAGCATTGAACCAAACTACTTTTTTCTTGAAAGGTTTTTCCACTTCATTATTCATTTTTATTGTACCATTTCTTTCTGCAACGACATCCTCCACAACTTTGTCGGTGTACATCTTATCCTAAAAATACAAATGATGATAATTATTGTGAATCTGTGAATTTAGCGCACAAAGCATATTTTTAAATAACACATATATTATCACCAGTGTGAATTATTTTCTTTTTATATAGGCCACAGTGCAATGTGAAAGTAGGGAAATAATTTGCTGGCTCTAGACTCCTAAGAAGCAAGTTGATAAGTTGTACAAAAATTAAAATATATAAAACCCTTAACAGGCCGGTTGTCACCTATGGAGGTCAGTCATCAACACACAAAAATGTGACAGAAAACACCATAAAAATTTGAAAGAAACATTTTGTGGGCCGGTTAACAAGAATGATACATGGAGAATCAGACATAATCGAGGAATATAAGATATTATAACAGCAGGATGTAATCAAATTAATCAAGTCTCAGGAAATGCGATGGTCAATTGAAGCGATTGGACGAACAGCGTATGCCAAATAAGATACTGAAGGCTCAGAATTATAATACCAGTGGAAAAGGGTTTACCTAGAATTAGATGGCTTGATGGCAACAGGAGACCTTCAAAATAAATAGTGAGGGGATACGTAGAGATGTAGAGATATATATATGTTATATATAGGACGTTGGAGAGGATTAGTGCTAATTTAACTGATAAAAAATCTGCAACAAATCACTATTTTTTTTCAAAAAATTATTGTATAGAAAAGTTACCGCAACTCCTAATATTAGAATAAATGGGTGAATTTCATGGGTGTAACCAGCGAGGGGCAGGGACAGCTGCCCCCAAAAGCAAAAAAAAATATATATATGTAATGGTTATGAATTAATGGTTATGAGTTGTTTACCGCACTGAAATGGTGTAAAAATCGAGTAGTAGTAAGAGGTCTAAAATGTTTATGTCTCGTTCGAGTGTACAAGTTCATAGGGTAAGGTTGTGGTATTGAATTTCTTTCTTTCTAATGAGACAAAATAAATAAACTACAACTGAGACAAATAAGCAAACAAACTGGGTTCGAATCCCACTCAGGCACGGCATATTTTCATACGTTACAACAAATCATTTCATCCTGCATTGTATATAGTTACACCCCAACTTCGTCGCTAATGACCATTGCAGTTGATGCGACGTTAAATAAATGAATTTAAAAAATATATATATTATTAAGGTTATAAATATCAAATAAGCTTAAAATAATTTAGTACAAATAAGTCAAAATATTCAAAATAGAAAGTAGAATAGTTATTACCCTAGAACTTTCATAAAAATAAACAATTGAAAAAGAGAGCTAAATAAGTAAAACAATTTAATACATTTAGTGCTAAGGCTCGCCTAGCGGGTCAATTAGAGGTGTTACCGCCCGGCTGTCGTCTCGCCTAGCTGGTTCTGATTTGTTAACATTTTAAGTAATTCTGGAGTGAGACTTAATTTGGTGGTATTGTATAGCCCTCAGAAAGGTATTTTCTTTGTAACCGTGAAATTCGTTTTTGAATTTTCATCTCGCGATTTTATACCCTCGTTTAGTATACTCATACAGTATTTTGAATGGGTTTTTAGGACTGTTGAAGCTGTGAATGTAATATCTTTGCAGGTATCGATGCAAAATAGCTTACGCTTGGATTTACTATAAAAATATATTATTTGTAGTTTAAAATTATATGATAAATTACGCGTAAATCGTAACAATAAATGGAAACATCAATCAAGAAATACATTAATCATACCAGACGAAAATAAATCTGAATATAAATCTAAAAAAAACCATTGAGTTGTTTACTTTTATGTTATTAGCAATGATAAATCCATGTATATGTGGGATATAAAAAATGTAAGTATCATACAGTCATAATATTAAACCAAGCAGAGAACCAGGAATTAAATCAGCCCAGCGTGAGAGATACCTCATAATTGCTCAGCATTGAATGTGTTAAAAAGAGGCCGATCAAATCAGAAGGTTTATAAATAGATAAAATCAATAATCAATACAATAAAAAAGAAAAGGATTTCCTTTTTCGGACAACTGATGAGAACACTGGAAGATAAATTGACTAAACAGATAAATAGTAAAACTATGGAAACTATAAAACACTACCCTTTTGGTTTTGGGTTTTGGAAAATCAGCGAAGACATGAATGAACTGAATCTGATACAAGAGGATTTAAAAGAAAAACTGAAAAAATTAAAGGAGTAGAATATAAGATTTCAACCAAAGACATACTAATCAGGATTGGTCATGGTCAGTAGGATCGTCTTAGATAAGGGCGTATTCTACTTCCAAGCGATGAAGTATAGTCGGATCTACTGTATGAGTAATCTTCGCAAGGCAAGCGCCTATAGGTTGTAAACGAAAGTTTTACACTGCTTGGCACGTATTTACCTCTCCGCCTGACAATCTTGCCCTAAGTTCCATCATAAAAATATCTACATCCAGCTAAAATCAACATTATCCTTTAAGCGTTTTAAATTATATCGTTAAGATTGCTTTTAATTATTGTAGTTTCATAAAGCGACTTCTTAATTAATTATTATAACCATTAAATTTAACAAAACAATTAATTTCTACTTTTTAATGTTTAGGCCTACCGCTTTTATGTTTCAAAAACTCAACACATTCACTATCACGCATGTTAACAAAACACAGCTTACAAAACTTTTCAACTTCAGTCAAGAAAATTGAAACGAACCGATACAATACCAAAAGATAACTAATGAAACTAAAAATGAGTTAAACACGAGCAATTACAAACGGTTGTATTAAACTAGTCGCACATATTAATTTTAATGATAAGAAATAAACAATCTGAAATTATATAACCATAACAACCATAATGGTTTATGTGAAATTTTTAGTGAAACGTACGCTTGTGGACTAAAACATTTTGTCAGTTTTGTCAAAAATAAATAGCTATAGTCCGTTTTTTGTTAGTTGAGTCCTGTTGTAAACAAATTGCCTATGTTAGTCCCTGTAAATACACAACACACAAACACGCGTGGCTTAGAGTGAACTCTCTGCAAGCTAACCGGTGATCTAAAAAAAAACACCTACTCATTACATTTTGTCTAGTCAATCGTCGGTGGTATAATGTAATAGGCCTATTAATAAAATTATAATAGTTTTGTCATTTTTATATACAAATTATTTTCATTTCACATGACTTTATCAGTTATTTATAGATTGGTGGAATCAAAACAAAATAAATCTTCTAGTATATGAGTCAGTCACATTTTGGAATACGTGGTGTGATGTCTTCATGATTTAGTGTACGATTTGATGTTAAATTCTATTTATTCGCATCAATTTTTGTATTTTTTCTTACTTTTTGGGTGTTAGTACGTGGTTGTGTACGTGATTGTGCGACAACAGATGTATTAACGATGGCGGACGAAACTTCTTCTTCCGGAAGTAATATTAAACATAAAAATCAGAAACCTTTACGAAGCGGAGAAAAGACAACAAACTGCAATTAATGTTTTCAATAAGTTTGCTAATAAACATTTTAACCTAGAAATTAAAGATATAGAACCACTTACTGCTGAATTTACTGGTGTATCTTGTCAGGTGTTCACAGAGTACGAAAAGAATTTTAACAGTGATGTTTTAAAAACCTTAGTTAAAAAAAGAAAACGTAAAACGCCTGGTTTAGACAATCTGATTTACCCAACATTAGTCGGTACACTCTTCGTAAACTAAATTCTATCTATGGGATTTAAATTCAATAGTAGACTCAATAGGTTTTCCGTATAAAAGTATGCAACGGCATGAAAGGTACGAGCGAACGTAGTGTAAGCAAAATTTTTTGAACACTATTCTGTTTGTTCCACTTGCCCGGTGGCTTGTTTACGCTAGGACTCAACTAAGAAAAAATGTACTATAGTAATAGTTTCATGTAACCTTTTGGAGTCTAATTATTACAAAATATAAAAAATAATGAACTCATAGAAAACATAAATAAAGCAAGGAACTTTGTAAACAGGAAATATCCGTTTAAGGGTTGAACCCCTTTTTAATACCTTAACGGTGAAAAATCGAAATCGTTTATGTTTTCCCGAAAAGTTAATCGTTTAACTTTATTGTATACCCCAAAGGGTATACAATATACTTAGAGACGTTCCCTTCAAATTTCAACTGTTGTGCAAGTAAGAGAATTAGTAATGAGTGAGTCAGTCAGTCAGTCAGTGAGGGCTTTTCCATTTATTTGGTTCAATAAAATGTTGTATTTTAAATTTTTAGTATTGTAACAGACTAACGATTTGATGAACACCACGAAAGTGCGTCCAATTTGATAAGTATTTTTACTTTAACTGTTCCGGTAATTTGTACCTATACATTTTTATCATATCATATAATTAAGTATTATTTCAAATTCAAAATTTCGTACAATGTATTTTAAATTGAGATTGTCTTTCTCTTAAAATATTTACCGAATGGATTTAAAACAATACATCGTTGTAAAGAGGACACTTTCGGAATTGTAAAAATATAAGGAAATTAAAATTGATAAAAGCCGTGACGAAATTTTGTCGAAGTAAATAAAATAATAATTGAATTAAAGTTTCGATTAACTCAAAATTTCGACAGTTGAAGACACTGGAAAATAATATTTTTCAAAATATTTCACAAAACAACTCAAACACGCTATCGGTATGCACACAACATAACCGCAACAGCATCACTGCCAGTATACGACTAAAAAGAAGATGGCCACGAAATCTTTGCATGTAAATATTAAACGATCCTTTTTTTAGCACAGTAATTACATTTTATTCTTCCAAATTTATGATCTTTTAATATTATTGTCTATTTCATTCCCATTACTATTATTACTATCTAGCTATTGTTAAATTTAGTAATTATCCAATCATTACTTTTACATTATAATCATTAGTTAATATTAATAATTTATTTATTTATTTATTTATTTATTAGTAATAAGTAAATAAACAATAGATCAATGATCATTAATTATTAATCATAAAAAATGGGCAGGCTTTACTTCATGTCATACACAAGTCACTATCATAAACCATTTACCTCGTTCACTAGTTGTTAAGTTCATATTGTACAGTGATTAAACATATCAATATTCATTCATATTGTCATATTGTAATATTTATTCATATTTTGTTCATATTGTACATTGTGAATAAAAAATGAAGTAAAAGTAAACAAAAAATCATAAAAAACAAAATATCATTACTTATTACTTGTTAGTATTATTCTAATTTTTTTTTTATCCGAGGCGGCGATAAAAACTCATGTTCACTCCCTCACGATGGGGGAAGTAGTGTTGGACTCAATTGAGGCGTCCTTGTCCAGCCCCAAGGAGGCCGCAACCGCCTTACCAACCAAAAACCCGGCGCCTGGCCACTTGATCCGATATCAGCAAACAACCCTCTACCTCCCTCGGAACTGTTTATAGAATACTACTTTTATATTCTAATCTATTGTCCAGTAATGTTATTAAACTATCATTCATTGTACATAATAATGGCTTTTATTTTTTATGTTGAATCAGAAGAAAAATCAATGTCAAATACCAAACAAAAAATGAAAAATGAATGTCAATGCCAAATGTCATGTTAAATTATTTCAATAAAACAATCTATTCAGTTGTGTATTTTGTATAGTTCTGAATTAAAAATAAAAGTTAAAATAAAGAAAGTTTCTATGTAGCTACTATTCTGATAGCTACTGTTCTAATTAACAACACAGGTAGCTCTGTTTATTTTGAAAAATAGCTAATAGGTTAAAGCTAATAGCTAATAAATAGCAGCGCTAATGTAGTTATAAAATCTACAACAGGTAACTTTAATATTTTTAGAAACATAATTTACATAATTACATAATTTACTACTGCATATCCAATAACTGTTATTTATTTTTCATAATAAATTATATTAATTAGTATATATAATAGTATATTTAAGTCCTAAACAGTGCATAGGTTAATTTTCATTTAGCGTCATTGACTCATTATTAAAATTAGGTTATGTTTTTCAATTTACATTGTTTACTCATTATTAAATATAGAACCCACCGGATTGGTCTAATGGATGAGTCGTTACCATAAGTCAGCTTTTAACAGCTGACGGAGACGATTACTTGTGAAGATAAGTAACCTTTATTCGGATTTGAATACGACTGTGGTTACTAGTGTACTTTGATAGTCGGAATTGAATTAATCACACTTAATCAGGAATGGCCGGCCTGAGTCTGTACAATACTACATCTCATTTACACGTCATACATGTAATCCTCATTTTATTGGGTCATGGGGTTGCTTATTGTTCTGAATTGAACAGATTGCAACGAGCACGCATTAAGATTAAAAAACAATAAATAGGTTATATGATTCATTATTTACATTGACAAGAGAAAATCGTGTACGTGTTTCACACCAGTAGTTTTTTCTTTACTTAGACCTATATTTAAATATATAGGCTACATAAAAAATATGAATACGATACTAAATAAATATGTAAATGTACTTAATTAGATTAGAAAAATTTACTTACAGTATTACAAAAAAAAAAAAAAATTATTAATAAAATTGAACTGTAATAAAACAATTTAAACACAACACACAAATAAAAATTAAGAGAACAATATATTGGTACAGCACTTTTGCACAGAACTGAGTCCAATGAATTACTAACTTACAGTCCGATTGATTTTGTGAAACTGATGGAAAATTTTTTCGTTTTGAACTATTTATAGGCATCTAAAATTACGAAATTTTAATTCAATTGTTCACGAGTGAATTGTGTAATTATTTAAAAATGAATACTAGGATACAAATTCAAATATTATCATAAGTTTTATTCTTTGTGTACGCGGGTACTTTCTCTAACAGGAAATAACGAAACCTATTAGAATAGTATTGAGGACATTTTTATTAAAAAGAGTAATAAGAATATGTTTGTTTTATTGCAATTATTATAAGGGGTCGTATTAAAGGTCATTTTTATATTGTAAAGATGAATAATTGACCGATTCGTGTGAAACACTTGCCAATTTTCCGCTATTGAAAAATTAGGTGGCGAAATAGTAACAGTGATTTTTGTTTCAATTATTATTACTCTCACTTCATTTAATTAATATGGACAGCAAATCGCGCTGATTTTTTCGCAATCTTCATGAAATAATAGCATGTGCAGTTAAACATATCTTTTAGCACATATGTGTTCAATTTTGTTTTGATGTTTATCAGGTGATAGGTGGCGAAATAGTAACAGTGATTTTTGTTTCAATTATTATTACTCTCACTTCATTTAATTAATATGGATAGCAAATCGCGCTGATTTTTTCGGAATCTTCATGAAATAATAGCATGTGCGGTTAAACACATCTTTTAGCACATTTGTGTTCAATATTTTTTTTTGTGTTATGGTGATCAGCCGAAAGGCTGGTTTGACTTCTGGAGGCTTTATTAAGCAAAACTAGTGGTGAAGGGGTTTACAATTGCCTTCCTCACTGAGTTGAAAATTATGCTTATCAGTAGGGGAGACCGGGGAAGTTGTAACAAGGGGTTGGTTATAACACCGTTCATAAATCGGATACTGTCGGTAGAATTAATTGTGATTCCAAAGAAGAAGAAGCCTTGCACTACTTGGCATTGTGAGTTTAGTGTTTTTGACCAATTTTTGGTGGAAAAAATTTAAGAAGGAAACATCTAATTTTTACAATGATGAGTACATTTTCGAGAATTTTGTTTTCTCATTATTTTAAATGTTCATTATAAGTTATGAAATGCAATGATAATTTAACATACCCAACAAAATATTACCTTTCTAGTTATATATGTCTGATTATTCAGTCAAGTTTTGTTAGCGTCATTTAGACATATTTTATGTAATGGCGTCGTACGGGGTTGGTTGTAACATGAAGTCTGGGGATGGTCGTAACACTGTAGTGTCTGTTACGACCTTCCCTACATATTTCTTCTTACTAATACTATTATTTAATTCATTAAAATGTTTACACTATTTTGACATTAATAAAAAACTTGTATGATTTAAATTTTAAAAATGTAGTTAATCGTTTATCTGAAAATTTTAATAAATGTCAATAAAGGTGGAATAAAATGTAATATTACACAGAGGCTAGGAACCAATTTACAACGCTAGGACAAATAAGCCTCAGAATTTCATTTGAAAAAACCAAAATAATGGCAACAGACCCGCTATGTATAGACAAGGTCCAAATTAACGACCAATAAATAGAACTTTTAGAACTCTTTTAATACTTGGGAGAAATCATCACTTACAACAACAACGAAAAGGAAGCATGGGAGGAAAGAACCAAGAAACTATCATCTTTAAAAGTAATCATCAAAAACACCTACAATAAAAAATGTCTATCAATCGAAACCAAAATATAACACTACAAAACGGCCGTACAACCAAAGATAACGCATGGGTGCGAAACCCTATTCACATTAAACCAGGAAAACAGAATAGATAAAATCCAAAAACTTTAAAGAAGGATCCTTAGGACCTGCATCGGAAAGAAACACCAAGTAGATGTAGAATGGAGATTACTACCAAATTAACAGATCTACCAGGAGACTGAATCGGTAATAGATAGATACGATGAGGAAAAAGAAAAGATCTTTCTTTGGACATATAATCAGAACACCCAAATATATAATCACAAACTAAATACTCAGAAATAATCAATAAAATAGTCAAAAAACTCTACCAGAAAAATACAGAAGTAATGTGGTTAAGAGAAATCAAGAAAGATATGGAAGAATTAGGCATCACCTTCGAAGATTTATAAAATAAAACTGAACAGTTGAAACTATTAAAGGATAAAAATATTAGATTCCAAGGAAAGGTACACAAAAGAGGAAGCAGAAAAGTGATCTTTTCGGAAGCAGAAAGGCAAAGAAGATCTGCCAGAATGAAAAAATACTGGAGGAAAATCAAAGAAAAGAACCAGAAGAGAGTGTCCAGAAACTGACTCAAGTGATCCACTGCGGTCTCAAAAGGAAAAAAAATGTAATATATCAATGGCAAATTTACCAAGTATTAAAAGTGTGGTATTCGATTTATATAAATATTAAATATATAATTTTATAAATGATTAAAATTTCATATAATCTTGTATTTTATTTAATTATATTTTTTCGTATTTTTAGATTTTTCTTATATGCCTCTATGTATTTATATATTCAGTTCTTTTAATTATATTCAATTATCTTCAATATTGATTTCATACATTTGAATAATTCATAACTTTTTTTCATACCACAAAATACAAGTATCTGGTTTGGCTGTCCTACACCGACAAACCTACATTTCATTGTCGTGTACTATATCGATTTTAATTATTAAATTAACATATTTTTAAAATACAACCTATGTAGGTATCTTTAAATTTTGAATAATAATAGTCTGTATTTTATAAATTTTATCTTAGACTCTTTTTAAATACACTGGTTAATAAATATTTTTAATTTAATGGTTTCAAGATTAAAATTTTTGAATAGCAAAGCATTATTTTTTGTTTTCTGTCTTTGACACTTATTTGTATAAAATTAAATTTCGATTAACAAATAATTTTTCTATTTCATTTTCATTGAATAGATTAAATAAAATTTAAATTTTATAAAATTTTATTTTTTAATGCTTCAAGATCATTTATATGACTATTAGACCTTTTTTTAATTACAGCCAATCAGCTATTAAACAGCTGATATGGAGATGACGGTTCCTGGTTCAAATCCTAGTAACGATAGTTAGATTATAAAGTTGTTTTTTTTTTTGTGAGAAGGATGATACATGAAGAGTGATGGAAAAAATGCCAGATCTGGCCAGGAATCGAACACGGGATCGCGGCATAGAAGCCAGTTGCGCTAACCACTGCGCCAACGGGGCGGCCTAGATAAGGGTTCAAGATGTATTGTGCGGTTCCAAGCTCCATGTAGTTGCGGGATGAAGGGCACGGGTGAGGTATATTAAATGAGTGACGCATGCTGGGATAACGATTGTGTACATATTACTCTGATACAAAATACTAATTTTAAAACTTTCTGTATTTAACAAATTTGTTTGCATTTATTTTATTTATTTATTTACATATTTTGATGTAAATTGGTACGTTAGATATTATGAATCCGACCAAAGTAATCCGGTAAGTATTTGTTAAATTAATGCGCCGGATGATAAGAATATTTTTTTTAGTCTAGTTAGTACACGATACCACTACAAATGCATCAGCTGTGAAACACTACTAACACTCATTCATTCTTCCACTACTATAGCAACGCAATGCATTCCTTCCAACTACACGGAGCTGGGACTTAAGCTAATACTTTATGTTAGGGGTTCAATTAACCATACTTTATTAGGAATGGTCGACCTGAGTCTGTACATTATTCCATCTTATTTACATGTCATACATCACCCTTGTCTCATTGGGTCATGGGGTTGTTTATTGTCCTTAAGTTGAACTAATTGCAACTCTTACACATTAGGGATAAAAAAAAACAATAATTAATCAGTTGATCTGAATATTTTTGTGAAATTGCTACAATACACGTTTGCAACAATATTATCAAATCTAGACGTACATTTTTTGGGTCTGCTCTATCAGGAAAACTAATTTAAGATTAAAAGTACAAAGAATATAATGTCTAAAAATGGAACCGAAAAATATTTTTCTAAACACAATGAGTAAATTGTTGTACTAAACAGTGCTCATTATTTTTATTAATAATTGTTTAACTATTAAAATTATTATTTTGTTTATTTTTATTGTATATAATAAAATTGTTTTATTTTTTTTCGTAAGAAGGCAAGGTTATTGAAATTTTTCCTCAAAAATATTTTAAGTTATTCTTGTTAACTTTCTCACGTTTAACTGTAGATAATTTAATTTCAAATAGAATTGTTTGATGAAAATAAGAAAGTGATAACTTTTTGTTAGACTATTTTCATTTTGCAGACACATCAGTTTACGCAAAACCACATCATTTCACACGGTACATGCGTCTCATTTGTTTTTTATTTTTTTTTTTTGATTAGGTCAAATAACATAGTAATTCTGACATAAGGTTTCATGGGAATATCTTATTTAAATTTCCCAAAATAAAGTTTCGTGTTTTGTGTCATAAAAAATAAAAACGAAGTTGAGCACTGGCCCCTTCATTTTTACAAAAACAATCATTGAGGTTTATAAACAGGTATGTGGTATTATGACAGGAAGTTTTATTAATAGTTTACGCATATTAATTTAATAGGAAAAAGTAAAAATTGTATTAAATGGTTAACGATATTAAATTTTTAAATTTGTAATTTTATCACAACACTAGGTATAAAATTATTTCTTTCGTTTACTTATTTACATTTAATTGCATGTGTAATGTTTTTGACAATGAATAAATACAATGACTGTTCTAAAATATTGTTCTTAGTTCATACTTTCTTTTAAGCGATATTTTTCTGTCATCATCTTAATCTCTTACACGAATGGTGTAAAACATGGAAAAACTTAATACGGCAAAATCCCTTCACGTAACTTTCACACTCCGTCATGGTGATTGCCCACCAGTATACATAGACAATGAACCTCTCACAAAAACAGATACGGTCAAGTATCTCGGTCTGACTTTTGAGTTTGACTTTTTAACGACTAACTTGGAGCACACATATCAAACGGAAACGTTTATTACTGAATTCCCGACTTAAACTTCTATATTCCCTACTTCCCAAACGATCAAAATTACCAATGGCACAAAAATTATGCATATATTGTTCTCTTTTGAAACCATATGGACCTACGGGTTCCAAATTTACGATTCAACCAAACCCTCTAACTTGCAACGAATTCAAGCATTCCAGTCAAAAACATTACGCCTTATAGCAAATGCACCTCTTTACGTTACCAACAAAACCTTACATATAGATTTGAAAACACCACTTGTTCAAAATTCCATCGAATACCTATGCAAACGCTTTCACGATAAGTCATACGAACACGAGAACCCACTGGTGCGTTCACTTTCCACCTTCTATTTACTTGATAATCGCCCTAGACGCCTTAATAGACGTTGGAGTAGAGACCTGCTAATTTGATATACAAATTTCATTCTTGGGGAGGCACCAATGGGGACTCTACCCCTCTCATGCCTATCATGTCATTTACATTATTATCATAATCATCACATTTGGTTGTTGTAAAACTTTACAGTTGTAAATAAAGAATTAAAAATAGGAAAATAAATGCTCATTTATTCAATTAGTTCCCATAAAAATATATCCAAATTTTATTTAAAATATTTGTGTTGTAAAGTAGTTTTTTCTATTTTCTATTGCAAAACTGTACATAATCTTAAAATAATTTTTTATTTGAACTGTTATTACAATTATTATTATTTATATGTGTGTAAATTTAATTGTATTTATCAAATAAATTCACTGGTTTTTTAAGAATAAAATCTGTTAAACATAATTATTTTTGTATCTTTTTTAAATGTTTCAATAGTATTTTAGTTATACTGTGGACAATTTCAAACTGGCACAACTCTAGCTCTACGTGTACACACAGTTCCGCATAAAGTATATCCATAACCTATTCTTTCAACAAGGTCTACAAATGTTAATGTACGCAAATGCCTACAAACCTTATTACAATAGACAACCTTACAAATAACTATTTCATTATAAAATATGTATTTAATTTGACCCAGTAAAAATTTTAATTATAAATTACAAGAACTAAACTGCAAAAACTCACTAAACTATACTCTACAGACGCCCGCAACTAATTAAACAAATTGATCTGAATGTATTATAATGAACAGAAAATCTTATACGAAAACAAAATATTAGTCACATCATTATGTCGGACTTATTATTATTAAAGAACAACAGTGAAAACAAAGTGTAGTGATCGTGCGTGAGTCGCACATTACAGTAGTATACTTTTGTGACTGTACCGTCGTTGCAAGGCGAGGGGCAAAGAGTGGAGTAGATAAACACCGAAGCGGCTTGTGCCAATTCGAATTGTCCAAGGTGTATATACGTATATTTTTTTTTTTTTTTTTTTTTTTTACTTGTGAGGCCACAATGGACCACTTCAGCCACAACATGAAAGACTCTACTTCGATCTCTGAGCCCTGATCTTTACCCAGTATTCCCTCATTCTTTGTGATCTCTGAGCCCGGAGTTCTTCCGTCACCCTCTGCACTCTTCTAGTCTTGGTTTCCGGTTCCAAAGCCAGATCCTTCAACCCTCTATAACTTTCAGACTTGAACCTCACATCCTCCAGCGTCAACCCAAACCTTTCCAAGTCCTCCTTGACCTTCTTCGTCCAGTTCAAACCGATTTTAAAATCCCAGACACTTTCAATAAGTCGTCTAAGTACTCTGTTCTCCGGTGTTCTAAGGATATGGCCCAAAAAGGAGATTCGTTTTTTCCTAATTGTGTCTAGTATTGGCTCCGAAATTTTATAGACTTCATTATTTGGTAGCAGTCTCCAACTATTATCTTTGTATATTCTCTTACCAATACAGGTTCTAAGGATTCTTCGTTCTAACGTCAGGATTCTGTGGGTTTTAGTTTTTTGTGACAGTTTTGTTAGGGTCTCTCCACAGTAAGTCACTGCAGGTTGTATTACCGTTTTTTAATGTCTTACCTTTGTATTTACCGACATTGACTTCTTGTTGTATGTGGTGTGGGTGATGAACTGAGCTCTCATTAACTTTTTGGTCCTTTCCGCCCATGCTTCCCTGTCATTGCAACTCATGTTCAATACCTCCCCCAAGTACTTGAAATTCCGTACCACTTCTATTACTTGACCTCCCACTGAAATCCTGGGGTCCATGTTAGTGTTTCCAATTATTTTCGTCTTCTCGAAGGAGATCTTGAGTCCAAACCTTCCCGCTAACCGTCCTAAGCTTGTTACTTGTTTCTTTAATATACGTATATTACTATATAATGTTTTAAAAATATTTTATTGTATACGTACTCCTATGCTCGGTCGTAACTTTTTGTAAAGAAAAGTTTTTGCGTATAAGTATATTTAGTTAAAAATATTGTGTATAGCTTAGTTTAATAATTAACTGTAATGTATATTTGACTGAATAAAATAGATAAATAATAAGGTATTATAAAAGCTTAAAATACCGGCCGCATTGGCGTGGTTGGTAACGTGCTCGCCTCTCATCATGCGGTCCTGGGTTCGAATCCCACTCAAGTACGGTATATTTTCATACGCTACATAAAATCATTTCATCCTTCATTGAACAAAAGTTACACCCCAACGTCGTCGCTAATGACCGTTGTATTTGATGCGACATTAAATTAATTAATTTAAAAAAAAGCTTAAAATTTGTTTGGGAGATACAATGCATATCTATTATTATATTTACTGGAGTGAATTTTGTTGCTAAAATACGCCAGAATATTGGCAGATTAAATGATAAAAAATTGCTTATAGCAGCTTATCATGGTTTAATTTTATCTCATATCAGGTATGCCATACTGGTATGGAGTAATTCATCGCAGGGTAACATGGAAAGAGTTTTTAAAATGCAGAAAAAAGCTGTTAGGTGTATGATGGGAGTCAACCACCTTACCTCATGCAGATCACTATTTAAAGAGCTGCAATTGCTCACAGTTTTCTTCTTTGTACAGTTTTGAAGTGATAATGTACGTAAAGAAAAATAACTTTTTACAGAATTTAGATGTTCACAACCACTACACAAGAAACAGAATCGATTATTATGTTGCTAATCTCAACACTAAATTGTTTGAACAAAAACCAACTTATGCAGGTAGAAAATACATCAATAAATTGCCACAAGGTTTAAAAAGTTGTGACAATTTAAGTCATTTTAAAAAAAAGCTAAAACAGTATTTGATTGATGAAACATTTTACAGTGTGCACGAATTCCTTTCTAAATAGTTTTTGGTTGAAAGTATTTAACTTGTAATTAAACAAAATATTGTGTACTATTTGATACAAAGGGGTTCATGACAAGCCTACTGAGTTAAGCAGTAGCAGGAAAAAATTATTGGTAAGTGATTAATTTATCATTGTTTGATTTTTTTTTATTTTTAATTTTGTGTGATATTTGATTCAATGGGGTTCATGACAAGCCTACTGAAGTAAGCAGTAGCAAAAACAATTTTCTGGTGGTAAGTGATGAATTTATCATTGGTGATAAACTTTCAGTTTATCAGTTTTATTTGACATGTCCTATACTCCCTTTGGAGTCTCCTGGATGCAAGTAAAAAAAAAACAAAAAAAAACCGTTATAAAGGCGATATTATTACGAATCTAGGGATATTAGTAGCTCCATTTGGGGTTCAATATTCCACCTCATTTATTCTTCGTTGATTAATAGTTATCTACATCTTATCAATATATTGATATTATTCTGTCTTTTTAAAAAAATTAATTAATTAAATTTAATCATTTAATCATTAAAACAATAAACTTACCTACTTTGCACACATAGCCTACATTCACATTTGTACACAAGAAGCTGCGTAAGAAGTAAGAACGTTTTAGCTTCAAAATTTAAGTAAACTGCATGAATAAAAAAAAAAGTTACCTAACATACTGACAAGAACTCGTTAACTTAATTCCATTTAAACAATTGAAGTAACTTAACTTAAAAAGTAAAAATAAATAACAATTAACATCAATTACCTATGTAATACCTGATTTTATAAAATATAAACTTGTTAATAATAATATTAAAATACTGGTTGAGATATACGTAAGTATACTTGTACGTACAGTTATAATACTTGCATTTATGTTAATATAACTAAACCATGTTATAATATTAATGTTATGACTACAATTCTTTTTGTGCGTTTTGTTCCAACCAAACTATGTTGGCTCATGTTTTCTCATGTTTTTTTATTGTTTAGATATAACCTCCTGATGTCTTTGGAGAAGATAAGAAAATGTTCTACGGTTTAATTTAAGGGAAAATTAGTTATCTCCATTAACTAGTCCAGGGTAGTTTCGTTTAACATGTTTAAAAAGTATTGTTTTTAGTAGTATATTAATTTTAACAAACGAATTAAATTTAAGAATGATGTAGGAAACTTAAACTATATAATTTTATATTCATATTCATGTTAATAACATGAATATTAAATATTAATATTTCATGTTAATATTCATGTTACACTCAGTCTGTTAGTTGCAGGGCTAAAATAAATAGTTCTGTTTCTTATCACATGGTCAGCCAATTAAATTAACAGCCATTTAAGAACAGTAGAGGTAGAGGTGTAAAAGACACTAATCAGAGTTATCTCGTCTGAAAGTAATGGGTTTTATTATACAGCCAGACCCTGTGGTGAATGAAGTTAAAGTTTCATTTGCAGAGTGGGAAGTACATGCTTTTCAGAGGGCCCGGCATGCTGATAAGTGTACTTTTCCACTCAGTGAGGAAGGCATGGTAAACCACCTCACTCCTCGATTTACTTAGTAAAACCTCTACAGGTTCAAACCAGCCTTTTGGCTGATGACCTAAACAACAACAACATTCATGTCAATATTCATGTTCAAAAGTAAAAAAATATATAAATGTGTAGGCCTATATAGTGGACAAATTCGAACTGGCACAACCCTTGCTCTACGTGTACACACAGTTCTGCGTAAAGTTTATCCATAACCTATTCTTTCAACAAGGTCTACAATGTTAATGTACGAAAATGCCTACAACCTTATTTCAATGTAAAAACATACAAATAATTATTTCATTTTAAAATATGTATTTAATTTGTCCCAGTAAAAATTAAATTATAAATTACAAGAACTAAACTGCAAAAACTCACTAAACTATACTCTACCGACGCACACAACTAACTAAACAAATCGGTCTGAATATATTATAATGAACGGAAAACCATATAAAAACAAATTTATTAGTCACATCATTATGCTTGACAGATTATTAATAACAACAGTGAAAACAAAGCGTAGTGACCGTGTGTGAGTCGCAAATTGCATAAGCGATTGTATACTTCTGTGACTGTACCGCCGTTGCATGACGAGGGGTGAAGAGTGAAGTAGATAAAAATATTGAAGCTGCTTGTGGCATTTCGAATTGTCCAAGTTATAGATGTTTAGTAACAATAATAAATGAATAACGAGCAAACAGGAAGATTAGAAGTACGGATAAGAATGGCAAAAGCAGCAGCCTTTATAACGTTAAAGCATTTGTTAAGTACTCGTAACAGGGATCTAAATACACAAGTCCAAATCAGATTTTTTGAGGTACTACGTCCTTTCTGTTCTTTTTATAGAATGGAGGTTTGGATTCTTAAGAAACAAAAATAGATAAAACTCAAGCCTTTAATTTATGAATATGTTAAGAATCCATAAACGAATGAGTTGCCCATAACAAACAGGTGCTGTTAAATTATTTGCAATCAGTCTGCTAATTCCAGGGCTACAAAAAATAGTTCTATTTCTTATCACATGGTCAGCCAATTATATGACTGATGCATTTAAGAACAGAAGTGATATGTTTAAAAGACACTAGTCACAGTTATCTCCTCTGAGAGTAATGAATTTCATTATACAGCCAGAACCTAATATGAATGAAGTGAAGGTGTCATTTGCAGGGTGGAAAGTAGATGCTTTTCAAAGGGCCTGACATGCTGATAAGTATACTTTTCCACTCAGTGAAAAAAGCAATGGTAAACCACCTCATTCCTCGTAAAACGTTTTTCTTAGTAAAGCCTCTGGAAGTTCAAACCAGCCGTCCGGCTGATGACCTAAACAACAAAATGAATGAGGAAGCTTTATATTTGATACAATAACATAGATAGATTAACATGATACAGAGACGAAAACAGGAGTGTTTTGCACGTTATCATTGGGTACCGTTTGTTGAAAATGATTCTTTTTATAGTGCCGACTCAATCACAGAAAATTGACCACAACTCTGGTAAGTGTGTACTCATGTTTGTCCAGTTTCTAATATACTTCAACTATCAGCACTTCCAAGGTTTGAGCTTGCCATCAATTTTACCCTCAGGAATTAGTCTGATAATCTTATACTTATCACTCCTGTATAAATTATCGAGGTAGGCAGCCTTTTTTTTTTTTTGATAATACTTATGGTCTACATCCATACGTCTCAAAACATCGACGTTGGTAACAAGACCGCTCCACGAAATTTAGAGCATTCTTCTGCATACACTTCTCGAAAACCTCTAAATGATTCATTGACTGCATACTCAAAGCCCCATGTTGTCGCGCTTCAGTCATAATTTCTTTAAAATAACAAAACAAATATATTTTACTAAGACGAGTTTTTTAATTCTTTATCACAAAAATAACCAATACAACTTAATCATATATTCATTCTAACAATATTTTCTTAGCAACCAAAATAACAGAACACTTTTTCGTACTAACCAAATTACAACCATCAAAACAGCTGTTTTGAATAAAATAATAAAATAAGTAAAGTCATATTTATGTTATAAGTCAATATATTTATAGTGTTTAGAATTTATTACCGCAAGTTACTGCTTCACAGCTGATTTTCGGAGATGAAGTTCCAGGTTCAAATCCTAGTGAAGGTAGTTACTTTTATATGAATGCGAACACTAGATAGTGGTTACTGGTGTTTTTTGATGGGGTTCAATTAACCATACTCTCTCAGGAATGGTCGGTTTGGGTCTGTACAAGCTTACACTTCATTTACACGTTATACACGTCATACCCATCTCATTGGGTCATGGGGTTGCTTAGTGTTCTGAATTGAACAGATTGCAACGTACACAAATTAGGGATAAAAAAAACATAAATATATAAATGTTATCATGATATATTTTTAATCCCTAAAAATGCATGCCTGTCATTCATCACCATTAAATCTTAATAATTTCTCCTTTTTCCTTTTTTACTTTGTCATAACACTCTTTTTTTATCCCAAATGTTGTGTACGTAGCAATCTGTTAAATTTAAGAACAATTAGCAACCCCATTACCCAGTGAGATGAGGATGATGTATATGACGTGCAAATGAGGTGTAGTCTTGTACAGACTCAGAAAGTATGGTTAATTGAACCCCAATCATCAAAGTATACCGGTAAACAATGTATAGTATTCAAAACCGTATAAAAGCAACTAGATTTACTAGGATTTGAACCAGAAACCTTCGACTCCGAAAATCAGCTGTTAAACACCTGACTTGCGACGACAACTTTACCTGCAGACCAACCCGGTGGGTGTATTTATATAAGCAGGCTTTCATCAATGTTTCCGCACTGTATAGCTGGACAGAAAAGATATAATATGTCTTTGCAGACGATTATACAGGAAATAATAGCAGGAGAGAAGAACGTAGGATGACGAAAAACATATTGGTTAAAAACCTACAAGATTGGTCTAATTGTTTCTCTGAGGAACCGTTTAGGATAGCTATGTACAAAAAAAATAGGAATTTCTGTTATAATCGTCAACCTTCGATAGAAGAAGGCACCCCCAAAAGAAGAATTTAAATTTATCAAATACAGTAAACCCTCGTTAATCCGGACCCCTTTAACACGAACTTCGCTTAATCCGGACAGCCAGTTGACTGCATAGTTGATTTTCAAGTAGATATCGGTTTGTAAATTTATTTAATATTGAGAATATCAGTATATAACCAGGTTAAAAAAATTACTAGTCTTATTTTCTGTGTTTCAAAACGTAATGTCTTAAGCACAGAATGGACCTTTCATATTCACAGTGTAATACATTTTACAACATGTTATTGTCTGTATATATAACTAAACTCAAAATACGCGTTCGTTTTCTATAAAGGGTGTTTCATTATGTACCTTTGTTCATATTAAGGTTAGGTGGGGGTTCCCAAAAATAACCGAAATAGCATTGCCGTGGGTGGATGTTGTGTAGCACACGCTTCCGCCGCGGGGCGTGTATTGCGCAACTCATTACCAGTTCAGTGCCGCCTGTGTTATTGGCCTAACTTGTATCGTTATTTTGCAGTGATTTTTTTATTAATGTTATTTTGTTCATTGCAAAAAATTCATTTCAGATTAATGGTACAAGTTAGACCGGTAACACAGGCGGCACTGAATTGGTAATAAGTTGTGCAATACACGCTCCGTGGCGGAAGCGCCACGTAAAACTCCGCCCACGGCAATGCTATATCGGTTAATTTTGGGTACCCGTTCGTATTTCATTTAATCGGACTTTCACTAATCCGGACGACTTAGAGCCCCAATTAGTCCGGATTAACGAGGGTTTACTGTATTAGTAAATATTTATCTCAATGACCGTAAATAAATTCCCCACCGGGTTGGTCTAGAGGTAAAGTCGTCACCAAAATCAGCTGAAAAGGTGAGAAGGTTCCTGGTTCAAATCCTAGTAAAGGTAGTTACTTTTATTTGGATTTGAATACCAGACAGAGGTTACCGGTGTACTTTGATGGTTGGGGTTCAATATTAACCATACTCTCTGATTTTCGGAGACGAAGGTTCCTGGTTCAAATCCTAGTAAAGGTAGTTACTTTTATTTGGATTTGAATACTAGACAGTGATTACCGGTGTACTTTGATGGTTGGGGTTCAATTAACCATACTCTCTCAGGAATGGTCGGCCTGGGTCTGTACAAGACTACACCTCAGTTACACGTCATACACATTATCCTCATCTCATTGGGTCATGGGGTTGTTTATTGTTCTGAATTGAACAGATTGCAACGTACACAAATTAGGGATTACAAAAAAAATGACCGTAAATAAATATTGCTGTAATCTCAGCAGAATAGTAATAAGTCAATCACTAAATCAATGTTTTAATTAATTTATGTTAATGATTGCGCCATTGTAGGTTATTGTGCTTGTTAATTATAATAATAGGTTAAAAGGTTACTTTCACTTTAATTTAATCGTAAAAATTAATTTCAAAATAAAATGATTAATTATGAATTTAGTATAAGTTATGTGTGTTAATGCTTCCGAAAATTCAATATAATATGGAATGCAATGGTTTATTGTATTGTGACAAGTAGAAAATGGGTTATAAATTCCAGACTAGTTTTAATTTTATTTACATGATAGAACGTCGGTAATGTAATTATTAATTAGAACAGGTTTTGTTAAGATTAAAATTTATATTAGTAACGGTTTTTTGAAATAATATTTTAAAAATCCATTATAACGGTTAAAGTAAGAACCTATCGAGAAGCGCTTCGTGGCTTTACCACATCGTCAGTTCGTTAATAATTTAAAAATTACAAATTATTTTACCTTACCGACATTACAGGGTTACTATAAAAGAATCATCGGATTTTAAAAGGCTGAATTTAAAAAAGTAATACACATACAGTAATGAATGATACACGAAAATAATTATAAAATGTCAGAGTTTTAGACATACCTTCACAAATGTTCAATATGAGCCCCTTTTGTCACACGACACACATCCAAGCGGTAATCTAGTTCAGCCCACACACGTGTTAACATTTCCCATATCGATGGTCATAAATGCAGCTGAATGCGTTCCCATAGCTCAACTAAAGTTGTTGGGTGTGGTGGCACGTAAACACAATCTTTAACGTACCCCCAAAGGAAGAAATCACAGACCGTGAGATCCGGAGATCTGGGAGGCCATGCAAAGAGCGCTAAGTCTTCATCTGCACATCGCCCAATCCAGCGTCGCGGGAGTTTGTTGTTTTGGTAACTTCGTACTTCAGCATGCCAGTGAGGCGGAGCTCCATCTTGTTGGTATACAAAGTTATTGGAGTCTTCTTTCAGTTGTGGGAACAACCATAATTGCATCATATCGAGATATGAAATACCCGTTACTGTCTTATCCATAAATAAAAATGGCCCATACACCTTTGTTTTTGAAATTGCGCCAAAAACGTTAAGTTTGGGCGAATCGCGTTCATGTTCCACTACAGCAAGAGGTTGTTCTGTGCCCCATATCCTAACATTATGGCGATTCACCTTACCATTCAAGTGAAATGTCGCCTCATCACTAAACACAAGACGGCCAATAAAATCGTCATCCTCCGTAGCATTATGCAAGGCATTACAACAAAATTCGAATCGTTTCGTGAGATCATCCGGGAGTAATTTTTGTAATAACTTTATACGGTACGGTTTCATTCGTAATCGTTTTCGTAAAACCTTCCAAATAGTTTGCTGTGGAATATCGAGTTCCCTACTAGCGCGGGTAGTAGACTTCTTTGGGCTACGCACGTAACACTCCCTAACTCTGTCTACTGTTTCATCAGATACACTTGGACGTCCGGTGCTTTTACCTTTGCACAAACAACCTGTGTCTCTGAACTGTCGATACCATCGTAGAATGGTTTGGTGGGCTGGTGGTTCGGTTTCAAACTGTCTCCGGAACGAACGCTGTACGGTAACAACCGATAAACATTTCGCATACTCTAAAACACAGAATGATTTCTGTTGCATAGACGCCATTTTCGAAACTGAGCTGGTGCTGCTCTACCTGTCGGCAACCACTTTCAACTACAGCGGCTAACCTAAAACTCTGACATTTTAAAATTATTTTCGTGTATCATTCATTACTGTATGTGTATTACTTTTTTAAATACAGCCTTTTAAAATCCGATGATTCTTTTATAGTAACCTCTTTTATAGTACTTTTATAGTATTTTATCAATCTTTCAGACGTTTTAAACGGAAACTCCCTGAAAACGAAAACCAATTCATACGAAACCTAGGTATAGAGGTGGGCTTAAATGTGGCATATTATGTCACATTTACCCGGTAATCCCCACGCTGGCTTCATAAAAGATGGAATAGAGACACCTTTTAAGAAAATTTAAAATTACCCTTGGGAGTCTTACTATTGAATACTGTTCTCCCTTAAGACATTCAAGTCATATTTTTACCTACCATCAAAAAAGCAATCCTCGAATTTACTATTATTGTATGCACACGTAAAGTTGTAAATAACATTAATAAAATAAAAAAAATCTAAAAATTTACACGTATATTTTAACAGAGATACTAACCTCCTTTTGATAAAAATTGCCTGTATGTGTAATTTACAATAAGAAGGGATTGGGAGAAGAAAGTGTTAACCCACAAAATTCTAGCATGATTTTTGTTAAATATTCTGTAAAAATGAAATGTACAACAAGTTTTAAACAAAATGCTATAATTACAGTCTTTTAAGAACCTGAATAAACAGAAAGACAAATGCTTAGATGAACATTCAGAAACATGATTTTTGTAGATTTCAGTAAACTTTTAAAATGACATTGCGTTAAAATATGATAATGTGGGTTAGCACTGTTTTCTTCCAACCCCTTCTTGTAAACGAGCTGACGATGAAACAAAAACTACGAAAGCGCTTCTCAAAAGTTAAGTTTTATTACTTTTTCTTTAACCATCTTGTGGTTGTTTTTTAATAATTTTATTTATAATAATTTTTTTTTAATTCAATAAACGGTGGACATATGCTAAATTGAAACATTTATTACAGTTGTTGTATTTGAAATTGCATAATTTTCCGATTTTCCGCGCTTTGATTAATAGATTAACTTTTGTTTTCTAAGTTGTTATTTTGGAATCCTGCTTTAGCTGCTAAATTATATCATATAAGTTTTTCTTTTGCTTAAGATAATACAAATTGTATGAGATATATATTTATACAATATTTTATTTTTTTTATTCTGCTATTGATCCTTTTTTTGGGAATAGGGAATAATGTATAATAACGTCTTTTCAAAACATAATACATTTTATTATTTGGAATAAATATTAATATTAATATACATAAAATAAACTAACGTTAATTTTTTATGCGATTATATATTATACCATTAATGTATAATTATACCAAATGTATAATTTTTTACTTTCTCTTGCCTATATGTATATATAGGAAGGAAAGTATTGTTTTCATGTCGATTTTTCGAAATCGAGTTTTCACCGGATCTATACGTTTTCAGACCCCCTGAACCCAAAAAACATGTTTTTAGCGATTGGTCTGTGTGTGTGTCTGTGTGTGTGTGTGTGTGTCTGTGTGTCTGTGTGTGAACAGAATATCTCAAGAACGGAACATCGTACGAACTTGAAACTTGAAACTTAAGTTACATACCACTACCGGACGCGACACGAACATTTTCATCAAAATCGGTCAACCGGAAGTAGTAGTTTATTCGTATAATTTTTCAGTTTTTTGCGATTTTCTCAAAAACTGGTCCTACGATTTTTTTTAAAATCGCCTTTTTTACTCAATTTTTTATTCTCTACAAGATAGGGTAGGCGCCATGTTTGCTGAAATTCTCGGTGAGGCTGTTTTCACGTAAAAACGTTGTTTTTTTAAGATTACGGCTTTAATATAAATTTTAGCGCAAAAACTTATATAATAAAAGTTGTAGAGAATATAAAATTCTACAACTTTTATTTCAAACATTTTTTTGTATAACGCTTAGTTTAGCGGTAATTTGCGATTTTCTGTTTTTTTCTCACGAAAACGTGAGAAAAATCGATTTTTTTAACATTTCGGTCTTAGTATGCATTTTACGACAAAAGTGTATATAATTAAATTTATAGAAAATTAAAAGATCTACAACTTTTGTTTAGAGCATTTTTCTCTACAGAGCCTATTTTAGCGTGAAAGCGTGATTTTCCGTATTTTTAAGCCAAACTGAGTTCGATTGTCATTTTGCGTCATTCACTTATGATTAAAATAAGGTTATGTTTTTGAGGTTAGTTTTTGTTCATTTCTAATGTTTTAATACTAATGTTAGGTTTATTGTTAATTATTTGCATTGGCAAGAGAAAGTTGTGTGAGTGTTTCACACCAGATTTTTTATTTTCTATGTAATGCTTTAAGTAGCCTGCTCAATGTCTGAATAAAAAGGATTATTGGTCATTTCTTTTATCAAAATTACAATAAAAGTTCAAATTTTTGAAGTCATTTGATAAGCTAATATTTTTAAGTTAATTTTATAAGCTTTATAAGTTCGTAAGTTATAATAACATAAAATATAAGAGCGGGGGGTTAATTAAGAGGAGACTGTATTATGGTTTTGACTGACAATTTTGATTTCCGGTTTTTAATGTTTTTCAATAGTTTAGACCTAGATCTACCACAAAACATTAAATTACAACAAAAAAATTATTTTAATGATAAAATTTAAGTTTTTATCAGGTTCATCCTAAAAAAATTAACATGTCGCCAAGAACAAATATTTTTCATATTTTTATATTGCTCGTTTTAGTGAAAAAAGAATTTAGGTTTTTTTAAAATATCTGCTTTACTATTTTTAATATTCTCCGTTGTAGGTGCAGCTTTCTAACCAACTGTTGATGGGAAATTAAATATGTTTGTGTACATTTTGTTTTTCATGTGTCTTTTCCCGTAAATTTCGTTTTTAAACGCTTTTATTTAACTTACTCTTGGATCCATAAAATCTTGCAACTTAAAATTTTAATACTTCTACCGTATCAATATGAATCAAACTTTGCACACTTGTTTATCTTCGATGACAATACGCTGTCATAAAAAAAAATTTACAAAAAAATTTTTTTTAAACGCTTTTATTATTACAAAATAACTTACTCTTGGATCCATCAAATCTTGCAACTTAAAATTTTAATACTTCTACCGTATCAATATGAATCAAACTTTGCACACTTGTTTATCTTCGATGACAATAGGTGTTTGTAAAAAAAAATTACAAAAAAATTTCAAAAAAATTACAAAAATATTTTTTAAAAAATTTAAAAAACGCTTTTATTTAACAATTACTTAAAAAAAGTAACTAAAAATAAAAAAATAAAAAAAATTTACAAAAAAAAATTACAAAAAAAATCACAGAAAAAAAATTATAAAAAAAAAAAAAAAAAAAATTTAAGAAACGCTATTATTTAACAATGATTCAAATAAAAAATGAACTAAAAATAAAAAATAAAAAAAGTACAAAAAAAATTACAGACATTACTGTTACAAATAAAAGCGTGGCGCATTTTTATACAACGAATATTTTACAATAAAAATGCGCCACGCTTTTATTTGTAACAGTAATGTCTGTAATTTTTTTTGTAATTTTTTTTCTTTTTTCTTTTTAGTTCATTTTTTATTTGAATCATTGTTAAATAATAGCGTTTCTTAAATTTTTTTTTTTTTTTTTATTTTTTTTATAATTTTTTTTTAACACTGAAGTACGTTGTTCTCAGAAACTATTTAACCTACCAGGCTAAACTTTTTATCAGTTAATTATCATTTACATGCACATTCACCGACATTGTTTTTACTTCCTTCGGTGCTCAAAAAAAACTAGTAATATCCAAAAAACGTAGAAGAAATTGTAAAATTTTTATGTTATTCGTTAGTCTTTTAAAAACTTTATGCTCCAACAGATTGAAGTTGACGTTCGCTGCGCTTCACGGTGAAAGCATTAACTTAAAGCATTTACTAGTTTCTCACACTACCTTACACTTTGAAAGCAATAGTACTCGAAACAAGGATTCCGTTGACAACATTATGAATCACCATTAGTTGGGGAGAAATACAACTTTATGTTGTGGTAAGAAAAAATAGGTAAAATCTAGTTCTTAAAAATAACATAACTTTTGTTTAACTTTTGGAAGGTTTTCATAACTTTTTACCCATATATCGGATGGGGAATATTTTGAATGTCGGTTTAGTAAATAATTTAAAAAAAAATTAGTAAAGGAAAGAAGAGGAAAGTGGTGTTATATTGTGCCAGTTTGGATTCAGGCACGAGGACGCTACTTAACAACAGATTCATCGAATTGCTGACGTAATCAACAAAATTTCTCAGTGACGGAAATTGTTCTTAGCAGGTTTTTTTGACATTTCACAATCCTTCGATAAAGTTTGGCATAAGGGAAAATCATTTCTTTCAAGTGGTATATTTTCTATAAAAATTCGTTTTGATCAGTCATTGTTGAACTACATTCAAGCTGGAATTCCTCAAGGCAGCGTGTTGGCACCCAAAATAATAATTTTTAATTCTAATGTATGATACATAAAGCTACATTAAGCTACATTTGATACATAAAGAATATCACAAAATTATTTGGCAATCATGATAATCATCTAAGTGACAAACGTATTTATTGTTCTGTTAAGATCAGATTGTAGATAAACCTAAAAATAAATAAAAATTGGGCAGTACTGTCGGTACGTAATATCTGAGTGTATAATACAAAAGAAAATAGAATGAAATAGATGGAAGAATTAGTCGTACCAATCAAAAATATATAACTTCAATTTACAAATTACAGTAGCCTATTTATTACTCAGGTTGCTTTTAGAGTTCAACAGAAAAAATTTTTGAAATCGGTTATGTAGTTTTTGAGATTACTTCGTACAAACCTTCAAACTGTGTTATAGTACTGATTACTTACCCAAGTCAGATTTGCTATTGTGAAAAGTTGACAAGTTAGCGTGGACAAGAAACAGGAGAAGCGTCCTCCTTGCAATAATTCATGTTCATTCGTAGAAACAAAAACCAGAAAAAAGCTTTGATCAAATTGGGTGGTTGTTTAAATAAAACAATACTACATCATGACAAATTAGTTAAAAAAATTGCGTAACATCGTGTAATTTTCAAGATATTCCACCGTGATTACAATGGTAAAAACACGTTCGCATTTTTATAAAAGCAATAACAAACAATAACATCAAAGAAGTACAATGCAGAAATTAAAATAATACAAGTCAAAACGAATTAATGAATATTTTTAAACCGAAATTTAATCGATTACTAATTAAGGTGATCAATGAAGAAATAACCTATATTTGAAACACAAGGCCAATTTTATTCAATTTTTATTATCAATGACATACAGTTCGATCGATTTGTAAACAACGTTACAATCTTAAAGAACGGAAGTTATTTTTTAAATGAACTACCTATTATAAAAAAATCTTTTCGAAATTACTTATAAATCCAAATCCTCTAAGTCAAGAACTTCATCGCTTTCACCTTCCTGGTAATCCAGCCCGGCGCCTAAAAAGAAGATGGAATAGAGATCTTCTCTGAGTTATAACTAAAATAATAATAAAAATAATAACAATTAAACGAACTAATTATCATACATAATACTTTCTTATACACCCAGAGAAATACCAATGGGTATCAATCTTTGTCTTTATATTTCCTTTCATGTTACTTGGTTATGTATGTACTCATTTTCTAGTAGTCATATATTTGTGCACTGTTGAAAATTTCAAATAACAGATAAAAAAATTAACTTTTTTATGATATTATTATTCATATAAATTAACAACAAAAATCTGACCACCATTTTATTCTCTCACATAGTCACAACGTTTACTCTTGGAAATTTCAGGGTAAAGCAAATTCCAACTTAATGGGACGTTAGGGCCACCTGAGGAGCGAAACACAAGATTCTTATAAATTTGTTTTGACATATATTTTATTGAAAATTTAATAATATCTGTCATTACAATCATATAACAATTTCTAAATATGAAGCTAAAGGTTTCAAAACTTGAATTACTTGCTGAAGTTTGCAGTAATCGGTACATTCCTACAATTGCCCAAGAAGATTCGTGGACCAGAAGAGTTTTAAACACTTGTGCTGTAACCCTTTTTTAAGGAAGTAAATATACTATTGTTTCCATGAATTTACGTTTATGAAAGTACATTATTTCTGAGGAGGATTTTTTTTGGAAAATAAAGATATCCATTCGTACCCTACATATCACGAAAATTGTTTTAGAATTTTGCAACATAGAACAGTGTTGTTGTTTAGGTAATCAGCCGAAAGGCTGGTTTGAACCTTTAGAGGCTTTACTAAGTAAAACTAGGATTGAGGAGGTTTACCAGGACGTTCCTCGCTGATGACAAAGTATGGTTATCAGCATGCCAGGCTCTCTGAAAAGCACCTACTTTACACCCTGCAAATGACACCTTCACTTCATTCACCACAGTGTCTGGCTGTACAATGAAATTTATTACTCCCAGAGGACATAACTTTGATTAGTGTCTTTTAACCTCTACCTCTTCTGTTCTTAAATACTTTAGTCATAAATTGGCTATCATGTGATAAGAAATAGACATATTTTTTCTCTTTTTAACTACTTTTTGCCATTTTTAAACATAGGTCTAGGCTTTACAACGTGTTTTTGTAATAAAATTCATTTCACCTAAAATGGCACTTAAAACGTTTTGGAATGCCCGATTCAAATGATACAAACGATAACGGTACCTTTTGAATTTCTCATACTCGTATTTTTTTTTTTTTTGTTTAACGTCCGACTGTTCTGCAATTACTGCTAATGCAGACGGTGAAGGATGAAATGATTTTTTGTAACGTATGAAAATATGCCGGGCCTGAATGGGATTCGAACCCAAGACCGCATGATGAGAGGCGAGCACGTTACCAACTGCGCCAATGCGGCCGGCGCATACTCGTATTTAATTAATTATTTTTTGTAAAGTATTATATTAGATATTCATAGTTTACGCATTTTTAAACGACAAAACTTAATTTTTCTACCTACCAAATATTTTACCGGGATTAAACCCGAAGCTTAAAAATGAATTTCAGGAAAGAAATCAAATGCAACATGAAGACAAACACATAGGTCTTAATTATGAAATAAACGTACACATTTAATTGTCTACCAACTACGCTACGAGTACAATATTAACAGGACTTAACATAAAACTTATGTTAAACTTAATATAAAACTTAACATAAAACTTAATATAAACTTCAATTAATATTAAAAGTATTCCGTCTTGATTGAAGGCTCTCTGTTATCTTCATCTTGTTTAATAATTTTCGATGTTTCAAAAATCTGTTTCTATTTCTTAAAAATCCAAGGCTGATACTTAGATCTGGAGTACTAAAACAAAGAAGAGGTTTTTATTGTTAAAAAAATTTAATAATAAAACCATTTTGAAACTATTTGTAATGTATTATTTATTACTTAATTTTTTACTTAATTTAACTCGCCAATGAGAATAAAATCACACAATGAATTCTGATTGACATAATTATTCCTAGAACAGATTATGTATGGCTTTGTATCAAGTAATTTATCCCAAAATGGTTTTTCTCTAAATTTAAATAAAATACTCGTATTTGGTAAACACAAAGATTCTTATCGCATTACTTAAAAAGTTCTTTAAAAGTGGATGATGATCTATTCTATACTTGTGCAACAACTCTTATGCCCATAATTTTCATCTAATCTCTACCAAACTCAGTGTTTAGATTTACCTTAATAAACAAAAGTCTACGTTTGTTTGATAAATTTAGACCAAGGTCAAAGTGGGTTAACACAGAGATAAGAATTCAAACATTTCCGTTAATAGAGTGTAGTTTCGTATAGTCCTAACATAAAAAAATAGCAGAAATTATGTTCTCTTTCATTTATTTATTCTTATTTTATTTATTTATTTTTATGTAGTTAAATATACATTACAATTTATTACTAAACTAAGCTCCATCAATATTTTTTTAACTAAATATACTTAAAACCAAAAGTGTTCTTCCCAAAGAGTTGTGACCTATATTCCATGATTTTATTTTGTAAGACACTTTTTTATTTTTATTTTTTTGTATATGGCTAATTTTAGACCACGTCAAGTGATTTTAGACGTTTCTGTAAGCTCATTTAGCATATTCACCACATTTTCCATATATTCCATATTCCAGGATATTTTCATATTCTCAGGATTCGTTCACTTTATGCAGTGTTAGCGCTGCAACATTTCCCCTCTTCGTGGAAGGTTTCCAAAGTCATTACTATTTTGAAACCCCGCAAACGTCCGACTGATCCCGAAAGTTATAGACCAATTTCCCTTTTGCCGATCCTGTCCAAATTATTCGAAAGGCTTCTTCTCCCGCGCCTGCGTCCTGTTGTTGAATTTGTTCTTCCCCCCGAGCAATTTGGTTTTCGTCAAGGACACTCTACAACTACCCAACTCCTCCGCATCGTCACGGCACTTGTGGATGCCAGAAATTCTTACTGTGGCACGACGGCTGTGCTGCTTGATTTTCGGGCTGCATTTGACCGCGTCTGGCATATGGGCCTCCTTTACAAACTGGCACAATTCTTTCCCCCCTCAACTGTCCGATTACTCCATTCCTATCTTACTGGAAGACAATTCCAAGTCTCTGTCACTATTCCTCAGTTCCACATGGCCATGTCTCCACTCACCCCTTCATCCGCGGGTGTACCTCAGGGCTCGGTCCTTGGGCCTATCCTCTATCTTATGTACACCTTCGATTTTTCTGTCCGTGATTCAATCCAATTCGGACTGTTTGCCAATGATGCTATTCTGTACCGTCACGGCAGATGCCTCCGCCTCAATTGCCGCGCGCTTCAAACTCAGCTTCTAGACATCACTAGCTGGTGTCGTGTCTGGAGACTATCACTTAACCCCACAAAATGCGAAGCAATCCATTTTACACTAAAAAGCAATATTCCTCCGCCTCTACGATTGGAAGGGGAACTCCTCCCATGGCAGAACAGCGTGAGTTATCTAGGGGTTAACCTAGATAAACGACTGACACTTCGACAGCACATTGACAGCAAGCTTAGCAAGGTTAGGGCCTTGTTCGCTTTACTCATCCCTTTGTTCCTCTCTCCTGCATACTCCTCAAAACTGAAACTTCTGATGTTCTCCTCTATCCTACGTCCTTTCCTTTTGTACGGGTCACCGGTATGGTGGCCCTTTCTCTCCAAGTCCAACAAAAGACGTACTTCAGCATACCAGAACAAAGTCCTCCGGTGCATCACACAGTTCCACTATCTTATATCCATTCGCATCATACACGAACATCTTCTCTTCCCTTCTATGGAGGACTTTATTTACAATACCTCGAAACGGCTACACGACGCTGGGAAAACTGACGGACCCCAGATCATCCAGGACTTGTACCGACGCCCACATCCACCTGAAGTCTCTATGCCATTACCATTCCACGACTTTATCTAAATTCCAGTATGACCCACTTAACAAAATTTAGAGTTGCCACATTTTTATTCCGCCCTGTATTCCTCTTATATGCCCATGCCCCTTCTACTTGTATGACTCACTCCCCCCAGTTGGTAGTTGTCCCTATGTTCCTATGCATAATCACTCCACTACGGTGAAAAGAGCCGCCATTTTAAATTAGTAAACACTCAGAAAATAAAAAGGCCGGTGATTATGCCAAACTCTACCCTTTCCGTCTCCCCTGAAATCATAAACTAACCCCTACCTTAAATTATACCTTTCGTCCACGTTCAGTACGATGCATGCCTTCCCCTCCCCAAGATAATAGGACTCCCACAAAACTGAAAAAGGCCACTGAAATATAAAATAAAATAAAAGAGCCGCTCTTAAATCCACTTGTCCCTTAATTTAAATTTTCCACAAATAACTTCTAAAATACATTACCTCCTCAAGTCCCAGTTCCAATGTCCCAAGAACCAGAATCCTATTTCCTATTTAAACTATAAAATTCCCCCTAAAATTCTTGAGGTTGCAATTATTCTGTTATATTGTTCCCCGAGCGACCAGGTGTTCCTTAACACGATATCACCATCATAGGGCTTCTTAGCCCTCTCAACCAGGATTTAGGATTCAGGATTCATTCACTTTATGCTTTCCTCTTTTCTTCTGTCCACT
The DNA here is from genome assembly GCA_035578175.1 of Catonia carolina. Taxonomy (NCBI): domain Eukaryota; kingdom Metazoa; phylum Arthropoda; class Insecta; order Hemiptera; family Achilidae; genus Catonia; species Catonia carolina. The sequence continues at coordinate 32,061,782 of JAQMRL010000001.1, forward strand.
CGGTAATGTTTTTGCTCTTCATGGAAGCCATTAAAGTCCGTAATTAGTTCTCTGAATTGTATTCGGTTTATTAAGTTTTCTCGGTTTATTCTTGTTTTTTCAATATTCTTTCTGACTTCTTTAAACTATTTATCCGTTATCTTAGTTTTTTGCAATATCTACGAATGCAATGTGTGTGGTGTTATTATAACTATTTTCTCAATAATTTATTTGAGGGTGAAAATTCTATCGATACAAGATCTACCCTTCCTAAACCCTATTTGTAAAATGTATTATTATTTTATTAATCAGTAATATACGCTAAATATTACCTGAGGCTGAGAGATAAAGGATTAGAAAAGGACCACGTTGGGTTTTCTGATTTGGATGGCGTTGGCGACGGTCTAATTCTTTTCATTATCCAATTATAGTGTTGCGGATAAGCTATGTCAGTAAATACAGCAGGATATCCTTTACGTCCACAACCTATCCCGTAGGAGACTATTCCTGAAATATCAAATTTAAATTTTACATACGTTATGCTTGTACAAAAAACAAAATTATTTGTAAATTAACAATTTTCATCCTACTGTCCCTATTTTGGCCTCGACAGAATGGAGACATCTGAGAAGATAGGCGTTGCACAGTGGATCCCAGAGAAAGAGTAGGGGCAGCAATGCTGCAGGATGAGGAGAGCTGGAAGTTGGTCGCTCAGTTTGCGGAGAGGGTGGTCGGGAGACTGCAGAGGGAGGTGACATATGGAGATCAGCGGGATCGCCTTCTCCCACAGTGAATCAATCCTGTCCCGATCTCAGTAGGTAAGGTAGGCACACTAATTCCTGAGCTGGTGATGAAAGAGATGAATGAAAGTGAAAGAGTGAGTCTTGGTCAGTGACAGCGGGAGGGGGATTAGGCTACGGTTCCCTTTCCACGCCCCGCTGACAGTATGTAAATTTCTTTTTAACCCGCCATTTCCCTTGAAGTATTATATAAACAGTTCCGAGGGAGGTGGAGGGTTGTTTGCTGATGTCGGATCAAGTGGCCAGGCGGCGGGGTTTTGGTTGGTAAGGCGGTTGTGGCTTCCTTGGAGCTGGACGAGGACGCCTCAATTGAGTCCAACACTAATTCTCCCTTAATGAAGGAGTGAACATGAGTTTTTCTCGCCGCCTCGGATAAAAAAAAATTCATCCTACATTATTTTTACCGTTTCAAATGTACTGCCCGTCGCAAAGCTTTGTGCAGGTGCGGGATGAAGGGGAAAGACGAAGTACCAGACTGCTGTTACGTCATAACATTGTACTAATCATTTTATTGCTATTCGCTGGTCAGTAGGCTGCCTAGTGCGTGACATACGTGGGTGTTGTTTTGACTATTCGCTGTAGACGGCGACACACAATATATGTAGTTTGGATAGTACCCTTCACTACTACAAACATAATACAAGTAAAACGTTACTACTACTAACGCAATCTCTCACAGTAGTAGTGACGTAATGCATACCTCTCAGCTGCACAAAGCTTGGGGACGGGCAGTAGTCTTGTACAGATTCAAGCCGAATATTTCTGAGAAATAATGGTTAATTTAACCCCAACCATCAAATTACACCGGTAACCACTATCTAGTATTTAATTGCAATTTTTACTATTTTGTAATCATCTAAAAACGAGTTTCTTTAAAATCGCCTCATATACCACATTTTTTCTCTATAAAATTGAGTAAGCGTAATTTTTTTTAAATTACTTCCTCGACTTAAAAATTCTCACTTAAGTTACTTTTCTTTTCAGTTAACTTTTCTTAATAAATAAGAAATTTATTTTTCTATAGTATCACAGCGATAAAAATTTGTTCAAAGAAAACGGAATTGTTGTTGCCTGATAATTCGTTATGATGCTCTACAGCTGACATAGAGTTGACTTCATTCACTTAAGCATTTATGGGAGTCTAGTTCTCAACTTCCCATTAACGAACGTCTTCGAAACTTCTACCATTATACGAGGTGTGACTATTAAATAACGAGACTAACGTTGTAAAAATTTTAATTTTATTTTATACATAATCACTTATTGTCACATTCAATATATAGGCCTACTCCTTCTCTATCCCTACAACGCTCCATGCGAATTTTCCATTGTTGGAAACAGTGCTGGAAGTTATCTTCTGTCAGCACCTTCAGGACACGTGCCGCTTTCTCTTTTACAGCTTCCACAGACTCAAATCTTGTCCCTTTTAATACATATTTCACCTTAGGTAACAGGTAGAAGTCACATGATGCAAGATCTGGTGAATAAGGTGGATGATCTATCACTGAGATGCTGTACTTGGCTAAGAATCTCTTGACAGATAACGCGGAATGAGCTGGCGCATTGTCTTGGTGGAGAAACCATGATTTGTTCTTCGGCATTTCAGGCGGTTTTTCCTTACTCTTTGACGTAGTTTAGAAAGTAATATTAGCAAGGTAGTAATATTGATTAATTGTTTGACCTTCAGGAACCCAGTGAAGGTACACAATCCCATGGATATAAAAAAACAATCATCATTGCTTTAAATTTTGACTTGCTCATTCGAGCTGTTTTGGCTCTCGGTGAAGTTCGGCTCTTCCAGTGCATGGATTGCGCTTCGTTTCCGGATCATAAGTAAAGAACCACGTTTCATCACATGTTATTATCGTTTCCAAAAAATTTGGAAAAATTTGGCGTACAAAGTGTCAGTACAAACATTTTTGCGAGCTTCATTTTAAACATTTTTGAGCGACACATGTCCTGAAGGAGCTGACAGAAGATGACTTCCAGCACTGTTTTCAACAATGAAAAATTCGCATGGAGCGTTATACGGATAGAAAAGGAAGTGTATATTGAAGGTGACATTAGTGATTTTGTATAAAATTAAAATTAAATTTTTTACAGCGTTAGTCTCGTTATTTAATAACCACACCTCGTATTAGGAAGCGGGATTTAAACTAGCGATAACGTAAAAACAAATAACCAATGTTACTTCTAGTTTCTCTGGTGATGAATCAAAAATGCCTCTATTTATCTGAAAATAAAGTGAAATTTATATCTAAGGATAGATGGACATGATGTTAATTGGAAGGAGAATGAATGCAAAATAAACTTTAATAAACTATTAAGATTACATATCGTACAGACTCTTCGAAATCGGTAACCGTATATAATGGATTTAATTTTAAACAATTCAGTCATTTTAAATAACTATTATTAACATATAACTTACCAGCTAATTCGTATCTTCCATTTACTTCGACCATAAAAGGACCTCCACTGTCTCCCTAAAAAGATAATTCTTTTAATAAATTTGATAATGTGATTAAAGAAGTATAAAACAATTAAATTATCCATATAATTAGTTGATGTCATTTCTTAGTTTTATTGCTTTAATCTTTATTCTTAGGTTACAATTTTTACTTTCTCTTGCCTATATGAATATATAGGAAGGAAAGTATTGTTTTCATGTCGATTTTTCGAAATCGAGTTTTCACCGGATCTATACGTTTTCAGACCCCCTGAACCCAAAAAACATATTTTTAGCGATTGGTCTGTGTGTGTGTGTGTGTGTGTGTGTGTGTGTGTGTGTGTGTGAACAGAATATCTCAAGAACGGAACATCGTACGAACTTGAAACTGGAAACTTAAGTTACATACCACTACCGGACACGACACGAACATTTTCATCAAAATCGGTCAACCGGAAGTAGTAGTTTATTCGTATAATTTTTCACTTTTTTGCAATTTTCTCAAAAACTAGTCCTACGATTTTTTTAAAAATCAACTGGTTTACTAAATTTTTTATGCTCTACAATATAGGGTAGGCGCCATGTTTGCTGAAATTCTGCTTGAGGCTGTTTTTACGTAAAAACATTTTCTTTCTAAGATTGCGGCTTTAATATGCATTTTAGCGCAAAATGTTATGTAATAAAAGTTGTAGAGAATGTAAAATTCTACAACTTTTATTTCAAACATTTTTTTGTATAACGCTTAGTTTAGCGGTAATTTGCGATTTTCTGTTTTTTTTTCTCACGAAAACGTGAGAAAAATCGATTTTTTTAACATTTCGGTCTTAGTATGCATTTTACGACAAAAGTGTGTATAATTAAATTTATAGAAAATTAAAAGATCTACAACTTTTGTTTAAAGCATTTTTCTCTACAGAGCCTAGTTTAGCGTTAAATAGTGATTTTCCGTATTTTTAAGCCAGACTGAGGTTGATTTTCATTTTGAGTGTTTCACTCATGATTAAAATAAGGTTATGTTTATTGAGGTTAGTTTTTTGTTTATTTCTAATATTTTATTACTAATGTTAAATTATATTGTAAATTATTTGCATTGGCAAGAGAAAGTTGTGTGAGTGTTTCACACCAGATTTTTTGATACATTTTGATTGAAAATTTAGTATCTGTTATTACAATATTATAACACATTCTAAATATGACGCTTAAGGTTCCAAAACTTGAGTTACTTGTTGCATTGAGCAGTCATCACTACAGTCCTACAATTGGCCAAGAAGATTTATTGGCCAGAGACATTTTAACCCTTTATAAGGCAGTACTACCGGGGGGGGGGGGAATACATATGTTGTAAAATGTTAAATTTTGTTTTATAGGAACTTGAATAATGTACTTCTAGTGCCAGAACAGTAAGATATTTCTTTTTACTTTCTCTTGCCTAGTATATGAATATATAGGAAGGAAAGTATAGTTTTCATGTCGATTTTTCGAAATCGAGTTTTCACCGGATCTATACGTTTTCAGACACCCTGAACCCAAAAAACATGTTTTTAGCGATTGGTCTGTGTGTGTGTCTGTGTGTGTGTGTGTGTGTGAACAGAATATCTCAAGAACGAAACATCGTACGAACTTGAAACTTAAAACTTAAGTTACATACCACTACCGGACCCGACACGAACATTTTAATCAAAATCGGTCAACCGGAAGTAGTAGTTTATTCGTGTAATTTTTCACTTTTTTGCGATTTTCTCAAAAACTGGTCCTACGATTTTTTTAAAAATCGCCTCATTTACTCAATTTTTTATTCTCTACAAGAAAGGGTAGGCGCCATGTTTGCTGAAATTCTGGGTGAGGCTGTTTTTACGTAAAAACAAAGTTTTTTTAAGATTACGGCTTTAATATGCAATTTAGCGAAAAATTTATATAATAAGAGTTGTAGAGAATTTAAAAACCTACAACTTTTATTTCAAACATTTTTTGGTATAACGCTTAGTTTAGAAGTAATTAGCAATTTTCTGTTTTTTTCTCACGAAAACGTGAGAAAAATCGATTTTTTTAAGATTTCGGCCTTAGTATGCATTTTATAATAAAAGTGTATATAATCAAATTTATAGAAAATTAAAAGATCTACAACTTTTATTTAAAACATTTTTCTCTACAGAGCCTAGTTTAGCGTGAAAGAGTGATTTTCTGTATTTTGAAGCCAAACTGAGGTTGATTTTCATTTTGCGTCTTTCACTCATGATTAAAATTAGGTTATGTTTATTAAGGTTAGTTTTTTTGTTTATGTCTAATGTTTTATTACTAATATTAGGTTTATTGTTAATTATTTATATTGGCAAGAGAAAGTTGTGTGAGTGCTTCACACCAGATTTTTTTTATGTCAAGCCCTGGTAAGTATAACTTACCAAGGAATGTTTATTGAAATGGGAATCAAATAATGTTTAGTGGTAAGAATACTTATTAAAACAACTTGTAGTCCTACATAACAGAAAAATGTGTCGGATAACTTATCTTAACTTTATATTAGCATGAATGCTTGCTTTCTCGTAAAAAACTAGAATTTTCTAAGCACTGCACAAAAGTAACAACAAAAAAATATGGTAGCGTACGCTGGTATGAATCCTTACCACATTCGTGTAACTCACAAAGCAAATGGTCGCTGCGCGTTAATTTCAATATGTGGATAGCCAACTTACCAGAGAACATCTATAAAACCATAAAATGCCAATAGGGTTCAACTGCATAGTTTATACTTTAAAAAATCTGGTGTGAAACACTCACACAGCTTTCTCTTGCCAATGCAAATAATTAATAATAAACCTAACATTATTAATAAAATATTAGAAATAAACAAAAACTAACCTCAAAAACATAACCTTATTTTAATCATGAGTGAATGACGCAAAATGACAATCGAACTCAGTTTGGCTTAAAAATACGGAAAATCACGCTTTCACGCTAAACTAGGCTCTGTAGAAAAAAATGCTCTAAACAAAAGTTGTAGATATTTTAATTTTCTATAAATTTAATTATACACACTTTTGTCGTAAAATGCATACTAAGACCGAAATGTTAAAAAAATCAATTTTTCTCACGTTTTCGTGAGAAAAAAAACAGAAAATCGCAAATTACCGCTAAACTAAGCGTTATACAAAAAAATGTTTGAAATAAAAGTTGTAGAATTGTACATTCTCTACAACTTTTATTATATAACGTTTTGCGCTAAAATGCATATTAAAGCCGCAATCTTAAAAAGAAAAAGTTTTTACGTAAAAACAGCCTCAAGCAGAATTTCAGCAAACATGGCGCCTATCCTATATTGTAGAGCATAAAAAATGTAGTAAACCAGTTGATTTTAAAAAAAATCGTAGGACTAGTTTTTGAGAAAATCGCAAAAAAGTGAAAAATTATACGAATAAACTACTACTTCCGGTTGACCGATTTTGATGAAAATGTTCGTGTCGGGTCCGGTAGTAATAATATGTAACTTAAGTTTCAAGTTTCAAGTTCGTACAATGTTCCGTTCTTGAGATATTCTGTTCACACACACACACACACACACACACACACACACGCGCGCGCGCGCGCGCGCGCACACACACAGACCAATCGCTAAAAACATGTTTTTTGGATTCAGGGGGTCTGAAAACGTATAGATCCGGTGAAAACTCGATTTCGAAAAATCGACATGAAAACAATACTTTCCTTCTTATATATTCATATAGGCAAGAGAAAGTAAAAATCGACCTTATTGCCGTTGGTAAGTATACCTACCGCAGACCTATAAAGGGTTAACGTTTCTGCTGAGTACCGGTATCGTCCTAGTGTATATGTTTTGTACGAAAGTGTTGTCATGTGATTCAAATTTGTCGGGCATCGTCTTGTACGAGGGGGTACCCAAAAGTATCCGGAATAGCTCTGCTGTGGGCGGAGCTTGTGCAGTACAAATTCCCGCCACTAGGCTGCTTGTAGCGCTACTCATTGCCAGTTCAATGCCATTTTGTTCGTTGATCTAGCTTGTTCTGTTCTCGTGCAGTGATTGTTCTCGCTAGTGCTGTTTTGTGCTCGTGTCGTTTTTCATGATGGCAAGTTTTAATGAACAACGTGCGGCTGTGAAATTTTGCTTCTTGCTCGGTAAAAACGCCGCGGAAACAGTTGTAATGTTGAACACAGCTTACAAAGACGACGCTATTGGAAAAACCCAAGTGTACGAGTGGTTTTTGCGCTTTAAAAATGGCGACATGTCGATTGAGAACAAACCTCGTTCTGGACGACCGTCGACTTCCCGAACAGACGAAAATGTTGTGAAAGTGAAAGAAATTGTACGAACAGACCGACGACAGACCATTGACTTTTTATCTTTAAGTGTTAAGAAGACTACGAAACAGCATTCGTCGTAAAAGACCTAATTTGTGGCAGACAGGGGACTGGTTTTTCCACCACGACAACGCGCCTGCACACACGGCAATCTCGGTTACCCAGTTTTTGGCGAAAAACGGCATGGTTTTGCTACCACCACGCACCGTACTCACCCGATCTGGCTCCGTGTGATTTTTTTCTTGTTCCCACGCATGAAAAGGGGCATGAAAGGTCTCCGATTTAACAACGTTGATGATGTCAAGAAAAAAACGACGGATGAGCTGGCAGCCATCACTGAAGAGGAGTACAAAAAATGTTTTGAACAGTGGAAGCACCGGTGGGACAAATGTATTAGTTGTAATGGAGAGTATTTTGAAGGGGATAAGGTTCTTTTGTAAAAAAATTAAAAATAAATAGTTTTAAAAAATAATTCCGGTTTCTTTTGGGTACCCCCTCGTATAGTTTTTCGCTACGTCAGGTTAAAATTAACACTGGATTTTGAGTAGGCTACAGTGCTTGTAAAATATATAAACACTAAATTTATATATGTAATTATCCAACAATTATTTGTAATTTTTCGTCTCATAGGATTACGCTAATTTTGGTGTGTTAACTAATTTTTTGCACAACTCCTTATTTTGGATTTTGAGTTTTTTTCCATTGACCTTTCCGAAATTTCTTTAATTCTTTCATCACATCACTCCACTTTAATACGTTGTTTTTCTCAATTTTTTTTGAAAACCCCTTACGTTCTTTAATTAAATATTAAAAATTGGATTTTTGTTTGTTTCGTAAGCATTTCGTTGCTAATTATTGCAAGATGTTCGTAGGATATTATTTTTTTCTTCTTTATTTCATCCAATGTGTTTTAGATTTTTCTTTACATTTATCTCTTTACTTGGGTGATTCTATTCCCAAAAATGTCCAACGCTACATATTCAATTATTGGATGCATTGTTTCCTTATTATTCTTCTTTATGTGGTTTTTAAACATTCTCTTTCATCTTTTAAGTTTATAGTTCATTGTTAAAATTTTTAGATATATAGACTGTATTAAGTTCTTAAAAAACATTCTCTTTTTTTGTACGCGAGTAAATGTAAAATAATTTTCAGCAATGCTTATGTTACTAATAACTAATATTTTTATAAATAATTTTGTCTCTTATAAAACTAAAGAAATTAACCGGATACTTTCTGATAATTGAAACGGGAATGATCTCGGCTACACTCATGGTTAAAAAAACTGCAGCACCGAGTTCATCATGTAAAATTTTCTTTGTCTTGCAATTCAACCCTACGTATTAATCATATGTGCCTAAAAAGAAATCAATAATTCCAATTAATTTTTAATATATCATTTTCCAAATGGTAAATCAATTTTAGAGACAATATTACGTTTTTGACTTCACAAATCCAAAGCATACAGAAGTTCAATAGCGCTTAAATAACTGAAACATCAAATATTAGGTATTTTGTAAAGACAATCATCTGGATAATACATGGTGAAATATTGCACTACAGAGATGACAATCATGATCGAAATACTAAAATATATTTTTTAAAAACTTACGTCACAAGCATCTGTTCCACCTTCTTCTGTGCCTGCACAGATAGTATACTTAGCTATGAGAGATCCAATAACACTGCTTCTACACTTCTTATCAGGATAAATTGTCATATCTGCTACTTTTAATTTACAAGGATATCTATCTTTAACGTACGTTGAACCAAATCCTATGACAACCCCATTGTCCCAATCATAAGAACCTTGAACAAAATTACTCATAAAATTTATTTAATTTGTACAATAATAAAGGTTAAATTATAGCGTAATGAAATACGAGTTTTTTTATAAACAATAGGTACGTAAAAAGTTTTACAATTTAAATAGTTAGGAGAAATCAATAAACACAATGTAAACGAGAACACAACTTGGGCAAACGGACAACTAAGATGAAAATATTGCAAGTAATAACCTGGGGAACTTGAAACAAAATACGCTTATCCTTAGACACCACCCGTTCAAACAGTCTTAAAGAACGTGAGAGAGATTTGACAAATGCATAGAACAGACGAGTACGCTTTTTAGACTGTTGTTAAGGTCATCAGCTGAAAGGCTGGTTTGAACCTGTAGAGGTTTTATTAAGTAAAACAAGGAATGAGGTGGTTTATAATTGTCTTCCTCATTGAGTGGAAAAGTACACTTATCAGCATGCCGAGCCCTCTGAAAAGCACATAATTTTCCACTCTGCAAATGACACCTTCACTTCATTCACCACAGGGTCTGGGTGTATAATGAAATTCATTACTTTCAGAGGAGATAATTCTGATTAGTGTCTTTTACACCTCTACCTCTTCTGTTCTTAAATGATTCAGTCATTTAATTGGCTGACCATGAGAAGAAACAGAACTATTTATTTTAGCCCTGTAACGAACAGATTGAGTGTAAACAATTTGACACTCCACCTGTCTGTTATGGACAGAGTTTTTTAGACTAGTTACCAATAAATTGTAAATGGCTGTTGTGGTAATCAAAGTTCTGAAAGAATACGAATAAAGTGTAAAAAGTACTTTCTCCTATCTGCTTGATAGAGTCAAAATTTGTCCCGTGATAAGATGATATAATGCTTTATCTGACTAGCTGAATTTGTCGGACACTGTATCCATGATTTCCCTTTTTTTACTGAGAAATCTTTGTATTTTCTTCGACGTAATCAAGTAATCTAACGCTTGGCATTTCAGTGTTAAGAATATTCACTTAAGTCGATGGTGATAATGAAGTTATCCCAATAAATATATATTTACTAGATCTTACTTATTGAAAATTTGTGGTTAATAGAATCAGTTTATTATAAATAAATATTTACATTGTGTTAGTTAAAATGTATTATTGTAACGTAGTTATAGTTATAATATATATTATGTATATATTTTTCTCCTGCCCATAACAGACAGGTGGAGTGTCAAGTTATTTATACTCAATCTGTTCGTTGCAGGGCTAAAATAAATAGTTCTGTTTCTTATCACATGGTCAGCTAATTAAGTGACTGAATCATTTAAGAACAGAAGAGGTAGAGGTGTAAAAGACACTAATCAGAGTTATCTCATCTGAAAGTAATGAATTTCACTATACAGCCAGACCCTGTGGTGAATGAAGTGAAGGTGTCATTTACAGAGTGGAAAATAGGTGCTTTTCAGAGGGCTCGGCATGCTGATAAGCGTACTTTTCCACTCAGTGAGGAAGGCAATGGTAAACCACCTCACTCCTCGTTTTTACTTAGTAAAACCTCTAGAGGTTCAAACCAGCCTTTCGGCTGTTGACCTAAACAACAACAACATATTTTTCTCTGTACTACAAAATATACTTGTACAAACATAATCTTAAAGTATTTAAAAAAAACGTCTATTGTTATTAAAATTAAAATATAATATTGATATTTTATGTAAAATGTAATTGAATTTATCATTTATTTTATGTTTTTTTTATTTAATTCTGTGTAACGCAATCTTTGTAACCTATTTAACTGTAGTAATTTAACTCAGTAATTTTATAGTAGTTAGAAATATTTAAGTGGTCAAATTTTTTTGTTCTGTATACTCCTATGCGTGGACAGAACTCTTTGTGATGAAGAGTTTTTGCGTATAAGTATAATTATTTAGTTTAAAATATTGTACATAGCTTAGTATAGTAATGAATTACAATTTTAATGTAGCTAAATTTTACTAAATAAAATAAATAAAAAATATTACTCAAGAAAGTACTGGTAGTCATTGTTCAGAGAAACTGGGTTACAATAAAGAACTTTAATTATTTAACTTATTACAGTTTTCATTATGTAAAAATAATCAATAACAATGACATGGCCTACGTGATACGTTAGTCATCAGTAGAGAAACAGGAAAATCCAGTTAAAAAAAACAACTATTGGGAAAACCTATTTTCTACGTCTCATTTTATAAAATCAACATTGCTAAGAAACTTAAAATATCAAGTTATATAAAAGTTAATTAGTGGAAAATTTAATTGGAACAAAGCAATTCGTTAAGTATTCTATGATGAAATATTGATGAACGTTATCATATTTTCTACCCAAATTAAGATACTCGGACCCTATATTTCAATATTATAGTTACTCTCCCAGGAAATAATAATTTTTTAGAATTCACGTTTACATAATACAGTCCCGCGTCACTTGAAGACAGAAAAATTGGAAAAGTTGATAGCATCAAGTACCTCGGGGAGATAATACAACCGAAGACCAACGATAAAACAACAAAAACTTTATACGAAAGGTATTTCGGCTATTTAGCGCCCAAACTGCTCAATCTGCTCCCCCTACAAATTAAAAATATGCCGGACATCATTAGGTATAAAAAAGCAGTAACCATTTGGCTATTGAAAGTAGGGAGAGACGCTATAAAAAAATGGTTACTCCAGGAAACATAGTTTTGTGAACTCGGCTACCGGTTTAAATTTTAGTTTTCTATTTTAAATAAATTCTTTTGTTTTGCATATTATATTGTTTATTTTGTTTTTCATTTGTACATGTAATTAAATAACAGCATATTATTTTTTTAATAAAAATGTCTTAGTAGTTTAATTAGTATTTAAGTAACTAACATTTAGTTGTAATTACTAACACACTAATAGATTACCGTAGTACAGTAGTTGCAGTAGTATAATGGACAAAGAAGCACTGAATTGATCTACCCTTGAACATGGGACACCATAGTTGGGTGGATTAATTTCCCCACCACGAATTAAAATAAATAGTTTTTAGATTATCAAAGTATAATTAAGGAAATTAACATTTTATTTTGTATTGATATTTTTTTTTGTAAGGAATGGGAAATAAATAAATAAATAAATTAAATCAATTAATAAAGAAGTGAACAACGATATATGAGGAAAGATGGTTGGTGCAATCCGAGAAACTCATCTCCTGCATGAGAGAAAGCATTCTCAAGACAAGCCAAGATCAGAAATTATAATACTGTGGTAAAATCTTTATGTCTACGCGAGTGGAAAAGAAAAATATGTGCGAGAGAAGTAGAAAATTGAGAGAAAGTCCTCTGCAAGAAAATCAATCCGAAGATAGTAAATGGAAAACACAGGTTACGAGGTTGAGAAAAACTGCATAAGAGAAACGAATGATTAATGGAAACAATTAGAAAAAGATGAAAAATATTCTACGGATAGCTGTATAGAATGGATGATAAACGGTTAAAATAAAACAAATTTTTAAGGCACTAGACAATAGACATAATATGTCGGATAAATGGTTATAGCCTGATTTTCGTAAGGAGAGCGCTGGACCAAACGTGTGTCTGCATTAGTACAGTCTTGTATGTACTGCAATGGTGCAGCGTATATTATCAACAATGGAACAGCATGCCTACAAAATACGATGGGTGTTGTCAATTTTTAACAACACTTGGAGTAGTATGCGGGGTCGAAGTTATGTATGCGCAAGCGTAGTCCAGTGCTCACAGCATTTGGCTTAGCCTTTAAAAGAAGTCAGAAAGGATATTGAGAAAACCGGAATAAACCGAAGAAAAATTGGATCGAACTAAATTCAGATAACTTATTACTTACTTTAAGTGCTTCCATGAAGAATAAAAACAGAGAACAGGGTGGAGAGATGGAAGGAGAAAAACCTACAGTGAAAGAATAGGCCTACTGAGAATGTTGTTGTTTAGGTCAACAGCCGAAAGGCTGGTTTGAACCTTTAGAGGTTTTACTAAGTAAAAACGAGGAGTAAGGTGGTTTACCATTGCTTTCCTCACTGAGTTGAAAGAGTATGCTTATCAGCATGCCAGGCTCTCCGAAAAGCACTCACTTTCCACCCTGCAAATTACACCTTCACTTCATTCACTACAGGGTCTGGCTGCATAGTGAAATTCATTACTCTCAGAGGAGATAACTCTGACTAGTGTCTTTTACACCTCTACCTCTTCTGTTCTTAAATAGTTCAGTCATATAAGTGGCTGACTATTTGATACGAAACAGAACTATTTTTTTTTAGCCCTGGGCCAAACAGATAGAGTGCAATTAAAATAACACTCCACCTGCCCGTTTTTGGGCATAAACTACTGAGAATGTGGGCTGCAAAAGTAGCTTCAAGAAATGCCTAAAAGTACATCACTTGATCTGAAATTCGACCTGTATGAAAGAACTAAGATGTTTACGGTACTTACGTTTTGATGGTAAACATATCGGTAAATTTGGTACAGACTGTTTAAATGTTAAAAGTGCTAAATCATGTTCTGGTTGTTCAGTGGGTTTCATCCAACCTTCATTTATATCCACCGACTCCAATTCCCATAAATTACCATCAGGAGTAGAACGACATATAAAATTCAAGTCGGTGTATATATCGAACCGTGTTTCCATTGGAGCGTTTGACTTCCTGAGAAAATAACCAAACACCATTTGAAATACAAACATAAATTTCATAACATAAAAATGGGAATTTTTGACGAATATTGTATATATATTACGACAAGTAGAAGGCAACTGAAAAATCTAATTCAAAATATCTTGAGACGAAACAAAGTCAATATCCTACCGTATAGAAAATATACCTCATTAATCCGTTTTATAACAAGAAAACTATTTTGCTCTACCAACGAGCATTAGTCGAAAAATAATAATCAACCTTCTGACAAAATGATGATATAATGGCCGATGTAATTTCGAAAAAGGTTTTCTGGCTTTACTCTTATTTCATTAGTTCCTGTATTTTAAGATGATGAAATTTATTGTGGCAATAATAAAAAGGTAGGGAGTTAAACATTTTTTGCACGTAATTTGCTAGTTCCTGACCGTAAATATGTATTCATTTTTATTACAGGGTCAGCCAATTATATGACTAAAGCACGTAAGAACAGAAGAGGTAGAGGTATAAATGACACTAGTCAGAGTTATCTCATCTGAGATTCATGAATTTCATTTTACAATCAAACCTTGTTGATAATGAAATACAGGTGTCATTTGGAGAGTCGAAAGTACATGATTTTCCGAAGGACTGGCATTCTGATAAGTATAATTATAAACGCTGTGAGAAGACCATGTAAACAAACTCAACTCATCTCACTGAGAAAAGATTTTATAGGTTTAAACCACCTTGTACGCTGATTACTTAAATAACAACTTTCATTGCACAACAATTTCAACAGCCAACATTTTAGTTTACTGACAAATTGGATTGAAAATAAGTAATTTTATTAGCCTACCTTGCTTAAGAGAACGCACGAATTGTTCGGTTTCGGATCGTTAAAAAGTCGCATCTGATAATGCTTATAAAATTGTAATATTCGAAGAAGCTACCTACATAAACACAGATTACAGGCCTAATACTCTATAAAATCACAGCTATCGGGATCGTAATTTTTCTGCTTATACTTTCGCTACGACAATTAAGCGAATGCTGTCGCCGAATTATATTTAATTTATCTCATCTGTACGAATCAGGTGTTAAAGGTTATAGTTTTACACTGCCTGTGCAGAAGTAAAAATACTGCTTATAAATTTCCCGTTAACTTACAGATCCTAAATCAACGAAAAATAGACTTGACAAGACGTTACTTGACAAATCATTTTTGACATACGATATTATTGTGTTTAATAGAAACAAAAATATATGTATCAAAATATAACTGGTATTCAACAAACGATCTATTAGGGTTGCGTGAGTAAGTCGGGCCAAGTTGAGTGTAATGCGCATGTGACGTCAACGGCTCAGGTAATAATTGCCCAATCAGCGTCTCATAATTTCGGCCAATAACAAAGCCCAGTTTTAATCAATCAGATGTCTTCTGTTGCGTCATTTTGATGGGTTAATATTGTCCAATCAGAGAGTTTATATTACTGTACTACGTTACACCGATGTCAACCAATGACAAAGTGTCTTGAGCGTTACGTCATTCGTCAGGATATGCTGCTTTCTGATTGGTCCGTACTGATTCTGGGCGTCACGTCGAGTGTGATTGTATTATAAAGTCCACACCCAATGTCAACTTCTAGTTAACGGTAGGGCAGAACATATGAAGGTATCTTTTAATGAGATTTATAGTTTCTAGGTAAATATCACTTACGAAATATGTAGTACCCCATTGTAGAGACCTTTCGAGTTTTTAAGGATATTAAAATATGGTTTCTGTTGCTACTAAATGTAAACACGGTTTTTTAAAAAATCACGAGTGTTCATTCGATACCGAGACAAAGAAAAATAAACAAAAGAGAGTTAGGCCTATCTATTTTTCCTAGTTGTTCGATTTTTGTAACCTAATTTTTGGCAAGTAATGTATCACATTTTTAAGGGAATGACTTTATACAACTGTAAAGAAATTTACGTACCTAGAAGGCAACTGCAAAATCTAATTCAAAATATCTTGAGACGAAACAAAGTCAATATCCTACCGTATAGAAAATATACCTCATTAATCCGTTTTATTACAAGAAAACTATTTTGCTCTACCAACGAGCATTAGTCGAAGAACAATAATCAACGGTCTGACAAAATGAAGATATAATGGCCGATGTAATTTCGAAAAAAATTTTCTGGCTTTACTCTTATTTCATTAGTTAATTAATTTCCCGTTAACTTACAGATCCTAAATCAACGAAAAATATACTTGACAAGACGTTAATTTACAAATCATTTTTGACCTACGCTATTATTGCGTTTAACAGAAACAAAAATATATGTATCAAAATATAACTGGTATTCAACAAACGATCTATTAGGGTTGCGTGAGTAAGTCGGGCCAAGTTGAGTGTGATGCGCATGTAACGTCAACGGCTCAGGTAATAATTGCCCAATCAGAGTCTCGTATTTTCGGCCAATAAGAAAGCCCAGTTTTAACTAATCAGATGTCTTCTTTTGCGTCATTGTGATTGGTTAATATTGTCCAATCAGAGAGTTTATATTACTGTACTACGTCACACCGATGTCAATCAATGACAAAGTGTCTTGAGCGTTACGTCATTTGTCAGGATATGCTGCTTTCTGATTGGTCCGTACTGATTCTGGGCGTCACGTCGAGTGTGATTGTAATATAAAGTCCACACCCAATGTCAACTTCTAGTTAACGGAAGGGCAGAACATATGAAGGTATCTTTTAATGATATTTATAGTTTCTAGGTTAATATCACTTACGAAATATGTAGTACCACAATGTAGAGATCTTTCGAGTTCTTAAGGAAATTAAAAATTGGTTTCTGTAGCTGCTAAATGTAAACACGGTTTTTTAAAAAATCACGAGTGTTCATTCGATACCGACACAAAGAAAAAAAACACAAGAGAGTTATCTATTTTTCCTAGTTGTTCGATTTTTGTAACCTAATTTTTGGCCAGTAATGTATAATATTTTTAAGGGAATGACTTTATACAACTGTAAAGAAATTTCCGTACCTAGAAGGCAACTGAAAAATCTAATTCAAAATATCTTGAGACGAAACAAAGTCAATATCCTACCGTATAGAAAATATACCTCATTAATCCGTTTTATAACAAGAAAACTATTTTGCTCTACCAACGACCATTAGTCGAAAAATAATAATCAACGGTCTGACAAAATGATGATATAATGACCGATGTAATTTCGAAAAATGTTTTCTGGCTTTACTCTTATTTCATTAGTTCCAGTATTTTAAGATGGATGAAATTTATTGTGGCCATAATGAAAAGGTAGAGTGTTTAACATTTTTTTCACGTAATTTGCTAGCTCCTGACCGTAAATATGTATTCATGTTTATCACAGGGTCAGCCATTTATATGACTAAAGCACGTAAGAACAGAAGAGGTAGAGTTCTAAATGACACTAGTCGGGGATATCTCATCTGAGATTCATGAATTTCATTTTGCAATCAAACCCTATTGATAAAGAAATACAATTGTCATTCGGAGAGTCGAAAGTACATGATTTTCCAAAGGACTGGCATTCTGATAAGTATAATTATAAACGCTGTGAGAAGACCATGTAAACCAAGTCAGCTCATCTCACTCAGAAAAGTTTTTAGAGGTTCAACCACCTTGTCCTCTGCTTACCTAAAAAACAACTTTCATTGCACAACAATTTCAACAGCCAGCATTTTAGTTTACTGACAAATTGGATTGAATTTAAGTAAATCTATTAGCCTACCTTGCTTAAGAGAACGCACGAATTGTTCGGTTTCGGAACGTTAAAAAGTCGCATCTGATAATGCTTATAAAATTGTAATATTCGAACAAGCTGCCTTCATAAACGCTGATTACAGGCCTAAACTCTATAAAATCACAGCTATCGGGATCGTAATTTTTCTGCTAATACTTTCGCTACGACAATTAAGCGAATGCTGTCGCCGAATTATTTTTTATGTATCTTATCTGTACGAATCAGGTGTTAAATGTTACAGTTTTACACTGCCTGTGTAGAAGTTATAAATACTGCTTATAAATTTCCCGTTAACTAACAGATCCTAAATCAACGAAAAATAGACTTGAAGACGTTACTTGACAAATCATTTTTGACCTACGCTATTATTGTGCTTAACAAAAACAAAAATATTTGTATCAAAATAAAACTAGTATTCAATAAACGATCGATCAGGGTTGCATGAGTAACTCCAGCCAATTTGAGTGTGATGCGCATGTGACGTCAACGGCCCAGGTAATAATTGCCCAATCAGAGTCTCGTATTTTCGGCCAATAAGAAAGCCCAGTTTTAACCAATCAGATTTCTTCGTTTGCGTCATTATGACTGGTTAATATTGTCCAATCAGAGAGTTTATATTATTGTACTACGTTACACCGATGTCAACCAATGACAAAGTGTCTCGAGCGTTACGTCATTCGTCAATATATGCTACTTCCTGATTGGTCCGTACTGATTCTGGGCGTCACGTCGATTGTGATTGTAATATAAAGTCCACACCCAATGTCAACTGCTAGTTAACGGTAGGGCAGAACATGTGAAGGTATCTTTTAATGATATTTATAGTTTCTAGGTTAATATCACTTACGAAATATGTAGTACCACAATGTAGAGATCTTTCGAGTTCTTAAGGAAATTAAAAATTGGTTTCTGTTGCTGCTAAATGTAAACACGGTTTTTTAAAAAATCGCTAGTGTTTATTCGATACCGACACAATGAAAAATATACAAAAGAGAGTTATCTATGTTTCCTAGTGTTTGATTTTTGTAACCTAATTTTTGGCCAGTAATGTATCATATATTTAAGGGAATGACTTTATACAACTGTTAATAAATATTATGATACGTAGAAGGCAACTGAAAAATCTAATTCAAAATATCATGAGACGATCAAAGTCAATATTCTACCGGGTAAGAAAATATACCTCAATAATCCGTTTTATAACAAGAAAACTATTTTGCTCTACCAACGAGCATTAGTCGAAAAATAATAATCAACGGTCTGACAAAATGATGATATTATAATGGGCGATGTAATTTCGAAGAGGTTTTTTGGCTTTACTCTTATTTCATTAGTTCCTGTATTTTAAGATGGATGAAATTTATTGTGGCCATAATGAAAACGTAGAGTGTTAAATATTTGTTGCACGTAATTTGCTAGTTCCTGACCGTAAATATGTATTCATTTTTATCACAGGATCAGCCAATTATATGACTAAAGCACGTAAGAACAGAAGAGGTAGAGGTATAAATGACACTAGTCAGAGTTATCTCATATGAGATTCATGAATTTCATTTTACAATCAAACCCTGTTGATAATGAAATACAGGTGTCATTCGGAGAGTCGAAAGTACATGATTTTCTGAATGACTGGCATTCTGATAAGTATAATTGTAAACGCTGTGAGACGACCATGTAAACCAACTCAACTCATCTCGCTCAGAAAAGTTTTTAGAGGTTCAAACCACCTTGTCCGCTGCTTACCTAAAAAACAACTTTCGTTCCACAACAATTTCAACAGCCAGCATTTTAGTTTACTGACAAATTGGCTTAAAAATAAGTATATTATTAGTATACCATGCTTAAGAGAACGCATGAATTGTTCGGTTTCGGAATTTTAAAAAGTCGCATCTGGTAATGCTTATAAAATTGTAATATTCGAACAAGCTGCCTACATAAACACTGATTACAGGTCTAAATCTCTATAAAATCACAGCTATCGGGATTGTAATTTTTCTCCTTATACTTTCGCTACGACAATTAAGCGAATGCTGTCGCCGAATTATTTTTTATTGATATCATCTGTACGAATCAGGTGTTAAAGTTTATAGTTTTACACTGCCTGTGTAGACGATATAAATTTTGCTTATAAATTTCCCGTTAACTAACAGATCCTAAATCAACGAAAAGTAGACTTAAAAAGACGTTACTTGACAAATCATTTTTGACCTACGCTATTATTGTGCTTAACTGAAAAAAATATATGTATCAAAATATATCTGATATTCAACAAACGATCTATCAGGGTTGCGTGAGTACGTCGGGCCAAGTTGAGTGTTATGCGCATGTGACGTCAACGGCTCAGGTAATAATTGCTCAATCAGAGTCTCGTATTTTCGCCCAATAAGAAAGCCCAGTTTTAACCAATCAGATGTCTTCTTTTGCGTCATTTTGATTAGTTAGTATTGTCCAATCAGAGAGTTTATATGACTGTACTACGTCACACCGATGTCAATCAATGACAAAGTGTCTTGAGCGTTACGTCATTCGTCAATATATGCTGCGTTCTGATTGGTCCGTACTGATTCTGGGCGTCACGTCGAGTGTGATTGTAATATAAAGTCCACACCCAATGTCAACTTCTAGGTAACGGTAGGGCAGAACATATGAAGGTACCTTTTAATAATATTTATAGTTTCTAGGTAAATATCACTTACGAAATATGTAGTACCCCATTGTAGAGATCTTTCGAGTTCTTAAGGAAATTAAAAATTGGTTTCTGTTGCTGCTAAATGTTAACACGGTTTTTTTAAAAATCACGAGTGTTCATTCGATACCGTCACAAAGAAAAATTAACAAAAGAGAGTTATCTATTTTTCCTATTTGTTCGATTTTTGTAACTTAATTTTTGGCCAGTTATGTATCATATTTTTAAGAGAATGACTTTATGCAACTGTAAAGAAATATATATATATATATATATATATATATATATACATTATTTTATTAAACATTATTTCCTTTGTTTGCACCACTACATTATTTGATAATGAACAGCCAAAACAAAACAAATTAAATATAAAACTCACCTCAGAGTATTGTATTCATTCAAGATCTTTCGTCTCCCTCGGAGACAACATAACGAATTCAAAAAACACACTAATCACATAAAACATAATACATTAAAACAATTATGGTTGCAGACCACGTCAATAATTTCCTACATCAATAACCAACCGCGCGCGGAATGTTCATTGATATAGGAAATAATTGACGTGATCTGCGACCATAAATTGTTTTAATGTTTTATGTTTTATGTGATTAGTGTGTTTTTTGAATTCCTGATGATGTCTCCGAGGGAGACGAAAGATCTTGAATGAATATATTACTCTGAGGTGAGTTTTATATTTAATTTGTTTTGTTTTGGCTGTTCATTATCATATAGGCCTATGTATATACTCGTACATATATATTTTTTTATTCCTAATTTTTGTACGTTGCAATCTGTTCAATTTAGAACAATAAGCAACCACATGACCCAATGAGATGAGGATGATGTGTATGACGTGTAAATGAGGTGTAATCTTGTACAGACCCAGGCCGACCATTCCTGAGAGAGTATGGTTAATTAAACCCCAACCATCAAAATACACCGGTAACCACTGTCTAGTATTCAGATCCTAGTAAAAGTAACTACCTTTACTAGGATTTGAACCAGGAACCTTCGTCTCCGAAAATCAGCTGTTAAACAGCTGATTTTGGCGACGACATCATTTCTAGACCAACCCGGTGGGTTTGTATCTATATTGACGAATATCTGTTTGTTGCAGGGCTGAAATAAATTTTTCGGTTTCTTATCACATGGTCAGCCAATTAAATGACTGAATCATTTAAGAACAGAAGAGGTAGAGCTGTAAAAGACACCATCAGAGTTATCACCTCTGAAAGTTATGAATTTCATTATACAGCCAGACCCTGTGGTGAATGAAGTGAAGGTGTCATTTGCAGAGAGAAAATATGTGCTTTTCAGATGGCTTGACATGCTGATAAGCGTACTTTTCCACTCTGTGGGGAAGGCAGGTAAACTACCTCACTCCTCGTTTTACTTAGTAAAACCTCTACAGGTTCAAACCAGCCTTTTGGCTAATGACCTAAACAACAATAATTGACGAATACTGTCATGCTGTTATGTTCTGACAATAGCTGCTTGTTGTTTGAAGTTATAACAGATCTGTTTTATTACCTGCCGTGCGTTGGTAGTCTTGTCACGAGTTATATTGCGTTTTTTTTAGAATGGTTGTTTTTAGTATTCCTTTTTGTTCTTTCTCTACTCTGTAGATATTTCGAACAAGATGTAGGAAGTACAATTTTAGGAGTTTTATTATTTTTTCTCAGTTATTCTTTATATTCTCAAAATCCTATGATCGGTTTATTATAAAAGATCCAAACTCTTCATTGGTTCAGTCCAGTTGTAAATCGGATGTGATACCAGTGTAGTTTTGGAGTGTTAGTTTGTTAAAATCAGTTTTATACCTTAACATGGTGCAATTATTTAGCAGGTCTTCGTATACAGCAAATCGTATTACAATTGTTTGGTTTTGTAACTTGATTAATTATTTGATCGTGGAATTACCCTATTTTCTTTTTAGTTAAGTTAAATTATTAAAGTTTTTAATAACATTTTGTAATTAATTTAGTCTAAGTGATTAAATTGTTGTTAAAACCGTAATAATTCATTGTAACTAATTAATTTGTTAATAAATACTTGTTATAAGTTTAAAAGCAAGTTTTCTTACTTATTTATAACCACATGCTTTTAAAAAAACCCGGAATAAACGTTACAATTTACTAAAGGAATTAGTTCACCAAATCTCGGAGTTTGTAAATTTTGACCCGAATTTTAATTTCCTGTTGGAGATTGGATATAATTACAGAAATCTGGATCCTCTGCACTGCACTCCTGAAAAGTTTAACTGAAAAGAAGCAAAATGATTCTATCCGTATTTTTAATCAGAATCTTCTATTTTCTTCTTCCCTTAAACTTTCCCTGCATTAACATTTAAATCAACCAATAATGATTATCACAAATAATTACATGCACGATGTTAACCTTTATAGGTCTTTGGTAAGTATTCTTACCACTGGCAATAAGGTCGATTTTATTTAAGTATAAGCTATCCAGTTGAAACTTATTGGCATTTTGTGGTGTTATAGATGTTCTCTGGTAAAGTAGGATATCCACATTTTGAAATTAGAACGCAGTAACCATTTGCTTCGTGAGGTGCACGAAAGTGGTAAGGACCACCCTTACCACTGACAAGTGGTAAGGGTAAGGCTGGTACCAGCCTTACGCTACCGAGTTGTTTAGTAGTTACTTTTGTACAGTGATTAGCAAATTGGAGTTTTTTACGGGAAAGCAAGCATTCATGCTAATAAAAAGTTGAGATAAGTTATTCTACACATTTTTTCGTTGTATAGTTTTACAAGTTGTTTTAATAAGCATTCTTACCACTAAATATTATGTGATTCCTATTTCAATAAACGTTTCGTGGTAAGTATACTTACCAGGATATACTAACAATCAAAACAAAGAAATATCTGATAGTTTTGTCCCTAGAAATAGTAAGCCTAAAGCAAAATTTAACATTCTACTACATATTTTCTTCGTAGTACTGCCCTATAAAGGATTAAGCTGTAAATACAAAAGCAGTAAATATTATTTCTACTCCTCCCAAATTTTACAGTTCTGAAAATCAGCATGCTAATTCCTGAAGGTTTCAAGAATATATTATTGTTGAGTGAATCCTGGAAAAGTGATTGATCAATTTATTTAATGCACCCCTTTGAGGCAATAAACGCGCGAGCAGCGCCGGCTAATAGCCATATCAAAAATAAATGAGACAAAAGTTTATCCATACTTGTCAAAATGAAATACTGTCGACTGTTGTTTATGTCATCAGCCGAAAAGCTGGTTTGAACCTCTAGAGGCTTTACTAAGTAAAACGAGGAGTGAGGTGGTTTACCATTGCCAACACTCACTGAGTGGAAAAGTACGCTTATCAGCATGCCGGGCCCTCTGAAAAGCACAAATTTTCCACTCTGCAAATGACACCTTCACTTCATTCATCACAGGGTCTGGCTGTATAAAGAAATTCATTACTTTCAGAGGAGATAACTCTGATTAGTGTCTTTTACACCTCTACCTCTTCTGTTCTTAAATGACTCAGTCATTTAATTGGCTGACCATGCGATAAGAAACAGAACTATTTATTTTAGCCCTGCAACTAACAGATTGGGTGTAAATAATTTGACACTCCACCTGTCTGTTATGGGCAGACTGTCGACTGAAGAAATAAGTAAGGTTAAAAGCGTTGTTTCTTTTAAATCATAATTTTTGTGAATTCCAGAAAGGTAGCAGAACTTGCTACAATATATTTAAAAATTTATTTTAATTTTGAGTTGATTTTCAATAACGTATAACAACGTGAAAAAATAACGTTAAAAATCGCATAATAACGTGTACTCCTGCACAATGTATACGAAATTTATTATTTTCTTTATTTGTTTCGACTATGGCTTAGCCTGTAAGTTAGATCAATGAGTCTTCACGCTTAGCGTATTCGTAATAGAGTCAAATCTATATTTAATTTTATTAAAAATAAACAGTTCTAAACAATTTTGAACATTAATAGTCAAAGAAACAAATAAAACAAAAATAGGTACCTAAACAAAATAATAAATTATTTTAAACACCCAATTCTAATAGTTACATTAAAAAAACCATTAACAATTCTCAAACTTAAGATTGAATAAAAATTTAAATAATTCACTCAAAATTAAAATAAATTTTTAAATAATATTGTAAAATCTATACTGGAACAAACTTTAAATTTTAACAAAATTTCAGATACGTGTAAAGTCCAGCCTTGCTTAGTTTACTCCTACTATCAACAAATAAAAACGTCACTGAGCATGCGCATTATATAAAAATATGTACACGCTGATTAAAAAGTAACAACAAAATACTTTTAAAAGTATTTTTATAAATGAAATTGTTAGGCCTACATCATATCATGACTAATGTTTTAAGTAGTTTAAGTATTTATAATTTAAAACTTAGCTAACTTAATAGGAATACGACATCTATAAAGTCGCGGACTCAAGCGTGCACCCTGTAGTAGCTGGCTTTGGTTTGTTGACAGTAGGAGCAAAGTAAGGATGGTTGAACTGTAGAGTAATTATTTAGTAGTAATCTCTGTGTACCCTGGAAAATAGCAATGTCCTCCTGTAAGACCATGTCTACTCGTTATTAATACTCCTGCACAATGTATACGAAATTTATTTTTTTCTTTATTTGTTTCGACTATGGAAATCAGCCACGGAAAGTAACTGGAATTTGTATAACTTCCACCAAGAATCCTTGATACAGGTCTGTCCATTACTGTTCCACATGTGGAACTTCTTGCACCACCTGTAATGGAAAAATTAATTATTAGTTTTTACGTTATCCTGATATTTTTATAGTTTTAAACAGCGGTGGCTATTTAGATGAAGTAGGTGAAGAGCGTCTTCGCCTATTTTTACTTTCTCTTGCCTATATGAATATATAGGAAGGAAAGTATTGTTTTCATGTCGATTTTAAGAAATCGAGTTTTCAACGGATCTATATGTTTTCAGACCCCCTGAACCCAAAAAACATGTTTTTAGCGATTGGTCTGTGTGTGTGTCTGTGTGTGTGTGTGTGTGTCTCTGTGTGTGTGTGTGTGTGTGTGTGCGTGTGTGTGTGTGTGTGTGTGTGTGTGTGAACAGAATATCTCAAGAACGGAACATCGTACGAACTTGAAACTTGAAACTTAAGTTACATACCACTACCGGACGCGACACGAACATTTTCATCAAAATCGGTCAACCGGAAGTAGTAGTTTATTCGTATAATTTTTCAGTTTTTTGCGATTTTCTCAAAAACTGGTCCTACGATTTTTTTTAAAATCGCCTATTTTACTCAATTTTTTTATTCTCTACAAGATAGGGTAGGCGCCATGTTTGCTGAAATTCTCGGTGAGGCTGTTTTCACGTAAAAACGTTGTTTTTTTAAGATTACGGCTTTAATATAAATTTTAGCGCAAAAACTTATATAATAAAAGTTGTAGAGAATTTAAAAAACCTACAACTTTTATTTCAAACATTTTTTTGTATAACGCTTAGTTTAGCGGTAATTTGCGATTTTCTGTTTTTTTCTCACGAAAACGTGTGAAAAATTGATTTTTTAAAGATTTCGGCCTTAGAATGCATTTTACGACAAAAGTGTATATAATTAATTTTATAGGAAATTAAAAGATGTACAACTTTTATTTAAAGCATTTTTCTCTACAGAGCCTAGTTTAGAGAGAAAGAGTGATTTTCCGTATTTCTAAGCCAAACTGAGGTTGATTTTCATTTTGCGTCTTTCACTCATGATTAAAATTAGGTTATGTTTATTGAGGTTAGTTTTTTGTTTATTTCTAATGTTTTATTACTAATATTAGGTTTATTCTTAATTATTTCTATTGGCAAGAGAAAGTTGTGTGAGTGTTTCACACCAGATTTTTTTAATAGTAGTCTATCGAGATTTTCTCTCACACATTTAGGTATAATTCAATTATTTTTTGTTTTCAATAAATGAAAGAAGGATTGTGTTAAAAAGTAGTTTACCCTATCTTATAGAAAATTAAAAATGTAAATAAGGCGATTATTTTTAAAAAGTCGTAAAAAGTGAAAAACAACATGATCACTTTTTACTTCTGCTTCAACGATATTGATGAAAATGTATGTTGGGTCCCCCTAGTATCTAACGTAAATTCCATGTTTCAACTTAAAATCAACTAAAATCGCACGATAATCTGTACTCGTGTTATTTTGTTCACACAAATGAATACTCATAGACCTATTACTAAAATCATGTTTTTTGGGGGTTCAGGGGACCTGAAAACATGTATTCAGTGAAAACTCAATTTTTAAAAATTGACATGAAAACAATACTTTCCTTCCTTGTAATATATATATACAGGGCAAAATAAAATAAAAAGTGAATGCGAGTTAAATTAGAGAAAGTAAAAAGAGGAAATTAAATTTTTGTGACGTGAAAACGATTACGAAAAAGAAGGAAAATGGATAATTATGACGTCACTCATTGTATACTTTAATGAGCTCTACTGTAGTTTCTTATGACCAATTCTTTCCCAACACCTTTATTTCTTACATTAAGGCACAATGCATGGATAAAATAGGAACAAATATTTGATTTTGGCCAGAAAATTGTCACAATATTAAACACTTCCTGCATTTTATGCATTCTAGTAGTTTAGTTAGATGCTTAATGTAATTTAGTTATATGTTACATATACTATTAAGTTTTTACTTTCTCTTGCCTATATGAATATATAGTAAGGAATGTATTGTTTTCATGTCGATTTTTCGAAATCGAGTTTTCACCGGATCTATACGTTTTCAGACCCCCTGAACCCAAAAAACATGTTTTTAGCGATTGTTCTGTGTGTGTGTGTGTGTGTGTGTGTGTGTGTGTGTGCGTGTGTGCGTGTGTGCGTGTGCGTGCGTGCGTGCGTGCGTGCGTGTGTGTGTGTGTGTGTGTGTGTGTGTGTGTGTGTGTGTGTGTGTGTGCGCGCGCGCGCGCGCGTGTGTGTGTGTGAACAGAATATCTCAAGAACGGAATATCGTACGAACTTGAAACTTGAAACTTAAGTTACATACCACTACCGGACCCGACACGAACATTTTCATCAAAATCGGTCAACCGGAAGTAGTAGTTTATTCGTGTAATTTTTCACTTTTTTGCAATTTTCTCAAAAGCTGGTCCTACTATTTTTTTAAAAATCGCCTCATTTACTCAATTTTTTATTCTCTACATGATAGGGTAGGCGAAATGTTTGCTGAAATTCTGGGTGAGGCTGTTTTTACGTAAAAACATTTTATTTTTAAGATTGCGGCTTTAATAGCCTATGCATTTTAGCGCAAAAAGTTATATAATAAAAGTTGTAGAGAATGTAAAATTCTACAACTTTTATTTCAAACATTTTTTGTATAACGCTTAGTTTAGCGGTAATTAGCAATTTTCTGTTTTTTCTCACGAAAACGTGTGAAAAATCGATTTTTTAAAGATTTTGGCCTTAGAATGCATTTTACGACAAAAAAGTATATAATAAAATTTATATAAAATTAAAAGTTTTACAACTTTTATTTAAAGCATTTTTCTCTACAGAGCCTATTTGAGCGTGAAAGATTGATTTTCCGTATTTTTAAGCCAAACTGAGGTTGATTTTCATTTTGCGTGTTTCTCTCATGATTGAAATAAGGTTATGATTTTGAGGTTAGTTTTTTATTTATTTCTATTGTTTTATTACTATTGTAAGGTTTATTGTTAATTATTTGCATTGGCAAGAGAAAGTCGTGTGAGTGTTTCACACCAGATTTTTGTAAATTCAATAGGCAAAAGTGCGTATGATTAACGACTAGCTGTTTCTGTTTGGCTCCACGCAAGGTGGAGCAGGATATTTTTATCCGTAGATTTGAGATAATTGTACTAGTTACCCTATTGATTTATTAAAAAGAACACAAATAGTTAAACAAACTAAATCTTGCATCTTGCATCAGTTAAATATTGTAATTATATTTTTATCATTTAATATCCAATCCTGTAACTTATAAATGTACAGCTGAAACATTTACTTAATCAATGTTATAACATTTAAATAAAAGGTTGCTGTTAATGAGCGGTGTTCTCCCGAAAAGTGTCATAGTGAAATCAATTGTAAACCTAATAAATATTTTACTAGTTACTATCCAATATACATATACTCTGGCACAGTGACATAAACAATGAGGTTATTCTCATAAAATAAAAGCCAGAACCGAAAAAGGAAGGACAGTGTTCAGGCAAATGTCCAAGCTGTTCCGAACGCATAATTTGAGTTTTAAATTAAAATTCAAACTTATCCGATGCTACATATTCTCCATCTTATTATACGGATTGGAATCTTGGACCTTAACGGAATCAAGAACGAAGAGACTGGAAGCGTTCGGTTATGAATTTACAGAAGAATTATTATTTTTTTTATTTTTATTATTATTTGTTATGAATTTACAGAAGAATCATTATTTATTTTAAATTAAAGAGTAATTTACTAGTAATGATCTACCATTTGAACAAAGCCAAAAAATTAATTACAGCCCTTAATATAAGGGTGAGGTTGGAAAAGCAGGCTTTTACGGGGAATCAAATATCTCAGGAACCAAAAAAGATATTAACATGATTCTTATGCTAAAAAATACCGAAATTGGCTGTCTATTACCTGTTGTATGTGCTTGTATGTATTTTTTCTCTTAAGGAATTTATTGGAGAAAAACCATATTTTCAAAAACATATATTTTACGTATTCACAAATTATTTTTAACTAAATCCCTATAAAGGTTTTTGTAATAATCATTCCACAGATAATAGAGCAAGAAATTATGAACATTTAAAAAAAAATTCAAATATCCCCAATACAAACCAAAATATTGAATTCCCAAGCATGTACAATCATGTAAAAACCACATATCCGAAAACTTAAAGTTGAAGGAATAATTTCACTCGCCTTGCTAGTGAGCTTTATTTAAAACAGATGTTTTTATAACTTTTTGTCAACGTACAAACAAAGTAAACAAATGTTGTGACTCAGAAAATTATAAACTTCAAGTAAATGCAAAAACAATCGAAATTTTTAAAAAATCATCTTCTTGAGTTGACTACCCCCTTAAAATATCGAGGACAGATCAGATATCAAATATCGAGGACAAATATCAGATATCAGTGCACTTCAAAAACTTAGTAAAGAAAAGGAAATAATGAGCATAGTAAAAGGAAGAAAATTAGAATATCTAGAATACATTATTAGATATTACAATAATTACAAGTTGCTGAATTCCATTTTACAAGGAAAGGTAGCCCTACAGGGTAAGTGAGACGTCGGAAGACGAAAAATATCCTGGCTAAAGAACTTGAGGACCTATTTTTCAATTTCTACTACAGGACTCTTCAAAGTAACAGCGAATTATCATTGTCAGAATGATTGACTACATTGGGAAGCAGATCGGCATCAAAAGAAAAAGAAGAAGTTGTGCAAAACTATACAATTGTAGATTTGAACAAAATAAAGTGACGAAAAACTTACCTATAATATGGTAAAGACATAATAATAGGAAGCTTCTAGCAAAGATGAATAAAACCATAACTGTAGTTAACCATTCAGTACAGTTTATTTTTTCAATATTATAATTGCTTACTCCAATTTGGGATAACGAGAAAATATGTTGTGAAACCCTTGACCTACTGATGTCGTTCTTTTTCTATTTGTTTTATCAAAGAACTTGCGTTGAAATAGCTTAATTTAAGTTTACATGAGTAACGTAAATAGGTCATTAACATATATCTAAGTAAAGTTACTGTATTATCAGTGGTTTTAAGCGTGATATTTTATCAGCATTTACTTATGAAATCCATGTTAGTTAAAATTAGAGTGAATTTTTTTCTGAATACTCCGATATTGTTATCAGTTTTTAGCTTTGGCACTAGCGTTGTGAATAAAGTCAGAAGGGATTACACGGGTTGGTTATATCTTCGTATTAAATAATGGTTTATAAACTAATTTACAACTAGTTGACTGGTACAAGTTAATTCACACAAGTTCTTAACAATTACATTATTAATTTCGTTGTGTTATTTATAAAATAAGAATGATATGCAATGGCTAAAACAAGTGAACCGGTATTCCTTCTAACGCCACGTCCCTATCAGGCCTAATATCATCTTTGGATAACTGATTTATAGATCATTAGCGATTACATTAGGTTTTAACAAATAATATTTCAGATCTTGGCCGGGAATTGAAACCGGGAACCATTGTAGCATAGTACGCTAACTATTCCACCATGGAGGCCATGGTACAGTTGTTAAAACAGAATTTATATTTAAATTTAAAGAAACCTACAAAACAATATCTATTTGCCAATCACATAAAATACATAATTAGAAAATCACAAACCTATCACTAAAATCTTAAATTACGTCATATACACTTTGACTTAGTTTACATTTTTTTACTTTTTTTTACCAAGGTCTAATCTTTCAATTAGTTTTAATCTTATTTGGTTTAATCTTTCAGTTTGCTTTTAATTAGTTTAGAACAAGGTCTAATCTTTAAATTAGTTTTTTTAAGGATAAAAGTCCAAATCATGATATTATTTGAATGAAAACTAACACTCAGTATTGAGTTTCAAAAACAACTTTGAACAAAACTTTACATAATTATTTTGAGAAGTAGATGTAGCAAAAGATTTTGACGACCATCACGGGAGTGACAATCTGATAATCCGATGAAAACTTAGTATTTGTAGGCTAAACCATAGTAATAGTTATTTGATTAACAAAATCATCATGGTACGTCTAATTCTTAATACATTATTCAGTTTGTGAATATCTTCGCTGTTGTCAAGGAGGTTGATTGCAAAATATTTTAAAGTTTTTCTAACTTTTTTAAATGTTTTACGCCACGTTGTTTAATTTATTCTTTTATTTTGGGCAGATTTCAATCGTTGTGCAATATTTCATCAGTCTTATGCCATAGGTATTCAGTGATCAGTCTCCGGTATTTTGATTGAAAGCGCTGTTATATTTTTCGATGATTGAATAGAATAGTTTGCGTAATCTCAAACTACGTTTCAATACTTTTGTTTACTTTTCCAAATGTAGTTTGTGTATTTTGAATAGTTTATAATAAAATTATTCTTTACAAGTATTAATAAGATTACTTTTCTGGTATACGAGTTTAACTTGTCAGCAATTTTGTAATTTTCTTTTTGAAAATTTACTTTTAATTCAATTTTAGAAAGAAATGCCAAGAAAGTAGGATCCAAGCAGCTGAAATGAGGTTTTAAGACGGGCGAAGGGCTGCTCGAGGCTGGATCTAATACATAACGAGGAAATTAGATTTAAGTTGGGTGTATTTACCCTGAATGAAAAAGTGGAGGAGTACCGTAATCAATGGAGGCAACATTAAATTTGGAACAGATGTCAGAGGAGAGAATACCCTAAAAAGTGACGGAATATGTTCCAGTTGGAAGAATGTAGGCGGGAAGACCTCGAAGAAGATGGCAGTAGTCGAGATGTACGGGTTGGAATGTCTCGTGTTTGTGTAGACGTACAGGATGGTTTGTGAGTTCGGAACAGGCTTATGTCTAATCCTTGATAGTAAGAAGAAGAAGAAGACTTTTAGAAAATCAACCTTTTTACGTTGCATGAATAAATAAGAAAAGTTAATATTAAATACAATATTATTGCTCACGTTAAGGTTCAAAAATATTATATTTAAAATTGATTCAATCATATTTTTACATAATTTCTATTACAAACAATAAGGTGTAGCCATAGAATATATTTATGTTGTAATGGTTTAAAGCACTAGATTATGCCGAACTGCAAAACAAAATTCAAATATGAAAAAAAACAACAGGCAACTGCTTACTAAGTGTAAGAACTAAAATCGGAAGTTTTCTTGCTTCTAATCTTTGTTCTAATAATTCATTAAATTCCATATTAAATCTAAAAAGCGTTCATTAGAAGACTAATAAAGACAATTCCGGCCGCATTGGCGTAGTTGGTAACGTGCTCGCCTCTCATCATGTGGTCTTGGGTTTGAATCCCATTCAGACACGGTATTTTTTAGACGTTACAAAAACACCATTTCATCCTTCACCGTCTGGATTAGCAGTAATTGCAGAATAGTCGGACGTTAAACCAAAAAAAAAAAAAAAAAATTAAAAAACTTAAATTAAAGAAATCCTTTCGCGGGCATTTTAATTTAATAGAAAACTTTATTATAATCTATGATTTGCTTTTTATCACTCCTGCCTGCTCTGATGTATTTTAAAAACCATGAGAGCAGCAGAATCACAACTCTGATTATTTATACCTCAAATTACAGATTAGTAAATTGGGGAATATTTTCTATTAGATAAAAAGACCGTGAAAGAAGTTTTTTATACTCCCAATAGCACAATACTAATAATAAAAACACTATACTTGAAAATTTTTAATCAAGATCATATTTTTAGTTCTTCCTTATCAGACTGGTACGTCGTCAAAATACTCATGCCGAAGTGTAACGTGAATTCAGGCTGAAATGTAAGTGATTCAGGTTAGGTACCTTTAACTGAGTCTTTTAGTGACTGACAATCTTCCTACGATAAGCCTTTTCTGAGCATCATGGGCTCTACTTACATAAAATATTTTTCACACTTCTTGTAGAGTTTGTATACGAACGATCATTGTTGGCTGAAATTTTGTTCTACCAAACATACTAAATGAAGAGGCTGAACGCTTCAGAAGAAACAAGGTTTCTAGTTGATTGCAAACCTGCGGTGAATATTCAGAGGGGATGGACGTAATCTGAGATACACTATAAAAATATCGCATACCTAAATATTTAGTATTTAATGTTGTATAACAAAACAGTGTCTTCTATAATTATTATTCACTCGCGCAAAATTTTGTTTTGTAGAATGGTCGAACGGGCTACCTCTAACTGGACGTAAATCTTTTCAGTACGATATGGTGTATGCGTCTCACGTTAAATCTGTCCAGCGTATTTGTGTGCGTTACTTTTCGATATTTTTTGCATAACATACTAAACACATACTAAATTAAAAGGCTGGACGCTTCAGAGGAAACAAGGTTTCTTGTTGATTGAAAACTTGCGGTGAATATTCAGAGGGGATAGAAGTAATGTGAGATACACTATAAATATCGCATACCTAAATATGTAGCATTTCATTTTGTATAACAAAACACTGCCTTCTATAAATTATTTTTCACTCGCGCAAAATTTTGTTATGTAGGATGGTTGGTTGAACGGGCTACCTCTAATTGGACGTGAATCTTTTTAGTACAATAGATGTGGTGAATGCGTAGAGAATTACAGAGCTAACACTGTACTCACGTTAAGTCTGTTCTGCGAATTTGTGCGTTACTTTTCGATATTTTTTAGCATTCACTCTTAATTTTCGCTTACGGGGAAAACTAGTTTGTTTACAGTAACTTTAATACTTTACTTCTTTAATTTTATTACAAGAATTATTTAGTACTCAAAATTTTACAAGTGTGATGTTCAGCGAAAGGGATTACAGCTAAAAATATAAGTTCTTAAAAGGATAAAAGAGGTTTTTATGAAAATTAATCCATTATGTGGATCCGTCCTCCATCAGTTCTAAACACCTTTAGGAAGCAGCACTTCATGCCTTTTAGCGATTTTCTTTTTAAAATCAACTCAATTATTACATTTCTGTGCTTTATAGAATAGCGTAAATGTCTGCTAAAATTTGAAGTGCTGTACACTTACGATATAGTAAAAAGATGTTTTTTTTTAAGATTGCAGACTTTATATGCATTTCAGGGAAAAAGTGTTTACAATTTAAGGCATAGAAATTAAAAAACCTACAACGATTTTACAGTTTGTAATTTTTTCCATAGCGCTTAGTTTAGCGTCAATATTAGTGATTTTCCATATTTTTCAGAATTGCGGCCATAATATTATGCATTCTAGGCTTGGTGTAGAGCGCCAATTATTATCTATTTTCCGTATTTCTAAGTCCAACAGTTGTTGAATTTCATTTAGCGACATTCACTCATGGTTAAAATTAGGTTATGTTCTTCATTTTACATTGTTTAGCCCTTTTTAGGATTAAAAACAGGTTATATGTTTAAATTTTTACATTAGCAAGAGAAAGTTGTATGAGTTTTTCACAACAGATTTTTAATTTATAGTAAATTTATTTAAATCTTACCAATTGTTTTAGTTATTAGAAACTACTTTGGGTTTCGGAAGGGAATGGATGGATTTTAACGTGTAATAGTTTATAAACCCAAACCGGGAATCAAACTTAAGACTTTCCGCTTTGTTATGGGCAGCGAAGTCTAGCCCTCTAACCACTCGGGCATGTAGGTGATGCATAAATTACAATTGTTTTTTAATTATTTATTTATTTAACGTCGCATCTACTATAGAGGTCATTAGCGACCAAGGTTTTTATAAAAATTAGCGACGACGTTGGGGTGTAACTATGTACAATGGAGGATGAAATGATTTTTTGTAACAAATGAAAATATGCTGTGCCTAAGTGGGATTCGAACCCACGACCGCATGGTGAGAGACGAGCGCGTTACCAATTACACCAATGCGGCCGGCATAAAAAACAATTGTTTTTGTTGTATTGAAATCCGTTACATTTGTATTTACCTTTTCAATTATCTTTCTCGTTCCTTAATCGATTTTCAAGAATTGTACTGCTTCAGTTTTGAAATTCTGTTGGTTTTTTTTTAAATTTAATATAAATGTAACCGCCCTTTTCTTTTATTTCAACATACTGTAATTACTTGAGTCTACTTACCTATATACTGTTCTTTCAAAAAATATAACCAAAAAAATTGTAGTATAAAAAGTATAATATTTTTATTAAAAACATGTAATAA
Source organism: Catonia carolina (assembly GCA_035578175.1). Lineage (NCBI taxonomy): Eukaryota > Metazoa > Arthropoda > Insecta > Hemiptera > Achilidae > Catonia > Catonia carolina. The sequence goes on from JAQMRL010000001.1 coordinate 32,097,057, forward strand.
AACAAAAAATTTTATTTAATTAAAAAAAATTACAGATTACATAATTAAGGCATACCAAGGGTATTTTTTTAATCAAAAATACATTTTTTAAGTCATATAACTTATCTACCAGAAAATTAATTAATACTATCTTCTGCGCTTATGTACAAATCATACTAATATTAACTATTATTATTTAAAAGTGAAACGACAAATAACAGTTAAGTATTTATATTCTACTGCATTTTGTTACTGTCAATATCCTTTCCTTCGTTTCCAGGAATCCCTGTACACTCTAGGGATAGTGCTATTATATCCATACCTGAAAATAAATAAATAAACTTTTAATACCAAAGTAAAAAACATAAATTTTATATGAGTGTCCAACTTTGGGATTAGGAAATTTATTTATGCTACTACACAGATTGCAAAGAATAGACCCACCATGTGCTTATTATTTATTACTTCACATTCTGTTTTTTTTTTCATTTTAAAGGAGGTTATAGTTATTTTTTTTATTTTTATTTTTTTTTATTTTTTTAAACTATCTAATTTTGATTGTAAATAATAATTAAGAGCAGTATAATATGTTTTAATGTTATAATTTGTTAACTACACCAGTGGGTTGTAATTTGTTCACTTAATAATTCTAATTGATAAGTTGTATTTATCGTTATACAACAGATTATGCATTAAAAAAAATTATATGAAAAAAAATCAGAATTTGTTAATGATTCCTCCTTGCAATCTTTTATTGAATAAAACATGTTTTTATAAATATATTATTTTAATTTAATTGGTAAATACTGATCGGCAATTCTTTTAAATTCTGTGACAAATTATTTAAAATTGATAGAGGTGATCAAGGCCATTTTTTAGAGGAGGTCTTATTCTTCTTCTTCTCCACACAATCAATGATTAGGCTACTGTCTGTTCCGACTCACAACAGCGATAAAACTCTACTGAATAACTGTCATCTCTTGTGTGACCTCCCGACATCTCTCCTCTCCTCCGGCCTGTATTTCAAAATGTTGAGGGGAATCCCGTCCTAAGGCATTCTCTCTATCTCTGCCTGACTCTGAGGCAGTCAAAAGATATAATAAATTCATAGGATGTAGTCTACATTTGAGTAAATAATTCGATTGTATGATGTTTTTGGCGATATCCTTTAAAAATAAATTATTTTGTCATTAAATTTTAATTTCACAAGTGAAAATTAAATAGACTGTAAATTCCAATCAAAGAAATCTCATAAATTATTATTACCTATAAAATTTATTTCTCCGTTTCCAGTGATACTGTTTCTTATCAACCGGATTGCGTAATTGTTCCTCAATCCATTTTCCAAAACCTTTCAATGTAGTATCCGTGTATATTTTTGGCCAATTATAACCAGCGCATACTTTCCCATACGATAAAACTCCTGAAATATACTTCAAGGTAATCAAATAAACACTAATTTATTGTAATTTATCGTATTCTATCTCACTAATTAACAGAACAAAGGTAATGACATTTTTGGGAAAATTTCCGTGAGATCAAAAATACAAATTAATGGCAACATTGTGAGGCAAACATTTAATTTTAAATATTCGGGATCTGACCTGTCTTTGGAAAAAAAGAAGGTGATGAATAAACTAAATAAGTTTAAGAATATTTGCGGGGTCATAATAAAATGTTGAAGCACAAGGCTAGGAAAATCTCACGTTTAAAATTGTATAAGACTATGGCGATACATGTAGTGTTTTATGGAAACGAGGTAAGCACTTTCCAGACGCGAACAAGATAGGTTACAGAAAACGGAAATGAAGTTTGTGAGAGCAGCGAAGGACTGTGCCTGGTAGGATGTAGTGAGGAATGTAGATGTACGGTATGAACTGTGCATTATTGGTCTAGATGAGAGAACGGAAGTCATAAGAGAAACTGGTGCAGCTTTTTGAAATGGATGTTGAAGAACCGTTTGCCCTGTTTAGTTCAATGGTATAAATCCACGGGTTAGAGAAGTGTGAGAGGCTCGAGAACGAGATGGTTTCCGAAACAGGCAGAGCTGCTTAATTAATGAAATGGACAAAAAGAAAAAGGAAAGTTAACAAAATTACATTCTTTGTTTAATTCTCTTTGTCATCGTCTTTATTTAGAACCAATATTTAATTAGTTACCATAATTTAACGTATCCCTGTCAACAGTTGTAGGGGAATGAATGATAAATCACCTAAAATTTACGAGATTAACAAATTAACCTACCAAATAGGACATGTAGTCATACGGCTACCGCCTTATCATGCTCCATAAACCCAATTGAACTGATATGGGCACAGGTAAAATTAAGGTACCAGACTGTAATAAGAATTTTAAGATGCATGATCTTAAAGTGCTATTAAGGGGAGACCATGATGGTTTTGACTGAAAATTTTGATTTTCGGTTTTTAATGTTTTTCAATAGTTTAGACCTAGATCTACCACAAAAACATTAATTTACGACAAAAAAATTATTTTAATGAAAAAATTTAAGTTTTTATCAGGTTTATCCTAAAAAATTAACATGTCGCCAAGGACAAATATTTTTCATATTTTTATTTTGCTCGTCTTAAAGCAAAAAGGATTTAGGTTTTTTTTAAATATCTGCTTCACTATTTTTAATATTCTCCGTTGTTAGTGCAGCTTTCTAATCAAATGTTGATGGGAAATTAAACATGTTTGTGTAAATTTTGTTTTTGATTTGTGCCTTTTCCCGTAAATTTATATTTTAACACTTAGGTACGTTTTTCTCAGAAATCATTTAACCTACCAGGCTAAAATTTTTACCAGTTAATTATCATGTACATGCACATTCACCGACATTGTTTTTATGTCCTCAGGTGCTCAAAAAATTAGTAATATCCAAAAAACGTTAAAAAATTGTAAAATTTTATGTTATTCTTTATTCTTTTAAAAACTTTATGGTCCAACGGATTAAATGGAAAAAAATTTCAGTAGCTAAAACCACCCTACAACTATAAGTGTGTAAAGTAGCATTTTCGTATCTTTCACCAATCCTAAGAAAAATGTACCTAAATAGAGCAAATTTAACATTGGTGGGATACAAAGTACAGTCTCCCTTTAAATGAGGCAATCGATGAAGTAACTGTTGAAGACTGGGAAAATGTGTCCAACATTCCGAAAAATTCATCAGAAACACTACAAGAAGGGATGTCCTCGAAATGCTGCCACAGGTAGTGACCCTAATGTCTACTTGTCACCCAAATTACATTCAACTGATGCCCTTTAATTGAAGAGTAATTAGGGACGCTTACACGACAAGCATTTCAGCAAAACAAAACTTGATCAAGTAGGCTAATACAGTTGACTTCGGTTGTAAGGTCATCGGTTATAAATTAACTTCGGCTGTTAAGTATAAAAGAGTTTGCTCCCGCTGAATTCCCATAAGCCTTGATGTTAGATGGCTCAAGTTATTTAACTTTTCTTTGGTTATGAAGTAATGTATTTGCTTATAGATTTTATTCATGCAACGTGTAAATTACTAATTTTGTTGTAAGTTTTTGTGAAGTTTATTTTAATAGTTTTGATAGTTATTGTTTAGGTCATCAACTGAAAGGCTAGTTTCAACCCCTAAAGGCTTACTAAGTAAAACGAGGAGTGAAGTGATTTACACTTGCCTTCCTCACTGGGTGGAAAAGTATGCTTATCAGCAAGCTTGACCGTCTGAAAAGCATTTACTTTCAACCCTGCAAATAACACGTTTACTTCATTCACCACAGGATCTGGCTGAATAATGATGAAATTCATTACTCTCAGAAGAGATAACTCTAGTGTCTTAGTATATGTGTCTTGTAGATGACTAGTGTCTTTTACATCTCTACCTCTTCTGTTCTTAAATGCTTCAGTCATAACTGACTAACCATGTGATAAGAAACAGAACTATTTTTTATAGCCCTGGAACTAATAGACCGAGTGCAAATAATTTAACTCTCCAGTTTCCTGCTATGGGCAAATTTTTGATAGCTGGAATAAATAAATAGGCCTAAACCTCTCGCGTTCTTAGACAAATAACAACTCGTTATTACTTGTGACTAATTTTTGAAGTATAGTAATTACATACAGATATTGCTGATCTACAAAAAAATTCCAGGTTTTTAGTAAACAACCGGAAACCTTAATCACATTATCTCAGTGAATCCGTAGAAAATACTGTTCTATCTTATTCAGTGCAACACAGTACAACGTCCATTTTGAAACCTGCTCAATATTGTATTCAATTTGCTTTTTTTATTTTTTTTTTTATTTTTAATCTTGCGTCATCAAATCGTTAGAGATTGGAGAAAAAAACCTCATGTAGCAGAAACGTTCAACTTAATTTTCATCTACAGTTAACTCTGTATGGTATCAGGGAAAATGATGGGAGCAAGTAAAAGATTTAACATGCAAACAAAAGAAATTTAGAAGCCACGATGACCTGAACATTGCACTTCTAAATAATAAACAAGAGCAAACAAAACTCACTATTTAAAAAGTTGTACGTAGGCGTTCGTAAACGTTGGTACGTTTAGGCGTTCGAGAAATATTAATACTTACCTACTAATTCATAACGTCCATGATTATATACCATTAGAGGACTTCCGCTGTCACCCTAAAAATATTAAAACAATATTTCCATTACAAAATTAATTAACTTTTCGTATTTTTCTGCATTCAATTATATAAGAATAGTTTATTAACTGTTTAAATACTCGTAAACATTACAACCACATTTTCAATATCTCTTAGTTATAAATAAAACCTCCTTTTCATTCAAGAAGATTTAAATAAAATTTCTTCTTCTTTTTCCAGTTATGAATTAGGTCTTCTTACCTGTTCCGACTTCCTTGGCCTTTTTTCGCGGCTGGTTAGGACTATATAAATTTTATATTTAGTTATTATTCAATTAATCAGTTTACTTGTGTACAATTGTAAATTATCGTTTATCGAGCTCAAGAAATGAGGATTCATTTCTACCTGCACTTACTAATCAGTTATAAATTGAACCGGACAGTCGCCCGCTGACTAAATACGCGTATAGATGCTATCTTGTTTTTAACGCTCTTCTATCCGGTCATTGGTAATTGGTAATTGGTTTGCTGTCATTTCTCCCACCACCTCCCTTCCGATTGGTCGCCATAAGGCATAGACCCGGAGGCTGTTCCTAAGAACTCTTAATTTGTTCAATTGTGACGGTGACAGTCACCTAAATTATATTTAAACTAAAGTTAAAAGTTAAAACTAATTCGAGGGCGAGTTGAACCTGGGCAGTGTGTACTGCTCGCCCTCTTGTCATAATGCCTCTTGGGGCTCAAGGTCCCCGTCAGAAATTAGAAAGAATTATCCTAACAGTCAAAAGAACCTACAACTAAAGAAATAAAATAAAAGTTAGGATCTAAAGTCGCCTTATTACCAGCAAGTGTTAGTCCACCAATATAATTTAGCTCGGTGTTAGCGAGTCGAGATGAGACAGCTTTTCCCTTAGTAATCTACATGACGACGGTAGAACTTAGCTACCTAGTCAAGGAACCCCCACACTGACCGAGCATGCACCTCACGGCACAAGCTCGAGCGTTCCGTGAGAGGGCAATTTTCCCCTTGGCCTTGAAGCTCCAGGGTCAGCCGGCGTCTTTACCCCTCGAGAGCGGGGCAATCGTGCAACAGATGGTTGCACGATTGGACCTCCCCACGACGCAGGAATCATCAACTAGTAGGCGGAACCGCTTTAAATATGCTGCAAACACACCGTGACCAGTGAGGACTCGGACACCCGATGTCCTTAATGAAAGAGTAGAGGTGTACCATCCCCTCAAGTCCTGTATAAATTCATACAGAGACCTTCCCTTATGTAAGGTGTCCCACTCGCGCTCCCACGCTTCAAGAGCGAGAGTTTCAACTCTCTTCTTAAGAGCAGGGTAGGGCAACAAAGAATCCTGGTCACGACCCGCCATAGCGACTATCCAGTCATATCCGCGATCTCTAAGGCCATACTTAAAAACGCGATAATAATATTTAATCGCTCCCAGAGCAATTAAAATTAATTCACACGCCGCAATAAATTTACGCGCTGGAGCATGGCGTTCTCTAATTACAGGCGGGAGTACTGGAGTGGGGGTAATGACGTCAGCAGTCTTAATAACTGTTGTGGCGCTGTCTACACACTGTCTTATTCGCATATTTAAGTATGTGTTTACAATTTAGTGAGCCTAGTCGTTTGGTGTTATTCTATTTGATGATACAGTACAGTATTTTTAATAAATCATTTTTCATCATTTCGTTTTGAAATTCATCAGAATAATTGTAGATTTCAGTGTTGCTATATTAATAATTGTGTTGAATATTCAGTTGTTAAGAATTTTAAAATGCCGTATCATTGTTGTGTGCCTCAATGAAAAAGTAATTATTTTGCTTCTTGAAAAGAAAAGTACATCTCAATGTTTAAGTTTCCGAAAGAGAAAGATTCTTTTGAGAAATGGAAACGGGTTATACCTAGGACTGATTGGACTCCTAATGCTCATACCCATGTTTGCGTTAAACACTTCGATTCCAGATTTATTGTAACCAAGTACGATTACAAAACTAATTCTGGTGAAACCAGAACAATGAAGTTAGACAGACCGCGACTTAAACAAGAAGCTTATCCCTCGATATTTCCTAATTTGCCTGATTATTTGAGTAAAACTCTTCCAGCGAAAAGAAAAGCTCCGGAAAAAAGAAGAGCTGAAACCAAAACAAAAATAATTTAAAAAAAACGGAAAATGACCGAATTGCATGTCAAAATGAACAAGATCCCATTCAAAATTTTAATTTTTTAAAAGATAATATTAATATAAGATTGAGTACATTTGGTTTTACAGACCTGCATGTTCATTCAAAAACATCTGAATTAATAATAAGAAAAAATTAATTACTCGGCTAGGAAATTTTATGTTTTTCTTACTATAGACTCGAATTTAGTACCGACCATTTTCTATCAAGATATTAAATTATCTGAACAAGAAATCAAAGTTAATTTTAATTGCTTTAAGATTTTAAAATGGTCTTATTTGAAGAATATGCGATGACAATGTCAGTAAAATCAGCTACTCACCTAAATTGTATTCCATGTCATCGCATATTAAAACCCTTATTGATGAATTAAAGACAACATTTTTTGAACCTGATGATGAAACATTTGGCCAGCTAACATTAATATCCGAGCAGTTTGATTTAGTTTTAACAGAAAAGAACAGACGGCGAGGTAAGAGAAAAAACATTTTATTCTATAAACTGTAATTACGTATTTAGATCTAAATAAACAAATTTATATAAATAAATTTATAGTAATCTTATTTATAATCCGTATTCAAAACAAACACACACAAAATCAGAGATAGTAAGTGAGGATTCATAATATATTATGTACGTATAGCCTATTACAATATTATAATGTAATGAATTAGAAACTGGACTTCTGACGTCACCAGTCAGACTTCTCCCCACCACTGCTATCCCGCCTGTAACTAAAGAACGCCATGGCTAGAGACATTCCAGGAAACTAACCGCCCAAATAAGTCCACTTCTTCGAGATCTTCGGGAGCTCAAAACTCATCGATAAGCTACTGGTACCAGCTGGTAAGTCCAGGACATCTAAGGTGAGTGGAATCAACTATTTCTTTACGGTCAGTAAGCTGCCTTATACACTCCACCACTGAACCCTATCAGCGGCCTACCCATCTCTTCGTCCATCAGTAAGTTTAATATTCGTTTCGACCATCTATCCTCACTCATTCGTATTAAATGGACGTGTAAATAAGGTATAGTCTTGTACATACTCAGGCCGACCATTCCTGAGAGAGTATGCTTAGTTGCACCCCAGCTATATATTGATATTTCTATCAAAGTACACCGATAACCGCTGTTAATATTCAAATTTGTGTAAAAGTAACTGCCTGTACTAGGATTTGAACTCGGAACCTTCGTCTCCAAATATCAGGAAATTTTACTTACGTCCTAGTAAACCGCAGTTAATAATCGATTCGACCTCATTTAACAACAATAAAAAATGTTTGAAAAAATATGGATACTTACAAAACAAGGATCAATATTGTAATTGTAACTGTGGGCGCATATTGTTCTTTCCGACATCGTTTCTGCTTCGTAATTTGTTTTCAAACAATGTTCCCTTGTGTGCACTATCAATCGAGCTGAAAGTAGCTGACAAGGGAAAACCATGTGGTTTTCATCTGGTGACGTACTCCCAAAACCAATTGCTAATGCTTCCCTTTCACTGTATTCAACTGAAAAAAATTATATATCAAACTTTAAACACTTTAAAACAGAATCACAACTTGAGCCTAATATATCGATTGCTGTACCGATTGATGTGTTCGATAAAGGATATTATCGTAGAGATACAAAAAAATTGATTGTTAGACTGGGTACGTGTGAAAGTGACAAAGTGTTTTAATTTACTTATACTAAAGTATTTATAGCGTCTTTCCGTAATTTTTAGTAATTCTAATTCAAAGTTCATGAATTTATATTATAAATTTATGATTTAAATTTTCGTGTATAATAATACAAATAATAAAAATCTGGTGTGAAACACTCACACGACTTTCTCTTGCCAATGCAAATAATTAACAATAAACCTAACATTAGTAATAAAACATAAGAAAAAAACAAAAAACTAACCTCAATAAACATAACCTAATTTTAATCATATTATATGAAAGACGCAAAATGAAAATCGACCTCAGTTTGGCTTAAAAATACGGAAAATAACTCTTTCACACTAAACTAGGCTCTGAAGAGAAAAATGCTTTAAATAAAAGTTGTAGATCTTTTAATTTCCTACAAATTTGATTATATACACTTTTGTCGTGAGCTGAATCCTAAGGCCGAAATCTTAAAAAAATCGATTTTTCATACGTTTTCGTGAGAAAAAACATAAAATTGCTAATTACCGCTAAACTAAGCGTTACACAAAAAAATGTTTGGAATAAAAGTTGTAGGATTTTAAATTCGCTACATTTTTTATTATATAAATTGTTGCGCTAAAATGCATATTAAAGTCGTAATCTTAAAAAAAAACATTTTTACGTGAAAACAGCCTCACCAAGAATTTCAGCAAACATGGCGCCTACCCTATCTTGTAAAACGTATAAAATTTAGTAAACCAGGCGATTTTAAAAAATATCGTAGGACCAGTTTTTGAGAAAATCGCAAAAAAGTGAAAAATTACACGAATAAACTACTACTTCCGGTTGACCGATTTTGATGAAAATGTTCGTGTCGGGTTTGGTAGTGGTATGTAACCTAAGTTTCAATTTCAAGTTCGTACAATGTTCCGTTCTTGAGATATTCTGTTAACACACACACACACACACACACACACACACACACACACACACACACACACACACACACACACACACGCACGCACGCACACACACGCACGCACACACACACACACACAGACCAATCGCTAAAAACATGTTTTTTGGGTTCAGGGGGTCTGAAAACGTGTAGATCCGGTGAAAACTCGATTTCGAAAAATCGACATGAAAACAATACTTTCCTTCCTATATATTCATATAGGCAAGAGAAAGTAAAAATTAAAGTGCAATAACAAAAATGAAATGTTTCACGTTTTCTACTTAGTCTAAACGTCATTACTTTAACCCTAGAGCCGGCAATCGTCGATTTTTAAACGATGTTACCGCTTCTTGAACCGGTCGCGTCACAAAATCGGATTTTCTCCATAGCATTGCAATGTTGTCGTTTTAGTTTTAATTTCATCTGCAGACAGCGTTGCTGTTTTGTACATTAGTTTAGTAATGTACAAGTAAATCTTTACGTATAATACAAGAGTTTTACTTGCATATTCTGCCGGTGTTTCTCTGTTCAAACTACGCTATCCTACACTTGAATTTGGTTATCTCTTGATTTACACGATGTGTTTTTGTGTATTTTTTCTTCAGTTTTGAACATAAAATATTTTTTTATTTTTATTTTGAAATATACATTATAAGGAACGATTCGTATAAAATGAATTTTGAAAGTAGAGCATAAGAAAGTTTTAAACAGTAGTGTCATTTAAATTTTTTTTTTTTTTTTTTTTTTTTTAACTTAAATTTTATTTAGAAACTATACAGTACAGTATAACCATCCAAAAACTTAACTAAATTTTGAAAAAAAACAAATGACTTGATAAATAAACAGAAATATTTTTTTAAAGAATACATCCCAGTGGATAATTCAAAAGTATAGTGGATTTCAAAAAAATAAGTTAATAAAAATATAGAACAATTATATCAATAGATCTCTACTCCATTTTCTTCGTAGGCGTCGGTGTGGTAAGTTTCGTCTTGACATTTGCTGTATTAGGGGATTGATGTGATCTGTTAATTTTCTGTTAAATTTGGAATATTTTATTTTAGCAGTTTCTGTTACAAAAGGGATTTTCAAATCGGAATGCAATGTTAAATTTGTTACGTAATATGGGGCGTTCGTTATCATCCGAAGTATTTTTGACTGATGAGTTTGAATTTTTTGAATGTGAGTTTTCTTTGCGGTCCCAAAAATTTCAATACCGTAATTCCATATCGGTCGTAAATAGGCTTTGTATGTTAATAATTTAAATTTTAATGATAGAGTTGATTTTCTGTTGATGAATTTTGAAAGTAATTTTGTACGGTTATTTAGTTGCAAACGTTTTGTTTTGATATGATATCCCCAAGTCAGTCTACGGTCTAAATGGAGGCCCAGATATCGAACTTTATTTTCTTGCGGTATCTCATTGTTATCCAGGTAAACAGTTGGACAAGTTCTTCTTCTTAAAGTAAAAGTCACTTGCACAGATTTCAGCGGGTTAACTTTCATTCTCCAGTTTTTGAGCCATGTAGATACCTCATACAAGTGATTTTGGATGTTCATCGAAGTTTCTTCTGGAGATTCACTGCTGCATAACAGAACGGTATCATCTGCGTACGCTGCTACTGTCGTGAAGTCATTTTCCGGGAAGTCAGATGTAAATATGGAGTACAAAGCAGGAGATAATATGGACCCTTGAGGAACTCCTGCTTCGATATGCCAGATATTAGAATATTCCAAACCTTGGCGCACAACAAAATATCTATCCTCTAAAAATGATCTCAGAATTCCATAATATGTATCAGAAAAAATAGATTTTAATTTATACAAAAGCCCGGGATGCCAAACCTTATCGAACGCCGAACTAATATCCAGAAATACAGCCGATGTGTATAACTTTTGTTCTAACCCTACAGAAATTAAATCAACCACTCTGTGCAGCTGATGAGTTGTTGAATGCCGCCTTCTGAATCCAAACTGATAATTTGGAGTTGTAGCTTCAATTATCGGCGAAAGTCGATCTAACAAAATTCGTTCAAAAAGTTTAGACACGACTGAAAGAAGGCTAATGGGCCGGTAAGAGCTTACACAGTGAGATGGTTTTTCCGGCTTCTGAAATAAAACAATAGTTGACAATTTCCATTGTAAAGGAAAATGCGCAGTTCTGAGAATAGCATTAAATATGTTTCGTATAAAAATTATCCCTCTTTCTGGTAACTCCTTTAATATCTCTGCAGTTATCAAATCCAGACCTGGTGACTTGTGCAATGGAAGACGTTTAATAATACTCTTGACCTCGTTTAAACTCACAGGTTTAGGCGGCAACGATAGCGTAGTTGGGCACGTTACGAATTCCTGTACATCCCTGTCAAACTCAATGTCTCCTGTTTGCACATGAGGTTTAAATACGTTGCTGAGATGTTCTCCAAATAAATCAGCTTTTTCTTGGTCAGACTTGGCCCAGGTTTGGTTCTCACGCCGAAGAGGAGTCGAAACTGGAACTTGCTTTAGAAGTCGCTTTGTTGCTCTCCATAACGAACCATCTTCTGTGTCCAGGGAATTCAAGCGGCTTTCAAAGCGGTCGAGTTTAACTGCCCAGATTTCCTTTTTAAGTCTGTTGGATAGCCGATTGACAGTAGATTTATCGTCCGGAAGTCTTGTACGATGCCATCGACGACGTGCTGCCCGTTTTTGAGTAATTAATTCCCGTATGGATCTGGGATAATGAGGTCCATTGCGTTCATTTTTTGAAACAGTTATTGCAGAATCCCATGCAGCAGATTGAATGATAGAGGTAAAATCGTCTATGGCGCATTCTAAATCGTGAGCAGTTTTTAAAGGGACGTGAACATTTAAATTGTTATTTACAAGATTTTGAAATTTGACCCAATCCATCTTACCGGTTGGCGTTAGCGATGGTAGTTGCTGTTTATAAAGAGGAGTAGCACTTATAGTTAACAGAACCGGAGAATGGTCGGATCTAAAATCGTCTAAATTTTCAACCGCATGGTGAAGTCGACTTATACCTCGTGTTATAAATATATCTAGTATATCAGGTAGCTTTGTGACGGCAGAAGGCCAATATGTCGGCATCCTGGGCGTTATTACTTCAAATCGATTGTAGTCAACTACATTTAGCAGTTGCCTGCCTCGTGGTGTATTGACTCTACATCCCCACTGAGTGTTCTTCGCATTATAATCACCACCTGCAATAAATGCTGGTCCCAACTCATCGAAAAAATTTTGAAACTCCTCCTCAGTTACTCGAAATCGTGGCGGACAATAAACTGATGCTACATTAAATTTTAACTGGTTTAGGTATAAAGAAAGTACAGTTGCCTGAAGAAAATTTGTTGGAGGTTCAGTGAAAAGGAAGTCATGTTTTAAAGTCGCCTTGATGATAATTGCCGTGCCCCCTTGGCTCCGGTCGGCCGGGTGATCAGTCCGGTAAACGATGTAACCGGGAACGTAAAAACGAGAACGTGAAGTCAAGTGAGACTCCGAAATGAGGGCGATGTCTATTCTTTTCTCATGTAGCACATATTCTAGCTCATTGAAATGTTGTGAAATACCATTAGCATTCCACAACAAGACGACAAGGGAATTAGATGTCATATTATTTGGCATTATTTTTAGACATTAAGGCTTGTATAAGTTGAGTCATTAACGAAATCATTGGAAACAATAGAGTTTTCATTTCCGACAAAAAAGTATTAATTTGACTTGACGGCCCCAACGCAGCATTATATTCCGCAATTTGGGCAGATGAAAATATGGAAGGTGAATGTACCTGTAATAATGGAGTTTGTCCTGCTTGAATTTTATTTCCGGTGGATTTTGAAGGCAACGGTGGAAAAGATGAAGAATTAATGTCAGGTACTGGGTGCCTTTGATTTTTTGAATTTTCACTTGTTTTATGAAGGGGTGCCCGACGTTTCTGGATTTCCTTATATATAGCACACCCTTTGTAGTTAGCCGGGTGAGACTGGGAACAGAGCGCACACGTGGCTGGCGTATCGCGTGGTTTGGTACAACTGGAAGACTCATGATCCCCTGCACAACGCACGCATTTAGGAGCGTGATTACAATAACGTCTTGTATGTGAATATTGTTGGCACCTTAGACATTGAACTATATGGCGTTTCGGACGCGGCGGCTCAACTTTTATTTTAGAAAAATATAAAGACGTTACATCAAATATTTGTTGATTATTTTCTGCCTTCTCTAGGTCTACAAACAACAGCGGCAAATACTGTTTTGTGCGATGGGACATAACATTCGATACACTGCGTACTGTATGACCTTTCTCCTTCAGTTCTGAAATTATCAGGCTATGATCCATCGACTGGTGCAACCCACGTATGACTACACTGAATGGTTTATCTTCAGAAAGCTGATAGCAGTGAAAGTCAGCATTATTTTCTCTCAAATATTTGACACACTTTCTGTAATCATCACCATTGGAAAGGTAAATAGTGATACCTTGAGTTGTCGAAGAACATTTGAAACTGTCTCCGACTAACTGTTTTAAAATGTTGCATAACGGAACGTAATTTACGTTTGACTTTAAGAAAATCGGCGGGGGCCGTTGAATGTTCAACTTAGTTTTATCGCTTTCTGAGTTGTCGTTCAAAATACCAGAAAGTAAGGAATATTTATTACTGACAGGAGTTTTGTTTTCATATAAAATTGAATTTTTCGACCGTGGATCATTCGGATGTATTTTTTTAATAGCATTTTCATCAATAGAAACGTCAGTAATTTTACGTTTGTTTATTACTTGCCTCCATTCCGTGTTATTGGAGCCGTAATTATCTGAATTACTATTTTTGGTTACGTTATCCAAACTCAAACTAGTTTGGATAGTTTGGACAGTCTCCATAGTAGGACACGGGCCGTAACCAACGTTGTTACTCGGTTGCATAGCAACCTAACCTTAAACGAACAAATTTATGGTGTTCGTTGTAATTTTCTATTTAAAATTTTAAAAAAAATTTGTCTAAAAATTATTTTCAAATAGCTTCAGCATCCCTAACTGGCAAATTAAAATTTCAATAATGTATTTATTCTATTTTACTAAGTTTTCTTGTTATTTTGATACGTCACGTGGTAAGGTGATTTATAGAAAATTTTTAATGATTTTTTACTTTCTCTTGCCTATATGAATATATAGGAAGGAAAGTATCGTTTTCATGTCGATTTTTCGAAATCGAGTTTTCACCGGATCTATACGTTTTCAGACCCACTGAACCCAAAAAACATGTTTTTAGCGATTGGTCTGTGTGTGTGTGTGTCTGTGTGTGTGTCTGTGTCTGTGTGTGAACAGAATATCTCAAGAACGGAACATCGTACGAACTTGAAACTTGAAACTTAAGTTACATACCACTACCGGACGCGACACGAACATTTTCATCAAAATCGGTCAACCGGAAGTAGTAGTTTATTCGTATAATTTTTCAGTTTTTTACGATTTTCTCAAAAACTGGTCCTACGATTTTTTTTAAAATCGCCTATTTTACTCAATTTTTTATTCTCTACAAGATAGGGTAGGCGCCATGTTTGCTGAAATTCTCGGTGAGGCTGTTTTCACGTAAAAACGTTGTTTTTTTAAGATTACGGCTTTAATATAAATTTTAGCGCAAAAACTTATATAATAAAAGTTGTAGAGAATTTAAAAACCTACAACTTTTGTTTCAAACATTTTTTTGTATAACGCTTAGTTTAGCGGTAATTTGCGATTTTATGTTTTTTTTCTCACGAAAACGTGAGAAAAATCGATTTTTTTAACATTTCGGTCTTAGTATGCATTTTACGACAAAAGTGTATATAATAAAAGTTATAGAAAATTAAAAGATCTACAACTTTTGTTTAGAGCATTTTTCTCTACAGAGCCTAGTTTAGCGTGAAAGCGTGATTTTCCGTATTTTTAAACCAAATTGAGTTCGATTGTCATTTTGCGTCATTCACTCATAATTAAAATAAGGTTATGTTTTTGAGGTTAGTTTTTGTTCATTTCTAATGTTTTAATACTAATGTTAGGTTTATTGTTAATTATTTGCATTGGCAAGAGAAAGTTGTGTGAGTGTTTCACACCAGATTTTTTACGGTTTGCTGACCCATATGCTAGAAATTCTCTGCCGGTCTAGAAAAATGTTATTGCCAGCTATAGGGTTAAATTCACATTGGTTTTTTGAAACCCAGTATTTGTTGTTGTTTAGGTCATCAGCTGAAAGGCTGGTTTGAACCTGTAGAGGTTTTACCAAGTAAAACGAGGAGTGACGTGGTTTACCATTGCCTTCCTCACTGAATGGAATAGTACGCTTATCAGAATGCCGGGCCTTCTGAAAAGCACATAATTTTCCACTCTGCAAATGACACCTTCACCACAGGGTCTGGCTGTATAATGAAATTCATTACTTTCAGACAAGATAACTCCGATTAGTGTCTTTTACACCTCTACCTCTTCTGTTCTTAAATGATTCAGTCATTTAATTGGCTGACCATGTGACAAGAAACAGAACTATTTATTTTAGCCCTGCAATTAACAGATTGAGTGTAAATAATTTGACACTCCACCTGTCTGTTAAGGGCAAACCCAGTATTTATATGGCGGTATTAAGGAATTATTTTAAATGTTTTTGCGCACCCGGTCCGATACTAGTGTCAACAGTACGAGGAGAAGAGGGACATAACTCAGCCGCATTCCTTACGCATTTATACTTTCTTGGATTTAACTGTAGGTATCACAGAAATAAAATTTTTTCTTAAGTAGTTTATTAAAGTGATAGCATCAAACAAAAAGAAAATGAAATATTTCTACTAGAATATAAAATATTCTTTTGATTGAAATACAGTAAACGCCGTCTGTCACACTCACGGTTAATACTGTAACATTAATACTTATGAAGCGAAAGAGGATATATATTTTGAATGAAGTTAACAACACAGATAATTTCAGTCACAGTTAGTTTATTTGATAGGATTCTTTTTAACAGGTTGACTCCCATGAGACACTAAGACGGCTCTCACCAGATCTGTAAAATTTACTTTTGAGAGACTGATCCGTCTCTCATTTAATAGTGTTTTTAATAGAATCGTGAGACGGACCGGATGCTCATTTGGAGTGAGCCGTATACTGAGCTGTTAGAAATGAGTTCAAAAAACATTTCCCCAGTCATGGTTCGTTGTTTACTTGATCCGATTGAGTCAAAAATAAGTTGGTGAACTTGACAGCTTATTATTACTATTACATAATATTGACTAATATTATAGTTTATTATTAAATTATTATCATGTTTTAATAATATTATATAATGAAAAATCATTTTATCTTTTAATTTTTTAAGGTTTTTATATTACAATATTTTTGTATTGTAAAAGTTGACTCTGGTCGGTGCTTCCATGTAGACAACTGGTACTCAAGTTTACCACTCGCCAAACAACAGCTTGATAGAGAGACGCATCATCGATGTTTATGTAATTTATTTGAAAAATACCCCAAAAAAATTATTTTTAAAATAAATATCATATTTTATAGAAATATAAGTAAAACTTCAGTGAGACACACATCAGTCTTTCACAGTAAATTTGATTTTTTTCTCTTGAGTACCTGATCAGTCTCTCACCTAAAAACCAGCGCCAAAAAATTTAAGCCTTACAATACGCTAGACTTGAAAGAAAATTAATTAAAAAAAGCAAAGGAACCATAAAATAGGTATGGGTTTTTTAAGTATAATTCCAAAATTGACTTGGGAGTCAACCTGTTAACAGAATTTTACATCGAAATGGCTAATGACCTTAGCAGTCGATACCTGATAAACCGAAAAAAATTTATTTTTGAATGGGTACGATTGTCGAAAACAGCTACTCTAATCTAAATATATTCGTTATTTTGATAATATAATTTACTTACGAAGTGATGGAAGACAAATGGGAGTATTTGGAACGTCAGTTGCTAAAACAACCATAGCTATATCGAATGCTGGAACTGGATCCCATTTTTCAAGATGATTGTAATTAACAAATACATCCTGTACATGGACAATGAGCCTATCACCGCCGCATCGATTTAACATGTTCAGTGCAACACGGAAAAATGATGGTCTTTGTGACACAGCAACTCTAAAATTAAAAACAAAATTTATTTATTGATTTTATTATACCTTTGTGTCAGTTCACTTATTAACAAAATAAGTTGATTGATAACATGAACGCCATGAAGAACCGCACCAAACATCGAAGGAGCTCCTATGATTTAAAACAAATTCAATCGATTTAATAAAAAAAAATCTGTTCCCACAACTGCTGAGCAGCCTACATCTAAACTAATTGAAATCAAATTTCTCTTGATCACCACCTTTACCCATTGATCACTCCAATGCATAATAAATTTTTCGGAGAACTTACTCGTATTTCATTTTGCATAAAACCCATATAGTTTGAATTCCGTTAAGGGATCCCCCATCTTCGTGACCAGCGACCGTCTTGCTGTTGGCATTTATTTTTGTTGTGACCATGAAATATATATACATATTTTTGGCTTCAACTTTATTTTTATTTACAACTGTACAATTTTTTAAAGTACAACTAGTAAAAGAGATGATAAATTTTCAGGAATGGCGTGAATGTGAATCGATCCAGTGACCGATTTTGGCGTGAAATTATACAAGGAACGGAATGTGGTACCAGTATTTTTTTAATGATAATGATTTATAAACTATGACAATGGATGGTTTTTTTTATGAAATTATTTTAAACAGGAATGACAAGTTAATTTGAAATATGTTTTATGGTGGTCGGAGAAGATCCCTATTCCACCTTCGTTTCAGTCGTATGTTAACAGGGAGATCATTAGTTGAAAGAGATTGGACATTTGGATTTATGTAGTCAATTGTCTTTGCGTGTAATGAGTTGTATGTTGTGTTCACAATTTCTCAAATCGTTGATATTTTTAGGTCTTCTTGAAGAGTATGATTGGTTACATAAAAGGTTCGTTTTTTATTGCTTTAAATACTTTTGACTGGTGTCTTTGAAGAATATTCAGTGTTGTATTGTGACAGGCTCCAAAAATTGGTACACCATTTATCTAAATTGGCCGTACTAGTGATTTATAGAGGATGAATTTTAAGGGTAAAGGTAGCGAGGACTTGCGGCCTAAGACGCCATACAACATGCGAAACCGTGAGTCTGAGATTACTCTGATGTGTGCAACGTGTGGTTTCCACGTGAGACTTATATCAAGTATTAAACCAAGGAACGAAATACTTATAATTTAAAATCTATTTTTAGAGTAATAAGAAATACCTGACCCTGAATAGCAATGTGCTGCAGTAAGAGCATGTCTGCTGGTTATAAGTGCACCTCCGCACTCAATCTTTATTTCGGTTGGATTTTTATTTAAAACATCCTCGTTTCGCTTAGTTTTATAAAATGTGGCAAACCATGGAAAGTTTTTGCTGACTGGATATCCCTTTATAATTCTTGAACTAGTTTGATCTAACATTCCACAATTTCCCGGACCAGAATCACCTTTAAAACAAGTAATAAAAGTCAGCTTTTCTTATAGTCACTTGAATCACGAGTTTGCCCTTGTTTGCTACGAGGGGTAAAGGGGGAAAAGCATCAGTGCGCATGCCCAACTGCTTTAATTTCAGTACGACAAACATAACAACTTATACTATACCCAGATCGTATACAGTATATCGCGGACCTTTTGTAGGTTAATTGTTTTTTACAGAAATGTCGGTTACTCGAAAACGTGGTCGAACTATCCACAGTGTTGAACGAAATTTAATATGCAATGTAATAAAATGTTATGAAGTTGAAGCTAAACAAAAATGCCTATCCGTGCCTCTTAACAAAAGCCGTGAGTGAGCAGCTAACTACTGTGATGTTTCTCTTTCCACAATTCGAAAAATAAAGAAGGAAATTAAGGACGTGAGGAAGCTATTCTTTAACAGTTTTGTTGACACCTGGTAAAAAAAGAAAACGGTTAGGTAGATACTAGAGAGACTGATAATGAAAACACCGATGGCAGCAATAGTAAAGAAAGTGATTCATTGTAATTACAGTAAATCAAACATTTCTAGTCATGTAATTAAGCTACAGGTAATATTACAGGTCATATTTATTTCTTATTAGGTTTATGAAGCAAACATTTTCTTGGAATAAACCACAGCTTACAAAGTGTATCTAGAAACTGCACGGTAGTGAAATGTACGAGTAGTATCTCGCTGTTGAGGTTGGCAGCACTGTCATATTTTCGCTTTCCTTCCTCACAGCCCACACATACGCAAAAGGCAATCTCGTGACTTCAGTATGTATACCTGAAATTATTAATTATTATATTACAAAAATAAACAATTGAAGGGTATTCTGTGAGTTTCATTGTTTGTAGTTCCCTCACAGAAACTCTTCCTTTTTTTCTAATTGCTTTAATATCTTAACAACTATTTTCACTAAAGTATTCATAAAGAGTGACGCATAGGTCACTTTTCCTCATAAAAATGTGGAAAATGTGAAAGTAAACAAAATTTAAAACTTACAATCTAGAAATGAGATTTTATTTGTCACTTCAGTTACATATAGGTTACTGAATGTTATCGAAATTTTTCATAATGGACCTATTTTATTGTTTATACTCTGCATACGTATCTTACTGATGAGCTCGTTTACCAATCTGATGACTAGATTTTATAGTTGTTGATCAATTCTTTTGATTTGCATCTTTTCATATTTTATTTGTATTTCTTTTCATGACTACCGTCATTTCAGACTATAGGTATTACAGCAAAACATTTTAATAACCTTCTAACTAGTTTAATTAGATTTAAGTAACACACTATTTAAAATTATTTATACGCTAATAGAAAATTGTAGTATTTGGTCTACCTTTGAACACGGGAAACCGTAGTTGGGTGGATTAATTTTACTTCTATGAGGTTAATATAAATAATTAAAAAATTTTAAGTTTTAATTAAGGAAATTAACTTTGTATTGTAATAATTTTGTAAAGTAATCGGAAAATAATGAAAAAATAATAATTATACAGAGTCAACGATATCTTTATTAGGCCTAACGAGAATATTCAACGATTTTCAATCCATTTAGGTTTTGCTTACGGTCAGTTTTGCGGTCTTATAAAATGGCATGATCCCATGTTCCAGGTACCCGGCCCAAAAAATGTCAATTCTGTTTAGATATAACTTGGCAGTTATTTCTTTCCGATGAATTTTTGAATGCAATAGTAAAGTGCACAAATATTTGAATATGAAAACGAAAAAATTAATTTAATAAGTTAAAAGTTGCTGCAAATAGATAACATCGAGTTAAATAGTTATAGGATTTCTTTATCTGCTCGGTTGATTGAAAATTGTAAAAACAAATTTGAGAAATTTTTGGAGAGCAGGCGGAATAAACTAGATCGTGCTCTAGGATATAGACACCTCACCAGATTTTCTTTGTACTAATGTGTTATTGTAGTAGCACTAAAAACTGTTCTTCTAAAATAACGAAAATGTGTAAATAATTTTTTAAAGAAAATAAAAGTGAATAAAATTAAGAGGAAAACCAAAACCAAAATATTCAAAGAACAGTAAGATAATCATTTAGGGCCTTAAAACTGCAGTACGGTCTTTTCCACCGCGTGTTTGTCCTCCTCCGTTTGAGTTTTTTTAAAAAAAACTGCTAAAAATCACAAATAAATTAAAAAATATATATGTGAATTACAAGAAAAATACAAAAATTATATTTTTATAATAACTAAAATAAAAAATAAATAATTAATCTTACCGCCATTTGTTATTTGTACTAAGATAATTAAATATATATTCAGTAATAACCAATGAGCCATAGAAGTAGATTTTCACTTAAAATAAAAACAACACTTTTAGTGGTAAAAAAATTATTAAACAATCATTATTCACTGTAGGTTTAGAACAACGCATTGTCTTTGACTAAATTAAAAGATAATTTTAACAGCGGAAAATTTGTTTCATCATTTTAGGTAAAATAGGCTTGTTAATTTTGTCTTATTTTATTTGTTAGTAAGAGTGTGTTAACTTTGGCCTTATTAGTTATGTTATGTTATCTTGATAGTACTTCAAGGATTTTCTTCCAGAATAAACGTCATGTAAGTAGGTCCAAAGTGGAACACTGTGATACTAATTAGGCTTATGGATATTTACTGAAGGTTTTTTAAACATAATAATTATACACAACATTTCATGATGTATTTAATATGCTAAACTAATAACTAATTTATACAAAAGGATATACATGACATAGAAAATAATTGCCAAATTTTTGCGTTGATAGGTACTTGAAAAACAATCCCAATTGCCCTTGAAAAAATGCAGTAATTGAAATGAGACATGGCTCGTAAAAATAAATGGGTTGTTTAAAAAGAAAACAATTAATTTGAAAGTAATTCTATTAATCTCATTGACTTAAGTTTCCATATAGTGGAAATAAAAAAGTATTGTAACACCTAAGCTTAGATCCGTTTGGGATCTGAGGTGGTTTACATTTGCCTTCCATAATGAGTTGAAAGTATGTTTTTTAGCTTGCCAGGCCCTCTAAAAAGCACATATTTTCCACTCTTCAAATGACACCTTCACATCATTCACTACAGGGTCTAGCTGTAGGAGGTGTGGCTATTAAATAACGAGACTGACGTTGTAAAAAGTTTTATTTTTATTTTATACATAATCACTTATTGTCACCTTCAATATACACTCCTTCTCTATCCCTATAAGGCTCCATGCGAATTTTCCATTGTTGGAAACAGTGCTGGAAGTCATCTTCTGTCAGCTCCTTCAGAACTCGTGCCGCTCAAAAATGTTTGTACTGACACTTTGTACGCGATTAATAATGACCCAAATTTTTGGAATCGATAATAACATGTGATGAAACGTGGTTTTTTACTTATGATCCAGAAACGAAGCGCCAATCCATGCACTGAAAGAGCCGAACTTCACCGAGAGCCAAAAAAAGCTCGAATCAGCAAGTCAAAATTTCAAGCAATGATGATTGTTTTTTTTTTATATCCATCGGATGGTGTACCTTCACTAGGTTCCTGAAGGTCAAACAATTAATCAATATTACTACCTTGAGGTATTTTCTAAACTACGTCAAAGAGTAAGGAAAAACCGCCCCAAAATGCGGAAGGACAAAGCATGGGTTCTCCACCAAGACAATGCGCCAGCTCATTCCGCGTTATCTGTCAAGAGGTTCCTAGCCAAGTACAGCATCTCAGTGTTAGAACATCCACCTTATTCACCAGATCTTGCAGCATATGACTTCTACCTGTTCCCTAAGGTGAAATCTGCATTAAAAGGGACAAGTTTTGAGTCTGTGGAAGCTGTAAAAGAGAAAGCGGCACGTGTCCTGAAGGAGCTGTCAGAAGATGACTTCCAGCACTGTTTCCAACAATAGAAAATTCGCATAGAGCGTTGTAGGGATAGAGAAGGAGTGTATATTGAAGGTGACAATAAGTGATTATGTATTATATAAAAATAAATTTTTTTACAACGTCAGTTTCGTTATTTAATAACCACACCTCGTATAATGTAATTCATTTCTCTCAGAGGAGATAACTCTGACTAGTGTCCTTTACACCTCTACCTCTTCTGTTCTTAAATGATTAAGTCATTTAATCAGCTGATCAAGTGATAAGAAACAGAATTATTTTTTGTAGCCCTGGAACTAACAGATTTGCCTAGGAACCTGGGAAGGCAATGGTAAACCACCTCACTTCTCGTTTTACTTACTAAAATCTCTAGAGATTTAAACGAGCCTTTTGGCTGTTGACCTAAACAACAACAACAGTGCTAGTATTAGATTACATGGTAATGATAATTTATGAAACTAATTTGTTCCCAGTCATTAGTTAATTTGGTACTAAATAGTAAGAAAATTAACTACCCAATTGAAATTAATCATTGAATAATAATTATTCTCATTATATGAATACGGTTTGAATTGGCAACAAATGAGTTATAAATAACGGATCTCTCTGGTCATGAATTCTTCTAGAGTATCTCAATCAGCAGTTGTAAATTACTTCACCATTGTGTCAGTATGTTATTTGATTCTTCAATTTGTACTTTACTAGATTTCTTACTAATAGTATTGTAAGGAACACCATGTTATTCTTCTAGTAAGTTTAAATTGGTAAAATGTTTTTGAAAATAAAATTCGTTATTCTATTGTATCTAATAAAGTGGATATTCGCTTACAATCACGGTAAGTTTTTTCATTTAAATTTGTGTCTTAAATTAACAAAAAAGATTTGTTATAAAATCTTTTTATCTCTCTTGCCCTATCTATCTATATATATATATATAAAAATTCGATGTATGTGTGTAGGTATGTTTCCCTTTATCTCCTAAATTGCTGAACCAATTTTCATGCAAATTTTTTTTATGTTGTAATTATGATGCCGGTGCAGGTTTTAGGCTATTGAAACCCTTAAAAAGTTAGCACTAAAGAATTGAAAATAATGTTTATGTCCTACATTAAGGCTTTTATAAGGTTAAATAATCTGCTGCTTTTAAACCAGCTGATGTGATTCAAATAAAGATTTGTCATAAATAAAGTCATTTATGATTTAGCAAATAGCGACGTGGTGCTAAGGATCAGCTGGTGACAACATCACATGATAATTTTATTGTACGAGTATTTTATTATGTAGATACGATTTGGTATTGTTAAGTATTTCATAAAAGTAAAGTTCCGTGTTTCTTTAATTTGTTTTAATTTTCTTTCAATTAGTGAATGATCAATTGCTTTGATATTTTATTTTGTACATTGGAGTATACAGTCAATCCAGCAGCTACACAATTTCTGCTATATATTAAAAAAAAAGTGATTACACCATTTTTCGTGTGCAAAGCCGCGACGGGGCATGCTAGTATGAATATATAGGGAATACTTTTCGAAATTTAATTTCTACCAGAAATAGGCTTACACGTTTTCAGGCTTTACTTATTTTACTTAACTTTACTTTAATTATAACTTAACTTAGGTACTACTACGGGACACGGACATTTTCATAGATATCAGTCAACCGGAAGTAACTTAGTAGTCTAATCATACATTTTTTTTTGCCATTATATCGAAAATGGCTCTTATGATTTTTTAAAACTGTCGCCTCATTTACTACATTTTTATGCTCTACAACATAGAGTAAGCACTATGTCTGATAAAATTCTGAGGGCTGTGCTCTTGTGGTAATTTTTTTTAAGATTACGGCCTTAATATGCACATACTTAATTAAAGTTGTAGAAAATTAAAAAACTTCCTATTTCAAACATTTATTTCTACAACGTTTAGTTTAGCGTCAATTAGTGATTTTCTGTATATTTCCCATTAAAAACCGGTCATGAAAATTGCAACCTTAGTATACGATTTACGGCAAGTGTATACCATAATCAAAGTTATAAGAAATAAAAATCCGACAACTTTATTAGAAGCATTTTATTCTGGTGATTTTCAGTATTTTTCAGTCGAACAGAGGTTGCTTTCCGTTTTGCGTTATTCACTTATGATTAAAATTAGGTTATATTTTCATAGACCATTGCTTTTTAATGATTAAATGTAGTTAGTATTAATCGTTATTTACAATGAACAGAGAAAATCATATGAGTGATTCTCACCAGATTTTTTTAATGTTATTATTGAGTTGTAAACATTTTATGAACAATTTATTGAGTTGACTTTTGAATATGAACTCATTAAACTATTAAGAATTTATTTGTAATCGATTAGTTTTAGCATAATATTTGGCTGTTCCTGGTCAAAACAGATTTTCTTGGACACTGTACGCGAATCGGTGATCTGTGATCGGTGGCGAATGCCTGGTGGTGGTTTTTTTTTAGTTCTGTGCAGATGTAAGCTTATAATCTTTACATTCCCAATCCCAAATTTTTGGTTTTTCATATATATAATGAATATTATTTTGTGTAACAATAAGATTTAATTATGTATTTATTCTGATACAGTATTGGGCTTATCACCATTGCAAGTTTACTGGTGAAATAATTTTTTTTTGTATTTATTAATGGAAACGACAGAACCATTAAAATTTTATTTAGAGTAAGCTACTAATAAAATTTTATAATTTATTTTTCAGAAGACACAACCAGGTTTATTCAACCGGATGATATGGATGATACTTCATATGAAAATTTCGACCGTAGAGGTAAACATTGTTCAAGGATATGCGAAGAAAACGAAGTTCCGAAACTATGCTATTACAGATTTGTGATTGAACATTATTCAGTTATGGGAACGTAAGTTGTGTTTTAGTTACACAATAAAGATATATAGGTCCTACACCACGCAGGTTATACCAAAAATACAGATTTTTATTAATTTTTGTACTTTAGAAAGACTTATTGTAAAGAAAGTTTCATAATAGAAAATGTTTAATGTTCTAAACTGACACGAACTCTCCTGAGGGTTCAAAAACCCAAACCACAAATTAATACATGAGAGCGCCACCACCACATGCGCTTCCTCGCCTTCACGAAACCGGAGTCTGGTTCCCTGAAAGAACCTCAGGTAATACCTGAGATACCCTGTTAATAGGGCACGCCCCGGGAAGGCATCATACCGCCTTTTCAAAGAACAAGCTATGATTACCTCGCTGGTTTCAACGCAAACCAACAAGGTACTCATTTAAGAACTCTCCAGATGAAATTCTACTGTACGAATTTCATTTAGTTGACTCCACAACTGTGCTGTCTTTCCTTTGAACCCCTCCTTGTACGTAAAAACCGAATGTAATCTTTAAGGGGAGACTGTATGATGGTTTTGACTGAAAATTTCAATTTTCAGGTTTTTATGTTTTCCAATATTTTAGACCTAGATCTACCTGAAAAACAATAAATTACGTCCAAAAAATTATTTTAATTAAAAAAACACAAATCTTTATCACTTTTTCCCGGAAAATTAACATGTCACCAAGAACGAATATTTTTTATAATTTTATACTGTTCGTTTTATAGTGGAAAGGGAATTTTAGTTTTTTAAATATCTGCATCACTGTTTTTAATATTCTCAGCTTTTGGTTCTGCTTTCTAACCAACTGTAATGGGAAATTTATTTGTTTGTGTACCTTTTGTCTAGATTTGTACCTGTTTGTTTCTTCCTTTTTCCCATAAATTTAGATTTTTGACCCTTAGGTACATTTTCTCAAGAAACTATTAAACCTATCAGGATAAAGTTTTAGCCAGCTATTCATCTTGTACATGCATATATATTAACATTTTTATAATTTCCTCAGGTGCTCCAAAAATTAATAATATGTAGAAAACGCAGAAAAGATTTTTATATTATCGTTATTTTTTTTAATTTTATGGTCCAACAGATTAAATTTATAAAATGTGAGTAGCTAGTGAAACCCGACACATATAAGTGTGAAAAGTTTTATTTGCTTATCTTTTACCAATCCTATGAAAAATGTACCTAAAAATATCAAATTTAACATTGGCGGGATACAAAGTACAGTCTCCCCTTAAGCAGTTGATACGATTTCAAACAAATAGCTAATAGGGGAATTTCTTATTTTACATTACAGTACATACACTAATTTCTATAATTCATTTTGTGTTTTTAGAGCTTGTGGATCGTGTCCTCATAATATTACTGAATGTTTATCTCCTCAGTGTATTACTACAGATGGTATTGAACGATCTATCCTTACTGTCAACAGAAGGTACCCTGGCCCTTCTATTCAGGTAATCTCATAACAAATTCTTGTGGTGTTGTTTAGGTAATCAGCCGAAACGCTGTGGGAAACCTCTAGAGGCTTTAATAAGTAAAATGAGGTGTGAGAAGGTATACCACTGTCTTTCTTACTTAAGTTGAAAAGTATACTCATCAGCATGTCAAGCCCACTGAAAAGCACACATTTTCCACCCTGTAAAATTACACCTTCACTTCATTCACCACAGGGTCTGGCTGTAGAATGATATTCATTTCTTTAAGAGGATGTAACTGTGTTGTCTTTTACACTTCTATCTCTTCTGTTCTTAAATGCTGCAGTCATATCTCTATCCAGTCATATCGGCTTACCATGTGATAAGAAACAGAATTATCTTTTGTTGCTCTGAAGCTAGCAGATTGAGTGCAAATAATTTAAAACTCCAATTGTCTGTTATGGGCTGAACATATTCTTATAATTAAACAAATGATTAGAAGGAAAACTGTATCTTGTCAAATTTTTATAAGATTCTATCACTTATTGCATTAAAAATAAAAATAAAAAATGTCTTGCTGAAATTCTTTAATTACGTTTTAAACCTTAGCTACATAAAAAAATAGAAAATAACTTCTAAAATTACTCAAAATATGATAGTGAATACAAATGATGTTAAGCCAAATAATAAAATTTTTCAACGCAAATAATTTTAATTTAATTTCTTATTACCCTCCGGGTTGGTCAAGAGCCAAAAAAAAAAGAGTCGTCACCAAAATCAGTTATAAAACAGCTGATTTTCCGAGACGAAGGTTCCTGGTTCAAATCCTAGTAAAGGTAGTTACTTTTATACGGATTTGAGTGCTAGACAGTAGTTACCGGTGAACTTTGATGGTTGGGGTTCAATTAACCATACTCTCTCAGGAATGGTCGACCTGAGTCTGTACAAGACTACACCTCATTTACATATCATACATATCATCCTCATCTCATTGGGTCATGGGGTTGCTTATTGTTCAGAATTGAACAGATTGCAACGTACACACATTAGGGATTAAAAAAAAAAAAAAAAATTTCTTATTTGAAGATATCTGTAAACAATTTAATATTTTTTACGGAATGTTATTTTAGGTTTGCCAAGGTGACACCATTGTGGTTGACGTAAAAAATTCTATGCTAGATCGCAGTACATCAATTCACTGGTATGGGATTCATCAGAAAGGAACTCCTTACATGGATGGAACTCCAATGGTAACACAGTGTCCAATTAATCCAGGCCAGATATTTCGATATCAATTCAAAGCTGATAATGCAGGAACATATTTTTGGCAATCATATAATGGTAATGGCTATTTTAGTATTTTTCATTTAGTTTTAAAAGTTGTTTTAATTGCGTGTTAATCGAAAGCCTAATCTAAAATCGGGCAAGGGATGTTTCACTTTGGAATCTAGAATATTCTATCACTGCTAGAGGTGGTTAATTTAGTTTTATTTCTATCGAGTAATTTTTATTTCTTCGTAATTACTTTTAAATGGATTAACCTTATTATTTAACCATGTAGATAATAATCAATTGAAGCGTATAATTACAGTTCTGATTTAAATATAAATACACAGAATATAAAAACGAGACTGGGGCACATTGCAGTGCTACTGAGTAGACTACTACAATGCGTTACCCCAAAAATACGGCAAAAAACTAATTACGAAAAATTCGTTATGATTTTGAAAAAAGAAATGACCAATAATTTTTTTTATTCTGACATATTGAGTACTTAAATTATAACAAAGAAAATAAAATGTAGAAATAATCAGTAATCACACATTAAATTAATATTGGTACAACCTATTTAATTATATTATTTTTGTTTTTAATATTAAATATGTGCAATGATAAATTTTATCATTGTTTATTAGTTAATATAATAAGTTAGTAATATTCTTTTTAGTTTACTTTAAGTCGCAACAAAAGCTCGGCAATAAGCTACTACGGTGCGTTTCAACTTGTGAAAATTTTCAGATCCTAGCCGGGAATCGATCCCGAGACCTTCCGCTTTGCAATTCAGCGTAATTTAACGCTCTGACCACTGTATTACAAAGGTGCCGAATAATTTATTGTTTTACTAACAATTCAGGAATTTGACCACTTAAAATTTCATAGTTTCTCAGAATTTACCAGTTGTAGATGTCGTAAAACAATTAAGGAACAGTTAATGAGGTATTTAGGAATAACCGTCAATTTTTCGCTTCAATGGGAGGAACATAATATTAATCGATTATGTCAGCATCTGAAGAAACGATATATTTATTTAAGAAATTTAGAAATGTCCTTTAAATTAAAGCCCTGAAAACTGTTTACTTCTCTACGGTACAGTCACGCTTGACTTACGAGATTGTGGGTTGGGGTGGTGCTTCGTATTGGCTATTTGAGTCCCCTTTTAGTGAAACAGAAACTAATTTTAAAAGTTATAAGTGGAAAGCCATCTCGCTATCCGCTAGACAAACTTTTTGAAGAATTTCAAGTAATAAACGTCAGACAACTCGTTGAAACAAGATCTTGAGAAAGCTACATAAGAGTATATCGAACATCCAAAATAAATTCCAAAAGTACGACACAAAAAACAAACACCTACTTCTTCCAGATAAAGCGAGAAGTGCACTGTATGAGTAACACTTCTCTTACTTGCCCCAAAATTTATAATCTGTTACCTAAACATATAACTAAACAGAATGAATTAAATTTAAGTATGTATAGTCACTTGAGTCACGAGTTTGCCCATGTTTGCAACGAGGGGTAAAGGGGGAACAGCATCAGTGCGCATGCGCGACTGCTTTAATTTCAGTACACAAACATAACAACTTATACTATAACCAGAGTATAGCCTATACAATATATCGCGGAACCTTTTGTAGGTTAACGGTATGAATAAAAAACTGTTTGTAAACCGTTAACAGAAATGTTAGTTTCTCGAAAATGTGGGCAGACTATTCACAGTGCTGAACGAAATCTAGTACGCAGTGTAATAAAATGCTGTGAAGTTGAAACTAAACAAAAATGCCTTTTAATGCCTCTTAAAAAAGGCCATGAGCGAGTGGCTAACTATTGGGATGTTTCTCTCTCCACAATTCGAAAAATAAAGAAGGAAATTAAAGACGTGAAGGAGCTATTCTTCAACAGTTTTATTGACACCTGGTAAAAAAAGGAAATGATTAGGTAGATATTAGTGAAACTGATAGTAAAGACGCCGGTGACAGCGATGGTAAAGAAGGCGATTCATTTGTAGAAAATTTGTTCCAATGGAATAAGGTAACTGGTAATTACAGTAAATCAAATATTTCTAGTCGTGTAATTAAGCTGTAGGCAGTATTACCGGTCAGATTTATTTCTTATAAGGTTTATGAAGAAAATTTTCTTGGATTAAACCACAGCTTACAAAATGTATGTAGAACTGCACGGTAGTGAAATGTACGAGTAGTGTCGCACTGTTGAGGTTGGCAGCTCTGTCATATTTTCACTTCCCTACCTCACAGCTCATCCATACAAAAAAGACAATCTCGTGACTTCAGTAACTATTATGCAGAAATGGATAATTAATGTCGGAAGGAACAACATGGAAGTGATGCTAGGTAAAACACAAAGTTAACTGTGAGCTCACTTACCACATTTATTGTAGTAATAGTTTAAAGATTACTGAATTATTTTTTTTACATACTCATGGATTTTTTAACCATAGTTTGATAAGTCAGTTTCAACCGCCTCGGTTATTGCAGGAATGTGTTAATAAGAATGAATGTAAGTATAACATTATTAATATAAAACGTTAAGATAAAAATTGCATTCTTTTTTGAAAATAAAGAATTATTATTATTTTTGCAGTTTATTTTGTCATTTAAAGTAATTTATTTCTTTTTCTATTTAGGATTCCAAAAATTAGATGGAGTAATTGGAAGTTTAATAATTAGACAACCGACAATTTCTGATAAAAATGCCAAAAAATATGACAAAGATTTACCATCACATATTATGTTAATTACCGATTGGATGCATAATTTAGCTGATGATAAATTCCCTGGACCACGAATTAAGAACTTTGGACAAATTCCAATAACTTATCTAATAAATGGAAGAGGTTTTGATTCTGTATGTTACAATTTCATTAATAATCTATTAACTACAAATATTTTAGTTATAAATTTGGAAATTGATTTTAAATATATTTGCTTAGATAAAATAAAATTAAAGAATAGGTAGGTGATAAACTAAGTATTTAACAATACCTGTTAGTGTTTATATTGGGTAATTACACTTGACGCACAAAAACTTTTCAGATTAATTTATGGCATTACATACAGGATTCCATGAACCAGTTATCGATTTTTAAATAGAAGTTTAAGGATTGTAAATGGGTTCCTAATATCTTCTTTTTTACTGTACTTTCTCTTGCCTATATGAATATATAGGAAGGAAAGTATTGTTTTCATGTCGATTTTTCGAAATCGATTTTTCTCCGGATCTACACGTTTTCAGACCCCCTGAACACAAAAAACATGTTTTTAGCGATTGGTCTGTGTGTGTGTTTCTGTGTGAACAGAATATCTTAAGAACGGAACATACCACTACCGAACCCGATACGAACATTTTAATCAAAATCGGTCAAACGGAAGTGGTAGTTTATTCGTGTAATTTTTAACTTTTTTGCGATTTTCTCTAAAACTGGTCCAACGATTTTTTTAAAAATCGCCTCATTTACTTAATTTTTTATGCACTACAAGATAGGGTAGGCGCCATGTTTGCTGAAATTCTTGGTGGGGCTGTTTTCACGTAAAAAAAATTGTTTTTTTTAAGATTGCGGCTTTATTGTGCATTTTACCGCAAAAATTTATATAATTAAAGTTGTAGAGAATTTAAAATTCTACAACTTTTATTTCAAACATTTTTTGTATAACGCTTAGTTTAGCGGTAATTAGCAATTTTCTGTTTTTTCTCACGAAAACGTGTGAAAAATTAACTTACTTAAGATTTCAGCCTTAGTATGCAGTTTACTACAAAAGTGTAGGCTATATAATAAAATTTATAGGAAATAAAAGACCTACAACTTTTATTCAAAGCATTTTTCTCTACAGAGCCTACTTTAGCGTTGAAGAGCGATTTTCCGTATTTTTAAGCCAAACTGAGGTTGATTTTCATTTTGCGTCTTTCACTCATGATTAAAATAAGGTTATGTGTTTAGAGGTTAGTTTTTTTGTTTATTTCTAATGTTTTATTACTAATGTTAGGTTATATTGGTCATTATTTTCATTGGCAAGAGAAAGTTGTGTGAGTGTTTCACACCAGATTTTTATTCTTTATGTTTTTATGTTGCAATTTGTTCAATTTAATAACAATAATCAGATGATAATAATATTTGTATGACATGTAAATGAGGTGTAGTTTTTTTTACAGACTCAGAGAGTATGGGTTATTGACCCCGCCCATCTAAGTACACCGGTAACACCCATATTCTAGTATTCAAATCCGTACTAAAATAAACTACCTAATATCTAAATCAGGAAAAATTAGTTTATCATTTTCATATAAATAAAACATCTAACCTCAAACCTGTATAGACATTAACTAGTATAACAAAGAAAAGAAAATTCACATACTCTATATTACCGGCTCTCTAAAAGTGAATCAGAACAACGGATGTATACACCTGTTATTATTTATGACTTTCTCTTGCCTTGTAAGAAATATAGGAAAGGAAAGTAAGCTTATTGTTTTCATGTCGATTTTTCGAAATTGAGTTTTCACCGGAAATGCATGTTTTCAGGGCTCCTGAAATCAAAAAATCATTTATTTACCGATTTGTGTGTGTGTGTGTGTCATATATCTATATATATATATATATATATGAACAAAATATTTCAAAAATTGAATACTGTACTAAGTTAAAACTTAAAATTTAAGTTAAGTGTAATAAGAGGACCCAACACGAACATTTTCATCAAAATCAGTCAACCGAAATTAGTAGTTTATTCGTGAAATTAATTTTCACTTTTTGCAATTTTCTCAAAAACGGCTACTGCGACTATTTTTAAAAAATTTGCCTCACTTTATTTTTTTTTTGCTGTACATGATTGGGTAAACGGCATGTCTGCTGAAAATCGTGAGTAGCTATGTTCTCGTAGAAAAAAATGGAGGTTTTTAAGATTGTGGCTTTAATATGCATTTTAGAGCGGAGATGTATAAAATCATAGTTGTAGAAAATTTAAAAACCTAAAACTTTTCTTGAAAGAATTGATTTATATAGCTATTATTGTATTGCCAATTTTAGTGATTGAAATCGGTAAAAATGGGGTTTTTTAAGATTGCGGCCTTAGTAAGCATTTCCATCATCATCATCATAAGCATCACGGTTTAGGCCTTGTAGTCCTGTTCCGTTCTCAAGCTAGCAAATCTTTAAGTTTCTTGCGATGACCATCTCTTTGACGGGTCCGTATTGTTTACCATGTTACCTGTCCTTCCGAGGCTAGCCTGAGTCTTGCCAGTAAGTTTGCTTTCCCCTGACTGCGTTACGGGCGCCGTGCAAGGTAAGTCCAGTGGTGGGGCTGCCACCTTAGAGCCTCTGGACCTGCCCTGGGTTTCATTCGGAGACCCACCTCCTAGGTTCCTCCGTCCCCGTCGCCGTTGGGAGTTTATCCTCTTCCGCCTCCGGAGCCGTTGACCATTTTTCACCTGTTACCCCAGGCAGGGGCCCTTACAGGGTGCTACCATCCGGAGCCAGATGGACCCTGGTTTTTTTTTACGAGGTTGTTACTCCTCCGACACCTCCTTCCTGTCACTTGAAAGACAGGAAGCATTTTACGACAAAAATATACATAATTAAAGATAGAAAATTAAAAAATTAAAAGCCTACAAATTTTAACGATTTTTAAAATGATCAGTTCTATAGAGCTAACTGATTCTCTATTGACTGTTAGGACCACATTTTCAGTAAATTTTAGTTCTGATGATGGACGCCTTGTGCGCTTTGGACATGAGAGCGAGTAAATGCAAATTCCTCTGGTTGAAGACCTGGCTCATCCTCGCTCTCCAAACGTTATATATTTTTTATTTTATATAAGTATATTAGTAAAGTGACAGTCGCCAGTCACAAGAAATATAAGAGTTCTACGGAACGGCCTCCGGGTTTGTGCTTTCGGGTGACCAACCGATGGGGAGGTGACGGAAGAAATTCCAGCAAACCATTTACCAATTCTAGAGAGCTTAATATTCTTCTTCTTCTACCTTTTAAGGATTAGGCATTTCTGCCTGTTCCGAACCTCTCAAATCTGCCCATCTCTTTCTCGGGCATCCTTGTTCTCTCCTGCCCTCCGGCTTATAGCCCAGTGTCTGCTTAGGTATCCTATCCTCCCACATTCTGTTTACATGCTCTAACCACTGCATTCTGTTCTGGGATACCTTTTTGTTTATAGAGAAGATGTTGAGATCTTTCCTTATCTCGGTATTCCTGTAACGATCTTCTCCACTACACCCATACGTATGTCGACGAAATTTCATTTCAGATGCTTGCAATCTACTCTCCTCTCGCTTTGATAGCACCCAAGTTTTACTTCCATAGAGTAGGGTCGGTACGGCTAATGTTTTATAAAATCTCACCCTCGTGTTTTTGCTGGTGCTATTTTTTTAAGTGCGGTGGATAGTACGCTAAATTAAGATCTGTGCGGTGGATAATTCCGTAAATATGTGGAACTATCCACCGCACAGAGCTTAATTTAGCGTTAATTAGTAAATTTTCGAATTATTAAGTCGAACAGTTGTTAATTTTCATTTAGCGTCATTCACTCATTGTTAAATTGAGTTTTTAATTTTACACGTTTTACTCTTGTTAAAACATTTTAATAGAGTATATTTTTAATATTTGCCCTACATTGGTAGGAGAAAGTTGTGTGAGTGTTTCGCACTAGATTTTTGTTGGTTTGAAAATACATTTTTAGTAACTTCACAGAAATTTCCCACATGTCAATCAATACGTAGTAAAATAAATGATTGTTCTACAGGATGGTGGAAACTGCCTGCTAAAAACTACCAATACTACTAAACAACTACACTGATGCTGTCCAGCTACCCAATTAAATGGGAATTTAGATTTAGATGGGGATTTAGATGTTAAACCGGCTAGCACCGGTTGCATTGTTTAACCATTCAGCACTCAGGGATGATGTCTGTGCAACACAGTTTTACGTGGGCGTGTACACTCAGCGTTCCTGGTCGTCTTAGGATCTGACCGTGATCGGAGCAAGTGATGGGGCTAGTCGTAAGGAACTGATAATTGTACCTATGTTTGCTTTTCCTAGACTTTCTAAAAAATACATTCATGTATTTTTTTTAAACCTCTAAAGTTAAAACAGATTTAATTACGTAATACTGAATTTTATGTTATTTTTCAGCGTACTACATTTGACAGCAACTTATTTGGATTGTTTAGATCTTCTAAAATTCCTATAACAAAATTTGATGTAATACATGGACTAAAATACAGATTTCGAATTATTGGAGGACATAGTCTTTCGTGTGCTTTTCAGTTGTACATAGAGCAGCATAAATTACTGGTAATCACGGCTGATTCTAATGTTATAGAACCGGTACTTGCTGATACACTTGTAATATTACCAGGTGAGGTAACAACTCAATTTTTTTATTTGTTTTACACGCTACCAATACCATATTTAACTATAATTTGGTTAATTAAAAGTGTTTCATTTATCCGAATAATACTAAAATTTTCTTGCTCCTCTCAAAGAAAATTTGGAGCTCATCTTCATCGTCAATAAGGTTTGAAAACATTTATTTTTAAATTGTTGAATACAAATGGAAATTTACAACCGTAACATGGTTTTCTACAATGTAATTTTTTATTCAATTTGATACAAATTTCAAGTGAATTGACTAAAGTACACCCAAGTTATAATTTCTTAAACTAGTTGTTGCTTTAAACCCCAATATTGATTTTAGGAGATGAAGATAAGATTTTGAAAAAAAAAATTTATTTAGAGTTTAAAGAAAAGCATTGTTGTATTTTAATACAAAAAAAATTTCACTAATTCGCAAGGAGATAATTTAAGGTAGACTCCTCCATTTAAAAATTTATGAAAATGCAAAACAACTTCGAAAAGCTTTGATTGATATGACAAAAGGCTTTGTGAAAAATTGTGAGATATCCTTCATTTAGGGCCGTTTAGGATCAGGTAAATAACTTCAGACAATTCTAAAAGCTTTTTAACACTCACACTTTCAGTATTCTTTCACTATATGGTTTCTCCTCTGTTCGGTTTATGTGTTTTCTGCTTTTGTTTTTCTTGAAAGCCCTTGAAGTGAGTAATCTGTTGTCTGAACTTGGATCGATCCATTATGTTTTCTCCATTTATTCGAATTTTCTTAGTATCCTTAAACCACTTATCCACCATCTTAGGTCTATTATCTTCTGTTTCAAAAATTCGTTTTATCAACCGTTTGTCATACATTCTATAACCAGTGTTTGTAGAATTTAATTTTTTTTTATAGATCCCATTAATCGTTATTTTTTGTTGAACATTTCTTCTTTCCTTCGGACCCATTATGTTACGAGGACTATTCACAAAAATTTAATTCACAAAAATTGTATAAGGACTATCACAAAAATTGTATTAAGCGATCTGTTTATTATTTTTTATTTTTAGGAGAAAGATATGATGTTATAGTTGAAGCGAATCAACAAACTGGACATTATTGGATTATAGTTCAGGGAATGCACGAATGTAATCACGCAAAACAAGTAGCTGTTTTGCTATATGATGCTCCAAACCATTATCCATTGAGAAGATTAAGTCCATATCCTAGTTTTAGAAATAAACCAACCGGAGCAGTAAGTTTTATTTTTACTATTTTGCACACAGGAACTTTTCCTCTTATATTTTCTTCTTTCTCGTCTTCCTCCTTTTATTATCTATCCTCCTCCTTCTCCCCCTTTTCCTTTTCCTCTTTCTCCTTCTTCCCCTTCTTTCCTACTTTTCTTTGACCAACTCCCTTTCATCTTCTTATCCTCACTTATTTTCCTCTTCTTCTTTAATTCTTAATTATAAAAAGAAAAATAATCAATGTAAGTATAAGATAATGACTGAAGCATTTAAGAACATCAGAGGTAGAGGTATAAAAGACACAAGTCAGAGTTATCTCCTCTGAGATTAATGAATTTCAATATACAGCCAGACTCTGTGGTGAACGAAGTGAAGGTGTCATTTGCAGGGTGGAAAGTAGTAACTTACTTTTCAGAGGGCCTGACATGCTAATGAGTATATTTTTCCACTCAGTGAGGAAGGCAGTTGTAAACCACCTGACTCCTCGTTTTACTTAGTAAAGCCTCTAGATGTTTCAAACCACCTTTCGGCTGATCACCTAAATAACAGCAGTAAATAAGATGAAGTAAACTATTAATATTCAAGCTAAACAATATTTTATTTTTATATAATCCTAATGTGTGTACATTGCAATCTGTTCAATTCAGAACAATAAGCAATCCCATGACCCAATGAGATGAGGATGATATGTATGACGTGTATATGAAGTGTAGTCTTGTGCAGACTCAGGTCGACCATTCCTGAGATAGTATGGTTAATTGAACCCCAACCATCAAAGTACACCGGTAACCGCCGTCTAGCATTCGAATCCGTATAAAAGTAACTACCTTTACTAGGATTTGAACCAGGAACTATCATCTCCGAAAATCAGCTGTTAAACAGCTGATTTTGGCTACGACTTTACAATAAACAATATTGAAGACAAAAAAGTAATTATACATAAATTTAAGAAGGATTCCTAAACATATTACATTTTTTTAAATAAAATTCCTAATAAAACATTATTAAATTTCTTTCCAGATGTTTAATGGCACTTATAGGACTGACTGCAATAAGATATCAACACAAACAGGGTGTGCGCCTAATATTAAAAGCCGCACATTAACTCCAAAGAATATAAGAGAATCAAATCCAGATATTAGACTACTCTTCACTTTTGGATTTCATCATTTTGACAATGATGAGTTGTTCCGTTCTAACGGAAATTACTACAGATTTTACCGTTAGTAATACTATTTCATTTAACAATTTAACTAACATACACCATTAATGATTGTCAGAGTTTCTTAATACATTGTTGTTGGCAAAATACAGAAGTTACTAATAGTGTAATAAAATGTAACTACGTAACTATTAACTCTAATTAACATTCTTAACATAACCTATATTGACCTTCTATGCAAATATAATCTCGTCTTGTTTTGGACTAAAAGTTGTTAACCATTAAAACATTTTCGTGTTCTCAATGTGGAAATTGGGGAAGAGTTACTTAAATTTTGTTTACATACGTCACTAACTAATTTTTCTAATTATTCAAAATTAGTTCTCACTTATTTTACAAAAGCAACGGTTTCACATATTGTTTCGGAATGTCAAGAACTTCAAAGTGCCTGTTGTCTTATTCGTATTTCTGCAATATTGAAGGATAATGTTAGGTCTAGAAATAGTTGTGACAAAGTTTTAAAATTTCTACGTTATGTTGGTGTTGAAGACAAAATCTGATAGGCCTATTAATTTTCTTCTTCTTATGTTTTAATTTATGAAATGACTGTTATTCTTATTGTTATTTGAGTAAATCCTAATGTGCCCGCTAATAACCATTAGCCGTTGATAAGACCTTTATAAATAATTTAAAAAAAATACATATTAGGCCTTCTGGCCTGTTTTTACTTATTAAATTTAGTTATCTGCTATTTCTGAAAGAAATTGGGATGCATTTTTCTTTCGAGGTCGTTCAATATCACGTTAACCCTTTATATGGCATTACTATGGGAAAAAATAAATGTTGTAAAATATTGAATTTTGATTTACAGAGCCTTTATTAGTGTACTTCTAGTGCCAGAAAAGTAAGACATTTCTTAGTTTTGGTGTTAAGCCCTGGTAAGTCGTCTATACTTACCAAGGAACGTTTATTGAAATGGTAATTACATAATTTTTAGTGGTAAGAACGCTTATTAAAATTTGTAGTACTACATAACACAAAAAAATGTGTAGAATAACTTATCTTAACTTTATATTAGCATGAGTGCTTGCTTTCCCGTAAAGAATTCGAATTTTCTAATCACTGTACAAAGTAACAACAAAACAACACGGTAGCGTACGCTGGTATGATCCGGTTATTAACTTGGGTTAATAATAATTTTTAAGGGTTATTAACTTGGTCGGATTCATAATATTTCACTTACCATTTTATATCAAAACATGTAAATAAATAACTGTAATAAATACAAACATATGTGTTAATTACGGAAAGTTTGAAAATGAATGTTTTGTATCAGAGTAATACAACAATCGTTCTCCCAGCATGCGTCACTCATTCAATAAACCTCACCCGTACCCTTCACCCCACGACTACACGGAGCTGGGACTCAAGCAGTATTTGGTTTTGTCATTAATAATAATGCTGACGTTCACAGGAGGTACGAATAGATAACAATGAATGATTAAAGAATATCAGACCTGACAGGGATCGAACTCGGTACACTAATAGACTGTATACAGTACCAAGAAAACTGTTTGAAGAACGGGCATTTTAGCTAGTCAATAATAAAGCCCGTCCTCACTGTGCTGCAGTAACGAAACGGCTTCTTAACAAGAGTTTTAATGGGACTCTTTTAATCATCCGGCGATTAGCCCCAACTTAGCGCCAAGTGACTTTAACTTGTTCCCTGAACTGAAGAAGTGGCTAGCTAAGGGACCAGAGCTTCTGAACAGACGACGAGCTCCAAGACACCCTGAAGACCCATTTCAAGTGACTGGTGACAACGTTTTATGGAGAGGATTTTGGAAAGCTTGTACATCCTTATGATTAATCCCTCAATTTTTTTTGTCTTGAATTTTAATTACGGTACTGTACATTGAGTTGCACAAATTCCGTATATGATATTTAAATGTTGGTGGGGAGTTTCACTTAAAGGAGAAGAGGTACCCAGTGGTACATTCTCCGTTTATAACTACGGGTATTATCCGTTATTTAGACCAAGAGGTCTCTACTCCATTTTCGCTTGAGACGTCGCACAGTTGGGAAGTTCCTTGTAGCTAGATCACGGGCTAGTTGGTTTGGATGGCCATCTAATCGTTCGTGAAATTTACTATACAAGAACGCGGTTCGTTCTTTTACTGTCGGAATTTTGGAATCGTCGTGGAGGGTTTTATTGCTTACATAAAAAGGAACGCCAGAAGCAAGTTTAAGAATTTTGGTTGAAAGGCCTGAATCAACTTTAAATTACTCTCTACCGTTACTCTAAAGAGCTGGATACCATAAGTCCAGATTGGTCTCAAAAGAGTTTTGTATATTAAAATTTTGGAACGGAGGTTCAATTTCGATCGAGGGTTAATTAAGCAGAAGAGTAGCTTCTGGCGGCGGTTAAGTTCTAAACGTTTCGTACGCAGATATTGCTTCCAAGTTAGTCGCTTGTTAACCCATAAGCCAAGATATCGCACCACTCTGGCTTTGGGAATATGAATGTTTTTCAGCATCACTGGTGGACAAGTTTGACGTCGTAAGGTAAACGTAAATTAAACGGTGATTATGTTGAAAATTAATCCAGGAAGTAGGCCGATGTAACTTTTGATATTGAGTTTATTTTATTATTCTCATTAGTTTTATTTCTATAACCAGCCAGAGGTTGAAAAAGTAACTTTCGTACACTCTTGTATAATAGTTGAGACCACCCTTGGCACTTTTAATTTTTTGCCTAATATCTTTATTTTCCTGATAGTCGACCAATACTGTTTTCTTGGCAATCTCATCTCAGGGACCTCTATTCTTATTATCTACTGAGCAGTCAAAGCTAATTTTTTCAGAATTTTCTACTGTTTAATTTAAAACCATTATGAGTTTATTACCCATTTAACGAAGTCGTTGTACACAAGCATAAAAACGGAGTTTACCCCTGGAATCTGAGGTTTTAACTCCATATTTCTCAAAAACTACTGATGATATGTTCTCGGACCTGTTTTAATCGATTTCTAAGGTTAAAAACCATAATAAATAACCACTGTTGACTGTTAATTAACGCCAAAAAACATTTTAATATGAACTTATTTCATGGAATGAGCCGTAATATGGGCGAAATCTTTCGCTAGCCGTAACACGCTAACGAAGCATTTCTGAACCTATGTTAATATATTTTTTTTTATTTACCGATGAAGATTCATCTATCGACCCGAAGTATTTCCGTTTATTCGTGAATAATCCTGTATACAATGATCTGTTAATTATCTCAGGTTACACAAATTTAGCTGAATAGGCTACAAAATGTTGAAAGGGGCCAAACTTACAAAACTCTTCTTGCGTGCAATAATTGTCCTATTCAATAATGATGGCATTAGTAAAGAAATTGAACAAAAATGGTGACAAAGTGTCGAACACCTTAAAAAGCAACTCGTTTACCATCTTTGTAACAGTAGAAGAATAGGCCTACTCTGCATTATTCAAATTAAATGGAAAGACATGCCTCTTTAAAATCCACAACTTCATTAAACGAACAAGCAGATGATAATTATAATAGGTAGTATTATTATTAATGAATAATTATCATATTTTTCAGAGTCTCTGCCACTTTCAACTGTCTCTGGTATGATAAATAATATATCAAATAATTTGTCACCGTCACCGTTGTTGACGCAGTTCAATGACACGCCATCAAACTTGTTTTGCTCCGAGCACTGTGTTGAAATGAATTCGCCAATCCATTGCCATTGTTTGCACGTGGTAAAAATTCCTCTGAATGCTGTAGTCGAGTTTATTATTGTCGATGCGGGTAAGTAATTAAAAAAGTATTTACAAACTAACTATTAAAAGTGTACAGTAACTCAATATATTTGGATTTTATCTATGTAAAAGACATTTTTCTTACAAAAAAAGTAGGCTATAGACTACTACAGCACATCATTGTCCGTAAAATTTTACGTTTTCTTGCCTGATATAAATTTACAGGAAAGGAAAGTATTATTTTCATGTCGATTTTTAAAAATTGAGTTTTTATCGGAATACACGAGATCTGTCCCCCTGAACCCAAAATATCATGTTTTTACCGATCGATCTGTGTGGGTGTGAACAAAATATCTCAAGAATGGAATATCGTACGAAGTTGAAACTTA
This sequence comes from Catonia carolina, assembly GCA_035578175.1. NCBI lineage: Eukaryota > Metazoa > Arthropoda > Insecta > Hemiptera > Achilidae > Catonia > Catonia carolina. The sequence continues at coordinate 32,139,313 of JAQMRL010000001.1, forward strand.
GAACTTAGGTTAGGTTTTACTAGTGGACCCAACTCGAACATTTTCATCAAAATCCGTCAACCGGAAAAAGTAGTTAATTAGTGCGATTTTTCACTTTTTGCGATTTTCTCAATAACGGCTTCTATGATTTTATTAAAAATCGCCTCATTTGCTAAATTTATTGTGCTCTTTAAGGTAGGGTATGCAGTATGTCTGTTGAATTTCGTGGCCCGTGCCCTCGAACAAAATAAAATGGTTTGTTAAAAACGATTTCAGGGTTTTAATTTCAAGGACACTTCTAAGTTTCATCAATAAACAATATAGTTTTCCTCTGACCATAATCGATTAAAGCAAATTAAAGCTCCTATTAAAGCAAAATATCGACTGTTATTTTTAAGTACCTTATTGACTGTTCCTTAGGTCATTTTATGACATATGCAACTGGTAAATTCTGAGCAGCTATGAATTGTTACGTGCTGAAATTCCGGCTGGCTTTTTGAACTTGGAGAAAACACAAAAAATTTGTCTTCTCCGCACGCACATAAAGCAAATTTTTATCCAGCCACCTCTTTACAACTTTTAGCCCTATCTCTTATCTTCCTTTAGGTATATCCCAGTCCGGTTCCGCAAATAGTAACACAGTGCCTTCTATAAAAGCTACTGCAATACCATTTCTTGACAATTTCAACAGACGATTCACGAAATATGTAATACGAGCCGATTTTTTGTAAGAAATCTGCTAAAATTATAAATTTACGAGATGTTACCCCCAGAGGATTTTAACATATTTTGGACAGAGCATGTATGAACTATGTTCCTTGTGAGGTAAAAAAATTTAAACAGTAAGAAAATAAATGACTTTACATTTATAATAATGTAAAATTTTATTCGATTACTCTATAAAAAAATATAGGGTTATTTGTAGTTAAACACTTTCAGTATTTTAAATGAATTTTTTTATTTCTAGATCATGGAAAATATTCTGGATTGTCTTATCCATTTCATTTACATGGATATGATTTCTACATAGTTGAAATCGGAGTTTTGAATGGAAATCTGTTCCAAGAAGACATTCAAGAAGTGGTGGAGAGAATAGATTCTGGATTACATATAGACATGTATTTACCAAAAAAAGACACAATTGGAATCCCAGCATCTGGGTATGCTGTATTGAGAATACTTGCTGATAATCCTGGTAACTACTTATCATATTATAGGCTAGTAATTTTTTATATTATTAGAAGATACTTCGGAACAAATTCCTCATAATGAAGATAACTATGACGATAAAAATAATCTAGTGGAGTGTGGATCCCTATCCTAAGCAATGGTAATGTTTGCACCTTTTTCTCAGCAACCACTAAAGCTAGAGCTACAGTTTTTTTTTTGTATGAAAGGCCACTCTTTGGAACATAATTAGAATAAGTAGCATTTAATTGTGGTAAGAATTTTGATTTTCATAATTTTTTTTAAAAAGAGACCATTTTTTTCATCGAAAAATCGCCGAAAAATATTTTTCTCCCACAATTTTCAATATTTTTAAAAACGGCACATTAATCATTAGAACTGGACGATTAACATACTCCATAAGAATTTCAGCCTTGTACCTTTTGTGGAAGCTGAAAAAAGGTACATAAAGTTCTATTTATGTCGTTTTCAGATATTCGCGTTTAAAGTTTGAGAAACAAAAACACGAGTGTAAACGAAGACCGACCACAACAAAAATAGTGCAGGTTATAAACTTTAGGTTAGACATTATTGCCAACTTATGAATAAATAAAAGAGAGGCGGCAGTGTGAAAAAATAGTATAAAAAATCACAGTAAAATATTAATCGAAAGGGAAAATTATTATGTAAAAAGTCGTGACAGATGGCAAAATCAGCTTAAACATACAATCACAAAAAAATTAATAAAATATTAATCTAGTTGGCATAGCAACATGATTCTAACGCCGTTTTAAAGCGCATATTTCAAACTATATTTTTAACGATAAAACGAAAATCGATCATTTATGTTATTTTTTCATTCCACACTCCCCTTAATTTAATTTCAGTCTAACCTCAAACATTTTAGTGGAACTGGTAAATCACTGTTCTAGGGACACCCATTAAAATACAATGATTGTATTTAACCACAATATCAATGTACTTTGAAAATGTTGATAAATAAAATCTATATATCAATAAGCCTAATACTTTAAAAACTCATGGTTTTTGGTTTAAAATATACGACTAACTAAATAAATGGTTTTTTTCAGGATTTTGGATGTTGAACTCTAATTTTATCTTCGCTAAGGAAAGTGGAATGTCAGTTATACTACAAGTTGGTGATTTCAGTGATTTACCAAAAGTTCCTCAACACTTCCCAAAATGCAGTGATTATTTACCACCAATTGGAATTCATTAAATTACTAATTACACTTCATAAATAGGTTTGCATAATGTATTTTCATATATTCTACCATTAAAGAAATGAAATGAATTTATTTGTTTTATTATTTTAGTCAAATCAAGGTGATGAATAATAATATTAGTTGCTACAAGCCTTTCTGCAAGGGATAATATAAATGGAAAACGAGAACCTGGCCGAAGAAGGGTATCGTGGCATCGAACTCTGAGAATATGGTATGGGAAAAGCACAGAAGTGCTATTTCGCAGTGTAACGAGCAAAGCAAAATTGCTATGATGGTCGCAAACATTCAGAACGGATAGGCACCTGAATAAGAAGATTAATTTAGTCATAATGTGTAAATAAATAACATTTAGAAAACATTTCTTAATTTCAAAAAATGTAGCATGTAAATTGCAAAAATTTCTTGTAAAAAGTATTTTAACAATTAAGCCAAGGTCCTTTCAGAATCTGGGTTTAATAATTAATAAACACACTTCCTTTAAATTTGAAAAAATTATTTATTTACGAGATTATAACTTACATTAATATGATTATGATTAACCAACTAACTTACAATTTTAAAATTAACTTATGAGTGTATAAAAATTATTTTACACTTAATGATAGCCTCTTTCCAAAAACCAACTGGTATACGATATTTGTGGTACGAAGATCTTTTCCTTAACGTACTTGATACATATAATAAACTGGTTAGCACTCACTCATTTATAACCGTGCTGTAACTTTAATTGAACTAATTACACCGATAAAGGCGTTAGCACCTTAAATGCCTGTGACAGTAATCAACTCTAGAAAAGCAAAGATTTTCTACATAATAAGACAAAATAGATATCCTTCTAAAACCTTCCTCGGTTGAGCAGAACAATCCATAAAATAATTGAAATAATCAATAATAGGCATAACAAAGACCCATCCCGTATTTTAAACTAGTTTTGACCCCTGTTCCAACAACTCCCTTCAAAGAATAGAAAAATTAAAATAACTAAAACATTTAAATACTTGGGATTTATGATCTCAAAGAATGAAAACACAGAGGAGGAAAGAAAACAAAAACAAATTTAAACAAGCCATGAAATAAATAATGCAACTTAGTATAGGCCTACAAGATTAACACACCAAAAAATTGTGTTATTGTTTATGTCAACAACCGAAAGGCTGGTTTGAACCTCTAGAAGTTTTAACTAAGCAAACTTAGATTGTTACCATAATTGTGAACAGTCGTATTCTTTTAGTACTTCTACATTTCAAATTTTAAGTTTGCTTATGCATGTTACGTGGTGTCATACTGTTGGACGCCCTTACTCTGTCAGCGCGCCAACAAAAACTGCAAACGTAACACAACACACAATTATTAACACAATTAATATATTGTAATTAAGAATTTTAATATCTTACAAGAAACACTCACACGACTTTCTCTTACCAATGTAAATAATTAACAATATAACCTATTATTAAGAATATTTTTGATATTATTTAGAAATTAATGTTGTATATATAATATATATATATATACTTACAGTTGTATAAAGTCATTCCCTTAAAAATATGATACATTAATGCCCAAAAATTAGGTTAAAAAATCAAACAACTAGGAAAAATAGATAGCTCTCGTCTGTTTTTTTTCTTTGTGTCGGTATCGAATGAACACTCGTGATTTTTTAAAAAACCGTGTTAACATTTAGCAGCAACAGAAACCGATTTTTAATTTCCTTAAGAACTCGAAAGATTTCTACAATGGTGTACTACATATTTCGTAAGTGATATTTACCTAGAAACTATAAATCTCATTAAAAGGTACCTTCATATGTTCTGCCCTACCGTTAACTAGAAGTTGACATTGGGTGTGGACTTTATATTACAATCACACTCGACGTGACGCCCAGAACCAGTACGGACCAATCAGAAAGCAGCATATCCTGACGAATGACGTAACGCTCAAGACACTTTGTCATTGGTTGACATCGGTGTGACGTAGTACAGTAATATAAACTCTCTGATTGGACAATATTAACCAATCAAAATGACGCAAAAGAAGACATCTGATTAGTTAAAACTGGGATTTCTTATTGGCCGAAAATACGAGACTCTGATTGGGCAATAATTACCTGAGCCGTTGACGTCACATGCGCATCACACTCAACTTGGCCCGACTTACTCACGCAACCCTAATAGATCGTTTGTTGAATACCAGTTATATTTTGATACATATATTTTTATTTCTGTTAAACACAATAATAGCGTTGGTCAAAAATGATTTGTCAAGTAACGTCTTGTCAAGTCTATTTTTCGTTGATTTAGGATCTGTTATTTAATGATAAATTTATAAGCAGTATTTATATCTTCTACACAAGCAGTGTAAAACTATAACCTTTAACACCTGATTCGTACAGATGAGATAAATAAAAAATAATTCGGCGACAGCATTCGCTTAATTGTCGTAGCGAAGGTATAAGCAGAACAATTACAATCCCGATAGCTGTGATTTTATAGAGTTTTAGGCCTGTAATCAGTGTTTATGTAGGCAGCTTGTTCGAATATTTCAATTTTATGAGTATTATCAGATGCGACTTTTTAACGTTCCGAAACCGAACAATTTCATGGGTTCACTTAAGCAAGGTAGGGTAAAAAAAGTACTTATTTTCAATCCAATTTGTCAGTAAACTAAAATGCTGGCTGTTGAAATTGTTGTGCAATGAAAGTTGTTTTTTAGGTAAGCAGCGGACAAGGTGGTTTCAACCTCTAAACTCTTTTCTGAGTGAGATGAGTTGAGTTGGTTTACATGGTCTTCTCACAGCGTTTATAATTATACTTATCAGAATGCCAGTCCTTCAGAAAATCATGTACTTTCGACTCTACGAATGACACCTGTATTTCATTATCAACAGGGTTTTATTGTAAAATGAAATTCATGAATCTCAGATGAGATAACTCTGACTATTTTCATTTATACCTCTACCTCTTCTGTTCTTACGTGCTTTAGTCATATAATTGGCTGACCTTGTGATAAAAATGAATACATATTTACGGTCAGGAACTAGCAAATTACGTGCAAAAAATGTTTAACACTCTACCTTTTCATTATGGCCACAATAAATTTCATCCCTCTTAAAATACAGGAACTAATGAAATAAGAGTAAAGCCAGAAAACATTTTTCGAAATTACATCGCCCATTATAATATCATCATTTTGTCAGACCGTTGATTATTATTTTTCGACTAATGCTCGTTGGTAGAGCAAAATAGTTTTCTTGTTATAAAACGGATTATTGAGGTATATTTTCTTACCCGGTAGAATATTGACTTTGATCGTCTCAAGATATTTTGAATTAGATTTTTCAGTTGCCTTCTACGTGTCGTAATATTTATTTACAGTTGTATAAAGTCATTCCCTTAAAAATATGACACGTTACTGGCCAAAATTAGGTTACAAAAATCGAACAACTAAGAAAAATATATAACACTCTTTTGTTTTTTTGTCTTTGTGTCGGTATCGAACGCACACTCGTGATTTTTTTAAAAACCGTGTTAACATTTAGCAGCAACAGAAACCGATTTTTAATTGCCTTAAGAACTCGAAAGATTTCTACAATGGGGTACTACATATTTCGTAAGTGATATTTACCTAGAAACTATAAATCTCATTAAAAGGTACCTTCATATGTTCTGCCCTACCGTTAACTAGAAGTTGACATTGGGTGTGGACTTTATATTACAATCACACTCGACGTGACGCCCAGAATCAGTACGGACCAATCAGAAAGCAGCATATCCTGACGAATGACGTAACGCTCAAGACACTTTGTCATTGGTTGACATCGGTGTGACGTAGTACAGTAATATAAACTCTCTGATTGGATAATATTAACCAATCAAAATGACGCAAAAGAAGACATCTGATTGGTTAAAACTGGGATTTCTTATTGGCCGAAAATACGAGACTCTGATTGGGCAATAATTACCTGAGCCGTTGACGTCACATGCGCATCACACTCAACTTGGCCCGACTTACTCACGCAACACTAATAGATCGTTTGTTGAATACCAGTTGTATTTTGATACATATATTTTTGTTTCTGTTAAACACAATAATAGCGTAGGTCAAAAATCATTTGTCAAGTAACGTCTGGTCAAGTCTATTTTTCGTTGATTTAGGATCTGTTAGTTAACGGGAAATTTATAGCAGAATTTACATATTCTACACAGACAGTGTAAAACTATAACCTTTAACACCTGATTCGTACAGATGAGATAAATAAAAAATAATTCGGCGACAGCATTCGCTTAATTGTCGTAGCGAAAGTATAAGAAGAAAAATTACGATCCCGACAGCTCTAATTTTATAGAGTTTTAGGCCTGTAATCAGTGTATATGTAGGCAGCTTGTTCGAATATTACAATTTTTTAAGCATTATCAGATGCGACTTTTTAACGTTCCGAAGCCGAACAATTCATGCGTTCTCTTCAGCAAGGTAGGCTAATAAAAGTACTTATTTTCAATCCAATTTGTCAGTAAACTAAAATGCTGGCTGTTGAAATTGTTGTGCAATGAAAGTTGTTTTTTAGGTAAGCAGCGGACAAGGTGGTTTCAACCTCTAAACTCTTTTCTGAGTGAGATGAGTTGAGTTGGTTTACATGGTCTTCTCGCAGTGTTTATAATTTATACTTATCAGAATGCCAGTCCTTCAGAAAATCATGTACTTTCGACTCTACGAATGACACCTGTATTTCATTATCAACAGGGTTTTATTGTAAAATGAAATTCATGAATCTCAGATGAGATAACTCTGACTATTTTCATTTATACCTCTACCTCTTCTGTTCTTACGTGCTTTAGTCATATAATTGGCTGACCTTGTGATAAAAATGAATACATATTTACGGTCAGGACTAGCAAATTACGTGCAAAAAATGTTTAACACTCTACCTTTTCATTATGGCCACAATAAATTTCATCCCTCTTAAAATACAGGAACTAATGAAATAAGAGTAAAGCCAGAAAACATTTTTCGAAATTACATCGCCCATTATAATATCATCATTTTGTCAGACCGTTGATTATTATTTTTCGACTAATGCTCGTTGGTAGAGCAAAATAGTTTTCTTGTTATAAAACGGATTATTGAGGTATATTTTCTTACCCGGTAGAATATTGACTTTAATCGTCTCAAGATATTTTGAATTAGATTTTTCAGTTGCCTTCTACGTGTCGTAATATTTATTTACAGTTGTATAAAGTCATTCCCTTAAAAATATGATACGTTACTGGCCAAAATTAGGTTACAAAAATCAAAGAACTAGGAAAAATAGATAGCTCTCGTCTGTTTGTTTTCTTTGTGTCGGTATCGAATGAACACTCGTGATTTTTTAAAAAACCGTGTTAACATTTGGCAGCAACAGAAACCAATTTTTAATTGCCTTAAGAACTCGAAAGATTTCTACAATGGGGTACTACATATTTCGTAAGTGATATTTACCTAGAAACTATAAATCTCATTAAAAGGTACCTTCATATGTTCTGCCCTACCGTTAACTAGAAGTTGACATTGGGTGTGGACTTTATATTACAATCACACTCGACGTGACCCCCAGAATCAGTACGGACCAATCAGAAAGCAGCATATCCTGATGAATGACGTAACACTCAAGACACTTTGTCATTGGTTGACATCGGTGTGACGTAGTACAGTAATATAAACTCTCTGATTGGACAATATTAACCAATCAAAATGACGCAAAAGAAGACATCTGATTGGTTAAAACTGGGCTTTCTTATTGGCCGAAAACAGGAGACTCTGATTGGGCAATAATTACCTGAGCCTTTGACGTCACATGCGCATCACACTCAACTTGGCCCGACTTACTCACGCAACCATAATAGATCGTTTGTTGAATACCAGTTATATTTTGATACATACATTTTGGTTTCTGTTAAACACAATAATAGCGTAGGTCAGAAATGATTTGTCAAGTAACGTCTAGTCAAGTCTATTTTTCGTTGATTTAGGATCTGTTATTTAATGATAAATTTATAAGCAGTATTTATATCTTCTACACAAGCAGTGTAAAACTATAACCTTTAACACCTGATTCGTACAGATGAGATAAATAAAAAATAATTCGGCGACAGCATTCGCTTAATTGTCGTAGCGAAGGTATAAGCAGAACAATTACAATCCCGATAGCTGTGATTTTATAGAGTTTTAGGCCTGTAATCAGTGTTTACGTAGGCAGCTTGTTCGAATATTTCAATTTTATGAGTATTATCAGATGCGACTTTTTAACGTTCCGAAACCGAACAATTCATGCGTTCACTTAAGCAAGGAAGGGTAAAAAAAGTACTTATTTTCAATCCAATTTGTCAGTAAACTAAAATGCTGGCTGTTGAAATTGTTGTGCAATGAAAGTTGTTTTTTAGGTAAGCAGCGGACAAGGTGGTTTCAACCTCTAAACTCTTTTCTGAGTGAGATGAGTTGAGTTGGTTTACATGGTCTTCTCACAGCGTTTATAATTATACTTATCAGAATGCCAGTCCTTCAGAAAATCATGTACTTTCGACTCTACGAATGACACCTGTATTTCATTATCAACAGGGTTTTATTGTAAAATGAAATTCATGAATCTCAGATGAGATAACTCTGACTATTTTCATTTGTACCTCTACCTCTTCTGTTCTTACGTGCTTTAGTCATATAATTGGCTGACCTTGTGATAAAAATGAATACATATTTACGGTCAGGAACTAGCAAATTACGTGCAAAAAATGTTTAACACTCTACCTTTTCATTATGGCCACAATAAATTTCATCCCTCTTAAAATACAGGAACTAATGAAATAAGAGTAAAGCCAGAAAACATTTTTCGAAATTACATCGCCCATTATAATATCATCATTTTGTCAGACCGTTGATTATTATTTTTCGACTAATGCTCGTTGGTAGAGCAAAATAGTTTTCTTGTTATAAAACGGATTATTGAGGTATATTTTCTTACCCGGTAGAATATTGACTTTGATCGTCTCAAGATATTTTGAATTAGATTTTTCAGTTGCCTTCTACGTGTCGTAATATTTATTTACAGTTGTATAAAGTCATTCCCTTAAAAATATGATACGTTACTGGCCAAAATTAGGTTACAAAAATCAAAGAACTAGGAAAAATAGATAGCTCTCGTCTGTTTGTTTTCTTTGTGTCGGTATCGAATGAACACTCGTGATTTTTTAAAAAACCGTGTTAACATTTAGCAGCAACAGAAACCAATTTTTAATTGCCTTAAGAACTCGAAAGATTTCTACAATGGGGTACTACATATTTCGTAAGTGATATTTACCTAGAAACTATAAATCTCATTATAAGGTACCTTCATATGTTCTGCCCTACCGTTAACTAGAAGTTGACATTGGGTGTGGACTTTATATTACAATCACACTCGACGTGACGCCCAGAATCAGTACGGACCAATCAGAAAGCAGCATATCCTGACGAATGACGTAACGCTCAAGCCACTTTGTAATTGGTTGACATAGGTGTGACGTAGTACAGTAATATAAACTCTCTGATTGGACAATATTAACCAATCAAAATGACGCAAAAGAAGACATCTGATTGGTTAAAACTGGGCTTTCTTATTGGCCGAAAATACGAGACTCTGATTGGGCAATAATTACCTGAGCCGTTGACGTCACATGCGCATCACACTCAACTTGGCCCGACTTACTCACGCAACCCTAATAGATCGTTTGTTGAATACCAGTTATATTTTGATACATATATTTTTGTTTCTGTTAAACTAATTCGGTTTCTGTTAAACACAATAATAGCGTAGGTCAAAAATGATTTGTCAAGTAACGTCTTGTCAAGTCTATTTTTCGTTGATTTAGGATCTGTTATTTAATGATAAATTTATAAGCAGTATTTATATCTTCTACACATGCAGTGTAAAACTATAACCTTTAACACCTGATTCGTACAGATGAGATAAATAAAAAATAATTCGGCGACAGCATTCGCTTAATTGTCGTAGCGAAGGTATAAGCAGAACAATTACAATCCCGATAGCTGTGATTTTATAGAGTTTTAGGCCTGTAATCAGTGTTTACGTAGGCAGCTTGTTCGAATATTTCAATTTTATGAGTATTATCAGATGCGACTTTTTAGCGTTCCGAAACCGAACAATTCATGCGTTCACTTAAGCAAGGTAGGGTAAAGAAAGTACTTATTTTCAATCCAATTTGTCAGTAAACTAAAATGCTGGCTGTTGAAATTGTTGTGCAATGAAAGTTGTTTTTTAGGTAAGCAGCGGACAAGGTGGTTTCAACCTCTAAACTCTTTTCTGAGTGAGATGAGTTGAGTTGGTTTACATGGTCTTCTCACAGCGTTTATAATTATACTTATCAGAATGCCAGTCCTTCAGAAAATCATGTACTTTCGACTCTACGAATGACACCTGTATTTCATTATCAACAGGGTTTTATTGTAAAATGAAATTCATGAATCTCAGATGAGATAACTCTGACTATTTTCATTTATACCTCTACCTCTTCTGTTCTTACGTGCTTTAGTCATATAATTGGCTGACCTTGTGATAAAAATGAATACATATTTACGGTCAGGAACTAGCAAATTACGTGCAAAAAATGTTTAACACTCTACCTTTTCATTATGGCCACAATAAATTTCATCCCTCTTAAAATACAGGAACTAATGAAATAAGAGTAAAGCCAGAAAACATTTTTCGAAATTACATCGCCCATTATAATATCATCATTTTGTCAGACCGTTGATTATTATTTTTCGCCTAATGCTCGTTGGTAGAGCAAAATAGTTTTCTTGTTATAAAACGGATTATTGAGGTAAATTTCCTTACCCGGTAGAATATTGACTTTGATCGTCTCAAGATATTTTGAATTAGATTTTTCAGTTGCCTTCTACGTGTCGTAATATTTATTTACAGTTGTATAAAGTCATTCCCTTAAAAATATGATACGTTACTGGCCAAAATTAGGTTACAAAAATCAAAGAACTAGGAAAAATAGATAGCTCTCGTCTGTTTGTTTTCTTTGTGTCGGTATCGAATGAACACTCGTGATTTTTTAAAAAACCGTGTTAACATTTAGCAGCAACAGAAACCAATTTTTAATTGCCTTAAGAACTCGAAAGATTTCTACAATGGGGTACTACATATTTCGTAAGTGATATTTACCTAGAAACTATAAATCTCATTAAAAGGTACCTTCATGTGTTCTGCCCTACCGTTAACTAGAAGTTGACATTGGGTGTGGACTTTATATTACAATCACACTCGACGTGACGCCCAGAATCAGTACGGACCAATCAGAAAGCAGCATATCCTGACGAATGACGTAACGCTCAAGACACTTTGTCATTGGTTGACATAGGTGTGACGTAGTACAGTAATATAAACTCTCTGATTGGACAATATTAACCAATCAAAATGACGCAAAAGAAGACATCTGATTGGTTAAAACTGGGCTTTCTTATTGGCCGAAAATACGAGACTCTGATTGGGCAATAATTACCTGAGCCGTTGACGTCACATGCGCATCACACTCAACTTGGCCCGACTTACTCACGCAACCCTAATAGATCGTTTGTTGAATACCAGTTGTATTTTGATACATATATTTTTGTTTCTGTTAAACTAATTCGGTTTCTGTTAAACACAATAATAGCGTAGGTCAAAAATGATTTGTCAAGTAACGTCTTGTCAAGTCTATTTTTCGTTGATTTAGGATCTGTTATTTAATGATAAATTTATAAGCAGTATTTATATCTTCTACACATGCAGTGTAAAACTATAACCTTTAACACCTGATTCGTACAGATGAGATAAATAAAAAATAATTCGGCGACAGCATTCGCTTAATTGTCGTAGCGAAGGTATAAGGAGAACAATTACAATCCCGATAGCTGTGATTTTATAGAGTTTTAGGCCTGTAATCAGTGTTTACGTAGGCAGCTTGTTCGAATATTTCAATTTTATGAGTATTATCAGATGCGACTTTTTAACGTTCCGAAACCGAACAATTCATGCGTTCACTTAAGCAAGGTAGGGTAAAGAAAGTACTTATTTTCAATCCAATTTGTCAGTAAACTAAAATGCTGGCTGTTGAAATTGTTGTGCAATGAAAGTTGTTTTTTAGGTAAGCAGCGGACAAGGTGGTTTCAACCTCTAAACTCTTTTCTGAGTGAGATGAGTTGAATTGGTTTACATGGTCTTCTCACAGCGTTTATAATTATACTTATCAGAATGCCAGTCCTTCAGAAAATCATGTACTTTCGACTCTACGAATGACACCTGTATTTCATTATCAACAGGGTTTTATTGTAAAATGAAATTCATGAATCTCAGATGAGATAACTCTGACTATTTTCATTTATACCTCTACCTCTTCTGTTCTTACGTGCTTTAGTCATATAGTTGGCTGACCTTGTGATAAAAATGAATACATATTTACGGTCAGGAACTAGCAAATTACGTGCAAAAAATGTTTAACACTCTACCTTTTCATTATGGCCACAATAAATTTCATCCCTCTTAAAATACAGGAACTAATGAAATAAGAGTAAAGCCAGAAAACATTTTTCGAAATTACATCGCCCATTATAATATCATCATTTTGTCAGACCGTTGATTATTATTTTTCGCCTAATGCTCGTTGGTAGAGCAAAATAGTTTTCTTGTTATAAAACGGATTATTGAGGTATATTTTCTTACCCGGTAGAATATTGACTTTGATCGTCTCAAGATATTTTGAATTAGATTTTTCAGTTGCCTTCTACGTGTCGTAATATTTATTTACAGTTGTATAAAGTCATTCCCTTAAAAATATGATACGTTACTGGCCAAAATTAGGTTACAAAAATCAAAGAACTAGGAAAAATAGATAGCTCTCGTCTGTTTGTTTTCTTTGTGTCGGTATCGAATGAACACTCGTGATTTTTTAAAAAAACGTGTTAACATTTAGCAGCAACAGAAACCAATTTTTAATTGCCTTAAGAACTCGAAAGATTTCTACAATGGGGTACTACATATTTCGTAAGTGATATTTACCTAGAAACTATAAATCTCATTAAAAGGTACCTTCATATGTTCTGCCCTACCGTTAACTAGAAGTTGACATTGGGTGTGGACTTTATATTACAATCACACTCGACGTGACGCCCAGAATCAGTACGGACCAATCAGAAAGCAGCATATCCTGACGAATGACGTAACGCTCAAGACACTTTGTCATTGGTTGACATAGGTGTGACGTAGTACAGTAATATAAACTCTCTGATTGGACAATATTAACCAATCAAAATGACGCAAAAGAAGACATCTGATTGGTTAAAACTGGGCTTTCTTATTGGCCGAAAATACGAGACTCTGATTGGGCAATAATTACCTGAGCCGTTGACGTCACATGCGCATCACACTCAACTTGGCCCGACTTACTCACGCAACCCTAATAGATCGTTTGTTGAATACCAGTTGTATTTTGATACATATATTTTTGTTTCTGTTAAACTAATTCGGTTTCTGTTAAACACAATAATAGCGTAGGTCAAAAATGATTTGTCAAGTAACGTCTTGTCAAGTCTATTTTTCGTTGATTTAGGATCTGTTATTTAATGATAAATTTATAAGCAGTATTTATATCTTCTACACATGCAGTGTAAAACTATAACCTTTAACACCTGATTCGTACAGATGAGATAAATAAAAAATAATTCGGCGACAGCATTCGCTTAATTGTCGTAGCGAAGGTATAAGGAGAACAATTACAATCCCGATAGCTGTGATTTTATAGAGTTTTAGGCCTGTAATCAGTGTTTACGTAGGCAGCTTGTTCGAATATTTCAATTTTATGAGTATTATCAGATGCGCCTTTTTAACGTTCCGAAACCGAACAATTCATGCGTTCACTTAAGCAAGATAGGGTAAAGAAAGTACTTATTTTCAATCCAATTTGTCAGTAAACTAAAATGCTGGCTGTTGAAATTGTTGTGTAATGAAAGTTGTTTTTTAGGTAAGCAGCGGACAAGGTGGTTTCAACCTCTAAACTCTTTTCTGAGTGAGATGAGTTGAGTTGGTTTACATGGTCTTCTCACAGCGTTTATAATTATACTTATCAGAATGCCAGTCCTTCAGAAAATCATGTACTTTCGACTCTACGAATGACACCTGTAGTTCATTATCAACAGGGTTTTATTGTAAAATGAAATTCATGAATCTCAGATGAGATAACTCTGACTATTTTCATTTATACCTCTACCTCTTCTGTTCTTACGTGCTTTAGTCATATAATTGGCTGACCTTGTGATAAAAATGAATACATATTTACGGTCAGGAACTAGCAAATTACGTGCAAAAAATGTTTAACACTCTACCTTTTCATTATGGCCACAATAAATTTCATCCCTCTTAAAATACAGGAACTAATGAAATAAGAGTAAAGCCAGAAAACATTTTTCGAAATTACATCGCCCATTATAATATCATCATTTTGTCAGACCGTTGATTATTATTTTTCGCCTAATGCTCGTTGGTAGAGCAAAATAGTTTTCTTGTTATAAAACGGATTATTGAGGTATATTTTCTTACCCGGTAGAATATTGACTTTGATCGTCTCAAGATATTTTGAATTAGATTTTTCAGTTGCCTTCTACGTGTCGTAATATTTATTTACAGTTGTATAAAGTCATTCCCTTAAAAATATGATACGTTACTGGCCAAAATTAGGTTACAAAAATCAAAGAACTAGGAAAAATAGATAGCTCTCGTCTGTTTGTTTTCTTTGTGTCGGTATCGAATGAACACTCGTGATTTTTTAAAAAACCGTGTTAACATTTAGCAGCAACAGAAACCAATTTTTAATTGCCTTAAGAACTCGAAAGATTTCTACAATGGGGTACTACATATTTCGTAAGTGATATTTACCTAGAAACTATAAATCTCATTAAAAGGTACCTTCATATGTTCTGCCCTACCGTTAACTAGAAGTTGACATTGGGTGTGGACTTTATATTACAATCACACTCGACGTGACGCCCAGAATCAGTACGGACCAATCAGAAAGCAGCATATCCTGACGAATGACGTAACGCTCAAGACACTTTGTCATTGGTTGACATAGGTGTGACGTAGTACAGTAATATAAACTCTCTGATTGGACAATATTAACCAATCAAAATGACGCAAAAGAAGACATCTGATTGGTTAAAACTGGGCTTTCTTATTGGCCGAAAATACGAGACTCTGATTGGGCAATAATTACCTGAGCCGTTGACGTCACATGCGCATCACACTCAACTTGGCCCGACTTACTCACGCAACCCTAATAGATCGTTTGTTGAATACCAGTTGTATTTTGATACATATATTTTTGTTTCTGTTAAACTAATTCGGTTTCTGTTAAACACAATAATAGCGTAGGTCAAAAATGATTTGTCAAGTAACGTCTTGTCAAGTCTATTTTTCGTTGATTTAGGATCTGTTATTTAATGATAAATTTATAAGCAGTATTTATATCTTCTACACATGCAGTGTAAAACTATAACCTTTAACACCTGATTCGTACAGATGAGATAAATAAAAAATAATTCGGCGACAGCATTCGCTTAATTGTCGTAGCGAAGGTATAAGCAGAACAATTACAATCCCGATAGCTGTGATTTTATAGAGTTTTAGGCCTGTAATCAGTGTTTACGTAGGCAGCTTGTTCGAATATTTCAATTTTATGAGTATTATCAGATGCGACTTTTTAACGTTCCGAAACCGAACAATTCATGCGTTCACTTAAGCAAAGTAGGGTAAAGAAAGTACTTATTTTCAATCCAATTTGTCAGTAAACTAAAATGCTGGCTGTTGAAATTGTTGTGCAATGAAAGTTGTTTTTTAGGTAAGCAGCGGACAAGGTGGTTTCAACCTCTAAACTCTTTTCTGAGTGAGATGAGTTGAGTTGGTTTACATGGTCTTCTCACAGCGTTTATAATTATACTTATCAGAATGCCAGTCCTTCAGAAAATCATGTACTTTCGACTCTACGAATGACACCTGTATTTCATTATCAACAGGGTTTTATTGTAAAATGAAATTCATGAATCTCAGATGAGATAACTCTGACTATTTTCATTTATACCTCTACCTCTTCTGTTCTTACGTGCTTTAGTCATATAATTGGCTGACCTTGTGATAAAAATGAATACATATTTACGGTCAGGAACTAGCAAATTACGTGCAAAAAATGTTTAACACTCTACCTTTTCATTATGGCCACAATAAATTTCATCCCTCTTAAAATACAGGAACTAATGAAATAAGAGTAAAGCCAGAAAACATTTTTCGAAATTACATCGCCCATTATAATATCATCATTTTGTCAGACCGTTGATTATTATTTTTCGACTAATGCTCGTTGGTAGAGCAAAATAGTTTTCTTGTTATAAAACGGATTATTGAGGTATATTTTCTTACCCGGTAGAATATTGACTTTGATCGTCTCAAGATATTTTGAATTAGATTTTTCAGTTGCCTTCTACGTGTCGTAATATTTATTTACAGTTGTATAAAGTCATTCCCTTAAAAATATGATACGTTACTGGCCAAAATTAGGTTACAAAAATCAAAGAACTAGGAAAAATAGATAGCTCTCGTCTGTTTGTTTTCTTTGTGTCGGTATCGAATGAACACTCGTGATTTTTTAAAAAACCGTGTTAACATTTAGCAGCAACAGAAACCAATTTTTAATTGCCTTAAGAACTCGAAAGATTTCTACAATGGGGTACTACATATTTCGTAAGTGATATTTACCTAGAAACTATAAATCTCATTAAAAGGTACCTTCATATGTTCTGCCCTACCGTTAACTAGAAGTTGACATTGGGTGTGGACTTTATATTACAATCACACTCGACGTGACGCCCAGAATCAGTACGGACCAATCAGAAAGCAGCATATCCTGACGAATGACGTAACGCTCAAAACACTTTGTCATTGGTTGACATAGGTGTGACGTAGTACAGTAATATAAACTCTCTGATTGGACAATATTAACCAATCAAAATGACGCAAAAGAAGACATCTGATTGGTTAAAACTGGGCTTTCTTATTGGCCGAAAACAGGAGACTCTGATTGGGCAATAATTACCTGAGCCTTTGACGTCACATGCGCATCACACTCAACTTGGCCCGACTTACTCACGCAACCATAATAGATCGTTTGTTGAATACCAGTTATATTTTGATACATATATTTTGGTTTCTGTTAAACACAATAATAGCGTAGGTCAAAAATGATTTGTCAAGTAACGTCTTGTCAAGTCTATTTTTCGTTGATTTAGGATCTGTTTTTTAATGATAAATTTATAAGCAGTATTTATATCTTCTACACATGCAGTGTAAAACTATAACCTTTAACACCTGATTCGTACAGATGAGATAAATAAAAAATAATTCGGCGACAGCATTCGCTTAATTGTCGTAGCGAAGGTATAAGCAGAACAATTACAATCCCGATAGCTGTGATTTTATAGAGTTTTAGGCCTATAATCAGTGTTTACGTAGGCAGCTTGTTCGAATATTTCAATTTTATGAGTATTATCAGATGCGACTTTTTAACGTTCCGAAACCGAACAATTCATGCGTTCACTTAAGCAAGGTAGGGTAAAGAAAGTACTTATTTTCAATCCAATTTGTCAGTAAACTAAAATGCTGGCTGTTGAAATTGTTGTGCAATGAAAGTTGTTTTTTAGGTAAGCAGCGGACAAGGTGGTTTCAACCTCTAAACTCTTTTCTGAGTGAGATGAGTTGAGTTGGTTTACATGGTCTTCTCACAGCGTTTATAATTATACTTATCAGAATGCCAGTCCTTTAGAAAATCATGTACTTTCGACTCTACGAATGACACCTGTATTTCATTATCAATAGGGTTTTATTGTAAAATGAAATTCATGAATCTCAGATGAGATAACTCTGACTATTTTCATTTGTACCTCTACCTCTTCTGTTCTTACGTGCTTTAGTCATATAATTGGCTGACCTTGTGATAAAAATGAATACATATTTACGGTCAGGAACTAGCAAATTACGTGCAAAAAATGTTTAACACTCTACCTTTTCATTAT
Source organism: Catonia carolina (assembly GCA_035578175.1). Lineage (NCBI taxonomy): Eukaryota > Metazoa > Arthropoda > Insecta > Hemiptera > Achilidae > Catonia > Catonia carolina. The sequence continues at coordinate 32,157,834 of JAQMRL010000001.1, forward strand.
GGCCACAATAAATTTCATCCCTCTTAAAATACAGGAACTAATGAAATAAGAGTAAAGCCAGAAAACATTTTTCGAAATTACATCGCCCATTATAATATCATCATTTTGTCAGACCGTTGATTATTATTTTTCGCCTAATGCTCGTTGGTAGAGCAAAATAGTTTTCTTGTTATAAAACGGATTATTGAGGTATATTTTCTTACCCGGTAGAATATTGACTTTGATCGTCTCAAGATATTTTGAATTAGATTTTTCAGTTGCCTTCTACGTGTCGTAATATTTATTTACAGTTGTATAAAGTCATTCCCTTAAAAATATGATACGTTACTGGCCAAAATTAGGTTACAAAAATCAAAGAACTAGGAAAAATAGATAGCTCTCGTCTGTTTGTTTTCTTTGTGTCGGTATCGAATGAACACTCGTGATTTTTTAAAAAAACGTGTTAACATTTAGCAGCAACAGAAACCAATTTTTAATTGCCTTAAGAACTCGAAAGATTTCTACAATGGGGTACTACATATTTCGTAAGTGATATTTACCTAGAAACTATAAATCTCATTAAAAGGTACCTTCATATGTTCTGCCCTACCGTTAACTAGAAGTTGACATTGGGTGTGGACTTTATATTACAATCACACTCGACGTGACGCCCAGAATCAGTACGGACCAATCAGAAAGCAGCATATCCTGACGAATGACGTAACGCTCAAGACACTTTGTCATTGGTTGACATAGGTGTGACGTAGTACAGTAATATAAACTCTCTGATTGGACAATATTAACCAATCAAAATGACGCAAAAGAAGACATCTGATTGGTTAAAACTGGGCTTTCTTATTGGCCGAAAATACGAGACTCTGATTGGGCAATAATTACCTGAGCCGTTGACGTCACATGCGCATCACACTCAACTTGGCCCGACTTACTCACGCAACCCTAATAGATCGTTTGTTGAATACCAGTTGTATTTTGATACATATATTTTTGTTTCTGTTAAACTAATTCGGTTTCTGTTAAACACAATAATAGCGTAGGTCAAAAATGATTTGTCAAGTAACGTCTTGTCAAGTCTATTTTTCGTTGATTTAGGATCTGTTATTTAATGATAAATTTATAAGCAGTATTTATATCTTCTACACATGCAGTGTAAAACTATAACCTTTAACACCTGATTCGTACAGATGAGATAAATAAAAAATAATTCGGCGACAGCATTCGCTTAATTGTCGTAGCGAAGGTATAAGGAGAACAATTACAATCCCGATAGCTGTGATTTTATAGAGTTTTAGGCCTGTAATCAGTGTTTACGTAGGCAGCTTGTTCGAATATTTCAATTTTATGAGTATTATCAGATGCGCCTTTTTAACGTTCCGAAACCGAACAATTCATGCGTTCACTTAAGCAAGATAGGGTAAAGAAAGTACTTATTTTCAATCCAATTTGTCAGTAAACTAAAATGCTGGCTGTTGAAATTGTTGTGTAATGAAAGTTGTTTTTTAGGTAAGCAGCGGACAAGGTGGTTTCAACCTCTAAACTCTTTTCTGAGTGAGATGAGTTGAGTTGGTTTACATGGTCTTCTCACAGCGTTTATAATTATACTTATCAGAATGCCAGTCCTTCAGAAAATCATGTACTTTCGACTCTACGAATGACACCTGTAGTTCATTATCAACAGGGTTTTATTGTAAAATGAAATTCATGAATCTCAGATGAGATAACTCTGACTATTTTAATTTATACCTCTACCTCTTCTGTTCTTACGTGCTTTAGTCATATAATTGGCTGACCTTGTGATAAAAATGAATACATATTTACGGTCAGGAACTAGCAAATTACGTGCAAAAAATGTTTAACACTCTACCTTTTCATTATGGCCACAATAAATTTCATCCCTCTTAAAATACAGGAACTAATGAAATAAGAGTAAAGCCAGAAAACATTTTTCGAAATTACATCGCCCATTATAATATCATCATTTTGTCAGACCGTTGATTATTATTTTTCGCCTAATGCTCGTTGGTAGAGCAAAATAGTTTTCTTGTTATAAAACGGATTATTGAGGTATATTTTCTTACCCGGTAGAATATTGACTTTGATCGTCTCAAGATATTTTGAATTAGATTTTTCAGTTGCCTTCTACGTGTCGTAATATTTATTTACAGTTGTATAAAGTCATTCCCTTAAAAATATGATACGTTACTGGCCAAAATTAGGTTACAAAAATCAAAGAACTAGGAAAAATAGATAGCTCTCGTCTGTTTGTTTTCTTTGTGTCGGTATCGAATGAACACTCGTGATTTTTTTAAAAACCGTGTTAACATTTAGCAGCAACAGAAACCAATTTTTAATTGCCTTAAGAACTCGAAAGATTTCTACAATGGGGTACTACATATTTCGTAAGTGATATTTACCTAGAAACTATAAATCTCATTAAAAGGTACCTTCATATGTTCTGCCCTACCGTTAACTAGAAGTTGACATTGGGTGTGGACTTTATATTACAATCACACTCGACGTGACGCCCAGAATCAGTACGGACCAATCAGAAAGCAGCATATCCTGACGAATGACGTAACGCTCAAGACACTTTGTCATTGGTTGACATAGGTGTGACGTAGTACAGTAATATAAACTCTCTGATTGGACAATATTAACCAATCAAAATGACGCAAAAGAAGACATCTGATTGGTTAAAACTGGGCTTTCTTATTGGCCGAAAATACGAGACTCTGATTGGGCAATAATTACCTGAGCCGTTGACGTCACATGCGCATCACACTCAACTTGGCCCGACTTACTCACGCAACCCTAATAGATCGTTTGTTGAATACCAGTTGTATTTTGATACATATATTTTTGTTTCTGTTAAACTAATTCGGTTTCTGTTAAACACAATAATAGCGTAGGTCAAAAATGATTTGTCAAGTAACGTCTTGTCAAGTCTATTTTTCGTTGATTTAGGATCTGTTATTTAATGATAAATTTATAAGCAGTATTTATATCTTCTACACATGCAGTGTAAAACTATAACCTTTAACACCTGATTCGTACAGATGAGATAAATAAAAAATAATTCGGCGACAGCATTCGCTTAATTGTCGTAGCGAAGGTATAAGCAGAACAATTACAATCCCGATAGCTGTGATTTTATAGAGTTTTAGGCCTGTAATCAGTGTTTACGTAGGCAGCTTGTTCGAATATTTCAATTTTATGAGTATTATCAGATGCGACTTTTTAACGTTCCGAAACCGAACAATTCATGCGTTCACTTAAGCAAAGTAGGGTAAAGAAAGTACTTATTTTCAATCCAATTTGTCAGTAAACTAAAATGCTGGCTGTTGAAATTGTTGTGCAATGAAAGTTGTTTTTTAGGTAAGCAGCGGACAAGGTGGTTTCAACCTCTAAACTCTTTTCTGAGTGAGATGAGTTGAGTTGGTTTACATGGTCTTCTCACAGCGTTTATAATTATACTTATCAGAATGCCAGTCCTTCAGAAAATCATGTACTTTCGACTCTACGAATGACACCTGTATTTCATTATCAACAGGGTTTTATTGTAAAATGAAATTCATGAATCTCAGATGAGATAACTCTGACTATTTTCATTTATACCTCTACCTCTTCTGTTCTTACGTGCTTTAGTCATATAATTGGCTGACCTTGTGATAAAAATGAATACATATTTACGGTCAGGAACTAGCAAATTACGTGCAAAAAATGTTTAACACTCTACCTTTTCATTATGGCCACAATAAATTTCATCCCTCTTAAAATACAGGAACTAATGAAATAAGAGTAAAGCCAGAAAACATTTTTCGAAATTACATCGCCCATTATAATATCATCATTTTGTCAGACCGTTGATTATTATTTTTCGACTAATGCTCGTTGGTAGAGCAAAATAGTTTTCTTGTTATAAAACGGATTATTGAGGTATATTTTCTTACCCGGTAGAATATTGACTTTGATCGTCTCAAGATATTTTGAATTAGATTTTTCAGTTGCCTTCTACGTGTCGTAATATTTATTTACAGTTGTATAAAGTCATTCCCTTAAAAATATGATACGTTACTGGCCAAAATTAGGTTACAAAAATCAAAGAACTAGGAAAAATAGATAGCTCTCGTCTGTTTGTTTTCTTTGTGTCGGTATCGAATGAACACTCGTGATTTTTTAAAAAACCGTGTTAACATTTAGCAGCAACAGAAACCAATTTTTAATTGCCTTAAGAACTCGAAAGATTTCTACAATGGGGTACTACATATTTCGTAAGTGATATTTACCTAGAAACTATAAATCTCATTAAAAGGTACCTTCATATGTTCTGCCCTACCGTTAACTAGAAGTTGACATTGGGTGTGGACTTTATATTACAATCACACTCGACGTGACGCCCAGAATCAGTACGGACCAATCAGAAAGCAGCATATCCTGACGAATGACGTAACGCTCAAGACACTTTGTCATTGGTTGACATAGGTGTGACGTAGTACAGTAATATAAACTCTCTGATTGGACAATATTAACCAATCAAAATGACGCAAAAGAAGACATCTGATTGGTTAAAACTGGGCTTTCTTATTGGCCGAAAATACGAGACTCTGATTGGGCAATAATTACCTGAGCCGTTGACGTCACATGCGCATCACACTCAACTTGGCCCGACTTACTCACGCAACCCTAATAGATCGTTTGTTGAATACCAGTTGTATTTTGATACATATATTTTTGTTTCTGTTAAACTAATTCGGTTTCTGTTAAACACAATAATAGCGTAGGTCAAAAATGATTTGTCAAGTAACGTCTTGTCAAGTCTATTTTTCGTTGATTTAGGATCTGTTATTTAATGATAAATTTATAAGCAGTATTTATATCTTCTACACATGCAGTGTAAAACTATAACCTTTAACACCTGATTCGTACAGATGAGATAAATAAAAAATAATTCGGCGACAGCATTCGCTTAATTGTCGTAGCGAAGGTATAAGCAGAACAATTACAATCCCGATAGCTGTGATTTTATAGAGTTTTAGGCCTGTAATCAGTGTTTACGTAGGCAGCTTGTTCGAATATTTCAATTTTATGAGTATTATCAGATGCGACTTTTTAACGTTCCGAAACCGAACAATTCATGCGTTCACTTAAGCAAGGTAGGGTAAAGAAAGTACTTATTTTCAATCCAATTTGTCAGTAAACTAAAATGCTGGCTGTTGAAATTGTTGTGCAATGAAAGTTGTTTTTAGGTAAGCAGCGGACAAGGTGGTTTCAACCTCTAAACTCTTTTCTGAGTGAGATGAGTTGAGTTGGTTTACATGGTCTTCTCACAGCGTTTATAATTATACTTATCAGAATGCCAGTCCTTCAGAAAATCATGTACTTACGACTCTACGAATGACACCTGTATTTCATTATCAACAGGGTTTTATTGTAAAATGAAATTCATGAATCTCAGATGAGATAACTCTGACTATTTTCATTTATACCTCTACCTCTTCTGTTCTTACGTGCTTTAGTCATATAATTGGCTGACCTTGTGATAAAAATGAATACATATTTACGGTCAGGAACTAGCAAATTACGTGCAAAAAATGTTTAACACTCTACCTTTTCATTATGGCCACAATAAATTTCATCCCTCTTAAAATACAGGAACTAATGAAATAAGAGTAAAGCCAGAAAACATTTTTCGAAATTACATCGCCCATTATAATATCATCATTTTGTCAGACCGTTGATTATTATTTTTCGCCTAATGCTCGTTGGTAGAGCAAAATAGTTTTCTTGTTATAAAACGGATTATTGAGGTATATTTTCTTACCCGGTAGAATATTGACTTTGATCGTCTCAAGATATTTTGAATTAGATTTTTCAGTTGCCTTCTACGTGTCGTAATATTTATTTACAGTTGTATAAAGTCATTCCCTTAAAAATATGATACGTTACTGGCCAAAATTAGGTTACAAAAATCAAAGAACTAGGAAAAATAGATAGCTCTCGTCTGTTTGTTTTCTTTGTGTCGGTATCGAATGAACACTCGTGATTTTTTAAAAAACCGTGTTAACATTTAGCAGCAACAGAAACCAATTTTTAATTGCCTTAAGAACTCGAAAGATTTCTACAATGGGGTACTACATATTTCGTAAGTGATATTTACCTAGAAACTATAAATCTCATTAAAAGGTACCTTCATATGTTCTGCCCTACCGTTAACTAGAAGTTGACATTGGGTGTGGACTTTATATTACAATCACACTCGACGTGACGCCCAGAATCAGTACGGACCAATCAGAAAGCAGCATATCCTGACGAATGACGTAACGCTCAAAACACTTTGTCATTGGTTGACATAGGTGTGACGTAGTACAGTAATATAAACTCTCTGATTGGACAATATTAACCAATCAAAATGACGCAAAAGAAGACATCTGATTGGTTAAAACTGGGCTTTCTTATTGGCCGAAAACAGGAGACTCTGATTGGGCAATAATTACCTGAGCCTTTGACGTCACATGCGCATCACACTCAACTTGGCCCGACTTACTCACGCAACCATAATAGATCGTTTGTTGAATACCAGTTATATTTTGATACATATATTTTGGTTTCTGTTAAACACAATAATAGCGTAGGTCAAAAATGATTTGTCAAGTAACGTCTTGTCAAGTCTATTTTTCGTTGATTTAGGATCTGTTTTTTAATGATAAATTTATAAGCAGTATTTATATCTTCTACACATGCAGTGTAAAACTATAACCTTTAACACCTGATTCGTACAGATGAGATAAATAAAAAATAATTCGGCGACAGCATTCGCTTAATTGTCGTAGCGAAGGTATAAGCAGAACAATTACAATCCCGATAGCTGTGATTTTATAGAGTTTTAGGCCTATAATCAGTGTTTACGTAGGCAGCTTGTTCGAATATTTCAATTTTATGAGTATTATCAGATGCGACTTTTTAACGTTCCGAAACCGAACAATTCATGCGTTCACTTAAGCAAGGTAGGGTAAAGAAAGTACTTATTTTCAATCCAATTTGTCAGTAAACTAAAATGCTGGCTGTTGAAATTGTTGTGCAATGAAAGTTGTTTATTAGGTAAGCAGCGGACAAGGTGGTTTCAACCTCTAAACTCTTTTCTGAGTGAGATGAGTTGAGTTGGTTTACATGGTCTTCTCACAGCGTTTATAATTATACTTATCAGAATGCCAGTCCTTTAGAAAATCATGTACTTTCGACTCTACGAATGACACCTGTATTTCATTATCAATAGGGTTTTATTGTAAAATGAAATTCATGAATCTCAGATGAGATAACTCTGACTATTTTCATTTGTACCTCTACCTCTTCTGTTCTTACGTGCTTTAGTCATATAATTGGCTGACCTTGTGATAAAAATGAATACATATTTACGGTCAGGAACTAGCAAATTACGTGCAAAAAATGTTTAACACTCTACCTTTTCATTATGGCCACAATAAATTTCATCCCTCTTAAAATACAGGAACTAATGAAATAAGAGTAAAGCCAGAAAACATTTTTCGAAATTACATCGCCCATTATAATATCATCATTTTGTCAGACCGTTGATTATTATTTTTCGACTAATGCTCGTTGGTAGAGCAAAATAGTTTTCTTGTTATAAAACGAATTATTGAGGTATATTTTCTTACCTGGTAGAATATTGACTTTGATCGTCTCAAGATATTTTGAATTAGATTTTTCAGTTGCCTTCTACGTGTCGTAATATTTATTTACAGTTGTATAAAGTCATTCCCTTAAAAACATGATACGTTACTGGCCAAAATTAGGTTACAAAAATCAAAGAACTAGGAATAATAGATAGCTCTCGTCTGTTTGTTTTCTTTGTGTCGGTATCGAATGAACACTCGTGATTTTTTAAAAAACCGTGTTAACATTTAGCAGCAACAGAAACCAATTTTTAATTGCCTTAAGAACTCGAAAGATTTCTACAATGGGGTACTACATATTTCGTAAGTGATATTTACCTAGAAACTATAAATCTCATTAAAAGGTACCTTCATATGTTCTGCCCTACCGTTAACTTGAAGTTGACATTGGGTGTGGACTTTATATTACAATCACACTCGACGTGACGCCCAGAATCAGTACGGACCAATCAGAAAGCAGCATATCCTGACGAATGACGTAACGCTCAAGACACTTTGTCATTGGTTGACATCGGTGTGACGTAGTACAGTAATATAAACTCTCTGATTGGACAATATTAACCAATCAAAATGACGCAAAAGAAGACATCTGATTGGTTAAAACTGGGCTTTCTTATTGGCCGAAAACAGGAGACTCTGATTGGGCAATAATTACCTGAGCCTTTGACGTCACATGCGCATCACACTCAACTTGGCCCGACTTACTCACGCAACCCTAATAGATCGTTTGTTGAATACCAGTTATATTTTGATACATATATTTTGGTTTCTGTTAAACACAATAGTAGCGTTGGTCGAAAATGATTTGTCAAGTAACGTCATGTCAAGTTTTTTTTTCGATAATTTAGGATCTGTTAGTTAACGGGAAACTTATAAGCAGTATTTGGGTCAAAATTTTGAAAGTGTTACTTTTGATGTCCCGTAGATATAACAACAAAATTTGCAAGAAATATGCAGCTTTCTTCTGCAGTAATCAAATATAGTATTTTGTTGTCTTTATATTTTTAACCTCCAGTAAAATAAAAAAGTTTAATAAGAAAAATCTTGCAAAATAGAATGGAATGTCAGTACCGTGGTTGTTCCAATACCGGTATTGGCACTTTCTTATTAAAAACATTTATTTACCTAAATTAATTTATTCATTTTTTAATTTATGTCTGCTTTCCTTACTACTTATTACATTTTATATTATAAAAAATTAAGTTTATTACTAAGATATTTGAGTTTTTGCGTTTTAAACAATGTCCCAGAAGTTATTCAGTCCGTACCGTGAAGTAATGAAAAATTTGAATTGTGCGCTTATCGATCAACCGGTGGACCGTTTCGTACAATGACTTTCGCCTATTTTATTTGCGGAGTTCAGTTAGCCATTTTGTTAAAATACAGTTCGTGTTTATATTGATATTTTTTAACGATTTTATGTTCGAAGTACGTAAAAAACCTTTGGTATCGTCAGTACAGTGTACCATAAAACTTTGCTGTCAGTTATGTTAAATTTATATTATATTGATTGTATTAAGTATTATAAGAATATTGATCTGTAGTTCACTTTCTAATTGTTTGTTTTAACATTGAGAGCCGTAATTACAACATAACCTGAAAAATGTCAGTACAGTGGGTGTCAGTACCATGGAAATTACATGCCACGGTACTGAAAAATAAGCCACGGTACGGACATAATGCTGTTTGGGTCAAAAGTACTGTCGCTGAAGTAAAATTTTTATTATATTTTGTACAATGTTTCTGTTCTGTGCCCTAGTAATCTATATTAACAAATATAATATTAACAAAGTAAAATAGAACGTTAGTTGTCGCATTTTTAATATTTAAAATGGTTCTAACTATTTTCATGAAATTTCGTAGTTTTATAAAAAATATATTAGGGTATGAGCAATTCGTTGAGATATAGCGTACCTCATTTTGAATTTTTTTAAATTAGAATTCAGTCTGTAAAATGCTTTTTTTAACCAATCGTAATTTTTCCTTCACACAAATAAATTTTTCCTATTTTACCGAGATTTAAAAATGACAATATAGAGATATAATAAAACAGTAGCAGTTGTTCTATTAATAACAAATTTTATGAACGTATTATTATACTGTAAGTAGCAGCCTAAATTTAAATATTCCCATTTTGTTGTGTACCATAATTATGGTTTCAAGTAATACAAGCGGCATGTCATTCTAACTCAAGGACTATATATTAAGCATATAGTTTGGGAACCACTGAAACAGGAAATAAAATAAATTTTCAGTTTATTATTCTATTCGACTGCCCATAACAGACAGGTGGAGTGTCAAATTATTTACACTCAATCTGTTAGTTGCAGGGCTAAAAAAAATAGTTCTGTTTCTTATCACATGGTCAGCCAATTAAATGACTGAATCATTTAAGAACAGAAGAGGTAGAGGTGTAAAAGACACTAATCAGAGTTATCTCTTCTGAAAGTAATGAATTTCATTATATAGCCAGACCCTGTCGTGAATGAAGTGAAGGTGTCATTTACAGAGTGGAAGATATGTGCTTTTCAGAGGGCCCGGCATGCTGATAAGCATACTTTTTCACTCAGAGAGGAAGGCAGTGGTAAACCACCTCACTCCTCGTTTTACTTAGTAAAACCTCATCAGGTTCAAACCAGCTTTTCGGCTGATGACCTAACAACAATATTCTATTCGAGGTAACTTCAGACACGGCAAAGAAGAAGAAGGTTTGCGATGAGGAAAAATTAAGTAAGAAGAGAGAGCAAGAAAGATAGTGGAGGAAGAAGATTATGGATGATCCTGCTAAAAACAATAACAGAAGAGGAAGGACTATGAAAAATATTTAAAACAAAAACTACAAAAAAACGTTAATCTGTTGGTAACGTAGAAATACGCAGCGTAAAGTTAGAAAAAAATGGAAGGAACAAAAAATTTGTCTAGATTAAGGATGAAGAATGTGGAAAGGGAGAAGAAATTATTAAAAGATAGTAGTCCTCCAAATTCTGATGAACAACCTGAAAACCTTCAACATGTATCAGACAGAAGACGTCGTAACAGAAATAGAATTAAGCGGTACAAAGAAAAAAAGCCTTAAGAAAAGAAAATAAATCGTTACAAACAATTACAAAAATACAAGAAACGTTTTCAGCGTCAGAAAAAAAAACAAAAACTATAGAGGGAAATGATGAAACCGCAACGCCAAGGACTAGGGTAAAAAATATCGAAGATAACGCCTGAGTTTCAGAAAAGTAATTCAAAAGTGGTGAGAAGACTGTTATTTGGGGAAGCTGTTACAGTTTAACTGACAGATAACTAATTCCAAAAGAGGACATTGCAAAATTTGACGATGAAATTCAAAAGGGTAAGGATTTACCAATTAAAGGAACTTTAAAATTACAACATTTGCTAGTAAGATCAGGAATTCAAACAATATGGTTTCGGAGTATGTCTTGTTCTGACCCAGAGTACAACGATAAATGTTCCCACTGTGGTCTAGGTAAAATCGCTTTCATTGAAGAAGATGATTCAAATATTTCCAAACATGAGAAACTTGGGCCATTACCCAGTACTTCTGATGGAAGTAGAAGATTACAATTTAGCGATGTGTTTAGTGGCAGTGAAGAAGTTGTGGAACAAAAAGCACGTTAAAAATTGGAAAATCATGAAGTATCTTTACTTACTGCTGGGTTGTACAGTCTTGTGATTGCAAAAGAAGAAGTAGGTTCAAAACATCCAGGAAAGTGCCTACGTATTGCTATTGTTAAACCAGTCAATGTGGATAATGTGAAAGTGATATATATATATATATATATATATATATATATATATATATGTACTACTATCATTTTCGCGTCCATACATTGACAATTTCCTAACAATCTGGAGTCCGAGTGCAATTTGGCGTCCGTATACGGACGCCAAATTGTAATCCTTAATAAAAACTTAATAAAAATTTATTGTGACATGGTTTTCGGACGTAATTTTTTTAAACTAAAGTACATAGTTTGGGGCAACTATATTTATTTTTTGAGAATTTTATTGTTACTCAGAGAGACACAAAAAAATAAATAAATTTTGGTACCGGATGCGAAATGGCGGTGTTTTGAAACTATTTTATACACCGTACCTTGGAGAGTTTCTCACCAGAGTGCTCTCGCTACGCCCCTATGTAAAAATATACGTATATTATGTATATTCTTACAAGGACGGCAGTTTCACATCTGCTATCAATTTCGCGTCCACCGGTTAAGAAAATAGACAAAACAAGTTATAAATAGATATTGTGTTGTGTTAAGAAAAAAAGTTTAAAAGAATAATAAAAACAAATTTTTATTAATCATCGAATTACAATTCTTTCAAAACTCACAATCTAATTTACTAAACATTCAAATAAATATTATTCGGCAAATTATTTGATATAAGTAATACAATTAAATTAAAAATAATTATATATTTTTTGATAGAATTAAAAAACTCTCTTTTCCGATAGACGATTTTTTGGGTTGACAAACTATCCTGGAAGGAAACCGGTGCTGCGCATAGTAGTGTCAGGATTAAATTATTGTTATGGCTGGCAGGATATCTTTCTAAACGCATTGTATACACAACGTATATTATACGCAATTTTGAAGAGTTGTTCTCCGCCGTGCTGTCACCTTCCATACATGAGTCCATCGCACACCGCTTTGGTTTCTTTTTTCAAATTAGGCATAAACCCACTATCAACGAATCCATGAACAAATCCTTTAGTAATTTGTTTACGTCGTTCGTTTAGTAACCAACGGGTTGGTCTAGTCTAGAAGAAAAGTCGTCGCCGCAAGTCAGCTGTTTAGCTGACTTTTCGACAGCTTTTCTGACAGCTGATTTTCGGAGATGGAGGTTCCTAGTTTAAATCCTAGTATATAGTATAATTGGTTGTTTTATACGAATTTGAATACTAGACAGTGGTTACCAATGTACTTTGATGGTTGGGGGTCAATTAACCATACTCTCTCAGGAATGGTCGGCCTGGGTATGTACGAGACTACAGCTCATTTAAACGTCATACATATCATTGGGTCATGGGGTTGCTTATTGTTCTCAATCGAACAAATTGCAACCTACACGCATTAGGGATAAAACAAAACAAAAATTTGTTTAAGAATTTTTAACATGTTATTTCACGCTTTTTTAACATTACACCACCTGACAATTGTCAATCAAATATTTCCTTATTACGCTTACGATGTGTAAAAAGAATGCGCATTTTGCTGTTTGCCCACTCTCACTGCAAAATGGTTCAAGTACACTTCCATAATGCTATTTCGTATCATGTAATATGTCGCCCCAATTACTAGGTTTAGCAGTTTTACAGTACAGTAAATAAAACATTAAAGAGAAAATCTTTTTCTAAAATATAAAAAATTAAAAATGGACTAGGAGTAGATTATTATTAACCTTGTTTTTTGCTTAAAAACAATGCGATAAAAAATTAAACTAAGAAATTCGGGAAATAGCAAACTTTACTAGACAGACCTGAACAAAGTAGGCATATTTTAATATTTATTCTGGACCGATTTTCTTTCATTATAAAATTCTGGACAGAGATTACAGATTTCAGAAAAAAAATGTTAAGGGTAGAATAAAGTACACCCATTCAGTTTTTTCCCTTTTTCTCTTACAACATCTGAACAAACGACATTTTTTTTAAATGCCCGGAAAAAACAAGGGCCATCGATTTAGACAAAAAAGTTTAAATATTAATGAGTGGGTGACCTAAAGTGAAGTTTGTACCATCCAGTTCACCTCGATTTTCTCGCGAGTATGAGCTTAACAATCGTAATATTTATGGAACGTTCCAAAACAGCAAAACGACTCTCGATAGGGATAACGATAAAGTTTAAATTGAATTTCTTAGAGTATCGCCACCATTCCTAAGTTTTTCACGATTTTTTTCGCTAATTTCGGCAGACCAAACAAAACAATTTACAGAACAATCCAGAACAAATGAGAGCTATCATTTAAAGTAAAAACCAAAAAGTATTGAATGCATGGGCTTATACTTGCCACTCCAAATTTTTCTTTGATTTTCTAGCATATTTGAACGGGAAAAACGAAATTTTCGCGAAATGATCCGGTACAAACGAAGGGCTGTCAATCTATGTAAAAAAACTTTAAAATATTGAGTCGAGGGGGATTAGAGTGACATTAGCACCACCCAGTTCTTCTCGATTTCTCGCTTACTTGAAAGGAACTAAAAAAATATTTTGCGAGACCATCCGAAACACACGAAGGTCTGTCCCTGAAGTCCAAAAAAAAATTTAAAAAGTTGAGCGGGAGGAGGCCAGTGTGAAGTTAGCCCCTCCCGGCGTTTTTTTCACTTATTTGGACGGAACAAACAAAACATTTTCCGGAATAATCCGGTAGAAACGTAGACCGATCAATTTTACAAGTTAATTTTTGAAATTTTTGTATGGGGGCCAACTTTACAGTCCTGGTTTGAACTTCTACAGGTTTAGCTAAGTAAAACAAGGAGTGGGGTGGTTTACAATTGCCTTCCTCGCCGAGTTGAAAAGCTTATCAATATGCCAGGCCGTCTAAAAAGCACCTATTTTCCACCCTGCAAATGACACACCTCACGTTATTCACCACAGGGTCTGGCTGCATAATGAAATTCATTGCGCTCAGAGGAGATATAACTCTGACAAGTATCTTTTACACTTGTACCTCTTCTGTTCTTAAATACTTCAGTCATATGTTTGGCTTACCATGTGATAAAAAAAAACTAAATTTTTTTTAGTCCTGAAACAAGCAAATCGAGTGCAAATAATTTAACACTCCACCTGCCTGTTATGTGCAACCCCTTACAGTACTATTATTTTATTAAAGGCAGTTGCCTCTGACAATCAAAACATGCATTTTATTCGTCACTTGGGCGAGTAAATTTAAATCGATAATTCAAAGGATACCCACATCGAGAAAATGTTTCCAAACGGCGAAAATATTTTTACAAAAGATAATAAATTGATAAGAGAGTAGATTAGTCGATTTTTTTAAAGTAAATTCAGTACACTCGCAAATGTCCAACACGAGTCCTGAAAGTGTAGGTCAACAGAGACTGTAATTTCCCGATACTGAAGAAGCTTACTGAAATTAATCATTAGCAAAAACAAACCCCTGTTATTTATTTTTTGTTTTTGTAAAGCTTTTGACCGTGTCCCGTATGATTTGCCCATAAAAAAATTGAGGTGTATGGTATTAGAGGGACATCAGAGGGTCGAATTGCCATCCAATCATTGCAAAGTTAAAACAAAATACACATAAAATTTTATACAAGTTAAAAGGGGAGTTCAACGAGTTAGAATTTTAAGACCCTTGCTATTTTTAATTTTTGTTAACGATCTCGCTGAATTTCTTGGCTCCTTCAATGTTATATTATTTGCTGATGATACGATAATATCTTTCGAAGATGAAAACTATGAACAAGGTTTAAAACTAAAGAAGCTTGAAGTAAGGTTATAGACTGGATGCAATAAATAATCTTGTTCTCAACTCAGATAAAACTGTGGCCAAATGCTTCACTGGTCGTAAGGAAATAAGTAACCAAAGTAAGGATATCTCCATTAATGACAATATATCAAAATCTTTTGTAACAGGTAAGTTACAAAATTTTTAGAATTAATATTAGGTAGCAAACTATCCTGGGACAGTTGTATTAAGGAACGTGTCTGCTATATAATCAATTCCTACTGCTACGCCCTAAAACGCTTAAAAATAAGGTACTTAGCGTACCAATACCTTTGAGTATTTATCATGTTTACAAATTCTGTTGGATTTGTTTTTAATTTAGTCACACTTAAACTTATTCAAATGTATGTTTAAAAAATCAAATAATGTTCAAATTATTCCGTCATATAATTACTTTTTATCTAGTTTTTTGTTAATTATAATGATTAAAATTTTTAATGATTTTTAATGATCAAGTTGACTTATGAATATGGACACTGTTTACTATTAAGAATTCGTTTCTAATCAGTTGGTCCTAGCATATTGTTTGGCTGTCTTGGTCAAGGTTTCACATAGTTTTTCTTGGCCTCTCCAAGTGAATGCCTTGTCTGTCTCCTTTTTGTCTTCTGTGCAATAGTATAACCTTCCAGTTCCTTATCCCAAGCATTTTGACTTGTCAAAAATAATGTACATTATTTTACGTAACAATAAGGTTTATTTATTTCATTATTTGTAATATTGATTCCTAGATTGGGTGGTTGGTTGACGATGTAAATAAAGTACTAGAAACCAAAAGAATATCAACAAAAAGTGGCCACCATGGCTTTTACAACACTAAATAATTTAAAAGAAAACGCAGAGAAAAATATCAGGGTTTGGAAGACTGACTGAAAGTTGTTTAGCCGAAAAATAATCTTGGAAATGGCCTGTTAAAGGATAACCTTCAACGTGTACAAAACAGCTGGATACGAGAATTATTAGTGTAATGTATACTTTGTTGAAGATCAAAGATTACCATTACTTGAGGAACAAGAATAAAAATACAAACTATGACTAAGCCGGACTGCATTTCAAATGTTGTAGAAATTTTACTGGCCAAAGTACTTTTGTATAATTTATAAAATCATTTTGATTCAGTCGCTAAAACATGCAAATATAAACCTAGAGAGAAGCGAGGCTTGGGAAGACCTAAAAAGAGATGAATACTGGAACAGGCCATTGAGCCTAATCCTTAACAGATGATGATGAAATCATTTGAACACCGAAAAGACAATGGGTGAATGGTACTCCATTTGAATATTGAACAAATTATGTCGCTTTACAATTACATAATTTTGTCAACTAAGTAAATATTTTAATTGCATTGTCTACTAATTGATCATATTATAGTAATTACAGTCGAACCTCCCGGATTCGAATCTGATGGAACCGGCTGATTTCGATTTACAGAGGTAAAATATTGAAACAAAAAATGTACTTAAAAATTGCGTTTTAATAAAATTCATGTAATTCCATAAAATATTAAATTACAAAAGTCAAAATTATTAATAGACCACCAATTTGATTGAGGAAAGTTTTTTACAAATATTATTTTACTTGTGTTGTTTAGATCATCAGCTGAAAGGCTGGTTTGAACCTGTAGAGGTTTTACTAAGTAAAACGAGAAGTGAGGTGGCCTTCCTCACTGAACGGAAAAGTACGCGTATCAGCATGCAGGGCCTTTTGCAAAGCACATATTTTCCCCTCTGTAAATGATACCTTTACTTCATTCACCACAGGGTTTACTTAATACTGTGATTAAGAATTAAGGGCATGTTTTGGTATTACAAGCTCCATTAGTACTCAAAAGCAAAAGAATATTCTACTTATAAGAACGATATGACAAATTATTGAAAAAACGACATAAAAAACAGAGTAAAATAAAATCGGGATACGCGTAAACAGTACAACTATACCTACAAACAAAAAGTTAGGTCAGCCTACAGAAAATGAAAAATAAATTGGGTACCGAAAATTTTAAAAATTTTAACGAGTAAAATATTGCTTAATCTGAATGAATACAGCTACGGTATTTTTTACCCTGTTAGTACGAAAATCATACACCAAAGAAGGAAAGACTGCATTACTAATTTAGCCTAACTAATTTTTTTTTTGCTTTCGTCTGGTTTCCTCTGACTTAAAAATTAACTGAATTTTCAATATTTCCTGATGCGTATTGAAGCTTTGAACTACGCTTGTTATGCCCTTATTTGGTCGTAAGGTTTTGTGACAATAATGTTTTGTAAGTGTAATTGTTTGTGTTTCTGCCTGGTTTCTTCTAACTCAAAAGTTAACTGCATTTTCAGTTTTTTCTAAAGCTTTTTGGAGTTTTGTACTACGCTTACTGTGTCCTTATTGTCGTGATTTAACGCATGCTTCATTAAAAATCGTGTACAATGTGTAAATTGGAAATTTTGTAATTATTTTATTAATAATGTATAAAAAAATGTATTGTTACAATATATATGACCACGAAACTCTCGAAAATTTTCGAATAGGGAGGTAATTTAATTCATATTAAGGACGATTTTTGAAGGGGATAGCATACAATTATATTCGATTTAGGGAGGATTTCGAATGAGGAGGTTTGACTGTATTTGTAACAATTAGGATATTTTAAATAATTAACTCTAACAAATAAAAAATATACTTTCTTTAATTATTCTGGTTTTACATTGATTTAAAATAAGTACCTATTTAAAATACATGTCAAAATAATAAACAACAAATAAATTATTTTGATGACTGGATTGGATTCCGTCCGAGAACGAATTGTTTTCATACGATGGTCTTGTGTGGAGAAGTACTAGGGTGAGATGTGAATATCTAACTACAATCATTACAACACGTAGAAGTGGCAAATGCTACAGTACACGTGCCGGTACGACATGGCAACATCGTTTACACTGTTGCAGGCTATAAGTCATAATAGCGGGAACGATGCCGGACGCGAAATTGTCGGTAATTTGTACGAACGCGAAATTGTCGGTAATTCGAAAGGAGTCTGAATTGATAGCACAGTGAATAAAATTCAAAAATGCTCAATTTTCAATATCAGGACAAACCAATACCAAAACTCAGGGTGTAAGTGTAACAAATACCCTATATACTCTCATCAAAGTTGAATATACTCTTCAAATAAGCGATGTGCGAAATGCACGCTTTTTGAAAAGACGCGGAATTGTTAGCGGGATGTATATATATATATATCTCTTAAAAAAGTGTTGACAACTGATCTATTTACAGCAGATGCCTTTTCTTCTTACAGAGAAAAGGAATTTTTTATAAAGAAAACACAAATTCTTCAGATACTTCCGTAACCGAAACTATTTTTCCAAGATAAGAAAACTTTTTACCAATTTTCATTGAGCATTTCAAGAGCAAACTAACCCTGATCAAGTAACTTCATCCCTGCTCAAGTAGACCTACCTGTAAGTGAACTCTACGCCCAAAAGTGCACATGAGAAAATTGTTATGTGAAAATGAAAGCATGAGTTTTTTACGCCATTATTTAAAAACATTTCAATTTTTTTTTGCATCAGTTTAAGTGAAAATAATTATTAAAGAAAGAACAATTTAAAAATCAAAATTAGTTATTAGTTAGATTAAAAATCAGAATTAGTTCTTAAGTTTTTAACAGTTTGTTTCGTTTTAGAATATTATTATAGTACAAAATATATACGATTTTTACAAAATTTTTGTTTTGTGTTTTGTCAAAACGTGCTTTATGGTTCTGTTGGGTGAAGATAAATGAAGTACTTGATAAATTAAAAATATTGTCATTATTGTGGCAATGTAAATACGATGGATTTCATATCAATACCGTGTGAAAGTCAGTACCGTGGATAGTAGGTCAGTACCGTGGCTCATAAAATATTTCAAAAAATCATTATAATTCACTGATTAAATATTTGACGGTTCCTTTTAAACACAAGTTTTTTATAATACAACGAATGGATTACTTACAAAAAAATCCAAAAATTCTCAAAATTTTGCTTCGGGACAAATCAACCTGCAAAAAGTGACACTTTCAAAATTTTGACCCATTTATATCTTCTACAAAGGCAGTGTAAAACTATAACCTTTAACACCTGATTCGTAGAGATGAGATAAATAAAAAATAATTCGGCGACAGCATTCGCTTAATTGTCGTAGCGAAAGTATAAGCAGAACAATTACGATCCCGATAGCTCTGATTTTATAGAGTTTTAGTCCTGTAAGCAGTGTTTATGTAGGCAGCTTGTTCGAATATTACAATTTTAAAAGCCTTATCAGATGCGACTTTTTAACGTTCCGAAACCGAACAATTCATGCGTTCTCTTAAGCAAGGTGGGCTAATAAAATTACTTATTTTCAATCCAATTTGTCAGTAAACTAAAATGCTGGCTGTTGAAATTGTTGTGCAATGAAAATTGTATTTTAGGTAAGCAGCGGACAAGGTGGTTTCAACCTCTAAAATCTTTTCTGAGTGAGATGAGTTGAGTTGGTTTACATGGTCTTCTCACAGCGTTTATAATTATACTTATCAGAATGCCAGTCCTTCGGAAAATCATGTACTTTCGACTCACCGAATGACACCTGTATTTCATTATCAACAGGGTTTGATTGTAAAATAAAATTCATGAATCTCAGATGAGATAACTCTGACTAGTGTCACTTATACCTGTGGGATACAGCAGCTGAATGGTAGTACAACTCCTGTATCCCTGGGGTTTGATTACGTTAATTAGCTGGATCGAATACAGCTTGTACACAAAAAGACGCGATGTGGCTTCGACGCGCACATTAGGCGTATAGCTTAGCTCGTTATTTATAGGTACAATGGTAAAGATGTTTAAATACACAAAATATGAGAAGGAATAAAACTCTATCATGTATTAACTCGGTACTTACAAGTTTTGAGTGCGTAGATTGCTGCTGAATTCGTTGTTACACACACTGATGAAATTGACACTTAATACGGCTGCAAGCTTGCTTGAATAGTCACACATAAGAGTTTACACAAATCACTTTAGCACTGAAATCGTTCGAACAGTTTAACATTGATAGAGTCTAGGAAAGGCACGTTAGGAAAATGTAGGATATCGCTACAAGTTTACACATGAATTGTTAAGTTCGTTAATTGAATGCACGCCCGTTAAATGAAGTTGAATAGCTAATTGCAATAAGCCCGTTGCTTCGAATTGCACGTTAACCGGGGCCGTAAAGGCATGCTTAAATACGGCGACAACACTTGAGAAATGCGGCTGGCGTTATGCGTTGCTGACGCCTCGTGGCGGCGTCCGTTGAGACCGTGGTACGCTACACGACCGGTACGTTCGAGAGTTTGACTTACAGTGAGAAGGATTCGGGAAAGAAAGGAATATGGCGGGAAGTGAAAATTAATAAAATTTTGCTATTGGCGGAGAGCGGGGCACGTGAGCAAGAATCGCACATGCGCTGAGCTAATTAGTTTGGTAATCAATACAGAATCAATATTAGGGATTTAATCGAGCGGGAAGATCTTCTTCTAGAATATTCGACGGCGCGGGGTATTTGAACTTATTGTAATACTGAACAATACCTCTACATCTTCTGTTCTTACACGCTTTAGTCATATAATTGGCTGACCCTGTGATAAAAATGAATACATATTTACGGTCAGGAACTAGCAAATTACGTGCAAAAAACTACCTTTTCATTATGGCCACAATGAATTTCATCCCTCTTAAAATACAGGAACTAATGAAAAAAAAGTAAAGCCAGAAAACCTTTTTCGAAATTACATCGGCCATTACATCATCATTTCGTCAGACCGTTGATTATTTATTTTTGACTAATGCTCTTTGGTAGAGCAAAATAGTTTTCTTGTTATATAACGGATTAATGAGGTATATTTTCTTACCTGGTAGGATATTGACTTTGTTTCGTCTCAAGATATTTTGAATTAGATTTTTCAGTTGCCTTCTACGTATCGTAATATTTATTTACAGTTGTATAAAGTCATTCCCTTAAAAACATGATACATTACTGGCCAAATATTAGGTTACAAAAATCGAACAACTAGGAAAAATACATAACTCTCTTTTGTTTATTTTCTTTCTGTCGGTATCCAATGAACATTCGTGATTTTTTAAAAAACCGTGTTTACATTTAGCAGTAACAAAAACGAATTTTTAATTTCCTTAAGAACTCGAAAGATTTCTACAATGGGGTACTACATATTTCGTAAGTGATATTTACCTAGAAATTACAAATCTCATTAAAAGGTACCTTCATATGTTCTGCCCTACCAGTAACTAGAAGTTGACATTGGGTGTGGACTTTATATTACAATCACACTCGACGTGACGCCCAGAATCAGTACGGACCAATCAGAAAGCAGCATATCCTGACGAATGACGTAACGCTCAAGACACTTTGTCATTGGTTGACATCGGTGTGACGTAGTACAGTAATATAAACTCTCTGATTGGACAATATTAACCAATCAAAATGACGCAAAAGAAGACATCTGATTGGTTAAAACTGGGCTTTCTTATTGGCCGAAAATACGAGACTCTGATTGGGCAATTATTACCTGAGCCGTTGACGTCACATGCGCATCACACTCAACTTGGCCCGACTTACTCACGCAACCCTAACAGATCGTTTGTTGAATACCAGTTATATTTTGATACATATATTTTGGTTTCTGTTAAACACAATAATAGCGTAGGTCAAAAATGATTTGTCAAGTAACGTCTTGTCAAGTCTATTTTTCGTTGATTTAGGATCTGTTAGTTAACGGGAAATTTGTAAGCAGTATTTATATCTTCTACACAGGCAGTGCAAAACTATAACCTTTAACACCTGATTCGTACAGATGAGATAAATAAAAAATAATTCGGCGACAGCATTCGCTTAATTGTCGTAGCGAAAGTATAAGCAGAAAAATTACGATCCCGATAGCTGTGATTTTATAGAGTTTTAGGCCTGAAATCAGTGTTTATGTTCGAATATTACAATTTTAAACGCATTATCAGATGCGACTTTTTAACGTTCCGAAACCGAACAATTCATGCGTTGTCTTAAGCAAGGTAGGGTAATAAATTTACTTATTTTCAATCCAACTAGTAAATAGTAAACTAACAAACTCCAATAGTAAACTAAAATGCTGGCTGTTGAAATTGTTGTGCAATGAAAGTTGTTTTTTTGGTAAGCAGCGGACAAGGTGGTTTGAACCTCTAAAATACTTTCTGTGAGAAGAGTTGAGTTGGTTTACATGGTCTTCTCACAGCGTTTATAATTATACTTATGCCAGTTCTTAGGAAAATCATGTACTTTCGACTCTCCGAATGACACCTGTATTTATTATCAACAGGGTTTGATTGTAAAATGAAATTCATGAATCTCAGATGAGATAAATCTGACTAGTGTCATTTATACCTCTACCTGTTCTGTTCTTACGTGCTTTAGTCATATAATTGGCTGACCCTGTGATAAAAATGAATACATATTTACGGTCAGGAACTAGCAAATTACGTGTAAAAAATGTTTATCACTCTACCTTTTCATTATGGCCACAATAAATTTCATCCATCTTAAAATGCAGGAACTAATGAAAGAAGAGTAAAGCCAGAAAACCTTTTTCGAAATTACTTCGGCCATTATATCATCATTTTGTCAGACCGTTGATTATTATTTTTCGACTAATGCTCGTTGGTAGAGCAAAATAATTTTCTTGTTATAAATCGGATTAATTAGGTATATTTTCTTACCCGGTAGGATATTGACTTTGTTTCGTCTCAGGATATTTTGAATTAGATTTTTCAGTTGCCTTCTACGTATCGTTATATATATATATATATATATATATGTGTGTGTGTGTGTGTGTGTGTGTGTGTGTGTGTGTGTGTGTGTGTGTGTGTATACAAAATATCTCAAGAACGGAACATCGTACGAACTTTAAACTTGAAACTTAAGTTACATACCACTCCCGGACCCGACACGAACATTTTCATCAAAGTCGCTCAACCGGAAGTGGGAGTTTATTCGTATAATTTTTGACTTTTTTGCAATTTTCTCAAAAACTGGTCCTACGATTTTTTTTTAAATCGCCTGGTTTACTCAATTTTTTATTATCTACGAGATAGGGTAGGCGTCATGTTTGCTGAAATTCTGGGTGAGGCTGTTTTCACGTAAAAACATAGTTTTTTTAAGATTACGGCTTTATTATGCATTTTAGCGCACAAATTTAAATAATAAAAGTTGTAGAGAATTTAAAAACCTACAACTTTTATTTATAACATTTTTGTTTGTATAACGCTTAGTTTAGCGGTAATTTGCGATTTTCTGTTTCTTTTCTCACGAAAACGTGAGAAAAATCGATTTTTTTTAACATTTCGGCCTTAGTATGCATTTTACGACTAAAGTGTATATAATTAAATTTATAGAAAATTAAAATATCTACAACTTTTATTTAGAGCATTTTTCTCTACAGAGCCTAGTTTAGAGAGAAAGAGTGATTTTCCCTATTTCTAAGCCAAACTGAGTTCGATTTTCATTTTGCTTCTTTCACTCATGATTAAAAGAAGGTTATGTTTTTGAGGTTAGTTTCTTTGGTTATTTCTAATGTTTTATTACTAATGTTAGGTTTATTGTTAACTATTTGCACTGGCAAGAGAAAGTTGTGTGAGTGTTTCACACCAGATTTTTTTATGAAATAATTAATGTATTAACCACTCATGGTGCAATAAGTAGTAGTTTCTCCACTGTTCCGCTTTGTGATGTGTTTTCTTTATGCAGGTTCCAATTATTCTTTTTTCAACTTCAAGTACTTTATCTATTGTTAAGGTATATAAGGTTTTCAAGATAGAACTACTTGCTTACATTATTTCCCATTGTTTAACTGTCTTGTTTTTAAGTTTAATACCTATTGAAAAGTTTTTCTTTTCATACGTGTTCTTGGTTTTGTATTGTTCTTATCAATACCCAACTGAAGGCTCACAATGATGTCAACCGAGAAGTCTTAACATAAATTTCTAATAATTTTGTATTTATTTTTAATCCTTAAGTGTGAACACCTACGATGCAATCTGTTCAATTTAAGGGCAATTAGCAACCCCTTGACGCAATGAGATGAGGTTGATGTGTATGACGTGTAAATGAGGTGTAGTCTTGTACAGACCCAGGTCGACCACTCCTGAGAGAGTATGGTTAATTGAACCTCAACCATCAAAGTACACCGGCAACCACTGTCTAGTATTCAAATCCGTATAGAAGTAACTTACCAAACTTAGGATTTGAAGCAGGAACCTTCGTCTCTGAAAATCAGCAGTTAAACAGCTGACTCACGGAGACGACTTTACCTCTAAACCAACTCGGTGGGTTGTAATTTTATGTCTTGTTGTTGTTTAGATCATCAGCCGAAAGGCTGGTTTGAACCTCTAAACGTTTAAAACGAAGAGTGAGGTGGTTTACCATGCCTTCCTCACTGAGTGGAAAAGATTACTTATCAGCATGCCGGGCCCTCTGAAAAGCATCTGCTTTCCACTCTGCAAATGACGTCTTCACTTCATTCACCACAGAGTCTGGCTGTATAATGAAATTCATTACTTTCAGAGGAGATAACTGTGACCAGTAAATTTTAAACCTTTACCTCTTCTGTTCATAAATGCTTTACTCATATAATTGACTGACCATGTAATAAGAAACATAACTAAATTTTTTGTAGCTCTGGAACTATAGTTACCAGTTAGTTCCATTTTCTCACATACTGCTTCATTCAGGACAATTCTCCACTGTTCCTCTTTGTGATCTGTTTTCTTTATGCAGGTTCCAATTATTCTTTTTTCAACTTCAAGTACTTTATCTATTGTTAAGGTATTTAAGGTTTTCAAGATAGAACTACTTGCTTACATTATTTCCCATTGTTTAACTGTCTTGTTTTTAAGTTTAATACCTATTGAAAAGTTTTTCTTTTCATACGTGTTCTTGGTTTTGTATTGTGCCTTGATCAAACACCCAAATCTAATTTGAATAAATAATGTATATTATAAATAAATTTTATGTCTTGTTGTTGTTTAGATCATCAGCCGAAAGGCTGGTTGGAACCTCTAGACGTTTAAAACGAAGAGTGAGGTGGTTTACCATGCCTTCCTCACTGAGTGGAAAAGATTGCTTATCAGCATGCCGGGCCCTCTGAAAAGCATCTGCTTTCCACTCTGCAAATGACGCCTTCACTTCATTCACCACAGAGTCTGGCTGTATAATGAAATTCATTACTTTCAGAGGAGATAACTGTGACCAGTGTATTTTAAACCTCTACCTTTTCTGTTCATAAATGCTTTACTCATATAATTGACTGACCATGTAATAAGAAACATAACTAAATTTTTTGTAGCTCTGGAACTATAGTTACCAGTTAGTTCCATTTACTTACATACTGCTTCATTCAGCACAATTCTCCACTGTTCCTCTTTGTGATGTGTTTTCTTTATGCAGGTTCCAATTATTCTTTTTTCAACTTCAAGTACTTTATCTATTGTTAAGGTATTTAAGGTTTTCAAGATAGAACTACTTGCTTACATTATTTCCCATTGTTTAACTGTCTTGTTTTTAAGTTTAATACCTATTGAAAAGTTTTTCTTTTCATACGTGTTCTTGGTTTTGTATTGTGCCTTGATCAAACACCCAAATCTAATTTGAATAAATAATGTATATTATAAATAAATATTTCTGATACATGTCAGTTTTAAAATCACTTATGCATCATAAAATTATTTATTTATATATACTACAAAATACCCAAATATTATGTAAAAAGCGAGTTTCATGTTAGGCTAAACATAATGGAAATTGTCAAATAATTTATGGGTTATTTTTAAATATTATTAGGGAAACTAGGCTAAATAAAAACAAAAAATTAAATTTTTTTACTGTTTTATATAAAAATTATTGGGACTATTACAAGAAAACTGTAAAAAAACAAAATATAGAAAGAAATTTAAATAAAATTTACCAGTGCTTATCACATAATATTACTTCCTTATGAACTCCTTTGAAAACGGTTTTTATTTAATCCTTGGTTATAATTTGTATTTTTCTCCATAGATCTTGACTTTTTCAATGAATTCAATAAGTCCACTATAGTTTCTTTAGGTGTGTTTACTGCTGCTAGTGCAATCGAACTGAAAAGAAATAAAGTTTGTTAAATTTTTAATACGAGGTGTGGCTATTAAATAACGATACTGACATAAAAAATTTTATTTTTATTTTATACAAAATCACTTATTGTCACCTTCAATATACACTCCTTCTCTATCCCTACAACGCTACATGCGAATTTTCCATTGTTGGAAACAGTGCTGGAAGTCATCTTCTGTCAGCTCCTTCAGGACACGTGCCGCTTTCTCTTTTACAGCTTCCACAGACTCAAATCTTGTCCTTTTTAATGCAGATTTCACCTTAGAGAAAAGGTAGAAGTCACTTGGTGCAAGATCTGGTGAAAAAGATGTATGTTCCAACACTGAGATGCTGTACTTGGCTAGGAACTTTTTGACAGATAACGCAGAATGAGCTGGCGCATTGTCTTGGTATCAGAAAAACCCATGATTTGTTCTTCCACATTTCGGGGCATTTTCTTCCTTACTCTTTGACGCAGTTTAGAAAGTACGTCAAGGTAGTAATATTGACTAATTGTTTGACCTACAGGAACCCAATGAAGGTACACAATCCCATGGATATCAAAAACAACAATCAGCATTGCTTTAAATTTTGACTTGCTCATTCGAGCTTTTTTGGCTTTTGGTAAGTTTCGCTCTTCCAGTGCATGGATTAGCGCTTCGTTTCCGGATAATAAGTAAAAAACAACTTTTCATCACATGTTATTATCGTTTCCAAAAAATTTGAGTCATTGTCAATCGCGTACAAAGTGTCAGTACAAACATTTTTGCGAGCTTCATTTGAAACATTTTTGAGCGGCACGTGTCCTGAAGGAGCTGACAGACGATGACTTCCAGCACTGTTTCCAACAATGGAAAATTCACATGGAGCGTTGTAGGGATAGAGAAGGAGTGTATATTGAAGGCGACAATAAGTGATTATGTATAAAATTAAAATTAAATTTTTTACAACGTCAGTCTCGTTATTTAGTAGCCACACCTCGTATAACCAACCCTATCGGGTTGGTCTAGTGATGAAGTCGTTGCTGTAAGTCACCTGTTTGACAAGTGATGTACGGTGATGAAGGTTCCTCGTTCAAATCCTAGTAAAGGTTCATTTTGTAAACGTATAAACTTTAAAAATTAAAAAAAACTATAAAAAATTGTGTAAGTTTAAGATTTGGGTATGAGGAGGCTACAAATATTAAAATAATAACATAAAAATTGTTTTAAATAATTAATTCTCTAAAACGTTTTCCAATTAAACAAAGAAAAAAACCGTTCATATTATTCTCCTTTAAAATTCAGTCTAGTGCTTAGACTAAATGATATTATTTACTACGGCCCCAATATTAAAAATCCAAGTTTTTCCCAATTTTGATGAAAAAATATTGAAAGTCACTAATTAACGCTAAACTAAGCGTTGTAAAAAAGCGTTAAAAATAAACGTTGTAGGTGTTTTAATTTTCTACGACTTTAATTTCACAATTTTGCTCTAAAATACACATTAAGGCCCAATTTTTAAAAAATTACATATTTTTTTAACATTAGAGCACCGACTCCCAACAATTTCAGCAGACATGCTTATCCTATCTTGAAGAGAATAAAACATGTAGTATAATATGAGGTGATTTTTAAAAAAAACATTGTTGGAGCTATATTTGAGAAAATCACAAAAAGTGAAAAATCGCACGAATAAACTACTACTTCTGGTTGACCGAATTTGATAAAAAATTTCGCGTTGGGTCTCCTAGTGGTACCTAAGTTCCAAGTTTCAACTTTGTACAATACTCCGCAATACTCCGTTCTTGAGATATTTCGTTCATACTCACAGACTGATCGTTATTTTTTTTTTTTGGGTTCAGAAGACCTGACAATATGTATTTCCGGTGAAAACTCAGTTTGGAAAAAATCGACATGAAAATAATACGTTTCACTCCCATACATCCATACAAGGCAAGAGAAAGAAATATTTATACAAAAATATATTTTATAAAATAAACATAGTTTATAAAAAAAAACCGGTAATAAATTTTTTCATAATAATTTACATGTATGCGGTTGAAAAAATTAATGTACCCAATTATCCACACAACGTATCTTAGGCAGGTGTTCGTTTCTTTTATCTAACAATACTATACAATTGAGATTACTATAAAAGATTCAATTACAAGTGCTTTAAAACCATGCAATTATTAAATTATGAAAAGAACTGCAATTTAAAAATAATTATACTTGGGTAAAGGTTTAACTAACAATTTTTATGAGATGATATAAATACATGAAAAGGAATCTTAAAAATCGTTTAATCTCATATCAAATGCATACTTGTGCCTTGTCTTTAGAAGGTAAATTGAGTTGATAGTTATCATAGTAATTTTAAAATAGTAAAATTTATTTTGAAAGTTACTTACGTTTGTCCACTCGGCTTCTTTTTTGGACGTTTTGGTTTTGGAGGTTTTACATCTGGTAACGGCGGAAGTCCAGCAGGTAAACCTGGAGGAGGTAAACCAGAGGAGGGTAAGTCTGGTGAAGGCTTTCCTGGAGGTGGTGATCCTCCGGGTACAGGTGGATAATCTTCAGGGTTAGGTCCATCGAGAAATGGTGGAGGCCCACCCGGCATAGGTCCACCAAGGGATGGTGGAGGTCCATTTGGCATTGGACCACCAGGAAATGGTGGAGGTCCGTCCAGTGGAGGCCCACCAAGCATTGGTGGAGGATCACCTGGGCTCGGTCCATCGAGAAATGGTGGAGGACCACCGGGCATAGGTCCTCCAAGAGGTGGTGGGGGTCCTCCAAGACCAGGATCGCCCGGTGGAGATTCATCTGGATAAAACTGAACAATCCCTGAATTAAAATCACCCGGTAGAGGTCTACCTTGTGGACGAGGCATAGGTAAAAGTGGAAATCCTGCAACTGAATTAGCCTTGTCATATTTTATGATTTTTTTTATCCAAGGAAGAAAACCTTTACTAGTCACATCTGAATACACGCCGGGACTGTGCTTCCTGCCACATCCAGTTCCATACGAAATCACTCCTGCAGTATAGAGACAATAAACATTATTAAAATGTGTTTCTTTAAACTAAACTGCTTTATGGTTACTAAAATACATTACACCCTCTCCAATTGCGAAAGTTTTGTTCCATGATACGTTCACGGTTACCGAATATTCAGTAGGCAAACCATTTATAACGTTTATGGAAAATATTTGAATAGGCTGCCCATAACAGACAGGTGGAGTGTCAAATTATTTACACTCTATCTGTTAGTTGTAGGGCTAAAATAAATAGTTCTGTTTCTTATCACATGGTCAGCCAATTAAATGACTGAATCATTTAAGAGCAGAAGAGGTAGAGGTGTACTGTGACACTAATCAGAGTTATCTCCTCTGAAAGTAATGAATTTCATTATACAGCCAGACCCTGTGGTGAATGAAGTGAAGGTGTCATTTGCAGAGTGGAAAATATGTGCTTTTCAGAGGGCTCGGCATGCTGATAAGCGTACTTTTCCACTCAATGAGGAAGGCAGTGGTAAACCACTTCACTCCTCGTTTTACTTAGTAAAACCTCTAGAGGTTCAAACCAGCCTATTGGCTGATGACCTAAACAACAACAACAACATTTGAATAGGAGACGAATACAAACAATGTACAAATTTTTATCATTTAAACAGTAAACGTGTCTATTTATTACTTTTTTACTGTCTCAGCTCGGTATGAATGTAAGTATACAGAAAGAAAGTAATATTGTTTTCTTATAGATTTCTTGAAATTGAGTTTTCACCGGAAATACATTTTTTTCAGATCTCCTGAACGAAAAGACCATGTTTGTGGCAATAAGTCTGTGTGTCTCAAATAATAGTGAGTGTAAATAAAATATCTCAAGAACGAAATATCGTACGGAGTTAAAACTTGAAACTTAAGTTAGATACACAAAGAGCGGAGACAAACATTTTCACCAAAATGGGTCAACCGGAAGTAGTAGTTTATTCATGTGATTTTTTCACTTTATACGATTTTCTTAAAACGAGAACTTTTCCTACAATGTTTTTTTTTTAAAAAAATCGCCTCTTTTACTATACTGTTATGCTCTACAAGACAGGGTAAACGCCATATCTGCTGAAATTCTTTAGGGGGAACTGTACTCTCAAGGTAAAAAGTTGTTTTTATTTTAATATTGTGGCCTTAATATGCGTTTTAGGGCAAAAGCGTAGTCTATACCTACGCTATAATGAAGGTTATAGGAAATAAAAACGAACAACGTTTATTTCAAGTATGTTTTCTGCAATGGTTAGTCAATTAGTGATTTTTCGTGCGCTTAAGTCTAACGGAGGTTGATTGTTATTTAGTTATTCAGTCATAATTAAAATTACGTCACTTTTTCATTTTAGGCTACATTGTTTACTAATTGTTATACTTATTGCTACAGGTTATACTTATTGTTCATTATACACAGTGGTAAGAGAAAGTCGTGTGTTCGTTTCATACCAAATTTTTATTTAACATTTGTCTAGTAATTATGAAACATAACTTATAAAAGCTGTAGATAAATCACATGCAATACAAAGAAATTTGTCCTTTCAAATCATTCAATTTTTTAGTAATAAAAAAATATTATTAGAGAATCTAAACTACAATATAAAAATTTAATTAAATACAAAAATTACAAAAAACGTCGTATTTATTTAATGAAATTTAAAAAATATACTAATTTTGTCTTGGGTAATAGTCTTGCATGTACTCAAGCCATGCGGTCGGGTGTGGCGAATCTGAACACTAAATCTTGTTGTGGACTTAGATTCGCATAAAATAAACTTGCGGTTGGAGAGGGTTAACTGTATGATTAAAATAATGTAATTATATTTAAACAGAAACTGAAGTCAAAAAATGTTTAATATCCACCTGGATTTATTTATTTATGTTGAATATATTTTAACCGCACGACGTTGCTCATACTTTTCTAATGTTTCCCATTCCTGGATTCTCTTGAGCTTACAGTTGAGGAGAACGGATGATAGTGTATCAATCTGTTGATCAGCACCGTTAATTTTTACCACTTAGAAGTTCCGAAAGGTTATTTACCCGAGCTAACTGACATGTTTGAGTCAGCAAATGTAAAACTAAAAATAAAATCTTACCTACTAATTCCAGGCGTCCATCTACTACAGTCATAAGTGGTCCTCCGCTATCTCCCTAAATAAATAAAAATAAATAAAAACATTTCATTATCAAGTAAAAAACGTAAAGGGAGGCCTACAATGCGACAAGTCGAAGATATCCATTCAAATACAAAAATAAACGTTTATTGTCACGTAAAATATGACGTGTCTTTTGGTACAGGGATTGAGAAGGTTATGCTACAGGCAAAGAAGGCAAGAAGGGGCTGACCAGTCTTTCTTTAGAGTAGTAAAAGGAAACGGATCAAAAACTTGACCGCGACAGCCATTTCTATCACCAATTAATTACAACAAAATGTCTGATTTTCTTCACGAAATGTTCAATCTCCCAAGTCATCTATTTGAAGTGTTTCTTATCGATTAATTATTAATTTTAAAATTACAATAAAGGTGAAACAATTTCTAATTTAGAGAACAAATATACACACAAAAACAACCAAAAGGAAAAACTTTTACCAATAAAAAAATTAAATAAATAAGCTGCACATATCAAAACAAAAACCATCGAGACCGCCGCCGTGGCGTAGTGATAAGCGCGCTAGCCTACAAAGCGAAGGTTCCCGGCTAGGGTCTGGACATTTTAACACGTTAAAACCCGCCCTTACAGTACCTTAACCCACAGCAGTCGCTAATGAACAAGCTATCGATGCAAATTCAAATAAACTAAAAAAAGAACCATCGAGATCTCAAGTCTGTGATAAGGCTGATAACGTTTAAAAAAAACAAATGTAGGCCAACTTAAAATTTTTAAATACGAAATGTATAACTTTTTCTTAAACTTTGTAGATGTGCATTTTTATATTTAACGAAAAATGTTTTGTCATTAAGGAGATCTTCAGAATGTTGATTTTTAATTTCTCTTTCCAATAAAATCAAAACTATTTCCAAAAGCCTTTTGAGAGTATTTTTCAAATAGTGTTTATCGGCTAATTATTGTAGTAGTTAGCGTAACTGAATTCTATGCCAGTGGTCCCGGGTTGAATTCTCGATCAGTTCTGGCAATTTTCGTCAATCCTGCCGCTCAGAGATCTAATAATTGCCTGGCATTTAGGTCAATCCTGCTAATAAGAGGTCAAGACCGAAACGAGTGGGTGTGGATTGAGGCCCACAGTGCTTCCACTTGCCTTAGCACCCATGTCAACAGGGTTACTCCAGTCATGTTAGATGAATAACCGCCGAGTCCATAACAGCACTACATGGGTTTCTTCCACATAACGGCATAACAGACAGATGCATCCTTTCACCCCGAAAGACCTAGTATAGTGCAGCGTTTCCGCCATTTTAACGTTTATACATTTTAAGGGGTTTGCTCTGTGTAGTCTGGGGCGCACCTGAAAAACTAAAATTAAAGTTTGAGCAACAATTAAAGATTACAGGATTCAATCATTGCGGGAAGACTAAATAAGTATCTTATCCTGCTGCTCAGTTTGGTTCTATTTAGGCAACTAGGCCTACGTTATTCACGTTAAGTTTGACAGCTTTAGAAAATGGTGTTACAATCAAATACTGCACAGACAGAAACAGGAACTTCTAGGTTAGCTTCAGTAACTGTGACTGAATACTGAATCACCCGCGATTGAAAAATATTTTGAAGAACGTTTCCTACGCAAAATTCAAGGCTTACGTAGGCATCATCACTAAAAAAAATATGGAAAATAACATATCTTACTTAAATAGGAAAAGGTTCTTTAAAATAGTATATTGTAATGAAATCTGTTTGTTAAATATAAAATACGTGTAATAAAATACTTCAGCAGATTTGGCTTAATATCTTGCTGTTAGATATGCTACATGAATATGAGTAGCAAGGAGGCCATGAATAGTGGTCACCAGAATGCCTTTTGCGTATGGATGGGCTGTGAGAAGGGAAGAGAAATCTAACAGTGCTGCCAACCTCAACAGTGAGACTCTATATTTTACTATCGTGCAATTGAACCTTATTCCCTTTGTTAACCACATGTCGCCTTTCAATTGATTTTAACTTTAAATTGCGAAAGAGAAATATCACGGTAGTTAGCCGCTCGATCACTTTTGTTAGTCGACGTTTTTTGTTAAGGGACACGGAAAAGTAATTTTGTTTAGCTTCAACTTTCTAGCATTTTAGTACATTGCATAGGTCTATTAGATTTTGTACAGCACTGTGAACAGTTCGACCGCGTTTTTGAGAAACCGACATTTCCGTTCATGTTAACAAACGGTTGTATTCGTACACTGCCCATAACAGATAGGTGGAGTGTCAAATTATTTACACTCAATCTGTTCGTTGCAGAGCTAAAATAAATAGTTCTGTTTCTTATCACATGGTCTGCCAATTAAATGACTGAATCATTTAAGAACAGAAGAGGTAGAGGTGTAAAAGACACTAGTCAGAGTTATCTCCTCTGAAAGTAATGAATTTCATTATACAGCCAGACCCTGTGGTGAATGAAGTGAAGGTGTCATTTACAGATTGGAAAATATGTGCTTTTTAGAGGGCCCGGCATGCTGATAAGCGTACTTTTCCATACAGTGAGGAAGGCAATGGTAAACCACGTCACTCCTCGTTTTACTTCGTAAAACCTCTACATGCTCAAACCAGCTTTTTGGCTGATGACCTAAACAACATATTCGTACAGTTAACCTACAAAAGGTTTCACGATATACTGTTCTCTAAATATAGTTTACGTTGTTGTAGTGGTAAACTGATACCAAAGAAGTCGCGCATGCGCACCGATGCTTTCCTTCCTTTACCCCTCGTTAAAACCAAAGACAAACTCGTGACTTAAGTAACTGCACTGGTAACGCAATATAAGTTGACGATCGTCAGCGAGAGTAAGACTGGACTATGCGGGGGCTGGAAGTGCTACCATTTGTGCTTTTCTAATTACATCATAGCGACAGCTCTAACTATGACATCATGTAGACCTAGTAGTTTTTGTCTTCCATTGATATACTCGTATTATGTTTACAACTATGTCGTTTTATACATCCCATTGTATTATTTATTGATTCTTAATAATTATCCTAAATAATAAACATTCATTCTAAATAAGCCATAATACTAGGCCTTAGCTATATTTAGTATCCTTTTTGGTCGTCAGCAGTAAACTGAATACTGCACTCTGACATTTGTAGTGATAGACTAGTTAGTCCGTGAGTTCCGTTGATGCGAGCTTATTATCGTGAGTAATACTAGTTTTACGGTAATTTCAAAATATTATTGTATTTTTAGGGTTTTCTTATTTTATTATTTTTTGTAAAGTTATGTTTAATTGCAAATGAATTTTAAACAATTCACTTTCTTTAAATAATTACATTACTCTTTACTTATTTAGTGTGGCGGGTCATGAACTGAATTTTATTACTTAAGTTTTTGTGGTGGTTATTTTTTTAGTTACACTCTGGATACATGTGTTATGCTTTCGGGTTGGCCGATGTAAGTAGGACAGATAGTATACTGTCCTCCCACCGCATGATAGGCGCAATCGTCAACTTATAGCGCGTTATCAGTACATAATGGTTAAGGAAACGTTTAAGGAGAACTTATCACAGAAGTTCAAGGAGTACGCCTAATTAAAAGAACAAAATTAATAGTTACATATTATAATAGTGTGATAAAATCAGCTGACATAAAAGTTAATAAGAAGAAAATAGTAATATTAATAAAAGTTCACTTACATCGCATGCATCGGATCCGCCTTCAGGTACTCCTGCACATATGGTGGACGCAGGTAAATCATGACCATAGGTTGTCGTTTCTAAACATTCCTCTCTTGACATTATTCTCACCGTAGCTTGTTTTGCATAACACGGATACGTAGTTGGATTACCAAGTTGCCTGTATATTTTCGGAAATTTTGGTTTTGGATATTTGCGACCAATTGGCGGCCGCCTTCTTGGAGACATGGCTCCAAAACCAATAACAACTGCCTGTTGACGTACGTAACTTGCTTCAAAAAGATAAAAATAAAATCCTATTATTAAAAAAAATAAAACGGAAATACAAAATTAGGAATTAAGGATATTTTCCCGTACACTTTGACCTATACCACTTTTTCTTTTACATGCATACCGGTAAGGTTAATGTTAAGATAACCGTTTAGGGTTTTTATTGTAAAGGCTTAAAAATGTTTGTAAATAAATTATTTGGAATTTGTTTTCCTGTTTAGCAAGGTTATAAGCAATAACACATTTCAGATTAGGTATATTTAAGTTAGATTAAATTTGGTTTTTGCTCACTGGGCGATTTGATTAGTTATTCATTAACTAAATATTAACAAAAAATCAATTTTTGTTAATTTACACATAAACTAACATAAAAACTAAGCTGATGTAGCTATAATAGTAGTATATGTATAACGGAAAATTATTTCTGAAATACGTCGGGAACGAAAAAGTCCAGAACTAAAAACATAATTCAAACACGCATATAGTGGTCTTTGGAGAAGACATTTTAAAATAACTTTGAAATAAGTAAATAAAGATTTTTTTATCATTTTTTTATTAAAATTCACAAAAGACTATGATTTTGAGAACACTGATTTTTAGAACGAGAGCAAAATCTTCCCAAGAATGTTTCCAGTGACACCACTTATATGAAATTACCTTAATGGGCATATATATCAATGAAGGAAGTTAATTCAGAATTACTGTTTTATAAAGATCTGAAATTTTCTGTACTTATTTCATGCGTGATTTTTTTAAAATTCTTTATTGGCCTTTGGGGCAGTCCAGTTAGTCAGCTGGTAGAGGGGCGCTTTTGATCGTTAAATACCACCGGTTGGGAAAGCGACTTTGTATGGTGACCAGCCGACAGCCAGTCATGAACAAACTCCACTTGGGCTCCCTTTTTAAACCCCTGCCTAATTACGTCAAAAATGTAGCACAAAAGCAGCTACCGAATTGGGTGGTTGTCAATAATGTAGCACACAGTTCCCGAAAACAAAATAAAAACTAAAAATACATTCCTTTTTAAGGTTATACACTAAAGGTTTTTTTTAGAATTCTGCAACATTAGGGGAGACCGGGGGAATCTCGCCACCTTAAGGGAAAATATTTTATTATTCATGTTAAATTGTTTATAATTCAATACTTATAATTTAATTACATTCTATAGATGTTTGGTATTTTACTAAATTTTTTGATTGCTGTTCCTGCAATTCTAAGTGCATTAAATGTATTTTTTGTTATTTGTCTGCACAGTGGCGAGATTTCCCCAGGTACCGGGGCAATTCCGTCACTCACTTTGAGTAATGTCGCCACCTCCAATAAAACTAATGAATTAGTGGGAAATGAAATGAAACAAAACGTTTTAGGAAAACTTAAATTTTAATTAACTTAATGTTTTCAAGAATTACTTAACAAGAAAAAAGGTTAAAGTTTGATCTTAAGCCCTCATAGGCAGCAAACTCTTTCTTTACAATTTTTACCCTTGTTTTAGATTCACTTTATTCAAGAATCGATTTCATATGAGTGGAAGTTAAAATAGCTGAGTGACTATGTTTGTGACTAAGTTATGACTATTTTTTACTATTCTGTAACATTACAATCTGTTCACTTGAACAACGTGACTGTTCACTTTAGAACAATCAGTAAATTTTATAAATGTTATAAAATAATTACGATTTCATTATAATGTTAATGATATTGAAAACAGCAATAAATTAATATTTTTGATAAATACAATGATGACTTTGAAGTAAATCAGTTAGAAAAAATAAGATAATAAGTGTAACAATGTTCTTTAAAACCTATAACCTAAATCGAAAACACTGTGTCTTTTCAGTCTTGAAAACCCGGTATCAATGTTAATTAGTAGATTCAGAGCCAGGAAGTTTGGATGATTGTTGAGTCTTTCTTCATATTTACGGCTGAATTTTGATATTGTTTGTTTCACTGAGTCAATATTAAGATCGGCATAGATAAAGGTGTTTTTGATGTACCACGGAATTTGCAGGGCCCGCCGTGAGAATTTTGACTGGAAACGTTCGAATATGTTTATGTTTGAAGTTTATGTTTATACACTAAAGTAACGAGCAGATCTATTGGCGTTTGTAGACTCACTACTCTCCGCCCTCACCACGCCTACTTTTCGAGTTACTCATGACAGTGGTGGGAGTTTAGTGCATTAATGAGTGCGTAAATGACGTCAAACAGAAACGTACGCCTATTGGACGTGTTCATCATTTCTATGTTCATAGTATTTTATGTTTTACATGTTTAACTTTCAACATAATTAAAAAAATCGTTTGCTTTATTATTCATTCACTACTTTAAACTCATAAATACTTAAATTTTGTTTTTATTTAGTTTAAAGTAGCTATTAAATTTGAAGATAGGAATTTATTCTGTTCTTTATAACTTGATTAATTAAAAATATGTATTTTTTTAAATTTTTATTATGACGCAAAGTAAAAAATGGTCAAAGCAAAAAAAAAATTTTTCATCATGTAGCGCCCTTTTTTGAGACGCTCTCTGAAATTCAAAAAATTAGGGGAGACATCCTTTGTGCACCTCAAAGAGTCACAAATAATATTGTAGTGACGTGAGAAATTTTTTTAAATCTAAGCTATGGAATTTTACGCGTGACAAAATTTTAAAATTTTCGTTAAATTCACATAAGAGATTGAATGTGATAATTTATAACTTGTAACGAATAAATATGAATAACTGTTTCTGATTCATGGAGTTTCTGATATCTCGCTTACCACCCCCTGATACCCCAATACGATATTACAAAACGAGTTCCTGATACCCCGCTTTTTGTCGGTTAGATCTACTCTACGAAGACTAAATAAAAGCTCTGTTCTAGTTAAATAAAGGCGAGAACGAAGAAGTTAGTTACTACATTTTTTTTGTTAGGAACTCATAACCACATTAGGCCTATAGTACTGAATACTGGCAAATGAGCTCCAACAATAAACAAGGGCTGAATGCCTTACAAATCAACTGGTTAGATTGCTGTTGCAAATCTTCAGAGTGGTTCATGTTAGAAATGAAGATAAATATTAGAAAATGAACCAGTTTTCAGGATACTTTAGTAGAAATAATAGAAACCAGACAGACATGTTCAAAGAATGGCAGTAGACGGATGGCCTCAAAGAGCGTTACTTTGCCATCCAAAATACAGAAGGAAAAGAAAATTGTCCTTGAAAAACATGGATACAGGAAGTAAAAAGCACTGCAGCAGCGAAAAATACCAGGGAGGGTGACTGGGACGACAAAAGACGATAGGCCTATACAGTAGGGTACGGTGAGCGAGGGAACCAGTAGGACCCCCGCAATAATTGAAAGATAATAAAAGAATAATTGAAATACACATTTTCTTACCTCTAGTTGCCAAACAAATAGGCGTAAACGATACCGGTCGATACAAAGCAACGACTGCTACATCACTAACAGCATCCGGTAGGTCTGGTACGTAATTTGGGTTCAAATAAACTTTTCTCACTTGTTCAATATCACCTCCTAAACCGCATTGATTTTTTAAACCAAAAAGAAGGTCAAATCGCTTCTCCATTACTTCCCCTGGTCGTCTGAAAACGCAAAATTATGACTGATAATTTAAAACAAAATTTTAGGTGTCACCGGATGGTGACATTAATTGGTAAACCTTGTCTGTTTGGTGGCCCTGAAAAGGGCCGTTTATGTGAGTGTCCGCCGGGGTGGACAGAGGTTGTTGATGGCCCTGAGAAGGGCCGGTGTAAACCTTAATGAGTTGGTCCTGAGAAGGACCGTTGTGCCAGTCTCGAAGGAGACCGGTGTAGGCAGCGCGTGGCTGCGACGAGAGCTGTGGCTCAGGTTGATGGCCCTGAAAAGGGCCGGTTAAAACCTTAATAAATTGGTCCTGAGAAGGACCGTTGTGGTGGTCTCGAAGGAGACCGGTGTAGGCAGCGCGTGGCTGCGGCGGCGGCTGCTGCGTTGCTGGCTGCTACAAGTCCCAGAGCATCTTCCTTCTTTATCTCGTGGATGTAGCCGGTCGATCTTCGTCGGAGATGTAGAGCGGCGTAATAAGAAGCGGCTTAGTGCACTGCGCTTTTATAGCTACTGAGAGCGCTGTGGTAGGGGGCGGTAACTTGGTTACCGCTTGGCCTTGGGAACAAAGCTTTCTGTCAGAACGCAGCCAAAAGGTTTGACGGTACGCCGCCAAAGGGTTTGTCCGGTACACCGCCAAAGGGCCTACCGCGCCGACAAAGGCCGGAAGAAGTATTGAAGGCCGGCAACACAGTAAATTAATGATGAAGGGATGGCGGTGACAAGGGTTTACTTAAATAAATACTAGGCTGCAACATCCTTCGCATAATCGCAGAGATTTTGTTGAAATCGGAAGGTTTTGTTTTTGATTCCTGGTCAGGTAAAATAAAACATTAAATTCATAAACAAAATAATAAGATCCAACATTACGAACAATTACCAAAAAAATGTTTATAGATATTGAAATGAAAAGTAAAAATCTGGTGTGAAACACTCACACGACTTTCCCTTGCCGATGTAAGTAAAAAAAACATATTTATAACCTACGTTTAATCATTTGTAAACAATGTAAATGAGAAACATAACCTAATTGTAATCATTAGTGAATGACGCAAAATGAAAATTGACCTCTGTAGAACTAAAAAATATGGAAAAATCAGTAATTGCCTCTTAACTAGGCTCTGTAGAGAAAACTGCTTAAAAATAAAAATTGTTCGTTTCTTAACTTCCTATAACTATGACAACATACACTAGTGTCGTAAAATGCAATTTTAAAAACCGCTATCTTAAAAATTGCAATATTTTACAGATTTTGATGAAAAAAAAACAGAAAATCAGTCATTTCTTCTACACTAGGCTCTGTGGAGAAAAATGTTTAAATTCAAAGTTTTAGGTTTTTTAGCTTCTTATAACTCTGATTCCGTACTCTTTTGTCGTAAAATGCATACTAAGGCCGCAATACGAGTATTAAAAATCCCCTTTTTACGGATTTTGATGAAAAAAACAGAAAATCATAACTGCCACTAAACTAAGCGTTGTAAAAAATGTATTTGAAATGAAAGTCGTAGATTTTTAAATGCTGTACAACTTTAAGAGAGCACAGCCTCCCCAAGAATTTCAGCAGACATTTTTACACTTATCCTAGTATTTTGTTACATCATAAAAATGTAATAAACGAGCCGATTTTTTAAAAAATCGTATTATCCGTTTTTGAGAGAAATCGCAAAAAAGTGAAAAATCGCAAGAATATTCTACTTTCCGGTTCATCGATTTTCTCGTGTCGAGTCTTTTAGTGGTAGCCTCTACCTAACTTAAGTTTCAAGTTTCAACTTCGTACGATGTTCCGTTTTTGAGATTATTATGTTCACACACACGCGCGTGCGCGTGCACACACACACACACACACACAGACCAATCGCTAAAAACATGTTTTTTGGGGTTCAGGGGGCCTGAAAACATGTACATACCGGTCAAAATTCGATTCCGAAAAATCAACATGAAAACGATACTTTCCTTCCCTACATATTCATGTAAACTACTTAAAATAAAAATTGTAGGTTTATTTACTTCCTATAACTATGACACATACTCTTTTCCTAGTATCTAGTACATCATAAAAAAATCTGGTGTGAAACACTCACACAACTTTCTCTTGCCAATGCAAATAATTTACAATATAATTTAACATTAGTAATAAAATATTAGAAATGAACAAAAACTAACCTCAAAAACATAACCTTATTTTAATCATGAGTGAATGACGCAAAATGACAATCGAACTCAGTTTGGCTTAAAAATACGGAAAATCACGCTTTCACGCTAAACTAGGCTCTGTAGAGAAAAAATGCTCTAAACAAAAGTTGTAGATCTTTAAATTTTCTATAAATTTAATTATATACACTTTTGTCGTAAAAATGCATACTAAGACCGAAATGTTAAAAAAATCGATTTTTTCTCACATTTTCGTGAGAAAAAAACAGAAAATCGCAAATTACCCGCTAAACTAAGCGTTATACAAACAAATGTTTGAAATAAAAGTTGTAGGTTTTTAAATTCTCTACAACTTTTATTATATAAGTTTTTGCGCTAAAATTTATATTAAAGCCGTAATCTTAAAAAAACAACGTTTTTACGTGAAAACAGCCTCACCGAGAATTTCAGCAAACATGGCGCCTACCCTATCTTGTAGAAAATAAAAAATTGAGTAAAATAGGCGATTTTAAAAAAAATTGTAGGACCAGTTTTTGAGAAAATCGCAAAAAACTGAAAAATTATACGAATAAACTACTACTTCCGGTTGACCGATTTTGATGAAAATGTTCGTGTCGCGTCCGGTAGTGGTATGTAACTTAAGTTTCAAGTTTCAAGTTCGTACGATGTTCCGTTCTTGAGATATTCTGTTCACACACAGACACACACACACACACACACACACACACACACACACACACGCACACACACACACAGACACACACACAGACCAATCGCTAAAACATGTTTTTTGGGTTCAGGGGGTCTGAAAACGTACAGATCCGGTGAAAACTCGATTTCGAAAAATCGACATGAAAACAATACTTTCCTTCCTATATATTCATATAGGCAAGAGAAAGTAAAAAATATGGAAAATCAGTAATTGCCTCTTAACTAGGCTCTGTAGAGAAAACTGCTTAAAAATAAAAATTGTTCGTTTCTTAACTTCTATAACTATGACAACATACACTAGTGTCGTAAAATGCAATTTTAAAAACCGCTATCTTAAAAATTGCAATATTTTACCGATTTTGATGGAAAAAAAACAGAAAATCAGTCATTTCTTCTACACTAGGCTCTGTGGAGAAAAATGTTTGAATTAAAAGTTTTAAGTTTTTTAGCATCTTATAACTCTGATTCCGTACTCTTTTTGTCGTAAAATGCATACTAAGGCCGCAATACGAGTATTAAAAATCCCCTTTTTACGGATTTTGATGAAAAAAACAGAAAATCATAACTGCCGCTAAACTAAGCGTTGTAAAAATGTATTTGAAATGAAAGTCGTAGATTTTTAAATGCTGTACAACTTTAAGAGAGCACAGCGCCTCCCAAGAATTTCAGCAGACATTTTTACACTTATCCTAGTATTTTGTACATCATAAAAATGTAATAAACGAGGCGATTTTTTAAAAAATCGTATTATCCGTTTTTGAGAAAATCGCAAAAAAAGTGAAAAATCGCAAGAATATTCTACTTCCGGTTCATCGATTTTCTCGTGTCGAGTCTTTTAGTGGTAGCTCTACCTAACTTAAGTTTCAAGTTTCAACTTCGTACGATGTTCCGTTTTTGAGATTATTATGTTCACACACGCGCGCGCGCGCGCGTGCACACACACACACAGACCAAATCGCTAAAAACATGTTTTTGGGGTTCAGGGGGCCTGAAAACATGTACACACATATCAGAGTGCGTCCGAAAAATCAACATGAAAACGATACTTTCCTTCCCTACATATTCATGTAAACTACTTAAAATAAAAATTGTAGGTTTATTTACTTCCTATAACTATGACAACATACTCTTTTCCTAGTATCTAGTACATCATAAAAAATGTAGTTAACGAGGCAACATGGTTTTTTTTAATATAAAAGAAAGTAAAAATAAAGAAATTTTATTAAATTCGGAGAAGGCGTTCCAGAATAAGAGTAGAAAAACAACTTAAGTACGCTTTAGTTATTTTTTGTAACTGATTCTTTTTCGAAGTTGGTCAATTTTCTTTTTTTAAGAGGAGACTGTACTTTG
The DNA here is from genome assembly GCA_035578175.1 of Catonia carolina. NCBI lineage: Eukaryota > Metazoa > Arthropoda > Insecta > Hemiptera > Achilidae > Catonia > Catonia carolina. The sequence goes on from JAQMRL010000001.1 coordinate 32,201,053, forward strand.
TATCCCGCCAATGTTAAATTTGATATTTTTAGGTACATTTTTCATAGGATTGGTGAAAGATAAGAAAATTAAACTTTACACACTTAGTAGTTGTAGGGTGGTTTTAGCTACTGACATTTTTTTCAATTTAATCTGTGGGCCATAAAGTTTTTAAAAGAATAACGAATAACATAAAAGTTTTACTATGTTTTTCTACGTTTTCCTACTGATTTTTTGAGCACCTGAGGAAGTAAAAACAATGTCGGTGAATGTGCATGTAAATGATAATTAACTGGTAAAAATTTTAGCCTGGTAGGTTAAATGGTTTCTGAAAAAAATGTACCTAAGTGTTAAAAATCTAAATTTACGGGAAAAGGCATAAATGAAAAACAAAATGTACACAAACATGTTTAATTTCCCAACAACAGTTGGTTAGAAAGCTGCACCAACAACGGAGAATATTAAAAATAGTGAAGCAGATATTTAAAAAAAAACTTAAATTTTTTTGCACTAAAACGAGCTATATAAAAATACGAAAATATTTGTTTTTGGCGACATGTTAATTTTTTAGGATAAACTTGATAAAAACTTAAATTTTTTTCATTAAAATAATTTTTTGTCGTAATTTAATGTGTTTGTGCTAGATCTAGGTCTAAACTATAATTATAAAAAACATTAGAAACCGGAAATCAAAATTTTAGTCAAAATCATCTTTCAGTCTTCCCTTAAAAGAACCGACTTTAAAAAAAACCAACATGATAGCCTGCTTAAAAACCACCAAAAATAGAATTACTTCAGAGCTCTGTAAAGTATTTAAAAAATAATAATATTTGTTTGAAAATTATCAAATACATAATTTACCTCATATCGGCATAACAATGAGCGGCTGTTATTACATGCCGATCTGTAACTAAAGATCCTCCACAAAAAACAAGCCATTCAGATCCCGTTTTTGGTTTCGGTTTGGCAAATGCTACATACCACGGATACTCAACTGTTAAATTACTTCCACCAATAATTTTTGGAATTGTCATTGGATTTATGTCGGCAATACCACATTGTTTTGTACGAGGTTTTCCTGGTAAACAAACAAAATAGTACATTAACATCTGTATCTTCCATCATTTCTCTTAATAATTTTTTTTCTCTTTAATAATTCTTTATTTACAACTGTAAAATTTTACAACAAGCAAATGTAATGATTATGACAATAATGTAAATGACATGATAGGCATGAGAGGGGTAGGGCCCCCATTGGTGCCTCCCCAAGAATGAAATTTGTATATCAAATTAGCAGGTCTCTACTCCAGCGTCTTTTAAGGCGTCTAGGGGGATTATCAGGTAAATGGACGGTGTAAAGTGAACGCACCAAGGGGTTCTCGTGTTTGTGTGACTTGTTGTGAAAGCGTTTGCATAGGTATTCAATGGAATTTTGTACAAGTGGTGTTTTCAAATCTGTATGTAAGGTTTTGTTGCTAACGTAAAGAGGTGCATTTGCTATAAGGCGTAATGTTTTTGACTGGAATGCTTGAATTCGTTGCAAGTTAGAGGGTTTGGTTGAACCGTAAATTTGGGACCCGTAGGTCCACATAGATTTCAAAAGAGAACAATATTTATGCGTAATTTTTGTGCCATTGGTAATTTTGATCGTTTGGGAAGTAGGGAATATAGAAGTTTAAATCTTAATAATATAATTTTTTATCCAATAGAACACTACACGATGACTTACGCCGCTCTCACACCCGTGAAATTCACTGTAACTCGACCTCGACGTCCAATACGAGTCGTACCCTTACATTTTTTTTATGTTCGCCCTCCCACCAGTGCGATCTCGATGCAACCTCAATCGAACCGATCGCATGCGACTCAGCTTGTCCAACATCTGCTCGACCAGTCACGTATAATCATGGCAGACGAAACAGCCAACGTAGTCTTTGTGCTTGAAGTTGAAAAATATCCGTGTCTGTACAGTTTTAATTCGACTGAATATTTTAGGCGAGACATTACCTTTATTTTGGCATCCGATAAAAAGACTTTAATTTGTTTTCATCGCAGGAGAGTTCCTGGGCACACATATATGCTCCTCTATTACGATTATTACTTACATACGGTGATATCCGACAGCTGCGGTTTTTCTCTGTCTTCTTAAATAGTAATAAGCAACGACTACGTCTTTTTCGCAATATGAAACGGTTCTTAATGTCACTTGACTTTTTGCAAACTGCAGCTGGATTCGAAGAAAAGGTTGAACAATTGCGTCGAGTTCGAGTCTCCTCGATGTGCGAACATGCACGACGCGACTCGTCGAGATCGAGCTATTTTAAGGGAAGACTGTACTTTGTACCCTGCCAATGTTAAATTTGCTATTTTTTGGTACATTTTTCACAGGATTGATAAACGATAAAGAAATGAAACTTTACCTATTTATAGATGTCGGGTTGTCTAGCTATTGACATTTTTTCAATTTAATCTGTTGAACTATAAAGTTAAAAATAGAATAACGAATAAATTAGCTACAATTTTCACAAATTTTTTTCTACAGTATTTTACATATTAATAACTTTTGCAGAATTTGAGAAAGTCATAAAAATGCCAGAATATGTGCATATGCAAGATAAATAATTGGTAAAAATTTCAGCCTGGTAGGTTTAATGGTTTCCGAGAAAAATGTACCTTATGTTAAAAATTTAAATTTGCGAGAACAGGCGAAAAAACAAAAGGCACAAATCAAAAACAAAATGTACGACTCAAACAAGTGAATTTCCCATCAACCGTTAGTTAGAAAGATGAACCAATGGCTGAGAGTATTAAAAATAGTAATGCAGATATTTTTTAAGTACTAAAATTCCCTTTGCTCTAAAACGATCCGTATAAAATTATGAAAAATATTCGTTCTTGGTGAGACGATAATTTTTCTGGGTAAACCTCTTAAAAACTTAATTTTTTTCATTAAAATACTATTTTTTACGTAATTTAAAGTTTTGTTGTTGAACTAGGTCTAAACAATTTTGGAAAACATAAAAAAACCGAAAAACGAAATTTCCAGTCTAAACCATCATACAGTTTCACCTTAATCGCGTCGAGATCGAATTTCACCGGTGTGAGAGCGGCCTTACGCCTCCCTTATGTCAATAACATACATCTAAAATTGTAACGTCGGTTCAGAGACAAACTTCAAAATCATAATCATTCCTTAACATGCAATATGAATTCTGCAGATCTACCAGGAATCGCAACCAAGACGACTGAAACGCCGATGGAATAGAGACATGATACATCAACGTAACTTTAACAGTAATTACGTGTACAAAAATATAAATTCAAATTTAATACATTTATCGTTATTTGGAGAGCTATCACTGGATGTTGTCCTCCTCAAAGCCATTAACGCGGTCCGTTTATTTTAATTGTAAGCACTTTTTGCTGGTTGTATTTATACAGTTAATAAAATAAAATAAAAACAAAAAAATAATAAAATTTCAACATTCTTAAACTACTGTATAAGGTTTTAAGAAAATGCAATTTCATCCTTCACCGTCTGTATTAGCAGTAATTGCAGAACGTTAAACCAAAAAAAAAAAAAAAAAATTAAGAAAATACATAATGTATTTTTGTAAAGATACTTACCTTTCACTAAAAATTCAGATGTTATTGCTATAAGAAAAAGACTTACAAACAACTTCATGATAACAGTAATTGTAAAACAAACTGTCTGGAATACAACCAAAATTTTTACTAAACCATTATTCCCTTGACTTAAAAGATAAAGTATTATGTATAAATAAAAATTTATGTTACCCATTTTTTTACAAGCATTCTTGATGTTATTTTGACCCCATTTGTTTTATCAAATATCGATTTTTTTAAAATGTTTTTTAACATAACTAATTAAAACTTAGACCTAAGCTAAAAAAAATTTTAATGAAGTCCATGCACTTACATTGTTATTCCAGATATACATTGATAAATTGTAACCAATGTAGAATATTCACTACAAATAAATATTTTTTTACAAACGATTTGACTTACAAACAAATATCGATTGGAAATTCGTTCTATTTTTTAATTCGTTAAATTAATTTCAATAGCCTACTTCTTTTTGGCGTGCCTATCCGTTTCGGATGTTGGCGATCACCAGGGCTATTTGATTGTTGTTGTTTAGGTCAACAGCCGAAAGGCTGGTTTGAACCTCCAGAGGTTTTACTAAGTAAAACGAGGAGTGAGGTGGTTTACCATTGCCTTCCTCACTGAGTGGAAATATATGCTTATCAGCATGCCGAGCCCTCTGAAAAGCACATATTTTCCACTCTGCAAATGACACCTTCACTTCATTCACCACAGGGTCTGGCTGTATAATGAAATTCATTACTTTCAGATATGATAACTCTGATTAGTGTCTTTTACACCTCTACCTCTTCTGTTCTTAAATGATTCAGTCATTTAATTGGCTGATCATATGATAAGAAACAGAACTATTTATTTTAGCCCTGCAACTAACAGATCGAGTGTAAATAATTTGACACTATTTGATTATTAGTCGCAATTCCAGAACAATGGTGTGGAGCTCTTACCGAACCAGGTCCTCAAATTAGGAAGCCAGAAATTCTTCTTCTACCTGGATTCCTCTTTCCACCATTTTCTCCTGCAGAATGCGTTGTAGTAAATCATATCTCTTTTGATTTCTCATAATATGACCGAAGTATTAAAGTTTATGGCAGTTAACAATTTTTACCAATCCCTGGCCCATGTTCATTCTCAACAAAATTTCAATATTAGTAACTTTCTGCATCCATGAAATTCTCAATATTCTCGTATACTACAAGCACAGTTCAAAAACCTCAAGCCGTCGTGCAGTCGCTCTGTTCAAGGTCCAAGTCTCAACACCATACAGAAGAACAGAGAAAATAATGGCATCTGAGGAGCCGTAATTTGGTGCCCAGTGTCAGGTAATGGGCTCCGAAGCACTGAAACCATTGTATTGAAAACCCCTACGGCCATTCCAATACGACACTGTATCTCCTGCGTTGTCCCATGGCCTCATTAATAATGATGCCCAGATTTTTGAATACTGGGAAACAAGCTCTAACTTATTCTATTCCCGTCTATGTAGGCTACTGGCACATGCCATGCATGTCCTCCCTGCTGATTATCATAAATTTAGTCTTGCTTCCACCCCATACTTTTCTAACTGATGCTTTTCATGCTTTTTAAATTGATGTCCACCCCATACCGTTTGCTTACTTCCATGATTTCAATACAGATTAGTAATACAGATTATTATGCAATTCAATAATGTCATTTTACTCAATCAGGAATGTTATAAAATACGTGAATTACGGGATGTTAAAATGTTAAAAGACACTTGCTATAATATTAGGGATGATTTTTTTTGGAAGTTAGTCTTAGGCCTACATACAAGTAGGCCGTATTTATTGCAAACTATGAAAATGGTATTCAAAGTTTACGTGGGAAAATTTACTGTCATTTACCTATATTGTCAACAATATTTTGTTATACAGTAGAACCTCAGAAACTCTATCATTTGTGAACTTGAAGTTGTCATGGTTTTGAAATGTCGAATTATCCAGAATGAAGGGTAGATGAATAATAGGTCTACAACTATATTAGACATATTTACTGCAAATTATTACGTTTCCTGTATTTATAACATTTAAAATGTAGAACTATATCAAGTACTATAATAAAGTATAACGTCTGATCACTGGACGTTTTAGCGCAGAACTGGTTTGACAAAATTCACTCCCACGTCCAAAAAAAAATTGGTTGGAAGTGAGCTGGTTCAAACGACACATTCACAAGGAGAAATCGTAGGGTATGGTGTAGGGTAGGGTATGGCTGGATAATGGATACCAGCTAGCTAATAAAAAAAATCTGGTGTGATACACTCACACAACTTTCTCTTGCCAGTGCAAATAATTAACAATAAACCTAACATTAGTAATAAAGCATAAGAAATAAACAAAAACTAACCTCAACAAACATAACCTAATTTTAATCATGAGTGAAAGACGCAAAATGAAAATCGACCTCATTTTGGCTTAGAAATACGGAAAATCACTCTTTCTCTCTAAACTAGGGTCTGTAGAGAAAAATGCTTTAAATAAAAGTTGTAGATCTTTTAATTTTCTATAAATTTAATTATATACACTTTTGTCGTAAAATGCATAGTAAGGCCGAAATGTTAAAAAAATCAATTTTTCTCACGTTTTCGTGAGAAAAAAACAGAAAATCGCAAATTACCGCTAAACTAAGCGTTAAACAAAAAACTGTTTGAAATAAAAGTTGTAGGTTTTTAAATTCTCTACAACTTTTATTATATAAATTTTTGCTCTAAATTGCATATTAAAGCCGTAATCTTAAAAAAACTTTGTTTTTACGTGAAAACAGCCTCACCCAGAATTTCAGCAAACATGACGCCTACCCTATCTTGTAGAGAATAAAAAATTGAGTAAATGAGGCGATTTTTAAAAAAATCGTAGGACCAGTTTTTGAGAAAATCGCAAAAAAGTAAAAAATTACACGAATAAACTACTACTTCCGGTTGACCGATTTTGATGAAAATGTTCGTATCGGGTCCGGTAGTGGTATGTAACTTAAGTTTCAACTTTCAAGTTCGTACGATGTTTCGTTCTTGAGATATTCTGTTCACACACACACACACACACACACACACACACACACACACACACACACACACACACACACACACACACACACACACACACACACACACGCACGCACGCACGCACGCGCGCATACACACGCACACACGCACACACGCACACACGTGCGCGCGCGCGCGCGCACACACACACACACACACACACACACACACACACAGACCAATCGCTAAAAACATGTTTTTTGGGTTCAGGGGGTCTGAAAACGTATAGACCCGGTGAAAACTCGATTTCAAAAAATCGACATGAAAACAATACTTTCCTTCCTATATATTCATATAGGCAAGAGAAAGTAAAAATACCAGGTATAGTGTTGCCAAACTTGACTACTTCTTATCTGTTTTCAACATCAATTTTATTTCTACATATTATTGTTGCTACGGTAGTTGTTGAGTTACCCGGATTTTCGAGTTTCCGAGGGTTAAATTTTTAAGGTTCTACTGTATTGTTAATAGAATTCACTACAAAACGATATAATTTCTCACATTTCTTTTATAGCGGGCCATAAAGTTCGCCATATTCTTTGTTTTTAACAGTGAATTTTGCAAATTATATGAAATAATCGACATTTTGTTTTATCTAAAATTACTTGTTATTTATTGATTGGATGATATTGACCAATCACAATCTTCACCCAACATCTGATTAGAAATCTTAGATTCTTATTGGCTAAAATTTATTTTATTCTGATTGATTAGTTTTCTCTCGACACACCACGCTGGACAGTGTAAGTTATACCAAATTGCGGACTTATTCCAATATTTATGTTAAAATGTGAACCATTTTGGGTCTTTTCCGTTTTCTGCATGCCACTATCAAATCCGAATTCCCTGAAGAGTTGCACAATTCTCCCACTCCTGCGTCTAGCGTGCCAATCTGACTAGCAACATTCCTGCGTAATGTCAACCGCTCCGATTTCACAATTAATTACTAAAAAGTCTGCATTGTCAGTCTATGAATTCTGATGATGATACTGCAGAGTTCCTTTAGGAAAGGGGAGTTATTGCATAATCCCAAAAGATGTGACAACTAAAAAAGTCTGTGTAAAACACTCAGACTTTCTCTTCCCAATGTAAATAATTAAAAAATATAACGTAATAGTAATGTAATAACAATTTAATGCAAAATATAATGTAAATAATTAGAATAACTTAAAGTAACCTGTAAATAAAAAATAAAAAATAATAAAAAACTCAAAATAAAACAATAAACAAAAATAGAATAGAATAAAAATAAAACAACAGAACGTGTAACATAGTACTTTTTACTATAAACTGTGACTGGGAAGGACGCATGTACGCGTGCGTGTGTCTGTCAGGGAATTTGGATATTTGATAATGGCATACATAAAACGGAAAAGACCCACCATTTTTGTTTGGGATTGATATTTTATTGTGTAACTAATATTATGTATTCATCAATTTAACAAACTCTTGTCTATACTATTTACTCTTGTGGCCTAATAACGTATAGGCTACATGACTTCGTGGAGGGGGGGCTGAAGCTCCATCCTACCCACGGCTATATGCCTGTTCGTGCGTTTTTCAACCCCTAATCTACACAGTATTTATTTAATTCTGTTGAACTTACTGCTTGAGTCACAGCTCCGTGTAGTTGCGGGGTGAAGGGTACGGGTGAGGTATAATGAATGAGTGACGCATGCTGGGAGAACAATTGTTGTATTACTCTGATACAAAACATTCGTTTTCAAACTTTCCCTATTTAACATATTTGTTTGTATTTATTACAATATTTATTTGTATGTTTTGATATAAAATGCTAAGTTAAATATTATGAATCCGACCAAGTTAATAACCCGGTAGGTATTTGTTAAATTAATGCGCCGAATGATAAGAATATTTTTTTAGTCTAGTTAGTACACGCTACCACTACAAATGCATCAGCTGTGAAGTACTACTAATCATTGATACACTCATTCATTTTCCCACTACTATAACAACGCACTGTATTCCTCCCAACTACACGGAGCTGGGACTCAAGCAGTAGCTTTTACTCAGATTAAAACTACTAAACCTAATGTAAAAAGCGGCGGTGGCTATTCAGGTGTAGTAGGTGATGTCTTCTTTTTAATGACAATTTTTCTCACCGATATTTTGTGCGACATACTTAAAAAAAATCATTAGATATTGTCGCCACCGGCTTGTAGTAGCACAATCTGTAGAGCTGTCATAGGACCGGCAGGAACGACGTGGCATCGATAGTGTCGTTCAAAATATGAAGCAAGATGATTGGGGAAGCCTTCGCCGCTACCTCAAAGAGGAGCAGCCGTTGGCAAGCGAAGGGAAGTCGTCTTTACGCTGCCTAAACGATTAGGAGCAGACGCCGACGCAGCGAACATCTTTTACCTCTGCCTCCGAAGAGAAGCAGTCGCTGGTGAAGCGAGCGGTAGGGAAGGGAGATGTAAGGAGCAGAAAGAAAAGACTCAAAGTTGAGCGGCAATTCTTCCGTATCGACCTGCGATGGTGATGGAATCGATACTGCTTGGTCACCTTCTCCTATCGCATTCGCCGATACCCCATATACATCCTGCCACTGGCACTCGCACTGAGAGACGGGTGACCGCTGCGCTATCTATCGGCAGCGGCAACCTCGTCACAGCGCCAACAGCGGGCAAAACATGTACGACGGACCGGCGAAAAAGCAGTACAGTATCAATGTGAGGTGGAAAGCGAAAAGGGACCTCTTGTCGGAAGAAAAATGAGTTGTTAGGGTCGATATATCGATATTTGGATTCTTTTTGTAGATTTTTGTAGTTTACTTTGTTCGGTTGTATTTTCAATGTCATTACTCCCGTAGGAATGACTACGCCATAAAATACATATTCCAAAAGATCAGGGTATTTGGTAAAGAAAAATGACGAAACCTTCCAGTCGGTATCCTGAGCCATCAGAATTACCGAACACAGTTGCCGAACTACTAAATAAACGGGAAGGCTCTCATTTAAAAGAACGTTGAGCATTGTCAAACATCAACATTTAGTATAATTTCTATGTGTAATTTGTTCTTAAATGTAAAATTTAGAAAGTGTGATGTAAAAGTTTAAAATGCATTTAGCACCAATTTTTTCAAAAATTTAAGCTACTTACACAATTTTTGAAAGAAAAGTTTGAATTTTGCATGCAATTGGTCAGAATTAAATGCTGAATCTAAAAAGGTTAATAACTCTAAATATAAAATTTTCGACAAAAAGTCCCTTTTCGGATTCCGGTTCATCAATATAACTTACTGCATATCACAGATAAAATAATAAACCTTGCGAAGAGGAAAAATAACATATCAGTTCTTGAACACTTTATTTAATAAAACTACTGAACTGACAGAATTCAACGTGGAAACGGTCGTGAAAAGGAAAGAGGATTTTTTGACCAACTTAAAAAAAATTAACACTAAATACCGAGTGCAATTTTTTGAAATTTTAGACCATTTTTTAATGGAAGTGGGCGTTAGTTTTCAGGATTGTGAAAACAATTAAATTTCTTTACCTTGTCGACACTAAAAAATTTGAACAATATAAATAGTGTTTCCCTTCTAAAGCTCTGCAAAATTTACAATCATATTGCTCATACAACTCATATTTACAAAAATACAGTGCTTTCGTAACGAACTAACCTGATTTCTGCCGATGAACATGATCGAACAAAAATAACGCTAGAGGTTTATCAAGAACTTCACGTAAACAAGGATATTTTTTACCGAAGCATTCAAAATATTTTCGTTTGTTTTACAGATTTCATCTACAAGTTTTCCCGTTGAAAGAAGCTTTTCATCTCTTAAACGAATAAAAACATACTCAAGAAATACTATAAGCCAAGAAAGACTTTTATTGTTAGCCAGTACTTTAATTCAAAAATTAATGTTAATGGATATCATGTAAAAACAACCATTTTATGAGTTCAAAAAATTATTTTATTTTACATTTTTTTACTCTCGGGAGTCTTGCGGATACTTATTAATATACTAGTTTTTCTTGGTTGTTTGTAATTCTTCACCTATTTTTGAAGGCACGAGCCCCCATTGATAAAACTGTTGGGAAATCTGCAACAATTTTAAAAAAATATTACCTCTCTATCAAAGAACCTCAGTAATATTCTTAAAACCATAGTGAAAGAGACATTCAAATTGAAGCAAACATTTTTGTAATCTTACCGCTTATTTTAACGACAGTTCGAAGAAATGATGCGGTGCTGCCAACACAACAATATGAAACTATTTGTATCAAGAAAGAAATCACAATAATAGGAAATGTTTGTATGTATATATGTATTTATGTATGTATTGAAAAATAAAAACTGAACTATTTTTAATCAGTAGTTTAATTCTTAACGATGTTATAGATTTATATTGATTGATTTAATATATTTTTTTCATTGATCCAATTTTTTGTACAATAAAATATATAATTAGCAATATAGTCAAGTATTTCTGTTGTTTCCAGAAATAACAATTAAAACAAATAATAACGCATAACGAGGAGTAAATTTGAGAATAAAATAAATTTAACGTCAATGAGTTTTGTTTAGAATTTGTTCTACGTAATATTAACATATTAGCGACTAGCAGACCAATCGAGATTGAACGGCTTGTCATCGTCATCTGTTGTGCCTGTGGGTGTTTCGTGCGAACAGTAGGAAGTGTAAAATGGCTGCGTTTGTTCGAAATGTTGTTCTGCCAAAGAGCTGCCTTTCAGCTTCATTTACTAAACATGGTAATTACATTTTTACAAACAACTAAAATTTTATTAGACGTTTGGATTTTCTGTCACAATATTTTGAATTCTCAGTTACTTTTCTTGGGAGTGCATTGATTGGTTATTAACCTTTAAACTAGGGTCAATTACCATTAAAATATAATTTAAATACGACTTTGCTGAAATATTTGTGTTTTATTTACACTTTTTAATTGTAATGGTTAGTGAATGGTATTAAAATAGAAAATAGGGGAATATTTTGGTCATGTATACTGGTTTTGTTGGCCTAATGCTGATAACTTAATTCAATGCTACATTTTTAACCTCGCCCTAAAACACCGGAGGCGAAACTAGTATAATAGTTTATTAAAAAATTGATCAATTAATTATAAAAAAAAGTTAAAATATGAAGTTATTCAAGTATTCTATCAGATTGGCAATTTTTTCTTTTTGTAATTATTAGGGTTGATTCTACAATAAAAGATTATAGATAGTAACCTAATAAATATAAGAAGAGTAGTGTACATGGATTACTCGTCTAGTAGTATGTAGTTTAAACCTCTGTAAAGCCAATTCCAGTTTGTACTGTACTGAGATAATACCAAAAACTATAAAATTTGTTGCCATAATTTCATTAAAATTGTGATATCACACACACTAGGAGATACTGAAAATTTGAATGAAAAGTAATTCTTAATTCAACTTACTGTTTGGATTGTCAAGTCTGTATTGTATGCATATTCAATTTACCACTTGATTACATCAAACAGAACCCATTATTCATGGAATGCCAATTTTATTTTACCTTAGCAGTATGTAAGATAATAAATGTACATAATTTATGATAAATTCAAGAAAAAGTTTATTTGCACACATCTAAAGCATGCAATTGTTCCATTTTCTTTACTACAGCTATTTTTGGATGTATTTATGTATTTCTTGTTTAATCTTTGGATTCATTTCTGCATGGTTTTAGAATATATTGATGTTGGATTGCTGTGATTTTTATGACCAGTACTATATTAAAATTGAACAACTACTGCTTTGTAATTTAAACAAATTAGTTTGGGACTGCCTCTGTAGAATAATAATTTGCGCGCTAGGCTACAACTTGGAGGCCTCGGGTTCGATTCCCGTTTAGGGTTTGGAAATTTTCACATGTTAAAACCCATCATAGTTGCTAAAAACCGAGCTGTTAATGTGATTTTAAATAAACTAAAATAAGAAAAAAATTGGTTTGGTTATTAGTTTCTACTGTAAATAGAAATTACTATTCACACGAGCATTATGTGCATTATCTAAGTTGTAGTTTTTGATCAACCATGTTTGTTGAGTGCTGTAATTTGTCTGAAAACCAAATGAAAGTTTGAGAAAGGTAAACTCATACAGCAAGGAAAGGCCTATGATAAACAATAGGTTCAATAATTAACTTGAAGACGTGTTTGTTTATCTAAGTTTTCCTCTGATGTATCTTTCTGCTTTATTGCATTTTACATTTATTTTTTATCAATTTTTGCAATAGGCCTAGGTACAGAATATATAAACAGTTAAATAGTTTGAAGTTACTAGAAGAGTTTTTTCCGTAATAAATTGTTGAAACAAAAGCCTGTATTAGTGGTCATCAACTAAATTTGATCAAGGTTCATTTAAAATTTTGATAAGACTCATAGTCTGGCCAACTATTTACTTAGACCTACCTTTCCGATTGTAAATTTTTAAATATAGCAGTCATCCTTAATCTTAATACGAATTGTTGATTTTGAAAAGGTTTGTGCAATACTATGAAACAACAGTTTCAAATGACTGTAGGCCTATGCACGAAAGTTGTATATTTTTTTGTATTGTAGCATTATGCTATCACAAGTTGCTTTCAGCCTTATCTCGGCTGTAAACTTGTCCAGCAAACATCAACTCTCTTCAGAGAAGCTTAGGTGTTTTTTGTGTTACACATTTGCTCTCAGCATGCACACAGCTTAAAAATTAACAAATTAACATCACATGAAAATAAGATCTGCATACAAAAAAAATTATTCTCTAGAGCTTGCAGTTGGTAAGAAATGAGTTGACAGTCTGGATGGGGATCGTGGTTCGCCAGTTGGTGACTTGAATATTTTGAAAATTTAAAATTAAATTTTTTAATAAAGTGTGTTTTTAACTCTTGTTTTCTGGAATTTTCTTCCAGAAATTTTTTTTTCTTTTTCTTCAGTTTCTTTTAAAGAAGCGCTCATTATCCAAACATTTCAGCTAAAATTTTATTTGGTTCTGTTCTGTTGATATAGCCTACGCTATTTTTGATTGATTATCTGTTTTTCACCCCTTCTGTGTTCTAAAAGGTTACAATTTTTTTTGCAGGAAAGTTGTCGTTTACTCTTGGTACTAGGTATTTTCCATGTCAGTTCAATTGTTTGTAGATCTTTGACACGTTTTTCCAGTATTACCTATTGTACAGTTGTTTGTATTTTTTAAAGTAGTGTTTAAATGAAATAATGGTTCTGAATCATGACATTCATTAATTTTTATGTTTTTTTATGCAGCCCTAATATAAAATGTTATTTTCATTGTCATAAAATACTGCTGTAGTTTTTATGTAAGTTAGTAGTCATATTTACGATATGACAAATTTTTCCCTTATAAATCAATTTTAAGTGCCACTTGAATTATGAACAGGATATACCATGCTCCCCAACAAATCTGACATATAGAGAAATTAACATTGGACAATTCATTATTATTATTTTTAATGTTAATTAATTATTAATGTACTGTCACCATTAGTAGCCAATAATTTTATTATTAATTGTTATTAACTGTTTCCAGTCGTTTCGGAAACGAATAAAAATGAATTTATAAAAGGTTTTAATGGCTAATAATTTAATTATTACTAAAAAATGGCAAAAATGTTATTCAATTTAATGTAGCGCGGTACTTAACATAAGACAAATTTTTTCGTATTTTAATATCTGTTCAGTAGCTGCAAGCGTTTAGACGTCGCTAAAAATTTTACTTTTGGTATTATCATACGAGTCGTGAGTTCAAATATGACACTAATTAATTTCTTTTGTTTTTATAATTTTTTTTTTTTTGTTAAATGATCATTGACTATTTTAATTGAATAAATGAAAAACATTTGAAATTATAATTGCAATTTTTAATTCATAAAATACTTTTTTAATTTTTTCTCATATAATAAACGTCACGCAATTACAACAATGCCTCACTTAATAACCATTGAAAAATTGGCTAAAAGACTTCTTAATCTGAATAACTACAACCCATCTCAAATAACTTATAAAAATATAATAAAATATTGGAAATACATTTTACTTTTTGATTGACAAATAATCAGACTGGATGTATCAAGTTAATCAGTTTTTTTAAAAATTTTTGATAAAATTATTTAGCAAAGAAATAAAATAAAAAAATTAGTGTGGGATTTAAACTTATGACTCGTACAATAATATCAAAATAAAAAATTTTAGTGACCGCTAAATGCGCACAGCTACTGAACAGACATCTACGTACGCGAAATTTGTCTTATGTAAGTACTACGCTTTATCAAAATTGAATAACATTTTTGCCTTTATTTATTAATAATTATAGTAGTAGCTATTAAAATCTTTTGTAGACTCATTTAACTTTCTCTTGCCTATATGAATATATAGGAAGGAAAGTATTGTTTTCATGTCGATTTTTCGAAATCGAGTTTTCACCGGATCTATACGTTTTCAGACCCCCTGAACCCAAAAAAACTTGTTTTTAGCGATTGGTCTGTGTGTGTGTGTGTGTGTGTATGTGAACAGAATATCTCAAGAACGGAACATCGTACGAACTTGAAACGTGAAACTTAAGTTACATATCACTACCGGACCCGACACGAACATTTTCATCAAAATCGGTCAACCGGAAGTAGTAGTTTATTCGTATAATTTTTCACTTTTTTGCGATTTTCTCAAAAACTAGTCCTACGATTTTTTTTAAAATCAACTGGTTTACTACATTTTTTATGCTCTACAATATAGGGTAGGCGCCATGTTTGCTGAAATTCTGCTTGAGGCTGTTTTTACGTAAAAACATTTTCTTTTTAAGATTGCGGCTTTAATATGCATTTTAGCGCAAAACGTTATATAATAAAAGTTGTAGAGAATGTAAAATTCTACAACTTTTATTTCAAACATTTTTTTGTATAACGCTTAGTTTAGCGGTAATTTGCGGTTTTCTGTTTTTTTTCTCACGAAAATGTGTGAAAAATTGATTTTTTTAAGATTTCGGCCTTAGTATGCATTTTACGACAAAAGTGTATATAATTAAATTTATAGAAAATTAAAAGATCTACAACTTTTGTTTAAAGCATTTGTCTCTACAGAGCCTAGTTTAGCGTGAAAGCGTGATTTTCCGTATTTTTAAGCCAAACTGAGTTAGATTGTCATTTTGCGTCATTCACTCATGATTAAAATAAGGTTATGTTTATTGAGGTTAGATTTTAGTTTATTTCTAATATTTTATTAATAATGTTAGGTTTATTATTAATTATTTGCATTGGCAAGAGAAAGTTGTGTGAGTGTTTCACACCAGATTTTTTATTCTGTTTCCTGATGACTGGAGTTATAAATGTAAGATTACACCCATGTAATATGATTAATGTTGACAGTACATTGTCCAATGTTAATTTCCCTATGGCCTGGTGTATACTGGGCACAGTTCAGGACAGGCAGGGCTGGAGCGAAAACTGTGCACCCATTGTTGCCTGCAGCGTACCATATATTGGGAGGCAGACATGTGTGGCACACAACGTGTGTGTAGTTGAGGCACAGTTTTAGTACTTGTGTTGAGCAGGAAACATGTGGTCTAAGAGAAGCTAATAAAATTTGTGCATACTGAAACCTTATTGTATAGGGTGATTCAAAAAGAGCGCCGGTTTTGATATATCAAATTAAGAGATTTATTTTATTGAAAAACTGAAAATAAATACATCAACAAGTTCATCTTACCTTCCGATTTCATGTATGAAAAATGATGTCATGCATGTGTCCTCCTCTACTGCGCTGGCACGCATCAACTCTGTCCATGAAATTGGATATTACTGCACGAAAAGTTTCGACTTCCATTTGCCCGATAACCCGTCGAATTTCCTCCTTCAAGTCATTGATGTTTCGGGGTTTATTGGCATACACCAATGACTTCAGATGACCCCAAAGATGAAAGTCACAAGGCGTCAAGTCACACGACCTTGGTAGCCATTGATGGTCGGAATTACGAGAAATGATGCGATCCTGGAACCGTTCACGGAGCAACAACATTGTTTCTCGTGCAGCGTGACAGGTGGCACCATCGTGCTGAAACCACAACTCGTCAATGTCCATTCCATCCAAATGACGCCACAAAAACTGCCTAATCATCGTACGGTATCGGTCTCCATTTTTCTGTCGCGGCTTGTCCTTCTTGATTTTCAAAAAAGTAAGGGCCGATGACACCGCCCGACCAAAAGCCGCACCAAACTGTCACTCGCTGTGCATACAAGAGAAACTACAACTGAATCGTCAATCGGAATGTTCTCCAAAATAGAAATGAGGTCAAACAATGTTGCCAACCGATAAACAAAAATTTACCAGCCGTTTAAAAACCGGCGCTCTTTTTGAATCACCCTTTATGATACCAATCATCCTGATTTCATGAAAAACTCTTTTACAGTTGTAAACCTAGTATAATTCTTAAATGTAGTATCGTCAAACTTGTGTTAACTTGAACTTACCATGCGTTTTACGTTTTTTTATAAAGTCACTTTACCATAAAATTTTCTCCCTTCACATTGAAATACAATGCAATTAAGTAATTCAATACAATGCAAGTAAAATTAATTCTTCTATACTGGAATCGGATGAATCTGATTGTAACATAAATCATTCTCACTAAAATGATCCAACGTGCTAAATGGCCTAACTGGAGCTAATTTCTGAACCTGAAAAAAATATTAGCCTGTCCTGCTTCTCCAGTATGACACTGGGAGAAATATCTGCTCTGCCTGCCCTGCTCGTCTCTGTCTCTAACGCACTGTGCCACCTGCGCTCCAGTAACACCCTGCCTAAACGTCAGATTTGTTTGGCAGCACGGTATATTATTTATGTATGTTTTAAAAAGAAATACAGTATGTATTTATTGAAATATGTTATGACTTATTTATAAAATAGGTAGGCCCTATTATAATTATATTTTTAGTAAGTTCCATACTCTGAACTTTAATCTACAGTGATCGTGAGCACTTTGCTCAAGCTTCCATTTGGAGCTTAAGTTTTCTTCCTTGTCATTTTCACTTCATCAATTCCAAAAATGCTTTTTTTTTGTTTTATCATTCCAGGTAGGTGTTTTTTTTAATCTTTTTCTTAGAAAACCCTTAATGTTCTTAAATTTTTTCTCCGTATTTATTTCTATCTTCTCTTGCATCGATCTTGTGACATGTAGGTAGGAATGAACATCTTCTTTTTTTTTATTCCTAATTTGTGTACGTTGCAATCTGTTCAATTTAGAACAATAAACAACCCCATGACCCAATGAGATGAGGATAATGTGTATGACGTGTTAATGAGGTCTAGTCTTGTACAGACCCAGGCCAACCATTCCTGAGAGAGTATGGTTAATTGAACCCCAACCATCAAAGTACACCGGTAACCACTGTCTAGTATTCAAATCCGTATAAAAGTAACTAACTTTACTAGGATTTCAACCAGGAACCTTCGTCTCTGAAAATCAGCTGTTAAACAGCTGATTTTGGCGACGACTTACCTCTAGACCAACCCGGTGGGATTTTTTTTTTTTATAAATGTGTTTATTTTTCGTTACAAATAAACAATATTTGTAAATATAGATAAAGGGTAGATTTCAAATGCTCAGATCAGTGAGAATTACAGGAATCACGTACTTTGTTGTTCTTACAATAAACTAAACTGCCCATTTTTCAATTTTAAAAATTTGTTTCGAATATCCTCGTGCTCCTCAGGATTATTGTAATATACTACAGGAGTGAGTAAATTTAAGCGTAATATTAAAAACAGTTTGTGTGCCAAGTACTGATTTTAATCATTTTAATGCATAGCAGTACAGCTTAATTTTCTAGAAATACTGTCAGTAGGATCTTTCCAGGATAATTTATTAAGGATAATATCAATAATAATAATTTATTATTTATTTAAGGTGACAACTAAAAACTTTATTATTAACAACTAGTTTTGATTTATGTTGTACTTCTAAATTTTTTAAGTAGTGATTCAAACCTAAGACCACCAACTTTATGGTAGTATTATTATGGTACTTTTTCTGATGGTAATTTTGTTAATCAATTTAATTAATATTATTATTAATAAATATAATTTTATTAATCAAATTTTTATCTTTTTTCTAGTTGCTTTGTTTTCGCTAAGAAATGGCAATTCTGAAAAATAAAAGAAATAGAATATTGACCATATCTTTTTCAAATATTTTCAAGAATTTCGTTTTAAAACACTCATAATTTATTGTTGTAAATTTTGCAGTGAATTTATTTGTAATGTATTTTCAAAAAATGTAAAATGGTTTTATATACTAATATGGTTATTAATTACCAAAGTGTTGATGGAACTTTAATAAATGAAATTATTTTAAAAAATCAATCTATTTTATGTGTTTGTTTATTAAATGGTTGGATGAAATGAGAATTGGTCTTTATTGGAATGAACACTTGTGTATTTTATGAAATGAATTAGCTAATGAAACTGACCTTGATTGCCTTGCACTGTTGTATATTACTGTGCATATTTTTTTAATAGTTGGCTATCATATTATAATATTCTGTTGCCTTATATTGTCTACACATGAGTTCATAGTACACAGTACATTGCCCTATCAAAGTTTACTATTACCCAATTTATTAATTTTTTTTATGTATCGTTTATATTTTTGTTGAACAATATCATTGTTAAATTTTTGTAACAAAATTAACAGATGTTGAAATTGTTAAAATATTTTCTATGAGCTGGTTTTTTCAAAGGGTAATTTTTTTAAAATTGACCGCATCCAGGAGACTTCAAAAACTTAGTGGCGAAGCAGTGAATGTGGTCTTAAGATTCATATGTAATGATTTTCTATCGTTTAATGAAAAAAATATTTTATTCTGTGAATCAGAATAATCTATTTTGACAATCTTCAGAATTATAATATGTAGTGTCATATTAAAGCCAATATAACTAAACTACATACGTATTTATAACAGATTATATTTAATACTAGCATGCCCCGTTGCAACTTTGCACGTGAAAAATGGTGTAATCACATTTTTTTAAAATATGCAGCAGAAATTAAAACAAATTAAAGAAACACAGAACTTTACTTTTATAAAATACTCAACAATACAAAATCGTATCTACATAATAAAATACAATAAAATTATCATGTGATGTTGTCACCAGCTGATCCTTAGCACCACATCGCTATTTGCTAAATCATATGACTTTATTTATGACAAATATTTATTTGAATCACATCAGCTGGTTTAAAAGCAGCAGATTATTTAACCTCATAAAAGCCTTAATGTAGGACATAAACATTATTTTCAACCCTTTAGGGCTAACTTTTTAAGGGTTTCAATAGCCTAAAACCTACACTGGCATCAAAGTTACAACTTGAAAAAATGCATGAAAATTGATTCAGCAATTTAGGAGATAAAGGGGAACATACATACACACACACACACACACACACACACACACACAAACACATACAACAAATTTTATATATATGGATAATGTTGCTACAGTTAAATTAACTGTTTTTTTATATTCAAGAATCAGTAGTGTAAATTCATATTATTTTATCACATTATTATTAAATACCATAATAGTGTACGTGTATGATGTTTAATCTAAATTACTCCATCTGCTTTAATGGTTGATGTCCCCTTCAGTGAAAAAATTCGGTACTTATGCTGCATTAAACTTTTTACAGAGAAACGTTCTACATAAAAATAACAAAACAAACTATATTGAACAAAAGTTTAATAATCTACTTTACAGTTTACATGAATTGTTTGACGATTGTTTACATTTCTGTGACTCCCAGAGTACAGTAATGTCATTGAGAAGTATTAGATAACGGTTTCCACCTTAAGTTGCCATTGCCGACCACCACATTTATTCTTCGAGGTAAGAATCCAAGTGATGGCGAGCTGTACCTCTGTGTTTCTTATTTCGCCATTTTGCTGATCCCTACATGCGTTCTCGCTCGTTTCAGAGTTAACAAAATTATATTTATGATTTCACTGTCAAATGTTGAAAAGGCCTTCGGGCCAGCCCAGTCAGTCAGCTGGTAGAAATTCGCTATTATTTGTTAAGTAACACTGGTTGGGCAAGCGACTTTGTATGGTGACCAGTTGACAGCCATCCATGAACAAACTCTACTGGGGGTCCCTGTTCAAACTCATGTCTAATCAACGTCAAAAAATACAGTAAAAAGCAGCGATCAAATTGGGTAGTTGTCAACAATGTACAGTTCCCGATAACAAATAAAAGCTAAAAAAAAAAAAAAGTTGAAAACCCACATCTTCTAACTTGTCCGTTTTGTAACCCCTCCAGTTAGAGGGGTTACACGATGTGATATATGATAAGTACTATCAACTAAAAAGTGCTTTAAAACTATTCCAGTAACTTGAGCTGGTGGTCGGTTTAAAGCGTAAGTACCAAAAATTCTGCCAGTATGTAGAATGGCCTGGCTTGTAGTCATATTTTCAGTCGTTGAGCGAAATGTCGTTCTTGAGTTTTTTTGAAGTCCTCCAGCAGAGTGTTCCACGTTTTGGCTCACATATAAAATGGTCTCTTTTCAGTTGCTCTGAGATTATGTGCTGGAAGGCAGTGGTTGGTCGCATGCCATTTATTATAATCATGAACCTGCACACCTGTCCTCAGCCTATTTAGTTCCTTGATGTGAATGTAGTTTATGGCCTCCAGAATTTACAGGTTTATTGCTGTAGAATTTTTAGTTCCCTGTACGTTTCTCTCCTCGATCATGTGAGGTGGAGGTTTGCCAAGATTCCAATAGCTCTCTCTTGGATGGACATCTCTTTATAGGTTCCCAGCTGATGGCCTGTTTTGTAGCCATATTTTCAGTCGTTAGGCGAAATGTCGTTCTTGAGTTTTTGAAGTCCTCCAGCAGTGTGTTCCACATTTTGGCTCATATATAGATAGAATGGTCTCTTTTCAGTTGCTCTGAGATTATGTGCTAAAAGGCAGTAGTTTGTCGCATGCCATTTATTGTAATCATGAACCTGCACACCAGTCCTCAGCCTATTTGCGTCCTTGGTTTGGATGTAGTTTATGGCATCCAGAGTGTACAGGTTTATTACTGTAGAATTTTTAGTTCCCTATACGTTTCTTTCCTCGATCATGTGAGGTGGGGGTTTACCAAGATCCAATAGCTCTCTCTTGAATGAACATCTCCTATAGGTTCCCAACTGAAGTGTTTCCCCAAACTAATATTCCATAATGGAGATGTGACTCAAACATTGTGTAGTAGGCAATTGTGGCTGTTGTCATGTCATGTATGCTTTTTATTTTCTGTATTACATACAGCCTTGTGCTGAGCTAGCTGTATAGAAAATTGATGTGGGGTGTCCATCTAAGATCATCATCAACTGTTATAAAAGCCAAGCCAATTGCTGTGAGCACTGGGCTGTGTATGCGCATACTTGACTTGGGCCCTGCATAACCCTCTGACCTACAGTAAGATGTACAGTCAGTGTTGTTGAAAATTGACAACACTTATTGTATTTTGTAGGCATGCTGTTCCATTGTTGATTACATACGCTGCACTATTGCAGTACATACAAGACTATACTAATGCAGATGCATGTTTTGCGCAGCGCTCTCCTTACGAAAATCAGGTTATACTAAGGTATTTTGTTAAGGCGGCTTCCTCCACATTGGGTAGCCTTCACAATACAGTAATACCCTACAGGCAGTCGTTTCTGTTTGTCTTCCCTGTAATAGCTGTTTATCTTTGCCTCATTTACTACCACGTTGCAGCTTTGATAGTACTGAATTGTTAAATACGACACAACTTCCAATTGATTTAGGTATTTTCTGCTTGGCAGTAGTATTGTTTCAGAGTTACTATAATTTTCTGTTTATTGTGGCAAATCTTTCGTGAAAAGAATAAAATGTTAAGTATTGTTTTCCTAAAGTAAATGGGATTTATTATTTAGGCTATTAAATTAGTGACTTTATTATTATGATAACAAATTCAAGTTCTATGAAAATCTCTAACTGCACAAAGTTACATTTACTGTTTACCGGAAATAAATCTCTGGAAGTACCTCCTATTTAAAAATTTGACTTGCCATGAGTAATGGTGAAGTCGCAATGTTATTAGATTAAATAATACAAGTGTTAGAATCCAGCCCTTTATTTCATTTGTATAGTTTTAAAAATCATCTGACTTAATAAACTGTGATATTATCCTGTTTAAAACAATATTCAACTTATTAATTCTAATTGACTGATAATGTTCATTTATAGATTTATTTTATTAAGTAAACATAGTTCATTATGCTATGAATACAAAGTATTAGTATTTAATGTTCAATAAATTACTGTGGCATTGTATAACAGTAATGTTCATGATAAACTTGTTTTCCTTAGTTGCTTTTAATTTGCTATATATAGGGTGATTCAAAAAGAGCGCCGGTTTTGATATATCAAATTAAGAGATTTATTTTATTGAAAAACTGAAAATAAATACATCAACAAGTTCATCTTTCCTTCCGATTTCATGTATGAAAAATGATGTCATGCATGTGTCCTCCTTTACTGCGCTGGCACGCATCAACTCTGTCCATGAAATTGGATAATACTGCACGACAAGTTTCGACTTCCATTTGGCCGATAACCCGTCGAATTTCCTCCTTCAAGTCATTGATGTTTCGGGGTTTATTGGCATACACCAATGACTTCAGATGACCCCAAAGATGAAAGTCACAAGGCGTCAAGTCACACGACCTTGGTGGCCATTGATGGTCGGAATTACGAGAAATGATGCGATCCTGGAACCGTTCACGGAGCAACAACATTGTTTCTCGTGCAGCAACTGAATTTTATACGGGTGATATTGGAGATCGTACCGAAGAATTCTCCGTACAGAAGAACATCGTAAACCCAATTGTTGAGAATGGCGACGTATTGATTTTGCTGGGCTAACAGCCACACTGTCACGAACCAACGCAACGTTCTGCTCAGTTCGGCTAGAACGACGACGTCCAGAACTTTTAAGGTTGACTGTTGAACCCGTCTCAAAAAACTTTTTCATGAGCCTGCGAACTGTTGATTCATTCGGTGCTTCATTACGTCCTAGAGTACCGCGAAGTCGCCTGACAGTAGCCGCATAACTCTCTCCACTCTGGTAAAATGTTTTGACGATTAACACTCGTTGTGCAATAGTAAACTTCTCCATGGTTAGACACAGACTGTGAGAGTACTACACTGCGAACAAGAGAAACTACAACTGAATCGTCAATCGGAATGTTCTCCGAAATAGAAATGAGGTCTAACAATGTTGCCAACCGATAAACAAAAATTTACCAGCCGTTTAAAAACCGGCGCTCTTTTTGAATCACTCGTTAGTTAGTAAGCCTGCATGAATATCATCCCATCCTTAGACCAGGCAGTGAATTATTGTATTATTTTATTACTACTGTAATTGAAGGACTGTTGATTTAGCAAAAAATATGTTATATGAATCTTGTATTCTATTTATTAGGCCTATATTTTGTATTCCTAGTGCTACAACATTAAACAATTATTTTTAAGGACTCCATGTTTAAAGTTAGTGTTTATAAACATTAATTTATTTTGTATAAAATTAAGTTGTCATTCTAATTATAACTCTTTAAAAGTAGGCTTCAATTTTCAAAGTTTTGTAGGTTTAGATTATTTGCTTTGTTATTATAAGTTATTATAAGCGTTGTTAAGTCGTAAGGACTCCTGTTTTGATAATTGGTTTTTTTTTTTTTTGCTTGGCTGTTAGCTTGTTGTTTTTCTTATTGTTAGTGTTTGTATTCTTTCTAATTGTTATCTTTTCACGCTGTAGGTGTGGTATCATTGCTAATCCCTGACAAATTTACTTACAAGCTTATAAGCATATGTAGTTAGTTAGTGTTTTTTCTCTTGACGTCCCCTGGATTTATGTCCCGATACGTAAGTGCAGCGTTTCAAGGATTTCTATCTGTTGCTGCACTTCTTCAACTCATGTAGGTCGTCCCCGCTTCCCTGTTAGTCCCTTTCATGGAGGTTGGGATAGCTGTAAGGGGTGAGTGGAGGCCATCATTTAAAAAAAATAAATAAAAAATAAGTTGTTGGCTACACTATCTAAACATTTTTGTGTATCCTTTTGGAATATTTCCAGTTTAACCATTAGGGAAACTTTTATAAATCTTTACTCATTTTCTTTAACAATTAATGTTTATATTTGTTATAAGAAATTGCTTTATTCTAAACATACAATTTGATGAATTCATTGTAATGAATTTATGTTGTGAATTGACATGGGATTAAAATTATAAGAAATTTGTAGTCATATTTTTAAAAAAATATGTAAAATCCATTATGTTGTTGCTCATAACAGGCAACTGGAGTGTTAAATTATTTGCACTCAACCTGCTAGTTCCAGAGCTACAAAAAATAGTTCTGTTTCTTATTACTTGGCTGAAGAATTTAAGAAAAGAAGAGGTAGGGGTGTAAAAGACACTAGTCACAAGTATTTCCTCTGAGAGTAATGAATTTCGTTATACAGCCAGACCTTGTGGTGAATGAAGGCGCATTTACACATACAATGATTTGCTGGCGCCAGTATTGATGCAAGTTTAATTTGCATGCCAGTTGAGGTTTACACATTAAACGCTTTTTGTCGCGCCACTTCCATTTTATTTTGCTGTTGTGTAGTGTCAAGTTCGTGAAAACTTCCAGAACAGTGATTGGTTACATTGGTATTGAGAGTTTGGAGGTCTGTTTTTATAAAACGAACAATGTACATCCCACAAATAAGGAAGTTGTTCATATTTTCCCAAACATTTATTGTTTTCATCACTACTTCACTTCTTATTTAAAAAAATTTAGCTCATTTTAGTTACCGTTTAAAGATGCAGCAAAATAAAAAGCTATGTATATGAAAATATATAATAACAGATAATGGATGATAGTAAAAAATCAATTCGCAATTGAACCACCTTCTGTATACCAATAGCTTACTGGCGAGGTGAAGGTTTATACATGTAAATGTTTATTTAGTGGTGCGCCAGTCACGTACTGGCGAACAAAATTTCAGAAGGCTGCAGAAAATTTCATGCAAGTTTCTTTCTGTGCATGCATGTTGAAACTTGCGCGCCAACAATGGTTTACACACGCATGCATCGTTTTACTGGAGCGCCAGTTCTCACTGGTGCCAACAAATCATTGCACGTGTAAATGCGCCTTGAAGTGAAGTTGTCATTTGGTAAGTGGAAAGTAGTTGCTTTTCAGTAAGCCTGGAATGCTGATGAGAATACTTTTCCACTCAGTGAGGAAGGCATTGGTAAACCACCTCACTCCGGGTTTTTCTTAGTAAACCCTCTAGAGGTTCAAACCAGCCTTTCGGCTGATGACATAACAGCAATATTGTGTAGGCAATGCAACAGCTGATATAGTGTGATTTATTTTAATTTGCAATCGGCCTATATGCCAATGCTCCTCTATACCAATGAGATGAGGTGTAGTCGTGTACAGACTCAAGCCGACCATTCCTGAGAGAGTATGGTTATTTAATCCACAACACTGGCCGCATTGGCATAGTTGGTAACGTGCTCGCCTCTTATCATGCGGTCTTGGGTTTGAATCCCATTCAGGCACAGCAAATTTCATACGTTACAAAATATCATTTTATCCTTCACCATCTGCATTAGCAGTACTTGCAAAACAGTCAGACGTTAAACCAAAAAAAAATCACAACTATAAAAGTAACTCCTTTTTTTAGGATTTGAACCATGGAACCTTTGTCTCTGAAAATCAGCTGTTAAACAGCTGACTCATGGCAACGACTTGCCACTAGACCAACCCTGTGGGTTAATTTTAAATAAATTAATTTTTGTTTTCTTGCACTTTTACTAGGATTATTATGTCTCAGGTTAAAGTTAAATTTTCAAACTCATTTTCTGAAAATTTTATTTTATATACGTTTTTCTCAGCATCTAGTAAATAACAGGGATGCAGTTTTTGTGGTGTATTTTACATAGCCTATTAACCTCTCTGTTACTAACTTTGAGTTAGATACAGATGGAGATCTTTTTTTAAACCACTGCATCAGTGAGGTTGGCCAATGAGGTATTTAAATCTGTTTTTTTGATTTCTTTTAGGACTTAGAGGAATATCAACAGCTCCTATTGTTTTTTCACCAAGAAAATCTGCACCTGATCGTACTGGAAAAAACATAGTCTTTGTCGATGGTGTACGAACTCCATTCCTTCAGTCCGGTACAGACTATTCAAAGTTAATGGCACATGATTTGGCTAGACATTCTTTATTGTAAGTATAAATTTTAAATGGGTATACCTTGGACAATTTGAATTGGCACAAGCAGCTTCGGTGTTTATCTACTCCACTCTTCACCCCTCGCCATGCAACGACGGTACAGTCACAAAAGTATACAATCGCTACTGTAATGTACGACTCACGCATAATCACTACTCTTTGTTTTCACTCTAGTTATTATTAATCTGTCAGACATAATGATGTGACTAATTTGTTTTCATATGATTTTCTTTTCATTATTTAATTCAGACCAATTTGTTTAGTTGGTTGTGTGCATCTGTAGAGTATAGTTTAGTGAGTTTTTGCAGTTTAGTTCTTGTAATTTATAATTTAAATTTTTACTGGGTTGTAATACAAACTTATTACTTACTGGGTTTTACTGAGTTTTTATAAGGTTTTAGGCATTTGTTTACATTAACATTTGTAGACCTTGTTGAAAGAATAGGTTATACATATACTTTATGTGGAATTGTGTGTACACGTAGAGCAAGAGTTGTGCCAGTTCGAATTGTCCACAGTATAAATTATTGGGAATTGAATTATTTTCTTTACCCGATCTATTTACCGATTGAAATGACCACATTCGGTCTGTAAATAAATCAGGCATGAAATTTCTTTAAACAAATTTTTTAAAGCTTGTGTTAAATATAATTCAATTTATGTATTTTCTACTTGCCGAAGTAGGTTTTTGTTCAAACAATTAAGTGTTGTGATTGTGGACATTGAAATTGTGTAAATAGGTATTGTGTGCTATATGTACAAGTAACTGTTAGAAGGTATTCAATCTTTTAGCCAATGAACGTGGAGGGTTATCTTTTACAGAAAGTTTTTGGTAAATAGTGTCCTAAATCTTCAACAAGAAAGGATAGGATAAAATAAACTTTCCAGAGCTGCAGTGTTAATAAACTGAAAGGACCACGTCAATATAATACAGCTGGCCTGGTGTAGTGGTCAATGTCATTAGCTTCTATGGTAGGGGTTTCTGGGTTCGATTACCGGTCGGGTCTGGCATATTTTTATTTATCACTTTTCATTGTCTGCATTAGCAGTAATTGCAAAACAGTCAGGCGTTACACAAAAAAGAAAACCAATACAATCAATCAGATCCGGAGCATGTATTGTATATTTGATTTAATTAGTATACTTATTAACCCGGTTCAAACGGCTGATCTTACGAGGGCGGTTCAGAAAGTAAGTTTCTTTGTCGGCTAGTTGGCGAACGGGTGGGGGTAGCGGCATGATCCGAGTAGCGCTGTGTGGCTCTGTTTAGTGCGCGTCTGGCAGTGCCGCTGTGAAGGTCGTGACGTTATTTGTTGTGCTGCAACCTTGCTTTCAAAATGGCCGCCATTATCGAGTCTCCCACCGACTGTGAAGTACGTTCAGTTATCCGATTCATGTGGGCAAAACAAATGCCACCAGTGGAAATTCATCGTGAGTTGTGTTCGGTATATGGAGAAAACATAATGAGTTACACTGCCGTGAGAAAATGGTGCCAATTGTTTAATGATGGACGCACAAATGTCCACGATGAAAAGCGATCTGGCCGACCATCTGTCATTACTGACGACCTTGTTGCGAGCATTGACCACAAGATTAGGGAAAATCGCAGATTCACGATTACAGAACTTTCTGAGTTTTTTCCTAACATCTCAAGAACTCTAGTGTATGAGATAGTGACACAGAGACTTGGTTTTCACAAATTTTGTGCTCGTTGGGTCCCTAAACTTTTGACTGATGAGCACAAAAAGAAGAAAATGGGATCCGCTTTAACCTTTCTTTCGCGCTACCATGAAGAAGGTGAAGAATTCCTTAGTCAGATTGTGACAGGTGACGAGACATGGGTCTCCTATGTGAATACCGAACAAAAGAGACAATCGATGGAATGGGGTGACTCGTCATCGCCAAGAAAACCCGTGAAATGTCGCCAAACATTTTCGACAAGAAAACTTATGGCAACAGTGTTTTGGGACAAAAAAAGGGATTATTCTAGTGGAATTCATGGAAAGAGGGACAACCATAAACGCTGCAGCCTATTCTGACACTCTCAAAAAACTGAGAAGGGCTATACAGAATCGTAGGCGGGGAATGTTGACTTCGGGCATTGTTCTCCTGCATGACAATGCGCGGACCGCATACAGCTGCCCGAACTAAGGACCTTTTGAACAGTTTTGGCTGGGACATCTTTGAACATCCCCCCTACAGTCCAGATTTGGCGCCCAGCGATTTTCACCTTTTTCCCAATATGAAGAAATGGCTGGGATCTCAGCGCTTTACAGACGACGAAGAACTGAAAAACTCCGTTAGCGGCTGGTTACGTGCACAAGCGGCAGACTTCTACGCGGCGGGTATTGCGAAGCTCGTAACCAGATATGATAAGTGTTTAAATAATTTTGGTAATTATGTTGAAAAATAGTGTAAGATTTGCTCTTTAAAATGTGTGTAATAAAAAATCTGTAAGTATATTCTGCATTTTTTTATTAACCAAAGAAACTTACTTTCTGAACAGCCCTCGTATTTTAGGTCATGCACAATTGATGGAGGGGGAGTTGACAAACATGCTACAGCTAGATCAGTATAAGTCGGAAAACAGTAACTATTGTACTTTTCTAGTAGGGAATTCTTTAACGCATCTAATAGTGTTTACAGAAATAGAATATCATAAAATCTGGTGTGAAACACTCACACAACTTTCTCTTGCCAATGCAAATAATTAACAATAAACCTAACATTAATAATAAAATATTAGAAATAAACAAAAAACTAACCTCAATAAACATAACCTTATTTTAATCATGAGTGAATGATGCAAAATGAAAATCGACCTCAGTTTGGCTTAGAAATACGGAAAATCACTCTTTCTCTCTAAACTCTTTCTCTCTAAAATGCTTTAAATAAAAGTTGTAGATCTTTTAATTTTCTATAAATTAAATTATATACACTTTTGTCGTAAAATGCATACTAAGGCTGAAATCTTAAAAAAAATCAATTTTTCACACATTTTCGTGAGAAAAAAAACAGAAAATTGCAAATTACCGCTAAACTAAGCGTTATACAAAAAATTGTTTGAAATAAAAGTTGTAGAATTTTTAATTCTCTACAACTTTTATTATATAAAGTTTTGCGCTAAAATGCATATTAAAGCTGTAATCTTAAAAAAACAACGTTTTTACATGAAAACAGCCTCACCCAGAATTTCAGCAAACATGACGCCTACCCTATCTTGTAGAGAATAAAAAATTGAGTAAACCAGGCGATTTCAAAAAAAATCGTAGGGCCAGTTTTTGAGAAAATTGCAGTTTTTGCAAAAAAGTGAAAAATTACACGAATAAACTACCACTTCCGGTTGACCGTTTTGATGAAAATGTTCGTGTCGAGTCCGGTAGTGGTACGTAACTTAAGTTTCAAGTTCGTACGATGTTCCCTTCTTGAGATATTCTGTTCACACACACACACAGACCAATCGCTAAAAACATGTTTTTTGGGTTCAGGGGGTCTGAAAACGTATAGATCCGGTGAAAACTCGATTTCGAAAAATCGACATGAAAACAATACTTTCCTTCCT
Organism: Catonia carolina; assembly: GCA_035578175.1. Taxonomy (NCBI): domain Eukaryota; kingdom Metazoa; phylum Arthropoda; class Insecta; order Hemiptera; family Achilidae; genus Catonia; species Catonia carolina. Next base: position 32,231,575 of record JAQMRL010000001.1, read on the forward strand.
ATATATTCATATAGGCAAGAGAAAGTAAAAATGGAAAATTTTTAATCCCTCTATAGTGTGTCAGTAGCATTGTTTGTTTGTGAATTGTTTGTTTTGAATGGAAGTCCATCCAGCTCGTTTGTAAGTCAACGTACATGCATTTTCTTTAATTTGTGTTGAAGCTTTGACAATTCTGTTACGATATTTGCCCTTGGTGGTGTTAGATGAGTTCATTTTACTGTTTAGGAGGGGGTTTATCATCACCCAGTCAAAAAATTGCAACACTGCAAGGTTGCAAGGAAATTGTAACGCTTCCATCTTACCGCTCGTACAGAATTGTTCAAAAAATATCGTTGTAGAGAAAAGAATTTCCTATTTTACAGTTGTTTAAGCTGTAACCGATATGTAATAATGGCTCTGTGACGTCATCGTAAAGAATGTAAAATACCATCCCTTCACCTTCCAAAATGGACTAATTTTGAACATTTTGTAACTTTGTCAAATATTTATGGAAATTTAAATAAAAAATAAACATATATTCAGTAAACTCTTTTCTACAAAACACGTTTTTTTAAATTTTTTTGCTAAACTGAAATTTAAGCCTGTTATAGTAAAAAATCTAAAGTAAACACAAAAATTTTCGCAGATTAAAATTTCACGCCCCTAACGGAAAGAATTTTGACACGATTTTCATGTTATTATACTCAAAAGAGGTGTAAGAATTATATGAATCAGCAGTACTTTTTTCAGAATTTTTCATTAGTTATGACGTTAGATAAAACAGTTGTTTTGAGAGCGCGTTTTGATTTTTGCAATTCTTCTGTTTTACGAGAAACAGTCCGTTGGTAAGGGTTAAGGGGACCATGGATCCCTATCTTACTCAATGTTAACAAAGTTACATGTTTCTCAAGAACCAATTATGATAGAATCCTAATTTTTTTTAATATTACAGATCAGTTCCTTTTACACATTTTAAATGTATAACTTTTTGTTCTGTTGCAAAATATAGTTTTGGTAATTTAAAAAAAAAAAATTATTTTTGAGGTAAAAATTTTTCAAAAGAACTTGTTTTTTTCCTAAACTCTTAAATATTTTTAAACACTATACATTCAGTTGAAAGGGCATCCTCTACAACCCCAAAATTTTTTATTGTTGTATCTTTTATGGGAGCTGAGAAACGTGCACCTGAATATGAATAAATAAAGTTTTGAGAAAAACTCATTTAAAGTTGTCCAAAAAAATTAACTTTTTTACTAAACGTACGATAACAAAACTAAACATATTATGATAACAAAATAAATCATAAAAACATTTCTGCAATAACTACGAATCTGATAAATACATCATTTTAAAGTGGAAATTTCAAACAATATTTTAAGGTTAAAACCAGAAAAATGAAAATTTTCATGATTTTCCGATCCACGATCCCCTTAATATTAATTATATATGATTTAATAATACTGAATTGAATTTTCTTTCAGGGGTCTTCTAAAGAAGACGGGTGTGCCAAAAGAGGTCATTGACTATATTGTCTATGGCACAGTCATTCAGGAAGTCAAAACCAGCAATATCGGTAGAGAAGCTGCACTTGCTGCTGGTTTTTCAGATAAAACTCCAGCACATACTGTCACTATGGCATGTATCAGTTCTAACCAGGGTATCACTACAGGTACGTTCATTTTTGTAACGCAAAATGTTAAAAAGTATTTTGTAGACATACATTTTGATAATCGTGCTTAACCCCGGGAATTTTTCTAATTTTTTAGCAGTTGAGGACGAAGGTGTTATCGGTACATTTGTAATGATTTTTATAAAAACCCATATTTCGATTACTATTCAGTATAATTGCATGATTTTTTTTTTGTTTTGTTAGGAATAAATTGTAGTTTATATTATATAAAATGAAGTAGCCAAAATTGTCCAGTTTGTGTATTTTACAATTAAATAAATTTGGAAAAAGAAAACTGAAATGACGAAAGATTAAGTTTATGGTCACAGAACGTCATTAAAAAAAATACTACTGGAATAGCCATTTATTCTACTGAAAAGAAAAATTAATTTTACAAAGAACCCCAAAATTTCAAAATAAAATGTTAAAAAAAAATTTTTTTATTCAACATTTTGTAATCTCATGCACGCCTCTACTGATGGAGTTAAAAAAAGAGTTAATTATTTACTTACTTCATTGACATGGTATCCGACTTCATGAGAGTTTTTGATGATAGTTGATAATTGAATTTCTTTAGTCTTTTTTTTTATAAACACTACCCTAACTTAATTTAACTTAAATTAACATTGCCGTACCGGTATAACCTCGCAACACTGAATACACGACAAATACAACACGGGCTATAAAGTACTAAAAACACAATTAAAATAAGAATAATATAAACACTAAATGATATAAGTACTAAAAAACACAATTAAAATAAGAATAATACAAACAAAAATAATCTACTACTAAGCAGCACGTGGCCAACAATGCCGCACTAAACAGCTGTGCGTACGCAACTTTGTGAAACAACACAGTGTAGCCAACTCAATTTAAAATGTGTTTTTATCAAACAAACGTGACAAAATTAAATGTTTAGAGTTAAAATTAATAAAATTTATATGTTTTCTGACATTTTGATATTAAAAAAAGCCATAAATAATTTAAAATAATATATTCAACACGATTTAAAAAAAATCCGACGGATCGGATCGTCGTCGTATACGGCGAAAAAACAGAATACGATTTATCGGATCGTCGGGGTAAAAGGGTTAATAATGATTGTTGTTTAGATCATCAGCTGAAAGGCTGGTTTGAACCTGTAGAGGTTTTACTAAGTAAAACGAGGAGTGAGGTGGTTTACCATTGCCACAACTCACTGAGTGGAAAAGTACACTCATCAGCATACCAGGCCCTTTGAAAAGCACATATTTTCCACTATGCAAATGACACGTTCACTTCATTCACCACAGGGTCTGGCTGTATAGTGAAATTCATTACTTTCAGAGGAGATAACTCTGACTAGTGTCTTTTACACCTCTACCTCTTCTGTTCTTAAATGCTTCAGTCATATAATTAAGCCATCATTTATGTTAATTAAATTTATCATTTATATTAATTTAATCACTTAATAATATTAGCGATTTTCTGTTTTTTCTCACGAAAACAAGTGAAAAATTGATTTTTTAAAGATTTCAGCCTTAGTCTGCATTTTACGACAGCAGTGTATATAATAAAATTTATAGGAAATTAAAAGATCTACAACTTTTATTTAAAGCATTTTTCTTTACAGAGCCTTGTTAAGCATGAAAGAGTGATTTTCCGTATTTTTAACCCAAACTGAGGTCGATTTTTATTTTGCATCTTTCACTCATATGATTAAAATAAGGTTATGTTTATTGAGGTTAGATTTTTGTTTATTTCTAATTTTTTATTACTAATGTTAGGTTATATTGGTCATTATTTGCATCGGCAAAAGAAAGTTGTGTAAGTGTTTCACACCAGATATTTTTTGTGAAGGTATTGGTCTAATTGCTGCTGGAGCTTACGATGTTATTGTTGCTGGTGGTGTTGAATTCATGTCTGATATTCCTATCAGACATTCACGTAAGATGCGATCTTTGATGTTGCGAGCCAATAAAGCGAAAACTCCAGTTCAAAAACTGAAGTTATTGGCTTCGATTCGACCTGACTTTTTAGTACCTGAAGTAAGTATATATTTTTATATTTTACAACTTATGGTATGACATTTGTTTTTTTTTTAATTAGATTAAATCATGCGTGTCAGTTTCATGGAATGTATTCCAACCATCTTCAAGGTACTTTGAATGCAGAGGTTAAATATATGTTAGACCAAAAAATCCATTAGCCCATTTTTTTCAGTTAAAAAAATTATTTAAAATTACTCTTTATTTTTGGATGACTTTAATGGTTATACAGGAAACAGAGTATGACCTTCAGCGAGCTGTCTTTGAGTTGTATAAAATATGTAATGATTTTGACTTCAAAATTTATATCAGTCAAACAAAACTAATGGCATTTATCCAATCCTGAGCAAAGATAGTGATAGACAACTAGATCCTTAAATGAATTTTTCACTTTCATTACTTAAGATATGGTGTTGGATTTGACTCGTGATTTAAATGTAGAGCAAAAAACAAACAAGTTTCAAAGAATCTGTGGTTATAAACAAAAATTTGGGAGATAGAACTAGGAAAAAACAAAACTAAAGTTTTATAATGTTATGGCAACCCCAGTAAGAGATGTGCAACTATGAAGTCACACTGACGGAAAATCCAGAAAACAGATATAAGGTCTTTGTGAAAGATGAAAGGGTTTACTTAGTTTGATAGAATAAGAAATGAAGATAAGGTTCAAATGGGACATTTACAGTTTGAAAAATAAAAGAGTAAAAAATCAATTGTTTTGTGGTTACTATGTGCAGTATAGAGTATCCATTTAAAACACTGATAGTTATAATATAATTCACAGGAATGTGAGTTTTTCTGAGATTGTAGGGTTTCCAGATTTGTTAATTTACCTGATTTATTAGACTAGTCAAGATCAATTTCCTGGGCTGAATTCAACTGTGATTGATCATAGTTGCCAGTATTTCATTCCTAATGCTTTTAGTTGTGTCAGCAATCTTTTTGTAGCACTTCAGCTCAATAGCTTGTCGCCACCGGCTTTTAGTAGCGCAGTCGTTTGAGCTCATAGGACCGGCCAGGCATCGGCGGCGTAGTTCAAAAGTAAAACATTAAAGGGGGCAGGTTGTCTTTACACTGCCTAAAAGATTAGGAGCAGCCGCTGACGCAGCGAACACCTTTCACCGCTGCCTCCGAAGAGGAGCAGTCACCGGTGAAGTGAAGCGGGGTCGTCTGTACCGCTGCCTAATCTAATAGGAGGGAGCCGCCGACGCAGCGAGCACCTTTTACCGCTGCCTCCGAAGGGGAGCAGTCGCCGGTGAAGCGAGGGGTAAAGAAATGGAGGTGCAGATGACGGAATGAACTAACTCAATGTTGAGATGTCAAATCCCCGTATCGATCCTCGCTCACAGAGAACTCGATACTGTCACCTTCTCGACTATTGCATCGCCAGTGCGTGGACACTATATGTTGCCACTTGGTACATGCGCTGTGAGAGGTGTGACCGCAATGAACTAACTCAATGTTGAGATGTCAAATCCCCGTATCGATCCTCGCTCACAGAGAACTCGATACTGTCACCTTCTCGACTATTGCATCGCCAGTGCGTGGACACTATATGTTGCCACTTGGTACATGCGCTGTGAGAGGTGTGACCGCTGGCGCTATCTATCGGCAGCAGCAACCCCATCACAGCGCCAACAGTGGGCAAAATATGAACTATGGACCGGCGATAAAGTAGTACAGTGTCAAGCTGTTATTCTGCTGTATGTTTTTTGTGTGCCATCCAACTCTCATTTTCACACAGAAGTATGGAAGCATTTACAGTAGTATAACACATTCATAGATTGGTCTTTGTTTTGGCCCCTATTTCTCTTTTTCCTAAGATAGAATTTATATTCTCACAATGTGAAATTATAAGGTTGTAAATAATTTATTTTATGTTTTCCTTACAGTTACCGGCTGTTGCGGAATTCTCTTCTGGTGAAACCATGGGTCACTCAGCTGATAGATTGGCTGCCGCTTTTAAAGTCAGTCGCAAAGAGCAGGATGAGTATGCATTGAGGTCACATAGTCTTGCCAATGAAGCACAAAACAAAGGATACTTCACCGATTTGTTACCATTTAAATGTGAGTATTAAATGTACTCGTCAACTAAAATGAATGATGTTTAAGAAATTTGGGATAAATTTTTAAAGTCTGTTATACATAAATGTAATAGTATAAATTTATTGTTTTATGCTACTTTTTACAGCTATTATTGCTGAATCCTGAATCCTGGTTGAGAGGGCTAAGAAGCCCTATGATGGCGACATCGTGTTAAGGAACACCTGGTCGCTCGGGGAACAATATAACAGAATAATTGCAACCTCAAGAAATTTAGGGGGAATTTTATAGTTTAAATAGGAAATAGGATTCTGGTTCGTTTATCTGGTTAATATTATTGCTGTTTTTCTTTATCCCAAATGGTAAGCTTCTCTGTCTATCAAATCACCCCCTTGCAAATCTCTACTGGTCATCACCTTTCTGTAGTCGTGGGGTGAATGAATAGTTTTCATATTTGAATATAGTTCCTAGCAGCTACACGCTGTGATGTTATCGATGCATAATGCTATACAGAATCCCGAGTATATGAAGCTATTTGAATAAATGCAGTGTACTCGTATTACAGACACATCACTACTTATATGCTGTTGGCATTGTTCAGTATTCTGTCTCCCTCTCACCCATTTGACTGATTCCATCCTTCACTGTTTTTCTCTGTTCTTTGACAACCAACCCCGCCAATACTAATTCTCTCTCCTTGTACTTGAGACAGTGCAATATGTGTTCAGTGCCATCTGCAGAAAAAGACGTAACAAACCATGAAGTGTCAGTTTTTAGGTTCATTAAACATATTAAATTTATTTTTATTTTACTTGCCTTGATCATTTTTATGTATTATTATTCAGTGTATGTAAATTGTGGTTTGTGAATTGTTTATTCATTCACCTTTATTCAAATATTTTTTTCAAATAGTAGAATAAAATAACATTATCTGAAAATTCGAAAAGTTTTCATTTAAATAGCCCATCACTCCCATGCATCCATTGCTTTGCTGGGGCTTCTTTCGGATTCAATTTCATACTCTGCAGGGCCACATTTCTTTATTCATCTGACGCAGATGTCGATAAACTCCAGTGCTTCTTTCAATTTTTTCTAGTACACTGTTTCACTTTCCTAACTTATCCCAGATTGCTGTGTACGTATTAAGTTTTTACTGCTCAAATATTTTTTTTCTATTTTTTTTTATAACGTAAAACTACAAACAAAGAGTGAATGTGTCAAAGTGTAGAGTAGAGCGGGGCAAAAGTTTGCACTTCATTTTTGATTATTTCGTAATCGATAAAGAAAACACTTAGAAAAATGAAACTTCGCTATAATTACTAGGTATATTTTATATTTAAAGCTGTATACTTCCTGTATCGTTATACGTTTTATTAAATTTAAAAAACACTGTTTTTTCACAACATACCAAATTCGAACTTTTGCCCCGTATGTGGGGCAAAAGTTCGCTAAGCGTGGGGTAAAAGTACGCACAAAACAACTTCAATGTAAATTTTATTTAATCAGCTCTAAAATATTGTATTGTACTTTAGAACATTAACAAGACTTATTTTAATTATTCTTATAAATATTTTATAAAATATTCAATAAGATCTTATTGTTTATAATTTAAAACAGTCACTAGTTAAGCAAACAGTAAAATGACGATATAAACTTAGTTATGTAAATAGCAGGTATTAATCTATTAACAATTTAAACTGAAATACTGAAACTAAATACGATAGTAAAACTAAATGTCACTAGTAGAAAATAGACTACGCTAAATAAAAATATAAAATGAGACTAGCTAAAATTTAGCTACATTTAGCAGCAGGTAACACGTTTACACCACAATTAACGAAAATAAAATGTTCTTGAACACTAGGCCTATAAGAAGAACAATAATTTGTCAGAATTAACAGTAATCACAACTAAATTTACCTCCACCCTCGTAATTATCGAGTTTGGTGGCATTTATCATGCCACCAAACTCGACATTTGTTACACTGAATCCAGTCTTCTTCTGGTGGATTGAAGCATTCATCTCCACAATCTGGGCATGAAACCCGTTGTTTAGAAGTTGAGGGCTGATTTTCTTGTTTGCTAAAGTCAAGTTTTGTTATATTTTCTACATTTTTGTCAGGCCTACGTCTTGGAGTTGGTACCATATTTTGTTTAAGTTTCTGCTTCCCTTTTTAAAGATTGATTCTGCTCAAGCAACACCTTATCTTTTCGGCAAAGGCAACAGATCTGATGGCGAAGTCCATTTCTTTTTCTCGCTACCTGGAGCATTTCATTACTGCAGGTTTTCTCTCTGCTTTTCTCTTGTAAGTCCTAAAAAACAATGGAGGATCGGATAGATTGTTTAATTATTACTGACATAGATAGAAACTTCGTTAAATTTAAAATTGTATGCATGATATTGCTACAGTAATATCGTGTAACTAGTAGGCTATTATGTTATTTCAAGCATCTGTGCCAGAAGTTCGCATCTGTGGGGCAAGAGTTCGCATGCGAACTTTTGCCCCACGAGTCAGTTCGAACTCTTGCCCCACCGCCCAATTTCCAACTCAATGATCAGTGCTGTTATCTATGTGCAATGTTTAAAACATTGAATGGCGTTTTTCTATAGATTAATTTATGTTCTTTCAGTTGGCATAACATATAAAAGTTATCCTTGTATTGCGTAAGCATGAACTTATTTCCTATACAATGAAATATTGTATCAAAGAAAGTAAATAAACATCTTACCTCATTGTAAAGCCAAATATTGTAGTAACGACGCAAAACTTCGGTCACATACTTCTGTAGACACAAGTAACGGACTAGCATAGGAAATTTCCAACTGCTGGAGGTGTAACACTAAAATACCTTCACTGCGAACTTTTACCCCGCGCGAACTTTTGCCCCGCTCTACTCTACAAGATTATTTAGAGTAGATTCAATAATCAAAACTGTGTTGCTGTATTGTAGTAAAAGTAGAACTTCCTAATATGTTTATAAGCACAAGATTATTAGATGAAGTTAACTTTTGTTTCATTATGCGACCGTGTTGTGTCATTGCACGTATCGTGAAAGTAATATTTTAAAAACATAATTATTTTTAGTTACTATTTTTACACTTCTTTGATTTCTGGTATCGAAATTGAGAATTAGTTTCTTGTTTCATGGTATTGGAATTGATGTCAAGAATCAAAATATATGTATATCGACATGTTGCTAGTTCTAAGCTAGTATCCTTGTCTGTTATTCAGATTTGCCTAGGTTTATGAATTTTTTTCATAACCATATGAAGACTTGTAACAAAGCAAAAATAGGTAAAATTGATAAGAATACTCAGTGCTACTATAGTTTGCGGCATACCGTGTTATATTTAGTACAGTTTGTATTTATTGATGTGGTAGCACTGTCCACTAGCACTCTTTGTAATACATGCTTTTACAATAAAAGGATAGTAATACGATAATTTACAATAGCAAATAATACTGTATTATAATACGAAAAGGATATTAAATTTTATGGGTAGGTATATATATAGTTTACATTTTACTTTAGATAATATTAAACCACCAGTAAACACACAAAATTAGCAAGAATGATCTTACCGTTAAGTTAATAAGGCCTTTTCAGATCCCTGGATCCATTATCAGTCAACTCACAAACACTATAAAATTCTTTCACTGGCAATGCATTGCCTTGTCAATACAAGTCATGACTCGTATTACTACAACTCATGACTTGTATTGACAAGGCAATGCATTGCCAGTGAAAGAATTTTATAGTGTTTGTGAGTTGACTGATGATGGATCCAGGGATCTGAAAAGGCCTTATTAACTTAACGGTAAGGTCATTCTTGCTAATTTTGTGTGTTTACTGGTGGTTTAATATTATCTAAAGTAAATTCAGCACACAGTACAACATGTTTAAAAAATTGAGTTTACATTTATGTATGTTTGTGCTGTGTCTAGTATTGCTTGAGTCCCAGCTTCGTGTAGTTGTTGTGGAATGCAATGCGTTGTTAAAGTAGTGTGAGAATAAATGAGTTAGTAGTGTTTCACAGCTGATGCACTTGTAGTTGTAGCGTGTACTAACTAGACTAAAAAAATATGCTTATCATCCGGCGCATTAATTTAACAAATACCTACTAGGTTATTAACTTGATCAGGTTCATAATATTTAATTTACCAATTTATATCAAAATATGTAAATAAATAAATGTAATAAATACAAACAAATATGTTAAATACGGAAAGTTTGAAAACTAATGTTTTTTATCAGAGTAATACAACAATCATTGTACTCCCAGCATGCGTCACTCATTCATTATACCTCACCCCTTCACCCTGCAACTACTTGGAGCTGGAACCGCACAATAGGTTGTGCTGCTTCAAAAAAGCCACAGCTGTTTCTTTATTAGCAATTACATTTCTATAAAAATCTTTTAACAATATTTTACGTCTAGTTAACACATAACCTAACTGTATTTAAGACATAACCTTAATAAAAATTATGTGTGTCGTTATGCAGGAAAAGTGCTAGTAGACAGTGCTACCACACCAACAAATACAAACTTCTCTAAACATAATGCGGTAGACTGCGTACTATATCAGCACCGAATACTCATTCAGTAAGGACAATGACAGACGAATTCCTATTTTTACTATAAATAGTTGTATTGTAAAACCTCTTTCAGAATAACTGGAACATTAATTCATATACTTATTTAGCAAATGTGTGCATTATATATTTTTACTTTCTCTTGCCTATATGAATATGTAGGAAGGAAAGTATTGTTTTCATGACGAGTTTTCACCAGATTTACACGTTTTCAGACCCCCTGAACCCAAAATACATGTTTTTAGCGATTGGTTTGTGAGTGTGTGTGTGTGTGTGTGTGCGCGTGAACAGAATATGTCAAGAACGGAACATTGTACAAACTTGAAACTTAAGTTACATACCACTACCGGACCCGACACAAACATTTTCGTCAAAATCAGTCCACCGGAAGTAGTAGTTTATTCGTGTAATTTTTCACTTTTTTGCAATTTTCTGAAAAACTGGTCCTACGATTTTTTTAAAAATCGCCTGGTTCATTCAATTTTTTATGCTCTACAAGGTAGGGTAGACACCATGTTTGCTGAAATTCTTGGTGAGGCTGTTTTCACTTAAAAAAATTGTTTTTTAAAGATTACAGCTTTGATATGCATTTTAGCACGAAAATTTATATAATAAAAGTTGTAGAAAATTTAAAAACCTACAACTTTTACTTCAAACATTTTTTTGTATAACGTTTAGTTTAGCAGTAATTAGTGATTTTCTGTTTTTTTCTCATGAAAACGTGTGAAAAAATGATTTTTTTTAAGATTTCAGCCCTAGTATGCATTTTACGACAAAAATGTATAGGCCTATAATAAAATTTATAGGAAATTAAAAGATCTACAACTTTCATTTATAGCATTTTTTTCTACAGAGCCTAGTTTAGCGTGAAAGAGTGATTTTCCGTATTTGTAAGCCAAACTGAGGTCGATTTTCATTATGCGTCTTTCACTCATGATTAAAATAAGGTTTTGATTTTTATGGCTAGTTTTTTGTTTTTTTCTAATGTTTTATTACTAATTTTAGGTTATATTCCTAAATTTTTTTCATTGGCAAGAGAAAGTTGTGTGAGTGTTTCACACCAGATTTCTTTTAGTAGTGTTCTCTGGTGTTTTCTTAAAGGAAAGTTTATGTTATATAGAACTAAATCATGTATTAAATTACCTAGTTCAAATACTTATAATAATTCAGTTTTTATGAGTCTTAAGACTCGTTGTTTAGGTCAACAGCTGAAAGGCTGGTTTGAACCTCTAGAGGTTTTACTAAGTAAAAACGAGGAGTAAGGTGGTTTACCATTGCCTTCCTCACTGAGTTGAAAGAGTATGCCTATCAGCATGCCAGGCCCTCCGAAAAGCACTCTTTTTCCACCCTGCAAATGACACCTTCACTTCATTCACCACAGGGTCTGGCTCCATAGTAAAATTCATTACTCTCAGAGGAGATAACTCTGACTAGTGTCTTTTACACCTCTACCTCTTCTGTTCTTAAATAGTTCAGTCATATAAGTGGCTGACTATGTGATAAGAAACAGAACTATTTTTTTTTTAGCCCTGGACCAAACAGATAAAGTGCAATTAAAATAACACTCCACCTGCCCGTTTTGGGCATTCTTAAGACTCATGGTGGACCAAAAAAAAAAAAATAGTTTTAATCTCATATTATGTTATTTATGAAATGTATATTTTTTATTATTTATATTTAGTGCCTGCTGAAGATAAAACTGTAGCGAAAGATAATGGAATCAGAGTGTCATCTATAGAACAACTTGGCAAACTTAAACCGGCTTTCGTTAAGCCTCATGGTACAATCACAGCTGCTAACGCATCTTTCCTTGTAAGTTTCTCTTAAATTATTTATTTAAGATACTTAAAAAGGTAATTTGTTGTAATTTGTAATACATTTCAGTGCAGTATATAATTTTTATTTTATAAAATAAAAATTATCCGGGTTCAAATCCCATTCAGGTACGGCATATTTTCATATATGTTACAAAAAATCATTTCATCCTTCACCACTTGGATTAGCAGTAATTGCAGAACAGTCGGACGTTAAACAAAAAAATATATTATATATATATATATATATTTTTTTTGTAACAAAAACAAGAAAATAGCAGTTATTGTAACCAGTATTTAAATGAAAAATTTGAATTGTTTTTAAACCGCAACTGGACAGTAATATGAATACTGTTATCTCTAATTTAGAATACCTTTAATTTATTTTCTCTAAATTGGCAATAATTTGAACGCAAACCTGCTGATAACAAGTAACCATATATGATAATTTGAGTGAGTGTATTTATTTATTTTTAGCTCAACAAAGTACGTTTGTATTTTATTTTTATCTGAGAATTGTTAAATTTTGTTTTGTTGAATCAAAATTAAATGTTACATTTTCAATCAATATTCTCTAATGTTTTCTGACTTCATTATAGTTTCCATATTATTTTTAGATTGATGAATGCTACACAAAATTCAAGGTCAAAATTAACTATTTCAGGGTCAGGCTTTAACACCAGTGTTCCTTTATCTTCATTATTTGTAACCAATTCTTCAGAAAAATTTCAACAGTAGTATTAACAGTTGACTGAAATTAATTTATTTTTATTGGGCGATGAAGACTTATAAGCCTCAAATGAAAAAAGGCCAGACCTGACAGGTAATTGAACCTGGGACCCCTGGCATTGAAGCCAGTTACGTTGATTACCACAACAGGCTAGTCAACATGTGGAAAAATATTGTGTTCAGGTCAACAGCCGAAAGGCTGGTTTGAACCTGCAGAGGTTTTACTAAGTATAACGAGGAGTGAGGTGGTTTACCATTGCCTTTCTCACTGAGTAAAAAAAGTAAGCTTATCAGCATGCCGGGCCCTCTGAAAAGCACATATTTTCCACTCTGCAAATGACACATTCACTTCATTTACCACAGGATCTGGCTGTATAATGAAATTCATTACTTTCAGAGGAGATAACTCTGATTAGTGTCTTTTACACCTCTACCTCTTCTGTCCTTAAATGATTCAGTCATTTAATTGGCTGACCATGTGATAAGAAACAGAACTATTTATTTTAGCCCTGCAACGAACAGATTGGGTGTAAATAATTTGACACTCCACCTGTCTGCTCTGGGCAGGGAAAAATATTATCAAAGCTTTAAAAGAAAATTTCAGAGACAAACTGAACTAAAATTTTATTGAACAATGTGTGGAAGTGAAATCCTGGATTATTAGCGAGTGGGAAGAAAGTAGATTGCCATTTAAAAAAAATTATTTGTAAAAACATTTTTAATATTTCACTAATCATTCCAAATGCTGACAACTCAGTTGGAGCTGACTAATGCAGGTAGATAACCAATAAATAGCTACCGATTGTTGCGAGGACACAAGTGTACAAAATATTTAATACATACTATCTTTACTATATTCAAAAATAAATCTTCATAAAGCATCCTGCTATTTGAAATTATTTTGATTTTGTATAATAAATTTCACTAACCTTATTTTTAAAACTGCGTCACTTTTATCTTTACTTACACGTGTTTCGGTGGATCCACGATCATCAGAGTAAATAACATAATTGAAACTAAAAATTTTTTTCACTTATTTAAAATCTATAGAAGATTATATATCTTCAGTCATTTGTATAAAACTGATTTAAAATGAATTTCCTCTAATTTATCCCTTTCTAATATTTACTGTAGATAGCAGCAGCAGTCAAATCACTTCATCATTTCTAAATTTGACCTGTTGGTTGAAATGTCCTACTTTTGTTCTTTTAAATATTTATAAATATGGAACATCTCATATTTTTCAATTTTATTTTTATTTTTTGTATTACATTGTTCTATTATATTAAAATGTTCATCTATTTTACCAAATTTCGGTGCTTTTTTATGTTCAGTATACCTCACTTGAAAATTATGACTAGTCATACCAATGTAAATTTTTTTACAATCCTCATTACCACTATCTATTTTATACACATCCTTTTTATTGTTTAGTGTTTCTTTTTATATTATTTTTTAATTATATTTGTGGACAGTAGTTTTTTAATATTACATGTGTTTGTGATTTTATAAAATTTATTTAATGTTTTGTATAACTTGTTATTACAGTGGAACCCCGCTAGTCCGAACCCCGCTTAATCCGAACCCGTTTTGACCCCAAAAAAATTAAAAAAAATTTTACTTACGGAAACAAAATACGTAGTAGTATAAATTCAGTACTGTACATATGGATAGTTTACTCATGAACGCATTATTGATCACTTTTCACAAAGTCAGTTATCTTTTGTTGGCGGAGTGATGAGAACCTAGCAGACGTCGCTGTATTTAACTACCGTCTCATAAACATTACGTCTGCATGTGTAGCGTTAGGATGCTGCTCTATGTACTGCAGTGATTTCTCCATCGCCTTTGCTGCTTTCGTGTGTGAAATCGCCGGGGCTCCACCTGGTTCATCTTCCACATATTCGTCTGAATCGTGATTAATTATTGAAACAATTTCCTCATCAGTTATAATTTGATCTTTATCTGCCGACATCCACTCTGCAACATCAGTGTCATCAGTTTCTTCACAGCCTGGGATTTGTTTCATAAGATCAATAACTTTGTGTTTCTCATGTGTATTTTCTGATAATTCCGTGATCGTTAGACTCGGCCAAAGGGGTTTCCACGATTTTCTAATCAATTGTTCTTTCACATTTTCCATGGGCATTGACAAACCTATTTTATGGAATGTAGACAACAGTCATAGGGAAAGAAAGTGACTGTTGAGCTATAAATAACATAATAGGGCACGCCGGCGACTGTCATTGACGCTTGCAAACGAACAAAAACTATTGGAATGGTGCAATCGCAGCGTCGGGCAGAAGGGGCAGTTCTGTAGTTCGTAATTACTGTAGGTAGTGTTTTAAACATTTTTGTTTTTCTGTTTTAAATGGCTAGAGAAGTTTATTTAATTTTTTTTATACCTTTATCAGTATTTGGTTACTAGTTCAGTAGTGTATTAATATTTCCAGCATTATGCCTAATATAACATGTAATAAGTACATTTTATAAATGTTTTTTGGAAAAACCCGGATAATCCAAACTTTCTGCCGATCCGAACGGAGTTCGGTCCCAATTAGTTTGGATTAGCGGGGTTGGACTGTAATAGTTTTATTATATTTTAATGAAATAAATGGTTTTTGTTTTGTTTATTGTCTAATGTACGGATGGTTCTTGTGTTATTTTCAACTTCTACTGTATAACATTAAGTTTTATTGTTTGTGTAAACAAGAAATGGTTATCCTGATGTAAATTTAATTTCAATTTTGCAGACAGATGGTGCATCTGCATGTTTAATAACAACAGAAGCTAAAGCTAAACAGTTGGGATTGAAACCAAAAGCTTATCTTAGAGATTTCATTTATGTATCACAAGATCCAAAGGACCAGTTATTATTGGGGTATGTTGCGTTTCATATTTATCATTATTACTATTACTATCATTTTATGACCATCTTGGATCACTTTACTCGATTACATCATCTTTTGGAGTTAATTGGCCCCAATTGGCTTTCTTCCTGTCGGACTTCTGTTTCCTTACTTCATCTGACATCTTTTAAAAATTTTACTTGTCAAATTTTATTTTTTAGATCGTCCAGTGTAATTTTTAAGTCTTCTATATTTTTGTTAACGTTTGTAATCCATCTAATACTAGTTTTATTATTCTAAAGAAAGATATTCTGATTTTCTTCATCGTGCTTAATATTGGTTCTATTTCTTTGTAAACTTTTTTCTTTTCTGTTTATTTTTACCTTGTCTTGCCCTGTATGAATATACAAGGAAGGAAAGTATTGTTTTTGTGTCAATTTTTTTTAAATTAGTTTTTCACTGGAAATATATTTTTTAGGCCTTGTGAAGTCAAAACACACGTTTATACCAATTGGTGAATAAAATATCTAAAGAACGGAATATTGTTTGATGTTGAACCTTGGACCTTAAGTTACCATAAGGGGTTCAACAAACATTTTCATCCAAAATGATCAACCGGATAAAAACGTTAGTTTATTCACGCAATTTTTGACTTTTTTGCTTTTTTTGTAAAAGGCTCCTACGATTTTCTTTAAAATCGTATCATTTACTGCATTTTTGGTGCTGTGAGATAACATAAGCTGTATGTCTGTTGAATTTGTGAGGGACTGTACTAAGTAAAAAAATCTGGTGTGAAACACTCACACAACTTTCTCTTGCCAATGCAAATGATTAATAATATACCTAACATTATTAATAAAATATTAGAAATAAACAAAAACTAACCTCAAAAACATAACCTTATTTTAATCACGAGTGAATGACGCAAAATGACAATCGAACTCAGTTTGGCTTAAAAATACGGAAAATCACGCTTTCACGCTAAACTAGGCTCTGTAGAGAAAAATGCTCTAAACAAAAGTTGTAGATCTTTTAATTTTCTATAACTTTTATTATATATACTTTTGTCGTAAAATGCATACTAAGACCGAAATGTTAAAAAAATCGATTTTTCTCACGTTTTCGTGAGAAAAAAACAGAAAATCGCAAATTACCGCTAAACTAAGCGTTATACAAAAAAATGTTTGAAACAGAAGTTGTAGGTTTTTAAATTCTCTACAACTTTTATTATATAAGTTTTTGCGCTGAAATTTATATTAAAGCCGTAATCTTAAAAAAACAACGTTTTTACGTGAAAAGAGCCTCACCGAGAATTTCAGCAAACATGGCGCCTACCCTATCTTGTAGAGAATAAAAAATTGAGTAAAATAGGCGATTTTAAAAAAAATCGTAGGACCAGTTTTTGAGAAAATCGCAAAAAACTGAAAAATTATACGAATAAACTACTACTTCCGGTTGACCGATTTTGATGAAAATGTTCGTGTCGCGTCCGGTAGTGGTATGTAACTTAAGTTTCAAGTTTCAAGTTCGTACGATGTTCCGTTCTTGAGATATTCTGTTCACACACACACACACACAGACACACAGACACACACACAGACCAATCGCTAAAAACATGTTTTTTGGGTTCAGGGGGTCTGAAAACGTATAGATCCGGTGAAAACTCGATTTCGAAAAATCGACATGAAAACAATACTTTCCTTCCTATATATTCATATAGGCAAGAGAAAGTAAAAATGTTTTTTTAAGGTTGCGGCCTTAATATGCATTTTGGGGCAAAAATTAGTATAATCAAGGCTGTAGAAAATTAAAAAAGCTACAATTTTTTTTTTATGAAAATATATTGTTTACAATGCTTAATTAAGCATCAGTTGGTGATTTTCTATATATTCCTCAATAAAATGGGTAAAAATTAGATTTTTTAAAGGTCGTGGCCTTTGTATGCATTTTCTGACAAAAGTGTCTTTAACTGAAGTTATAGAAAATTTAAAAAAACAACTTTTATTTGTAGAATTATTTTCGACAGAATTTAGTTTGGCATCAGTTAGTGATTTTTCTGCATTTTTTAATTCAAACACAGGTGTAATTTCATTCTGCATCATTCACTCATAATTAAACAAAGGCTGTAGGGTTTATTATTTACATTGACAAGAGAAAGTCCTCATTGTTACACGCAAGATTTTTTTTTTAAATCCGTAATGATTTTTTTAAATGTGAATAGCATTGTGTTGTGAACTGTACTTTTTAGTGTTGTAATGTGTATTAATAGCTGTATATTTGCTCAGTTGTGTAGATTATAAACTAATGTCTGTGGTGAATAATTACAAATGTAAGCTTGTGACTATATCTTCATTGTATTGTTTTTCTTTTTGTCTAAATGTACCAAGGCTTTTACTTTGTTTAGTAAAATATGATTTTATTAAAAATAAATTAGTGAAAAATAAACCAAACTATTCTATTCTTTGAATTTTCAGGCCAACTTATGCAACACCAAAAGTATTAGAAAAAGCTGGACTTACTTTAAAGGACATTGATGTTTGGGAATTCCATGAAGCGTTTGCTGTAAGTTGAATCTTAACTACTTTTAATTCTAGAATAGCTGAACACTAACCAATCATTGGGTCTATGTAAAGGGTGATTCAAAAAGAGCGCCGGTTTTGATATATCAAATTAAGAGATTTATTTTATTGAAAAACTGAAAATAAATACATCAACAAGTTCATCTTACCTTCCGATTTCATGTATGAAAAATGATGTCATGCATGTGTCCTCCTCTACTGCGCTGGCACGCATCAACTCTGTCCATGAAATTGGATATTACTGCACGACAAGTTTCGACTTCCATTTGCCCGATAACCCGTCGAATTTCCTCCTTCAAGTCATTGATGTTTCGGGGTTTATTGGCATACACCTATGACTTCAGATGACCCCAAAGATGAAAGTCACAAGGCGTCAAGTCACACGACCTTGGTGGCCATTGATGGTCGGAATTACGAGAAATGATGCGATCCTGGAACCGTTCACGGAGCAACAACATTGTTTCTCGTGCAGCAACTGAATTTTATACGGGTGATATTGGAGATCGTACCGAAGAATTCTCCGTACAGAAGAACATCTTAAACCCAATTGTTGAGAACGGCGACGTATTGATTTTGCTGGGCTAACAGCCACACTGTCACGAACCAACGCAACGTTCTGCTCAGTTCGGCCAGAACGACGACGTCCAGAACTTTTAAGGTCGACTGTTGAACCCGTCTCAAAAAACTTTTTCATGAGCCTGCGAACTGTTGATTCATTCGGTGCTTCATTACGTCCTAGAGTACCGCGAAGTCGCCTGACAGTAGCCGCATAACTCTCTCCACTCTGGTAAAATGTTTTGACGATTAACACTCGTTGTGCAATAGTAAACTTCTCTATGGTTAGACACAGACTGCGAGAGTACTACACTGCGAACAAGAGAAACTACAACTGAATCGTCAATCGGAATGTTCTCCGAAATAGAAATGAGGTCTAACAATGTTGCCAACCGATAAACAAAAATTTACCAGCCGTTTAAAAACCGGCGCTCTTTTTGAATCACCCGTTATATAAATAATCCAGAAAAGAACACATGGTTGCTTAACCTTTTTTTACATTTATTTACTGGGATAACCCCAATGATAGTTAAAGCTGAATTTTGTCCTTTAAAAATCACTGCCATTTTTCTATTGTAACCCCAGCATTTTCTTTTATGTTTTTAATTTGCATTAAATGCAATAACAGTTTTTAAATGTATCATGAAGTCTTTGTAATAAAAACCACTTTATTTAGCACATTCTGGGTTACAATAACTAAGAAATGGAATTTGATTTGAAATTTGTACTGAACATTTTCAAATTAGCCATCTTTAAAAATTTCTTTTCCAATAGAAAAGGATCTGTTACATGAACATTTTTATTGTAATCTCAGCCCGTGAACTGGTTAACCCTTTTTCAAAAAAAATTTGAAATTAGAAAAGTGAGATCTGTTGCGATTTTTGAGAATTCTATCTTTTACGGAGTATCAGACAGAAATTGTGTACTTAAGTTGTGAGGAGTTATGCTTATTGAATATAATTTGTATTCAAGGTGGAGAGAGTTATAGCTTCTACAAAATCAGGAAAACTTAATGCTTTACTTGCTGTCTAAACCACCCAAGTAGAATAAAAAAATACTTGATTTCAAAAAAACATTGTACTTATATTTTCTGTCTGTTCTATAGTTGTTTTCTACAAAAAATTATGAGTTGAGATCAAAAATTACGGTGAATAATTTTATTACAAACTATGTAATAAGCTTACATCAAATTTGCATTGATCTCCTTCATTGGCTAACAATGCACTTATCCCAATGTTGGTTCCACGATTAGAAGCATTTCTGGAAACCTTATTTTGTGAGGGCTTCAGCTGCTCTGTAGTGGTCCTCTTAATGTCAGGAATGGTGTCAAAATTTTTTCTTTTTAGCACGGTTTTTATTTTTGGGTAGAGCGAGAAGTCACCAAAAATCCGGAAAGTAAGGTGAATGTGGACAAACAGGAATATTTTTTTTGGCCAAGGATTCACGGATCAGAAGCAAGCAAGGTATGGCACGGGACGTTGTCATGATGAAGGAAAAATTTCACACTTGTCTTATTTGAAAATTATTGGTTAAATTGCTTTGCTTGAACCCTTATGAGATGCTCAGTTCTTCAATAAGCTCTTGAATTTTTCAATCTCCTGTTAAAAAAAAAAAAATTTGCCATTATTGCTAGTTTTTGTTTGGTTTTGAGCTCAAGGGATGGTCCGACTGTTACTTGTCTTCAATCGACTCATTATTCCCATACACGGATTTGAACATTTCATGAGCTTCTGTGGCACTTTTTTGCAACTTATGACAAAACACTAATGCCAACACATTGTTTAAAATCCATGGTGTGTGAAAGACACCTTAAATATAACCTCACTCTTCCAGCTCTGGAAGCTGACTGAGAAGTGAAAACTTCTTTAAACTTGACACGGACTGTCCCAAAAAATCAGGCTGTCGGACTTATTACTTCAGATGGATTTAGCATCAGTAGTTAGTTCAGAATAAAATTATTCACTGTATTTTTTATTACACCTCGTATTTTAGAGTAGTAGATGCAGTGATTATAACCTACACATTACGTTTAGATCATGTTTGTTTCGTTCATCAAAATTTATCCAAACCAGGTGTCTCGTCTTGTCCGGTTGAACAGGAAATTACTATACTTTTTATATGAGAAGTGTGTATCCTAAATCCCATTTTGTATATGCTTTATAAATCAATAATACCTTACTTGAACACTTTTTTTAATTAAGTTTATTTAGTCACATCAACAGCTTGGTCATTGGTGACTACTGTGAGCTTTCCTACTTAAAATTGGGTTTTAACGTGGTTAAATTTCCAGACCCTAGCTGGGCATCGAACCTGGGACTATTTGCTTTGTAGGTTAGTCCACTAGTTATTACACCATGGAGGTGGTCGTAACTTATTTTTAATTGTCATTACTTCATGATGTTTTATGAATGTTTTAATATATTTCAAGTGATGATTTTAATTATTGCATTTTTAGGGACAAATATTAGCAAATTTCCGTGCTATGGATTCAGAATGGTTTGCAAAGAATTATATGGGCAGACAAGAGAAGGTTGGAGTTCCTGATATTAATAAATTCAACAATTGGGGAGGTTCTCTCAGTATTGGTCATCCATTTGCCGCAACAGGTCAGTATGTCATGTTCACAAATTGGTGTTAGGTAATAAATTCATTATAGTTTTATTAGTTTGTTTAGTCATGTATTAAATTTCTCCAACTATTGTTCGAATAAGTTTATCATTTATCCCAGAAAAATTTATTGTTACCTAATGCTACAATTCATTCAGGTGCATGTTTTTTTTTATAAAGATAATAATAATACTTTAATTCCACAAGTACGTGTAAAAAAGTTACATATCAAAACATAAAACATCGATTTTCTCACTTCTCAATAAAAATTTACAAGATACAGCTCTCTTAACTGGTAAAACTACTGTTGCCGACTGTTTTATGTAACTGTTTGATTTTTTTATGTAACCAACAAGTTTACTTTGTTAGCAATGGAGATGACTGGCTTGTCATCGTTTTAACATGGCACGTGATTTGATCTTTTTTTTAACAAAAAACCAAAATTTTAACCAGTGTGATTTATGAACATGTTACAAAAGCTCGTAGGTTTTCATGCCAGTCAGTGTAAATCAAGTGCAAATATAATGTGGAATAACAATTACAATTTTATTTTATTCAATATCCAATGAATTGGATGTTAGGCCTAAACTATCGATTTCTGATTTATTGGACTTGGATTAAAAGGGTTAACAGGAATTTTAAGTTTGTCATGTGGAAATTGTTGAATATAATGGTTACGTTTATAGTTTTATTTGGATAGTTATGCTATTTGAAATGTTCAGTCTATTGATAGTATCATTTGTGTTTATAGGTGTTCGTTTAGCAGTCCATGCTGCAAATCGTCTTATCAGAGAAGACGGACAATTAGCTTTAATAGCTGCATGCGCTGCAGGTGGACAGGTGAGTTTTAAGTTTTTTTGATTTTAATAATAAAACATTTCTGTTTTGTGTGAATTCGTTATCCGCGGGGGTTCTCTAAACGTATCTATTATATTGTGTGACTCACCTGAGATATTGGTGGAATTTTTATGTCATTTATGTTTAACACTTTGAAGACTGACATTTTTTTTGTAGTTTTGCGTGTGGACTGCCATTTTTCAGGGATTTAAAAAAAAATTGTAACAAACTAACCATTGGTCATAAATTCAAAAAGTAAAGATTAAATTAAAGATCATAATTAGTAGACTACTTTTCATTTATTAAGATTAGGATTATATTGATAAAGATGTTTGACTGAAGAGAGAGAGAGAGGTATGTTTTCTTGAATTCAAAAAATGTTGCACCGTATAATAATAATATATAAGAATAATAAAACTAATTATATGACATAAATTCTTGCAAACTAATTACCTATTTCTAATAACCAATTTACTTTTTTATTTCTTAAGTAAAATTTAAAAAAAAACTAATACCTATTATAATAACATAATGAATTAACCCTTACTAACCTGGAAGCCCAATATCACCCATTCGTCATCATCGTTCTTTAAACTCAAATATCTCCGCAACTATTGATTGTATTCTAACGGGATTAGTTTTATTAGATAGAAACTTTTTTCTTCTTTCATTTGATATATCTTGCATATTTGTACGATAAAAATTGACGATGTGGTGTTACGCGAAAAAAATGTATTTTTTTTTGAACAGCCAGTACTAAAATTTGAATGTTTTTATCCATAACTTTTCAACAAAAAATCATATTTGTTTGGGAATAACATCATCAGTTAGTTTAAAATGTAACAATCGAAATCAATAAATTAAAAGTGCCGGCAACAAATTTTTTGACCCTAAAATCGAACAAAGAAGGTTAACACTACCCGTCTCGTCTACCCCTGGGTTAAACCCCTCATTTAGCGTCAAAATAAATGATAACAAATTTTGATTTATGCTATCCTGTTTAGAAAAGGATAATACACAAAACAACAGGTGCAAAAGAGATAGAACTTGCATAGAAGACAAGTAAATAGAAATTGAAAAGACACCACATTATTTTTAGGTGGTGTTTTCGCCATTTCTTTCATCTAGCACGTTACTTTGTTGAACAAAAAGTGTGATATCTTTTGAAAGCGTCAACCAATTTGCAATATCTAAAAATTTTTTTTTTCGCAATGAATTGCTTTATTTATGTATATATAGCTAAACATATTTTTTACTGATTTTGTGACACTTTTTTGTACTAAAGTGATATTACTAAAAGAAAATATTTTTTCTTAAATTTCAATTTTTATTCTGGTCGTAAACGGAAAAAATTGGTTTTAACGTTGTTCTAATAACAAATTCTTTAAAAATAAATGGTAATTTTTTTGAATTTTTTAGAAATGAAACTGAATGAAATAAAAGAGTTTTTATTAGGCGTAAAATGACAGTCGGCGTGATCGTTAAAAATCTCCGTTCTCGTCGGGTTAATAACTAACAACAACGCGCAGAAGTACTGGCAGATCGCTTGCTCATGCCTGATAACGTCGATGCTGTAAAAGTCGATATATTCGATAATCTGACAACATTAGGACTATGAGTGTACTCTATTAGATTCAGAATGAACTAAATTAAGTGACAGCATAGACAGCGGCAATCGTATACAATACGAGCTAATGGATATAAAACCAAGGGGAATAGGCGCCCATATTGTATACAGGTGCCGTCCAGCCGATCAAAATAGCGCTCCCGTATCGTATACAGGCGCCGTCCTGAAAGTGTTAACTTTTCTATTTGTCGTGGGATTATTCCATCCAAATTTCAGCTTTCTAGCCATTGTGCATATACAAGAATTAGTAATGGGTGATCAAGTCAGTCAATGAGGGCTTTACATACATATACATATTACGTACAAAATGTTAAGTGTTGTTTTATAATGAAAGTGTTTTAATTCATTTTTCAGGGAGTCGGAATGATAGTTGAAAGGCACCCAGATGGCACTCCAAATTAAAAAGTGTGAAATTAAATCGGGATTTGTACGGGAAATGAAAAGTTAGGTCTAAATCAAACTAATTATGGTTTCGGAAAGGTTTATGGATTTAAACTGGTAATGGAAGGTGCTACATTTTAAACATATTAACTGGGTAGTATCCTGTTCTTAAAATATTTTTTTTAGGTCAGTAACAGATGTTACATCATCTCCATGGTGTCTGTGCATCAGTGCAAAATATGCAGTATTTAAATTAATTAATACAATTCAAAATGTTGTTTTATTATTTGAGATTGTATGCAAATAAAATTGAAATGTTTTTATGATCAGTTTAATTAATACATATTGATATAATCTTCCAAATTTTTTTATGTATTAATTTTCAAGTAATTTATAGTGCGATGTTATTCTATTGTCTGTATATTGGTGTAAATATTAGTTGACCAAATATTGATGGTTGATTTTTTTTTTAGTTGAGGGTTTTTTTGAAGTGAAGTCTGGTTTTCAAAGGAAAAGCAAAAGTTTTAATGACCTTATTATTCTTGTACCTTCCTTTTTTCCATCTCGAAAAAACGTATTTTTAAGTTCATCAGTTTTAACAAATCTGTATCATTTAAAATACAGATAATCGGAGGGTTATGACAATAAGGACAGTTTGATTTGGTCTATTACAATTCAACATTGTCAATTTTATGTTGTCATTTTCCCATTCTTAAAACAAATAACATGATTTATCTTTCAGTAACCCATTGGGTTAGTCTAGTGAAGTCATGCAGTTGATGCTACTTAAATTTAAAATATGTATTTCACTTAATAAGGAAAACCGGTTTACAAAAATTGTGGGAAGAGAGTTTGCTTTGTAAAAATATAGTTTTTTTTTGTAAATTTTCCTTTACTTTTTGTTTTATTAACTGTGCCTTAACCAGTCACATTTATTTTATTTTTTTAATATTTCCTTGTGTGGTTGGGACTTTATAATGACTTTGAATTTTTATCATATTTTTTAAACTGTATCATAACAACTTATGTAAATTGCTTATATATTGTAATATATCAGGGGAAAAAATATGTACAAATTTTGCCAGAAAATGTATTTAATTTTTAAAATATCTATCCGTTATACAAAAAAAAATAAAATTTAGAATTAATTTGGTTGGACAATTTTAAGGTTATGTGTATTAATTTGTGAAAAATAAATAAACCTTGTGCTGTTTTGTTTTTATTTTTTAAAAATTGTAATGATTTTTATTATATAGTCAATTGTTTTAAATTATAAGTTTGATGTTAATGTTATAGTTTACTGTTTATAATAAATATTTTTTTATTATTGGTTTTGTAGTAAATTTTTTCTTCGTCAGTTTTATACTATACTATTTTTCAAGGCTGATGAGCTCTGAACGTATGCATTGCCCTCTACCCACTTTACAGCTAGCCAATCACTTTCCAGCAACGTTGCCAATACTTGCTCTTGTAGCTCTGTTAAATATTTTGTCAGGCATTTTTTTGGTCTTTCAATAACAAATATAACCTATAAACATACAGTCAGCTGATTATATTATAAAGTATTGCATGTTAACGCGCTCTATAATCGATGTGTTCAGTACGAGATACAAGAAGAGAGTGAACAATTGCGGCTCTTATACGCATGTGTGCGTAATGTTTGTCAGGTACAATCTGACAACACTGGCAAACGTTCTGATTAGTCTAAATGCGTAGAACAGCAGAGCTAATCAACCACAAAAAGCATAGTAGTCAACATATCGATGACGGCTTCAAAGTTAAAGGCTTTTTCGTCCTCTTTATCACCCCTTGCCCAGCATAATTGTTGCGTTGTGCATAGACCGACATATACATGTATTTATTTATGTGTGTTCATTTGCAACTTATTTATTATATTTCTGTTTCTACTGTTAACAAACATATATTAAGTACAGCAATAGTCACCGAATTATCTTATCACTTAATAATCATCGCTCATTTTTTATTGGATCTAAAATAGCAATTATCTATCAATCTATCCCTTTTCAAAATTATAAATATGAGATGGGATAGATTAGAAGAATTCAATTTTAAATCAGTTTTATATAAATGACTGAAGATGTAATATCTTCTAAAGATTTTAAATAAAAAATTTTTTGTTTCAAATGGTATTGTGTACACTGACGATGGTGGATCCACCGAAACACGTGTAAGTGACAGATAACAGAAGCCAAGGCAGATTATTTATTTATTTTATTTAATTGTTTGCAACATGCTGACTACGGCCAAATTACAGAAACAATATTTCATTACAGAGCAAAAGACAATACCAAAGTAAAAAGAAAAGAAAATTAGTTAATAATGCAAATAGAATTAAATATACCTAAAACATTATTATACACATATATTTTACAAATATTACTGATTAATAATCATTATAGAGGTCCAAAACAAAACAAAAAAAATTATAATTAACACACATAGTGTGGAACTGCTTGAATGGCATGAATTAAGAATGGCTGACCTATACGATGCTCGGCTCTGACAAAATGGATCTATTGTTGCAATTCTGTCCATGATATTATAATTAACTATCATACAGTTAGTTAACTGGCGAATAAGCTGCATAATTAGTTGAGGAAGATTTGTAATAAAACATAGTTTTTGAACAGCTATAAAAACTGGGATGTGAAAAGGAATTTTTCTAAAAGGATTAAAAAGGTTAGTGAAATTTATTATATGAAATGATTTGTTAATTTTGTAACAACACTAAATTATTTGAACAAAAACCTACTTATAATACAGGAGGAAAATACGTTAATAAATTACCACTTACATTCAGTTGAGGGAATAGTTGAATAATGAAATAAATATTCATATTAACATATTTAATCTTAACAAGGAATGAAACTACTAAATAAAAAAATGCTATTTATTGTCACTAACAATTAATTTCGTATACAAGGATCAATTATTGAAGTAATTATACTAAAATTATTTTGATAGCTCTGTTTCACTTTGCTTAGTCAAAGACTTCTGTGTGGTGATTTTCTTCTTGTACGGACGAGCCAGGACACGTTTTTCAAGAGATAATTCTGTAACATCAAAAACATATTAAATTCCTTTTCAAGCAGACTGCTGCTGCATTATTGATTTCTAGTAATTCGTTATGAAAGTTTTATTGATATAACAGAATTACCACATCGACAATTCACTTTTTTATTGTGAAATACACCATCAATACATTTAGTTCTTTCCCAAATTGCCATGAGTCTTTAAACAAAAATTAAAATTTTTTACACCTAACTGATTTACCTGAGCAAAATGTCTAGTAACCTTCAGTCCTGGTACGTACTGAAAATTTGGGCCACACATAGGTACCAAAGATTGATGTATAATAGAGACATTTAGACCTGACCCTTGCCCCTCCACATAGAATTCTTCGAAGTACAGATATCAGATGAATTTATGTCCCATAGCCGAGCGAGTGAGAGGGAGATATGTGGCATAACTACGCATGCGCCCAAAGGTCTTTACCGTTATAATCCATATCTGAAAACATTACTACAGTTGTTAGCTTACTGTATGCATAAACGCTTGCTCACAACAATGAGTAAAATTATACAATGTTATTGGAATGGCGCGTATGGCTTGTGCAAGTGAGAGCGTTATGCATTCTCTCGCTCCCATGGCTAGGGGACTTTAGTTCATCTGAATACTGTAGTCAGTTTGTTAAGGTGGGGATGCCTGCTGTAGTATTTCTGCCACTGATGCTGTTGAAGTAATAATAGCTGCGGTAAATGAAAACTGAAAACATTATGCGCTTTTATTGAATTGCTTTAAACAGAATAAGTTTTTTTTATTAACTTTTTTTGGTTTAACGTCTGACTGTTCTGCAATTACTGCTAATACAGTCGGTGAAGGATGAAATGATTTTTTGTAACATATGAAAATATGCCGTGCCTGAATGGGATTCGAACCCAAGACTGCACGATGAGAGGCGAGCATGTTACCAACTACGCCAATGCGGCCGGCAAGAATGAAATGACATGAGTGACGTGCATAGAGAGCACCATCCACTGACAGGTCTCCGACATGTTATTTAGTTATTTCTTACTAATTCATCGATTAATTAATTAATTTATTAATAGCATATAACCATTTCTAAAACAGGAGATTCCTGCTTCACTTCCTCCATCTTTGAATGTTGGTTGGTAGACTGCCTTTTTTAATCAGGTGAGATTAATCTATTGTGTATTTGGTTTTTTTTGCTATATTATTGTGTTTAATTTACCTTTAATGGCTGGTATTTGCGCTAATGACAATTTCAAACTGGTTGAGCTAGGAACAGTTTCTTGAAGTATACTTCTTGAGATTGAATTTCTAATACCAGGTGGTAGGTGTTCAGCTAGACCTGTAACATTTCGTTGAATTCCATGTCAAACAAACTATACATTTATTTTACATTCTACATTACTGCATTTGAAGTTATAATTACAATACTTTCTTCATGGTGTAATCAAAACAATTGCATGTCTATGACAGTGAGAAAGAATTCAAGGATCTGGCATATTATTGATCTACAGGTGTGATTTAATTTATATAATCAGGACTATTGATGGATCCATTAAATCATTTGGCAGGATGTAAAAACAATTTAGTATTTCAGTTTAGTATTAAATCAAGTCATTACTAGATTGTATTTTGTTCTTGTAAATAAATAAGTTAACAGAATTCATACTACTTAATGGCAGAGCTTTTATTGTTTGTTGAGAACACAATCGTAGTAGTAAAGTACACAATAATAGTAAAGAACATAATACATAGTAATAGTAAAGTAGTTTTTAAAATTCAAAAGAAAGCTATTAGGTGTATGGTGGGACCTAACCAGCTAACCTCATGCAGGCCACTATTTAAGGAGCTTAAATTGCTTACAGTTCCCTGTCTCTACATTTTTGAGGTAATTATGTATGTTGGGCAAAATAATTTTATGCAGAATTTCAATGTTCACAATCATAACACGAGAAACAGGAATGATTATTATGTGGCTAATCACTCCATAAAATTGTTTGAACAAAAACCTACTTATGCAGGGAGAAAATTCATAAATAAATTACCCCAATCTTTAAAGTGTTGTGAGGATTTGAATTCCTTTAAAAAAAATCTAAAAAATTACTTGATCGGTGAAACTTTTTATAGCGTAAAAGAATTTCTTTCTTGATAGTAGTGATACATTGTGTGATTCTTATATGTATTTCAGGTGTTATATCTGACGACATGTCGTATACTCCTCCTGGAGTCTCCAGGGCGCAATAAAAAAAAAAAAAAATCAGTATAATATTTTACTACATTATTTTTCAAAGCTGATGAGCTCTGAACATATGTATTGCCCCCTACCCACTTCATAGCTAGCCAATGACTTGCCAGCAACATTGCCAATACTTGCTCTTGTAGCACTGTTATACAGTAGAATCTCAGTAGTCCGGCCTGTTCGGGACCGAGAGGGTGCCAGATTACTGAAAATGCCAGATTACTGGATGTGTTGGAATTTTGGAACTATAAATTATAAATTAATTAATTAATAAAGGTTTGCTGAGTACTTCTGTAGTCATTATACTAAACATAATTATCGGTTATTGACATCACCTAGTGCATTGTGGGGGTGCTCGTGTTCTGAGAATTACGTTTTGTTGTCAATTCAGTATGAAGTATAGAGTATGACCCAGTTCTGGGTTTTGGATTAAAGGCCAAAAATTATTCCATTTAACAATAATTAAGGTCTGCCTATCCTTATTCATTTCTTTAATCAAATTCTAAACATACATATTATATTAAATCCATCGTAATTAAGTCGAGTTGATTTCCCTAATTCAATTTAAATCTTTTACCAAAATCGGTCTGGGTGAGGTTTCATACTTTTAGGTCTAATATTTTAAGGGTCAGATTACTGGAGGTGCCGGACTACCGAGATTCTACTGTATATACCTATATGGTTTCGCGGTCCTGTACGCCCTATCCAACGTTGAGGCAAGTTGTCATTGAGGAAACTGCGCACGTTGTTGTGCCAGTACGGTGGTGCTCCATCTTGCTGATAGATGAAATTGTCAGAGTCAATAAGTTGTGGGAATAACCAGTTCCGTAGCATTGCAAGATATGATTGTCCTGTTATGGTTTGTTCCTCAAAAAAGTAGGGTCCATAAACCTTGCTTTGGACCGCGAGACCAGGCTTTACACTCTTGGCCTCCTAGGTCCCCTGACATAACACCATGCGATTTTTTCCTGTGGGGATATGTTAAACAACTTGTTTACGTTCCTCCCTTACCTCGTGACATTGATGAACTAAAAAACAGAATATCAGCTGCTGTAGCTTCAGTGACAGAAGACACCTTACACTCAGTTTGGGATGAATTCAGCTATCGGCTAGACGTCGTCCGTGCAGGCAATGGAGGACATATTGAACATTTATGATAGATTTTCATAAACTTATGTCTTTTGTGAGTAATTTAGTATGTAATTTGTTGGTGTTAAGCCATTCATCTTAATAAATAATCTATATAAAATCGGGTCATTCTTTTTGGTACACATGGTATATGTCGTCAGCCATTTTGTTGGTCTTTCAATAAAAATTATAACCTATAAATATACAACCAGCTGATTATATTATAAAGTATTGCATGATAACGTGCTCTATACTATAATCAATGTATGTTCTATTCAGTGCGAGATGAAAGACACAAGTGAATTACTGCAGCTCTTATACACATACACCTAGGACAAATAAAGTCATTCTATAAAATGTTTTTACATTCCTTGCTCCTGAGCTATTTAATAAAAATTGCCAGAAAAATCAAAATTTTCCCCCAATTTAAATAATTGTTTTAAATATAGAATATTTTTGTTTAAAGTAATAATTTCTTCTTCCCTGTTGTTGTTATTGTTCAGGTCATCAGCTAAAAGGCTGGTTTGAACCTCTAGCAGCTTTATTAAGTAAAACAAGAGTAAGTGGTTAACCTCTTATCTAATTTTTTTTTTTTTACATATCCCTAATTTGTGTACGTTGCAATCTGTTCAATTCAGAACAATAAGCAACCCCATGACCCAATGAGATGAGGATGATATGTATGACGTGTAAATGAGGTGCAGTCTTGTACAGACCCAGGCCGACCATTCCTGAGACAGTATGGTTAATTGAAACCCAACCATCAAAGTACTCCGGTACGCACTGTCTAGTATTCAAATCCGTATAAAAGTTAACTACCTGTACTAGGATTCGAACCACGAACCTTCGTCTCCGAAAATCAGCTGTTAAACAGCTGATTTTGGCAACGACTTTACCTCTAGACCAACCCGGTGGGTTACCTCTTATCTAATGAACAAATCATATTGACAGATTTACTTTTGGTATTTATGAATTCTGAATACATTTTGTATTAACGCTTGGCCTTATTCACTGATTTGTCTTTTTCTTTTCTTTTTTTATGTAGTCAAAATTTAACCTAACAATGGTAATCCCTAATTTGGTTTTCTAAACCTTAGGGATACATCTTGTCTCCAGTTTTAAGTTTATTTTAGTTACAATTATTATTGAATATTGTATTAATTTATTTAAGTTTTGAAATTAGTGAGTAAGGTTTGTGTTGATTGTAAATTATATTAAATATTTTAGTGACAAAATAAAATATTATTATTATTATTATACTTGTACAGCTTTAAGAAGTTTCAGGCTCTTTGCTAGAGCCAAAAGAAGTAAAATAGCTCCAATCAATAGATGTATAGCTACAGCAAATGAAATAAATGGAGAGGTAGATATGTTTCACAGAGATGGTAAAATTAAAGAAAAACTATACAGGATACAGTGAAAGAAGGCTATAAATATTGCGTGTTATTTTATGTATTTTTATGTTATTTGAGTATGTGTGGTGTATGTTGGGCTCGGCGGCTGACTGTTTTCTAGTGAAGAAAGAATCACTATGTTACGTTTATAATGGTGCAGTATATTGAGGCGATATTCTATTGCTGTTCTATTGTACCACCTTGCATCCTTGCGACCAGCCATAGTAGTGGGTGGAGACAGTGGAGTGTAGGGGAGTTTAGGAGCTCTTATCCCTCTTAATAATTAATTAATTAAAATAATTATTAATATTAATTGTTTGATACTTACTTTCAATATCTGAACTAAATTTATAATGTGAAGAGTGTTTTTCTTTGGCTTTTCTTCTTTCTGATTTAGCCAGTTCAAACTTCTGTAGAAAACATCTTGTTTCTTCTTTTATTATCTTATCATCCAAATTAGCTATCGTGACAAAAAAAATCAATACAATGGATAGTTATTAAACCGTAGGATTTTTTAATTTGTTCCCAATTTAGGATCTTTTGTATTATATATTGTAAAATATTTAATATTGGTATATCAGCATTAGCTATCTAAGAGGATTATAGTCTAAGCTATTTTAACACATGCCACATGCTCATATCTCGAGTTTTAATTAGTATATATTTTATAGTCCATACAGTGATATGATGCTCAGTAAATTGTACTGATTAGTCAAAATACCAAAAATCTATACTGCTTATTTAATTTTTTAAAACTAATTTTGTTTGGAAGAAGCCCATGTAATTTTTAATTCTTATACGCGAACAGCCATCTCCTCACCAAATGACTACTTTAGCATTTATTTTTTATTAAGACCTTGCAATATAAGTTTAAAATTTAATGATTGAACTAAATTTTATGAGCAGTTTGTAATAAATAGCGTGACACAAACACATCATTATCAGTTTATTGCAGCAAAAATCTGTTCTTATCTAAGCAGCCTCTATTTCTTGGCATTTGTTAAGCAGATAGGTATAACTCTGAGTCATATATTTCAACTGGCAGAACCAAGGTGTGATATTTTAAATGGTCTCCTTCCGCACGCTGCAAGACCAACTAGCATATTTCTGATATGCTATTGGAATCAATAGCATTTTTTTTGTCATCAGTCTCAAGACTGGTTTGATGCAGTTCTCCAACCTGTCTATCTTGTGCAAGTCGTTTCATATCTACATACCTGTAACACCCTAAATCTTTTGTAATTTGCTTTATATATTCTAATCTTTGCCTCCCTCTACAATTTACTCCCTCAATATTACCCTCCATTATTGATAGCCCAATACCTGGATGTCTTAGGATATGCCCCACTAGCCTATCCCTTCTTTTGGTAAGATGCTTCCATATACTTTTTTTTTCATCCACTCACCTAAGAACCTCTAAATTACTTATTTTGTCCACCCACCTAATCTTTAACATTTTCGTATAACACCACATTTCAAAAGCTTCTATCATCTTCCTTTCTACAGCCCCTATCACCCACGTTTCACTTCCGTATAATGCTACACTCCAAACATAATGTTTTAAGAAATTTTTCCTAATCTGTAAATCAATGTTTGTAGTCAGTAAGCTGTTTTTCATAGCATATCATATCATATCATAGCATATCATTATTTCTGAGAGTGTTTCCTTTGAAAATTTTCCAATTTAATCACTACATCTCTTGATTGTAAATAAAGAAACATCGCATCACAAGTAAATAAATCATTGGTGTTAAACAATAAAATCCAATAATAACAGCTGTATAAAGAACATTTGGTAATTCGTAAGTTTTAAAGATATATGTTTATTGCGATGACTTGATAATATCTCCATGGAATAATCTGTTTTGTAATTCTAAACCTACATAGTAAACTTACATAATTTTTCAGTATGAGCAATTATTTTGTCAGTGTATTTAGCAAATTTTGTCAACGGATTTCCTTCAATACAAAGTGTAGTAAGGTTGGGCCAGTTTGCTAATATATGGCAGGTTGGTATCAATTCAGAGATATTATTGTTTCTCGCATCAAGATCTTCTATCACTTTCAGTTCTCGGAGATCGTACAGTGATGTGATTTGATTACTGGAAATATCTAATATTCTCAGTGTGCCCTGAAATACAAACAGAATTATAAAATATTATTTTATTATAGTACATTATTTTATTATATTACAGTTAAAATATTATTTTATAGTAACAGAAAAATTCATGAATAAATCTTTAAAAAGCATTCTGCAGCTAAAATTAATCTAAATGACTTTACAGTATTCAGATTAACTAAAGTCCCCTAGCCGTGGGAGAGAGAGAATGCATAACGCTCTCACTCGCACAAGCCATACGCCCCATTCCAATAACATTGTCTTTAATTTTACTCATTGTGGTGAGCAAGCGTTTATGCATGCAGTAAGCTAACAACTGTAGTATGTTTTCAGATTTGGATTATAATGGTAAAGACCTTTGGGCACATGTATAGTTATGCCACATATCTCCCTCTCACTCGCTCGGCTATGGGACATTAATTCATCTGATATCTGTACCTGTACATTATTAGTTATGCCAACCTTAATGTTTCAACACTTCTTTGATTTAATCTTCTTTTGTGTTTATTTTTTTCAAAAGAAAATGTGCAAGGCTTGACACTCTCTAAGAAATAAAGAACGATTTGAGGTGAGCCAATAAAGCAACTTAACTCGGTACATATTACGAGGTGACCATAATTATAACAAAAAATCTGGTGTGAAACAGACACACAACTTTCTCTTGCCAATGTAATTAAGGAAAAATATAACCTGTGTTTAATAATTAGTAAACAGAGTAAAATAGAAAAACATAACCTAAGTCAATCATAAGTGAATTACACTAAATGAAAATCAACCTCTGTTAAAATTCAAAATATGCAAAATTACAAATTGATGCTAAACTAAGCACTGCAGGAAAAAATGCTTGCATAAAAACTTGCACGTCTTTTATTTTTATATAATTTAACTTATTATATAAATTTGTTGTAAAACCAAAACTAAATTTGTTGTACTAAGGCTGCATTCTTAAAAATTCTTGTTTTTTTACTGATTTTGATGAGCCAAACACAAAAAAAATCACTAACTGATATTAAATTAAACATTGTAAAACAATGTTTGAAATAAAAGTTGTAGGTTTAATAATTTTCTACAATTTTATAAACATATATGCTTTTGAGAATATTAGCGATATTATCAGGAAATATAGGAACAGTTGGAGGGAACATGTAGAGAGAATGGAGGAGAGTAGGATACCCAAGTTTTTGTGGCACTATAGAGCGAGAGGAAGAAGAAGAATTGGGAGACCGAGGAAGCGATGGGAGGACCAACTGTAGGAACGCATCGATCGGAATGGACTCGAACTTTCCAATTAGGAGCAATAATTTATGTAAAGACGCAGGTTTCGATGATGAATTTTACTAAATTACAAAGTATACTTTTAAAATATACAATCTTTTAACAAATGACAATTTCAAAAGAAAGCAACAAAAGAAGAAAACAACTACCATTGCAACGGAACAGGCTGGGTAAAGCCTAAGCCGTATAGTTGATGATGATGATGATGATGATATGCTTTTCCCATAAATTCCATATTAAGATTGCAGTTAAAATAAACAGTTTTTTACCATGGGAGCACAGCCCCAAGAATTTCAGTAAACATTCTGCTTACCCTATCTTGTAGAGCTTAAATATTGTAGTAAATGAGGTGATTTTTAAAAAAAAACTGTAGATTCTATTTTTGAGAAAATTGTAAAAAAGTGAGAAATTGCATGAATAAACTTAACATATTCTGGCTGACTGATTTTTATAAAAATATTTTTGCTGGGTCTCCTAGTGGTACCTAACTTAAGTTCCAAGTTTCAACTTCATTATGATGTTCTATTCTTGATACATTTTGTTCACAAACACACACACACACACACACACACACACACACACACACACACACACACACACACGCGAACATCAGTTGCTAAAAACATGTTTTTTGGGTTCAGAGTACTAGAAAACATGTATTTCCAGAGAAAACTCAAGTTTGAGAAATCAACAGAATAAAAAAAAACAAATTTTTGACATCACAAACACTCGCAATAATAAGTAAAAATGGATAATTAAAACAGAAGAAAACTTGAAGGAACTAAACACTACAGTAAACTATGATGAGTAATTGGGACAAATTCAGAAACAACATAAAAAAATACAAACTTTAATAGTAGATTACAGTAAGGACAGGAAATAGATAAATGAACAGAAGAAAGTACACAATTAGAACAATAAGACTGTAGGAAAAACAAAGGATGACTAAAAGAGCAGGGAAAGAAACCATGAAAGTAATCGGTTTCTTAACCAGAGATAAATGCAAATAATAATAGTAATGTCAGTTATTTACGTAATTGACTTAATTTATCATTGTAAATTTATTACATACTGCACACATACATACTGAATCCCATTCCAGCAAATGCAGGGTATGGCTACTGACAAAGCCTCTCTATCTTTCTCAATCTTCCCCAAACTTAATTCCCCCTTCCATCTCTTAGGGAGTACACAACGTCCACCTAAGGAGTCCAAGGCGTTAACGATGCAGTGGAACTATAAGTATACTGGTAGGATGTAGCAGTCCCAGTGCACATGCATCAGGAAGTTGGAGTCAAACCTCATTATGTTAATGTCAAACATTATGTTGCTGAGTGTCTATTGCAAAATACTAAAATGATAGGGGTAATGCTTTCCCTCCAAGGTTTACACTTGGAACACTCACACTGCAATTTCCTTATGGTATGCCTATATATAGCGTGCCTACTTTAAAGTACTACTTTGGGACACAAAAGGCTAAAAACTACCCCAAACAACAGCTACTTTAGGCCCAGTAATTCGATAGAAAATTCACTTGTATAAACTGCTTTCAAAAACATAAAACAAATCTTGGAATTGGATTACATACTACAAATCTAAAAAAAAATTAATAAGAAAGTTGCTCACGGAAAGTGCCTGAGTCGTTCTTGGATCAAAGTACAATGATTCACCTGGTGGGAGGTTCTGACACTCAATATGTAATTCCTGTAAATTTGGTAAATTGTCTAGTGATTCCACCACTGTTATTTTATTGTAACCTAAATATCTATTAACAAAATAACAATAACATATATTTTATATTAAAAATTATACATGCATATTATAATACAAAATGTTTAAGTTCTTAATGACTGATTCATTTACTTTTTCAATATATTCTCTCGGATTTAATAAAACAATAGCAGAGTTGATCATATTCTATGGCAGTGAAACTTAGTTGCTATCAAAGTGAGCGGAGAGTAGATTGCAAGCATCTCTGAAATCAAATTTCTTTGACATACGTATGGGTGTAGTAGAGAAGATCGTTACAGGAATACCGAGATAAGGAAAGAACTCAACATCTTCTCCATAAACGACAGGGTATCAGAACACAATGCAGTATTGGAGCATGTGAACAGAATGAGGGAGGATATGATACCTAAGCAAACAATAGGCTATAAACCGGAGGGAAAGAGAGAACGAGGAGCCCGACAAAGAGATGGGCAGGTTTGAGAGGTTCAGAACAGGGAGAGATGCCTAATTCTTGAAAGGCAGAAGAAGAAGAAAAAGAATATATTCTGAAAAATTTAGGACAAAATATCATCTGTAAATAAATATGTTTTTTTTTCACAAAAAGTTGTTATTTATCGTATTTTTGGAAGATTTTGCCTTTCTTTGAAATTCCATATCTATGAAAGTACTCTGTACCCAAGGTAAAGATTTGGTTAAGATATCCAGAGGTAAGTTATTCATGATTAAGTACAACAGAGTAAAAATAACTGGCAGTTATTACTCTCCTAAAAAATTCTCTGTGATCTTGTATTCTTAAGTCTGTAATGTCAATATTCTGATGTTTAAGTGATGATATTTTTTAAAAACAAATTTTTCACAGGACAACTGAAAAATTAACGAATCCTTAAACAATGTAATTTAGACCCAGGTACCAAAATGTGTCTTTGCGGGAAAGGAAACAGTTGAATTTGGAGTGTATAATGCAATTTCTATTTTTAATATTGGTAATATCAATAAACGCCCATAACAGGCAGGTGGAGTGTTAAATTATTTGTACTCGATATGCTAGTTCCAGGGCTACAAAAAATAGTTCTATTTCTTATCAGATGGTCAGCCAATTATATGACTGAAGCATTTAAGAACAGAATAGGTAGAGGTGTAAAAGACACTAAACAGAGTTATCTCCTCTGAAAGTAATGAATTTCAAGAAATCAAGTGGTTTCTTCCAAAGAGTGAGTTCATTTTGGGTTCAAGAAGTTCATATTTGTATTGTAAGGAATATATAACTGTAAGGAAAAATACTAATAAAGTGTAAAGTGCACCAGTCGACCAGGTAATTTTAACAACCTACAAAAGGTTGAAACACAACTGACTTGGCCTAGGCTACTCTTTTTCATGCAATACTCCCACACCACCGATGCCTCACCTACCAAAGCCACAAGACGGGTTATTGCACATTCATACACTACGCTTGGATAAAATTACACAAGTTGGGCTAGGTTTTTGCAAGGGCGAACTATACTTACAGCTTCTTTAATTTCCGTAAATTACTGATGTTTTCAATTTTTTCAATATCATTATTTTGAAAATATAAATGTGTCAAATTTGAACAGTGATCAAAGTTTTCAATTTTTGATATTTTGTTTTCATGAAGGTAAAGAACAGATATGTTTATTAATTCAGATAAGTCATCCTGAAATGAAAAGAAAAAATGAATTATTTTAATTGGTATTAATAATACAGAAATTGAGCTATTAAAATAAAAAAAAAAATAATACATATTAAGATTTCACATGAAAAATTATTGCCACGATCTTCAATTATTTGATAGCACATAAATTTTCTTTACCAAATTTTTACTCTTAAACTCAATAATATAAAATAATTGGAGACATTAATACTTTATCTCTTACCATTTGAAGGGTACAAGGGAAAAAGCAACTTAGTCCAAAAAATTCGAAACTTAGATTAATATGCCATTTGATACTCTGGTAAATATTTTCACGTGCTGAAAGCTACAGGGGAAGAACTAATTTAATCACAAGATATAGCCATTTGAAATATTGCAGCACAGGGGAAAAACCAACTCAGTCCATTCGGATCAGGGGAATAACCAACTGAGTCCAATGCCAGCGACATAGGCGCTGGCCTTCTAATTTCTAAATTTCTCTTTCTCTCAGATCGTTTTAAACTTTGTTTTTGCCCTCCCGCAAAATTCCTGTTTTGTGACTTAGTTGGTTTTTCCCCTGCACCCTTCATTTGGTAAAATAAGATATATTTTGCCTTTTGTATTTCCATTTTCATTCATAAAAAACGTACATTTCTGATAAAGTAAATTTTAAAGCAACTGTTGTCTGTTACATACACCTTCATGGTTATACCAACTTGTACTTAAGGATATTGTAGATCTTAATTAAATACAGGGCTACATTAATAATTACTGTAAAACTGTTTCAGTGGAGTTTCAATAGACAGAACTGATGGTAAGGGTTTGAGTGTATAAGTTCAATTGATTACAAAATAGGACAAGGCAGTCGGCAAGGGAGAGGGAGTGGTGTTGCCACATTGACTGCCTGGCTCGCTTGACTGTGTACTGCAGAACAACCACGTTCGATTCACATACACTTCTTTCCTCAATTGATGTCATTATTATTGTAATTACTTCATTTTTTTAAATGCATGTGAATGGGAAATGACTGTTTATATTATTCTAACACCACTATAATAACAGGTGTTTTATTAAGGACGCAACACTGATTATAAGAAGATAGAAGTAATACATTGGTAAATTTTCTGTCTCCCAATCGGTATGTTGGCAACAGTATACTCAAGGACAACTACCTAAGATAGTTAAAATGTTCCAGTCAAGCATTAGTGTGATGACTGCAGTAGTTTCGTTATATTGTGTCAGCAATGGTTTTTTCCAAGGAAGAACACGTGTTTATTGTAGAGACTTACATAGTGAGTAAATCTTACAAATGTATGCAAGATAAGTTTCAGTTGACATTTCTCCGTTCTGCCATTCCGAATAAATCGTCAATATTGCATTTGATAAATAAATTCCGTAGAACTGGGAGTGTACTCGATGAGAAGCCAACAAAGTTAACCACGGAAGTTCTGGAAGATTTGAAAAAAAATTTAACTCAATCACCTAAAAAATCGCATTAACTAAGGATGCAAAAATGTAACTTTTTCGTAGCTCTGAAAACAGTAGTTAATGTTAGCCCAGCTTGCGATGATAATCTTCTAAGGGATTTTTTAGGTGATTTAGTCAAATGATTTTTCAAATTTTCGAGAATTTCCGCGATTAACTTTGTTGGCTGGCGAGGTGGTTTTTCATCGAGTACACTCCCAGTTCTACGGAATTTATTTATCAAACGCAATATTGACGATTTATTCAGAACGGCAGAACGGGGAAATTTCAACTGAAACTTATCTTGCACACATTTGTAAGATTTACTCGCTATGTAAGCCTCTACAATAAACACGCATTCTTCCTTGGAAAAAACACAATATAACAAAACGACTGCTGTCACCACACTAATGCTTGACTGGAACATTTTAACTGTCTTAAATAGTTGGCCCTGAGTACACTGTCGCCAACATACCGATTGGGGGACAGAAAATTTACCGATGTATTACTTCTATCTTCTTATAATCAGCGTTGCGTTCTTAATAAAACACCCATTAGCAGGTCACGAGATAGCACAGTAAGCAGCGAAACACGTGGTTTGGTTGCAGAGCAGTGATAAAGATAGAGCGCAGGTGAGGCAACAGTGTATGGAATTCTCGTAACTGATTGGCCACCGGTCTCACTCCCCTCCCCCCGCTCCGACCAGTCCCAGCCCTATTTTGTAATCAATTCAACTATAGTCTCAACTAGAGAAGAGACAAAAGAACTGTCACTGTGAACGAGTCACGGTTACTTATAATTCACGGTGACCACAGTTATTCAAATAGGCGAGTAACCGTTCCCCAGTCACTGTTACAAAAATCACTTACTTATTCGCTCACTGTTCACTGTCACTTTTAAGACAGACCGAATGCTTTACCTTAGAAACTAGTGAAAAAATTCACTCACTCATTCACTGTTAACAGTTAATAGACAAAACGACATAATAGCTACGTAAGATATGTTGGTCTGTTCACTGGACTTAGTGCTCTCCTTTGATAACCAGCACATCCATTCTCTTTTACTTCAATTTTTACGCACTCTTCTCTCTCTCGCTCTTTCTCTCTCCCTCTCTCGGTCTCTTCCCCTTGTTATGTTTTTCATCTACTAGACTAAACAAAACGAGGGTAGTTCCTTTACTTTTCTGATCACGGTAATATAATTATATTACAGTTGTTATTTTTATTATACGGCGCGTTCTACCTAGCTATTTTATATATATTGTGCGCTGTTAATTTTTTCAGTTGTAAATTGTCTCTTGTACTTCCTTTTTTTACACAAAATGTTCTTTTTATTACTAATTTAGGATACCTTGTGTTAATCAGTTTTAGGCTAAATTTTTATTTTAATTATATATGTAGCCCATTGTTTTAATTTATCAAAACTTCAGTTGTTATCATGAAATAACAACTGAAAACATTATTATTATTTCATGATAACTGAAAAATATACTAAGTATCTACACAGTTATTACTAAATCACTAGTAACTATTAAAAGTAACGGTGAATGCAAAATCACTGTCACCATGATCACGGTGACTGGTTGAAACAGTGAACGCTCTTCACTAGTCTCAACTACTGGGGTTGAGGAAGGGATACTAAGGGGGGAGCATTGTAGGGGTGACATTTATATAAACTTTGCCAATGGTGCCCAGCTACATTACTACTATTACTACTACTACTACTGATTACTACTGATAGAAATATATTTAAGTTTTAAATAAAAAAACTAGATGTACATTTTCCTATTAATCAAATCACTGAATTATTTCACTTAAAAATTATTGGTAGGAAAATATATTTTATTACAATGCAGATTAGTTATTAGTTTAAAACTGGTTGTGTTTTATAGTTTTCTTTTCTCAACGTGTAATAAATAAATAAAATCTATTATTTTTAATAGCATATAGACTATATTTCAATTACGAAATATATAAAAAAAATATGTAAGTAGAAAAATAAAATTATACTACTGCATGGAAATCAATAGAGAGCTGACCAGACATTCGCAGGACTGAATGGTAGATTTTTGCAGTATTATGCAAGACTTTGAAATGCTAACCCTTAAATAATTAACATCAAAATCAAATATTTTAAATAACTGTAAGCTCACATCAGAACAACAACACACAGCACATGCAATATTATCTTTTGTCATGATTGCTACCTCAGTTTTTAGGAGCAGTCATTTGGTATAATATGAACAAAAATAAAAGCTTCGCACTGTCAAATCAAAAGTTTTTCCATGAGCACTTATCAATGATGGAGCACTGGATTTTTTTTCTTTTTTTTGGTTTAACGTTCGCTCTTTTGCAATTACTGCTAATGCAGACGGTGAAGGATGAAATGATTTTTTGTAACGTATGAAAATATGCCATGGCTGAATGGGATTTGAACCCAAGACCGCATGATGAAAGGAGAGCATGTTACCAACTACGCCAATGCGGTCAGCAATGGAGCACTGGAGATCAAATCAAAGGATACTTACTAAAAGTGCTTAAATCATACAAATCATTATTGGAATAACATAAGACCAATATCGAAAAGCACTGCACTAAGCTTTCTAATTATTGAATGGTTCAAATTATATTATTATTTTGCTTCTTATGCCACATCTCCGTACAGCACTGGGAGTTTGCTTGGAGTGGCCAAAGACAACAGAGCAAGAACCTCGACCAGGTAAGCAAACTGTTATTTTAACCCTTTCAGTGCCGAAACAATATTTAAAAGTTTGAACATAAAGTGCCATTTAATTTGAATAAAGGTGTACAAAAGTGCCAGCCCTTATTTTGATAACATGCAAGAGTAAGCTTGCCATTGCCGACCAAAATTTCAACGTAACAGAAAAATAAAATTTCCTGTTGAAAATTAATTTTTATTGTGTTATAAAAAACGAAATTGTTTTAACACTAAAAATACCATTCAAAATAGTTTTTTTTAGTTTATTTAAAGTCGCATCGACAGATTGGTCATTGGCGACTGCTGTGGGTTTTGGTACATTAACGGTGGTTTTAACGTGTTAAAATTTCCAGACCTTAGCCAG
Source organism: Catonia carolina (assembly GCA_035578175.1). Taxonomy (NCBI): domain Eukaryota; kingdom Metazoa; phylum Arthropoda; class Insecta; order Hemiptera; family Achilidae; genus Catonia; species Catonia carolina. The sequence goes on from JAQMRL010000001.1 coordinate 32,275,001, forward strand.
GAATTGAACCCGGGACTTTTCGCTTTGGAGGCTAGCGTGCTAGTCACTACACCATGGAGGCAGTTTCAAAATCCATTATTCCGTTAATTTTTATTTCAAAGTTTTTTCTTGTAAACATTCGGTTATCCAGACGTTGGCACTTTATGCATTACTAACGGACGTCCGGTAAACCGGATGTGATAACTACGTAAAATATATCGACGTCCTGTTTTCCGGCACTTTATTCATTACTAACGGATGTCCGGTAAGCCGGATGTTATCACTACGTAAAATATATCGACGTCCTGTTTTCCGGACGTTGGTACTGAAAGACTTAAATGATCAGAGAAAGTTATTTATCCATTACAGTGGATTTTTGAAATGAGTAGATTTGAATTTGGTACACCTAACAATGTTATTCATTGTATGGTTATCAGCTGGCAATTTCAAAGTTAATTACTCAACTGTTGTTAATTAACAACTCAAAATGATTTACTATCGGTCACTGTACTGGGTTTGACGCTGTTTTATAATTAATAAATACTTTTATTCTAATATCAGCTTGTGTTGTCTAGTACAGAACCTCACTGACGAGCGCGCCGCGCATGTATAGATATCAGACGAACTAATGTCCCATAGCCGAGCGAGTGAGGGGGAGATATGTGGCATAACTACGCATGCGCCCAAAGGTCTTTACCGTTATAATCCAAATCTAAAAACATATTACAGTCATTATCTTGCTTCTTAGTTTACTGCATGCATAAACACGTTTGCTTACAACAATGAGTACAATTAAAGACAACGGTATTGGAACGGCGCGTATGGGTTGTGGGAGTGAGAGCGTTATGCATTCTCTCACTCCCACGGCTAGGGGACATTAGTTCGTCTGAATACTCTACAAAATGTTGATATTAGATGTAAACAATATCTGTTGCCATGGCAACCAAAATATTTTCAGAAAATATAACAGCAATAACTACTAACATTAAATTAACATAATACTTACGATTTTATGAATAAATTTATTGCTTAAACATAAGTGATTTATTTTTTTCAATGCTTCATTTCTTTCCTTTTCATTCTCAAAAGTACTTTTCAATATTTTTCTAATAATGTAATCAGAACTCAGTTTAACCATTATTCTAATTCAGTAAGTTTATTTGACTTACACTAAAAAAAGTTAAGATTTTAAAAATAATACTGAATAAATGCTGATAATCTTATCCCGAAATAATTCAAAAACAACTTTGATTCGCCATTTGTTTACACACAGGGTGGCAAGAGCGAACGAAGAAAATATACCTTCTCGTGATAATCTTTCAAATTACTTTGACGGATGTATATAGCGCTTTAACATTAATCTGCGAATAATTTTCAATGAAATAATGTTAAAATAATAAGCACAGTAATTACGTAAATTTTAATGATTTTGTTGATTATTTACTGACTTTTACGGGCTCTTCAATCTGTGTAAATATCCTAACTTACCAATAATTTGTGATCTCTGAAAAATAAAGTGTACAATATTATCTGTTCTCAGTTTTCGGGACCCAGTTTTCAATAAAATTACACGAATTTAAATATCATGTTTAGTCTTTTGGGCTATTGTGTGTGACCTCGAATCCCTGATACATCAATACTTTCAGAGAACGTTGGCAAACCTTTAGTGACGTCATTTAAAACTAAATGTGTGGTTTAGTTGTCGGAGTAGATGGAAGTACAAACCATGTTTCTTAAAACTTTATTGTTACCTTTCTTTTGAATTAAATTCTTTAAAGTTTTCATCTTATTACATATTAAATTTTATTAGTGTTATTTGCTAGCCAATTACATAAAAACAATTTTTAGGAAGTACATTGTGTTGCAGGGCCGTACACAGATAATTATATTGATCAGTAGAGAAATAAATTACGTTTATTTAAGATTTTATTTTTTTGATAGTGGATGAACATGCAAAATTATAAGAACAAAACAGTATCTAACATAACTATTTTTAACACGATCTGAATAAAAATTACATCTTAGCAGATGTCAATCGGCCGCTATACTGTGATGTCACCAACTCTGATCAGGGTCTTGGATTTCTCTTTTTTTCAGTTTGAATTGAAATTGCGGGAAATCGTAAGTTTGATTCACGTGTGACGTCTTTTGAGTATATTCGTGTTCATTGTGCAGTGTGTTTGTTTAGATTTACTAAACGATATTCTGGGGGTATAGTCTTTTTCAAGTTTTTAGTCAGACGAACGAGAAAATTACCTTCTGGTAAGTGAAAATATCGCTAAGTTTTTTTACTAGCTTCTAGTTTTACTAAACATGTGTTTGTTTGTATCGCGTAATATTATTAGCCATCGAAAGTTAAATGTATTTTCTTATTTGTATTAGTGGTACTACAACTATGTTATTAGTTCGTGTCTGTACCTTATTTGTCAATTTATTTACAATTTTGTTTGCAACACCGATTGTTTAAACCTTGAACCACGGAACTTAACCTCAAATATAAACAAGTTGAATTTTATGGGGGAGGGTGTTGAATTGTGGTATTTTATATTAGTATAGTTCTAATAATCAATAGAACAACTTTGTATAACTTTGCATTGTTTGAACTGAAATTACCTATTACTGTTGTAGGAACGTACGGCAGTTTGTTTGTAGGGTCAAGTTAGTCATCTAAGAGTTTGCCATATGCTTATTTTACAAATTATGCACAGATTTATGTTGACCGGGCTGATATAAATAGTTGTAAAATCCTTTATGATCAGGTAATAATAAGCTGTTTACATCAGAACAAATAATTTATGTTACTATGTGTGCCATAAATATGTTGGCACCTTTATCGATCTCTATTAGCATCTGCATGCTTGACATTCATCTAAATAATTAATATGAGATTCATTTTAAGAGATTCTACAGTTTTGTGTAAAAAATCAGTCATAGTTTCACCAAAAACTATCTAACTGTCATAACTCATAAAAATTGTATACAACTCTCTCTTTCTGAACCACTAATAGGTTACCAGAAGTCATACCTAATGGCAGAGCTTTGTTGTTTGGTGATGATACTTCAGTAATCAGTAACAGTTTACTGGTAGATGCTCGTAAAGTAAATACACATGTTAACATAGAGTCCGTAGTACAGTTCTTGAATCAAATGTTATTAATAGTTAATGGGAAAAAGTGTTAGTACTTGCAGTTTAAAAATAAACATAACAATAAAGAAAGTAGAGAAGTTGATGTATTTATTCATAATAATAGTTTAGAGCATGTAGAAACAGTGAAGTTCCTGGGCGTATCTCTAGATAGATCTTTGTCCTGGGACTTCTATACCAATCAAGTTTGTAGTAAAATATCATCTGGGGTATTTGCATTAAAACAAATTGCCAGATTAAATGATAAAGAATTACTAATGGCAGCTTATCATGGCCTCATTCTGTCTCATATCCGTTATGGTATTTTAGTATGGGGTAATTCTAGCATGGGTAATATGAATAGGGTTTTTAAAATTCAAAAGAAAGCTATTAGGTGTATGGTGGGAGCTAACCAGCTAACCTCATGCAGGTCACTATTTAAGGAGCGTAAATTGCTTACAGTTCCTTCTCTCTACATTTTTTAAGTGATTATGTATGTTAGGCAAAATAATTTTATGCAGAATTTCAATGCTCACAATCTTAATACGAGAAACAGGAATGATTATTATGTGGCTAATCACTCCACAAATTGTTTGAACAAAACCTTCTAATGCAGGGAGAAAACTCATGAATAAATTACCCCAATTTTTAAAGTGTTGTGAGGATTTGAATTCCTTTAAAAAAAATCTAAAAAATTACTTGATCGGTGAAACTTTTAATAGCGTACAAGAATTTCTTTCTTGATAGTAGTGATACATTGTGTGATTCTTATATGTATTTCAGGTGTTATATCAAAAAAATCTGGTGTGAAACACTCACACAACTTTCTCTTGCCAATGCAAATAATTAATAATAAACCTAACATTATTAATAAAATATTAGAAATAAACAAAAAACTAACCTCAATAAACATAACCTTATTTTAATCATGAGTGAATGATGCAAAATGACAATCGAACTCAGTTTGGCTTAAAAATACGGAAAATCACGCTTTCACGCTAAACTAGGCTCTGTAGAGAATAATGCTCTAAACAAAAGTTGTAGATCTTTTAATTTTCTATAAATTAAATTATATACACTTTTGTCGTAAAATGCATACTAAGACCGAAATTTTAAAAAAATCGATTTTTCTCATGTTTTCGTGAGAAAAAAAACAGAAAATCGCAAATTACCGCTAACTAAGCGTTATACAAAAAAATGTTTGAAATAAAAGTTGTAGAATTTTACATTCTCTACAACTTTTATTATAAAACGTTTTGCGCTAAAATGCATATTAAAGCCGCAATCTTAAAAAGAAAATGTTTTTACGTAAAAACAGCCTCAAGCAGAATTTCGGCAAACATGGCGCCTACCCTATATTGTAGAGCATAAAAAATTTAGTAAACCAGTTGATTTAAAAAAAAATCGTAGGACTAGTTTTTGAGAAAATCGCAAAAAAGTGAAAAATTATACGAATAAACTACTACTTCCGGTTGACCGATTTTGATGAAAATGTTCGTGTCGGGTCCGGTAGTGATATGTAACTTAAGTTTCAAGTTTCAAGTTCGTACGATGTTCCGTTCTTGAGATATTCTGTTCACACAGACACACACACAGACCAATCGCTAAAAACATGTTTTTTGGGTTCAGGGGGTCTGAAAACGTATAGATCCGGTGAAAACTCGATTTCGAAAAATCGACATGAAAACAATACTTTCCTTCCTATATATTCATATAGGCAAGAGAAAGTAAAAACTGAATGTACACCTATATCTCATTGGGCCATGGGTTGCGTATTGTTCTGGATTGAACAGATTGCAGCGTACACCCATTAAGGATTAAAAAAAAAAATACACAGTAGGAGTAAGCTATATGCACGTAGGAAGTAGGCTGATGTGAATTTTAGGGGAAAAAGCATACAATAGAAGATGTAGAACTTTAAAAAACTTACAACTTTTATTTTAAGTGGTTTTTTTGTATTCATCCATGCAAAATGGGTAAAAAATGGGATTTTTTAATATCATTTTTTAATATCACTTTACGACAAATGTGTATTTACCATAATAATTTAAGTTATAGGAAATAAAATATCTACAACTTTTATTTCAAAAATTTTCTTTTACAGAGCCTAGTTTAGCGTCAATTAGTGATTTTCCATACTTTTTAGTTTTACTTTTTTTTGGTTTTTATATGTGACTGTTCTGCAATTTCTGATAATGCAGACGGTGGATAATGATTATAATGAAAATGAGTGATGAAAAAAATTTCAGACCTGACCAGGAATCGAACCTGGGACCCCAGCATAGAAGCCAGTTGCATCATTCACTCATGATTAAAATTAGAATTACGTATGTTCAGAGCCTAGTTTAGCGTGAAAGAGTGATTTTCCGTATTTTAAAGACAAACTGAGGTTGATTTTCATTTTGCGTCTTTCACTCATGATTAAAATAAGGTTATTTTTTTGTTTATTTCTAATGTTTTATTATTAATGTTAGGTTATATTGATCATTATTTGCATTGGCAAGAGAAAGTTGTGTGAGTGTTTCGCACCAGTTTTTTTTGTTAAAATTTCATGAAAAAGTTTTGTTGGGGTAAATAATAAAACTGTCACAAGAATGAAGTTTTTTAATATTAGGGTATTGTCTTGACCTCCACCTCTCCAACTGGCCATGTGGTCATTTAAAGGAGGTTTTACTGTGTATTAAATTTTACGTTATTGCTTAGGCGAAGGAAAGATCATGAAATGTAAACAACATTAAATAATTATGAAAACATATTTTATTAAACTTTCATTATAACTCAAATATCATTATCCTCAGTTTCTTAGTATAAATATGAAATTTCTTAATCATTATATAACTTGTTTCTTCATAACACAACAACAATATCATACATAATGTTAAGTAGCGGTTCACAGCCATATTGCCAACAATGTGCAATATAATAACTAAAAGCGTGCGAATATTTTATCCATGATAATGTTATTATCCAGTTAGTAGTGGTGCTTTATAATCCATTCGTATTGTGTTTGTTATTTAACGTGTATGAAATCACGCAGGAGATGCACGTTCGGCACACACTAAATATCCTTTCGATGCCAGCACACCGCGGCATTTAACATGCACCAAAAACCGAGCGGTCCAATGCAATCTGAATAACGGTTCACCTTCTCTCAACATTGACTGAAATACACTGTTCAGTGCAGCATCCGGCAAGAATTCTGTCGGCAAACAAATTAAAATAATTACTAAAATTACAAAAGACAAATTATTATAATTAAAACATTGTAGAGATTTTGTAGTGTTTGCTAAAAATCCAATAAATAATAAATATAATTTTAGATTTAGATTCTTTCAACATTTCTTTATTTATTCACAACACAGGGTGAGTCTAAAAGGCTTTAAACTTTGAAAGCATGTAGAAATTTATTGAAATATAACTTAGAATCTATAAAGTTGTCATTTTATAGTGAAACACTTCAAGTTTAACAAACAAAATTCATTTAGGTTCGATGTGATTGCCAGTGGTGATCCGGCAAACTTCCCACCGGAAACCAATTTCTTGCCATACTCGTTCTAGCAAATCGGGTGTAACTTCTGCAACCGCAGCATAGATTCTGTTTTTCAGATCGGCAAGATTGTCTGGTGGGGTGGAACATAATATACTTGAAAAAATTCATTTAGGTTCGATGTGATTGCCAGTGGTGATCCGGCAAACTTCCCACCGGAAACCAATTTCTTGCCATACTCGTTCTAGCAAATCGGGTGTAACTTCTGCAACCGCAGCATAGAATCTGTTTTTCAGATCTGCAAGATTGTCTGGTGGGGTGGAACATAATATACTTGAAAAAATTCATTTAGGTTTGATGCGATTGCCAGTGGTGATCCGGCAAACTTCCCACCGGAAACCAATTTCTTGCCATACTCGTTCTAGCAAATCGGGTGTAACTTCTGCAACCGCAGCATAGATTCTGTTTTTCAGATCGGCAAGATTGTCTGGTGGGGTGGAACATAATATACTTGAAAAAATTCATTTAGGTTCGATGTGATTGCCAGTGGTGATCCGGCAAACTTCCCACCGGAAACCAATTTCTTGCCATACTCGTTCTAGCAAATCGGGTGTAACTTCTGCAACCGCAGCATAGATTCTGTTTTTCAGATCTGCAAGATTGTCTGGTGGGGTGGAACATAATATACTTGAAAAAATTCATTTAGGTTTGATGCGATTGCCAGTGGTGATCCGGCAAACTTCCCACCGGAAACCAATTTCTTGCCATACTCGTTCTAGCAAATCGGGTGTAACTTCTGCAACCGCAATGTAGATTCTGTTTTTCAGATCTGCAAGATTGTCTGGTGGGGAGGAATATATACTCGATTTAATGAAACCCCAGAGGGAAAATCCATAGGTGTCAAGTCGGGGGAGTGAGGTGGCCCTGCATGCCCAATCCACCAACCCGTGAAGTGACTATCTAGGAAAGCCCGAATTTCTGTGAGGAAATGTGGCGGTGCTCCATCTTGCTGGTAGTAGAAAGACACATCTTTTTGTTCATCATCATCATCATCATCTACAACTCGCCAACTGTCTTATGTGGAATTCCTGTCTTGCTTTTAGAGAAATTCGGCTGTGCTTAAAAATAAACATTTTTTTGGACTAATCACTCAGTGCTTTGCTAAATTATTATAGCCAAAATCAGCTGTTTAACAGCTGATTTTCAGAGACGAGGATTCCTGGTTCAAATCCTAGTAAAGGTAGTTACTGTTATATGGATATGAATACTATACAGTGGTTGCCGGTGTACTTTGATGGTTGGGGTTCAATTAACCATACTCTCTCAGGAATGGTCGACCTGGGTCTGTACAAGACTACACTTTATTTACACGTCACACACTTCATTCTCATCTCATTGGGTTGCTTATTGTTCTGCATTGAACAGATTTCAACGCACACATATTAGGAATTAAAAAAAAAAATTATTATAGAAACCTACACACATTTTGCTACTCACAACAAGAATGTTTATGATGTAAAATTACAAAAAACAAAAAAAAATGTCTACGAAAGAGATACGTTCAGGTCGCCGTGATCAGAACCAATGTCACCCTTATTGGTCGTTTGTACTGACTAGGTTCATAACTACAATCTAAAAATTAACCTAACAATATTTACCTTGAGGATCATTATGCGTTAAAAGCTGAACATCATTTTGTTTTGTAAACTCTTGCAACTGTGGTGGCACAACACAGCATGTTGACAGGTTAATTTGAACTATGCTTGGCTTCACCTAAAAAAAAACAATTGTCAGAATTAAGTACAATAGAATTAACTGGAAACATTCTTGAAAAGTAATAAAATTTTGGTTATATCTATAGGAGGACACCGATTGTTTGAGGTACTTTATTTATCACCTGTCTCATTTGCTTTTTTCACTTTTGTTTTTTACTAAAGTAGCATGCAAAAGTGTTCTATACATTTGTTGTAAAAAACATATCGCATACTATTAAATTTTAGATTAAAGATGATGAATAAGGCGGTAATTTCAGTCTATTTTAGATTAAAGATGATGAATAAGGCGGTAATTTCAGTCTATTTTAGATTAAAGATGATGAATAAGGCGGTAATTTCAGTCTATTTTAGATTAAAGATGATGAATAAGGCGGTAATTTCAGTCTATTTTAAATTAAAGATGATGAATAAGGCGGTAATTTCAGTCTATTTTAGATTAAAGATGATGAATTAGGCGGTAATTTCAGTCTCTTTAACATTATGGCCTTATAGAGCATTTAGTGCTATCACATCCCTTCTTATTCACTTGGCAAACAGACCCTCCTTCAAGTTTTCTAAGAGACTACTTGCTAAATCTCTCTGAGGAATATTATCCTCCAGGTTACCCAACGGTTGAGTATTTTACGTTCAGCGATAATAAAGGAGGCAGATTCTCTCCCTCTCCGCACAGGTTACCCACTTGATTACCCTCTTGCAGTATTGGGTTCGAATCCCATTCAGGCACATTATATTTTCATACATTACAAAAATTATTTCATCCTTCACCGTCTGCATTAGCAGTGATTGCAGAACAGTCAGACATTAAACCAAAAAAAAAAAACTATCACTAAAAATGCCCATTTCCCATTTTATACAAGTGCTTCCAATGGTGAAAATAAGCCTTTTAACTGGCCTGCAGCCACATTAAGCTGATTATATAATGGTGCTCATGCTACGTAGCCAATATGGCCACTAGAAGGTAAACATATTGGGGGCCACTAGTATTGGGAAACATCCAAGTTTTAGGGAAAATGTTTAATTGATGCTAAATTAAGCTCTGTAGAACAAAATGCTAAAAATGATAGTAGTAGGTTTTTTAATTTTCTATAAATTCAGTTATACACACTTTTGTCAGAAAATGCTTACCAAGGCCGCTATCTTCAAAAAATCCTATTTTTAAAGTTTTTTAAGTTAAAGGTATTTTCAAAAATAAATTTTGTAAAATCGCGAAACACAACATAAAAAAGTCAGCATGCGAGAAACTTTTCAGTCTTTCAAGATAACTGTACAATTGTAGGAAATAAAATAGAGAAAATTTCAAATTAATTTTTAGTGAAAGAATTATTTCAATTGGCAAACTGTAGAGGCCGCCGTAATTTTCATGAAAAACAAAACTTTTACTAAATTATATATTATTTCACTAAGCGTGTGTTTTTCTAAATAATTTTGTAGAACAAAAAAATGCAAAATACTTTGTTTTATTAAAATACGTCATTTTTAACAAGTTTCAGTTCCTTAAAAATAATTAGATGTACGTTTTCTGAAATGGTTTAACAATCTGCATATTGCTTCCCTCTGCCGGAGGGCATCAAGTTACAGACAGACTACAGTAATTGACACTAAACTACTAAGCATTATAGAAAAAATGTTTGAAATAAAAATTGTAGAAGAAAAGTTGTAGAAAATTTTAAAAAACCTACCTTATGAATGAAAAGATGTCAAGAATCCGGTACATGTTACAATTATTATATCTCTCTTTTTTGATAGAACAAGAACAGAAAAATAAGTTACAAACTGCTTGAGTCCCAGCTCCGTGTAGTTGGGAGGAATGCAGTGAGTTGTTATAGTCGAGGGAGAATGAATGAGTGTATGAATGAATAAGTAGTGTTTCACAGCTGGTGGATTTGTAGTGGTAGCGTGCACTAACTAGACTAAAAACATATTCTTATCATCCAGCACATTAATTTAAGAAATACCTACCAACCAGGTTATTAACGTGGTCGGATTCAATAATATTTAACTTACCATTTTATATCAAAACATGTAAAAAAATAATTGTAATAAATACAAACAAATACGTTAAATACGGAAAGTTTGAAAACGAATGTTTTGTATCAGAGTAATACAACAATCGTTCTCCCAGCATGCATCACTCATTCAATATACCTCACCCGTACCCTTCACCCCGCAACTACACAGAGCTGGGACTCAAGAAGTAGATGTGCACACATTGTTTTGTTAACCTTTAAAACACGGGATGCTGTTTCAGTGGCTTTTAACAACAGATGTGTTCAGAGAGTTTTAAAAGAGACGCTCCGTACTAATTGTCAACTTAACCACAGGGAATAGTATAGTGTTCTTGCAGGGAATTTTCTAATGTGTGTAACAGTGCAATCAGAAATAAAATATCATGAAAGGGAAATTTTGTATTTCAGTTTAAAATGTTGGTAGCATGTAAGAAAATCCAGTTTTTTGTCGTAGAAGGGGAATGATTGTAACACCCACACAAATTAAAATACACGTGTGTCTTGTGTGTGTGTGTGAAGTATGAATGTTTATACGTTGGTAGTTTGCCCTTGAAAAGGCAGAAGGTCTCATTTAACAGGTTTACGAACGATTTTAGACAAAAATGAATGATTTTTGTTAGTATTGCATTGGCTTAGTAAAAGCTCTGCCATTTGCGTTCCAGACCTCTTACAATGTTTATCAAAACATGTATTTATACAGTAAGCAATGTTCTATTCAGCTTTGCCCATAAGAACAGCCCTAAGTAAATAAGATAAAAGAGTTTATTCGCAAGATCGTTATGATAAATTTGAAGGACATTTTTGTAAAAACATGTACTATTTAAAAAATTTGTAACTCTTTACAAATTTTTCGGAAAATGAATTGAAAATTACCCATTTTTAAAGAAAATTCTTCTTTACAAAATATATTCTATAAAATTTTGTGATAAACTGAATTTTAAGCCCTTCAGAGTAAAAAATGTACACCAAGTACTTTTACGTGCGAAATTTTTCGCTAGCCACAGCGAAGACAATAGTAAAGTTATTTTCAAAATTTTATATTCAAAAAATTGGTACGTATTTCATAAATTAACTGTATTTTTTCAGAATTTTATATCTATTAGTAAATAAGATAAAAGAATTTATTTGCAAGACTCTTATGATTAGTTTGATGTTTTACAAAATTACAAACACAGTCCGTACGTTAAAGGTTAATATCTCCAGAAAGAATTGGGAATGATTATCAAAAGCTATCACTTCAATTTGACTTTATAATTTCTGTGCCAATGGAATCTTAAAATTAAGTGAACAAACTCAATGCTATGTTGATTAGTTGAGATGAGAGTGTAAATAAACGTTTAATTTATAGGAACTGAAAAAAGTCTTAGTATAATCAGTTTCAAGTTAATGTACAGAGTGTATTACTTTCTCTTGCCTATATGAATATATAGGAAGGAAAGTATTGTTTTCATGTCGATTTTTCGAAATCGAGTTTTCACCGGATCTATACGTTTTCAGACCCCCTGAACCCAAAAAACATGTTTTTAGCGATTGGTCTGTGTCTGTGTGTGTGTGTGTGTGTGTAGGTGAACAGAATATCTCAAGAAGGGAACATCGTACGAACTTGAAACTTGAAACTTAAGTTACATACCACTACCGGACGCGACACGAACATTTTCATCAAAATCGGTCAACCGAAAGTAGTAGTTTATTCGTATAATTTTTCAGTTTTTTGCGATTTTCTCAAAAACTGGTCCTACGATTTTTTTTAAAATCGCCTATTTTACTCAATTTTTTATTCTCTACAAGATAGGGTAGGCGCCATGTTTGCTGAAATTCTCGGTGAGGCTGTTTTCACGTAAAAACGTTGTTTTTTTAAGATTACGGCTTTAATATAAATTTTAGCGCAAAAACTTATATAATAAAAGTTGTAGAGAATTTAAAAACCTACAACTTCTGTTTCAAACATTTTTTTGTATGACGCTTAGTTTAGCAGTAATTAGCGATTTTCTGATTTTTTCTCACGAAAACGTGTGAAAAATCGATTTTTTTAAGATTTTGGCCTTAGTATGCATTTTACGACAAAAGTGTATATAACCAAATTTATAGGAAATTTAAAGATCTACAACTTTTATTTAACGTATTTTTCTCTACAGAGCCTAGTTTAGCGTGAAATAGTGATTTTCCGTATTTTTAAGCCAGACTGAGGTTGATTTTCATTTTGAGTGTTTCACTCATGATTAAAATAAGGTTATGTTTATTGAGGTTAGTTTTTTGTTTATTTCTAATATTTTATTACTAATGTTAAATTATATTGTAAATTATTTGCATTGGCAAGAGAAAGTTGTGTGAGTGTTTCACACCAGATTTTTTTTAAATTGTAAAGTAAAATTTAAACAACATTTAAAATAAATGGGTATATAAACTAAAACTATGCTAATAACTATTATTTATTTTTATAAATAAACATTTCAATTACAATGAATTTTACTTTTCCGTGCATGTGTAATTAAAAATGCGAATGATAAGTTATCACTAAATGTTAAAAATTTCCATCAAACTAATTGGAAAAAGCATACATAAATATTTTCTTTGTTTAATGTCCAACAATTATACACATTAAGGGTAATACAGATGGTGTAGGATGATGAAAATTGTCAGACCTGAATGGCAATTGAATGTGGGGGACCCATGACATAAGTGGCCAGTTGCACTATATATTTTTCAGGGTTGATTAGCTCTGAACGTACACATTACCCCCTACCCACTTCATAGCTGGCCAATGCCTTACCAGCAACGTTGCCAATACTTGATCTCTTAGCACTGTTATATATATTTTGTCAGCCATTTTTTTGGTCTTTCAATAAAAATTATAACCAATGAATATACAACCAGCTGATTAGATTATAAAGTATTGCGTGTTAACGCTCTCTATAATCGATGTGTTCAGTACAAGATGCAAGACATGAGTGAACTACTGGGGCTCTTATTGCATACATACGTTTAAAATAATCTAGAAATATTAGAAATGAATAATAGGCAAAATTAAATTAACATTTTTGAAAAATATTATATTTTTGTTCGTTACAGGGCTAAAATAAATAGTTCTGTTTCTTATCGCATGGTCAGCCAATTAAATGACTGAATCATTTAAGAACAGAAGAGGTAGAGGTGTAAAAGACACTAATCAGAGTTATCTTCTCTGAAAGTAATGAATTTCATTGTACAGCCAGACCCTGGGGTGAATGAAGTGAAGTTGTCATTTACAGAGTGGAAAATATGTGCTTTTCAGAGGGCTCGGCATGCTGATAAGTGTACTTTTCCACTCAGTGAGGAAGGCAATGGTAAACCACCTCACTCCTCGTTTTACTTAGTAAAACCTCTAGAGGTTCAAACCAGCTTTTTGGCTGATGACCTAAACAACAACATTATATTTATAAATACAGTAACAGCGAAAAATGAATGAACACACAGCTTAAATATGACAATCAACTGATTAAGTTGGCAAGACTGTTTTAGATGTAAGAATCGACTATTCCTTATCTATCATGGTAGGAGTAGGAAGGTTTAAATTTTTATGTAGAATATTTTTTAAAGAATTTTAATTTAATGAAGATGTGTACAAGATACACGAAAGCCCTACAAACATTGGTAAGTGTTTTCTGTTACTGTATTCTGGTGGTTAGAAATATATATTTGAATTTTAAATAATACGGCTGTTTATAATCTTACGTAGGATGATTGATAAAATAATAAAAATAAATAAAATAACTTAAAATCTTCGTCTAGCTAGTTAGTAGTAAACACACTTGGCTCTGTTCATATAACTTTATTTTGTACATTTTGTTAAAATTGTGAGTGGATTCGGATAAGTGTTATTTCAATTCAATCGAAGAGTTATAGACTTGTGGTAAGTAAAAATGTTTTTAGATTTGCTGGTAGCTTGTTGTATTTGTTGCCGGTTGGAAAGAGATTGCTAACTTCCCCAACTCACTAAGTTCAAACTACTGTGAAGCATTCGCCTTCACAAACGTCAGGTCTTAACAAACCTACATGGCTACTTCCATAAACCTATCAGGTATAAATACTGAAGTCACGAGATTGCCTTTTGCATATGGATGGGCTGTGAGGAAAAGAAGTGAAATATTTGCAGTGCTGCCAACCTCAACAATGAGACACTATTCGTACATTTCACTACCGAGCAGTTTTTACATACATTTTGTAAGCTGTGGTTTATTCCGAGAAAATGTTTTCTTCATATACCTTATAAGAAATAAATGTGACCTGTAATATTGCCTATAGCTTAATTATATGACTAGAAATGTTTGATTTACTGTAATTAACAGCTACCGTATTCCATTGGAACAAAATTTTCTACGAATGAATCGCCTTCTTTACTATCGCTGTCACCGGCGTCTTCACTATCATTCTCACTAGTATCTACCTAACCATTTCCTTTTTTTACCAGGTGTCAACAAAACTGTTGAAGAAGACTTCTTCACGTCTTTAATTTCCTTCTTTATTTTTCAAAATGTGGAAAGAGAAACATCACAGTAGTTAGCCGCTCGCTCACGGCTTTTGTTAAGGGGCACGGATAGGCATTTTTGTTTAGCTTTAACTGCACAATATTTTATTACATTGCATATTACGAGGGCCATCCGGAAAGTAGTACCCATTTCCGCCGCATGAGGCGCTGACGAGGCGAGCAGCCGCCGGTCAAGGTCAGATCGCTTCAGTGGCTTGTCTGCCTTCTCTGTTGCAAGTTCCGCGACGCTAGCATTGCCTGTCTTGTTTCTGTGACCGTTCATAATGTTTAAAAAAATTGAGAACGCCGCCAGTTGTGAAGTGAGGGCTGTAATAAAATTTCTCAATGCAAGAAACGTTCGACCTTGTGATATTCATCGCCAATTAAAGGAAGTGTATGGAGACGATGTGATGGATGAGTCATCTGTTCGGCGCTGGTGTCGTAATTTTAACTTGGGGAGGGGGAACACACACGACGATGAGCGTTCAGGGAGACCATCTGTCATTACAGATCAACTGCCTGAGGTCAGTAGACGAATTCGTGAGGCACGATCGGCGCGTTACAATTGATGACATCTGTGAACATTTCCCTAATGTTTCTCGCACAATTCTTCATGAAATTGTCAAAGACCATCTGCATTATTCAAAAATTTGCGCAAGGTGGGTCCCTCGCATGCTTACAGATGAGCACAAAACCAAGCGTATGGCTGCTGCATTAACATTTTTGGAACGTTATTCTGATGAAGGGCCCGTGGAGACACTATTAACGCTAATGCGTATTGTGAAACATTAAAGAAATTACGGCGGGCAATACAAAATCGACGGAGAGGTCTATTGTCTGATGGCGTCATTCTCCTCCATGACAATGCCAGGCCTCATGCAGCGGGGATAACACAACAACTTCTGCAGCAATTCAATTGGGAAATGTTCGACCATCCACCGTATAGCCCGGACTTGGCCCCTTCAGATTTTCATCTCTTTACAAAACTTAAAGAGTTTTTGGCGGGAAAAAGATTTGACAGCGATGAAGAACTTAAAGAAGGTGTGACTACGTATTTTGATCGGCTGGCGGCGGAGGAATATGATGCTGGAATACAAAAACTCGTCACACGTTATGACAAATGCTTAAATTTGCTTGGAGATTATGTGGAGAAGTAGTTTAAGGTATGCTCTTTTCAATAAAAATGTTTACATTTGTTAATATTTACTTCTGTGTCTTTATTTCACAAACGGGTACTACTTTCCGGATGGCCCTCGTATATTTCGTTCAACACTGAATAGTTCGACCACGTTTTCATGAAACCGACATTTCTGTTTACGGTAACAAACAGTTATATTCGTACAGTTAACCGACAAAAGGTTCTGCGATATACTGCATATGCTCTGGGTTATAGTATTAGTTGTTATGTTTGTCGTACTGAAATTAAAGCAGTCGCGCATGCGCACTGATGCTTTTCCTCCTTTACCCCTCATTGCAAACAAGGGCAAACTCAAGACTCAAGTGACTATAATCAACTTGTGGGAGCTGAAAACAGACTGGCCACAAAACGCTTTTAAATAAAAAAGTATAGTTGAATTGGTGGTTATCAAAAACTTAAAATGCGAACATGCATTATTATTCTTACCATAGCGTTTTGATAGAGAGATATGAACACATCAGCATCGACATCGCTGACTCCTATACGAAGTACCTTTCCTTTATCTACCACATCTTCTAAGATGCTCCACAACTCTTTTAATGTTTCTTGTTGATCGTTTTTATCGGTCGTTAATAAAGAAGCATTATAATAAGATACGACCAGCGAATCTATTTCATCAGTGCCAAGAGCTGCAAACACTGCATACACAACAATTAATTAGTTTTGTTAATATTTATAATTTATTTAACTAATTAAGTCTTGAAATCACTTCAGACCAATCAGTATACACATTTTTTTGGGCTCCAGGGGACTTGAAAACTTGTATTTCCGATGAAGAATTGTCTTCAAAAACTGACACAAAAACATTACTTCCTTACCTACATTTCGTATCTAGAGCAAGAAAAAGTAAAAATTATAAATTAATCTCTTTGTAATAGGTTTCCTTTAAACAAATTTATTAGTTATTCTTTATCAGTTTTAACAACTAATTAAATTTTATTTTAATAACTAAAATACAATAATGTTATAGATGATAAATATAATTAAATAATGGTTTTACAAAAATAAGGCTTGCTTACAACCTGTCTTTCAATGTTTAACGTCTTTGTTTGTATTTTATTATCTACCATAAATATTTTTTGACTAATTACTTCCGAGATAAAAAGAAATTACTAACTGGGATATTTTTTTCACCAGTCATTTAAAAAGAATAATAATAGTGTTTAAATCTGACAACTCACTTGCATTTTTTTTTTTTTTTTGGTAAAACTGTAAGCTCTTCAGAAATAATCATTTCAAAAACGTTTAGGCCTGTGGTTTAAGAAAAGGAATAAGTTTAATGTAATGTTACGGTTACTGTAATTACATGACTTTCTCGTTTAATTAATGTACTTAACCCATCTGCAGCAGTAAGCATAAAATTATGTGTCTCTGATAAGGTGTGTAAGCATTCAACAGTCTGTTAGTTTGTGGAGGTCATTCAAGGCGTACCCTAGTAACATGTGTAGTTCAAATGTAGCCAATGAAACGAGGTACAAGCTACGCTTTTCAGAAACAAAATACGATACGTGGGAAATTTTCTATTGATTTCTAAATGTGGTAAAACTGATTTTGTACATATTCCTAAAAGACCTTGTGCGAGGCTACAGGACATGTAAAAATTCAGTTACAAGTGCGGTTGAAAGCTAGAATTGTAGAGGGGATCGTTTTACGTAGAATAATGGTCTTTGCAAGGTCAAGCATAGCTCATTGGGTAAAAGAGAGAGATCGAAACATCTCTATGTCTTTATTTTGTAATATGTTTACGTTCCCCTTTCCATAAGATTTATGGCCACCCTTCAAAAATATACTACGATTGTTATATATGTATTTGTTCACAAAATCACGCTCTTTTATATGTTGCTTTTATATATGTAATATCTGTACGAATGGTTCAATGAACTGAGTTGAAAGACGCGGGATTTTTCACTTTCCTTTACTCTGACTGAATATTCCACTTCGTTTTTATTAGCCGTGGCATATAGTGGTGAGTTTGTTTAATACGTAACGTTTAATACACGTACGTTACATCAAATTTTTTGTTAGACATTTTTCTATAATACCAACTAAAAAAAACAGGAAAAAAATATATGTAGGCTTGAAATTTTAGCTTCAAAGCTGAAAATGTACACGAATTGCAACATGTTTTTCGTAAGTTAGCTTTATAAGGCGTAAAAAAAAAAACGGATTTGCATGGTTTTTTTTTTAAAACAACAGCCAACAATTTGTGAACGTGTCATAAAAATTTCAAATTTTTTGGATAAAAGATGGATAAAAAAAAACAATTCAAACGGCGGCTTCAATGCTACGGATGTTGTTAGCGTCTGTCGCTCACTTCAATGAGAGGGTTGCGGGTTAATATACCACTGAATGGAAAATGCTGGCTGAGAAAAGTTGATAAATAATAAACAGTACTTTGCTTTAAAAGAAAATGTATATATCTACTACAACAACATTTCATGGTAACTGCACGTAAAGTAAATTTAATATTTAAACCAATCATAACAATTAGTGTAATACAGGGCTACAGGTAGTACACTTCCATAATATAGCCACAGTTATCGTATGACAAGTCAGGGAACACAGAATCATCCACTTCAGCTGAGACCTACTGTAAACAACATTTTATGAACTAAGGTTGGGTCTACGCTACGTGTAACAAGATAATACTTAATGTCAGAGCTTTGTCGTTTGCTGATGATACTTCAGTAATCAGTAACAGTTTACTCGTCGATGCTCTTAAAGTAAATACACATGTTAACATAGAGTCAGTAGTACAGTCCTTGAATCAAATGTTATTAAAAGTTAATGGGAAAAAGTGTCAGTTCTTGCAGTTCAAAATAAACATAACGTTAAAGAAAGTAGAGAAGAAGATGTATTTATTCATAATAATAGTTTAGAGCATGTAGAAAAAGTGAAATTCCTAGGAGTATCTCCAGATAGATTTTTGTCTTGGAACTTCTATACCAATCAAGTTTGTTGTAAAATATCATCTGGGGTATTTGCACTAAAACAAATTGCCAGATTAAATGATAAAAAATTGCTAATGGCAGCTTATCATGGCCTCATTCTGTCTCATATCCATTATGGTATCTTAGTATGGGGTAATTCTAGCAAGGGTAATGTGAATAGGGTTTTTAAAATTCAAAAGAAAGCTATTAGGTGTATGGTGGGAGCTAATCAGCAATCTCAAGCAGGCCACTATTTAAGGAGCGTAAATTGCTTACAGTTCCCTCTCTCTACATTTTTTAAGTGATTACGTATGTTAGGCAAAATAATTTTATGCGGAATTTCAATGTTCACAATCATAACACGAGAAACAGAAATGATTATTATGTGGCTAATCACTCCACAAAATTGTTTGAAAAGAAACCTACTTATGGAGGGAGAAAATTCATGAATAAATTACCCCAATTTTTAAAATGCTGTGATAATTTGCATTCCTTTAAAAAAAAAAATCTGAAAAATTACTTAATCGGTGAAACTTTTTATAGCATACAAGAATTTCTTTCTTGTTAGTCGTGATACATTGTGTGATTCTTATATGTATTTCAGGTGTTATAACTGACATGTCCTATACTCCTCCTGGAGTCTCCAGGACGCATTAAAAAAAATAAAATAAAAAAATAAAAAAAGTAACTGGCGCCCTTCGCTCGCTTTATTTCTATATACCATTCGTAACCAGAATCCGATTGAGTTAGTTTGTGCTCACGTGAAGGATTATTTGGCTACAAAATATTGAAACATTTAAACACTAAGAAGTAAGGAAACTTTTGGAAATAGGGGTTTCTAAAGTATCGGTGAATAAGTGGAAAAACTGAATAGCTCACGTAAAAAAGGAGAAGAAACGCATGTGGGATTTTGATTCTTTGAGCATAATTCAGGTAGAAAAATATGTTGTAAATTTGGAACATGATTCAAATAGCAACAACAAGGATGATGTGTCGTCTGATAAAGTTTTATCGGGTGTAAAAGAATTACAATAAGGTAACCTATAGCTTGAGTCCCAGCTCTGTGTAGTTGGAAGGAATGCAATGCGTTGTTATAGTAGTGGGAGAATGAATGAGTTAGTAGTGTTTCACAGCTGATGCATTTGTAATGGTAGCATGTACTAACTAGACTAAAAAAATATTCTTATCATCCGGGGCATTAATTTAACAAATACCTACCGGGTCATTAACTTGATCGGATTCATAATATTTAACTTGCTAATTTATATCAAAATATGTAAATAAATAAATAAATGTAATAAATACAAACAAATATTTTAAATACGGAAAGTTTGAAAATGAATGTTTTGTATTAAAGTAATACAACAATCGTATTCCCAGCATGCATCACTCATTCATTATACCTCACCCCACAACTACACAGAGCTTGGACCCGACATATACAACAGTACTTTGTTTACAATTGACAAACACAAGCCTAGTTACAAATAAATGTTTATAATAATCAGAATGTAAATTTATTATTATAAAAAAATTAACAACTGTAAATTTCCTGTATAATGAACGTAAACTTTTTTTGGACAGGTGGCGCTGCGTAATATTTTTCTTTCAAACTGTTTTGACCAGGTCTCAGCTTAGCTGACATAGAGTATAGTACTTCTCTCGCTAGACGCTTATTTTCTGTTTATTGTCTATTAAAAAATGTAATTAACAGATTGAATGCCGCAATGTATAAGGGTAAGCTGTCCGCACAAGCCGTATAAAAATGAGTAAACTTTCACCAGGGGCCGCAAGGAAAAATTGCAAAATATGACCAATAACACATCTTATATTGAGTATTTATTAGTAAAAAGTTAATACAATGTCAGATAATTGAAAAAATGGTGAGGAACACATGTGATCCTCACAGCCTACACAAGGGAAAAAATTCTCGGAACAGGCCGCGTGTATCGCATGTGATACTCACAATAGTAATATTTTTATAATCCCTGGTTGGGAATCCATATTTTTTATAATAAAACTAAAGTTTTTGTAATAAAAAACGCAAAACAGAAGTGAATTGGATACTAACCTTACTAATTTCAAGCACGATGAAATAACCTCACTGTCTGAAAATATATTGTTTTTAAAAAATAAACTCGAATAAAAACAAATAAACCGTATTATAAATAATTTACAATATTATTACGAACATTAATTAACACCATACAATCACTAATAAACAAGAAAATACTACGAATAACAATAACACGAATAAACATCACTGGAAAACAGTCGGGTTTTAGTAACTTTAGGTTGTGTGTAGTAGTCCCTAATTTTGCCACACAGAGATGGCGCCTGCGCACACAGATGTAAATTATACTATCCTTATAGGCCTGCAAAAATTTCACAGCATTCCCAGCAGGCCTACAAAAGTTCTGATGAAATAATCACAATAGCGTCTGAGGAACCAGCATATGGATTCTCACGGCCTGTGCAGACAGACACGTGAGGATCGCATGCGCATCCCAAGGCACTCAACCTGTTATATTATTGAAGTAAATAAATAATTAATTTGAACCTTAAAAATTTTTTTTAAACTATATATGTAGGCTATTAATGGAGGAAATAAAGTACAACAAATTGACTCACAGATGTCTGTCGTCATCTTATTCGGTAGAATTCTAACTGTAATATGACTGCCGTGCATACATTATGCGCAGCACTACGTGTATATCTCCTACACAATTTGTTTTTTGTCTCACTCACCGGACCTAATGCAAATGTCAGAGTTGTAATAGAAGTGTACAACCTATACCAATAATAATTTCTCCAAATTTACCTAAATACTGTATTTATATTACATTAACTTATTGTAATGTACAAACAAAACCGCACAATAGAATAACATAGCCTAGCATAACTATGAAAATAAAATAAAAAACTTACGACTGTCAATTGCTTCAGTTAAGGCAGCTCCTTTCCCAGAAGTAACAAATATCTTCGCACTGATTTTCAGCTCATCTTTCTCTTCAGGGCCAGTAGTTTTATTATCTTCATTTTGACTGTGAATTTCCAGTTTAGCACCATTTGTTGTATTTGGTGGAACCCAGTCATTCAATGTAATTCTTAAGCTTTCTATCAGCTAAAAATAAATGCAATTTAAAATTAATACTTATATTTACACAGCATAATGTAAGCTTCAGGAAAAACATTAACAACAAATTCTGTCCTTACAATAATTAACTAATACAATTTTAAATTACATTATTATGTTTATAGAAGAGTTTGGGAGCTCAAAGTTAGTTGTACAAATAGTAGGGGATAGTCTGTTTATAGACACTGAAGTCACAAGATTGCCTTTTGCGTATGTATGGGCTGTGAGGAAGGGAACTGAAATATTTGCAGTGCTGCCAACTTCAACAGTGAGACACTCCTCGTACATTTCACTATCATGCAGTTTCTACATACATTTTTTAAGCTGTAATTTATTTTGAGAAAATGTTTTCTTCATAAACCTTATAAGAAATAAATGTGACCTGTAATATAGCTTAATTACATGACTAGATGTTTGATTTACTCTAATTACGAATGAATCACCTTCTTTACTATTGCTTTCACCGGCGTTTTCATTACCAGTCTCTCAAGTATCTACCTAACCGTTTTTTTATTACCAGATGTCAACAAAACTGTTAAAGAATAGCTTCTTCATGTTCTTAATTTCCTTCCTTATTTTTCAAATTTTGGAAAGAGAAACATCACAGTAGTTAGCCGCTAGCTCACGGCTTTTGTTAAGAGGCACGGATAGGCATTTTTATTTAGCTTCAACTTCACAACATTTTATTACATTGCATATTACATTTTGTTCAGTACTGTGAATAGTTTGACCACATTTTTGAGAAACCGACATTTGTGTTTACGGTAACAAACAGTTATGTTTGTACAGTTAACCTACAAAAGGTTCAGCGATATACTGTATATGCTCTGGGTATAATATAAGTTGTTATGTTTGTCGTACTGAAATTAAAGCAGTCGTGCATGCGCACTGATGCTTTTCCCCCTTTACCCCTTGTTGCAAACAAGGTCAAACTCGTGACAACGTGACTATACCTACACATTAGATTTCTATAGTACCCTTATCAAGTGTTATATTAACTTTAATATTACTAGTATATGTTATTGTCAAATTACTAATGGTTACATCGTTTTGATAAAACCCTATTACATATTTTTATAACATAATGACCAGAAAAGAGACTAAATACAAAAAATATTATAAAAGTATGTACAATACTCTCAACAATTTTACAATTTCGAGTACAGTATCCCAATTTCTTTGTTCCACCTATGAAATTAAATAATGGTTTGCAAGACGATGCACAAAAAATAGGTATAAATAAACATAATGACTCTGGGACAAACATCCGCGTAGATATTAAAAAAAAGAGATAAATAACTGTACCGATTTGAAACAGTTTCATGGTGCAATCACGGAATAATCTAATCCACATCATAAGGAAATTACTATACAGTAATGGATGACTGATAAAGTGAAAAGCTTATTTTATCTGCAACACAGTTGACTCAAGCCATCAAACAAGCTTAACACAGGTTTTTATAAACTGACTGAGTGAAATATTTGTCTGTTAACTCATTTTGTATTGATAACACAAATTTAAGTTAAGATTTTTCAAGTTAAGTCAAAGCTTTACAATAAATTTGAAATTAAAGTCATTCCCTTCTGTTAAAAGAAGTTTTTTGGTTTTTTTAAAATAAAATTTAGGTAAATGGTGTGATAATTTGTTCATATCTGGTAGGCACACTGATTTTTTATGAAATATCTTTGTTATCCTCACGTTGACAAAAAATGAAGATAACTTCATGTCTAAATTAGTTTTCTTGTTTATTTTGAGTACTAAATTCCAATTTTATAAAGTATTTTATCATTAACCTTGCCTAGAGTTTTTAACAAAATTTTAGATTGACACACTACTGGGAAATTGTTATTGAAATACCTATAATTTCACTTGATAATTTATTGGACTATTTTGGCAATGTTTTTTATTATATTTTGACATGTGTTTACACTCATAATACTTTACAATTAATTGGTAGCAATATATGCAGTAAACAAAATGATTATATAGGTAACTATTACTCATGTAAAACATACTGAGTTGTGTAGAATAAATAGTAAACATTACGCATGCCTACAGTTATGAATGTTTTAGGACTTGACCAAAGATTTTCATTTGGGAAGTTAAATATCAGTGCAACATGTAATAAGGTATATTATTAAGGTACCAGGCTCCCTTAATATTACTTTTGCTGTGATCAAATGGAAGCCTATGCAATTCATGACACAAATCTAATAATGCAAGACTAAAACAATATTAAGGAAAATTTGTAGGCAAATTAGAAACAGTAATTACAGTTTTCAAGTTCCACTGCTTAAAAATGATTGTGTACCCGACTTATGTGGTTTAACCTACCTCAAATAAAAACAATACAAGGTAAAAACTTTATCAGACAAATAATTATCTTTCAAGTTTTCAATTTTAGTACGAATTATTTTAATAACTCATACATATTTTTATTTTAAAATTAAGTAAATTAATATTTTAAAACTTAAATCAGCATTTTTTGTAAATTTGCCAGACAGACGAGAGAAATGTGATCAGATAACCTACAAAGTTTATCTGGTTCCATGTAACCTACAGTTACATGATGTAACATTCTAGACTTAATAAAATTCAATAAAATGTAAACTAACCTCTTCTGTAGGATTCTGACCAGGTTTCTTTTTAAGTTCATTTATATTTAGAACATTTCCTGTATGTATGCATAATTTTTTTATACTTGCTGGTAAGTTGTTGAGCATTGTTTTCAGCACGCTTATCACTAACACTGCTTCGATGCAAAAGAATTACACAACCCAGACGTGCTACGCTATGAATGATTGGTGAAAAAAGTAGATAATTTACAAGGTCATTTGATGATTACTTAATAACTTTATGTTTTTTCCTCAATGTTTTCATTTTAATCAAAATAGTCTTTTTTCAAAACCGTTGCGGTCTAGGCGCCATTTTTATCATTAAATGAAATATTTCATTCATGGTAATACAAATATTTATTAACCGTATTGGACATTAATTCTTTAATACTACAAGGTTTTATAGATAAGTAATTCATAATTTTCACGAAAGTATCGTTAAAATTCGTTTTATTGATTGTAGGTTATGTCAGCTGTTCTTTGTTTTCAATATTAATCACTATTGATTGTTCAGCGCCAGTGTTTGTGTTTAGACGACGCGCGTTTATTGTTGCACAATTTAAAGTAACGATGCCCAGTGTTCTTATTGACAAAATGTTACATTTTCATTTTTGAATTAGTTATACGCGCCGTTTGTAAATATTTTTAATATGTTAAGCTCAATAAATCCAATATACGTTAGAATTTAATTTTTTTGTGTCAATATTAATAATTTTCCTAGTATTTTTAAAACTAAAAGAATCCTAACATTGTAAGATTAGGGCACTTGAAGCATTACCTACCAAACACGTTTTAATTAAGATACTGTAAATTATCCGTCCTTATCGGTTGCCATAGGTTAGCCAAACTTTCACTTTTACCCTTTTTTTATTTGTCATTTTTAAAAACTTTTTGTATTATAATGTAGGTATTCCAAAGATTGGAATAGCTTAGTGAATGAAAGTGATACATAACAAAAATATAGTTAAAAAAAAGTTATGAAAAAATGCAATAAAAATGAGGCTCTCATATTTTTATGAGTTGTACAATTTCTTTCATTCGGATATCTACGTGTCTCCCTTATAAAGTTTATATCATTTAAATTTCCGTATTTGGAAATGTATATTATTCAATTGAAAGCTCTTATGAGTAAAACACTCTTCTCCACTGAGAATATATCATTCATAGTATCATATCACATTTCAATGATAAAAGATGTTTTTTTGTCAGGGAATTTTTTAAATGATTTACTTAATAACATTTTTTTTAGTTTATTTAAAGTCACATCAACATCTCGATTATTAGCAACTACAGTGGGTTTTAACTTGTGAAAATTTCCAGACCCTAGCTGGGAATTGAATCCGAGACTTCTGCGTTGTTGGTGAGCGCGTTACCACTACGCAATAGAAGCAGCCAATAACACTTGTTACTTATGAAGATGACTGTTTAAACTTATGATGATAAGTGGATAAACGAGAATTTTTAAATGTAGAGACAGAGCATCTTATTTTATAGTAACTGCATAAATAAATTGAAATACGTACCTAACAAATTATTACATCATTGCTCAATTGTTTAGAACAATCAAGAGGTAAATTCAAATAGTTTTTAAATTATGACATTAGTTTGGCTAGGTAGATTAATATTGAACTGTACTGTTACATTATTGGTGGAGAGTATTCTCTGAACAAATTATTCATGTCAAAATTTCATGTACTGCTTTCCTGATTGTAAAAAATGTGATCTTGCGAATGTAAATAAATGACGTTAAAGTTTCTAATTCAGAAACTTTATTTTCGTTAATTTATTATGTAAATTTATTATTTGTGACTTTCTTTTTATATAATGTTCACATGGACAATTTTTAACCGTGATACCAAGAACGTAACTCTAAATTCCCTAAACTCTCACTTTTTGTATTGATTAAGTGTATAGTTCCTGCATAGATTGTACAATAAATTATGGTTTTAAAGTGCTTTTTGTTGAGTTAAGAAAGCTTTACTAGAATGTCACTCTAGATAAACTATTAATGATAAACGTGACAGTGCTTCATTCAAACGCCACGCATGTTTGAAACTAAACACAGTGGTCTGATTCTTTGTGAAAAAATTATGTGAAAAGTTATTTTTACTTTCTCTTGCCTATATGAATATAATTTGAAGGAAAGTATTGGTTTCATGTCGATTTTTCGAAATCGAGTTTTCACCGAATCTACACGTTTTCAGACTCCCTGAACCCAAAAAACATGTTTTTAGCGATTGGTGTGTGCGTGTGCGTGTGTGTGTGTGTGTGTGTGTGTGTGTGTGTGTGTGTGTGTGTGTGTGTGCGCGTGCGTGCGTGTGTGTGTGCGCGCGTGCGCGTGTGTGTATGAACAGAATATCCCAAGAACGTTACATCGTACGAACTTGAAACTGGAAACTTAAGTTACATACCACTACTGGACCAAACTCGAACATTTTCATCAAAATTGGTCAACCGGAAGTAGGTAGTAGTTTATTCGTGTAATTTTTCACTTTTTTGTGATTTTCTCAAAAACTGGTCCTACGATTTTTTTTAAAATCGCCTGGTTTACTCAATTTTTTATTCTCTACAAGATAGGGTAGGCGCCAAGTTTTCTGAAATTCTCGGTGAGGCTGTTTTCACGTAAAAAAAATAATTTTTTTAAGATTGCGGCTTTAATATGCAATTTAGCACAGAAATTTATAAAATAAAAGTTGTAGAGAATTTAAAATTCTACAACTTTTATTTCAAACATTTTTTTGTGTAATGCTTAGTTTAGCAGTAATGAGCAATTTTCTGATTTTTTCTCACGAAAACGTATGAAAAATTGATTTTTTAAAGATTTCGGCCTTAGAATGCATTTTACGACAAAAGTATAATATATAATCAAATTTATAGGAAATGAAAAGATCTACAACTTTTAATTGAACCATTTGTTTGTACAGAGCCTAGCTTAGCGTGAAAGAATGATTTTCCGTATTTTAAAGCCAAACTGAGGTTGTTTTTCATTTTGCGTCTTTCACTCATGATTAAAATAAGGTAATGTTTATTGAGGTCAGTTTTTTGTTTAATTCTAATGTTAGGATTATTGTTAATTATTTGCATTGGCTAGAGAAATTTGTGTGAGTGTTTCACACCAGATTTTTATATTTTTTTAATATCTTTAAACCATTTTACATAATTTTGTTACAAAACACAGTTTTTTATCGTAATAAACAGTGAGCCTGCTTATTTAAGGATTTGTTTCGCTTATTACCCGGATTGTCTTTGATCCCAGTTAGTTCGGATAAACAAGGTTGTACTGTATCATGAAACGTAATCCACAGGGTCATACTTTTTTACTTACCATTGGCCAAAAATCTAATCTCGAGAAATACTTCACCTGTTTTTTATGGTTAAAATACATTATTGTTTCTTTAAAAAAGTCACGATGTTTATCAATGTAGTATATTTTAAGTAATTGAATTTCTTGTGAACTATTATATTCCAGATGCATAAAAATTTATCAGGTGTTGTTTTTACATAAAACTATTATCAGTACAAGTAGCTGATTGTGTAAACATTATTATCAATATACTAACATTGTATGCAACAAATACTTATTAAGCAATCATACATTGAGACATCTAAAAGGAAAACTTGTTTCTTACATAATGGTGCATTGTTAAATGTTACAAGGTATTAATAACTTCATAAAACTCTAGCGTGTTTCTTATTGTTTATATTTTCGTGCATCTTGATAGTTCTGAAATACATAAATTAAACTTCTGTTTTCAAATCTCATAAAAGAGTTTTATTAGATTCTCAGTAATTTCCAATTAGGGGAAAAATATACATACAAGTTTTTGGTTTAACATTGTGGAACGACTTGATAAGAAATTTACCAATTTTAATGTTAGGTTCTTACAGAACCATCGGATGAAACACGTACATTTTTGCGATAAAATGAAACTGGCCGATGGTGTAGTGGTCGAAGCAACAGGCTTCTATGCCAGGGTTCCAGGTTTAATTTATTAATTGGTCTAGCATTTATTAATTACTCCGTTTTTTACGTATTTCATTTTTCATATTGCCTCGAAAATGGTAAAAATCAAACAGTTATATTTCCAGAAATAGAGAAGTTTTATTATAAAATTCTTGTTGTTAGCTTCTCAAAATTTCCTTATAGTTTTTACCAATTTTCATTTTCAAATTTTTTGTAGATTACTGATTAGACGTCGTCTTTACAAACATGTTCAAATTATTGAACTTTTTATTTAAGGGTAAACAGTATGTCTATTTAAAATACCTTGGACAGTATTTTATTGATTTCTTTTTTTACGTCTTCTTTGGCCTCATTGATGACCTTACTCATTTGTAATCATTTCTTTCCTAGGAGATCCACAGTTCTGCTCTTGTGATTTTTTTAATTCAGGGATGTATCCAACGGGTAATGCTAGGGGCATTTGCCCTCTCTGCCTCAAAAACTTTTACACTTGCCTTTAAAATATACTCTAGAGGATAAAAAATTCCTTGATTAGTTGAAATATGATTTCATTGTTTTACTTTCCAATGGCCTTGTAGGCCTACTCATATTTGTTTTACCTCAGTAAATATAATTAAATAATGTATGATGAAACTATTTTTATTTTACTTTGAGTTATTAGTTATTCACAAAATATAAATATATTTTAAAATACTTTAAGAAGGTATATTTAAAAATGGTTCTGATGTGTCTTAGAATTTAATCTTCTTTTTTTCATAATCAAGAACTAGGCTTCCACCTGTTCCGACTCACAACAGTGAAAAACTGTTGAATTATTGCCATTTATTTTGTGGTCTCCCAACATCTCTTCTCCCCTCCCGGTCCGTATTACAAAACAGTAAAGGGATCCTTCTCTCAGGCATTCTCCCTACGTGCTCCCTCCATCGATTTTCATAACCTGTAATCGGCCCATTCATGTTTTAAACATCCAGTTCTGTTCTTATAAATATTTTTTTTTTTTTTTTTTTTTAGGCCCTCATTGGAGCAAAATTAATCGATTTATAGAAGATCCCTAGTTATTCCTCTTATTTGCCCAGTAGTTCTTCATCCTCTGCGACACTCTCGCCCTATCCTCCACAGTCCAATGTCTGTTTGTCTGCCTTTTAGGTACTTCTGGAAATTTCGTGTTTGGATTTTTGATCTTATATCCTTCTTCTCTGTTCAAAATCTGTGTCTCTGAGATATCCAGGTCCTGCAGATCCTGTTGAACTTCCTCAAACCAGGCGTACTTGACTTTGGTTTTCAAAAAGAAATCCAGTACCTGTCTGGTAAATCTGGATTCTGGCAGTCTCCTAAGATGTCCAAAGAACCCAACTCTTCTCTTATGAAGTAATTCTCTTATGTAATATGAAAAAAAAGTTTTTCATATTACATAAATATTTGTTTTATGTAATGTGAAAAACTTTTTAATTTACCTTATACTGCTTTTAAAAATTCTTCTACGAGTACTTTCGCGGTGCGCGCCACTTCTTCAGGTAATGATAATAAAAATTCTAGAATATTGGGAAGATTGCATCTTCCTTTGTCAATGGTTTGAATCAAACTCTTTTGTTCTCTTCTCATCTGTTCTTATGTTCATATTTCTTAATTAGTCCCTATGATTGCAACCCTTTGTTCTCTGCAGGAATCGCATCTCTGCCGCCTGTACTCTACTCTGATGTGGTCTCTCATTTCCATAGAGTAGGATTGGGGCAGCCATCTCCTTGTAAAATTTTATCTGAGTTTTGAATTTAATTAAATCTTTTTTGACATCAAATTAAAGATTGTAACTTGAAAGATTACAGAGATATTTTTCTGTTGTTGTTGTTTAGGTCATCAGCTGAAAAGCTGGTTTGAACCTGTAGAGATTTTACTAAGTAAAACGAGGAGTAAGGTGGTTTACCTATGCCTTCCTCACTGAATGGAAAAGTATGCTTATCAGCATGCCGAGCTCTCTGAAAAGCACATATTTTCCGCTCTGCAAATTACACCTTCACTTCATTCACCACAGAGTCTGGATGTATAATGTAATTCATTACTTTCAGAGGAGATAACTCGTTTTAGTTTCTTTTACACCTCTACCTCTTCTGTTCTTAAATGATTCAGTCATTTAATTGGCTGACCATGTGATATAAAACAGAACTATTTATTTTAGCCCTGCAACGAACAGATAGAGGGTAAATAAATATTTTTCTATGAAACCCGATTATTTTACTTCAACCCCTATTGTTGGGGTTGTAATGAACTTAGAGATAGTGATGCACTCTATTGAGTAGTATAGGCTACAGAAAACCATTTTATTTTTTTTATTTTTTCTACCCTGATATGTGTGCGTTTGCAATCTACTTAATTTAAGAACAATAAGCAACCCCATGACCCAATGAGTTGAGGATGATGTGTATGACTTGTAAATATGGTATAGTCTTGTACAGACTCAGGCTGACCATTCCTGAAAAAGTGTAGTTAATTAAACCCCAACCATCCAAGTACATTGGTAACCACTGTCTGGTATTCAAATCTGTATAAAAACAACAACCTTTACTAGGATTTGAACCAGGAACCTTCATCTTTGAAAATCAACTGTTAAACAATTGATTTTCAAATTCTACCACTATCTGGTAGGTGACAATTATTAAGAAAACTATTTTCATAAAAATGCATCCCCCTCCCCTGCTGTTAATTAGTTTGGATACCAGGAGAATGTAATAATGAATGGTGTTTGGTATTATTATTCTGGAATAAAGCAAGAATACAGTTATTTTTCTTCTTTTATTAAGAATACATTTTTAAAAACTATACACAACTTAAACATATAATTTATGTATAAATAAATTACCCTATTTATATTGTAATATTATAGTAATAGTTTAAAAATTAATTAAAGTTACGTAAATATCAACATATTGACTGCAGATTTCATCCTTTCATTTGAAAAAATGCACATTTTTTTAATGGAAATTTTCCATTATGTATTAATGTATGTAATACAAAAATTATTTGAAATTTCACATACAATATTTTGTTGCAAACAGAAAGTTTGAAAGCATACTAATTAAAAAATATATTGTTTAAAACAAGGTTTTAACAGCAATAAATTTTAACTGTTTTTTAAATTCTAGTCTTTGAGTTATTGTAATATATTTATTATTAAGTTAATAGTAGAGTAATCTTACAATTATTATCAGTTCACAAGAAAAACTGAACTATAAATAATACAGTAGTAACAATTGAAGATCAACCTTGTTAAGTAGGTTCAGAAATTTAAGTATTTTGAAAGTTGGATAACAATAGAACTGTGCAGTGGAAATAAAAGCTTGTGTTGTAATGATAAGGCTGATGTTTCTTAATGTGAAATATCTGTTTTTAATGATAAAATTTAATTTCCTGTAAGATATATAGATTTGTCAAGACGTTCAATTTTCGAGGTTTGGTATGACATGCTCTGTCATGCTATTTAATGTGAAGACATGGAATTTTTAGTATACACTCCCTGAATCATCAGTTTTCGAGATGCGGTTATTCAGAAAAATGCTTACAATTTCCATGATTGGTTGTGTTACCAACATTGATGTTTTTAGATGGGTATGAACTATATTTTTAATCGATGACCATAATCAAAAGAAAGAAAATTGCTTACCTTGATAATTTATACACAGGTGATAAATATGAGTTTTTTTGACTTATCCTTGAAGATAATGTTGAGAGAGTTTAGGTGCAAACATGAATGAAGAAAATGCTAATGATTGAGTAGACAAACATAAGTACACAATAAAATCTTTATGGTTCATGAGATAGAGAGAGAGAGAGGGAGAGAGCAATTTACAAGAGTTATATCAATAACTTAATCGGGCCGGGACTCTAAGAAGAAGTAAACATGAATATATCAAACATTTTCATAAATCAAAAATGATTTTATTAATATTTTATGTTCAATTATCATTTCTAAACTTGAAAATATTATTAAAATGTGTGTACATATTTCTGTGATCTTTTCATGCACCTCCTGTATGATAAATTAAGAAAGTACCATAAATATTTTGTCAGTCCAGAAATTGTACACTTATTATATTAATATTTGTTTGAGATATCTGCAGTCAATGTGTTATCAGTAATATTATTACTTTTTTAGCCTCACAAAGAGGTATTTACGGTACACAAAGAATTTCTTATATTTACAACTTGCCTTTTAAAAAAAGGGTCAGTCTCTCAATATTTACCGACGGTAAATAATTTTTACCATGGTATAAATATCATTGTAATCTCATTGTCAACCACTCCTTTAAGTAAACACTCATAATTACCTGGTTTTTATTTATAGCCTATTTTATTTAAAATTAATTAATAATAAAATTTAAAAAATAAATAAAATGTAATAAAATATTTAGTTATTTTATTATAGAACAAAAAAAATGTATACTATTGTACTAGAAAATATGGAAAATGTTTTATTATTACATAAACTTTGTAATTTCTAAAGATGTATTATGTATAAAATATAATTGTGAAAGATGTATGGTGTGGCTGAAGAAATAATAATATAAGAAGAAACAGAACAAAATTTTTGTAGCACGTGAACCAGCCATTCAGCTATTAACGATACTTTAACGTTATCAGGATGTGATAACATATCACTTAAATAAATGTTTTATGTTAAATCTTATTAAAACATTATTTTAACAAAAAAATTGATGGTGAAGTAAACTATCTGCTATTTACGAAAAATGGTTAAAATTTTCATATAAACTTTTTTAATTGCAATTCACCTTTTATTTTGAAATTCACAATGTGTATCATAAATACAATGAAAAACTCACTAATACTGAAAAAATGGGGTAAAAGTAATTTAAAAAAAAATCATATTTAATTTGTGAAAATTGTACAACTTTCTCATTTGCAATTACCTTAAATTCACTATTTAATCATAAATTTGATTTCTACATCTCAAAAAAAAACATCAAAACGCTCAAAAAACAAAACAGGAGTGGAAAAATTTTATTTTAACCAAAAAAAAGCGAAACAATAAGTTAAAATTTTGGTTTACTCGTTCATGGTTTACTCATTAATTAGTTCAAATTCAGTTTGTATCACTGAATTCTAAAATTGACATCTTAGTTAAGTAATAGTTTCAGAAATGTACAAAAATTGGAAGAAATAAGGATTGAGTGATTTGAATCATAAATATTCATAATTGATGTAGCAGTGGCAACCACACTAATGAAATAGTTTTTACACACTCCCCTGTAAAATAACTTAAATGTGGAAACGTAGTATTTCTTCAGCAATGACATATAATAATCTAAATTATAAATAATGTAATCTATAATTTCATTTTGTTAAATCAGTGTATTATTGTTATTCATTGGATTAAATACGGTGATAATATAAATCATTTTTAAAATTAAAACATAATTTTTTATGTACACTTGAATAAAAAGGCGTATAAATATTATACAAGATATTTTATAAAAAAAAATCATAAAATATAAAATAATACTGTTTGGTAGAAACATCTTTCACAAATAATAAAAATATAATATAAGAAAATGTAATAAAAATATTTGTATGTTGAGCATTAGGCAAGATATGTACTATAGTATTATTTATTTATTTATCAATTTTAAAATTAATTATCTAAAATTTCAGGGTAACTTCTTTTATAAAGCACCAATTTTTTAAAAGACTAATTTTTAAAAAAATAAATTATAATTTATTATTATAATTTTATTTATGATAAATTAACGTATATTATATCTTATAAAACATATAATTATATTATTATAAATTATTTCTACTTAGTTTTAATTTTTACAAAATTACTTTCTTTTAAGTCACATGATAATTTTATTATAATATTTATTTTATTTACATTCGTCTCTAAAATTATTGAAATAAAGGTTTTAATAAAACCTTTAAAATTTTTTAACTTCATAAAGGTTAGTATATGTTATAATATACTAAACTTTACTGATAGTAATTTTTTATACTTTTTTTATATACTCATTTAATCATCTAAGATATAAAAGGCAGTGGATTATAAACCTGATGATGTTTTTTTTTAATACAATTGTTATAATTGATCATTTTAATTATTGTCCTTCAATCATTACTATCAAATTCTATACTATGTCTGTAGTTATATTATAAAAAAAAAATCATTCTACTTTCGTATAAATACAACATTTATGTTGGTAATACAGAACCACTTTGATAATCTGAACCATGGGCGTATCTAGAAAGGGTATGATGAAAAAATTTAAAAAATATATGAATAACAAATTTTTGATTAGTTTTCATGAGAGTAATATGAGGAGTGTTTCATTGAAAAAAGGAGTGAAAATACTTCATTGTATGGTTTTTTTGTACAATTTAGATGTTTTTTTACGAGAAAGAGAATTTCGGTTAAAAATGTGAAATGACGTACACAAAATGGCTGACTTAACTGAAGTGGATGAATTGAGTAAATAAAGAAGCTTTGTAATATAAAAAAAATTAAATTTTTGTAATCAATCAGTGTTAAGTACATTATAGTGTAGTTGTGTAGATGATAAATAGAATAATTTTATTAGTCTCCATATTTTAAGGAAATATTAACAAATAGAGGAGCAATGAACAATGCTTAATTTTATGTTTTGTAGTGGATAATGGTGTTAAAATTTATTGAAACTTTCCACTAAAATATAATCTTATAAATATTATCTTTTTACAAAAAAAAAAAACTGTTAATGAGGGCAATAAAAATTTATCCTCATCATTAAAACTTGTTAAGTATCTCTTTAACCCACTGGATTGGTCTAGTTGTAAATTTGTCGCTGTGAGTCAGCTGTTTGACAGCTGATGTAAGGAGATAAAGGTTCTGTAGTTTAAATATTAATAAATGTAGTAACTTTTATACTGATTTAACTAGACGTGGATACCGGTGTACTTTGATGATTGGGGTTCAATTAACCACACTCTAAACTTTTTACAAGACTACAACTCATTTACACTTCATATATTATTATCCTCTTTCCAGTCAGTGGTTAATGGGGGTTGCTTATTCTTCTAAATTGAACAGATTGCAATGTAGTCTAAACACATTAGGGTTAAAAATAAAAGTATCTCTTAAAAAATTTTCTTATGATAAACTTTGTCAAATATTATTTATATACTATTTATTCCTATTTACAAGATATGTTTATTTAATTAAATCACAACAGATAAATAATTAAATTTTTAAATAAATATTACAATCTTTTTTAATGTAAAATTGTGGTAATGGTTTTTTTCGTAGTTATTTATAAAAATAGAAAGAGTTACCAATTTTTGATTCATGAAATTTTTCTCGGTACAGCATTTCAACATCCTAAAATTGAACTAACCCTCAATATAGGGGAGGATTTAGAAATTTTATTTTGGGTAGGCAAGATTTTGTTTGTAAATTTTTGTTATTATATGTGTAAAAGTTTTTTTTATCCCTATGGTGTATTGTTGCAATCTGTTCAGTTCAGAACAATAAGGAACCCCATGACCCAATGAGATGAGGATGATATGTATGATGTGTAAATGAGGTGTAGTCTTGCACAGATCAGGCCGACCGTTCCTGAGAGAGTATGGCTAATTAAACCCCAACCATCAAAGTACACCTGTAACAGTGGATGAGTTTTACATGTCCTTACTCTATTAATTACTCCCATTATAAAAGATGCAGAACATTTACAACAATACGTGTTTTTAAAATCGGTAAATACATTTTTACAAAATTTTTTTGTTGACAAGTTCTCATTCTCTGTGTGTGTTATATTAAAGCCAATACTGCTTCTTTGATCTGAATAGATATGAAACCTATCAGTTCAAATTATCCAGGTTGTTCTGTAATTAGTTTTTTTCTTTCTTAGAGTAATATACTCATATTATTAACTTATAAAAATTACAATCTATTTTTATTTCATTGCATAAAATAATCCCATGTTTAAGTAATACTATTTTAAACAGCTTTATTGGTTATTTATTTATTTTTTATATAAATTTGATGACAATTTCATAATATTTCATAATAAACTACACAATGGTTTATTGGTTATCTAATCATTACTCTTTGAATTACTTGTCATTTAATTTGATTTATTATTATTATTATTATTATTATTGTTAGATAATGGAAAAGTTGTATTATTGTTCTATTTGATAATCAGAAATACAAATGCAAAATTTTCACTAGAAATTTACTATTATGGTTGTTTCTATACCTCATGTCAATTACGAGGGTCATTCGTAAAATAAGGTTCCCTTAGCTGCCGAGGCAGAATGCAATGTGCTGAGAAAAATCTGGCAACACTGTCTTACTCATCAGCTCTCCCTCTCTTTTTCCGCACCACTCCCGCCTCGCTACGTCGATCAATGCCGGCCTAGCACCCTTCGAAGATGGAGCTCCCTATCACTGTTACCGCCAGATGCGAAATTCGCGCTGTGATACGTTTTTTTAAATGCAAAACGGATTTTACCTATTGACATTCATCATGGAACAACAGTAAACTCTGACAGATATTGCGACACATTAAGAAAACTAAAACGCGCGATCCAGAACCGCCAGAGAGGAAGATTGTCCAGTGGTGTGACAATGCTCGACCTCATGTCTCACATCAAACTCAAGAACTGCTGACAGATTTTGGCTGGACTGTTGTCCCCCCCCCCCCTAAAGCCCGGACCTAGCCCAAAGTGATTATCACTTATTCCCAAAATTAAAGGAACACTTGGGTGGCCTACACTTCAGTACCGATGATGAAGTCAAGGAAGAGGTTACTCGATTCCTCAAAGGATTGGCGGCAGAATTCTACAACATGGGGATAGAAAAGTTGGAGCATCGTCTGCAAAAGTTTTTGGACAGAAACGGCGATTATGTAGAAAAATAGGGTAAGTTTTAAGCTTTAAATTGATGTATAACACTACGATAAAAAATATAGCTGTCTATTTTTAAAAATCATGGGAACCTTATTTTACGAATGACCCTCGTATGTTGTAAAATCAGAATAAAATTTTAGGAGATAACAAAGGCTGTCTTGGTGGTGTAATTACCATTATTATTCAGGAAAAGAGTCGCAAGGTATATTACCTTATTTGAATCACATCACGCAAAACAGTCAGATGTAAAAAAACTATGAAATATTATTTCATTTTTAAGATCATATATTATTTTTGAGTTTAATTTATTTATTTTCATTTATTTTAATCTTGAAATATCTTTTTTATTCAGTATAACCAACATACCATTGTGTCTAAATCAATTTAGTAAAATATTTTTGAATTATAAATAAATAAATATTTATTTATCTACCTGAGTTATATTTACTTAACTTGTTCAAATAAATTTCTTTACGTAATATTTTCAAGGTTAATTGTAGATTCTTCTCCTCAAAATAATAAAAAACAATAAATAGGAACTTTTTTTAATAAATGTAATGTGTAATTTATTACGTCATTAGTAATTAACAAATTAATAATGAATATTCATTTTAAGTTTATTTAAAAAATAATTTATATTCTATTTTTATTTTTGGTAATTAATGAGTATAATTACACTGTGATGTATTATTATCTGACACATTTTGTACATTCATTTTTTAATATAAATGCTAAATAAGCTGAGTTACTAGTTGGACAGCATGTTATTTGTTTAAATGTATCAATGTATCATAATGTAATTATCTACTTCTATATTTTTACATTTTTTATCAGATTCTAAAAGAAAAACCCTTATCAATTAACAATTGCAAATGTTATAATTAATTGGGTTTGTAAAGGATTAAAACAAAAATGATTAAAAAATTGAAAAAAAAACATTCATCTATTTTTATATAATATGTATATTATCTCACTGTAAAATAAAATACAAAATTAAACAATGTAAAAAAATAAAAATTGTGAACTTTTATTAATTTCCATGAAGTTTTAATAAAGGTTTGAACCATAATGAAAAAAATGTTAATGAAAAAAATTGGACAAATAAAAAGGATAAATTGGCACCTCAGTGGCCCAGTGGTTAGCGTGTTACACTGCAACAGCGGAAGTCCCGGGTTTAATTCCTGGCCTGGGTCTTGAAAATTAATCAAATGCGCAAAAAAATGAAACGCACTTTGTTCACCTTCTATTTAGTGTAGACTCATTGTACCCCTGAATAAAGAAAATATACCTGTTTAAATTTCCTCTTTTTTGAAATAAACTTTTTCTTTCTTTTTAAATGCCAATTAATACACTCACTTTTGATGTCTATTTACTGGACAAAACATATATTTTATGTTAGTGTACATAAACCCAGAATAGTCATAACAATAATTGTTGTTGTTTAGGTCAACAGCCGAAAGGCTGGTTTGAACCTCCAGAGGTTTTACTAAGTAAAACGAAGAGTGAGGTGGTTTACCATTGCCTTCCTCACTGAGTGAAAAAGTATGCTTATCAGCATGCCGGGCCCTCTGAAAAGCACATATTTTCCACTCTGTAAATGACACCTTCACTTCATTCACCACAGGGTCTGGCTGTATAATGAAATTCATTACTTTCAGAGAAGATAACTCTGATTAGTGTCTTTTACACCTCTACCTCTTCTGTTCTTAAATGATTCAGTCATTTAATTGGCTGGTCATGTGATAAGAAACAGAACTATTTATTTTAGCCCTGCAACGAACAAATTGAGTGTAAATAATTTGATACTCCACCTGTCTGTTATGGGCAGAACAATAATTATGAAAATTTAATCAAATATTTTGTTGTAGAATCTAATTGTGTGAAAATTCTGATAAGGGTTAATTAATTTACTTTTCGTTTGTTTTCGATTAATATTCTATATCATGTAATCATTGTTTATTTTAAGGGATTATTTATAGCATTTTGTTTTTTTCATTTATTGTAAAAATTAATTTATTCTTTAATAGTTCTACTTTTATAACGTACTTCAATCATTTATCTTCATTCATTCAATTAACCTTTCATTCATTTTTTTCATTCATTCATGCGTTCATCAAAATTGTTGGAATTATAATATTAATAATAATAATTTGTTATCTTCGTTGACCATCTAGAGTTTTAGCTTCACATAAGTATTTTTGCGCTGCACAACAATGTTTTTTTATAAATGCTGTACCGCAGTATTGGTAACCATAACGAGTGAGGAATTCTCCACATTTAATGTTGGTCGCTGTATCTACACATTCAGTGTCTTCCACTGTTAAAACAAACAAAATCACAAAATATATTTTAATATGGTTCTTTAAAAATTATATCATATAAGAATAGATCTATTTCATTAAATGTAGCTGGAGTAAAATCCTGAAGAATCATAAATCCTCCATATACTGCATGAACATGGTACTTTATAAAATGCCTGATTGATAGCTTGACCAAAACGCAAAGATCATGAAGAGGCTAATGGTGAATATTAAATTTACGGAGTTAAAAATTAGGATATTGCCTTCAAACTAAATTAATATATGTAAAACAGTAGTTAGCATCCCTGAAATGGACGCAGAATGAGGCAGACGTAGGGCTGATTAAATAAGATGATTTAGCAATGGAGGCCCTGACTGGGAAAGAGAGGTAGAGGTTATCCATGAATACAGTAGAAAGATACCTTAAAAACTGGTGGCAGGATAGGGATTAATGGAAGTGAACAACAGAACCCTATATCCAGCACTTGATGATGACAGGCTGATGAAGAAAACAGTATTTATGAGGTGTATTTTAAGCAAGTACTGTTTTGAAATTAAAAACCACACAAGTGTATTTTTTTATCAGTTTTATTTTTATATGAAAGCCTGTATTTTAATCTAGTTTTTTACATAATTTCCACCAGTATTGAGGCACTTTTCATTCACAACCAGCTTTTGAATTCCTTTCTCATAGATCTCTGCCACCTGATTTGATAACCACTACAATACAGCCATTTTGAGGTCATCATTATCGTCATGGCACTGACCACCAAGTTGCCATTTTTAAGTGCAGAAATTAGGTGGTAGATCAAGTTGTTTTAAGCCAAATGATGTGACAAGATCTTGAGTACGATTAGCAACATGTAGACATGAAAATTATATACAAGGATGTGTCAAATATAAACAGGACTAATTTTCTTAAAAATTTCAGAGGGTTCCTAGACTGGAAGGGATTGATGTGCAGGTAGTCTGTTCCATTACAGAGAGGGGAAAACCAACTGCAACTCTCTCAGGGTCCTTTAATTATCAAAAGAAACCTTCAGTAAGAAAGAAGTGCATGTCTCCATGGAGCAGTGTAATCATCATCAAGTTTTCAGCCAAGGAGCGGGTAAACCCAACCAAAATTTTGCGGTGATTACAGGCGCAGTCTGGAGACAACACTCTATCAAGAACCCAAGTGTTTGTTTGGCACGAAGATTTTCTGGAGAGTGTAAAAAGGTCGAGAATGAGATTTTTTCATTTTTTTTGGTTTTATGTCTGACTGTTTTGTAATTTCTGCTAATGCAGATAGAGGATAATGATGATAATGAAAATGACAGATGGAAAAATTCCAAACTTGACTGGGAATCGACCCTGAGACACTGGCGTAAAAGCCAGTTGCGCTAAACTTTACACCAACAGGCTGGCCGAGAATGAGAGCCACGATCACCGTCCAAGAACAAATGTGACCGAGTTCATTATTAAGGTGCTTCAAAATCTTATAGAGGGTGCTATTCATGTTGATTTTCTTCGCAGTCGACGAACAATTAATGCGCACGATTATGGTGAACTACCGGATGCTGCGAAATTGTCATTTCAAAGGAAAAGAAAGGAGCAATCGGCTGGAAGTGATATTCTTCTACATAACAAGGCTAGCACAAAAATGTAAAAATTAAATGCATTAGGATGGGAACCGCTCGAACATCAACCCTGTAGTCCAGACTTATCACCTTGCCATTACCATGTTTTTAGATCTTTTAAAGAAGTGTTTGGAGGCCTAGCATTTTGATGATAATGAAGCGGTGGAAGTTTTTGTGCTCCAATGGCTACAAGAATGTCCTAAGAGTTTTTATGATGATAGAATAGAAAAACCCCAATCTGATGGGAAAAATGCATGTGTATATAGCGGGAGAGTATGTAGAACAATAAATATATATATTTGTAAGCTTAGTTAAATAAAGTTAGAATTTTTTGAAAAACAAGTCCCGTTTATATTTGATGGTACACCCTTGTAGTATAGTATTTGCTTTTATCCAGTCCAAAGTATCAATCTTCTACAACATGTATCTTACTAATATCAATAGAACTGAGTACAGTATGTATTGTAACCTTTTTTCATTCAGTTGGTATTTATTTATCAGTGTACTCGATACAAAAAGAAAATTTTTTAGCCCAAAATTAAAACCTATTTCCATATTTTTTGTTCTAATAGTTAAATAACAAACGTATACCATAATGAACTACTGCCGTGTCTTTTTAATAAACTTTCTTCTTTCAGAAAAAAATAAAAGACAAATACAATGAGATAACTGGCAGTTTAATTAAAAAATAATTACTACAATTTCAATACTCTGTTAAGAGGATGAGTAATATGCTAACTTAATAAATAGTATTAACTGCATTTTTTATTATATTTTTTTGTACGTGTCCTTCATGATTTTGATTATTGTAATCTATCAACTGTAAGTGAAAATGCTGAAAAATTAAAATTGTGATAAGTTATACTGCAATAATAATAAAAATGAAATATTAATTAATAAATTTACATGCAAATCGAATAGAACATAAAAGTTATTTATGAATTTCATGCGCATTCAATTAAAAGTTGTATTTGTTATTATATATGACTTTCTTCGTTCATGCTCATGCTAATTTTAAAATTACACTGGTATCACCAAATCACATTTTATTATTACAGAAATTATAAGAATATTAGTACAATATAACATAAAAATGATTGTAAGATAATTCACGAATAAGTAGTAATAGTAAAATTAACGGATGCAAATGTAAAAAGAATATCTCATACGGTAACAACATTGATATTTGTCAAATTTAGCAGTGTGGGAGTATTATTAGGCACTCAAACAGATTCAAAGTGGGGTCAAACGGAACGCTATGAAAATAATATATTCTAAAAAAGTGGAATGTACTGTTGATTCTATTATGTAGGCTACATTATACAGGGTGATTCATGAAGTTCTCCCCCCACTTCTACAGCACATTGTACTAGTAAAAATAATGAAAAAATGTTATATAAACATAGGTCCGAAAACGCTTCGTTAGCGAGTTACAGCTAGCGAAAGTTTCGCCTGGATTTCAGTTCACCAGGTGAAATGAGGTCTTCCTGGAATTGTGGTAAGGTAGATTAAGGGGCAAATTCAATCATTTCTTATGGTTTTTGATCTGATAAATTGAATAAAACAGGTCCCAGATCTGTAAGTTAAATAGTTTTTAAGAAAACCAGTGTCAAATGCAAAAAATGGAGTGAAAAACTTGTTTTTTCATCTTTGGGCAAGGATAACTGTGTTATTTCACCAAGAAACAGTTAAAATTTTTCAATAAAATATGTAGAAAATTTTATTCTGAACAAACCGGTGTAAATTAAGTACACAGAAAGCGAATAGATGTTTGATTAAATGAGTTTTTATTCATAAGAGTACAAAGTAAAATTAACCGGAAAAACTAAAATGAAAAAATGTGTTTTTTTCACTCCATTTTTTTGCATTTGACACTGGTTTTCTCAAAAAATATTCGCTTTCTGTGTACTTTATTTACACCGGTTTGTTCAGAATAAAATTTTCTACATTTTTTATTGAAAATTTTTAACTGTTTCTTGGTGAAATAACAAAGTTATTCTTGCCCAAAGATGAAAAAATGTGATTTTCACTCCATTTTTTGCATTTGACACTGGTTTTCTCAAAAACTATTTAACTTACAGTTCTGGGACCTGTTTTATTCAATTTATCAGATCAAAAACCATAAGAAATGATTGAATTTGCCCCTTAATCTACCTTACCACAATTCCAGGAAGACCTCATTTCACCTGGTGAACTGAAATCCAGGCGAAACTTTCGCTAGCTGTAACT
The DNA here is from genome assembly GCA_035578175.1 of Catonia carolina. Classification (NCBI taxonomy): domain Eukaryota; kingdom Metazoa; phylum Arthropoda; class Insecta; order Hemiptera; family Achilidae; genus Catonia; species Catonia carolina. The sequence continues at coordinate 32,318,763 of JAQMRL010000001.1, forward strand.
CGCTAACGAAGCGTTTTCGGACCTATGTTTATATAACATTTTTTCATTATTTTTACTAGTACAATGTGCTGTAGAAGTGGGGGGAGAACTTCATGAATCACCCTGTATAAAACAAAATGTAAGATAAGGTTAAGTCTAGCAAAATATAAGGGTCTCTCTCTTAACCAATCTTTCCATTAACTGACTTTTCCATGAGGTTGACTTTTTTTAGCTGCAATAATTTCTAAGGTAATTAACGAACTTAGCATTGTAATTAATTAATAACCAACAAAGCCATCAAGGTAAAGAAGGTTTATTTTCTATACAAAATCTTTTAAAATGGCCCTGTATGGTATTTTGAACAGCAGCCGCCTTCAATTCCAGTTGATAATATATGTATAAAAAAAAATAGCAGGATTATGCCGCTGACAAACCCAAGAGTAACATGCAACAAAAGAAATTGTTTTCCATAGCTGACAAAGTTTTGAACATAAACAGTACATTTTGTAGACTTAGAAACACAGTTTTAGTTCAAAAATGAATTTATATAATAAATTCATTATATAAAATAGAACAGTTTTAGTTGTACAGTAGTGCACTCCCATTCCCCACTGGCCGTATTGGAATTGTTCCCGTTTGCTAGCACACACATACTATATATTTTTATGACATACATGAAATGGCCACTGTTTGGTGTGTTTCATTTAAAAATAATGAATCAGTCATTAAACAATTTTTTTTTATTCTGCTCAATATGTACGAAGTGATGTATCAATGATTGTGTGTGTGCGATGTGTATTACTTTTAACGCATGAGCATTAAGAAGAGGTATGAAGTTAACAACTTATAACTGATGTCGTATGATTGGTATGGCACAGTAGTGGTACAACAATTATCCTAAAAGTTCTCTATTCTTATGGTTCCTACAATTCTTCTTCCAATGTTTATCCATTCGTGGATGTTAGCGATCACTTCTATTATCTCCTCTCTGTTCCTTGCCGTGTGTGTGTAGAGGTCTCCCACAGTTTTCAGTCCCGCTCTTTGCTTGACATCACGAAGCCATGACAATCACTTTCTTCCAATTCCCCTCCTACCGTTGATCTTTCCTTCTATTATCAGCTGTAGGAGTTGATAGTTTGGATTACGCATTCGGTGTCCTAGATATGCGGTTTTCCTGTGTTTGATGTGGGTCATCAGTTCTCAGTCTCTTCCTACCAGCCTTAGATTTCATTCAATTTCTTAGCTGTCCAAGGCATTTTAAATATCCTGCGGTACATCCGCATTTCGAAGGCTTCTAAGTTGCGCATAGTTACTCAAAGTCCAGCCTTCCATACCATATAACAGCATGGACCAGATGTAGTACCTTACAAATCTTAGTTTAAGCTCAAGATAAAAATAAATTTCACGAACATCCCGCAGGCCCTCCCTATTCAGCTTCTAATTTCAATATCTGACTCCCAGTTTTCATTACGCCATCTCCCTAAACAGGTAAATTTATTTAATAACTTATACTATAAATTATTTTATATCTAATCTTACAATATGTGCTTAATCTCAGGATCCAAATTTGGATTTGTCACGAATATAGGCCTAATCGATTCTTAGTTGTGCAGGGGTGTAAATGAGCTACAGTTGTATCAATTGACTTTTTCGTTATCTAATTGCGGCTTTATCCCATCTAAATCTGTTTTAAAATACAATCCACTGTATTAGTTATTTGGTTTTCCGAAAATGTGGGTACAAAGTTATCTCCATAACAATGAACAGTCCTTTTACATTTGCATCCACCTATCTATAGTAAAGTAAAATTGAAGTGTACTTTAATAAATTCATTAAAAAATAAACTGATAAGATTACTAATTTACAATTTATATCTTCATGACTTTTGAACTTTTAGATTACTCATAATTTTAATGCAACCCTCAACTTGTAGTGTGATCTGTTACATTTTTATCTACAGTACATTCATTTTTATTTTCTCGCCTACCTAACTTCCTCTCCACGCCCCTCTACCCAAATCTATTTTCTAATTTTCTCTGTAATTATGAAAATGCTATCTGTTCAAAGGTATTATTAAATTTTGATACAAATTGAATGGTAAGATAAAAAAATTTTAAATACATAGAACAAAGAATAAAAATTAGACATGACTTGCATACAAATATAATAGGAATTCTTTTTATTTATTGTTTTAGAACTACTTTATAATTTTTTCAAAATAATTTTCCAATAAAACACAACTGAATTATTATGATATATTTCTGAAAAGTTGTCATTCTTATTTCTATTAAATTCACCTGAAAAGTTATCAGTATAAATATCTTTAATAATATTTATAATGAACTTAAAATTAAAATTTTTTAAAAAACCAAATTTTGACGTACAAAATTTTGTGTTTTTTTAATAGAATTTAAGCACAATTTATTAAATGAAATAAGAATAGAAAATACTAAATTTCAGGTATAATTTGTGAAACATACATGCTGACAAACAAAGCTAACGAATAAACAGCACATTCATGTCGTTAACTGTTAGTAAAACATTTTTTTGTTTGTTTTTTGATGACACATGAAAGTTGTATTACTTAGCATTCATATAATGAGATTAAGATGTGAATTTCTTAGTATGGCTGTTTGTTCCATTTTCATTTATTTTTTGAATTTCTTTAAAAATGATCATTTAGAGGGATGTTAATTGAGGGATTAATTGGGACCAGACCTTGTCCAGATAATCGAACTGTTCGGATTTTTGAAATGAATGAATAAAATACCTATATTATCTACAATTAGTATTAATTCACTGTGATGTTTACACAAGAGGAGCGGATAAATAAAACCATTCGTGTACAAAAATGTGGTAAAAATTTTATGTTTTACTTAAAGAAAAAATACTACATACAGGTGTATGTCTTATTTTATGTACAGCAAACTGGGCTTACTAGAAACTGAAGTACTGTAAAGTACGTAAGTAAACTAACATAAAAGTAAAAGACACACAACATGCCACTTGCACGCACTCTGTTTGGAAACTGCAAGTATTAGTCATTTTTGGCTTTTTTGTACAAATACATTCATAAAGTAAAAGTACGAATAGTCATTTTTTTCGCCAGAATCCAATCCGGATTATTGACGATCCATATTTTTGACATCCGTATTATTGACACTCTACTGTAATTATATTTTTGTTTCTTATGACCTTTATCCACTAAGCTCTTCAATTTGTAACTCAAATTCTGTAATTATTTAAAACCAAGGAAATGAATTCAGATTAAATATGAGGTGTGGCTATTAAATAACGAGACTGACGTAAAAAATTTTATTTTTATTTTATACATAATCACTTAATGTCACCTTCAATATCCTCCTTCTCTATCCCTACAACACTCCATGCAAATTTTCCATTATTGGAAACAGTGCTGGAAGTCATCTTCTGTCAGTTCCTTCAGAACACATGCTGCTATCTCTTTTACAGCTTCCACAGACTCAAATCTTGTCCCTTTTAATGCAGATTTCACCTTACGGAACAGGTAGAAGTCACATGGTGCAAGATCTGATGAATAAGGTGGATGTTCTTACACTGAGATGCTGTACTTGGCTAGGAACCTTTTGACAGATAACGCCGAATGAGCTGGTGCATTGTCTTGGTGGAGAACCCATGATTTGTCCTTCCACATTTCGGGGCGTTTTTTCTTTACTCTTTGACATAGTTTAGAAAGTATCTCAAGGTAGTAATATTGATTAATTGTTTGACCTTCAGGAACCCAGTGAAGGTACACAATCCCATGGATATAAAAAAAAACAATCATCATTGCTTTAAATTTTGACTTACTCATTCGAGCTTTTTTGGCTCTCTGTGAAGTTCGGCTCTTCCAGTGCATGAATTGGCTCTTCGTTTAGGATCATAAGTAAAAAATCATGTTTCGTCACATGTTATTATCTTCTACCTGCTCCCTAAGGTGAAATATCCATTAAAAGGGAAAAGATTTGAGTCTGTGGAAGCTGTAAAAGAGAAAGCGGCACGTGTCTTGAAAGAAGCTGACATAAGATGACTTCCAGCACTGTTTCAAACAATGGAAAATTTGCATGGAGCCTTGTAGGGATAGAGAAGGAGTGTATATTGAAGGTGACAATAAGTGATTATGTATAAAATAAAAAGAAAATTTTTTACAACATCAGTCTCGTTGTTTAATAGCCACACCTCGAATATGATACTTAAGCAGTAGTTTTCTTTTATTTTATCTCAAAGTAATGAATTTCAAAACATTTATAATTTTTACATTTCGGTAATCCCTCTAAATTTTCATTTAAAGTAAAACAAAAAAATTAGTTGATGAAAACCGCACATCTAGCCTTCAAAATTGTGAATTAGTTTTTTTTTATAAAATCCTGAAAAAAAAAACAAACAGACAAGTAGTATGAATAAAGAAAAATGAAGTAAATATTTTTCTTAATGATTTTTGTGAAGTATGCAAATGGAATGAGTTGTTTTTAGTTTGGTGAAATTATCTAGTCGATAATATGTTGGTAATTTTGATGTAAGTGACCAAGTACAGATTTTTTGAAGGCGTTCACCATTGTAAATTGAAAGGTGCCATAGTATGAAACACTCCTTGTCAAGTCTTGTTTGACATTTCGAGCAATTGCATCTGATTTTTGTTTTTGTTTTTATGTCATTTGTGACATTTTATCGTATACTTACCAGTTGGGGCTGTTGTAAACTGATTTCCATTTCCTGTCGAATAGAATTGTTTGTTGTATTCTGCGTATACATTTTTAGTTGTCGCCTTTCCAGTTGTCGAATAAAGGTAGTTGTAATCGTTTACAACTGGTTGTTTTGTTGTCGATCGTTTATCGAAATCGGCAAAATCGTAAGGGTTTCGTGTTGTTGTATAGTGTGTCGGTGTCTGATAGATGTTATTATTAACCACTTGTGGATATTTTGTACTTTTTCCGTAAATGTCATAATCGTTTTGTGATGTTGTTACTGTGTATGTGTTGTATAAATTATCGTATGATTTTGTGGTTGGGTTGTAATAAGCTGACTTCACTGTTGTTGTCGGGACAGCTGTTCTCCAAAATTCATTCCATTCTGACCTGGTAAATTTTCATTAAAGCTTATTTATTTGTATGTTATTTCTCAGTTATTAATTTTTATACATTTTTTTGATCTTTCTTTGTATTAGCGATATTAATTAGGCTAATATAATATGAAAAAAAAATCAAAAACTCAATTTTATTAATGTTAAAGGTAATTTTTACGATTATGTAACGTTAACAAAGTTTACTTTATGGTCCGAATTTGTACAGAAAGGGAAGATGATCCTTTTCAACTAAAGAAAAATCAGATTTTAGTTTTGTGTATTTTAAATTAATATAATATAGATTTAACGTAGATAAATATAGATTTAAGATAATATAAGATTATAGATTTAAATTTGTAATTATACATTTATTTGATAATTATAGATTAAAAAAATAATAATTTGTAGCCAAAGTAGGCTTTACAGTGATTTTGTTTGCACTGTGATGCATTAAGTTTTTCATGTTTATGGTAAACAGCATTTGAATCTGTGTAATTTACTTTGCTTTATTAGTTTTTCATGTTTTCTAATAACTACTTTGAAATGTATCTAACCCATAAACATTGTTTTGTTAGCCTTAAATTTTCCGTACAAGTTCATCTGAATGTGGTTTCCAAAACTTGGAACAGAATCTATTATAAGGCAAATAGTTTTTTTTATAAAATAAATTTTGTCCCAAGATATGGTGATGAAGCAGAAATCTTATATTATTAAATTGTTTTTTTAGTTTGTATGTTTTAATTTTCAAACCGACATTATTTATAAATGAATTACCTACTGCATTTTTCTAATTTTGAACTTTTGGGAAAATATTACACAAATTTTCTATAAATTTATTGATTATGACTTAAATAATTGATATAAAAAGTTGAAATTTTCAGGAAGAGCAAAATTATATTATAGGGTTATTTTTTTATGGAAGTTGACTTATGTTCACCTCAGTTACCTCTTAAGGAAAAATAATAGTAATAATCTAATTTGTCGGGTATTTTCAAATTTTTTAATTAATCATTTCTTAGAACATGAAAATTTGTTAGTTTTAAAAATAACATTTATTTTTTGAGTAGTGAGAGACAGCTAATGAAAAATAATCTTATAAAATCTAATCGAATAAAATTGACTTCTGTGTTATCTTACTATTATTTTTATTTAAATTCAATTAAGCAATATCCATTTTAAACTTTGAATTTTTTTGAAATTCAAGAAATTTTAATCATACCTTTTAATTAATCGTTGTTAATTACTTTAAAAATTTGGTAAAAAATATAACTCAAAGAATATAAGATATAATAATAAGTTTTACAGCAAAAACATATTTTTTCTCTTTTAGCTAGTTAAATTTAATACAATATAATGTGTATTTACAAATTGTGTTTTCGCATAAAATTAAACAATTTTTTGATATTCATTTCCAATTTTAATCATTATAAAAAATTACCAAAACCCACACCAAAACAACACTCTAAATACCAACCATGCACCTTCCTTTGGCTGCTCCAAATTGAAAATTTGGTTCCAGATTTGTTTTATAGTATTACTTTTTAAACATAATATTGCACCAAAAATGTTTACAGTACGTTATCAATAACTAAATTGATTATATATTATTAAATGTTTTTTAATTTATTACCAAAACATTGATCTACATCATAAATTCCCAAATATTGGTTTTGTGTGTAAATATATATATATTTTGTTTTTTTATTGAGTGGTGATGCCTACATAAGCCTTGGACTTGTGCGTAGGTAATGATATGTGGTGATTTACTGATGAAAAAAATGCCAGACCTGACCGGGAATCGAACCCGGGACCCCGACATAGTAGCCAGTTGTGCTGACCACTACACCACGGGCTGGCCGTGGTTTATTAATATTACTTTGTCTATTTTAAAATTTACTGAAAATAGAAGATTCTGAAAAATGTCATTACGATAAAATTATACAATTGCTACAAATCCAATCCAGTTATTAAAGAATCTGGAAAATTGCCACTAGGAAGTTTATAGTTTAAATTATTTATTTTTCCAATTGTTTTGATTTATAGGTTTAAAAAGATATCTTGGAAAAAGGCATAAAACGACATTTATTTAATTTTTTTATAAATATGAATTTAATTCATCACATAGTGATCACATCGTTAGTGATTGTATTTAATGATGGAGTAACAAAAAATTAAATTGTGTTATACCAAAATTTGGCTGAGAATCTAATCCAGACCCTTCCACATTTTGTTCAGTATAATCGAATGCTCTAATCTATTGAACCATGATATGATTACATAATGTTAACCAATTAGGTTTTTTAAAATACAATACTTAGGCTGCGTATATACAGAGATCAACTAGTGATGCTAATGCAATGCAAACTGGAGTTGCTTTGAAGAAAGTTGCTAGTCATTAGTGACTGGTTTACAAGATTGTTCGTATCAAGTTCAGTACGATATCAACTTGATGTTGGTTTATCATAACCAGAGGACAAGTTGTTCTTGCATATATATTCAGGAAGAAGCTTGTTATCTTTTTTGAGTACGATTTGGAGGTACGATCGTACAAGCACGGGTACTGTTCCGTGAACAATGCGAACTAATATTTTGTTTTCTGACATAACTTTTATTATAATAGATTAACAAAAAGCAAACAATATACAGTCTGTCTATAACTTGATGGCCTCCCGCAGAGAGGAGCAGAATCGGCCTGCTACTAGCCTTCTCAATAACATTTTAACTTTATGTTCATTCAAAAATAAATCTTTATAATGCATACTGCAGTTTAAAATTTAATTCTATTTTATTTAATGAATTTCACTAACCTTTTAAACTGCGTCAACTTTTATCTTTACTTACACGTGTTTCAGTGGATCCACCATCATCAGAGCAAATAACATAATATTATTGAAACTAAAAAAATTTTTTATTTATTTAAAATCTATAGAAGATGATACATCTTCAGTCATCTTCAGTCAAAATGACTGAAGATGTATCATCTTCTATAGATTTGAAATAAATAAAAAAATTTTTACGAGGCGTATTCTTAAAGTAAGTACCGTTTGAAAATAAAAAAAAAATAAAAGGAAATTTGCAAAAACTAATTTTATTTTCGGAATCTACATACTTTTATCTATTTTTCTACATAGTTTCCAAGTTTTTGTAAACCCTTATCATATCGCACAACTAAATTTTGGAAACCATTTCATAAAAACTTGCCGCCTGCTGTGATAACCAAGAATTCACAGCCGTTTTCAATTCGTCGTCATCGTCATAACGGCTGCCGCCCAAGTGATGTTTCAGATGAAACATGCGAAACGTGGATTTCGCATTTCACTCCCGAATCGAAACAACAAAGCATGGAATGGAGACACACGCGCTCTCCCGTAAAGGTCAAAGCCTAACAGACTTTGTCACAGCGCAAGATCATGGCGTCCGTGTTTTGGGATAGGCATGGTGTTTTGCTGGTCGACTTTATGAAACGAGGAACGACAATAAATGCAGAAGCCTACTGCCAAATCCTGAGGAAGCTGCGCATAGCAATTCAAAACAAGAGACGTGGCATGCTCACAAAAGGAATTTTGTTTCTGCACGATAATGCAAGCCCTCACACTGCCGCTCAGACCCGAGCTGCATTGGACTCTTTTGGCTGGGAAGTTTTGGACCACCCACCCTACAACCCTGACCTTGCGCCGAGCAACTTTCATCTCTTCCGTCATCTGAAACATCACTTGGGCGGCAGCCGTTATGACGATGACGACGAATTGAAAACGGCCGTGAATTCTTGGTTATCACAGCAGGCGGCAAGTTTTTATGAAGACGGTTTCCAAAATTTAGTTGTGCGATATGATAAGGGTTTACAAAAACTTGGAAACTATGTAGAAAAATAGATAAAAGTATGTAGATTCCGAAAATAAAATTAGTTTTTGCAAATTTCCTTTTATTTTTTTTTTTATTTTCAAACGGTACTTACTTTAAAAATACGCCTCGTAGTTTCAATTATGTTATTTACTCTGATGATGGTGGATCCACCAAAACACGTGTAAGTAAAGATAAAAGTTGACGCAGTTTAAAAAGAAGGTTGGTGAAATTTATTAAATAAATTCATTATATAAAATAGAATTTCATTATGTACTACTACTAACTAGTACACTGGATTTGGTACATAATGAAATGTTTTTGAGAAGGATAGTAGCGGGCCGATTCTACTCCTCTCTGCGAGAGGCCATCAAGTTATAGACAGACAGTAGTTAGTAGTTATGGTAATAAGACAAAAAAATACTATTAAAATACACAGTGTACTCTCCACTCTACAATACTTTTCAACACAAAAAAATGCTGACAACTGAGCAACTGAGTGACGAGTTACAGCATGTTGTGACTTGAGATACTTCAGTTGCTGCGTCACTCGCCAGTTGCATTGCTATCACTCCACTATGAGTATTATATCTAATTCTGAATGTTCAGGAAAAACAACTCTAGTCTGCGTTTTGTTGTCATCACTAGTTGCTCTTTTTATGTACATGATCTAAGAAGTCAAAATTATTTTACAGCAATCAAACCAAATTGGATTAAAAACAATTACAGTAATTGGATGATATCTGAAAGATCATGTTTTATTTTTTAATGCCTATCCTCTGATCTTGATGATTAAAACTGACTACATTTTTTATATATTAACCATTATTGTTAGTCGATAACCATTTTCCTTCATTAATAATACCAACCAAAATAGTTTTCTCCAATGTTATTTTAAAACCAAATTTAATCAATGTTTCTACTTTTCTACTGTACTAATTACAATCCTTATTCCCGTTTGGATTTATACTAACTACTTTTTCTACTTTATTATACAACTGATTATAATTAATTACAAAAAAAATAGAAATTATTGAAGTAGATTTTCAAGTACTCACCTAACTGTCGTACTATTTAAATTAGCGTAAATAGGTCGGCTCTGTGTCGCTGCTGCATCATTGTCACTTCGTCTTAAATACGAAGGTGTATTCTGGGAGTAGTCAGGGATAATATTTTCATGTTCTGCTACACATCTACCATTCGTACAGAACTGGAATAAAATTAATTTATGTATATTAGATCAGATAAATTATGTTTTTAAAGTTTTATTTTATTTTAGATAGATAGCTCAATCACATGATCCATGCAGATGACTTGGTATTAATACAACAAAGCGAAGACGAGTTACAGAAAGCGGTTTTTATGTTAGACAAAATGTCTGAGAAATATAATTTGAAAATATCGCAGACAAAAACTAACACTATGGCATTTAAAGGAAAATACACCGTAAGAACTAAAATAGAATTAGGAGGAAGAGTGCTTGAACAAGTCTCTCATTTAAAATATCTTGGTAATGATGTTTCGTATGACTTTGACAAAGATGTGCTTTACAAACTATCTAAATTTCAAAGCATTTGTGGCAATATACATAAACATCTGAAACGGAAAACAAGAAAAGATACGAGACTTAAGTTTTACGATACAATTGATGTCACTACTTTGATGTATGGCAGTGAGTCCTGGATACATACAAAAAAGGTAGATAGCAAAATCCAGGCTGCAGAAATGAGATTCTTACGAAGTGTATATGGATGCAGCAGAAGAGATAGGCTACGAAATGAAGAAATTAGAAAAACACTGAATGCTTTACCGTTGCTAGACAAAATCAAGCAGAACAGGAGCAGATGGTGCAGCCATTTGAATCGTATGCCGGGCGAGAGAATACCAAAAGCCGCCAGAAACTACAAACCTACAGGAAGAAGAGATATAGGACGACCGAGGAACAGATGGGTACCGGAACAGGTTCAAGAAACCTAATCCTTGGAAGTGAAGAAGAAGAAGAAGTTTTATTTTCAAGATAATTATTTATCGTGTTGTCCCAGATTTGATGTTAAACTATGTTTCGCTACAATCTGATGGTTCCATAACCCTTTTATTTGTATATGTTACAAAAAACTCATTTCATCCTTCACCATCTGCATTAGCAGTAATTGCGGAACAGTCAGACGTTAAACAAAAGAAATAAAAACACCTATAATGTCTCGGAGGGTAGCAACATGAGATTGTTGGCACAGCAAAATTGGGAAATGGTTGTGTGACTGCGTTGCGGTTAGCACTGATGCCAGTGTATGGTGTTTGCTGTAATTACCAAGTAAGGCTGTGTATAATAGAAACATTATAACACCAGAAAATCCTTTATTAGATCTTTATTACAACAGAGTGAGGACTTGTATTTTGTTTTTAAAATTAGGACCACCCTCTAGTTAGGGGAAGAAAGTCACTGTCAGACAAACCCTTGATTGACAGACAGCAAGTTTGGCTAGAAGCTAACTTCCTATCACCTGCAAAAATTCTATAGTTATGAAGCCAAAAAATGGTTATTGAATTAAATTGGGAAGACAAAAATTACAATTAAACAGAATGAATTGATAAGGGCATCATGGAATGTTGTGGATTATGCTGAAAGGAGGAAAGATAAAAGAAAATAGTTAATGAGATATTTACTTCAGAGGTTGGGGTGTGTCGGCAGATTAGATGGGGGAACAATCAGAAAGAATGCTGATTGTAAGATTGTATTTGGGGGGAAGAGGGAAGAGTGATCTTGATATCAAGATCAGGGTGGATGAGCAATGTGTTGGTGGACCTGAGAGTCCATTGGTGGATGAGGGTACATGAGGTGGAAGGAGAGGACAAGAAATAGGGAGTTGAGATTAAGAGATAGGGATAGGTAAAAGTTGACGTTGAAGTGGAGTTGAGATTAAGACATAGGGATAGGTGAAAGTTGGCGTTACAGTTACGGTATATCGTATATACCGTAAATGCTTGCTTAACTACCTGCCTACTGGAGAAATCATGCACATTATTACGCGGTGCTCATGGACAAGTTGCGACATAACGTTAGTTTTGTAATTAAATTAGCCATTTACAAAACTTTGACTTACTACAGTGAAGATTTATTGAGTATTCATTATAATATGACCTCACCAAGAGGTTTGAATGAAATCTCTCACAAGTTATTAACGACTAAGTTTATCGTGTAGGAGCTTCATGAAATAAAAATGTTTAATTAGTTTTAATTTTTGTTACATAATATTTTTACAGACAATGCATTTTAAGCCTGTTATTCCAAAAGAAACCATTTTTGATGCAGTTTTTCGTATAAAATTAGAATAAATTTCAATAGCCTTGTTAAGCTGCCTTGATTATTACTATTTGTTACTTACTCATGTTTTGGTAGATCCACTATCATCATACAATATCATTTAAAACTAATTTTTTTTTAAAATCTATAGAAGATTTTACATCGTCAGTCATCTATATAAAATTTAGTTTTTTTATAGATGACTGAAGATGTAACATCTTCTATAGAGTTTTATAAAAATTTTAGTTTCAAATGATATTGTGTACTCTGATGATGGTGGATCTACCAAAGCACGAGTAAGTAACAAATAGTAAAAATCAAGGCAGCTTAACAAGGCTAGTAAAATTTATTATACATGAAATAGAATTAAATTCAAGCTGCAGGATGCATTATCCATACCAACCAATAAATGTCATAAATTCACAGAGCAGACTCACATCTTTTTCTGTCTTTCTTTCTTTCTTTTTTCTTTTTTCTACTGGTTCTTTTTTCTGTTCCTTTTATTAATTTATTGATTAATAATATTATTTTTGATCAAGTTTTGCTGAACTATTTTTTTGTGAAAATTTTTGTTTTTTTCTTATTAATTTGTTATTACAGTAAGTAATTTTATTGAAACATTATTTTTTATTTTTATGAGAAAAAGAGACAAAAAGTGTATTAACATGTGTATTATGTAAATAAAATAGTTATAAGCAAAGATTGTTTAGTAAATATGTAAATTTTTTATGTCATTAAGGCTTATATGACCCACCGGCTTGGTCTAGAGGTAAAGTCGTCGCCAAAATCAGCTGTTTAACAGCTGATTTTCGGAGACGAAGGTTCCTGCTTCAAATCCTAGTAAAGGTAGTTATTTTTATACGGATTTGAATATTAGACAGTGGTTACCGGTGTACTTTGATGGTTGGGGTTTAATTAACCATACTCTCTCAGGAATGGTCGGTCTGGGTCTGTACAAGACTACACCTCATTTACACGTCATACACATCATCCTTATCTCATTGGGTCATAAGGTTGCTTATTGTTCTAAATTGAACAGATTGCAACGTACACAAATTAGGAATAAAGTATCCTAGTAATAAGGCTTATATGGATAAGTTCTGTTGGTTTTTTTTTTAAAGCTACATAGGACTACATAAGTTCATCAAACTAAAAAAAACTCATTTCAATTTTTGGGGTTCAATTTTTCAGTTTTTGGAGTCCTTTCCTCATATTTTCTTCCTTGAACTTTCTCCAGTATTCCTTCAATCCATCCGATCTTCTCTGCCATTCCTTGTCAGAATACACAACTTTCTGTTAGCCTTTATATTGTTGTAAATAAATAAATAAAAATTATGAGGATTTATTTTTGAATAAAAATATTAATAGGGGCTACACTAAGTGTCTAATGTAGGCCTTTAATAACCGTTTTATGTACTTTAAATATTTGATGTTAAATGAAGTTTCTTTGAAAACCTCAAACGTTTTCACGTTGATATTGTACTTACCTGTCCATCACCACAAGGTGATCCTTCAGCGGCCGGTCGGTAAGCTACACAGTAGCCAGAACCAGCATCAAAGCAGAACAGCTGTGCACACACTCTGTCATCTTTCTGTAAAATGAAAACGCAACATCAGAAAGTTCATCAACAGATTTGTTATTTAAATTAATTGTTACAGTAGCGTGCATATTAATCCGAACACAGCTTATATCCAACAATCAGTTAAACATCCCTAGAAAAAATGTTTTGGGGTTGTTTTAGATTTGAAGTCCCTTGTTCATTAATTCCAGTAGACGGTATGTTAAAAGCGATGGATATATCAAAATTCTTAAGTCAATAGTTGTGCCACAACATCATAAGAAATTCCCACAAGGCAATGGAGTATTCCAACACGATTTAATGCCACACCTTATTGCCAAGAAAGTGAAAATGTATTTTGGACATGAAAACATTAAAGTGTTGTCATGACCAGGTTATTCCCCAGATATAAGCCCAGTTGAAAATCTTTGGGCAATTGTGAAAAACTGACTCTCAAAAGTTTATTTTACTACAAAAATAACCTCATTGTGTAGCAATAATCTCAGTATGGTTTCGAGACAAACAAATTAAAAATTTTGTAGTACACTAATTGAATCTATGCCAAATCATATATGTGAAGTGATAAAAAAATAAAGGGAAACATATTAGATCCTAAATATTCACAAATTGTACGTAGGCTATATATAATTTTCTTTGTAAATGAAGTTACTTTTTATTAATTAACGTCTGTGTTCGGATTAATTTGCATGCTACTGTAGTTGGCTCTCCACATTACCTTTCTAATCTTGTTCTGTATAAAGTACTTTAACAATGTTCATTAAAGGGGCATCCAAGGATTACTATGCACAATTTCAAAAAGTGTCAGATCACTGTAAAAAGCATGCTTGTACCCAATTTTAAGACCACAACTCTCCCAGGAAACTCAAGAGTTGGATTAAAACATCTTAAAAAATTTATTAAAGAGATTTGTTGTGTATCAGTTTATTTTCTTGATCGTTGTTATGTATAAGTCCATTCTGATTCATCCATGGATACCACTAAGTCTCCATTGTTTGTTATTGTAGGTTTAATTTGTATTTATATTACATGACTTATAAATTGTGATTAGAATACTTTATAACAATCTGTGATTAAATATTAATAGCTTATAAAAAACTAGAACCTTGGCTTGTTGCCAAAATGAAAGTAAATAATCTAAAAGTACATTAAGATGTTTTCCATTTTGTAAAGTATTTCACATTTTAATTTGTGTTTTCAATTATGCAAAGTAAATATTCCAAAACAAACTTTTTAATTTGAAATACATTTGTTCCAAAGAGCTTAATGTTTCTTTCAAACCAATGCAAGTGTATCAAAAATGTCTAATGATGAAATTTATGATATGTTTTAAAAACTATTTTTTATATTTGTCAAAAGTAATGTTTCTCTATTAATTATAAAATACTAGTTTTAAAGGTAGACAGTTGTACACTGCAAAAATATTAAAATAAATGCTATTTTTTGGTACTGTTTTTCTCATTCATGCAGTCTTTTAGAATTTTTATGAATTTAACTAATAATAACTTTGTATGAAATTTTGTTACTACAGAGTAAATGAGGAATGTATTTACTTTATCTAGTCGAGCTAGGAAAGAGAAGTTACAATGGTCATCTCTTTCAAATATCTTAAATAACTTTAAAAATTGATACCTAACTTTAAATGTTATTGATATATAACTTTAAAATTGATTATTGAATTGATTGATGAAAAATCTAAAAATTTTGTTTTGTGGCAGTTATTAAACATGTAACTCAGTGTAGTTTGATTTTTATGTTTTCTAAGGAAGCTTTTTTGAATAAATTTTATTTATTTCTGAAATAATAATGTAACAAAATGTCTAATATTAAATTAAGACTACATAGTGAATACTATTTCCTACAAAAATTACAAAAATAACAGTAATTATGACTTAAAAACTCAAGTGTAAACAATCTTTTTTAAATTGTGCCGTGCAAAGACATCATTATTTATAAATTTCTGAAATTTAAAGGTACATTTTTGATTATTGTACTACTTAAGAGTAACCAGAAAATAATTGAAATTTAACGTGTTAAAAAACAAAAAAAAAAGTTTTTTAAGTTACAAAAGTCTCTTCTCTCTTAAATTTCACTGTAAATATAATGTGTTTTTTAAATATGTTTAACATAAGTGTAATTGAACTTACAAAACAAGCACTTGTTCCACGATCTTTTCTGCATTGTGCATCTAATGTCAAAAGTTTTCCTGGTAATACTCTAGGTAGGCTTTCATCTTCATGTGGTGAGTTATAAAGACATGTAGCTGTGTCTCCACTGAAATAATTAATGATTTTTTTTATTACATGTATCAGATATTAGTCAACACTGTTTATATCACCATAGAACATCGTAATTACACAAATACTCTCAACACAAAAATTTAGCCACAAAAATGAACTTAATTAAAATCCTACCAATCACATGAATTAGCTGCTAAGGAAATGCTGTAAAACTTGCTTCAAAGAAATAATCAAGTTTATTTTTCATAAAATTGACAGTTTTAACGTATTCATATAAAATTCATAAAAATACTATGTAGTATCTTTAACATATTATATAAAATTTTTATTTATTATTTTATCAAACATCCTACATAGGATTATAAACAGCCGTATTATTTAAAATTGAAATATATATTTCTAACCATTTCTAAAGGTTTTCTGTTACTGTATTCTGGTGGTTAGAAATATGTATTTCAATTATATAAAATTTATATATTTTGTACCCATTTATAAACCTTTTCTATTTAATTTTTAAATTGTGTTATATTTTTCAAATATTTTAATAGCTTGAGGTGAAATTTAGGGTAAAAGGGATTTTACATACTGTTTGATTATATGAACACCCTTGGTTCCAAAGGAAAACCATCAGTTTCTCTTAGAATTTTTATGTTGGGTTTAGTTTCTTTCATACTTCTCATCATTTGAATTTTGTATCTGAAGTTCAGTTTCATCAGCAGTTTTGGTTTGGTATAATAGGAAATTAATTTGTTAAAGATTAAAACTTACTTCAGAAAATGATGAAATGATGCAACACTGCAAGGTGACCATCGGAATCCTTTTTCTGTATGCCTAAGATCACTCATTATAAAACCATCTTCCCATCGACATTTCTCAGCTCCGGGTCCTCCAAGGTATGTAGGAGGTGGTGATCCATCGTGTACTGCACCCAATCTGTTTATAATATAAGACAATCATAATTCAGATAGAGCTATATTTGAATGATTGAATTTTTAAAGTTTATTTCATTAAAAAGAAGCTAGAATTTGTACGATCTCTGAAAAATCCTATGTAAAACTTAAGAATTGTATAAGTTTCAGAAAACAAAGCATAAGGTATAATAAGCTAAGATTCTGAACTCATTATAGTCACTAACAATCAAGCTGTTGATATGGCTTTATGGCTTTAAATAATATACTACTAAAAAAAATATTACTTACTAAAAGTCATTATTTTTCAAAAGTTTTGCAACAGATACATTGTTTTGTCTAGTGATTGATCATACTGTTTGATGTGCTTTGTATAGAATTCTTAATAACCTTCTCCAGCAAAACATCTCCATTACATTAATCCCTTATTTCTCATTTTATTTTAACATCATTGATGTACCATACATCAAATAATTTACCAGTTTGATTTTTAGTTTTCTGGAAATTTTGTTAAGTTTTCCCAGATATTTATTGATTTCAACAGAACTATTTTAGCCAAATTGCATCTTTTTATCTCTCCCTCAATCAAATCTTAGTCTATTATCAACAATTCAAGATAAATATACTTTTCAACAAATCAAATTTGGAAAATTATTTTTGAATTGAAAACTTGTTTAGGCGCACCTTGCTCTCTTTGTGAACAGTGAACGAAACTGAACCATCAAGCTCGGGTCGGTGACACCTGAATCAGGTATAATCGCCTCCAGTCGACATCAGTCAGTGAGTTTACTGTCTGAACCGTCAGTCTCCACTATTTACTAAAATTTAGTAATATTTTACTAAAATAATGGTTGATTATGAAATAGCTATAACAAATGAAAATAAATAAATATATATGAAAAGAAAATGCACTTACAAATGTCCGACTTCATGTGCAGCTACAATTATACCAGAAAATCCACCGGTGTCTTCAATAATAGCAACACTATTCACTTTTTCTAGACGTTTATTAACAACACATGCTCCACCAACATACGCAAAACCTAGTTTATTAATAAATATATTTATTAGTATTTCTTTAAAGATTATTTTTTACACAATTTTATACTATAACAAAACTTTACTTCTTATTTTACTTTATTTTTTCATTTCACGTTAATAATTTTATTGATGATAATTTCAACGTAGTTACGTGAAATATTTTCTTTTCTTTTAACCTATTGTCTAATTAGTTATAATTATTTAAATTTAGTGTTGGGTTGAGTTTTAGGAGAGTGGTACTTTGTATCTGACACAAGTGTACTAGGAACAGGTACCAAGTATATTCTGTACCAGGTTCACGTTACTGATTACTTAAGAGTTACTGATAAATTAAAATACAGTCGGACCTCTATTTATCGAACTTCTATATATCGAAATTCTTTATAAATCGAAGTATTTCCTGAGTCCCGTGAAATTTTAAATGAAAAATGCTTCTGTATATCGAAAACAAATTCTATATATTGAATTTAATTTTAGTAAAAATATAAATAGAACTCCATATAGCCCTCCCATGACACACTAGTCAATCCGAAACATTGAGAGAGAGAGAGAGAGAGAGCGAGCAACGTGACAATACAGTACGTTGACCCAGGGCAATAGAATACTTTTATAGTATAATATACTATAGTATTCTATTGCCCTGACGTTGACCACTGTGGTCCACGTACAAGGGTAGTGTGATACGTTTATACTATGTACGATCAAAAATATGTAAATACGACGAAGAAGTTTTCAAATGGGTACCTAAAACTGTTACGAGATAAAAACATGCCTAAGCAAAAGAGAAGTTTTTCTTGCTGTGGAGAATTGCCCTTCACACCCGTGTTCACAATAAAACAAACTTTATTGTAAATAAATACTGTTTTAAGGTAATATGGTTACGGTCGAGTAATCTCACTTAATATAAGTAGCAGTGATAATGAAAAAAAAAAACAGCGTTTCTCTTTATCAAAGTTTCTATATATCGAATTTTTATGAGGAACCTACAATTTTGATATATGGAGGTCTGACTGTAATTTAACAAAACATTGAGGCGTTAGTGGGGGAATGTACGTAATATTTATTGTGTTATAGTAAAAATTATCTATATAAATTGGTTTTGAAGCTCTGATCTTGCAACTGGCAAGATGGCACTCCTATCCACAAGTTGCTGGTGGAAAATAGCTTCCCCCATTGTATCTGACTTTTGTCTGTGGTCTAACAGTTTGCTTGTAAATATTTGTTCTCGTTACTAACACAAAGTGAACATAAGCTTATGGCATCAATTTAAAATATGCAGTTTTGTTAGGGGAAGCGCCAAACACATTCCAATGGACGAGTACCACCTGCAGATTAATTTATTAATTTGTTGAATTATAGTAGGGCAGTGATGATAAACAAAACTTATTTAAGAAGCTCTGACCCACCGGGTTGGTCTAGAAGTAAAGTCATCGCCAAAATCAGCAGTTTAACAGCTGATTTTCGGAGACGAAGGTTCCTGGTTCAAAGGTTCCTAGTAAAGGTAGTTACTTTTATACGGATTTGAATATTAGACAGTGGTTACTGGTGTACTTTGATGGTTGGGGTTTAATTAACCATACTCTCTCAGGAATGGTCGGCCTAGGTCTGTACAAGACTACATCTCATTTACACGTCATACACATCATCCTCATCTCATTGGGTCATGGGGTTGCTTATTGTTCTGAATTGAACAGATTGCAACGTACACAAATTAGGAAAAAAACAAAAAAAAGAAGCTCTGAATGTAAACAGTGTTCTTGGCATAACTTCTATTATTATATTTGATATGTGCTTACTGCACATTGAGTAAGGATGAACAGAGCAGTTGATTGGGTATGAGAGTTGGCCAAAGATCACAGTAGGAACTGCTGCAGCAGTAGTAGTTGCATTTCTAGTATTCGCTTCAACCAGATTCAAAATATTTGTCTCTCCTGCCACTCACCTCATCAGTAGCTTCGATTGAATGAGTACAGTGAGAATAACAATCATTTTTTCCTCACTTGGTATATATGTGGCTTGGTACTTAGTATAGGGTGTTTCAAAAAGGATGCAATTCTTTTTTTGTTGGCTTGAATGGTAGAACAAAAATATTAAATTAATGAAACATTCTCGTTCTTATAAATCTACCACTGCAATAAACTGATGGATTAAGTCACGATTAACCAGACCATCCATAAATTTGTCAAAAAATAAAAGTCCTATGACACGACACCTAGAGATCGCACACCAATTTTACGTGTAAGCAATGGTTGTTTGTTAAACATGTGAGCATTTTCAGTGCTCCATATTTGGCAGTTAACACAGCAAGTGAAACCATGCATCATTTCTAAAATAAACACGATTTAATTCCTGAGTATCATTTTCACTGATAATAAACAAAACCAATGAAATCGTTTTCTGTGGTCTACTTCTTGCAGTTCATGTACAACACCGATGCAGTAAGCATGCAAATGTAGTTTTTATTAGCCGTGAAAGCAGTAGATAGTGAAATTTTAACCTGTGAAGATAACTTCCTGACTGATTTTTAAGGAGAGCAAGGCAAACATTCTTTTACATCCTCCAGAACTTCCTTTGTTATCACTGTTGTTCAACCTATGCTTTTACAATCTTGTACACTCCCAGACTCATGAAATTTATTTAACTAGCATAAGATTGTCGACTTATTTGGAACAGTAGAATTGGTAATTGTTAACTGAAATTATGGAAACTATGGACAGTATGAAGGAGAAAAAGATTAATGTTTATCATGCTATCCTGGAGAGTGTGTGTACCTATGGTACAGAAGTGTGGGTATTGATTGAAGTGTGGGAAAGAAGGATCGCCTAAAAGTGGTGGAGATGGATTTCTGGAGGCGGAGCTGTGGTGTGTCACGCATGGATTGAATTCCGAAATTAGAAGAATTGGCATTCAAGAAAATATCATGGATACCATATCCTGGAAGCAATTAAAATGGTTTGGCCATTTGTAGAGGATGGAAGATGGTAGGTGGCCAAAGAGGGTATGGGAGTGGATACCAACCATTAAAAGAAGGAGGGATAGGCCAGAAGTGACATGGTTGGATGGTGTGCGGGGGTTGGTCTTTGCGGGGGATCTCCGATGGGGGCTGGTGAGACAAAGAGAGATGGTGCTTATGAAGTGAGATATGGCTAGAGCTGTAAATCCTCATATGAATTTATGTAATTTATAACTGAAACTCATTTTTTACTCGTTCATAAGATTTATAAGCGAAATAAGTCTCAAGAATTAGCACGTGTTTGTCTTTGAAAAACAACATTTTTAACACAATAGAGACGAATTGATACTGAAATAGTACTGGTTCATCAGAACAACATTTCAATTGTTACAACCTGTTAACTTTGAATAAAGTGTTGCCAAATAACTTGTAAGGAAACGTAAAATTTCCTATGCGTTACTTCTACTTAATGTTATGATTGCGTCCTTTTTAAAACACCCATTAGGATCAGAAAAATCCTGTTGTAACCCAAGGCTAGTTGAATTAAATAGAAATTATTTGAAGTTATTTTTTGTCTTTTTAATTCATCAAGTATGATGATTGGTTTAAATAGAAGTATCGATTTTGATACTAAATAAAATTGGCAAAAGATTTCAGAAATTTCAATTTTTTTATCTCTGGTTTTAGATTTATTCTCTCAAACTCTAAACATAAACACAGTTTAAACATTTTAAGTACTGGATTTGAAATATTTTTTTATTTAAAAAAAATACTTGATTTGTACATAATTATGATAATTAGTTAAATGTTAAAATGTTAAACGGTAAAATAAATTAGAAAATTTTGAGAATGTAATTAACTTTTTGTCTTACAAAAATATTAATTTATTTTGTAATAACATCAGCTTTCTTCACTTTGACCAGTAATTTCATTTTATTTTCCATATCAAAACTATAACCTTACTACGTTTGAATTTTTTTATGAAGCCATAAATCATTTGATAATTACATTTAACTTTTTTACTTCAATTGTATGAAGTCCAAGTCGATGAATTATCTTAATTGATTCATTTTTATCAATTGTGTAGCACATTCTTTAATAATTAAATTTAATTACTAACAAATTATACTTTTTATTTGGTTTTTTTATTTCTTAATTGCTTTACTACACAGCCTGCACGATAGTAAAATTCAACTTGGCATTGAAATAATTTAAAAGAAATTTAATCTGAAATCTTGTGTTCATTTAAATTACATTTCCTTTAATTATTATAATAATCTAATAATGATCTTAAATTAATTAACATATACTTTGAACATGTACTGACCTTAATTTAACCATCCAAAATTGTTTCATTCTTTCCCAAATTAATGCCAGCACTGTTTAAAAATCCATGCATTAGTGTGAGCCATTTTGTTATAACCAATTACCAACCGATGTTCAAAGCTGTTTTCATTAATACTGATTTTTTTAAGGTTTTTCACATTGTTATTTATCAATTATTGTAATCTTTTCATTAATAAATAATTTAAAAGGGTTGCAGAACCCTTGGTTTATTCATTAAGTAATAATTAATCATAAGTGTTGATTACTCTTTGGTCTACAAAACTAAGAAAAACATAATAAAAATAGAAAAATCACAGAAGTTCAATTCGTATTATAAAGTAATAAGACATCAAACTCTGGAGCACAAAAAGACTTTTATTCAACTGTTTTTTAAAGCCACATAATAGGACTACATAAGTTCATTACAGAAGAAAGATCTTATTTCAATTTTTGTTGTGTTGGAGTACTTTTCCTGATGTTTCATTCCTTAATTCTTCTCCAGTATTCCTTCAATCTTTCTGATCTCTTCTGGCATTCTTCATCGGCATACACGATTTTCTGTCATTTGGTCAGTCTGTTCACGTCTTGTTTTGTTCAGTTTGTGGTAATTTCCGAATTTTCCTTTCAGGTCCTCAAATGAGATTTGGATTTTGTTCATATCCTGCTCAATTTCTAAAATTCAGTAGGGCTAAGATTTTCCGTTTAGGAAATAGTTGTTGGTTTGTGTGGAGATTCTGGTGGAGTCACTCCTCAAGAGATGGTCAAAGAAAAAAATTCTCTTTTTCTCATCCAGTCTGCTAAAGATTCTGGATTTCTGTAGACTTCTTCGTTCGAGACGGGCTTCCAAATCTTATCAGAGAAATATCTCTTGTTCCTCAGACATTTTCTGATGATCCAGTGTTCTAATTTTGAGATTCTATGTTCTGTGTTGGTTCTCCTGAGGCTGAAGATCATTTCACTGCTGTGTGTGATTTCCGGAAGAATCACAGTGTTGTAATATCGGAGTTTTGAATTTTTTGAAAGGCATTTTTTGTTTGTTTTGAAGATTTTGTGAGTTTATTGGATCTTTCTGTCAAGTTAATTTTTTCATTGTTATTTCCTGTGAAGTTTTCGACCAGATCAATTTCATGGTCACAAATTTATTCAACTTTGCAACACAAGTTCTCAAACAATCCTCATCCAAAGATTCACTTGTGCACGCATACACAGTGTTTAAACATTCCATAGCTCATGTGCCACATCACATACTATAACTGTTATTATTAAAACAATTTTTTATTTTAAGTTAAGTAAAGAAAAAATTATTTGTTTGAATTATTTAACAATTTTGTATTTATATGAGCTGCTTTATTATTAATTAACACAGTACAAACAATAACATAAATATTAAAGTGTGAGTACAGTTGTGGATAAAATACATGACATTGTCATCTTTAATGAAGTTAAAAAAGATTGTTAAACAATCTATTTCAAAAATTAGTTTATCTGTTTACAAAGAACAGTATGTAGTGTAGTGGTGGCATGCTAGTCTACAAGCAGAGCAGAGGTCCTAGGTTCAATTTATGGTTAGGTTCTGGAAATTATCACTAGTCAGTAAAAACCCTTCATTTAAGTTAGGTAACCCACCATACTCGCTGATAACCAAGTTTTTAATGCAATTTTAAATAAATAAAACAAAAACACATTCCTTAGTGTTTTTCCATTATTATGTAAATTTCTAATATTTATTTATTAACATCATAATGTTAAGTCTAAATTTTTTGTTGTTTGTAGTTTCAGTTATTAACATAGTTTACTATCAGTCCTGTTCAAACAAATGAATAAAAGCTCGTTAACTGAAATTGACCTTGTTAATTAAATATAGTAGGAGTAGATAGGTAGGCGCCTTCACTCCACTCTGTTTCAGTTTATCGCCTCCTAGTGTTACCATAAGTTAAGTAAGCTCGTACTCTAATTGTTATTAATAAACACAATTTTATTTTAATTTACGTAACAAAAAATGAGGTTATTAAATTATTTAACAATTTTTTTCTGTAAGGAATAAATTTGTTGAATATTTCGCGTCTTCTGGAAATCATAATAATAGAGCATGTAGAAACAGTGAAGTTCCTAAGAGTATCTCTTGATAGATTTTTGTCTTGGGACTTCTATACCAATCAAGTTTGTAGTAAAATATCATCAACATGTCCTATACTCCTCCTGGAGCCTCCAGGACGCAAAAAAACCTTTCTTTTTCTTGACTTTATTAATACTCGTTTGATGAAATTTTTATTTATTAAAAAAAATTAAGAAGAAATTAAACCATTATTGACAAATTATAAAAAAAAAACATGGGAACAAACACGCATTATATTTATTATATTCTTTTAATTCTCATTTTTTACTTCAGATTTATTATCTCACTTCATTATACTTACTATTACTATAGTTTATTATTTTCTCATGTATAATCATTAAATAATTAGTCAAGAAACAAAAATAAAACGGACACCTCCAAGGCGTAGTGACTAGTGCACTAACCTACAAAGCGAAGGTCTCGGGTTTGATTCTCGGCTAGGGTCTAAAAATTGTAACTTGTTAACACCCACCATTACAGTACTGAAACCCACAGCAGTTGCTAATGACGAAGCTGTTGATGCGACTTTAAATAAACTAAAAAAATTAAAACGTTTTAACTTTATTCATGTTATTTACAATTTATGTACATAGAACTAGTGAATTAGAGGATTAAAAAATAATAACTGTAAAAAAATCAACCAAAATAAACAACAATAAAAAATAATATAGAAAATTTTTATTTCTAGTGTAGCTCAATATAAATTGGTGCACCGGGAGATATGATCAAAATGTGTGTTGTTGATAATGGAAAGTATTTTATTTGAAATATTCGTTAAGCTGACTGGTGAAATATTAATAAGACATATGTTTATCATTTACTTTATTATTTAATAACGTATTTATAGGATCCATAAATAGTTATTAGATCTAGTATATGTTCATGAAGTAAATGTACTGTTTTGATGTTTGATGTATAAAATAAGTTCATGTTTGTGTAGAAGACAATGAGTTGTGTTTTCTTCTTTACAAAAATAATGGGTTTAATTTTGAAAGTTGGACAGGAATTGTTTTTCTTAAATAAAATATTATGTCCTTACCATATGCAGGAAAATTCCATCTGACAGGACGGAACAAATTAGTATTAAATTTTATAATCCTATATGTAAAAATGTTCAAAGATATTGTTCTTTAAAATCCAGTGAAAATTAGTATAAATTATTTGTTGCTATAATTATCTTTCATAAAACCTTAAAAATTCAGTATTGATAAAAACAACTTTTAACAGTTCAATAAATAAATACAGTAAAATTATATACATGGTTAGTGTAATTATAAACAAATAATATCATGCTCAACCATAACCAGTTGTTTTTATAAAATTAGTAGTTATTTTTATTTACAATATTTTGAGGTCCCCAGTCAATTCTATTTAGTAGTAATAAAATAAACATAAAAAGATCAGTTGTACCGACAGAATATTTTGTCTGCTCATGAAATTCTATTGCAGAACAGAATATTATGTCAATGAGGAAGTTTATCACTGTTATTCTTGAATATGATTCATTTAAATGCAGTTGATAGTTGAAAGAAATTTTATAAATCTTTTGGTTGTTGCATGCATTTAGTTTGATGATAAATGTTGATGATCTGGAAAACTTTCCTTTTATCAAATTTATCAGATCAGAAGAAGGTAAATGATATAATGATACAATTACACATTTAAATATTTTTGTACAACAGATTCAAAAAAAAAAAAATTGAAACTACATGATATTTGAAGTGTGATTACAGCTTTATTATACAGTAGAATCCTGGTTATCTTAAATTACCATAAAAGAACTGCAGTTAATATTTCGTTATGCCAAGAAAAGCAACTTTAAAACCCTTGAGGTATTTCAACTTGTTATTTGTGTATCATCTTATATCAATAATCAGATTTTATATAAAGACCTTGAAATTTCATTCGTAAATTATCCATCAAAATTTTACTGCTCATAATTCTACAACAAATTAATAAAACACTACAATTCATTAATACAGAATTTAGATTATAGAAATGTTCCAGAAATAACTGGTGAGGTCAAAAATTAAAATTAATGGGAACATTTTGAAGCACGTATCCAATAATTTTAAATATTTGGGATGTGACGTGTCTTTGGTAAACAAGCAGGACATGATGAATAAACTAATTAGGTTTAAGAATATTTGCGAGATGATACATAAAACATTGAAGCACAGGACTAGGAAAGATTATTTAAAGTTAATTTATTTAAAGTTGTATAAAATGATGGCGATACCTGTGGTACTCTAAGGAAGTGAGGTGAAGGCAATTTCAAAGCAGGAACAAAATAAGAAGCAAGGGGTGGAAATGAGGTTTCTGAGAGCGATGAAGGGAGCAGTGGGGAGGAGTGTTTACTGAATAGATTAAGGAATGCCGATATCCTTTATGAGATGAGCATTACTAGTCTAGATGAGAGAATAAAAATTCATAAGAGATACCGGTGCTGCCATTTGGAACATGTACAAACCAACCATTAAGAGGAGTGTTAGATGCTCTAGAAAAGGAGATGGTTTCTGGAACACGCCGAGCTGCCTAATTCATGAAATGAAGAAGAAGAAGAAATGTTCCAGAACTGAGAAAACTGTAAAGACAATGGATTACAGATCTTCTGTTAATACAAAAAGCGATCAAAAAATACAGTGAATGAATTTTTGAAGCAGCAACTGCTGATGCTACATCCATTTGAAGTTATAAGTCCGATAGCCTGATTCTTTGAGATAGTTTGTGACAATTTTGAAGAAGTTGTGACTTGTCAGTTCCTGAGCCGAAAGAGTGAAGTCGTGTTTACTGTAATTGTCACGCATGATGAAATTTGAACAGCACGGTAACATATTTTGTTTGTAGTTGCATTAAAGTGCCAAAGAAGACGTGATATGTTAAAATTAGTGCATGTGTGGTAACTTTGAAGACTGTTGTGCTTTGAAGTGGTATGAGCAATTTAAAACCGGAAATGAGTCGATTGAAGGCGAGGAATGGTGAGGATGTCCTTCTATCTCAAAAAACCAATGAAAATGTATAAAAAGTGGTTCGTTCAAACAGACAATTGACTTTACAAGAACTTACTAAAGAACTGAACATCTCATATGGGTGCAAAGCATTTTAACTGATAATTTGCAAATGAGACGCGTGAGTGCAAAATTTGTTCCCTGTGTCACACCTCGCTTCTGATCCATGAGATTTTAGCGAAAAAAACATTCCTTTCTTTCCACATTCACCTTACTATCCAGATTTAGCACCATGTGATTTCTAGCTGATCACAAAAATAAACCATACTGAAAGGAAAACGTTTTGACACCATTCCAGACATTGAGAGAGCCATGGTAGAACAGCTGAAAGACCTTCCAAAAATTCTTCAAATGATGGAATCTGTGTTGGGATAAGTGCATCGCTACCCAGAAGAATACTTTTAATGAGATTAATTCCAATTTGATTATTACTTATTACTTTGTTCATTATAAAATGTTAATAAATCTCGGTTATTAAAAAATTTGGTTATGTGAAATGATGGATCCTCCCCAATTATATCAGTTAACCAGGATTCTGCTATATTTTGTTTACATTCTCATGAATATTACAAAAATTGAATGTATTGCCGAAACTAAACATTTTTTTATATACTTACTTGCTTTGAATTTTTTTTTAAATTTAACCTAATATCTAAAATAACATTCATTATTGATGCAAATTAAAGATTTTTGTTTAAAAATTAGTAAACATCACATTTCTTGATATTAACAAAAGAAATAGCAAGTAGTAAAAAATTTAAGCACAGTTTATGAAAATTAAGTGATTTGTTTTTAATACTAATAAAGTGTTTTTAAAGAAAATTATTACCATACCTTTTTGATGCTGAAATTTTAAAATAATTAACATGATATTAAAATATGATTTGTGCAGTAATTAGAAAAAAATGTACGTAGTAGAGTGCTTGCTTGATTGTGGTATGAGAAACTATAAAGTTTGGAAAGGAATTTGTATAATTTGTTTCTTTTAAACACAGGTTATAAGTATTGTAGGTCAATTAGATATAAAGTTTTAATTATATTTAATCAGCTATGTAAATTTTCAGTAGATATATTAGTTCATCTTGATAAATGAATATTGATTTTAGGGTGGTACAGAAATTGAAAAAAAATGATGAATGGTTATCATGGAATGCACGAGGTGTGGCTATTGAATAACGAGACTGACGTAAAAATTTTAATTTTAATTTTATACATAATCACTTATTGTCACCTTCAATATACACTCCTTCTTTTTACCTACAACGCTCCATGGGAATTTTCCATTGAAGGAGCTGACTGATGACTTCCAGCACTGTTTCCAACTATGGAAAATTTGCATGGAGCGGTGTAGGGATAGAGAATGAGTGCATAATGAAGGTGACAATAAGTGATTATGTATAAAATAAAAATAAAATTTTTTACGTCAATCTTATTATTTAATATCCACACATACATGTTGATTTGTTTTTTAAGCTGGTTTCTGATCCTTCATTGTTAGCCAGTGAGATAGCATATCAACCTTTGGCCATAGGGGATTAAAGAGAACTAAACATGACAAGAGGACATGAGAACTTGTCCAGAGGTTGTAGTTATCTGTTAATATGCTGTGGTCGGGATCTAACGTGGTGTGTGGAAGCACAATATATCCTCCTAATCTCATCTGTATTGTCTGCTAGGAAGGTTGGGTCACTTTTATGTCCTTAATGTGAGAGAAATGTATTTAAACAACATTCCTTCAGCTTTTTGCATTTGCCGTTTCCTTGTATGACTAGTCATTTTCTACTATTTAAAAAAAATAGCTCACAAATTTTAGAAAGTTAATTTATTTTTATTGCTACATTTTTACAATTTTAAATTTGTAAAAAGATTCACAGTTGTTATAGGAAAATTATGAAAGAATAATGTTTAATAAAAAATGCTTTGTTGTTGGCAATTCACTCAGAAAATTTAACAAGAAAAAAATTGAAATTTTCATAGTACTCTGCTTAATACGACAAGTAAACTGTTAAATTATAATCTTTCAAAAAAAATTTTTATAACAGATTGCATCTCTATATTGTAAATTTAATCTTAACAAATTTAGCAGTAATAATAAAAAATTACAAATTACCAAAATTTGAAGAGAAACTTTTTAAAAATTGTGAAAAATGACTGGAAAGTTGCTAGAAGTATATGGTGAACGCACAAAGCTTAAATTTTTTTTGTTAAATTACATTCTCTTATACAAGAAACATAAAAGTGAACTGACCTTCTTTACAGAGAATAAAATTGAGAATTGGAGCACAGTAAATACTGAATGTATTAAGCTGTCATTACCAGCTGGCGTGATGTGGGTTGAAAACTTTTCAAAATGGTGGATTGGAGGTTTTTAAGACTAATAAAGTGTTTTAAAAGAAATAAGCATACATACAAAATAAGAATACATTTTATGTGTTAAGTGAACCAAATTTTAGAATCTTTTAATAGCCATGAATTATTTAAAGTTGGGTATGCTTTAGTCAATTACATGGGATTGGATTCTTGAGAAAATTTTTGAAAATGACTGAAAAATTAATATTTTTGGAGGCCTATAATTAAAAAAAAAGTGGTTCTGCAGAAAATTCAAATTAGGACATTTTTCAATTCAATTGAACTCTACAAAGAAGCGCTATATGATGGTGGGTATCTTAAAAAAAACAGTGAATTTTCTGATTTATCTTAATGTGAATTTTTGTAGTAATCGTTAAGTAAAGTTTTCGGTCGATTGTTACAGGTTTCCACTGAAATTTACGTAATACATTTTGTAAACTACGAATGAACAAATACTTGTTGGGAAATGTTGTAAACATAATACTTTAGAAGTAGCAATATCTTAATACATGTCGGCTTTTAAAATAGTTGTTCCTGTGTGTTTCATGTCAGTTACAATAGAAGGAGAAGGTTACCTAAGGTACAAAAAATAAAGTATTTATCAAGCGTGTTTTAATTTCTATTGTGATAACTGAAAATGATCGTGATATTTTTGAAATGTATGACAGACAGTACGAATAAGAAGAAATTTTTTTTCAAAAAAAAAATGAAAAGCAATGAATTTCAAGTACAACAAGAGTGTTTTTATCCAGTGAAAAAATGGTGACAGTGTGCTTTAGTGCTCTTTTTCTGTCATTGTTAGATTGTTGGCATACCTGCTGTGCCTCTGTTGCAAGCCTCATTGGGATATTGTCTTCTGCACATATCTAATCTGTAAACATTTAATATTACCATTTAAATATAGTTTTGTCTTTTTCTATTGAAAATCATTTTTAATGAGGCATTTCATATGATCAAATGAATTCGATGAAAAAGAAAACCTGCAGATAAATATTTTTGTATATTTTTATAAAAAAATAATAAACAAAAATCATGATATTCATCTGTAACAAACTTGAAGATTTTTTTTTACTATTTATTTGGAATTTAAAATTTACACAATCCCTTATCCCAAATACTTCTACATCGTTTGTTATTTTTTAAACTACAATTTACACAATTTGTTAAACAAACTACATCAAACTAAATTGTGTTAATTAATACTACTACAACCATATTTTTCCACCATAAATAACTTAAAAAGTTAGTAAAATATTTACAGTGAATTATAACGTAATTGGCAGTTATACATTATTAAGTTAATTTATTCTACTTTGAATGAAATCTATACATAAATTAACATCTGGTCGATAAATAAAAATGAACAAAATTAACTGAAATAATTTATCTATTGGCTACTTACTAATATATTATTACAGTACCTCGTTTACCTGAACTAATTGGGATCGGAAGCGATCCGGAAAAACCAGAAACAATAGATAATTGCAAAAAATCAAAATTTAATGAGAAAACTTAACTGTTATTTTTTTACAAAGAAATTATTTTTTATTACTTTCTCTTGCCCTGTATGAATACATAGGGAACGAAGGAATTATTTTCGTCTAGTCTTTTTAAATCGAATGACCTTACGACAAAATTATATATAGGCCTAATAAAAGTTATAGAAAATTAAAAAACTTACTACTTTTATTTTAAGCGTTTTTTTTCTACAGCGCTTAGTTTGGCGTCAATTAGTCCAAATGTTCCATATTTGTAAGTTGAACAGTAGTTGACTTTCATTTAGCGCCATTCATACATGATTGTAATTAGGTTATGGTTTTCATTATTTACATTGGCAGGAGAAAGTCGAGTGAGTGTGTTACATTAGACTTTAGTTAATTAAAGTGTGAACTCTTGTAAGTTGTAATGTTCAGCCAAGGTTTTTGAACAGGTTTCCTTGGCCATTTCTTACTTTAAATACTTTTGACTTGTCATTATATAATGTAAATATAACATTATTTTATAATGTAATTTTATTTGACAATAAAGTTTATTTATTCATTTTTAGTGTTAGGGAAAAGAACCACCTCATCCCTCCTATACAATGAATCAATCAATAAATACATTTTGTGTGTTTTTTATCACAGAAAAAGAAAGCTAAGTAGAATTCTAGGCAACTTTATTTTTACAAAAAAAAGATTTATCCCTACGGAATGATGTGTAATTAATTAGGAGTTCTGTCTAATGTAAATAAGCGTATTTACAACAAATACCAATAATTTTTCCCCTTCCATCCCTTATCCATTTGTTTTTAGAATACTTTACTCCATTGATTATTTATAATACAAGAATATACAAACTAATGTTATTAAAAAAAAACCAATTACTACATAACTTAACTTCAATACTAATAAATAAAAAGCATTTAAATTTAATTAAAAATAATCAGACTGATTTATGTACTTTACTGTACATTAATGTACACTCATTAATGTACAACGTACCAGCTGTCCCTTTCGTGCAGCGACCACCTTTTCTTCTTCTACACATGTCGTACCTAATACATCACAAGTTTTATTTATCTAAACAGTGCAGCACATAATATTATATCAGTTACATTAATGTATTTATACAAACATAATTTATGTCATGTTTGTGTGTAAAACATTATCTTCTACATAACTATAACTATATAAAAAATAGAATCAGGTATAATATATTCAAGAAATTTCAGTTAGAATTTTCCAATCAATTAATCAGACTTAAAAATGAAAAGACAGACTTAACTGGCTAAATTAGCTTTTGTCAAAAGAAAACATTGTGACAACTAGATTTAGGTAAGAGAACCAGGGAAAATTGTTTAATGTGTGTGTTACAAAGTGATAATACAGTAAAACCCCCTTTTACCAAAGTATAGGGGCGGACACGATTCCAGATACACAGAATTCCGATTAACACGCAGACTTATACTTTTAGGGTTTAAAAATAGTAAAAATGATAATATAATTTATGACTTATCTATTTTACAAAATTCTCGTGTCACAGTGTTAATTGCCATACTCCTCCGAAACGGCTCAACCGAATTTGATGATATTTTATATGTACACTTGGTAGGTTTGAGAATAGGTTTTTATATATTTTTTATACCCCTAAGTGTATAAGGGTGGTCCACCCCAAAAATTTTTTTTAAATTTTTTGGACAAAATTTTTATTTTTTATTATTTTATAGCAATATTAGTAATTTAATAATTTTCTACTCTCGGCTGGCGATAACTGATCAGTTGTCACTCAATCAGTTATTCCCGCCAGACGTCTACCGGTGTCACTCTCACTTCGTAAACAGCACAGAGTAGGGATGAGAACAAAGCCGGTCCAGACCTGACCAGGAATCAAACCCGGTACCCCGGCGTAGAAACCACTTGCACTAACCACTACGCTAACGAGCCTTATTAAAATAAAATAAATTTCATATTTTCCATAAAAACATCTTTTCTGTTCTTGGGCATTGCAACATGTGCCGGGTACCGCTAGTTAGGATGTATAAATGAAAATACAGAAATTTCAAGGGAACAAAATGTAATATTCGCCGCCTCCATGATGTAGTGGTTAGTGAACTAGCCTACTAAGTAGGGGTCCAGGGTTTGATTGCTGGCTAGGGTCTGGAAATTATTATGTGCTGAAATCATTACAGTTTTTTAACCCATCATAGTTGCTAATGACCAAGTTGTTGATGCAACTTTAAGTAAAAAATGTAATATTGTACTTTTTAAAATTATTTTTACAGTAATTTTAAAAAGTGTGATATTTTTGATGAAACCAGGATGCCAACGTTTTATTAAAAGCACGTTCTGCAAGTGAAGAATGAGTAAACAAATTCCCAGAATAATGATACTTTATAATCATAATTTTTTTCTTTTGACATTGTTCTGTACTTAAATGATGCTAAATTGTTTGAATGCTATACTATGCATATACACAATATTAAAATTGAGTAATCACCAAATTAAAAAATAAGTTTTTTGGACCCGTTTCAGATAAATCAGGGTTTTACTGTAAACACAATAACCTACCACCACTGAGGATGTGCTGGCATCCTGGTATACCTTGGACAATTCGAATTGGCACAAGCAGCTTCGGTGTTTATGTACTCCACTCTTTGCCCCTCACCATGTAACGACGGTACAGTCACAATTGTATATAATCACTAATGTAAGGTGCGACTCACGCACGTCACTATGCTTTGTTTTCACTGTTGTTATTAATATTCAGTCAGACATAATGGTGTGACTAATTTGTTTTCATATATGGATTTTCTGTTTGTTATATATCAAGACCAATTTTTTTAGTTAGCTGTGTGCGTCTGTAGAGTATAGTTTAGTGAGTTTTAGCAGTTTAGTTCTTGTAATTTATAATTTAAATCTTTACTGGGACAAATTA
The DNA here is from genome assembly GCA_035578175.1 of Catonia carolina. Lineage (NCBI taxonomy): Eukaryota > Metazoa > Arthropoda > Insecta > Hemiptera > Achilidae > Catonia > Catonia carolina. Next base: position 32,352,897 of record JAQMRL010000001.1, read on the forward strand.
AATACATATTTTAAAATGAAATAATTATTTTTATATTTGTATATTGAAATAAGGTTGTAGGCATTTGCGTACATTAAAATTTGTAAACCTTGTTGAAAGAATACGTTATGGATATACTTTACGCAAAACTGTATGTACATGTAGAGCAAGAGTTGTGCCAGTTCGAATTGTCCACAGTATAACAAGATTCAAACCTAGCACAGAATAAACAGATAATATCCTATCCAGGTTGACCTGGAGGCGGTCCGGGCTCCCACAGTCACATATAATGAACTGCCAAGAAGATTGATGAAAAGAGACTGGATGCATTTGAAATGTGGCTGTACCGGCGAATTCTGAGGATTTCGTGGGTGGAAAAGATGACGAATGTGGAGGTGTTGAGACGTATGCATAAAGAAAGAGAAGTACTACTAACAGTGAAGAAAAGAAAATTATTGTTTATGGGACATGTCATGAGGGGAGAAAAATATAAAATATTACAAGTGATTGTTCAGGGGAAAATCCAAGGAAAGAGATCCTTGGGAAGAAGACGAAAATCCTGGCTGAAAAACCTAAGAGATTGGTATGGTTGCAGCAACAACCAATTGTTTAGGGCTGTGTCATCAAAGATAAAAATCGCTCTGATGATTGCCAACCTTTGAAGCGGAGATGGCACCTGAAGAAGAAGAAGATGGATGGTTGCATCCATTTACCCCAATCGACTGGATGTAGGGCAGGGTGATCACTGTTGATCACTGTTGGACTGTGATCCCAGTCCACTCAATGTGTGGACTGGATGTAACTGCCACTTGTTTTAACATACAAGGGCAAAACATACATTTTCACAAATATCCTGTTTAGGGGTTGTAAAAATTTAACCTCTGTTAAGCAAGGAATTCAAATGAATTAATTGTTTTCTAAATGAATAATGAATAATAAATGAATAATGTGGTATTTCATTAAAACTAATCAGTTGGTGCTTTCAATCATAGTTTAATCATAAAGCAAAATGTGATTGGATAACCAAGTAATGTTTCATTGCTCATTACAATAAATTGTAAAAGAGAATTCTTTGTAATTTTAAAGCCAGTGCATAAATTACTTTCAGTATGACTAAAAAGTGCATCTTTTAAAAATCTATTACATCCACAATATGAACCAAATACAAAACTAATTTCTTTAATAAAATTTTTTTAAATATTAATGCGATACTAAACAAGTAAGTGTGCAGAGATTTTATTAAGTATTTAATTTAAGCATTTGACGAATTGCTAACATGGGTTTGGGTCTAGAATGGTTGGATAAATAAACGGCAATGAATACCATTGGTTTATTAAGGCAATACATTAACACAAAAATTAACCTGTCAAAATAAATATCCTGTTTTCTTTTAAAAACGTAAAAATGTAATTATATTTAATATATTTTTCAAAAAACTTACCCATTTTAGATAAAAATATAATACTAAATTGTAATTAACTAGAGCAGTATTAGTACTAGAAGTTAAGATTACTTTGTATTTAACAGTTAAAAAAAGTTATAAATTTATATAAAATCCTAAGTTTTAGTACATGTTTGTTTTGTTAGAATCTTTTCTGTAGATGGTGTCATTTCCCTCTTAGTATAATTTTGTTTCATATTTTGTATATCGTTAGTGTCATTTAACTATTTTAATCCATGGTGGAAAGGCCCTTCCAAAAGAAGCCTTCCATTAAAAATTCTTCCAATCACGGAATCAACATTGGAATAAGTGCATTACTAGCCAAGGAGATTAATTCAAATTTAATGTAAGCTCATTACTTTGTTCGTAATAAAATTTTATTCTCCATATTTTTTGATCACACCTTGTAAATACTTCTATTCAAATAGATATCATTCAGTACTTAAATTTATTTAGTTTTCCTGTTGATATTCTTATCTTCTTCAGCTCTTAACCTTGAACTGTTATTCAGCAGTCTTAATTGAATGTCCGTACAATTCAATGGCTTCTTTCAGTATAGCTGAATTTTTTATTTTGTCTTGAGCTAATTTAGGTATCTTTGAGTACTTGAAAAATTCACTCGATGAAACATATAATTCATCTCTTGAAAGCATTTCAATTCAAGAATAAGTATTATTGATAAAATATTTCGTCAAATTGCTACCGATGATGCCCCAAATAGAAAATTATTTTACTTATTTATTTTTTAATTTTTTTGTTAAAGACATTTTTTCATGTTTTTTAACGATGAATTTTTAAATTGTTTTATGTTAATTCTCTGAGTTTTATTTAAAAAATACCTGTAGTTATGGTGAGTTAAAGAGTGATCTTCCAAGTATGATATTACTACAAAACCAGATACACGAAGACATACACGTTGGCACACCTATGTATTATTTTCACCATGATTTCTTTCCATCATTCATTTTTTTTTAATAATATTTCAAGATGTTAATTTACTTGTTTCTTCAAATTTTTAGTTTTATTTTTCAGGAAATTTATCCTTAAACAATTGTAATGTTTTAAACTACATTAACTGTTTTTACCAAATATTTTTCTTATAATAGACATTTGGTCATTCATTGAGAAAAGTTATTATGATACATAATAACCCTTTCAGTCTTAAATACCCCATTAAACAAGTACAAATACATCTATTTGACTAATAGACTGGTTCTAAACTTGTGCAAAGAAATTATATTCTACATAAAATACAGAATTATATATTGAACACTGGTTTTGAACAACAAAAATATAAAATAAAAGTTTATTGTTTATTTTTACCTTATGAACCATTCTTCATAATTAAAATAAACATCTTGGCGTACTTATCCATTAAACCAACCTCACTTTCAGGTTCTGGAATGGTTTAAATTCAACTTCACATTGCTCAGACGCTGGTTTTCAACTCTTCATGGTGAGCCATAAATATATTTTTGTTGCCTCTGAAACTGTAGCAAATACACTGCGAGTAGAAAGTATGTGGGGATCAGGAAAATTGCGAAATACAGCTCACAGTCACTTGGATTTTTACCTCGAATAATACAGATGGCGGTCAGCGGTGGCAGTTAAAGGCAGAAATTGCTACTTATAACACTCCTCAATGACATTACTTCACTCTATGAGTCACAGAAATTGTAAATAATAATCATAAACTTATGGAAATTGTAAAGTACATAATTCAACTTTTGTTCAATATAGTTTTTGTTATTTTTAATGCAAATGTACCCATCTTGGCTGTGTATACAATTATAAACCAGTTAGCTGTACTTGCTAAACAGTTTGCTTCTCATAACTAATTCTATTTTTAGCTTACTGTAATAACTAAATAATTATTAATTTATTAATTAATACAAATAATTTGTATTCTACTTCTTTAACTACTACTGCTGAATTTTTTTAAATAATTTTGAATGGTTTCCTTCCCTGAAAAGATGTCTTAGAGTTGTGGATAAATTGGATCTAATGAATAAAAAAACAGATAAAATTGTTGAAGGTTGAAAATTTAGATCATATTTCATGGTTTATTTGTAAGTGTTGTTTGATTAATAGAAATAAAATATTTTTAACTCACTTCGTTACAGCCACTGCAATATCATAAACAGGCAGTCTTCGTTCTCTGAACAGGTATTTTCCCATATCTGTAAGTGCAGCTGCTGAATCAATGGCATCCCTTCCAACACGATTTCTTTCCAAATATGGTGTTGCATCTCGACCCTGTTAACGATAAGTTTATATGTATATTTCACCTGAGCACATCTTCATCATTTGTGATATGTGTTAGTTAAAAGATATTTTTTCAGGTTTTTTTTGTACAATTAATTTATAAGTTGTTAATTCTTTGAGTATTATTTGAAAAGTTTTAGGCTGGGCGCACATAAAACTACTTGTGGCTGCCACCTGTGACCACAAGACGTCGGCACTGGTGGCTGACAGGCAGCCACTCTGACCTGACACTTTCCTTGCAAAAATTTAGTACTACCATGGACTCTCATATTGAATCACTGTGCCTACTACTGTTAATACGAAGATGTCACCGCCGACGGAGAAAACAGCGACGATACTGGATACATCACATGTTATTATCACATCCAAGTCACAGGCAATTTGTTTAAAATAATTAAGGATAAGCACCACATTGCTTGAGACTACTGAATTTGGTAAAAGATCACACGAAGATATCAGAATGAAAATAAAACATACCTCCTGTTGAAAGACTGGTAGTTACCTTAACATTAGTAAAAATAAAAATAATATAAATAATTACTTCTCATACTTAGCGGCCCTGCTAATAGTAATTATTTGTACAGTATTTCCATTATTTACAATCCCAAATAGCTGGGTGGAATCAATTTCAAACAACTAATTACGGACTGTAAGGGCTTCCATGAAGAACAAAAACAGAACACCAGGTAGACAGAAGAAAGGAGAAAAACCTACAGTGAACGATTGCTAAGAATATAAGCTGCAAAAAGAGCTTCCAGAAATATCTAGTCACCTCACGTGGTCTAAAATGGGCCTGATATGAGAAAAAAATTCAAAATTGTAGTCTGGTGTTTTATAAATGTATTCTTATACCTTTCTGAAATACTTAGGCTATATTTCTATGATTACCTAATTGCTATTATTACTTTTTCTTGCCTACATGAATATATAGGAAGGAAAGTATTGTTTTCATGTCGATTTTTAGAAATTGAGTTTTCACCGGATCTATATGTTTTCAGACCCCCTGAACCCAAAAAACATGTTTTTAGCGATAGGTCTTTGTGTGTGTGTGTATATGTGTGTGTGTGTGTGTGTGTGTGTGTACAAAATATCTCAAGAACGGAACGTCGTACGAACTTCAAACTTGAAACTTAAGTTACATACCACTACCGGACCCCACACATTATCATCAAAATCGGTCAACCGAAAGTAGTAGTTTATTCGTATAACTTTTCACTTTTTTGCAATTTTCTCAAAAACTGGTCCTACGATTTTTTTTAAAATCGCCTCATTTACTCAATTTTTTATTCTCTACAAGATAGGGTAGGCGTCATGTTTGCTGAAATTCTGGGTGAGGCTGTTTTCACATAAAAACATAGTTTCTTTAAGATTACAGCTTTAATATGCAATTTAGCGCAAAAATTTATATAATAAAAGTTGTAGAGAATTTAAAATTCTACAACTTTTATTTCAAACATTTTTTTGTATAACGCTTAGTTTAGCAGTAATTAGCGATTTTCTAATTTTTTCTCACGAAAACGTGTGAAAAATCGATTTTTTTAAGATTTCGGCCTTAAAATGCATTTTACGACAAAATTATAGTAAATTAAAAGATCTATAACTTTTATTTACAGAATTTTTCTCTACAGAGCCTAGTTTAGCGTGAAAGAGTGATTTTCCGTTTTTTTAAGCCAAACTGAGTACGATTTCCATTTGCGTCATTCACTCATGATTAAAATAAGGTTATGTTTTTAAGGTTAGTGTTTTGTTTATTTCTATTGTTTTATTACTAATGTTAGGTTTATTGTTAATTATCTGCATTGGCAAGAGAAAGTTGTGTGAGTGACACTAGATTTTTTTTAATTATTTTTTAGGCAATGGCGGCGACTGAAGCAATTCACAAGTACCTTCGGGAAACAAACAGACCATATAGTGCTAATGATATAATGATGAATTTGCACAAAGAATTTGGTAAAACAGCTGTACAAAAAGCATTAGACGAGCTTGCAGAATCTGGTAAAATAAGGGAGAAAACTTATGGTAAACAAAAAGTATACTCAATCATTCAGTCTGATGAAGATAGCGCAAAAGAATCTGAACTAAATGAACTTGAAGCTCAGGTAATATGATTTAAAAAAACTTAAATAAAATTTTCGTTATTTGATATTTTACAAAATATAAAAATTGGAGGATGCAATATATTTGCTGTCTCATTCTGTCTTTACTTTTAAAGTATTGACTTCTGGAACTTCATTCCACTGTAAGGTGGAAAGGTACCTTTTTATTCATTCATAGTTACTATTACCTTTCTTTGAATAAAATATTATCATTTTTACTGAACGTGTACTTTTTACTACTAAAACTGCGCATCTACACATGTTCAACATATGTTGTAGGGAGGATCAGTGTATTTAACCCCAAAAAACCAACAAAATTCATCCTAACTAATTATATTGGCATACAGAAACGCATCAAACTTCTCAAAATAAATACATGATTATTATTCGTACATAAAGTAAGCATTTGGTTATCTCTATAAAAATATGGTTCCAAAGAGCTGTTACCTGGTTTGCAAACTGTATTATAACTTGCTACATCAAAATTATAAAAGTATACGAGACTAAATAAGTTTAAAAATAAATCTTTATAATGCATCCTGCAGTTTGAAATTATTTCTATTTCATATAATGAATTAATGTAATAATTTCACTAACCTTCTTTTTAAACTGCGTCACCTTTATTTTAATTTCTACTTACACGTGTTTCGGTGGATCCACCATCATCAGAGTAAATGAAAAATTGAAACTAAAAATTTTTTTTTTCTCATTTATTTAAAATTTACAGAAGATGGTACATCTTCAGTCAGTGTATAAAAGTTTTATACAAGTGACTGAAGATGTACCATCTTCTGTAAATTTTAAATAAATGAGAAAAAAAAAATTTTTAGTTTCAATTTTTCATTTACTCTGATGATGGTGGATCCACCGAAACACGTGTAAGTAGAAATTAAAATAAAGGTGACGCAGTTTAAAAAGAAGGTTAGTGAAATTATTATATTAATTCATTATATGAAATATAAGTAAGTTTAAACCAGAATTACAGAAATTGCTTTTTTTTATAATGAAAGTATTTACAAGGTAGACTGCAGTTGGTGACAGATATATAATTATATAGTACTGCCCATTCCCAAGCTTTGTGCAGCTGAGAGGTATGCATTACATCCCTACTACTGTGAGAGATTGCGTTAGTAGTAGTAACGTTTTACTTGTATTATGTTTGTAGTAGTCAAGGGTACTATCCAAACTACATATATTGCATGTCGCCATCTACAGGGAATAGTCAAAACAACACCCACGTATGTCACGCACTAGGCAGCCTACTGACCAGCGAATAGCAATAAAATGATTAGTACAATGTTATGACGTAACAGCAGTCTGGTATTTCGTCTTTCCCCTTCATCCCGCAGCTGCACAAAGCTTAGATTCATACAGTATGATCTAGGGAGAATCAGCATATTTAACCCCGAAAAACAAACAGAATTCATCCTAACTAATTATACTGGCGTACAGAAACGCAGCAAACTTCTCGAAATAAATACATGATTATTATTCGTACATAAAGTAAGCATTTGGTTATCTCTATAAAAATACGGTTCTAAAGAGCTGTTACCTGGTTTGTAAACTGTATTACCTGCTACATCAAAATTATAAAAGTATACGAGACTAAATAAGTTTAAAGCAGAATTACAGAAATTGTTTTTTTTTGTAACGAAAATATTTGCAAGGTAGACTACAGTTGGTGACAGATATATAATTGAAATATATATTTCTAACTACCAGAGTATGGTAACATAAAACACTTACCAATGTTTATAGCGCTTTCGTGTTTTATGTTACCGTATTCTGGTGGTTAGAAATATATATTTCAATTTTAAATAATACGGCTGTTTAAAATCATACATAGGATGTTTGATAAGATATATAATTATATAGTACTACAAAAGTAATAGTTTATTTGTGTATTTTTTTGCGATTTTCTCATAAACCACTCTTACGATTTTTTTTTAAATTGCCTCATTTACAACATTTTTTTATGCTGTACAAGATAGAGTAAGCACCACGTCTGCTGAAATTCTTAGGAGGCTTGTGCTCTAACTGGAAAAAATTATTTTTTGTTTAAGATTTCAGCCTTGATATTGCATTCTAGGGCAAAGGTGTATTATAATCAAAGTTGTAGACCATTTAAAAACCTACAACTTTTATTTCAAACATTTTTGTACAACGCTTAGCTTAATGTCAGTTAGTGATTTTCTATATTTTTTTTCATAAAAATTGGTAAAATAATAAAAAATTTTTAGTATTATGGACTTAGTATGCATTTTATAACAAACCTGTTCATATTAAAGTTATAGAAAATAAAAAAAATCTACAACTTTTATTTCAAGCGTTTGCTTCTACAGAGCCTAAGATAGCGTCAATTAATGATTTCCCGTATTTTAAGTCGAAAATAGATTGATTTTCATTTTACACTGATTCAATATAGGGGTTATATGGGTTTTATTTACATTGTCAAAAGAAAGTCATGTGAGTTTTACTCACCAGATTTATTTCTATTGCTACTGCTCTAGAGACATCATTCAAATGCAAAATGATTCGTTATCATAAGTTAATTTTGTTAATGTTTCAGACAATGAAAGCGTCAGAAAACCTGAAAGTTGTCGAACAGGATTTAAAATCATCTGAATCCAAGTTACAAGAACTTTTGTCTACACCAACTACAGCCGACGCTAAGAAAATTGAAGAATGTTTAACCGAAAAATTAGAGAAATTGAGAAAAAAATTAAAAGAATTATCAGAAAACACGATTAAAGTAACACCAGAAGAACGTGAAAAGGTAGAAAAAGATAAAGAAAAATTTGTCAGGGAATACAGAAAGAGAAAACGAATTTGTATGGATATGATAGATGCTATTTTGGAAGGTTATCCAAAAAGTAAGAAAATTTTGATCGGTGAACTCGGTATTGAGACGGATGAAGATGTTAATATGTTGCTACTTTAAGATATAGTTTAACAAAATATTATCTCTTTTACTTTGTGTGGATTCCACATCATTAATATTCTTTACTCTTTTCTATTGTATAAATTATGCCATAATTACGTAAGGCCTTCGGGCCAGCCCAGTCAGTCAGCTGGTAGAAAGTCGCTATTATTTGTTAAGTAACACCGATTGGGCAAGCGACTTTGTATGGTGACCAGTTGACAGCCATCCATGAACAAACTCTACTGGGGTCCCTGTTCAAACTCATGTCTAATTCACGTCAAAAAAAAATACAGCAAAAAGCAGCAGCGACCAATTTGGGTAGTTGTCAACAATGTACAGTTCCTAATAACAAATAAAAGCTAAAAAAAATAATAATTATGTAAACTCTGCTCTAGCATTCAGTATTTTTAAATTAAAAAGCAAGATTAAAATTGTAAACCACAGGTTAACTGATGAAAGATTTTGTTTTCTGTCATTTTAAATTAAGCAATTACATAAGCAACAATTATCACAATTTGGTGCTTTCTTTATTTCTTAAAAGATTGGGGCCACAAAAGATAAATTTTACTTCTTATTTTTTTTTTAGATAAATAATTTGCTACTTTACTTTCTACCCAGCTTTCTGTGTCTGAATTCTTTCTTTTGTTCTTCTGACTACTTTATGTTAGTATTTTCTTTGTTTTATTTTTCCACTTAAAACTCATCAATTTTTCCTGAAATTTTCCCCATGTTTGATTAGTTTTTTAAATACTCAATATTTTTAAGTCCTTTTCAATTTCCTCAAATTCATTTTTTGTTTTCTATTTTCATAAAAATTAATTTTTTTTCTTTATTAATCTGTTTCCAGTCATTACGTACATGTTCATAAAATTGTTATCTTCTTCTTTCTATAGTAATATTTTATATTTGTCACAATCGTAATAAAGTTCTTTCAATTTTATTAATTTATACACTCCGTTTTCATACATTAGTCAATGAATTTTTTTTTATTTTATTTTCTACGCTTTTTTTTCTATACTTTAAAAATGAATACATTTTTGTTATATCTTGTATATATTACTACTGTAATTGTAAATTTTTGTAAATTAATCTATTATTGTATTTGAAGTTTTTTTAAATACCACATAAAAGTACTATTTAATATGATAGTTTTTGTATAATTTTTTTGATTGTTATTGATGTACTACTTACTTTTTAATAAAATTATTAATAGCAGTTTATTATTTAATTTTTATTGAATTAACCCATCAGGTTAGTCAAGCAGTAAAGTTGTTGCCATGAGTCAGCTGTTTTAACAGCTGATTTTCAGAGACAAAGGTTCCGTTGTTCAAACCGTAGTAAAGATAGTTTAATTTTACCCAGATTTAACCATATTCTCTTAGGTATATTCTACCTGAATCTGTAAAAGGCTACATCTCATTTACATGTCATACACATGTTCCTCATCTTATTGGGTCATGGGGTTGCTTATTGTTCTAAATTGAACAGACTGCAACATAAACCCATTAGGGATTGAAAATTGTTTGTTAAATTAACACCGGTGTACTTTGATGGTTGGGGTTCAATTAACCATACTCTCTCAGGAATGGTCGACCTGAGTCTGTACAAGACTACACCTCATTTACACGTCATACACTTCATCCTCATCTCATTGGGTCATGGGGTTGCTTATTGTTCTCAATTGAACAGATTGCAACGTACACAAATTAGGGATTACAGAAAAAATTAACACCATTGTGAATAGAAATATGATCTATCAATAAAAGACTTTTTAAATTGAAAGTTTCCAAATGATAAAATATGGTAAGAATTTTCTTTACGCATAATTGGTAACCACTAAGAAATAAAATTTTAGTAATTGAACCAAAAAACTAAAAAAAGAAAACACTTTTGATGATATTAAAGCAACATGTTTTTAAATCAATTGAGAACTAATAAAGAACACTGAAATTCGTAAACACTTGAAATAACTTTGACATACTCCTGTCATCACATCACCTATAAATTAAATTAATTCATCTAAAATACTTTTAAAAAAAATAGTGATATTTACCCTAGAAATGATGATGCCAGCAATACTGATTCTTATTTTTGGCCCTTTTAATAATTTATACCGAAGATCAACGCCGTTCCAAAATGAGACAAAATATCTTTTGATTTGTACATTGTCGCCTCCATGTAATCTGTAACATAATATTCGGTACAGTTTTAATAGTTTTGATTAATAGTTGCTTTCAGTTTTATGAATCTTCTATTATTTCATTTTCGTATTTTTTTTTAGAGATTGTACCATTATAAGATACAATAGCTTAACAATCAAAATAATAGTAATTCCTTTACTATAATTTCCAGTATTATGGTAAAACTCCAAGCAACCAGTAAAAGGATAAAACAAATAGTAAGAATTAGTTGCATTAGTGTGACTATACAATAGGTTTTAATATTATTTTATCAAACATCGTATGTAGGATTATAAACAGCCATATTATTTAAAATTGAAATATACCATGCGTTCTGAAAGTCGCTGTGCACCAAGTGACATGACAGGGAATAATTTCATGGCTAGGTTGGTAGCTCTGTGCTGTTCAATTGTTGCCGAACACGTCGAGGCCTGTCAGCCATTTAGTTGAAGTTGTATATGTTTCATTTATTGCAGTTCTGTTGCACGTTTTTTGTTGTTGGACGCGATGGTTCTTTCAGTAGAGGAGCGCATTTTCCTCGTTGAATACGTATTTCGCGAAGGTGACAAGTACAGTGATTTAGTGAAGCGCAAATTTTCTGAAAAGTTTCCAGATTTAATTATTCCTCAACGTAATGCAGTACGAACACTGATAGAAAAATTTCGGGCAACTGGCTCTGTTGAGGACGCTGAACGTAGTGGTAGGCCCCCTAAGCTAGACGAACAAAAGCTGCTGGATATTTCTGATTCTATGGCACAAAGTCCAAAAAAATCAATGCGTAAGTTAGCACAACAGCATAATATCGGACTTGCTACCGCACATAAAGCTGTCAGACAAGAACTTAAACTATTCCCATACAAAGTGAGGTGTGTTCAAGAGCTGAAACCTTCAGATAATGACAAGAGACTAAATTATTGTCATTGGTTTCAACGTTTCATCAACCAAAATTCCGAAGACATCCTTGACGTAACGTTTTATACAGATGAAGCGTGGTTTCACTTGGGAGGGTATATAAGTTCACAAAATACTCGAGTATGGTCGACAACTAACCCTTGCGCTTTACATGAACAGTCCTTACACGAAGCAAAAATTGGAGTCTGGGTTGCTGTGAAAAGAGCACGTATTGTTGGACCAATTTTTTTTGCAAACACAATCAATAGTGAACGTTATTGTTCTGATATTTTAGAGAACTTTACGTATCAAATAACACAAGTGGAAATGAATAATGGTTGGTTCCAACAAGACGGGGCAACAGCACATACATCTAACATCTCAATGGCTTTCCTGCGCAACGTGTTTGGTGAACGAATAATTTCAAAGAATTTGTGGCCGGCAAGATCTCCTGATCTGACTCCCCCCGATTTCTTTTTATGGGGTGCGGCGAAACAAACTGTGTATCGGAACAGACCACACACGATTGACGAACTTAAAGCCGCAATAACGGCATACATTCAAGGAATCACTGTTCTTCAGTTGCGAAAGGTGTTTGCAAACAAAATGAAACGAGTGCAATGCTGTATTGATGCCAATGGAGGTCATTTCGAACACCTTCTATAAACAATGTAATCACGGTTTAACAATGTAATTAAGGTATTGAATAAATTTTTTTCCAAAATGCTTAGTCATTTCTTTATACATATTTTCATAAATCCATAGTCACAATTCCAGTGCACAGCGACTTTCCGAACGCACGGTATATTTCTAACCACCAGAATACGGTAGCAGGAAACACTTACCAATGTTTATAGCGCTTTCGTGTATTTTGTACACATCTTCAGTAAATTAAAATTCTTTAAAAATGTTTTTCTACATCAAAATTTAAAACTTCCTGCTCCTACCATGGTAGATAAGGAATACCTTATCTACCTAGTAGTATTCCTTATCTACCATGATAGGAGTAGGAAGTTATAAAATTTTGATGTAGAAAAAATTTTTTAAAGAATTTTAATTTACTGAAGATATGTACAAAACACACAAAAGCACTATAAACTTTGGTAAGTGTTTCCTGTTACCGTATTCTGGTGGTTAGAAAAATATATTTCAATAAGTTTTAAATATAGCCAACTATCAATCAGCTGGTGTGGGTTTGTATTCTGTAGAATAATGTTTCCTCCATTGTGTTTTTTGGCCTTTCTTTGGCCCACCAACTTTCATCCAATCGTTGGAGTGGTTCTCCTTCTTTTTGGCCCTCCAGGGTGTTTGAATGGTTTTAGTAGGATTGGAGGCTGGTCAATCAAAGGTTTCAATGTTTCAGGAGGGTGTCATTCAGGTCAGTTCCATTTGGAACTACTGTTTCAAAAGCCAGTTCCTACTGACTTGTACGTCAGGGTCCCGGGTTCGATATCCGGTCAGGTGTGGCATTTTTACATCCATCTTCATGTATCATCCTTCTCATCATTTGCATTAGCAGCAATTGCAAAACAGTCAGAGGTAAAACAAAAAAAAAATCCATTTCGAATTCAGCTTTAAGGCGGTTGTTCAAGAGGCACAAGGTAGCAACTACTTAGAGGTGACCAAGAGGACAAGTAAAAGAAGAAGAAATACTAATTTGAAGGTATTTAATAAGCTATTTCATTTCATTGATTGTAAGAAATTAGTAAGCTTGTTTTTTCAAAGTCACGAGATGAAAGGTTGGCTATGTTAATTTTAATCTAAATAGGTTAGGATTAATTAAGAAATTAGGACTGTGAACAGTTGGTTTATTTAATACTTTTGGTGAACTGAAGAAGCATTGGTGAAGGTGAAAAGAAGAACATTGTGACAACACAATGTTTAGATAAATTGAAAATTAACCCAGACATTTCTTTTTTATGCATAACCGGCATCTCTAAGTCAGCAATTCAGTCTAAGGTCACATTTTCCTTGACCTTAAGTAATCTTTTAGGGCTACAAATAATTAAAGATTGTATTTTCATGTTATTGATAAAATAACATGGTCAGTAGCACTAAATGGATTCTCTTCACATGTTTGTGTGTTAGTAAACTGATTTAATTTAGCAGACAGTTTATTGATCAGTTCACACCAGTAAATGTTCTTTTTGGATGTCAAACCACTTTAATCTTGTTAAAAGAGAAGGCTACTCAATTAGACCCAAATCTACCTCATGTCATTCCAACCATTTTAGGCTACATCATCACAGGAGAAGCTCTTATAGCACAGAATAATTGCATCCTCTTAAGTGTGCCATCTACTGATAAGGATGTGCTACTCTTCTGCCCTTTCTTTGTTGTTTTGTATAATAGTTTCAAATTCCCTGCATGACCAGTAACAACATAAACATAAGCTTGGGTTGGCCAAGCTGACTTGTGAAGACTTTTATACAACTCGTATTAATTCAGGTCAATATCTAGTGCGTTTGTCATTTAAAAATCAAACAACCATTTTCTGGGAGTCATACACTCTAGATATCGTTGGTTGTTAATGTTAGAATGCAAATTTTAACAACTCCCATTATTTTATAAAAAACGGATGACTATAAAAACTCAGAAAACATTCGTTAATTTTTCTGTGACGAACAAGTAAAATAATATATACCTCACCATGGTATTTTATAATACATGATTCATATTGTTTTAATACTTTTTACAGAATTCAAATGACCATAATCACAACACAAGAAACAAAATTGCCCACCTCCTAAGCCCAGTGGGTTGCGAGCTATGCTGCAAAGCATAGGTACCAGTTCGATACCCAGCTAGGTTCTGGAAAATTATAACAAGTTCAAACTCACTGTTCATCAACCCAAAGTAATCGCTAATAACCAAGATGTTGATGCAACTTAGAATAAACAAAAAAAAAATAAGTAAAAGAACTGATCTCTATATTACAAATGAAAACACTAAATCGTTTGGAAAGTTTTACTAATTCAGATTGATTATTTCTCTTATCAGCATTATATACAAGGTGTTGCTACTGAATAACAAGACTGACATTGTAAAAAATTTTATTTTTATTTTATACGTAATCACTTATTGTCATCTTCAATATACACTCCTTCTCTATCCCTACAACCCTCCATGCGAATTTTCCATTGTTGGAAACGGTGCTGAAAGTCATCTTCTATCAGCTGCTTCAGGACACGTGCCACTTTCTCTTTTACAGCTTCTACAAACTCAAATCTTGTCCCTTTTAAATAGATTTCACCTTAGGGAACAGGTAGAAGATAATAACATGTGATGAAATGTGGTTTTTTACTTATGATCCGGAAACGAAGCGCCAATCCATGCACTGGAAGAGCCGAACTTTACCAAGAGCCAAAAAAACTCGAATGAGCAAGTCAAAATTTAAAGCAATGATATTGTTTTTTTTTTTATCCATGGGATTGTGTCCCTTCACCGGGTTCCTGAAGGTTAAAAAATTAATCAATATTACTACCTTGAGGTACTTTCTAAACTACGTCAAAGAGTAAGGAAAAAACACCCCGAAATGTGGAAGGACAAATCATGGGTTCTCCACCAAGACAATGCGCCAGCTCATTCCACGTTATCTGTAAAGAGGTTCCTAGCCAAGTACAGCATTTCAGTGTTAGAACATCCACCTTATTCACCAGGTCTTGCACCATGTGACTTCTACCTGTTCCCTAAAGTGAAATCTGCATTAAAAGGGACACGATTTGAGTCTGTGGAAGCTGTAAAAGAGAAAGCGGCACGTGTCCTGTAGGAGGGGACAGAAGATAACTTTCAGCACTATTTCCAACAATGGAAAATTCGCATGGAGCGTTGCAGGGATAGAGAAGGAGTGTATATTGAAGGTGACAATAAGTAATTATGTATAAAATAAAAATAACATTTTTTACGTCAGTCTCATTATTTAATAGCAACACCTCGTATTAGATGTTTCATGTAGAGAGAATCAATTAAATAATTTTTATTCTTCCATTCCAACTGCATGCCGTTACACGAAAGATTAAAAGTTTTCTCTGCGAGTAATAATAGTGTTTGCTGGACTTTATCCAAAAACTGATCAAAATAATAAACATGGATATTCTGCTAGGATAAGATGCCTTATTCTTTCATGTATATTTTAAATGTATATGAGAAAAGCATACTTTACTAAAAGTTTCTTGTAATCAATCAGAACACTTACCTGTAGCCGTCATAATCTACAATGACCAGTATCTCTGGGTAGATAACATATGGTGCTTCTCTTTTTGTAGTTGTCGCTGATCGTTTTGTTCTCATTACTTGTGGTACTTCATCCGGTTCCATGTACGCTAGAAAAAGAAATAATGTCTGTTAATAATCATGTTTTTGTAAAACTATATTTTAAAATTTGTCTTGAATTGAAAATTTCTGGTAGTGATTCTTTGACACGTGTATTCATCTTTCTATTAACATTGTCAAGAAATGAAAGAAGGTTTCTGATTGGTGCAGTCCTATCCAAGATGGGGGACTGGCGCTTATTTTAATAACCAAACGTAACATTGAGTTCTAGTTTATTCTCATCATATAAGAGTCGGCAATATTTTGTTTTTGCATCCAGGAGACTCCAAAAGGATTATAGGACATGTTAAGATAAAACTAATAAACAAGTTTATCACAATGATAAATTCATCATCACTTACCACCAAAAATTTGTTTCTGCTACTGCTTACTTCAGTAGGCTTGTCATGAACCCCATTGTATCAAATATCACACAAAATTAAAAATTGAAAAGTCAAACACAATGATAAATTCATCACTTACCAATAATTTTTTCCCGCTACTGCTTAACTCAGTAGGCTTGTCATGAACCCCTTTGTATCAAATAGTACACAATACTTGTTTAATTAGAAGTTAAATACATTTCAACCAAAAACTATTTAGAAAGGAATTCTTGCACACTGTAAAGTGCTTCATCAATCAAACAGTGTTTTAGCTTTTTTTAAAATGACTTAAATTGTCACAACTTTTTAAACCTTGTGACAATTTATTGATGTATTTTCTACCTGCATAAGTTGGTTTTTGTTCAAACAATTTAGTGTAGTGATTAGCAACATAATAATCTATTCTGTTTCTTGTGTAGTGGTTGTGGACATCTAAATTCTGTAAAAAGGTAGTTTGCTTTACGTACATTGTCACTTCAAAAATGTACAAAGAAGGAACTGTACAATTTGTAAAGTTGCAATCAGTTGGCAATTTTAATATGTAAAAATTTATTTCCAGGGCTTCCAAAGTTTGGCATTTAAAATATTTTGATATAACTTCTTTTCAAACTCAGGACATCATAACATCAAGTTTTTATTATTAAAATATCCAATATTTTTTGATGTATTTTTAACCATGTATTTATTTTTTATGTGTTTAAATATTATTTTAAGTCATTAAAACCCACCAGGTTGATTTAGAGGTAAAATCTTCGTCGCAAGTCAGTTTTACAGCTAATTTTTGAAGATAAAGGTTCCTGGTTCAAATCCTAGTAAAAGTAGTTATTTTTATACGGATTTGAATACTAAAGAGCGGTTTCTGGTGTACTTTGATGTTTGGGGTTCAATTAAGACCATACTCTCTCAGGAGTGGTCGGCCTGGGTCTGTACAAGACTACAAATCATACATATCATCCTCACCTCATTGTTTCATGGGGTTGCCAAGGTGTGAAAGCAGCCTTTAATTTCAAATTATCGAAGTGTGACAGTACTGTACATTTTTTACAATTGTAATATAAACTAAAGATTCATAAAAGTTTTACTTAAAATGTAAAACTTTTCATAAAACTCATTAAAATTTCAAAATTCATTAAACTTTTTATGTAATTTAGTACTCTATTTTCTAAAATCAAGTTTTCAATTCAAAAAAATAGTCATTTTAATTTAGGAAAACACTGAAAGTAGTTTTCACGGGATCAATAGTTCAGTCTAATTTATATTTGTAATTGGATACAAAATAATTTACCATAATCATCAAACTGTGTATCTGCACTGTCACTTGTCCTTTTGTAGACTATATGACTTCGTCTTCTATTGTTTTTTTCTAATGTATGATTTTGTACTTTTTGTGGTAATGGAAATCCTCCTAATGAGACAAAATCTTCGCCAGCTGCTACTTCGGCATCCATGAACACTTCATCATCATCATCATCATCTCTATTATGGCTTGGCTTTTTCCTTCTCTCGTCTAAATGTTGTCTTACTCCTTCAGGGACTGGTTTAACTATGAGATCATGTCCTATTGTACCTTCCTGAAAACAATTCATTTTTATATTGTTAAATAAAGTACAATTATTTAACAGAAAAATATATATGATTATTAGGAAAATATCATATGGGAAATTTTTGTTAGTCTATATATTATAAAAAATTCAATGTATGTGTGTGTGTATGTTCCCCTTTATCTCCTATTACTGAACCAATTTTCATGCAGTTTTTTTCATGTTGTAACTATTATTATTATTTATAGTACAAATATCTAGAAAATAATGGCACATCTGATTTCTGCATAGAAAGGTTTGTAAACATTTCAAAAATCAAAATGATAGTGTCATTTTTTTACTTTCTCTTGCCTATATGAATATATAGGAAGGAAAGTATTGTTTTCATGTCGATTTTTCGAAATCGAGTTTTCACCGGATCTATACGTTTTTAGACCCCCTGAACCCAAAAAACATGTTTTTAGCGATTGGTCTGTGTGTGTGTGTGTGTGTGTGTGTGAACAGAATATCTCAAGAACGAAACATTGTACGAACTTCAAACTTGAAACTTAAGTTAAATACCACTACCGGACCCGACACGAATATTTTCATCAAAATCTCGGTCAACCAAAAGTAGTAGTTTATTCGCATAATGTTTCACTTTTTTGCGATTTTCTCAAAAACTGGTTCTACGATTTTTTTTTTAAATCGCCTGGTTTACTCATTTTTTTATGCTCTACAATGTAATATTTTATTTTCAATGTTACAATTTATTTTAAATTAACTTTTCCTTGCATTGTTCTAATTGTATTAATTTTCGTTATCTGCTCTGTCGACGTTAATTAGTTATCTCTTAATTGATTTGCTCTTCTAGGCTTCTGTACTACCGTCGCTGTCATCTGCCTTATCTGCCGTTTCGGTTCTCCTTTTGGTTAACTTGTTGGGGGGAGACCCGTGACGTCAGACCCGAGTTTTCCTTTTGAGTGATTTTTGCTTCGCTCTTTCTTCTTGCAGCAAATGGTCATGTCGCCGGACGTGTTCTCTGGTTACTTGTGCCGTATTTCATTTTGAGTTTTTTTCGGGGTGCGTTATGTCGCCTGGTTTTTGCTTGACCATTTTGCTTTCCCGTGTATCGGTAAGTTCTTCTCTTTTATTTTGTAGTTAAAACCCATTGAAGCCGAAAATGATTTATTTTAAAATTTTGTAAATTTTGTAAACCCTTTGGGTAACTAAATTTTTTTTTAAATTTGAATTCTAAGCTTTCCTTAAAGCGCACTGTTAAATTTTTTTTTTCTCTTGTTGTACCGGTGGGCTTTAGCTACCTTTTATTTTTGTGTTTTGCGGTTGCCCTCATTTTTCTAAGTCCTGGTTTTTCTGCTCTTTGCAGGGACCAAGTTCAGGGAGCATTTAAAACCAAGTTGGGAATGGATTTATAACCAAGTTTAGGATGCATTTAAGACCCAGTTTGGGATGAATTTAATCAAGTTTGGGCGAACGTTAACATGTCTGAATTTTCCTATGTCACCCGATAACTCTATTTCTGGAAGGAATGCTTCTACTCGTCTTTAAAAAATTAAAATCTACTTATGAAACTTCCATTATTTTTATACATTTAAATATACTTAAAATCCTTAATTATTTTGTAATTTGTTATGTAATGATTTTCTAAAAATTTAATTTAATTTTGTTAAATTATGCTGCGTAATACTAATAACTTACCATTTAATTTTGTAAAACATAATATGTGAAAAACAAGTTCTAAATTTTTTTATGAAAATTGTGAACTTTGCTTTTGTCTAACCTGCTTTGGTTAAACGTTTTTCAATTGTCTTCTTATAAAATTTTTTTGAAATTAATTGTTATAATCTCTTAAAGCTATACTAGTTATGCTCTTTTATCAAATTAATTTTTTTTTTTAAATATTATCTGTCATTTAAATGACCTATTATGATTGAATATCAATTTTATTGTTTCATTTCTATTAATAATGATTATTATTATTAATTATTAATCTTTTCTTATTATTAAAATTTCTTTTAAACTGGATCCAGTAAAATGGCATGCCAATCCTATTGAGCTCTTTTTTTTATAAATTTTGGCTATCTATTCTTATTTACATTTAATTACCTATGTAACTTTTCTGCGTTTACTCAAAAACAAATGTAACCATATCCATTAAGTATTTTCTCTATAAATTTAATATTTAATTAAATTCTTTTACTAATTTTATTTTTTTGTTTGTTTTTTTACCGTCACATCACCGCAGTCTCTCCTGTTGGAATTTCTTTTGTTTCCCTATGCCAATTTTGTTTTGTAGCGATCCTTTTGTATCGCTCGAAACAAAAAGGGTTACAACAAGATAGGGTAGGCGTCATGTTTACTGAAATTCTCGATGAGGCTGTTTTCACATAAAGAAATAGTTTTTTTAAGATTACGGCTTCATTATAAATTTTAGCGCAAAAAGTTATATAATAAAAGTTGTAGAGAATTTAAAAACCTACAACTCTTATTTCAAACATTTTTTTGTATAACGCTTAGTTTAGCAGTAATTAGCGATTTTCTGTTTT
Organism: Catonia carolina; assembly: GCA_035578175.1. Lineage (NCBI taxonomy): Eukaryota > Metazoa > Arthropoda > Insecta > Hemiptera > Achilidae > Catonia > Catonia carolina. The sequence continues at coordinate 32,373,453 of JAQMRL010000001.1, forward strand.
TTTCTCATGAAAACGTGTGAAAAATCAATTTTTTTAAGATTTCGGCCTTAGTATGCATTTTACGACAAAAGTGTATAGAATTAATTTTATAGGAAATAAAAAGATCTACAACTTTTATTTAAAGCATTTTTCTCTACAGAGCCTAGTTTAGTGTGAAAGAGTGATTTTCCGTATTTTTAAGCCGAACTGAGTTCGATTTTCATTTTGCGTCTTTCAGTCATGATTAAAATAAGGTTATATTTTTAGAGGTTAGCTTTTTGTTTAATTCTAATGTTTTATTATTAATGTTAGGTTATATTGTTAATTATTTGCATTGGCAAGAGAAAGTTGTGTGAGTGTTTCACACCAGATTTTTAAGTAATAGGTTTAACCTACGTATTATTTCAGCACATATTAAGTTATTCTCAGGCCATATATCTCGCCTTCCACTGGTGATTCGTATTGACGTTAACAAAACTACTGTTTCCATTACTAACTGATTTTTTATTTGTACAGTTGTTATTGGCTTTCAACGTGTGAGAAGTTTTCAACGTTGAGAAGGAACACATTAGTTTTCCATGAAGCACCCCATAGGCGTTGTTAGTACAATATTTGCCCATAACCGACAGGTGGAGTGTCAAATTATTTACACTCAATCTGTTAGTTGCAGGGCTAAAATAAATAGTTCTGTTTCTTATCACATAGTCAGCCAATTAAATGACTGAATCATTTAAGAACAGAAGAGGTAGAGGTGTAAAAGACACTAATCAGAGTTATCTTGTCTGAAAGTAATAGATTTCATTATACAGCCAGACCCTGTGGTGAATGAAGTAAAGGTGTCATTTGCAGAGTGGAAAATACATGCTTTTCAGAGAGCCTGGCATGCTGATAAGTGTACTTTTCCACTCAGTGAGGAAGACAATGGTAAACCACCTCACTCCTCGATTTACTTAGTATAACCTCTAGAGGTTCAAACCAGCCTTTTGGCTGATGACCTAAACAACAACAACAAGTACAATATAAAATAAATATAATTTTCAGAAGCGTAATATTTTTGATATTCTGAAAGCGCAGTTTAGTTTAGTAGTATTTCTGTGGTTTTCTAAATAGTGCAAAGTCTCAGATATTGGAGTTCGCTGAGCTGCGGATCTGCTGTACTGTTATTTATTAAATAATACATAGACAGATAATAGAAAAAATATAGCAATATTATAAGTACCTATTATTATTTTATTTATTTACTTTAATTAACATCATAGCAACTTGGCTTAAAAAAATATTTATTTTTTAATTAATTGTGGAAAAACCAGTTTGAACGCTGTTCCTATGCGTTCCCACTCCACTACACCCCTGATAATTTGTGCCCGGCATTATTTTTATAGCAAATGATACATTAATCCAGAAAAAGCTTGAAACTTTTAGGAAAATACACTAATCAAAGGAAAGACGAATTCGCAACTTGTAGATTTTGTTTTCTGTTTATTCTTTTTTAGTGTTTCCTTTGTTTTTGTGGGTTGGTTGTATTATTTATAAAATTTTAGCTCAGAGTAAGTTAGTTAACTATGTATTTACCTGCCTTTTGAATTTACATGGACTGTAATATGGTAGAGACAACATACTTCAAGCCAAAATATTACAGCTCGCAGTATAAATAAATCTGTAAAGTTGTTTTATAAATTTGTTTTGTTGTTTTGATAAATAAATGTACTGTATGAACAAGACTCATTTGTCTTGTTCTCAAAATACATTTTATTTTTCTTTATTAGATTGAATTTGTAACAGTACTAAATCTTTTTATAATATAGGGTGATTCAAAAAGAGCGCCGGTTTTGATATATCAAATTAGGAGAGTTATTTTTTTGAAAAACTGAAAATACATACATCAACAAGTTCATCTTTCCTTCCGATTTTATGTATGAAAAATGATGTCATGCATGTGTCCTCCTCTACTGCGCTGGCACGCATCAACTCTGTCCATGAAATTGGATATTACTGCACAAGTTTCGACTTCCATTTGCCCGATAACCCGTCGAATTTCCTCCTTCAAGTCATTGATGTTTCGGGGTTTATTGGCATACACCAATGACTTCAGATGACCCCAAAGAGGAAAGTCACAAGGCGTCAAGTCACACGACCTTGGTAGCCATTGATGGTCGGAATTACGAGAAATGATGCGATCCTGGAACCGTTCACGGAGCAACAACATTGTTTCTCGTGGAGCGTGACAGGTGGCAACATCCTGCTGAAACCATAACTCGTCAATGTCCATTCCATCCAAATGACGCCACAAAAACTCCCTAATTTGCTGGGTTAACAGCCACACTGTCACGAACCAACGCAATGTTCTGCTCAGTTTGGCCAGAATGACGACGTCCAGAACTTTTAAGGTCGACTGTTGAACCCGTCTCAAAAAACATTTTCATGAGCCTGCGAACTGTTGATTCATTCGGTGCTTCATTACGTCCTAGAGTACCGCGAAGTCGCCTGACAGTAGCCGCATAACTCTCTTCACTCTGGTAAAATGTTTTGACGATTAACACTCGTTGCGCAATAGTAAACTTCTCCATGGTTAGACACAGACTGCGAGAGTGCTACACTGCGAACAAGAGAAACTACAACTGAATCGTCAATCGGAATGTTCTCCAAAATAGAAATGTGGTCAAACAATGTTGCCAACCGATAAACAAAAATTTACCAGCCGTTTAAAAACCGGCGCTCTTTTTGAATCACCCTATACTGTTTTAATTTTTGATAAAAAATAATAGATAGTTTGAAATATCTCTTACAATTAATAAAGATCCATCTCTGTGATCCGTGTGTATTAATAAAGCAGCTTCACTATCTTCATCTTGATAAACGTCTCCTATTGGTTCCTGAAAATAAAAATAAAAATATAACATCTTCACGTGTTTGATCTAGATTTATTAATATTAATACTATTAACCAAAAACAAATGATCTTTGCAGACGACATGGTTTTGAAGCTAGGAGATTGAACGGTGCAGAAAGAGCTGGATGAATGGACTGTCTATTCGAACCAACCAAAGCTGTCTAGATTTAGTCATGGGGCTTCAAATCTGTAAAGTTATGATAATAGGATGGGACAAGAGATTGGAAAGGGATGTTCAGTTGAATAACAAGATACTAAAGGTTACAGAAAGTTTTACTTACTAGTTAGCAGAAATAGACAATGATGGCAGAATAGAACATGAAATTATAAAGAGATTAGAGAAAGGAGAAAAATATGTTCCAGAGTGTGAGACACCTACTCTGGAATAAGAAAATACCAATGAAGGTCAAGGAGGTGATCTATAAAATGTACTATAATAGTGACTGATGAATATTGTAGACATGGGTGCTGAATAAAAGAGAATGCAGGCAGGAGAGAAGAAATTTCTCAGACATAGAGCAGGAAAGGTAAGGATGGATAAGGTGAAGAATGAGGATATTAGAGGAGATTGGGATGGTGAGTCTGAGAATGCACTTGGATGATAACAAATGGAGGTGGCTAGGGCAAGTGAAGTGAAAGGATGCAGGTAAGATTCCAAGAGTGTGACAAAAAAGGAAAGAAATTCTATTTTATAAATTTCATTAACCTTCTCAGCTGCCTTGAACCATATTATTCGCCCACATGTGCTTCGGTGGATCTACCATCATCAGAGTATACAAAATATCATGTGAAAATTTAAAATGATTTATTTAAAAACCCACAGAAGAAATTGTATCTTCAGTTACCTAAAGAAAACTGTTCAGTTATTCTAATCTATTCAGATGACTGAAAATGCAACATCTTCTATAGGTTTTTAAGGGGGGAAGTCTACCTAAGAATGACGAAAAAAAATTTTTTTTTGAAATTTTTTTCACGATTTTGAATCCCTAAAATGTTCTCTTTTTAATGGTATATATTTATTTTTATTATAAGTTCTCTCAAGAAAATAATAGAAATACAAATCTGAGATTGGTTTCCAGGGTAACAGACTTGTTTTCATACAAAATAAACAGCAAATTTCAATTACAGATATCTCACGAACGAAACGTGATTTAACTTTGATTTTTTCACCAGTTTGAAGCTTGTTTCGGTTTCTTTCTGTATTTAGTTTGGTTTTTACACTACCGTTTGTTATCAAAACGAGTTAGAATGGCGGAGTGCATTTCACGTTGTGTTTATTTACATTCTGAAGTGTGCTTTAGTTGTGAAATTTCATCGTTTTTATTGAAAATATTTCTTAGATTATAAACAAATATATTTTAGGAACAATATAGTAATAATTTTAGTATAGTTATAGTAATTACGGTATTTAGTTAGGAATAAGAACTATGTTTATTTAGTATCGGTTTTTGTAGGTTATGTGAACAAAACTGTGTGACAAATCAACTTTTATCTACAGTCCAGCCTCTCTAAGTTTGCTCCTAATGTAAACAAATTATGACGTCACTGAGCATGCGCATTATATCAAAATGAGTACACGCTGATTAAAAAGTAACAACAAAATACTTTCAAAAGTATTTAAATACAAAATACTTTTAAAGTATTTTTCTAAATGAAATTGTTAGGCCTACATCATATCATGACTGATGTTTTTAGTAGTTTAAGTACTTATAATTTAAAAAAATAGTTAACTTAATAGAAATACGACATCCATAAAGTCACGGACTCTAGCGTGCACCCTGTAGTAGCTGGTTTTGGTTTGTTGACAGTAGGAGCAAACTTAGAGCGGCTGAACTGTAGTGTAAATATTTGTGTATATAAAGTGAATAGTGGTAATTTAAGCGTACGCAGGAGGTAATCGTTCAGTGTATACATTAGTAGTAGTACTTTCATAAAATTTAATTATAATGGCTAATAAAAAAAGGCTGAAAAAGAAATGTCATGTCCAAGAAAAGAAATCAATTAATTGCAAAATTAAAAATTCAGAAACTTTGGGACAAGAAATCTTCTGATATTACTCCAGAATGTATTCCTGGCCCGTCAAGTGAGCATGATAGTGTGGTTGGTTCACCTACACTAAAAAAAGACTGCAGGACTTTGAGAAAAGTGAGATAGAAATAATTGATGACATCAATTTTCCTGAGTACACACTCATGGACACAGAATGTTTGAGGTTACTACTTGAAAATTTTGCATGCCCTAATTGTTTTAAAAAAGCAATTTCATTTGATTTTTTAGCAGTCAAAGGATTTGCAAAACCAATCAAAACCAGTTGTACAAATTTTGCTGAAGAATTTAACCCCTGGTTCCAACTTCCCAAAAATTTAATGATAGCAATGTGTCTGATGTCAATCGTTGTGTATCAAAAGCATTCACAACAATTGGAAAAGGTTATGGAGCTCTTGAACAATTTAGTTTAGTAATGAATAATGTCACCAATGAGTAAACAGAGCTTTCATAACCACTCGCTACACAGTTACAGCTCCTCCAAAGAATGTTGTGAAAATATTTTAAAGAAAGCACGTCAGAAAGTCAGGAAATATTATATGGATCAAAACTCATCCGTAACTGATGACAGTATTGTGGATTTTGAGTCCAACAAGATTAGACAAGTACATATATTTTCTTGCGATTTATTTTTCTGCCTTTACCACTTATGAATTTCTTTTACTTCTTCAATGAAGAGTATTTTGTTATAAGAGTATAGTATATACCATAGGTAGTTTCAGGAAAATCTGTTAGATAGCGTTGGTTATACTAAAATAGTTAACAAAAAATCCGATAAATAGCGTTGTTTTTGCTAAGTTAGTTTCAAAAAAATCCAGTAGAAGTACAACTATCGCAGTAGCTGTACTTTATTTGAAAGTAGCTGTATTTTATTGAAAATACCTGAGTACACTTCCGCAGTAGCTGTACTCAGGTATTTCAATAAAATCCGTTTGATAGCGTTGGTTGTACTGAAATAGTTTAAAACATTCCGATAGAGAGCGGTAGCTGTATTCAGGTAGTTTCAGTAAAATCCGTCAGATAGCGTTGGTTATACTAAAATAGTTACAAAAAAATCCGATAGATAGAGTTGTTTATACTACCCTAAGATAGTTGTAAAAAAATCTGATAGAGATACTGAAACTATCTAGTTTCAATAAAATCCGTTAGACAGCGTTGGTTGCACTGAATAGTTTAATGATTTTTGTTGTAAATAATCAAAATTAAACTGTTATACTGTACAATTGAATCTGGGACATTCATTAATAGACACTCGGTATTTTAAATTATTTATATATCGCTAAAATTATTAACCTACTGTAATTTTTTAGAGCTTTTTAACAATATTGTTATGACAAACCTGTGGCAGTTCATGGTAATGCAGATGCCCAGAAGAATTCGTTTCTGCTGTCCATACCCTGAGATCATCTCTGAACAAATTAGGTGTTTTACTAAGAGACAAATGTAGATCTCTACCAAATGCTTTAAGTCGTAAAATTCTCTCAGCCTCTCCTGTATCTCGTCTTTTTACAGAATGTACTTTAACCACTTCATAATCTGGCACTGTAATGATAAAACAAAACAAGTATTACATAAATAAATTTTATTGATTAGGTCATGAGCCGAAAGGCTGGTTTGAACCTCTTGAGGCTTTACTAAGTAAAATGGGAGTGAGGTGGTTTATCACGGCTTCCTCAATGAGTGAAAAGTATGCTTATCCGAATGCCAGGACCTGTGAAAAGCATCTACTTTCCAATTTGCAAATGACACCTTCACTTCATTCACCACAGGTTGTATAATGATGAAATTCATTATTCTCAGGGTTGATAAGTCTGATTAGTGTCTTTTACACATCTACCTCTTCTGTTCTTAAATAGTTCAGTCATATAATTGGCTGACCTTGTGATACGAAACAGAAGTACCTATTTTTTTGTAGCCCTGGAACTAGCAGATTGAGTGCAAATAATTTAACACTCCACCTGCCTGTTATGGGAAATTAATAAATTAAGAAACAAATTTAGGCAAAATATTATTAGATGAAAAGTGAGTTAACTACTTAAATAATGAAGATTAATAGCAGAATTACATTCTTGCTAAATTTGTTAAAAACCATGAATAGTCTGTAGATTTGATTGTTTTTTTTTTTACAGATTATCTTAAGAAACAAGAAATAGATAGGATTCAAGCATTTGAAATTATGAATGTATTGTAACATTGTAGCCTATACTTTCAAATGGTAATGCAGTATCAAATAACATCGATTATTTGATACTCTGAGAAATGTCAGAGTAATTGTTTATTTTAAGAAATTGTGTATTCTATGAAGTGTTGCGTGTTGAACAAGGATAATTGATTGCGATGAATGAAATGTTTTGAATGGGAGTTCTCAAAAATCCAAACTGATGAAAACATATTTTGTTATTTGTTAGCGACAATATTATAGGAGGATCTCGATTGTTTGGAATACTATCAGACCGTACACATAATTTTTTTTTTTGTTTAACGTCCGACGACTGTTCTGCAATTACTGCTAATGCAGACGGTGAAGGATGAAATGATTTTTGTAACGTATGAAAATATGCCGTGCCTGAATGGGATTCGAACCCAAGACCGCATAATGAGAGGCGAGCACGTTACCAACTACACCAATGTGGCTGGCACACGTATAAAAACAGTTAGCACTTTTGAATGGCCCAACAACACTTTCCATTCACAAATTCAAGTAACAATTAATCCGCACTACAAAAGTGCGCATGTATGAAAACAATTAGCACTTTTGTAGTGCAGATTAATTGTTACTTGAATTTGTGAATGGAAAGTGTTTTCGGGCCATTCAAAATAGTGTCATTATAGGACCAGTTGTGAATTATATTAATAGTAGTGCGTTGTGTACAGGTGGTAGCAAGTGGTTGTGGGCGAGTAAACCATTGTTTTGATCCGTTAAGTGACATTTATTTACTTATAGTAAATTTTAGTTTAAGTTTAAGTTTTGTAATTAATCTGTTTTTAATTAATTAAAAATTAAGTTTTTTAATTAATTAATTAAAATCTGCACTACAAAAGTGCTAATTGTTTTCATACATGCGCACTTTTGTAGTGCGGATTAATTGTTACTGCCCATAACAGACAGGTGGAGTGTTAAATTATTTACACTCAATCTGTTCGTTGCAGGGCTAAAATAAATAGTTCTGTTTCTTATCGCATGGTCAGCCAATTAAATGACTGAATCATTTAAGAACAGAAGAGGTAGAGGTGTAAAAGACACCAATCAGAGTTATCTTCTCTGAAAGTAATGAATTTTATTGTACAGCCAGACCCTGTGGTGAATGAAGTGAAGTTGTCATTTACAGAGTGGAAAATACGTGCTTTTCAGAGGGCTCGGCATGCTGATAAGCGTACTTTTCCACTCGGTGAGGAAGGCAATGGTAAACCACCTCACTCCTCGTTTTACTTAGTAAAACCTCTAGAGGTTCAAACCAGCCTTTCGGCTGTTGACCTAAACAACAATTAATTTAATTAAAGTAATCTAATTGTATTTGTTAATAGACTAAATTTAATCATTAATTAATTGTGTAAATAAATAATTAACTGTTATAAGTTTAAAATAAGTCTGTTTGTTATTTATTGTATCCAGTTTCCGAACGAACCTAGGCTTAGGTGTTACAATATAATATACTTTTTACGGTTGATGAGCGTTCTCAGTTACTAACTAGAGAACTAGAGAACCCCATGGCTCTGCTGTTCCACATGTTTAGACCAATCAGAACGCTTGCCAGCATTGTCAGACTGCTCTTGACAAACATAACGCGCACATGTGTATAAGAGCCACAATAGTTCACTCTCGTCTTGCATTTCGTACTGAACACATCGATTATAGAGCGCGTTAACATGCCATACTTTATAATATAATCAGCTGATTGTATGTTCTTTTTTTTTTTGTAATTCCTAATGTGTGTACGTTGCAATCTGTTCAATTGAGAACAATAAGCAACCCCATGACCCAATGAGATGAAGATGATGTGTATGACGTGTAAAATGAGGTGTAGTCTTGTACAGACCCAGGCCGACCATTCCTGAGAGAGTATGGTTAATTGAACCCCAACCATCAAAGTACACCGGTAACCACTGTCTAGTATTCAAATCCGTATAAAAGTAACTACCTCTACTAGGATTTGAACCAGGAACCTTCGTCTCCGAAAATCAGCTGATTTTGGCGACGACTTTACCTCTAGACCAACCCGGTGGGTCTGTATGTTTATAGGTTAAAAATTGTTATTGAAAGATCAAAAAAATGGCTGACGAAATATTTAACAGAGCTACAAGAGCAAGTATTGCCAACGTTGCTGGCAAGTAATTGGATAGCTATAAAGTGGATAGGGGGAATGCAAATGTTCAGAGCTCATCACCCTTGAAAAATAGTATACGAGTAGATATGTGTTAAGGATATTGTAGACCAGGGGAGCACAACAACCGCAGCCCGCTCTGAAATGGTGCTTTTAAATTTAGTGAAACAAAATACTATTTCATAGTTAAAAGTATGAGCCAGCACAATAGTGCTGTACTAAAAAACAATCATTGTTGTTCCTACCAAAAATATTTATCATGAGAAATAGTTAATTTACAAAAAAGTTTTTTAAAAGTTTCAAATTTGTTTGGTAGAACTTTTATCTGTGAGCATGCTTTTTAATTAATGAAAAACTATCTATCTAAAGCGTGTATGTGGTTAATAGACAGTCACTTCAGATCAACTTTGAGAATAGCAACAAACACTGAAATAGATATTGAGCAAATAATCAATAAATCAATTAATCATGGAGGATTCTTGACCTCTGGATAATGTTGGTAGTACAGGTATGTGGGCTATACAAAGTATAGTACAATATTACTGTAGTTCTGTCATCTACTGTGCCATAAAATAGTTGGGTTTTTTAATTTAACCACAAGTAAATAAGACATACGCCAATTGTTAAACTCTAGCAATTTTATTCCTGCAGTCCGGCTCGAAAAATCAGTAATTAATTGGCCCACTGTTACAAAAGGTTTGTGCATACCTGTTGTACAATTGTAGATAGAGAAAAATATGAATATTACGCTAAAATTAATTAACACGATAAAAAGAAAGAAGCTGACATATGTAGGACATGTGATGCATAAAGAGTTGATTATACAGAGAAGAATACCAGGGGAAAGGAGCATTAAAAAATGAAAACCATCTTAGTTAAAAAAACCTATGAGACTGGTTAAATTATTTGCACTTGATCTGTTAGTTCCAGGGCTACGAAAAATAGTTCTGTTTTTTATTACATCGTCAGCCAATTATATGAAGCATTTAAGAACAGAAGAGGTAGAAGTGTAAAAAACACTAGTCAGAGTTATCTCCTCTGAGAGTAATGAATTTCATTGTGCAGCCAGACCCTGTGGTGAATGAAATGAAGGTGTTATTTATAGAGTGAAAAGAAGACCCTTTCAGAGGGTCTGGCATGCCGATAGGCATACTTTTCTTCTCAGTGAGGAAGGCAATAGTAAATCACCTCACTCCTCATTTTACTTAGTAAAACCTCTAGAGGTTTAAACTAGCCTTTTGGTTGATAACCTAAACAACAAACAACAGAAGGAAGCTGATGGGACCCTGTGAATTGACTTATTGGGAGTTTCGTTTCTTGTGAATGGAAGTGATGAAGCATATTGATGCCTATCTTCTGAATCATATAATGTAATAAATCATTCAAGAAATTTCTCTTAGTCTTTTGCATTCCAACTTTGCCATTTAACACTCCTTTAAGCCAAGCAACCCTGTGAAAGGTTGAGTAACCACCCAGCAGGACACTGGATTGAGGGATAGAGGATTCATTCTTCAGTTCTTTTGCTTTCAGAATGGTTTGGCATTGATTCTTATCCCTAATAACACCTTGAACTTTGGAATTTGAAACTTTGAATACCCTAAAGGCATTCAATAAAACACGGAGTGAGATTCTCTACCAATATCTTTATCACTGGGTTGAAAAATATGACTGCTTTTCAGTGGGTAGCTTCCGGAAAATCATTTATTTTTTCCCATCCATTCATTATTTTACAGACTGGCTCTATAATGAGATTCATTATCTCATAATAGTCAATTTCTATTGACTATACTACATTTTCAAATCTACCTCATTGTTCTTCAATGCTTCAATCATGTAATTTACTAAAGTAAGAAGAAACAGAACTATTTTGTAAATCTTTATAACTTAGTTATAAAATTCTACAAAATAGTTATGGTCAAGTATTATAATTAATGCACATGTATTACCTGCCTTTAATTAATGCAGGTTAAAATATGTTGTGAAGGATATTTGAAAAATTCATCTTTTGTTATTTTAAAAATCATAATTTTTTTTTTTTGCTTTAACGTCAAAAATCATAATGAGCTTTGTTTCTGGTAAATAATTTAAATATATTTATGTAATAATTATAAAAACTATTCAATAATTTTTTGATGGGAAGTACCTAATATTTAATGGTTTAACATGAAACATGATTATGGCAAAATTGAAAAGTTAATTTCAACAAGATTGATTATGAGTTTACATTGAAATAATTAAACTTAAGTGGGTAAATGATGAGAGAAATAAAACAAACACTTATATTTTGATTACTAAAAAATAATGGCAAAAAATTATGTTTAAAAATGAGATTGCAGATTAAAGAAATAATAAAGAATCTCATTAATTTTTTATGATTAAATTGGCATAAAATTAAAATGTAATCAAAAATATGGACCACAATATAATGTTTTATGATCTATTATGTTATTTTAAGCTTTATGTTTTCATTTTACTTTCTACTTAAGATTTTAACTACATCAGAGTTAGGAATTTCTTTACGAACATAATTTATAAAAATCCAGTTTATTAGGAAAATGTTATGAGAATGAACAAGTGAAGTATTTACCATCGCTATGATGTTCTACATGGAATACCCTCCTCAATTCATCTGTAGACATATGCCTATGAATCTGTAACAAAAGAAACAAAAGTTTACATTATTATTTGGTGATTTAGTAAATTTTTTCATACTTTAATATACTGCATTCATGATACTCCACAAAGAAACATCAAAACCGCCCTGCGTAACGTGACGAGTCAATATGAAAATTGGTAAAGTCGATAGCTTTAAGTACCTCAAAGAGATAATAAAACCAAAGACTAGCGAAAAGAAGAGAACAACAGCAAACAAAGAAAGATGGCTGGTGCACTCCAAGAATTTCACCACTTGTATAAAAAGAAAGCACGTTTTTGACAAGCCAAGATTAGAGATATTATATGTTAGAACTGTACAAGGAAATGAACGATTAATGGAAACTATTAGAAACAGAAGACTAACATTTTATAGACTCCTGTATAAAATGGATGACAACTGGTTGACAAAACACATTTATAAGACACTAAACAGTTGAGTGACGTTGGATAAATGGTTTAAATAAGTGAGAAAGGATACTAAGAAAACTGGAAGTAACCGAGAAAAGTTAAAGAACAAAACCAAATTCAGACAACTTATTACGGACTTTAAGGGCTACCGTGAAGAGTAAAAACAGAACACTGGGTGGATAGAAAAAAAGAAGAAAGACCTACAGTGAACGAATGCTGAAAATATGGGCCGCATGAAAAACTTTTAAAAACGTCTAAAATCACTTCAGGTGGTCTAAAATTGGGCATATATTAAAAATAATCGAGTAAGATAGTACAGGACTTGTCAAGATATTATTTGCACAAAAGGGCATTAAATTATTTTTTGAATGTTTGGAAAAAATTTTCCTGAATGAAAAATATAAATTCACGTCTTACCAGGTGTTTTTCTTTTGTTTATATTTAGTGGTAAAAAAACTGAAAGTTAAATAATAACAGCTGATTTTCGGAGACGAAGGTTCCTGGTTCAAATCCTAGTAAAGGTAGTTACTTTTATACGGATTTGAATACTAGACAGTGGTTACCGGTGTACTTTGATGGTTGGGGTTTAATTAACCATACTATCTCAGGAATGATCGGCCTGGGTTTGTACAAGACTACACCTCATTTACACGTCATACACATCATCCTCATCTCATTGGGTCATGGGGTTGCTTATTGTTCTAAATTGAACAGATTGCAACGTACACAAATTAGGGATAAAAATAAAATAAAATAATTTTGTTTTTGGTTTAACGTCCGACTGTTTTGCAATTATTGCTAATGGAGACGGTAAAGGATGAAATGATTTTTGTAACGTATGAAAATATGCCGTGCCTGAATGGGATTTGAACCCAAGACCGCATGATGAGAGGCGAGCATCATGCAGTCTTAGGTTAATAAAATCTTCTTCTTCTTCTTCACTTCCAAGGATTAGGTTTCTTGAACCTGTTCCGGTACCCATCTGTTCCTCGGTCGTCCTATATCTTTTCTTCCTGTAGGTTTGTAGTTTCTGGCGGCTTTTGGTATTTTCTCGCCTGGCATGCGATTCAAATGACTGCACCATCTGCTCCTGTTCTGCTTGATTTTGTCTAGCAACGGTAAAGCATTCAGTGTTTTTCTAATTTCCTCATTTCGTAGCCTATCTCTTCGGCTGCATCCATATACATTTCGTAAGAATCTCATTTCTGCAACCTGGATTTTGCTGTCTACCTTTGTTGTATGTATCCAGGACTCACTGCCATACATCAAAGTAGGGACAGCAATTGTATCGTAAAACTTAAGTCTCGTATCTTTTCTTGTTTTCCGTTTCAGATGTTTATGTATATTGCCACAAATGCTTTGAAATTTAGATAGTTTGTAAAGCACATCTTTGTCAAAGTCATACGAAACATCATTACCAAGATATTTGAAATGAGAGACTTGTTCAAGCACTCTTCCTCCTAATTCTATTTTAGTTCTTACGGTGTATTTACCTTTAAATGCCATAGTTTTAGTTTTTGTCTGCGATATTTTCAAATTATATTTCTCAGACATTTTGTCTAACATATTTGTCTAACAGGTTAATAAAATAATTACTTAATTATAAGTATAAAGCACACAGTTATGATTTAAACTAAATTTTTGTCGGTATTATAAAAATGCATTACCAAGGAAGTTAATATAGTTCGCAGAAAGTAATAATAACTTATAGTCTAATTCTGCATCATATTTGGTATTCCGTAGTATTAGTGTAGGGTACAATCTGTCAATGTTTTGTAAGCGTAATTCGCGCAGAAATGAGAAGTGAGTGGGGAGAATACTCGTACTGCCGGCTGTAGAAGGGATGACATACGTTCGATGCATGCATATGTGCGTGCGTGAATTGTCTCATTCTACTGAAGCTGTCGCAGAGAACAGATCGTAGCTGGAACGGTTGACTATTTTGTCTTATTGTCTGTGGTCGGTGGACATTTGTGAAAAGCCCCCAAGGAAACGTCAACCCTTCCACCATGTTGGAGGTCGCTCTTTTAGGAAAAAGAGGCTCCCGTAGGCCTAGACCATATAAACCTACGGTACGTTATGCATTCCAGCAAGTCGGCTGTGAATTCCCCCCTCTACTGTTGTACTACTCGCACCATTATTTCTCCCTTCATCGTACCTCAACCAAATCCGTCTACTGCGCATACGCGTACATAACTTTGAAGGCCTTGTACGCGTGTGAGTGTCTTAGAATTAATGGGAAGGCTGTTCTAAGAGAAGCAGAGAAATTTGAGAGAACGGTCCTCTGAAAGATGATAGGTTCAAAGATAGTTAATTGACAGTATAGGTTACGAGGTCGAGAAGAATTGTACAAGGAATGATTAAAGGAAATAATAAGAAAAAGAAAACACTCTCTTGGCTTCAGGGGTTTATGAAACGTAAAGATAGTCGAAATATGGGTAGAGTGGTGCTCTTATGGTTATTGCGCTAGCCTACAAATTTTGGGTTCAATTACCGGCTAGGTTCTATAAACTATTCTCCAGTTCCGTAACCCACTCTGGTCGCAATTGACCAAATCGTTGTTGGGACTTTAAATAAAAAAATCTGGTGTGAAACACTCACACAACTTTCTCTTGCCAATGCAAATAATTTACAATATAATTTAACATTAGTAATAAAAAATTAGAAATAAACAAAAAACTAACCTCAATAAACATAACCTTATTTTAATCATGAGTGAAACACTCAAAATGAAAATCAACCTCAGTCTGGCTTAAAAATACGGAAAATCACTATTTCACGCTAAACTAGGCTCTGTAGAGAAAAATACGTTAAATAAAAGTTGTAGATCTTTAAATTTCCTATAAATTTGGTTATATACACTTTTGTCGTAAAATGCATACTAAGGCCAAAATCTTAAAAAAATCGATTTTTCACACGTTTTCGTGAGAAAAAATCAGAAAATCGCTAATTACTGCTAAACTAAGCGTCATAAAAAAAAATGTTTGAAACAGAAGTTGTAGGTTTTTAAATTCTCTACAACTTTTATTATATAAGTTTTTGCGCTAAAATTTATATTAAAGCCGTAATCTTAAAAAAACAACGTTTTTACGTGAAAACAGCCTCACCGAGAATTTCAGCAAACATGGCGCCTACCCTATCTTGTAGAGAATAAAAAATTGAGTAAAATAGGCGATTTTAAAAAAAATCGTAGGACCAGTTTTTGAGAAAATCGCAAAAAACTGAAAAATTATACGAATAAACTACTACTTCCGGTTGACCGATTTTGATGAAAATGTTCGTGTCGCGTCCGGTAGTGGTATGTAACTTAAGTTTCAAGTTTCAAGTTCGTACGATGTTCCGTTCTTGAGATATTCTGTATACACACACACACACACACACACACACACACACACACACACACCCAGACACACAGACACACACACAGACCAATCGCTAAAAACATGTTTTTTGGGTTCAGGGGGTCTGAAAACGTATAGATCCGGTGAAAACTCGATTTCTAAAAATCGACATGAAAACAATACTTTCCTTCCTATATATTCATATAGGCAAGAGAAAGTAAAAATGAATAAATACAGTAATAAAAAAAAACAATATTCTATGGAAACCATAAATGGAAAAGGTTTTGTCTCGATTTAAACTACTATTAGTCAGAAATTAATACTACACAACTTTGAGTGTTTCAAATAACCTTCTTTATTGCAACAGATTACTCGGTATTTGGATTACTCTTGGACCGGTTTTACAGCTACTGAATCCAATAACCGGTTACTAACATATATATTTAATTGTTAAATTAAATAATTATTATGAATTATTTTAATGATTTTATTTATTAAATTACAGGATCATTTTTTATTATCACTACCACAGTTTTTATTATTTTTTTTATTGTATTTATTTTATTATCGTACACAATGTTCGCTGATACATTAAAACAATTATGTCCACGCTGTACACGACGTTATTACTAGCCTCAAAGGGATCCGTTTAATCAACTGGTTTTTGCTTTTCCCGGTATCCCGATTTCACTCCACACTTCATCATTTTAAGGTAACACTACAATATTATACTGTGGACAATTTCGAACTGGCACAACTCTTGCTCTCCGCATAAAGTATATCCGTAACCTATTCTTTCACCAAAATTTACAAATTTTAATGTACGCAAATTCCTACAACCTTATTACAATGGACAAACTTACAAATAATTATTTCATTTTAAAATATATATTTAATTTGTCCTAGTAAAAATTTAAATTATAAATTACAAGAACTAAACTGCAAAAACTCACTAAACTATATTCTACAGACGCACGCAAGTAATTAAACAGATTGGTCTGAATATATCATGTTGTTGTTTAGGTCATCAGCCTGTAGGCTGGTTTGAACCTCTAGAGGTTTTACTAAGTAAAACGAGGAGTGAGGTGGTTTACCATTGCCTTCCTCACTGAATGGAAAAGTATGCTTATCAGCATGCCGGGCCCTCTGAAAAGCACATATTTTCCACTCTGTAAATGACACCTTCACTTCATTCACCACAGGGTCTAGCTGTACAATGAAATTCATTACTTTCAGAGGAGATAACTCTGATTAGTGTCTTTTACACCTCTACCTCTTCTGTTCTTAAATGATTCAGTCATTTAATTGGCTGACCATGTGATAAGAAACAGAACTATTTATTTTAGCCCTGCAACGAACAAATTGAGTGTAAATAATTTGACACTCCATCTGTCTGTTATGGGCAAGAATATATCAATATGGGACAAGAATATATCATAATGAACAGAAAATCATATACGAAAACAAAATATTAGTCACATCATTATGTCGGACAGATTATTATTAATAACAACAGTGAAAACAAAGCGTAATGACCGTGCGTGAGTCGCACATTACAGTAGCGATTGTATAATTTTGTGACTGTACCATAGTTGCAGAGCGAGGGGCAAAGAGTGGAGTAGATAAACACCGAAGGGGCTTTGCCAATTCGAAATGTTCAAGGTATACTATTTTAGGTTTGGTATTAAAGTACTATCGCCAATTTCCAGAACTGCAAATTTTTGGGAAAGTGCAGAATTGATTTAGAGTTATCACAATTTATGTACAATATAATTAAATGGTAGGATTACAAAGACTTTAGTTTATCTAATTATCGGAGGTTGGTAGCACTATCAAATTTTCACTTCCTTTCCTTACAGCCCATACATACACAAAAGGTAATCTCGTGACTTCAGTATCTACATGAGTATAATGAGGTATAGTCTTGTAGAGATAATATGGTTAATTTAACCTCAACGATCAAAGTACACCGCTAACCTCTGTCTAGTATTCAAATCGTATAAAAGTAACTACCTTTACTAGGATTTGAACCATAAAACCTTTGTCTCCGAACATCAGCTGTCAAACGTCTGACTCGCGGCTACGATTTTACCACAAGACCAACCCGGTGAGTTCAGTGTGTTAGCAGTTTATTTAAAGTTTACTACAGAGTGTTAAATAACAGTATAGGTAGGGGGTTTAACGCATTAAAAGTACGAGACGTTTGGAATCAAAGCCGGAAACTTACGTTTTATACACTAACCAATAACCATTACACACGTAGGCGGCCGATACTACTGTCTTTTTTATACGCACATTCGGAACAACATAAGTTTTTTTGAAGAAAGTAGAGTTGTATCGTCACCGCTCAAAGAAGATTGGGTAGTGGCAGCCTGGATGAAGACACGTTTCAATGATGCTTTCCTCACATAGCCTGCGGTCCCTCTTTTGTCGCTTTTAAGTGTCGATCCGATATCTTTCCGGGAAGGCATCTGGTTCTCAGAGAACTAGATAGGACAGTTACCGGAGAGCTGAGAAGCGAATGGATTACTTCCTGATTTGGCTCTCAGGATTTTTTGGAAAGAAATTCGAGAGAGTCTGATGACTACTGATGGAAGGTATAATTCCTTCTGGGTTCCTTTTTGAAGGAGTCTCGTTTATGCCGGAATCAGGTAGCAATTTTGTGCTCCTAATTAATCTGGTTGATCACTTTTTAAACTATCCTATAACTCTTCTATTTTGTTTCGGTATCCTTTACATGTGAGCTTTATCCGTGACTCTGGTGGATCCATCCGCTAATGATGCTTATCAGGCTTTCGGGGAAATTTTTGGAAGGGATCCCGGCAACAGTCAACGGGGCCTCTTAAATCTCTTCCCAAAAAGAAGTAATTCATGGAACCACTACCACCCTGGGGGCTCCTCAGTCCTCACATAACCGTCCTATCTGTTCCATGAGAACCAGATACCTTCCCCGGGAAGCCATTGAATCGACATTTTGAGAGTACAAAACAGAACCCGTTGGCTTTGTGAGTACATATAACAGTACATCTGAGCAGAGCTCAATGTATTAGCAATATTCTTACCAATTTATTTTAAATTTTATTTGATTAATTATTTTTAAATAAATTTTATTTCGTTTCAAATTAAAATTCAATAATTTTTTAGTTTATTGTAATAGTCGCATTAACAGCTTGACTATTAGCGTCAATGGTGGGTGATGTAACAGGGGGTAATAACTTATAAAAAAATTTTTTTCACAATTTTTTTAAAATTGAAACTATTGATTTTTAAAGAATGAGAGTTCTTTAGGTCATATTCTAATTCGGATACGAAAAGCGTAAATTTGACAATTAATACGAAGAGTCTAAGAATATATTTTATAATTTTTATACAAAAAATACTAACTTATAATTTTCCTAAGGAATAAAGAAATAAAATATACTTATTATAAAAAAAAAAAAAAAAAAAATATTAGTTAATAAAATCAACGACATGAAAGGATATACATTATATTTTGTATATATTTTGAAAGCTAAGTGTTACAATTATCTCATATTATATTGTTTAATAATTAATTTAAACAATTTTTTTTAATTTATTCATTTATTTAACTTTTCAGAATTTATACTGTAACAATACTATCACCTAAAGGTGACTGTTATAAACATCAGACCGCTTATTGAGAGTACACTATCAATCTTGAGAGGCGCCTCCACGTGATCCCCGTTTGACAACGTTTGTCCTCTTCTCTCCGGCTGAAATCTGATAACGGACTAACAGTAGTACCCTGATCATAGATTTCACTAAATAACATCCAGTTTGTTAATTCTATCCGGAAGATGAGAAATCTGTCCTTCGAGTCCGTGGGTTGGGTAAGTGAGAGATCGTACTTTGTGTTACCATAAGAAAATACAAAATCAGAAAAATAATGCCATTAAAATATTTTTCTTTTTACCCGATTAATCGGCAGATAACATTTTTAACAAAACGTAGTATATTTTTTACAACCATAAAACATCACTAGACTTATTATCAACCAAAATCATTTAATATTTCTTATTTTAATTCTTGTACATTATTACGGATTTATTATTCAGCTTTAAGTTATGAGAGAAAGATTTGTTAACAACTTTCACAAACTTACTACGTATATAATAAACCATAATGAAACATTTAAACATAAATATAAACATAAAAATATTATGATTAAATAATTATAATCGTAAAACATGGAGAAAAAATATTCTATTGGAAAAGTCTTGGATTGAGATTAAACCGGTATTACAAAAATTCATGTCACATACATTGATCATATAATTGTAGATGTTTACAATTTCATTGAATTAGGTTTGATAATTTAAAAAAACATACACA
Organism: Catonia carolina; assembly: GCA_035578175.1. Lineage (NCBI taxonomy): Eukaryota > Metazoa > Arthropoda > Insecta > Hemiptera > Achilidae > Catonia > Catonia carolina. The sequence continues at coordinate 32,393,446 of JAQMRL010000001.1, forward strand.
TTTATATGTGTTACCATGTACAGTATTATAATTTGGTTACTTTAATCTTCAGAATTATCATTTTAAGTTAATTCATAGAAATGTTTTGTCATTGTTAACCCACTGATAACATTGTCATAGCTTTCCATTCTATCTTTTTGTATGTTAATTTGTTTTGTTTCACCTGGAATGTTATTTTGTTACATTAAAACTACATTGTCTAAACATGTCTGTCTGTTTGTTTTTAGTATTATGTTTTATTTAAATGTCTTTGGAGTGTTGTACGTACATTATATTTTACTTAATGAATTGTAACGTAATTTTAAGAAAGTGAAATAAATGTAAGAGTACTGCCTAGCTTTACAATTATGTTTCACTAATTTAACTTCGTGGGTGGGGCGTCATCTACAAAAGGTTTTATTTTATTTTTTCGTTTCTATTTTAGTTTCACCGATTGTAAATTGTAGATTGTAAATTAATATTGTAATAGGATTAATATATTAATTCAAAAATGGCCTCCGGGTTGATCAAGTCAATCAATTCGTAGAAAGCACTTTGAATTGTTAAGAAATACAAATTAAGGAATAACTTTTTATGGTGATCACCCGACAGGAATACACAAAAAATATACTACCCAGATTTTCACAGTTCAAATTATTCATGCCAGTCAACTCAAGTCAAAAATCAAGCAAAGATTATCTATAGTCCAGCCTCTCTTAGTTTGCTCCTAATGTAAACAAATAATGACGTCACTGAGCATGCGCATTATATCAAAATGTGTACACGCTGATTAAAAAGTAACAACAAAATACTTTCAAAAGTATTTAAATACAAAATACTTTTAAAAGTATTTTTCTAAATGAAATTGTTAGGCCTACATCATATCATGACTGATGTTTTTAGTACTTTAAGTACTTATAATTTAAAAAATAGTTAACTTAATAGGAATACGACATACGTAAAGTCGCAGACTCTAGCGTACACCCTGTAGTAGGTGGCTTTTGTTTGTTGACAGTAGGAGCAAACTAAGAACGGCTGAACTGTAGTATAAACTTGGTTGTTTGTTTCAATAAAACAGTTTCTGATAATCAAGACTAAAAAGAAATGAGTAACTCATTAACTATTATTTCTCAAATTTAAAGTGACGTGTAACGTAGGCCTAATGTATTATTCGTCTAACAGTTCTTCAGGAAAATTCAATCCTATCGTAACATGTAGGCCTATTCTATGCTGCCATATTTCAAAACAAAAATTGCAAACAATTTTATTATAACTTAATTACTGATTACATAACCATTTACTTTCAAAATATTTTCTAAATAATTGTCTAATAATTTTATTTAGTGACATGTAATTAGAGAATTATTATTTTTTAGTTTACTTTAAGCCACATTATAATTTTGATTATTAACGACTACTTGGGGTTACGGAACGGTGGGTTTCCATATGAAATAATTTCCAAATATTCTGGAATCAAACCCAGATAATTGTAATCGTTAGAAGAATCATTTCAAAAGCTTCTATCCTCTTACTTTTTACAGCCCCTATCGTATCACCCACGTTTCGATACCGTATTGATACACTCTAAAAGTATTCTAAGCTATTTTTCCTAATCTGCAAATCAATGTTTGTTGTTCGTAAGCTATTTTATTATTTTATTACAACGTTTATACATTATTATTATTATTATTATAACGTTTTGTATAAGATAAATAAAAGATCTGAACGGTAGCGGACACCCTATTGTAGTAGAAAGCACTGATTTGAATTTCTTACTAATATCTGAGTTCATTTAATGGTTATTGTTAAAAAACCACTGCGTCGGTATTGTAGCAGTGCAAAAAAACAGTACTCTGAAAAAATGTGTACAAAATTGCCTAAAATGTATGAATCATCAAATACTTTGAATGAATTTCTTACAATTTGTTTTTCTTGTAAACCATAGGATTTACCTAATGTTCTATTTTAATCAGAGAGATTTTAATGATATTTTAAAAATAATAATCATCAAATTCTACGAAAATAGTCACAAAATTAGCCAAAGGAGTTTTCACTTATCCTTCCATTTCCTCGTACAAATAAAATTTAATCAAATTAACTAAATGAATCATTGTTCGTCACGCAAAGTAAAATATCTGAAAACATGATAACCTATTATACAAAAGTTAGTACATATTATTAGACAAACCAAAAGGCATGCGTTTTCTACCCTACATTTATGTCAAGTTAAAAAATAAAATTTTAGATAAATAATTTTTAATAAATATTTTTCACAGAACTATTTTCGATTTTAAGGAATATGTAATATGTCATTTATAATTTTTGAAACGTTTGTGTAGCGTACAATTTCTAATTATGCTGGATGAAGTGAATCAGAAACCACGTCTAATTTGTCAAAATTGAACTAAAGGATAAGTTGTATCCCTCTTACATGATTTTAAATTTTTTATCGTTTAGAATCATCTTAGACCACACTAAAGTAACTTTAATATATTTGCGCAAGTTCTTGCAGCCCACTCTCACAATATTCTTTCGCTGTAAGCCTTCCTCCTTTCTTCCGTCCGTAGAAATTTAGTCTTTTTTCTGATTGTCTCTTCTAATTGCTATTTTTCCTCATGTAGTTCTCTTGATAATAACCTGGACTGCCCGTCCATTATCATTCAACCCATTTCCTTAAGAAAAATCTTGCTCTCGGAATTTTTCGTTTCTCTTAGACCAGCCTTCTTGGTGAATAAGGTAGACCATTAATTAAGTTTATAAAAAAACATTATAACTCAGAGGTTAAGTGATATTAACCAAAGAAGAAATTCATTAAACATTTACGTATAAAATCTTAGGAGAAACCTTTACAAGTCCATTTGAACATATTATGAGAAAAACGCGAATAAAGTTCTAGAAATATTTTTACCAGCAAGTGGTGTTTATTTTTGATTTTTCATTTGGTTTTGCAGGTATCCGTAATTTTACAGGAATGGGTATGGGAATTTTACAGGTATCCGTATAATTTTAGTCTTAATTTTTCTGATCAACTTCTTTAACTGTAACATTTTCTGATAGCTGTAGTTATCTTCCAGAGGATATTTTTACCAAAAATCTGAACTCCTGTTAGACCAACCTTCTTGTTGAAAATGATTGTTCAATTAAATGAATTCATCCGATATGGATAGGCTATTATAGAGCTTTGATATACGGTTCTACAAAAAAATTAAATTTAAACAGGATTTAAAATTTCCAAAACAAATGTTTTCGTTTAATCACATGTAATCTCTACTACGTACGAAACTCTTTATCATACATCGAGACCTCAACGTGGACACACCATACTCAACCATTAACGAATTTCACACTCGTTTTCATTGAAAATTAATAAATCACACGAGTCCAGAGATACAAACATTGTCACACGCACTCCTACCACAAAATCCATAAAGGAGAAAAATTGTTGGAATAGATCTTATATATAACAGTGACGAGGGTTTGCCACTCGGTGATTTCCTAAATCAAGACTAAAAGAGGTCATTACATACGTACATCATAAATACTGCTAGTTTTTAATTTATACAGTTGTTGTTAAAATAAATTGTTGTTTAGGTCATCACCCGAAAGGCTGGTATGAACCTGTAGAGGTTTTACTAAGTAAAACGAGGAGTGAGGTGGTTTACTATTGCCTTTCTCACTGAGTGGAAAAGTACGCTTATCAGCATACCGAACCCTCTGAAAAGCACAAATTTTCCACTCTGTAAATGACACCTTCACTTCATTCACCACAGGGTCTGGCTGTATGATGAAATTCATTACTTTCAGAAGAGATAACTCTGATTAGTGTATTTTACATCTATACCCTTCTGTTCTTAAATGATTCTTCTCAGTCATTTAATTGGCTGACCATGTGATAAGAAACAGAATTATTTATTTTAGCCCTGCAATGAACAGATTGAGTGTAAACAATATGCCGGCCGCATTGGCGCAGTTGGTAACGTGCTCGCCTCTAAACATGCGGTCCTGGGTTCGAATCCCACATAGGCACGGCATATTTTCATACGTTACAAAAAAAAACAATTATTTCATCCTCCATCGTACAAAAAGTTACACCCCAACGTCATCGCTAATTACCGTTGTAGTTGATGCGACGTTAAATAAATGAATTAAAAAAATAAATTTGACACTCCACCTGTCTGTAATAGGCAGGGAAAATTAAAAAACTAATGAAAAATAAAAAATAAATGTAATGGCAGAAAATAAATTTAAAAAATTAATTGAATGAGGAACAAAGTATCTAGAGGATAGGTGGGATATTTTTCAGAATTGAAATAAATATTTTTAGGAGACTGTTTAGCATACCGAAAAGCAGTTATATTATGTTTTCAACCAACGAAGAAAAAAATTAAACCACATGTTATAAGATAACACCTTTAGGCATTTAAACAAAAAGTAGGTTTTTGTTTGTTTACTTAAACAACTTGTAGGCTTAATATATAAAATTTCTTGATTAGTAATCTTAATTTTGTTAACCTAAATTTGTTAGTATTTACATTATCTAATATAGTTATAACAAGTAGATTGATAGAAAAGAAGTAGCCTGTAATAATAATAATAATTAAAGAAATGCGGAACTGAAATTTGTCAATTACACAGTGAAATAATTATTAATTATCGTAAACAAAACAGATCAAACAAGAGTAAGTAGGTTTGTCCTTGTGATTGTGAAATGATAATACTAATAAATATAATACCGCAATTATTTATAATGTAATAGATTATTAATACTGCACTAAAATACATTCGTTAATACGTAGGCTAAGGTATAATAGGTATACCTTTCAAATAATGATTTCACAAAACGTTTGGCTAAAAATAGGCTGACTGATATTAACCGCTTCATTAAAACTAATAGTTAAGAGTAGGTTATCCAACCATGGGTGACATTGCGTAATCCAGTCAGCAGTCAGCAGTGTAGTTTAAAGGGATATTACAACGTTGAAGTGAAGGAGAGGACTGCTTTGCAGTGCTACCCTAGATGTTCATCCGCCGAAGAAATAAAGACACGCTTCAAATAGTTCTACGTAACATCAGCTTCACCTCATTTTTAAATTCTCTTCAATAAATTGATCGGTGGATAAAACAATTTAGTATGACGTATAGAAAAAATATTCCCCCAACATAGGTACTTAAGAAGTGGACTTTCAAAAGAAACTTTATTGACAAACATACATTTTTCTGAATAGGTAAATAACATTATCAATGGGCATTTTAAAGTTCAATTAAAAATTAAATTAAGTATTTGGAAAATTTGGTATAAGACAAGGAAAGACACAGGTTTAAGTTTAATAAGCATATGGTGATACCTATGATGCTATATGGGTGTGAGGTGTGGACACTTTCCAAGTGGGAACGAGATAATTTTTTTTTTTTGCGCCCTGGAGACTCCAGGAGGAGTATAGGACATGTCGTCAGATATAACACCTGAAATACATATAAGAATCACACAATGTATCACTACTATCAAGAAAAAATTCTTGTATGCTATAAAAAGTTTCACCGATCAAGTAATTTTTCAGATTTTTTTTAAAGGAATTCAAATCCTCACAACACTTTAAAGATTGGGGTAATTTATTCATGAAGTTTCTTGAAAAATTTGGTATAAGACAAGGAAAGACACAGGTTTACGTTTAATAAGCATATGGTGATACCTATGATGCTATATGGGTGTGAGGTGTGGACACTTTCCAAGTGGGAACGAGATAATTTTTTTTTTGCGCCCTGGAGACTCCAGGAGGAGTATAGGACATGTCGTCAGATATAACACCTGAAATACATATAAGAATCACACAATGTATCACTACTATCAAGAAAAAATTCTTGTATGCTATAAAAAGTTTCACCGATCAAGTAATTTTTCAGATTTTTTTTAAAGGAATTCAAATCCTCACAACACTTTAAAGATTGGAGTAATTTATTCATGAAGTTTCTCCCTGCATAAGTAGGTTTTTGTTCAACCAATTTTGTGGAGTGATTAGCCACATAATAATCATTCCTGTTTCTCGTGTTATGATTGTGAACATTGAAATTCTGCATAAAATTATTTTGCCTAACATACATAATCACCACAAAAATGTAGAGGGAGGGAACTGTAAGCAATTTACAGGTGATAGGTTGCAGGGAGTAAAAATGGGGTTTCTGAGAATAGTTAAGGGTTGTACTGCAAGAATAGATAGGCTAAGGAATACAGATATTCGGGATGAAATATTTATTATTAGCCTAGATGAGGTAATGAAACTTTGTAAGAGGAACGGTGCAGATGGGAGAGGGTCGTTTGCCCACTTCCCAAGGGTATAAACCCACAGTAAGAAGAGTGTTGGATACCCGCGAAAGAGATGGTTTCCGGAACAGGCCGAGTTGTCTAATCCATGAAGTGAAGAAGAAGAAAAATTGAGGAAACTTCTATGCAATTCTTTTTTATTTCCCAGAGAAAACACAAAACGAGACCAATTCAGTGTGAGGTCAAAATTTACCGAGAAGCTTATTACAACTTGTTAGCCTATAGGATTACACCAAATATCTGGGAAATTGTTGAAAAATAAAAAATAAATAGTAACGCTTAGTTTCAGCAAGATGGGGAACCTCCTAATATTATATAAAATAATGAACCTTCATAAGAGGAACTAGTGCAGCCATTTGGAACGGATGGGGGAGGACCGTTTCCCAATTTAGCCTAAGGCTACAAACCCACGGATAACAAAAATGTTGGACACCCGCAAATAACATGATTTTTGCACGACAAATTTTAAATGAACAATTTCCAAATCGTTGAATGGGTCGTTGAGGAGCCTGCCAGATTCCCAGACCTGTCTCTTCTGGAGTAATTTTCCATCATAATTTTCGTAATAGATAATTTTTGTAATGAATTTTTAACTTAAAAAAATATTTATTTCTAAATGAAAATGTGTATACAGTGAATATAAACGATTATAAAATGTTAAATCCAGTCATAACAGCAAAAAATTGAAAATTGGGCATAAAAATGATGTCCTAAAATCAACGCTTTCAATGTCTTTTAAAATCCCACTTTACATTTATGTCAGTCAGTTTGGACGAGTATTTTAAAATGAGTGGGATCGTATGGATATAATTTTGTCATTTCCATATAATTTATAATTTAAAGGTAGGCCTGTTACTTTCACATTGATGATCGTCTCGTTCATTAATAAACGTACGTATAATGTAGGCCTATAGACTCTAACACTTTCATTGAATAATGATCATTCAATAAAATTATATTATTCACTTCATTGTTAAATTGGGATGCAAATTATAAGAGTGAAATGACAACAGCAATTCGGATGACAGCAATTGACATTTTATATTTTTTGTCATCATTTTAGGTTCGCTATGAAATTGACAAAATTTCTTATAAAAGTAACTTACTGCGTTATGTTATCAGGAAATTTTATTCTAATATAATTTTATGGTGATGTGTATTCATTAAAATGATTCCTCCAAGTGGTTTTACTAATATCTTTTCCTATTTGAAATACAGGGAAGAAAAGTATTGTTTTCATGTTGATTTTCCGAAATCGAGTTTTCATCGGAAATACGTATACTTTTTCACCGTATGTGTGTGAACGAAACTACAAAAAACGGAAGATCGTATGCAATTGAAACGTAAAATTTAAGTTAGATACCATAAGGGGACCCAACACGAAAATTTTCATTAAAATTGGTCAACTTGAAGTTTATTCGTACAATTTTTAATTTTTTGAAATTTTCTCAAAAGATACTTCTGCGGTTTCCTTAAAAATTGCCTCATTTATTACATTATTTGTGCTCTACTAGATGGAGTAAGCGGCATGTTTGTTGAAATTCGTGGTGGGGGACTGAGCTCTCGCGGTAAAAATGGTGTTTTTTTAAGATTCCGACGTTAATATCTATTTTGGAGCAGAAATGTGTTGAAGCGAAGTCATAGAAAATTAAAAACTATACAACTTTTATTTCAAATATTTATCTACAGAGCTTACTTTAGCGTAAAAATTAGTAATTTTTCGTATTTTATCATTAAAATAAAGTCGAACAGAAACTGAATTTCATCTAGAGTTATTCTTTTATGATTAAAATTAGGTTACGTTGTTAATTTTATATTGTTTAGTCGTGGTTAAACAAAGATTATGTTTTTCATTATTTAAATAGCAAGAGAAAGTTGTGTGAATGTTTTCCACGAGATTTTTAAAATTTGATTTTAAAGTAAAACTAGTATGAATAAGAAGAGAAATGGTAAACTAGTATTTAAAAGGAATTTAGGTTATAATATTTTAAGAAAACTACAAAATTTAAAGTTTAAGTTTACACTAGGGATTCATTGTTTTATTTTCATATTTTTCTTCTACTCTTTGCTAATTATTTTTAATGTATTACTATATATCGCATTCGTATCTGTGTAAGTGATTTGTTAAACTGTGTTAAACCAATTAGTTCTCTCATTATTTTCAAAAAGTGCTATTCAGTAGGCTATATAATTTTTAATATTATGAGCTTTAAAAGATTTTCTTCAGAACACATATTCTAACTATAGATCTTTTTCTTTTGTTTATGAGGTCAACATTAAATTACAAAATTGGAAACTTACATAAAATAGGTAGCTAATAATCATAACATAATTTAATAGTAATCGAAATTGACAAATTAGGTCGTAGTTACAAGAAAAGTCTGCTAAAAATATTAATATCAATAAAGTAAATTGATTGGACCGGCAATAACCAATCAAAAGGAATGGAGCCTACATAGCTCTGCGATTGGTCGAAAATATGACGTCAACTGAACATCAACGCTTTCGTTGGCCAACGTTTTGTTATTCTTGAGGATATCAATACATAAATAACAGGGACATTATTTTTTTATAATTAATAGGAACTTTTTAACTTTTTTAAAACACACAATGTTAAATAATTCATCGATAAAACTGCATGAGTAATGTGAGAGTGTTCTCTATATCGCACCACTTTGACATTTTATTTTTTTGGCGAGTAACTTTACGTTATACAAAAACAATAGATATGCCATAATATAAATAGGTTTTTTGCAAGAGTAAATTATTTTTCCGATCTTGAATTACAGTAACGTTTTTAGTAAAAATTTCTATTTGTAACGCTTGCATGTTCTGTAATTTAGGGAACTGCTATCCTAAATCACACCAGGTAGGCCTACTTAATGTTAAAAATAAAAACCGCTTCTCTTTATAAAACTCATGGAGGAGCTTAAAAATTTATTTATGAAACTACGTATCTTGACCTATCTGAATTATAAATGCACAAATTTCCTTTTATTATTAAGATTTTAAATGCATTTATTTTAACCCTTTCTTGACCATCGTGACTTACGAGTCCCATTTAGTACCATTGCATTTATCTGTGCATTAACAGTTTAAATTGCCTAGTTGACCATCAAAATCCCGCATGGTCTGATTTTTCTGTAAACTGTAAGGGCTTCAAAAATACATCAGACCGTGTCACCTGTGTATTGAATGAAGCCATCACATGTGGTACAAGTGCGTCTAACCTAGTGTTGTACTTACACTTCCGAGATTTTAAAATGGTGCGGTCTAGAAAGGGAAAAGAAACATACTAATCTAGTCACTACCAGAGTAAAACAGTAAACGTCAAATAAAAAGTGAGAATAAATCTTCTAGGCTTATTATCTTATTATATCTTGTCATATTCTTTACAGATCAGACATAATATTTGATTTACTGTTTTCAGTTCATAATCCTTATTAGCACTCAGAACAAGGAAATTGTTTTTTACTACCTTAACTCATGCGCACATTTCATAAATTCATAAATGCATAATTTACAACGTAAACACACACATGTTATAACAATACAGTCAAACTTAAATAAAAAATGTCACATATATTAATATGAGACATTTATTTTTTGTAATTAAATTGTCTGCAAAAGTAATTCGACCAATAATTATTATGGCAGACAAAATATACTATACATAAGACAAATACTATATAAAAATATACGATAAATTAATTAATAAATGGTCAGGATACAAACAATGGGCAATAATAACAATAGCAAAAATATACTAATGTATTATTTTTTTAGCTTTTATTTGTTATCGGGAACTGTACATTGTTGACAACTACCCAATTTGATCGCTGCTTTTCGCTGTATGTTTTTTTTAACTTTGATTAGACATGAGTTTGAACAAGAACCCCCAGTAGAGTTTGTTCATGGATGGCTGTCAACTGGTTACCATAGAAAGTCGCTAGCCAAACCGGTGTTACTTAACAAATAATAGCGACTTTCTACCAGCTGACTGACTGGGCTGGCCCGAAGGCCATACTAATGAATAAAAAATAAATTATAATCTCTTTGACTACCAAACACATAAACTACTCTTAAATCTACAATTAATTAATAAATTATACGTTAATGTTTTGTGGTAGATCTATGCCTAAACTATTGAAAAACATAAAAAACCAAAAAACGAAATTTTGAGTTAAAACCATCGTGCAATCTCCCCTTAAGACATTATTTAAAAGTAAAAGTGAACTGCAAAACTAATAAATTAAATAGTAATGTTTAATTTACGCTGGCCGCATTGGCGTGGTTGATAACGTGCTCGCCTCTCATCATGCGGTCTTGGGTTCGAATCCCATTCAGGCACGGCACATTTTCATACGTTACAAAAAATCATTTCATCCTTCATCGTCTGCATTAGCAGTAATTGCAGAACAGTCGGACGTTAAAAAAAAATAATTTGATAAAGACCAAATATTCCAGCACTTGGATATCATTTTTCTAACACCATACTGGAATTTATGAAAAATATTTAATTGATCAAAAGTTAAAATCCTTTTACAAAGAGGCATTATTCTACTTATAATCGAATTGTAATTATACAAAGTTCTACTATTTACTTTCTGAGTTAAATAAGGGTACATTAAAAAGAATCAACCCTAATCAAAGATAACGTGTTAAAGTAACAGCAACACTATTTGCAATTTCTACTGTTTGAAATAAAGTAATGTTATCTGAAAAACGTTCAACAGGTGGTGTAGAAGTCAAGTTAATTGGCAAATGTTATATTGAGTAACAATTTTTGCATAAAAAATTAATTAAACAAAAATTAACAAACTATCATAAATTATCAACAAATTAACTCTTGTTTGACTAAATTAATATTAATTACTTAATTAATTACAGGAATTAATACAGCATGAATTATAAAATTAAAAATATAGTATCTTCCATACATATAAAAAATTTGCGTATATTTGAAGGGATGCGTCATCGGTATTAAATTTACGTCATCATTATTCTAATGTTTTTATTAGTAATTAAATATTTCCACATTAATTTTTGAGATACATTTTTAAATTGAATGTTTTTTTAGGAATTTAGAATTAATTAATGGTTTTACAGTTTGATACAAAATTAATGTATGTAGAAACGTAAAAAATTTGGTTTTAATAAATTATCAATTTAGGAATCTTTAAAAATAGTATAAAATGAATTATCATTCTCCATTGTTTTATCGGTTGAATCGGTCTTATTATTTAGGTGTAATAAATTACTCAATTTATTCGACGTGGATTATTATTTATCGATTAAAAAATTCCACACGTATAATAATGGCCGTGAACTCTTCTTTTTATATACAGTGAATAGAATTTCGCAAAATGTAAATAGTAAACCAGACGATATAAATGTAAATAAAAAATAATTACAGTACTTTAAACGATGGGATTTCAGTACTGAAAAGTTTGCAAGTTCTCTGGTTTTTTAAAGAATTTTTTTTTAAACCTTCAAATTATTTGATATTTATATACAATGCTCCTATTATAAATATTATTAGTTGATATTACTCACGATTACTGCGTTTTCAAGGTCTTCTTCACTATATGTAACCACCTGTTTTTCATATAATTTTGTTTATAAATAGAATTTTTTTCTTTATACCATAATTCTTATTACCATTATTTATTATCTTTTTTCATTTTGTTAAAAGTCGCATCAACTGCTTCGGTTATTAACGACTACTACGGGTAAGGTCTGCCCATTACAGACAGGTTGGAGTGTCAAATTATGATCTGTTCATTGCAGGGCTAAAATAAATAGTTCTGTTTCTTATCATATGGTCAGCCAATTAAATGACTGAATCATTTAAGAACAGAAGAGGTAAAGGTGTAAAAGACACTAGTCAGAGTTATCTCCTCTGAAAGTAATGAATTTCATTATACAGCCGGACCCTGTGGTGAATAGAGTGGAGGTGTCATTTGCAGAGTGGAAAATATATGCTTTTCAGAGGGCCCGGCATGCTGATAAGCGTACTTTTCCACTCAGTGAGGAAGGCAATGGTAAACCACCTCACTCCTCGTTTTTACTTAGTAAAACTTCTACAGGTTCAAACCAGCCTTTTGGCTGATCACCTAAACAACAACGACAACAACGGGTAAGGTAGAAATTCTCTGAATTTTAACGTCTTATTTTTTTTTTTTTGTAATCCCTAGTTTGTGTACGTTGCAATCTGTTCAATTCAGAATAATAAGCAACCCCATGACCCAATGAGATGAGGATGATGTGTATGACGTGTAAATGAGGTGTAGTTTTGTACAGACTCAGGTTGACCATTCCTGAGATAGTATGGTTTATTGAAACCCCAACCATCAAAGTACACCGGTAACCACTGTATAGTATTCAAATCTGAATACAAGTAACTAACTTTAAATAACGTCTTATAATTTCAGAACCTAGCCTTTTGTTCTACAATATGCAGCGCATTCTAGTGTTCTGAAAGCGCATTCTAACGCATACTGGGCCATGAAAGCGGCCTACTTTTGTGAGAATTCAATCAAAGGAATTACTAGAAAACTATTAAAATAAAATGAAAATTATTTTTTTATAATTTCCACTAAATGCTATTTAGTTTGCTGATTTGTTCTTTTCATCTCTCCCACAATTTTCCTGTTACTTCAGATCCTCTTTATGAATTACATTTTAATTTTCCACAGTACATTCTAAACCAAAAATTTGTTTTCTAAATGTTATTTTGTTGAAATAATCTTATACTTTAAATCTTAATTGAACCATTTCTAGTGAAATTAAAGAACCTTGAGCTCTTATCATTACATAAATGTCAAAAAATTTATTTATTTTTTAAATCTTTTATTATTCATTCTTTTAATATGACCAAAAAAATTTCTCATCGTTTTGTGATTGAATCTTCAATTATTCGTATTCTACCTTACAATCCTACACTTTCGTTAAAATTATAGTAGCCTACCCTAGAATTTTTTAAAAGATTTTTTCTTCTACTACAAAAGTCTCTAACTTCTCTTTTATTTATTTTTCTGTATCAATCCATAAAATAGAGGTAATTTTTTATCACTGAATGCCCAAGTTTAGAATTTAAAAAACGATTTAACTTTTTATACACGCCTTTTGTTTCAAAATGAAGTTTTTTGTTTTTCTAATTCTTTTACGGAAAATTCGTTATTGTTTATTTTCTTTATTTCCCTTAAATATTTAAACTATCCCACGGATTTAACTATCCATGTTTCGTATTCAAAGGTTTTGGAGCTTTAGCTTCTGATATTTCTGTTTTTTGCAAACGAAATTTTATAAATCTTAATGAATCGTGATATAAAAAAATAAATATTTAACTTTAATTTTGTGTTGTAAACTCTTAGGTACGTTTATCTTTTCGTTTACTCAGTTACGTATACTTTATTAATTTTCGTAATTTTAGGTTTATTTGTTAGTAACCTTAGGTAGGCTATATATTGTATCCTTTTTTCTTGTTTATCTTAATTATATCATCGTGTGTAATATTACAAAACTACGCGATAACAATACTTTTTCCCCATGTATATTAATAGGGCAAGAGAAAGTGAAATCGGAAAAAATGGAAGTATTGATACTTTATATATTTTGATGAGATAACATATTCCAAAAATGAAGAACGGAAGAAGCAAAAAGTTTGACGTCACAGTAGTTATTAACATAAAAATTTGTAAAAAAATCTGTACACAGTTATAGGTGATTTTATTTTATTCGTTCAGGTATTATTAACATGTAATATATAATTTATGCTGTACATAAATTAAGCGTTGAATAATTACAATAATATTTCATAATATATTACATTATTGAACGTGTAAATAAGTATGCAATGATTTAAATTTATGCTGATCACATTAAACTTGTAATTATAAATCGATATGAATATAAATAATATTTTGCCACAGATTACAATAAAACTATAATAAATTATTTTTATTACTAGAGTATTGTTGTATTTTCAAAGAAAATAAATGAGAAACTTTCTATTTAATAATTTCATAGCTTTATAAAAAAACTAATTAATTGTTGTTTTTCTCTGGGGTACCTTAGGGATCTCGCTTTTTCCAAATCGTTGAAAAATAATAATTCCTAAAGTCTTTAAGTAATTCCGATTACACTTATTTGATTTAAACTGAAAAACTGACAAAATTCACTAAAAATAATATTATTCAATTGGTTGTTTAAACAGTAGAAATCTGATAGGAAACATTCAAGACTCTCTCTTACCGATGTAAATAAAAATGTATAAAGAATGCTTGAAATAAAAGTTGTAGATTTTTTTTATAATTCCTATAATTTTGATCGTAAAATCTGCCCATAACAGACAGGTAGAGAGTCAAACTATTAACTTTCAATCTGTTTGTTGCAGGGTTAAAATAAATAGTTCTGCTTCTTATCACATGGTCAGGCAACTAAATGACTGAATCATTTAAGAACAAAAGAGGTAGAGGTGTAAAAGACACTAATCAGAGTTTTCTCCTTTGAAAGTAATGAATTTCATTATACAGCCGGACCCTGTGGTGAATGAAGTGAAGGTGTCATTTGCAGAGTGGAAAATATGTGCTTTTCAGAGGGCTCGGCATGCTGATAAGCGTACTTTTCCATCCATTGAGAAAGGCAATGTAAACCACCTCACTCTTCGTTTTACTTAGTTAAACCTCTACAGGTTCAAACCAGCTTTTCGGCTGATGACCTAAACAAACGATCGTAAAATCGCGCAATCTTAAAAGATCCCATTTTTTGAGCAAAATACAGAAAATCACTAATTGACGCTAAACATTGTAGAAAAAAATATTTAAAATAAAAGTCGTCGGTTTCTTAATAGCCTACAATTTTAATTATAAAGTTTTTCCCTAAAAATGCATATTTAGGTTGTAATCTTAAAAATATTTACCACGAGAGCTCAACCTTAAGAATTTCAACAGACATGGGGCTTACCCAATCCTGTAGAGCATAAAAAATGTAATAAATGAGTTAAAAAATTGTAGGAGTTTGTTTGAGAAAATTAAAAAAAGTGTAAAATTGTACGAATAAACTACCATTAACGGTTAATCGATTTTAATGAAAATGATTGTGTCGGGTACCCTAGTGATATCTAACTTAAGTTTCAAGTTTCAACTTTGTATAAGAATAAGAAAATTTATGTCACAAGTTGTAGACAAATACATTAACAACATAAAACATATTTAACAAAAAAACAATGAAAAATAATTATTCTTATTGTAAACAATAAAAACAAAACAACCCAACAAGTTTACAAATTAATGAAAATAGTTCATAAATGAATAAAATTGTCTATTAAACTTAGTCAGGCTGAATAACTTATCAATAATTAAAGAAATAATCCGTTATTGACAATAACAATAATTTTCTTAACCCTTTCTAACCCAGTGGGGCATAGAAGTCACATTTAAGTGAAATAACAGCATAAAAATTTTAATTGTTAGCGACTACTTTGGATTAAAGAGCCCTGGTTGTGAAGTGTAATAATTTTCTATACCCTAGCCAGGAGTCGAACCTGAGATCTCCACTTTGCAGTGTAAGTTGCTGACCACTACGCCACAGAGTCAACCATTAGTTTCATTTTAACGTTAATTTCAGTTTTAAATATTAGAGAATGAATATTATATTCATTTACTAAAATAAAGTAGCATTTCTTCAAGTATGTTGAATGTACATACAAGTATATTTTTTAGACTGTAAATAGTGATTTTATCCATTTTACCAGAATTTTTGAATTCTAAAATTTTTTAAGTCTTAAATAATGCTTTGATATTAGAATCATATTTAGTTTTTTTTGCTACAAATCTAAGTTAAGAGAATATTGTTTAGGAAGCCTGAACATGATTTACTAATTCATATTGTTGGGAACTTTGATATCAAGTCCCAATGTGACGTATGTGTCACACTTTGTTGTCAGGCCATCAAACAGACTGAGGGTCTAAAAGTGATTTAATTTCACTTAAATGTCAGTAAAATATATGAAACAATGTACACATATTTAAAAAATAGTTAAAAAATTTTGGATGGAAAGGGTTAACAATAATAATCCGTTCTTGAGATACTTTTTCACACACACACACACACACACACACTCACCCAGACCATTGCTATCCCTCTACCATTACCTCTACCCATTACCATCCTCAAATGCCCTCTTACTCAAAAACTTCGAAGGTACTAAGATACTTCATCAAGCCATCTAATTCTAAATTGACTCCTTCTGGTATCATAAATCTGAGCCTTTGTCATACACCGTTCATCTATTTTCTCCAAGTGACGTAACCAGTAAATTTGCTGCGACTAAGAAGTTACAGAGTCATAAATCTGAGCCTTCAGTATCCTCTTTGTCATACGCCGTTCATCTATTCTCTCCAAGTGACGTAACCACTATATTCGCTGCGACTAAGAAGCCAGAGTCATCAAGATAAATTTCTTACTTAAATCATATTTATCATGTAAGTGAGAAGAAAAACAGGAGTATTGGGACTGGAACTACAAATAAAAATAGGTAAAACCCCTCCTCATCTTCTCCCTCTTTTAGGGGAATAAAAATGAACATCCTGGCCCCAAAAAAACTGACAATAAACTGGTTTCGCTTTAACAAGCTTAATCCGATTTGCAGCGGATGGAATAAAATCAACCGTGATGGTCGCCAACACTCAGGATATGGCACTCGAAGAAGAAAATGAATATTCATTAGGTAAGTTCACCGTATACCTTTTTTATAAATATAAGTACACAATGTAAATAATATATTTTTAGATAGAAATGCCAAACGTAGAAGGTCAATTTTAATAATTGTTTTAGTAAAGTTTACTATTTGTATAAATAAATATACACAGAGGAAGGAATACAATTACGAAATGGATAAAATAAAAATACACTAAATTCTACATTATTATTATTGTTTACTATAAATATAACCTATATTGATGGGCAAGAAAATAAATTATGTATGCATTGCCAGTTTAATTGATGGAACAGTAAGTAACAAAATCACGATTTTTAATTCTGATGAATAGATTTTCAGTTATATTTATAGGCTGCTATACAGTACGCCGTATCGTAGTGAGCTTAAAGATTGATGGATTTAGCTGCAATATTGCCGGATCGCACACTCACACAAGCATACATGTGCATTAAAATGACATATGTATTTATAAATAAAATACATTACTGATATAATACGAGTACAGCCCCGTTTCAACTTTCAGTTCATTATACAGGTGATTGAAAACTATACGACAATCTCTTGGGATCTCATTCTATAGCTAAAAATAAGAAAAAAAGTTCATATAAACATATGCCTGAAAACGCTTAGTTAGCGAGTTACGGCTAGCGAAAAATTTCACCTAGAACTTTGTACCCTCGGTGAAGTAAGGCCGTATAAAAATGTTAAAGGTAGTTACAACGATACAAATACGATTGTTTCTTAAGTTTTTAATCTGAAATAGAGTAAAATTGGTTCCAGAGCTGTAAATGCAATACTTTCAGAGATATCTTACATGAAATACAGGAATTGGTGCAAAGAAATAACACATTTTTGTGTTTAACGTAAGATTACTTCCATAAATGGTAAATAAAGGTGTATTTTCTCTTAAATAAATTTGTAGAAAATTTAATTTTGAAAAGATTCATGTGAATTACTCAGGAAAAAAATGAATAATAGATATTGAAATTTCGCTTTATTTAAAATCAAAACAGACGCACATAAAACGCACATTTTTAACTGCATAAAATATTGAGGTTGGGAATAACAGCTGATAATGATCAGCTGTTACAGCTGTTAGGAATGTGCGTTTTATGTGCGTCTGTTTTGATTTTAAATAAAGCGAAATTTCAATATCTATTATTCATTTTTTCCTGAGTAATTCACATGAATCTTTTCAAAATTAAATTTTCTACAAATTTATTTAAGAGAAAATACACCTTTATTTACCATTTATGGAAGTAATCTTACGTTAAACACAAAAATGTGTTATTTCTTTGCACCAATTCTTGTGTTTTATGTAAGATATCTCTGAAAGTAGTGCATTTACAGCTCTGAAACCAATTTTACTCTATTTCAGATTAAAAACTTAAGAAACAATCGTATTTGTATCGTTGTAACTACCTTTAACATTTTTATACGGCCTTACTTCACCGAGGGTACAAAGTTCTAGGTGAAATTTTTCGCTAGCCGTAACTCGCTAACTAAGCGTTTTCAGGGATATGTTTATATGAACTTTTTTTCTTATTTTTAGCTATAGAATGAGATCCCAAGAGATTGCCGTATAGTTTTGAATCACTCTATATATTATTTTACTTTGTGTATTTTTTTAAAACTGTGGAAGTGTTATACAGGTGAACTTTTTAAAAACTTTTCTAATGTATGTAACCTATATTTCAGCTTATCCCCAAACACTTGGGATGAAAGTTCTCGCATCTTTCTAAAATTTTAATTTTCAGCTTCATAATGATCGTCGAGGGATTTGGAACAGCCCTGTGAACAATTTATATTTTTTTAATTGAAACATCTGCCCATAACAGACAGGTGGAGTGTCAAATTTTTTACACTCAATCTGTTCGTTGCAGGGCTAAAATAAATAGTTCTGTTTCTTAACGCATGGTCAGCCAATTAAATGACTGAATCATTTAAGAATAGAAGAGTTAGAGGTGTAAAAGACACTAATCAGAGTTATCTCCTCTGAAAGTAATGAATTTCATTATTCAGCCAGACCCTGTGGTGAATGAAGTGAAGGTGTCATTTGCAGAGTGGAAAATATGTGCTTTTCAGAGGGCCCGGCATGCTGATAAGCGTACTTTTCCACTCGGTGAGGAAGGCAATGGTAAACCACCTCACTCCTCGTTTTTACTTAGTAAAACCTCTAGAGGTTCAAACCAGCCTTTCAGCTGATGACCTAAAAAACAATTGAAACATAATAAATTACAAGTTTTTTAATTTTTTCAAAAGTTAGTTTTGACTTATGAACTTTCTGAAATGACCGTTTCATTTATTGAATTTATTTTGAACTACATAAAAGGATATCACAGCATGATAAGTGTTACTATTATTTCACATCGAATTTTTACTTTCTCTTGCCTATATGAATATATAGGAAGGAAAGTATTGTTTTCATGTCGATTTTTCGAAATCGAGTTTTCACCGGATCTATACGTTTTCAGACCCCCTGAACCCAAAAAACATGTTTTTAGCGATTGGTCTGTGTGTGTGTCTGTGTATGTATGTATGTGTGTGTGTGTGTGTGTGTGTGTGTGTGTGTGTGTGTATGTGAACAGAATATCTCAAGAACGGAACATCGTACGAACTTGAAACTTAAGTTACATATCACTACCGGACCCGACACGAACATTTTCATCAAAATCGGTCAACCGGAAGTAGTAGTTTATTCGTATAATTTTTCACTTTTTTGCGATTTTCTCAAAAACTAGTCCTACGATTTTTTTAAAAATCAACTGGTTTACTACATTTTTTATGCTCTACAATATAAGGTAGGCGCCATGTTTGCTGAAATTCTGCTTGAGGCTGTTTTTACGTAAAAACATTTTCTTTTTAAGATTGCGGCTTTAATATGCATTTTAGCGCAAAACGTTATATAATAAAAGTTGTAGAGAATGTAAAATTCTACAACTTTTATTTCAAACATTTTTTTGTATAACGCTTAGTTTAGCGGTAATTTGCGATTTTCTGTTTTTTTCTCACGAAAACGTGAGAAAAATCGATTTTTTTAACATTTCGGTCTTAGTATGCATTTTACGACAAAAGTGTATATAATTAAATTTATAGAAAATTAAAAGATCTACAACTTTTGTTTAAAGTATTTTTCTCTACAGAGCCTAGTTTAGCGTGAAAGCGTGATTTTCCGTATTTGTAAGCCAAACTGAGTTCGATTGTCATTTTGCGTCATTCACTCATGATTAAAATAAGGTTATGTTTATTGAGGTTAGTTTTTGTTTATTTCTAATATTTTATTAATAATGTTAGGTTTATTATTAATTATTTGCATTGGCAAGAGAAAGTTGTGTGAGTGTTTCACACCAGATTTTTTACTTAATATTGTTTATACATTTATTTAACATTTTCAAAAATTTAGTATTGTAACATATTATCAACGAAAGGTGGTTGTTACATGCCAAACAGAGGTAAGTATTCAGAAATATCAACCCGAAGTAACATAGATGCTCAGGCTTCCTTTTTACTCTTTCTTGTAAAATTACACTCTTAATAACAGGGGGATAGGATGTGTAAATTACAAAATATCATAGTTTAACCGTAAAAGTAATAAAATTTACAATTAAACGATAATTAACTAATACAAAATTTTTTTATTACATCTACAAATAAAAGCTCAAAGTTCAAAGCTCAAACCGGGAGCATGAGTGATATTCCGGTAGAAGGCCTACATGACAGCAAGTAGAATAATTACAAGTGTTTATTGTATAAGCACAACTGGTTTCCATGCCAAGAGTCCTGGGTTTGATTACCGGTCGGTCTTTAATTTTTACACCTTTATATCACTTCATATCATTACCGACGCACAAGTTAAGGCTTGTGTACGCATCATCATTCAATAAAAATACCCATCTTCCGAAAGTGGCCATTAATAGATGTTGAAGCTGACAATGATATAACGCACACTATAGTAATTTTGATTCTATTTTAATCGTAATTGGAAAAATTTGTGAACGTAAAAGGGAATAAAAATAATAATTTGATTAATTACATTTTAGTTTATTATGTAATCAAAATAAACAGGATTAATACAAAAGTTTATAATTCCAAATAGTTTTTTTTGTATTTTTCTTTATATATTTTCTTGTTTGCGTGATTATTCATTTTGATAAAAAATAATTCTAACGTGCCGACATTGATGGATTTGCACAACTATACACATATGTAGGCCTACGTTCTTAATTCGTTAGTAGTTTCTTTAATAAAGTTCAAGGTTTTTAAATTGCCGATTATTTATTTAAAAGGAATAATAAAATATATATATATATAAATAATAAGAAGAAAGGATGGCCGAAGGTGTTTATTTACACCTGTAAAAAGCTCATTAATCTGACTTAAGAAATGATGATGTCATCATGATCATTAATGAATAATTATAAGTAAAATATTTTATACAAATTATCTATTTCATTATAAACTATTTAACAACAAGATGTAGTTATTGCGTATCAAAATAAAATTATAATACAAAAAAATATCATATTTACACTGTTTGTAAGCAGTCATTTTATGTTCTAATTGGAGCACTTGAGTCACTTATTCTGATCTTTATTATTGAAATTTTTGGAAAGAAGATTACTTTTGTCAGACTCTTAATTTAGCCGTTTCTTATAAATTTTTTGCAAAAATCTGATTTCTTTTGGAATCACAAAATTTAAATCAAATGTACGATAAACATACAAAAACACTACTCAAAAGAGATAAATATTTAAAGAAAAAAAAATAATTGAAAGAAGATAAATGTTATGCAGCTTTTTCATATTAGATGTTTTTGTGAGATAAATTTGTAGAATTAAATTTATTGTGCAAGTGTGGTTATAATCATATATTGTAACAGTGTGATTAAAATTGCTTGAATATAAGCGAGTGAGTATCTTAGAATGACCGGGTAGGGTGGTCTTAGAAAAGGAGAAAAATTCGAGATAAAGATTTTTGGCTAGATAATGGATGCGTAGATAGATGATAAGTACAGGCTACGAGAATGAGGAGTATTGTAAAAGAGAAACGAAAGATTAATGGGAATAAATAGAAAAAGAAGACTAAAATTCTACTTAGACCAGTATGGAATAGATGACAACCGGTTGATAAAACAAATTTCTAGAACAATAAAAAATAGACCTAAAGTTTTGGATAAGTAGTTAATAAAAACGAGAAACAAGATAAAGGTTAGGAGATAGGAGTCCTTTATATCTCTTGCTCGATTTTTGAACCTTATTTTGTTGGTCAGTACTGTAACAATATGCGTAAGAGATTGTGGCTTCTTATCAGCTGTAAATTAAAATTTATGACGAGAAGGAGGCATCTGAAATCTCTCTTTCAAAATATCTCAAGTAGAATCACCGTTAATATCAAACCGAATGAGAAAATAGACCTGATTAGTACCGTTTGGCAGGAAGAACGCTACTATGTTCAATTGGCGAGCATCAGTCAAAAAAAAAAGATTTATTAAACGAAATTAAGAAATCCGGGACACTAATCCCATATTTTTTTGGCTTGTATCTTAGTTAGTTCTCCACAGTATTTTAGAATGCGTAAATTTAAATTTGCCAACAACAAGCCGGTGGGGTGTTAAAATATTTTTTCACTCGACCTAATATTTCGGGGTTACAATCTTATTATTATTATTATTATTGGCGAATTCTCCTTGGATAGAAGACGTTAAGCATCATGACTCAATTTCGTCATTTGTTTTTCTTATTAGTCCAGTAGGCCTTCATTGTTTCCGAGAAAGCTTTTTTGCGGTTTTCAGACCACTTTGGTCTAAACTGCTTCTCTCTTGAGGGCTCTGAAACTTTCCACTTGTCTACCTTGTGACGGAATAAGTTTTTATTAAAAATTTCAGTTTGATGTATATTTGCGCTTTTTAGGTCCTTACGAATTTCGTCCAGCCAAGGTGTTGAAATTTTAAGTTTTGTAATATATTCAATTATTCTTTTTGTTAGCCTATCCTCCTACAATCTGTTAAGATGTCCAAAGAACTTCAACCGCCTTTTACGCATGTCAATTTCAATGTTTGAATAGCAATCTTATTATTATTATTTTTTTTTTTTTTTGGTTTAACGTCCGACTGTTCTGCAATTACTGCTAACGCAGACGGTGAAGGATGAAATGATTTTTTGTAACGATTGAAAATTACAATCAATTAATCTGTTTCGTATCACATGGTCAGCGAATTATAAGACTAATCCATTTAAGAATAGAAGAGGTAAAGGTACATAAGATTCTACTATAGTCACAGTTATCTCCTCTGAGAGAAATGAATTTCATTATGCAGCCAGACCCTGTGGTCAATGAAGTGAAGGTGTCATTTTGCACGGTGAAATAAGATGATTTTTAGAGGCGTGTCAAGCTGATAAGCGTACTTTTCCATTCAATGAAAAAGGCATTGGTAAATCACTTCACTCCACGTTTTACTAAGGAAACCCGCTAGAGTTTCAAACCAGTTTCTCGGCTGATGATTTAAACAGCAAATTTAACAGTTCATCATTTACCTATTATTAAGTTAACTGAGGAATTGGATTTGAAATAAACAATATTGTTATCATTCCTATAAGAACGCATAAATTTCCATTTGCAGGACGTTAAAAACAACAGCCGATAATAGTTCATAAAATTGTGATGTTCGAACGAGCGATCTACTTTAGCTTACGAAGGGCTATTACTGTGTAATGCATTCCTATCGGGATAATAATATTTTTGCGTTTGTACTTTGGATACTGCGTTTTACAGACTGCCGGGGCCAAACTAATTTTCTAGTGTTGAGTTCTGTAAAGATTTCTTGTTGAAAGATATATATTTAGGCACTTGGTGCAGATGTTACTCATACATTATCTATTAACTAACAGTTTAACTAGGAATAAATTTAAATCGTTACCTAAAAAATCTGGTGTGAAACACTCACACAACTTTCTCTTGCCAATGCAAATAATTAATAATAAACCTAACATTATTAATAAAATATTAGAAATAAACAAAAACTAACCTCAAAAACATAACCTTATTTTAATCATGAGTGAATGACGCAAAATGACAATCGAACTCAGTTTGGCTTAAAAATACGGAAAATCACGCTTTCACGCTAAACTAGGCTCTGTAGAGAAAAATGCTCTAAACAAAAGTTGTAGATCTTTTAATTTTCTATAAATTTAATTATATACACTTTTGTCGTAAAATGCATACTAAGACCGAAATGTTAAAAAAATCAATTTTTCTCACGTTTTCGTGAGAAAAAAAAACAGATAATCGCAAATTACCGCTAAACTAAGCGTTATACAAAAAAATGTTTGAAATAAAAGTTGTAGAATTTTACATTTTCTACAACTTTTATTATATAACGTTTTGCGCTAAAATGCATATTAAAGCCGCAATCTTAAAAAGAAAATGTTTTTACGTAAAAACAGCCTCAAGCAGAATTTCAGCAAACATGGCGCCTACCCTATATTGTAGAGCATAAAAAATGTAGTAAACCAGACGATTTTAAAAAAAATCGTAGGACTAGTTTTTGAGAAAATCGCAAAAAAGTGAAAAATTATACGAATAAACTACTACTTCCGGTTGACCGATTTTGATGAAAATGTTCGTGTCGGGTCCGGTAGTGATATGTAACTTAAGTTTCAAGTTTCAAGTTCGTACAATGTTCCGTTCTTGAGATATTCTGTTCACACACACGCACACACACACACACACACACGCACAGACACACACACACAGACCAATCGCTAAAAACATGTTTTTTGGGTTCAGGGGGTCTGAAAACGTATAGATCCGGTGAAAACTCGATTTCGAAAAATCGACATGAAAACAATACTTTCCTTCCTATTCATATAGGCAAGAGAAAGTAAAAAATGATTGAAGTACGTTATTAAGGTTTTGACCATTTTAGAAAAGTTATAAGTAAATCTAATATAACTGATTTTATTACTACTGATATTATAAATTATCTTCTGATACATAAAACGAATAAAATAATGTGTTGCGTGAATAGGGCGGACAACGTTGACAGTGACGAACGTGTGACGTCAAAGGCAGAGATTATATGTGACCAATCAGAGTCTAGTATTCTCAGCCAATGTACAAGCTGCAAATCTAACCAATAAAATGTCTTGTTAGACGTCATTTTGATTGGTTAATATTGTTCAATCAGAGAGCTTGTTGTACTCCACTACGTCAGACTGATATCAACCAATCACTTTGTCTTATTCAGTGTAACGTCATTTGACGGAATGCTGCTTTCTGATTGGTACAGTACTTTTACATATCAGGACGTTGAGTACGTGTTAAACATAAGGTCAACCTATCGTCACCGTATAGTTAACGATACGGCAGAATATATCAGCGTAATTTCTATTTAAGTGATATACATTCCAGTTATGATATCACCTACTAAATACGTTCTAACACATATTACATAACCTCCAGGTACTGAACGAAATTAGAATTATTTTTTGTTACTGCATAATATTTACACGTGCTATTTTAAAATTAACAATGTTCATTAAAGAAGTCGGAAGGAATATTTGGAAAACTCAAACTATTAGGAATAACATAAAAATTAACCTTCTAGTTTTTCTAGATGACATGACAATCATTTCTAGGAATACGGAAACAGTGATAGAACAAATTACCATGTTTAAAGAACAAGGAGAAAAGCAGGACTATGGATTTCTTTTGAAAAAAAAACTAAATATATAATAAAAAATCAGCATCGCTTCACTTGAATGAACAATACGGAAAAAATTGAAAAGTTAATAGGTTTAAATAACTCGGGGAGACAATAAAACTGAAGACCAGCTAAAAGGAAGGGAAGAGCAGCAGACAAGGATGGCCGCTGTTTTCCGAAAAACTCACCACCTATATAAGAAGAAAGCCAAGACTACACATTATAATACTGCGATATAATCTGCGAGTCTGTACGCGAGTGACCAAGAATGACCAAAATGGCTGGTCTTAGAAGAGCAGAGAAATTTGAGAGAAAGACCCTTTACAAGCTAATGGGTCCAAACATAGTAAACGGATTGTAACTATCCGACTCGTCTTATGTACAAAACTGCATCAAAAATTGGTTTCTTTTGGAATTACAAAGTTTAAATCAAATGTACGATAAAAGTACTCATAACATAACTCAAAAGAGATAGGACTAAATATTAAAAAAATAAAAGTTTATAAAAATATTAAATTTTAAAATAAAATAAATAAAAAACAAAATAAATAAATTGTTTTAATTTCGGCCAACTATCGTCTTGGGAACCCATGTTAATATTAATTTGTAACTGTAACCTCTAACTGGTCACAAGTACGAAAAGAACTCAACAATACAAGTACAAGAAAAACAACTTAGAAGTACGAGAAAAACCAATGATTAAATGAAAACTACTCTACGGATACCCTGTATATTATAATGAATGACAAAAAAAGTTTGTAATTCATTAAACTATAGATCAAAAACGTCGGATACGTGGTTGAAAGAATAAAAAGGGATAATGAAAAAAACTAGATTAAACCGAAAAAATATAATGGATCGAAACAAATTCAACAACCGATTATTGACTCGAAGGGCTTCCAAAAAGAGCAAAAACAGAACATTCGATGAAAGGATACAGGAGAAAAGCTTACACAAGAGCTTCCAGAAATGTCTAAAGTCACTTTTCGGGGTCTAAAATTGTCCCTATACGAAAAAAGGTTTAATTGGTATATTGAAGTTCTAAAATTTAAAAAACTAAAAATTTGGTACAATCTTTTGCAATAATTTTAAATCAATAGTTATCATGATTTATAAATAACTGAAGAAAGATCTAAAATTTAAATTAAGTATAAAATAACATTTAACGGATAGTATGTGCAAGTGTGGTATTAGTACACTTACCAGAATGACTAATGTAACATTCAACACATGTGTAATCTTTGTACTGCTTTTGTAATTCAGAAGGATGTATTCATCGCTTGCTTTTGTTTACCGTTAATTTTAGACACCTTAAAACTTTTACACAACTGAAAATTACATATACAATATACAACATTTATATAAAATGTAGTAATTTAACACTATTAAGAATATTTAAAAGTACTTGAATTGGCGGCCAGCACACCGGATGTCTATCTGATTGCGATAGACAATTTCTACAGTTCTGTTCTATTACAGGCCGACGTTTCATCCTATCAAACTTACTATGTATGTAATGAGGTCAAGTCTCCATGTCTGGCCAATTTTTTTTTCTTTTTTCTGTTATTACGAAAAACATATTCTTATCAATTACAGTATATAAGTTTGCACTATTACTAGCTTTTTAAACTTATTTTATTTTTTAACTGTAAAAGAATCGAGAAAATGATCAGAGTGCTTAATTCATTTTTTTTTAAGTAAAAAATGACCTTATTGGCTTAGAGAAGGACGTTAACTACCGATAGTGCTCCAGAAGATTAAAATTGCGTTAAATTAAAATTTGCAATTAAATTTTTAGTTGTGTTGATTCACTAAACATCGAGCATATGAGCTCGATTTACGTTCAGTTAAATTTTCATAAATATAAAACATTCACAACTCTTATTAGTGGAAAACATTTTTGTCAATGTAGTAGCTTTAAATATAATTTAAAAGGAATTTTAAATGATTTATATTAATATGATTTCTTAACTAATATTACAATTAAAATAAAAATGAAAAATATTTTCTTACAAAATATGGTGGTGAAACTAATTCAGCACGGGAAATAGAGAGAGATTTTGTGTGAATCGGTTTTCGTTTTCTGGAAGCGTTCGTTTAAAATGTCTATAAGATTCATGAATATTTTTGATAACGTATGCTACTTTTTATTTTTTATTTATTTAATGTCGCATCAACTGCAAGGTCATTAGCGACGACGTTTGGGTATACCCTAAGTGTAAGTAATGAGGATGAAATGATTTTTTTTGTAACGTACGAAAATAGGCCGTGCCTGAGTGGGATTCGAACCCAGGACCGTATGATGAGAGGCGAGCGCGTTACCAACTACGCCAATGCGGCCGGCCGTATGATATTTGTTAAGTCGCTATGCAACGTTACGTTAGTTACCTATGTCCCAAGGTGCGTCTGCAATAATCCGTATGCACACGCCCTTGGATTGGAAGCGTAGTAATTTCACGATTACTTAGGTCTTAATAGAGACTAATACCCGACACCTGTACTATTGTATTCTAAATAGATCGGAGTAGCGAGATTTGTAAAATAACACATTTAAGTGAAGAGGGAGTTTTGATTAAAAAAACGTAAAGAGTTGTTTTCGTCTACCTTCGAGTAGCTCTCTTTTCAAGTCAATACTACTGTTCCAAGCCAGTTGTCTGGCAATATGCAAACCTATAAAGCGATTTTTATCAATCTTTGGTAGGGTGATTCGTTCAAAGAAAACGTTTCTATGTAACGTGAAGGTGACGTGAGTTGTCTTCTTTTGGGTTTACTTTAAAACTAAATGAAAAATTTCAAATAAACAGTTAAAACTTCTTTACTATCCGGTCAATTTCAAATCAACTCTACCTTTCCATCAAAAGTTGGCAACTTACAAAGTTTGCTCTGTCTAAACGGACTTAAAAATTCAGCTATTCGGCTGATCAAAGAAAAGTAACTTTCAAAAAAATACAAGCTTTCCAATAAAAATATTTCCGTATTACAACATTTACATATATTATTACAAATATAATGAAGCTAAATTTAAAAAAATAAAGGTAGTATTTAAGTCACAAAACAAACAAATGTGTTTGGTGCCTGCATTTTAGCTTTTGTATCTTACCACCATTTTCCAAGAAATTGTTTCCCAAATAGTTTTTTTACGATTTTCTGTAAGCCATTTCTGTAAAGCCATTTTCTGTAAGTTAGAGTAAAATTTTAAATCTTTTTAACTGTTGAAATAAATAGACCTTTGCGTGATGCGTTTCTGTTTTATGTACAAGAACGCATCTCTTAGAAGTTACAGGACGTTTCACTCAACACACTTGATAATTTGTTTTTTTTTAGTAACTGGATGCGTCCCGTATAATTAAATTTCGTAGGTCCAGACCAGTTTGAGAACGGTTTTGTAAGTTATATTAAAATTTTGTTTTGAAGCGACATTAACTCATAATATTAATTCATTTTAACATTTTTTTCAAGATACAAACTCAGAACCCTCTGCTGAAGAATGTGTACGCAATGACTGAGCCAACGAGGTTAGCCTTCCTTTTATTTGTTTTTAATAAAGAACAATAATAATATAAATGGATGATCTACACTAAAACATGCAAAACTAACTATTATTATGAATATTATGAAATGTGGCATCCTTGTTGCCTATTTAGCCCCTTCATTTCACACTTTGATACAATTGTACTGAATTTAGAGTTCGATCTAATTACAGTACGTATTAGCCTACCACCTACCACGAAGGAATCAAACTTTGTACAGCGGGAAACTTTCAACATGTTTATAATCTCTTATAAATTTCAGTGGAAGGAGTGTAATTCGGCTTACAACCTAAATTGAAACACTAGAACAATTAAAACACTAAAACAAAAAGCATGGTGAGTAAAACTCTCACACGACTTTCTCTTGCTAACGTAAATAATCAAAGGTATAACCTACGTTTAAAATCATAAATAAACAATGTAATATTAAAACATTGTATACATTTACAGGAATACACTACCACGTCCGTACGACCAATTTTGATAATAAAGTTCGGGTTGGATTCCCTAGCGGTACCTAGGGTACTAGCGGTACATCATCATCTGTTAAGGATTAGGCTCAATAGCCTGTTCAGGCATTCATCTCTTTTTAGGTCTTCCCAAGCCTCGCTTCCCTCTAGGTTTATATTTCCATGTACGTAGAGGAAGTCTGTGTGCAGGCGTGCGAAATAAATGGAACCTAATTTTTGTCCCACACTTCAACTTCGTACGATATTCCATTCTTGAGATATTTTGTTCACATAGACACACATACATGTACGCATACGTGCATACAACACACACACACACCCACATCCACACGCACGCGTGCGCGCACACAAACAGACCAATCACTTAAAACAAGTTTTTCTGGGTTGAGGGGGCTTGAAAACTTGATTTCGAAAAACCGACGTGAAAACAATATAGGCATATGGCAAGAGAAAGTAATCTAATATATAGCTTGGCTGTTTGTTTAGCCGTTTATTGCTAAGTATTCCAAAATGCTGAAATACAAAATATGGATTCATATAAAAATCACTGTTTTGCCATTTTTTCCCATAAAATTAAGTTAATCTTGAATGTCTTTTGAAACTTTTCTGGGATGATTATGCCTAAATATAAGTCTTGTACTGTGCGTAGTTAACCGATATAAGTCGATATAAAGTTATAGAAATGAAGAATCTGATCGGGAATCGAACCCGGAATTATACTAAAGTACTGTAGATTGATTCGGATTATTACCAAAGTGATTTAATACTGTTGTTTTATCTTCATTAGATATTTCACTAATGCTAGCAAGTTAATAAGTTCACGCAACGTGCAAATACAATTCGTACTTAAAGATATAGATATCCCATTAATGAATAATGAAATAACTTATTATTTACAGACAATAAAGAATGTAAGTAATCAAAACGACTTTTCTATTATTGTTAGTAATCGTGGGAATTTCATTCGACAAATGGGTCACGAATTCTTAAATACCTTGGAAATTTAAAAATCTATTGTTAATAATTATTTCATTGCCAGTGAAGGGTATCGGAAGATTCTTAGTCCATCCTTATCATCCATTATGATGTGACGAATCGTAATACCCTAAATAATGTAGTCGTAGCCTACCTATTTCAAAATGTTACATGTTTTCTGTTCTGTTAAGTAACATTTAATCCATCCCTATTGTTAGTTGTCACGACTTTCATTAAATACTATATCTTCAATTGTTTCATGTTTTATTGTCATAATGAATGATGCATACTCACGATATAACTGTTTACAACTAAACGAAATAAAACGATTACAACATTTCAACTAATACAATAATTGATCAATTTTTTTTTGAGTAATCTTCATCTAAATTGATTGTTGAAGTTCCTGTTAAAAATTATAAGTAAATAATGTACAGCCAGACCCTGTGGTGAATGAAGTGAAAGTTTTATTTACAGGGTGGAAAGTAGATGCTTTTCAGAGATCCTGGCATGCTGATAAGCATACATTTTTTATCAGTGAGTGTTGGCAATTGTAAACCACCTCACTCCTCGTTTTACTTAGAAAAGCATCTAGAGATTCAAACCAGCCGAAAGGCTGATGACCTAAACACAACACAAGTAAATATTTACTTATCATTTGAATTTAATTTTTGACTTGGTTTCATTTAGTAAATCAGATTACTTTAATTACGACAGTAAAAGAATTGTATTTAAAAAAATAAGATGAAAACAAATCGCAACAAAAAAATGACGTTTACTTTTAGACGGCAAAACTGCCCAACCGTTACCCATTTATAATATTCCGCTACCTCACATTACTCAAACACGCTACTTAGGCTTACACTTGGACAGAAAACTTACATGGAACGCACATGTTACACACACACACACGCCACAAACTCAAAACACGCCTCTATCAACTGAAACGCTTATTCGATAGACATTCTACATTAAACATGTCACACAAACTAACAATCTACAAGAAAGTCTTAACACCAATCTGGACATATGGAGTTCAACATTGGGGATCTGCTTAACCTTCACACACGAAACGTATTCAAGCGATTCAGAACAAGATTCTACGAACGATAACGCAATGCCCCTTTTACATCACAAACTCAATATTGCACAAAGAATTACAAATCCCATACGTAATTGATGTCGCGAAACAACTATACAAGACGATGCATGACATTGAATTACATGAAAACCCTCTCATACAAAACATGTACACTAGGGCGATACCGGGTACTCAGCGCAGACGTTTGAAGCGCCTCTGGCCAAGAGATCTTCTTGGCCAACTGTAGGACTGTGGTGATGACTGCACGCTCCTTCAAGTAAATCAAGTTTTGAAATATTAGCTTCACGTTTAGAAATTGTTTTATTAATTTAATAACAGAAACTAAATTTCAATTACAAGTGTCAAAAAAATAAGAATACCCAAATTTCGTTTTTTGAATATATATTTTATGAATTTCTTAGGTGTTTTGCACTGTAAAATTATTACAGAAACGGTTGTTTATTGTAAGAATTGTTTTTGTATTGGGTAGATTGTGTTGAGAAAGGATACTCAATTGCGATGACTAAGATGTTTTTCTAGGAAATCGAAAATAGTACAAACGTTTGTTTTGTTCAACAATAGCCGCGATTTTGTTAGAAATATCTCGTAATTGTTCAAAAAGAACAACTAACTATCAGACAGCAGGTATAAAAACAGTTAGCACCTTTGTGCTAAGCACTTTGTTGTATTATGGGTCTGTCAATACCTGATTTTGTAAATGGAAAATGTCTGTCCGGCTGTCCAAAATAGTGCGTTACGGGATCGGTTCTGAGTTACGTTAATTGTGCTTGCGGGTGGTAGTAAGTGTTTGTGAACAGGTAATCCTTCGGTTCTTAAGAACAGTATTCTTTTTTTAGTCAAGTTAGTTAAGCTAAATTTTAAAATTTCTTTAAGCAACTCCCTACTTGATTCGATTTACGGCTTCTAATGAAATTAAATTATACTAAGATTTAATTAAAAACTTCTTTTTAAACAATATTTGTGGTTTTGTTGTCCTGTGGCAGCAAAAGAAATCGGTTTTCTGCACTTTAAGCTTTAGATAATACAACATTAAATTATCCTCATGCCTCAAATCGATCCTCACTGCTTTATGTTTGTTCCTGAGATCTTTTCAGTTGACAATGAATTATTGCACGTTTTTATCTTACAGCGTAAAGGGGAGTGCTATACCTCGAAAATCGAAAAAAATCGATTTTTATAATTTTGGCGTCATTGCCTTCTGTATCTTTTTCTGTGTAATTACATATAAAAATTATAACTATACGATAGAAATTACGGAAGCTACGCAGATTTTTGTTAAGTAATGTTTTGACCAAATTTCTTTTGAGTTAATCTGTGGAAACAATTAAGAGTTGCGATATTCAAAGAACACAGAAAGCTGAGAAGGCAATGGAAAGTCAGAAGCAAGACAAGAGAAGAAAAGAGAAAATTATTTGAGGAAAAAGAACAGACCGGTGAGGATCAATATTACGATGCAGGCCGATTTTACGGCAAGTAAAACTTTACAGCTCATTTCCTACAAATTCACTTTTTTCCATAAAGGTACAGTTTTCTCAAAAACTATTTGACTTTGAAGGTTGAATTTTTGAGCATGTTTGCCAGTTTAATTGTGGCATAGGGTACTAGAATCATTGCACTATTCTTACTAAGTTCAAAATAAAAAATCTGGTGTGAAACACTCACACAACTTTCTCTTGCCAATGCAAATAATTAATAATAAACCTAACATTATTAATAAAATATTAGAAATAAACAAAAACTAACCTCAAAAACATAACCTTATTTTAATCATGAGTGAATGACGCAAAATGACAATCGAACTCAGTTTGGCTTAAAAATACGGAAAATCACGCTTTCACGCTAAACTAGGCTCTGTAGAGAAAAATGCTCTAAACAAAAGTTGTAGATCTTTTAATTTTCTATAAATTTAATTATATACACTTTTGTCGTAAAATGCATACTAAGACCGAAATGTTAAAAAAATCGATTTTTCTCACGTTTTCGTGAGAAAAAAAACAGAAAATCGCAAATTACCGCTAAACTAAGCGTTATACAAAAAAATGTTTGAAATAAAAGTTGTAGAATTTTACATTCTCTACAACTTTTATTATATAACGTTTTGCGCTAAAATGCATATTAAAGCCGCAATCTTAAAAAGAAAATGTTTTTACGTAAAAACAGCCTCAAGCAGAATTTCAGCAAACGTGGCGCCTACCCTATATTGTAGAGCATAAAAAATGTAGTAAACCAGTTGATTTTAAAAAAAATCGTAGGACTAGTTTTTGAGAAAATCGCAAAAAAGTGAAAAATTATACGAATAAACTACTACTTCCGGTTGACCGATTTTGATGAAAATGTTCGTGTCGGGTCTGGTAGTGATATGTAACTTAAGTTTCAAGTTTCAAGATCGTACAATGTTCCGTTCTTGAGCTATTCTGTTCACACACATACACACGCACACACACACACACACACACGCACGCACGCACGCACACACATACACACACACACAGACACACACACACACACAGACCAATTGCTAAAAACATGTTTTTTGGGTTCAGGGGGTCTGAAAACGTATAGATACGGTGAAAACTCGATTTCGAAAAATCGACATGAAAACAATACTTTCCTTCCTATATATTCATATAGGCAAGAGAAAGTAAAAAAATTCTACAAAAAGTTAAATTGTTTTTGCATTTTTCAAAAAAAAAATTCTCGAAATGCTATCGCTAGCTCTATATTAATAATTCTAGTACCAGAGCTTAAAAATATGTCATAGAAAAGGTACAAAAAAGATAAAGTTCTAACTCTTAAAAGTTTCTTAGAAACGTGTACCTAAAAAGAGGTAAATTCAACATGGGTTGGATAGGAGATATTGTGCTCCCCTTAAACTGCTCTCGCAATTGTACGCGTTTAAATCCGAATCACAGCTGTACAAATAAAACTGATTAGCACTAGAAAACAAGAAACTTTATTGATATTGATATCAGTACGCTAGATAATAACTAAATATCTATTTCAAGAAAAAGTAAAGTCTAGCCTTTCTAAGTTTGCTCCTACTGTAAACAAATAATGACGTCACTAAGCATGCGCATTATATAAAAATGTGTACACGCTGATTAAAAAGTAACAACAAAATACCTTCAGAAGTATTTAAATACAAAATACTTTTAAAAGTACTTTTCTAAATAAAATTGTTAGGCCTACATCATGTTATGACTGATGTTTTTAGTACTTTAAGTACTTATAATTTAAAAAATAGTTAACTTAATAGGAATACGACACCGTAAAGTCACGGACTCTAGCGTGCACCATGTAGTAGGTGGCTTTTGTTTGTTGACAGTAGGAGCAAACTAAGAACGGCTGAACTGTAGGTGTTTTTTATCCCTAATATGTGTTTCCAGCTATCTGTTCAATTTAAGAGCAATAGACAACTGCAGGACCCACGATGAGGATGATTATGTATGACGTGTAATGAGGTCTTGTACAGACTATAAACATAAATACAGACTATAGATATGGTTAATTGAACCCTTTTTTTATTTCCTAATGATGGTGTACGTTGCAATCTGTTCAATTCAGAACAATAAGCAATCCCATGACTCAATGAGATGAGAAAGATGTGTATGACGTGTAATAGAGGTACAGTCTTGTACAGACCCAGGCCGACAATTCCTGAAAGGGTAGTATGGTTAATTGAACCCCAACCATCAAAGTACACCGGTAACCACTGTCTAGTAATCAAATCCGTATAAAAGTACTTTCACTAGAACTACCTAGGTATATAACTACCTTCACTAGAATTTGAACCAGGAATCTTCTTCTCCGAAAATCAGCTGTTTTACAGCTGATTCTGTGGATGACTTTACCTCTAGACCAACCCGGTGGGTCAATTGAAACCTACCGATGAAAGTACCCCCATAACCACTGTCTAGAATTTAAATCCGTATAAAATATACAATTACCTTTACGGGGATTTGATCCGCGGATCGTTTTCGAAAATCAGCTGTTAAACAGCTGACTCACGGCGATGGCTTTACCACTAGACCAACTTGGTGGGTACGAAAAAGTGGACAAAATATATATCTTACAAAAATGGTACGATCTCTTTGATATTTGGAAGATATACATAACTTTCTTTTGTAAAAATCGAATGTGACATTATTTTTCGAATATCTTTCCCGTAAATGAATTATGGAACTTGAACGGTAGGTTTCCACTTATAATAATTTCCAAACCCTAGCAGTGAATCGAACCTGGGTCCTTTCCGCTTTGTAGAATACTGCGCTAACCAATACTCCACGAAGTTTTTTTTTTAATAACATTATTTGCAATCAGTAACCACGAAGTTGATCGTAAAAACTTTTTATGTATAATGAACAAGTTTTTTTTTTTTTTATTTTTTTTTTAGCTTTTATTTGTTATCGGTAACTGTACATTGTTGACAACTACCCAATTTGATCTCTGCTTTGCTGTATTATTTGACGTGAATTAACATGAGTTTGAACAGGGACTCCCAGTAGAGTTTGTTAATGGATGGCTGTCAGCTGGTCACCATGCAAAGTCGTTTGCCCAACCGGTGTTACTTAACAAATAATAGCGTTTTTCTACCAGCTGACTGACTGGGCTTGCCTGGAGGCCATTTATTTATTTAATTTGTAATAATTAGAATATTATTGTCATACTATTTTTATATCAATATTATTATCAATGTAAAGTTGTTAATGTCATTTCTCAATGGATTCGTGATAAGCAGAAATAAATATTTATTTATAATATAATATTCACAATGACCTTAATATCCATAGTTACGTTAAAAATTGCATTACTTTTATTATTTTTAACTAAAGAACCGGAAGTACCGGAAGCTACTGTAACATATTACATCAAAATCAAAATCAGATTTAAACTGTATTGTTTAAATTATTATGTGTGGAGCCAATGGACGTAAAAATCTGTTTCGTCACAATATAAAAATGTCAAAATGCAGTTTTAGTAAATTACATCTGATTTTATGTACAAATTATATTAAATAGAACATTTTGTTTGTTTTTTCTAAAGTTTTGTTTAGGGAATTTAAATTATGTTTTTACGATTAGTAAATAAGACGCTAGATTTAGAATAAAATCCTGTTTTTATTAATGAACTAAAAGTTATTATCTCACTGATGTTCTGCAAGAGATCTCTTGACGATTGGTGTTTAAGTACCAATCTTCATTGGTGTTGACCTGGTACTTACAATGTGTTCATTGCGTAAATAAACTTATATGTGTGTGGTAAATCTTTAATGCGGACTTATGTAAAATTTTTCAGCTAGATCAGATAAATATGGGAGTTGTAGATCATTGTTAATTGTGCGAATAATTTTGTTTTGGATAATCAGGATGCAATTAAAGTATACATGCGTTTGGTGAGCTCAGTTGTTACCTATGGCTATAAAGTGTAAGCTTTGTTAGAAATAGGCCTAGATTGCAGCATATTGACAAGATTTTAAACTTTAAAGAAGGGATTTAATGAGGATTTTTGGGCCGGAAGGGAAAGGAGATGACTGTTGAGTATATAAATATAAAGAACTGAATTCAATAAAGTTCGTATAATACGCTAATGGTTAATTGGATTTTCTGCTAAATTTTGATATAAAATTATTGAAATAAAACAAAATTATACCCGGGTAAAGCCGGGACGGGCAGCTAGTCATTTATAAATCGCATACTTGTAAGATCCTGTAAAGTCCCGTAAAGTAAGTTACACTTACCTTTAGAGGTAAGCCTATTCTACTTGTATACCGGTTAAGACGCTTTTCCGACTAACATGCTAACATTGATCAAACGTATCTCTTAAAAATCGTATTGAAAGGATTTTTTTTGGCTTAAATTTTATTTTTATTTGCAACTGTACATTTTTTGTTTAAAGCACAACTAATAAATGTGATGGAATGAATGAGGAATGGCGGGAATGTGACGTGAATGTGAATCGATACAGTGACCGATTTTGGCGTGAAATTTTGCAAGGAATGTGGTGCCAATATTTTTCAATGATAATGCTTTATAAACAATGATGGATGATTTTTTTTATATGAAATGATTTTTTTGTTTTTATGAAATGACTCAGGCATGATAAGTTAAATAGATTTTTTTTATGGTGGTCGGAGAAGATCCCTATTCCACCTTCGTTTCAGTCGTCTGTTAACAGGGAGATCGTTAGTTGAAAGAGACTGAACATTTGGATTTATGTGGTCAATTGTCTTTGTGTGTAATGAGTTGTATGTTGCGTTTACAATGTCTTAAACCGTTGGTATTTTCAGGTCTTTGTGAAGGGTATGATTGGTTACGTAAATAGATGTGTTTGTTATTGTTTTTAGTGCTTTTGACTTGTGTCGTTGAAGAATATTCAGTGTTGTATTATGACAGGCTCCAAAAATTGGTCCACCATATAACCAAATTGGCCGTACTAGTGATTTATAGAGGATGTCTTTTAAGTATAGAGGTAGCGAGGACTTGCGACCTAAGACGCCATACAACATACGAAACCGTGAGTCTGAGATTGCTCTGATGTTTGCAACGTGTGGTTTCCACGTGAGACATCTGTCAAGTATTAAACCAAGGTACGTAATTTTTTCTAAAACTGTAAGCCTAGTATTGTCAATGCGTAAATTTGGGCAACCAACAGACCGAAGTGTGAAAGTTACCTGTTGTGATTTGGAAACGTTCGGTTTAAACGAATTTAAATGTGCTATTATTGAAGTTTTAATAACTGATTGTTCCTCATTTACTTATTAAGACGTTAGGTAATTCAAAAAAGGCTTTCGGAAATTCGCCTGAACAAAAACAATTGTCATGAAATGTAGTAAACTGAAATTAACATGAAATTTTCATACATTATTTTTTTAAAGAGTACATGAACTCAGGTTTTTGCACAGTCACGAGAAAGTAAAAAAAACGAACAATATAAGATGTTAACTAAAATACAGTTTTCCGCTAATTTCTAATTCATAATTCGACAGAAAGAAATTATTGATTCTACTACCTTTAATAGAAAGTTATTTACAGTAGGCTTAATGAATTTGATACCGACTCATAAATAAGAACGTACTAGGTATCAATAAAAAAAAAAAATCGGATATAACTTTTCTAGGAAATTAATGTAATGGTATATATTTCGTTGTTGTATAGATGAACGATTTTACGGCAGTTGATTTGCATTTTAAATATTGAATGAATATGCGTATCTAGTTATAATATAATAACCGCATCGTAAATAATTTTTAAGAAAAATAAATAAGGAAATAAAAATTAGTTCTGTATAATTTCATTAAATTTTAAAATCATATGATTAAATATAAAAGAAAAAAACTGAAAACCATCTTCTATTTTTGTATGTACAAATAATTACATTATAATAATTATTTTAATTTCAGCTTATTGTTATTATTTATTTCATATTTTCTTTTCTTAACGCAGGACTCGTACTTTCAATAGAAGTTCCGATTACATGTTATAACACTCTAATAAAACTATAGTCTAAAAAAAGAAACTAAAATTTTACTTACATTACTAGATAATACTTGACAACTGCTAAACAAAAGCAGAATCACATGGGCAAAACTGGAACATGTTGTGGCCATTTTACGATACCAGTTCACTGAAACAAAAAGATAAACTTATTAAACTTCTGTTGATGTTTAAATAATACAAGTATAATCAGTAATGTATAGATAATTTATAATGTCTTAGATTTTATTATTAATGAAGCGGTGATGGCAACAAGAGCTTAACTGGTAAAACAAAACTATAGTCCAGCCTCTCTTAGTTTGCTCCTAATGTAAACAAATAATGACGTCACTGAGCATGCACATTATATCAAAATGTGTACACGCTGATTAAAAAGTAACTACAAAATACTTTTAAAAGTATTTTTATAAATGAATTGTTAGGCCTACATCATATCATGACTGATGTTTTTAATACTTTAAGTACTTATAATTTAAAAAATAGTTAACTTAATAGGAATACGACATCCGTAAAGTCGCAGACTCTAGCGTGCACCCTGTAGTAGGTGGCTTTTGTTTGTTGACAGTAGGAGCAAACTAAGAACGGCTCAACTGTACCTCATATTGGCCCTTGTTGCACTCACTCGTGCAACACGGATATTTCAAATGCTCATATTTAGCCAGCAAATGTTACAATTAGGCCAATACATGTCAAAACATGTAGTAGGCTATATAATTTGAAAAAAGAAAAAGTTAAAAATTGAAAAAGTCATTCTTGAGAAAAATGGTTGGATAGGCCCGTGTTGCCGCATTGCTCTTATTATTATCATTAATAATATTATTATAATAAATATTTAGAACTTATTATTTAATCAGCTTTGTTTCAGAAAGTCTATTATCTTCTTCTAAAACTCTAACCGTGTCGCAAATCCTCTTTAATTATTTCTTCATTTTTAATTTCATCTTAAATCCCTGTATCTTCTTAAGTTTTCTAATACGTGCTTAACAGGGAGAGGTAAATCACAGTTCCCGTACATTGGTATCATTTAACCATGTTTCTAAAGATCAACCTGGTATGTCCAATCCTGGTGTGGTCAATACCAGAATCGTACCAAGGTCCTTCTGCGCCCTTGGTGAGTGTGACAAATATGTGTCCTCCATTTCCGGGAGATATTAATAAATAATGATTATATTTAATAAACTGAAAAATGTTTTCCATTAACCTGAAATTTTTATTACTTGATAAATTGTACCAGTTTAAAAAAGAAGGATTTTTTGTTGTTAATTTTCCCTTCTTTTTGTACCTGCGCCCTTAACGTGGGCACATCTTGCCACCGCCTTGCACGGCTGTGGTCAATACCACTGATTTCTTCCTCGTAAGATTTGTTCCGTATCTCTATTTTGATGTTATTTATTATTTCATATTTTAACTGAGTTGTTAATATCTCCATTTTCTTAAACACTCTTTCATTAGAAAAAGAGAAATTGCCTTTGTAAACTATATTTTGTTGAAAAAACTATAAATTCATATTTTAATTTTTGAAACCATTATTAGAATTAAACGTGGTATTTTAAGTCCGTACTTGAATGTTGTTAAGAGAATATTGTAGACATCTTTGTGTTGATTGAGTATTATTTCTTTTATAAAAAATTGTTAGATACCATATTTAAATTAATTACATTTGTCTAATATTACAATCTATAAAATATTTAAAAAAACAAAAAAATCTTTAAGTTCTCAGGTGTATTAAAGAAATGAATAACGATGCAAATAAGCTTCCGTCATAACTTTATCACTGAAAAGGATATTACGTGGTATGAAAATAGTACAATAAACAAAAATAATAGTGAAACGACCTTGATTTTTTTTATTGATTGTAAAAGTAATTTTTCAATAAATCAATGAGTGGTCAGTACTGTTTTGGATAGTTCGTTGGTGTGTGATTGTTAATTATGCATGTTATACATTTGTACGTTATAATTTATGCACAAAAGGTGTGTGTTTTATCTGCTACTTACGTCCACGGATATTTAAAATCCGGTTTAAATGTTATATAATTTATGAATGTCCAAGTATATAATTTAATTACGAGTAACTATAGTTTGGAATGACCTCCGTTGTGTTTTATTGTAAATAGTTGTTTTTTAAGTCATCAACCCCGATGAATACTTTACAATCTTTGAATTTTAATGAAGAAGAACAAGGAAGGAACAAACCATCGTTTGTCAAACGTTGTTTTCATTACAGTGTTGAAGATTCTCTATGATTCACTACAGTAAATTATTGATAAGTAGTCTTCCATTACTGGATTAATACGGTACACCAACGGAATTAAAATTAATTTGCTGAACTGAAGCAAATTAAGAGAATAATGGGAATCATACTCCATAATTTTGAAATTACAACGTTTGAAATGGACGTTTGAGAAACAATCAAAAGTTCAAAGAATAGATTATGTTGGTAAGTCTTTTGATATTCGAGAGACATTCTCAGTAACTAACGAGAAAAATTAATGCAGAAGAAAACGGTTCATTCGATGACAATAAAACATTTTGAAAGTCAAATCGGCAACCTTTCAAACACTTTTAATTAACTGTTTGAGCATAATTAATATAATCGTAACCTTTTTTGTTCATTTCAAAATATCAGGTCCATTTGAAACTTGTACGTCGAGTGAGCAACGTTCAGTGATAAAAAATATTTGCTATCGTAGGTCTAAATCGGAGTATATTTACTCATGAATGATGACACGTTTATAAATTTTAACAGTTCAGTGAAATACGTTTAAACAGCAAACCTAACGTACTATATACCTGTAGTTGCGTGTACAGGTTGGTGGATAAATTAATTCGGGCAGAAAAATTTCACTGATCGCTATTGTTCTGGAAGACCTGTAAAGTTTCGTTGTCACGCTTAGAAATCGCATAAATGATCTGTTTCGCAAAGACAGAGAGTCAAAATTTCCTAAATCCTAAATTGTGTGATTTTAGCGTTAGAAATACAACTTCAATCATTCATGACAAGCTGAATTTTTGTAGAACATGATCAAGGTGGGTTCCAAGAAAGTTAAGCTCAAGAAAACAGATTTACATTTGATCTGAATTCAAACAAAACTTTAAATGAGAAGCTATTCACTTTCTAGATCGTAGGCCTATAATAAACTATGATAAAACGAGGGTTTCCTATTCGAGCCCGAATCCAAACGACAAAGTCTTGAGTGGAAACATACGGATTTGACCACCAAAAAAAAGAAATTCAAAAGTTACGAGTCGTTCGGTAAAGAAATGTTGACATCACTTATTTGAAACTACTCAGTACAACGAACCGTAAAAATAAATACTATTCTAACATGCTCCAACAGAAACCTATCAGGAAAAATATAAGGGCGTAATTTTAAAGGGTGTAATTCTTTTGCATTATGACGCGCCCCCCACAACATTTAGAGAACGAGAAAACATTTTAGAAGGTGGGATATGTAGTTACATCCTCCGTACAGTCCAGATCTCACCCCATCCAATTTTTATTCGTTCGGTCCGTTCAAAAGATTTTTACACAAAAAGAAGTTCGAGCAAAGCATTTAAGAAAGCGGTACACGATTAGTTCAAGCAGCAAAGTAAAGACTTCTACACTACGGGAACCAAAAAAGCTCTCAAAAAGGTGGTACAAGTGTCTAAATGTTGCTTAGAACCTTGTTGGAAAGTAGTGTAAGTTTCATCGTCATTTAATAAATTGTTTTTTCTATAAATCAATTAGTCTCGTTAATTAATTATACTGAACGTTCCTTGTAATATGAAACATTAATTGGTAACTCCTAATACAGTAAATCTACTTAAAATGTTGAAAACTACGAAAAATAATTTGAAACCAAAGTAGATTATTAACCATTTGAACTTCATGTAGTTCCTATACAAAAAAATAGTTACATAACATAACATAACAGATTTTAGGATTGAAAAAAGAACTAGATTTTAAGTATTGGTTTTAATCTCATAACTAGGTGCTCATTAAGACATTTGTTCCAATGCAGACTAAATATCGTTGCCATATTTTTTATTGGCATTTCTACTCAATAATTATAATAAAACTAATAACTTAATTTTAGAATATTTCAACAGGGTTCTAAATTTTAATTAATACTTCAAGTAGAATATACATAATAATTTTCTTTAAATTTTCCTGTAACTACTTCTAAGTTATAACTGATCAACTGTGTCAGAAATAAAGAACTCAATTCTGTTATTTTGTAATATGCAACAAAAACTGGTTAGTTTAGATTATTAATTAAAATTATGTATTTTTGTTTCCTTATAAATTAAGAAAAAATATTAATAAATTTTTAAGATATAGCCCAGACAGTGTGGCAATAGTTACGTTTGTGTTATATTTAATTTGAAATTTAAAATTCCCATTAATTTCTTATCTTTAAAAAGGCTGTCATGTTGTATAATGCTTATTAAAAAGTTGTCACTTTTTTCTAATTGTGATGAGAAACGATTGACAAAATTATTTTGGATACTAATCAATAATGCCAAAGAAATATATTAGTAGTTTGAAGCAATTCAATCTATATTCCCACGATGCAGAGTTTATTGACATTGAAATATTCAAAATAGTATAGGCCTTTATATTGTAACATTTAAGCCTAGGTTTGTTTGGAATTTGGGTTTTTTTTTGAATAACTGTAAATCTACGATCTGCTCTCATAGAACAATGAGTAGATGTGTTGTAAGTATAAATCTTGAGTAAGTAATACCCCTTGGTATTACTCTATAAAATTTCCCATTTTGTTGAATTGATCTTGCCAGGAATGTAAAATAAATTACACAATCACATATTAAAATAAATCTGTAGGGTGTAGTCTGCATAGTCTTCTGTGTGTTCCACTGTTGTCTAGGAGATTGATGGCTTCTGGATTCTGATGATTTTCAAGTCTTGTTTGGTAACTGGTGCAAAATTTCTGTATAGCTTCGTGTACCGTGGGAGTGTTCGTGTCTCTGTGCAATATAGTGTTGGATATGTACCAAGGTGAGTCCATGATGTTTCGAAGTATTTTTGACTGAAACCGTTGAATTATTTCAATGTTACTGTGACTTGCTGTGCCCCAGAGTTGTATCCCATATGTCCACACAGGTTTAAGTACAGTTTTATAAATTAACAATTTGTTTTGTGCCGACAATTTGGATTTTCCATTAAGCATCCAACACAGCTGTTGGTATTTAAGATTTAACTGTTTTCGTTTGTTCCATATGTGAGTCCTCCATGTTAGACGCCTGTCCAGGTGGAGGCCAAGATATTTTGCCGTATCGGATTGTGGAATTTGTACGTTGTTAAAAAACACTGGTGAACATGTTTCCCGTTTTAGTGTAAATGTGACGTGCAGACTCTTGTGTTCATTTGTTTTTATACGCC
The DNA here is from genome assembly GCA_035578175.1 of Catonia carolina. Taxonomy (NCBI): domain Eukaryota; kingdom Metazoa; phylum Arthropoda; class Insecta; order Hemiptera; family Achilidae; genus Catonia; species Catonia carolina. The sequence goes on from JAQMRL010000001.1 coordinate 32,438,126, forward strand.
ACTTTTTTGCCAATTTTGTACGCTGTCTAAGTGTTGCTGCAAGTTATGAGATGCAATTTGTGCATCTTCGGGTATTGCCTGAATGGCTGTGTCGTCGGCAAATGTTGCCACTGTAGTGTTGTCATTTTGCGGAAGATCAGAAGTGTAAATGGTGTACAAAACAGGACACAGCACGCTTCCTTGAGGAACACCAGCTTCAATTAATTCAATTTGGGTTTAATAATTAATAAGCAAACTTAAAATAACTATTACAATTATTTATTAATAAAATTCGTAACAATAATTTGAATGATTAAACTTAATCTACAAATACGATTATATAAATTAAGTAGATTACATAAACTAAATCAATTACAAAACTTAAGTTTAAACCAAATTTACTAAAAATAGATTACTGTTCTTAAGAAACAAAAAGATTACATGTCCTCAAACATTTGCTGCCACCCGCAAGCAAAATTAACGTAACTCAGAACCGGTCCGTAACGATACTATTTCGAGCGGCCGGATAGCACTTTCATTCACAAGTTCAACTGTTTACTGGCGACTACAAAGGTGCTAACGGTTTATTTACCTGCGGTTTGATATTTAAATGTAACACTTTCACATTTTTATTTTCCGAAGGTTTTTAAGAAGTACTTCACACTGTTATGCTTCTGGAAGAAAAAGTAAAACGGTAGAGCCTTTCTTTTTAGCGACGTATTATATTTCATGGAAGAAAAATATTTAGGGCAGCAATGTCAAAATACGAAATTATGTTATGATCGTTTACCTCCGATAGGAAAAGACAACCCAAAGGAGAAAAAGAAGGAATATTAAGAAAATTAAAATAAACCGACCGAAACTAATTCAGTTTACTGATTTCTGACGTCAAAGCATCTCATAAAAAACAAAAGATAAAGAAAATCCTAAATAAAACGAATGCTAAAGTTTGTGTAGGCTGAAAAAAGAGCATTTAGAACAGTCACTTTACAAAGGCTAAAATACCCTAAACGAGAAAAAATGAAAAAAACATGTTAATTTTAGTTATTATTTTATTAATAGGCCTAACTGTATTAAATATTTTAAAATATGGTTGTATGGGATTCAGTGTTTAAAATATTGGGAACGGGAATAACAATGTTCTCATACTAAACATGCGTTAGAGTTAGCCTAAATTACTTTTAAATGTAAATTACATTTATACCTGCAAATAATTGTAATAAAAGTACATTTTTAATTAGGTATTATACTAAAGAAAAACGTGTGAAATTATCACCAATGGTAATAAGAGATGTATAAATCCCAAAATGCTAAATTATATGTGCATATATTATCTTAGTAAATAAAATTATCTACGTTCTTGCGGTTTTTATTTTTTGTAAACATTTTTTTGATTGGTTATTATTTAAATTTTATTGGATGTTTTGCAAACTTTTGTAACAGGCTACTTATGGATTTAGTCCCAGTATTACAGGACTGCATTTTTCACACACTACTTGTAAAAATACCTAGTTAACACACACACACACACACACACACACACACACACACACACACACACACACACACACACACACACACACACACACACACACACACGCGCGCGCGCGCGCGCGCGCGCGAGAGTTAATTAAAATAATAATATGTAGGCCTATTACTTCTAAATTACTGATGTATTATAATTCTTTTTTTGATTTTCAGTTTATTATATAGTTTTTTTGTCTATTTATTAAAACTATTTTAATATGATAGGTGTAATTATTTAAACAGTTTTTTGGAATACAAAATTTAGTTTCACCTTCCTTACAATTATAAATTTTCTATGTTACTGTAAAATTAGTTGTTCGACTCACCCCATAGACTTGCTTTGTTAGTTCTTGAACCGTTATAAAATTTAAATTTTCAGCTTTAACCGGACTGCAGACAGGATTTTGAAGGAGCTTATACATATTGAAAACTATTACGTTTCTTGGTTTCCTGAGTTTTTTTCCCGATTCATTTACTTCTTGAAGGGTATGGCGGAGTGCAAGGAGTATCATCAGTCCATTTAAGGAGAACGTCATTAAAACGAGTCTAAATAGGATGGTTAAATTATATACTATTGACGTTTACCCAATCTTAACCGTAAAACTACTTGTATAAATTAATAATAAAAAAGATAGTTAATAATAAATATTATTAACTAATACTATTATTACACCAAGAAATTATAGCTCAATAAAAACCAAAGATTAATGTTTGGATAGAACGTCTCAATACCAAGGCAGCAATTAGAATTATTCTGATATGACGCACACTATACATACACATTACCACACACATTACTGTATTGTACATTACTGATTTGCCCTTAACAGACAGGTGGAGTGTCAAATTATTTACACCCAATCTGTTCGTTGCAGGGCTAAAATAAATAGTTCTGTTTCTTATCACATGGTCAGCCAATTAAATGACTGAATCATTTAAAAGAACAGAAGAGGTAGAGGTGTAAAAGACACTAATCAGAGTTATCTCCTCTGAAAGTAATGGATTTCATTATACAGCCAGACCCTGTGGTGAATGAAGTGAAAGTGTCATTTGCAGAGTGGAAAATATATGCTTTTCAGAGGGCCCGGCATGCTAATAAGTGTACTTTTCACTCAGTGAGGAAGGCACTGGTAAACCACCTCACTTCTCGTTTTACTTAGTAAAACCTCTATAGGTTCAAACCAGCCTTTTGGCTGATGACCTAAACAACAACAACAACATTACTGATGAATAAATAATAACATTAGTAAAACTTTATTTTTTTACAGTATTACTTTGTACACATTCTTTCAAAAAGTTACAATACATTTTTACATCGATTCCCGATGTACGAGTTGGAAGATATTGACCTACTCAATTATGGCTAAAAGCCATATGCTAGGGTAAGTGTTCTCTTCCTTTATTTAGTAGGCAGTACAACAGAGATTTAAAACTAATCTAGGACGTAAAACCATGATAATTTAAAAAAATATGCGATTTCTAAAAAAAATTAAAAAAAAATACAATCTAAAAATCTAATAAATCTAAATAACTAAACAGTACAGGGCTTAAGAATATGGAACAAAATTTATGCAATTAAAGTAAAAGTTACACAATTATTTAAAAAATCTGCAATTCAAAATTTAAAAAAAAATCTAAAACATTCAACATTCCAAACAATATATCTATTTTTTTTGTTTTATCCTCAACGTGTGCACGTTTTAATCTGTTTAATTCGGAACAATAAGCCCCCATGGCCCAATGAGATGAGGATGACGTGTATGACCAGTAAATCAGATGTAGTCTTGTACAGACCCAGACCTACATTCTTGAAATAGTAATTCTTGAAGAGAGTTCTTGAAAGATTTATTGAACCTCAACCATCAAAGTACACGGGTAACCACTATATAGTATTCAAATCCGTATAAATGTAACTACCTTTACTAAGATTTGAACCAGGAACCTTCATATCCAAAAATTAGTTGTTAAATCAATCACCTAACTCGCGGAGACACTTTACCTCTAGACCAACCCGGTGGGTAAAATATTTTAACGAACTAAAAATATATATAATAAAAAAGTATATGATGTAGAATATGTAATAAATATAAAATATATAATAAATAAGTGAGCTTACGAACTTTATTTTGATAGTAACATTTCTATATTACCTCTTCCTAATTAATAATCTATTCATGGGCACAACTTTTGAAAGATCAATTGTTTAAGGTTTTTACATGCAAACCGAACAAAATGAAAAATCTGGTGTGAAACACTCTCACAACTTTCTCTTGCCAATAGAAATAATTAACAATAAACCTAATATTAGTAATAAAACATTAGAAATAAACAAAAAACTAACCTCAATAAACATAACCTAATTTTAATCATGAGTGAAAGACGCAAAATGAAAATCAACCTCAGTTTGGCTTAGAAATACGGAAAATCACTCTTTCTCTCTAAACTAGGCTCTGTAGAGAAAAGTGCTTTAAATAAAAGTTGTACATCTTTTAATTTCCTATAAAATTAATTATATATACTTTTGTCGTAAAATGCATTCTAAGGCCGAAATCTTTAAAAAATCAATTTTTCACACGTTTTCGTGAGAAAAAAACAGAAAATCGCAAATTACCGCTAAACTAAGCGTTATACAAAAAAATGTTTGAAATAAAAGTTGTAGAATTTTAAATTCTCTACAACTTTTATTATATAACGTTTTGCGCTAAAATGCATATTAAAGCCGCAATCTTAAAAAGAAAACGTTTTTACGTAAAAACAGCCTCACGCAGAATTTCAGCAAACATGGCGCCTACCCTATCTTGTAGAGAATTAAAAATTTAGTAAAACAGGCGATTTTAAAAAAAATCGTAGGACCAGTTTTTGAGAAAATCGCAAAAAAGTGAAAAATTATACGAATAAACTACTACTTCCGGTTGACCGATTTTGATGAAAATGTTCGTGTCGGGTCCGGTAGTGGTATGTAACTTAAGTTTCAAGTTTCAAGTTCGTACGATGTTCCGTTCTTGAGATATTCTGTTCACACACACACACACACACACACACACACACACACACACACGCGCGCGCACGCACACACAGACACACACACAGACCAATCGCTAAAAACATGTTTTTTGGGTTCAGGGGGTCTGAAAACGTATAGATCCGGTGAAAACTCGATTTCCAAAAATCGACATGAAAACAATACTTTCCTTCCTATAGGTATATATTCATATAGGCAAGAGAAAGTAAAAAGAAGTGACCGAATAATAAACAAGAAAATGCATTAAAAAGTGGAATGCTTTCCACTTTTATGCAAGATTTTAAGTATAAGTATTACGATAATAAAGTTAGATAATTTCTCTATAAATATATTATTGTTTTATCTTATAATATTCTAATTCAATTTTAAACAGGCCAGATTTATTAAAAGATTAAAGAAACATATTCGTTTTCAACACAACACTTGTGATGAATGACACAATAAACCAGTTCCATCATTACCAGTCCAGTTTTTATAAAATGTAAACAGATCCAGTTCGATGAGTTCATTTTATCTTTTTATCCTATCAGGCAGACGAACTCAATTTATTACTGTAAATGGAAGTAGTACAATATTATACTCAATCGATTATATCGCGACGATTCGATAGTATTGAAATGTTGAATCATTACGTTACCACATCGAATGTAATTTCAAAATCGTATTTAGTAAAGAGGGTGTTTAATGGTTACTAGAATTTATTACTTACAATTACTACAGTGAATTGCGTTAATCAATTAATTATTCATGTTTGAAATAATTAATCAATATTACTTAAGATCTTTTTTTTTATTAATTACTAATATTCAATATTGAATAATTCTGGATAGACAAATGTTATGCACTATACTCGTATTACATAGAAGCGGATTCCCGTTCCATCTTTTACGTCCAATTAAGATCTTATGGTAGAACCAATGGTAGTTGTACGAGCGAACAGATTCCAAAGGATGTCAGAACCAATAAGTATGTAAGAGGTGTGGCTATTAAATAACGAGACTGACGTTGTAAAAAATTTTATTTGTATTTTATACATAATCACTTATTGCCACCTTCAATATACACTCCTCTATCCCTATAACGCTTCATGCGAATTTTCCATTGTTGGAAACAGTGCTGGAATTCATCTTCTGTCAGCTCCTTCAGGACACGTGCCGCTAAAAAATGTTTAAAATGAAGCTCGCAAAAATGTTTGTACTGACACTTTGTACGCGGTTAAAAATGACCCAAATTTTTTGGAAACAGTAATAACGTGTGATAAAACGTGGTTTTTTACTTATGATCCGGAAACGAAGCGCCAGTCCATGCACTGGAAGAGCCAACCTTCACCGCGAGCCAAAAAAGTTCGAATGAGCAAGTCAAAATTTAAAGCAATGATGATTGTTTTTTTATATCCATGGGATTGTGTACCTTCACTGGGTTGTTGAAGGTCAAACAATTAATCAATATTACTACCTTAAGGTACTTTCTAAACTACGTCAAAGAGTAAGGAAAAACGCCTCGAAATGTGGAAGGACAAATCATGGGTTCTCCACCAAGACAATGCGCCAGCTCATTCCGCGTTATCTGTCAAGAGGTTCCTAGCCAAGTACAGCATCTCAGTGTTAGAACATCCACCTTATTCACCAGATCTTGCACCATGTGACTTCTACCTGTTCCCTAAGGTGAAATCTGCATTAAAAGGGACAAGATTTGAGTCTGTGGAAGCTGTAAAAGAGAAAGCGGCACGTGTTTTGAAGGAGTCGACAGAAGATGACTTCCAGCACTGTTTCCAACAACGAAAAATTTGCATGGAGCGTTGTAGGGATAGAGAAGGAGTGTATATTGAAGGTGACAATAAGAGATTATGTATAAAATTAAAATTAAATTTTTTACAATGTCAGTCTCGTTATTTAATAGCCACACCTTGTAAGACAGAGTTATTGCACTTACACCACACTTCTTAACATTTATTTGAATGATTCTATTCATTGGTGGCGGCACGTTATTGAATCTGGTGTGCGACTGAGTCATGATGTTATATTTAACATTTTAAGACACGCCAAAGTCATTTCTATAATTTAGAAATCTGAGGAAATTATACAATGAGGGGAGTTCACGCTAAAGACCATACGCACAGATTTTAATTTCACGATATCTTCTCAAAAGACTAAAGTGTTGTTTATGGGGAAATTTCTGGTGAGTTCAAATACTATTTTTAACGTCAACATTTTGGAGCAGTTATACAATTCTAAATATTCGGGATGGAAAGAAGCAGGACGTGATGAATAAATTAAAAATAAATCAAAAATATTTTCGGGACGATTCATAAAATGTTGAAGCGCAAGACAAGTACTAAAAACACTCTTTAAAGTTTTATAATACTGTTGCGATACATGTGATGCTAAATGGAAGTGAGGTGTGAGCATTTTCCAAGTGGGAACGAGATAAGTAGCAGGGAGCGGAAATGAGGTTTCTGAGAAAACTAAAATGACTGTACCTTAGAGGATGGCTAAGGAATACGGATCTGCAGAATTAAATATTGCTCGAGTCCCAGCTCCGTGTAGTTGGAAGGAATGCAGTGCATTTTTATAGTAGTGGGAGAATGAATGAGTTAGTAAGGTTTCACAGCTGATGGATTTGTAGTGGTAGTGTGTACTAACTAGTCTAGAAAAATATTCTTATCATCCGACGCATAATTTAACAAATACCCACCGAGTTATTAACTTAGTCAGATTCATAATATTTAACTTAACGATTTATACCAAAATATGTAAATAAATAAATGTAATAAATACAAACAAATATGTTAAATATGGAAAGTTTCAAAAAGAATATTTTGTATCTGAGTAATACAATAATCGTTCTCCCAGCATGCGTCACTCATTCATTATACCTCACCCGTACCCTTCACCCCGCAACTACACAGAGCTTGGAACCACACAATAGATATTATTGGACTAGATGAGAGAATGAAAATTCATAAGAGGGACTGGTGCAGCCAGTGGAACGGTTGGGGACGATCATTTGCTCGTTTAGCCCAGGCGTACAAACCCACGGGGATGTTCGAGAAAGAGATTATTTCCGGAACAGAGCGATCTGCCTAATCCTAAAATGAAGAAGAATCCTTATTGAGGACGAAGTTGCACTGAAAAATTAATTTATAAATTAAGATAGGGAAGAATAAAATTAAAATAAATATGTCGGCTACTACACTTTGATGCTTTGGAGTGACTTAATTTTACGAGGGAAAATTCAATTCCTTACCAGGAGGACCAGAAACTCTGTAAATCAGACTTGTCATACTGTAGCCGAAATGACTCAGTTTGGAAAAGACATTTAGGTGTTTAAAGTGCAGCCTTTCTAAGTTTGTGCCTACTGTAAACAAACAATGACGTCACTGAGCATGCGCATTACATAAAAATGTGTACACGCTGATTAAAAAGTAACAACAAAATAATTTCAAAGTATTTTAATACAAAATACTTTTTAAGTATTTTTAGAAATGTAATTGTTAGGCCTACATCATATCATGACTGATGTTTTATGTACTTTAAGTACTTATAATTTAAAACATAGTTAACTTAATACGAATACGACATCCATAAAGTGGCGGACCCTAGCGTGCACCCTGTAGTAGCTGGCTTTGGTTTGTTGACAGTAGGAGCAAATTAAGAACGGCTGAACTGTACCTGTGATGGTTTGTTATTGAGTAGATAATACATTTAACTACTTGAGCTGGCCCATTGATTCTGACGGAGAGCTTGATGTTGACAAAAAATGCATCGTTTTCAAAGAATATGCGGAAACATCAAAAATTAGTTCCTGAAATTTAGGATTACCTCGTGGTAAATGACTCATTTTGACAGAACGTCAACGTTAAGAGAACAAAAGGAAATTAAACAAATAATTAATTATTTAATGACGGAATGGATAAAATGTAATTTGTCTACCGTAATTATTTTATACAAATCCGTAAATGTTAATATCAGCCATGCATTAAATCATTAATTGTAATAAAGAGACAGTTGAAGGTAACGACAGAAAGAGAAAGAAAATCCGTGTTAGTTATAACAACTAAAAGTATAACTTTATTATTACATTGTATCTTCTTTTTCTGCATTCATTAATTCTGTCCTTATTCAAGATCAACTGACAAAATTATCTTAACATCTTTTGAATAATTCCTTTTCTTTTAGTAAAATACAGCGGTCTATTCAATGTACGCTTACAAAATTTACAGAAATACTTGTCATTACAATATTGTAGTTTGCCGTTAATTTAGGTTTACGAAATATTTCGTATAAAATAAAAATTGCCGGTAACCTAAGTGTCAGACAAAAATTTCAAAGAAAAAGTTGAGTTCTTCAATTATTTTTTTTTACAATGGTGCAGCAACGTGACAACTGAGAAGAATATCAGATTACTTTTACGCTAAGGAGTCATTCGATTAACTGTCATTCGATTTTTGATAAATTACTAACCAACGGGTCTTTGTGTTTAACAGCAAACTAAACTTCAAGCGTTAACTTAAACGTTAACATCACGCTGTCTAAATAAAACCATCCTGAAAACAAAAATTTTAATGAAATCCGTATAAATCGCCAGTGGAAGGGCAGAGAAAAGAACTGAGAATACCGGAATATTGTGTAGACTGATAAGAAAAAGTAGGTAAAAATCTATTTCTTAAAAGTATGGTAAGATCGCTTTGATTTTTGAAAGATTTACATAACTTTCTTTACAGAAATCGGATAATATTTTTTGAATTGGGCCTATCTATCCCGTAAATAATTTTCAAAATAGGGTTGATGAATAAAATACATGGGAAAACTAACCTTACTATCGACAAATACAATTTTAAAGATGTCTTTATTTTACCAATCACAAAAATATCTTTCAAAGTTTAAAAATTAATTCGTCTTATAAACTATACTACTCAAGAAACTCTAAGGTTTTCAAAGGTGAAAGAATTTTTGAAATCAGATGGGTAATTTCTGAGGTAAATTTTTACAAACAACGTTACTTTTTTGTAACATAGACCATAGATTCTCAAATTTTTCTCTTACTTTTTCACTTTGAGAATCAAAGATTTCCGCCGCCCCCAAAATTTTTGAACTAATTATCTGTTAAAAATAATAATTGCAATTTCTGTTTGTAAGATGTGCTCTTAGAAAATTTATTTAATCATAATATTTGTAACCATTTTTATTAAAATTGAAATGAAATTTACATTTGTTTGCTATAAATAGATTTTATTATTTTATTTCATACTGCTTCTACATACGTTATTGCTATTGTAGGTATTTAAGTTTAGTTTTAATTATCAGAAAAACATCATAATTTGCCTTTTTTAATCATCCATCGCCTTTCTAAACCGCCTGAACGCCCCCGCTCTTTTTGAAGGCCTCCAGTGCCCACAAGAAGGCATTATCTCTCACTTTTAGAAAGAATGGTATGAAAAACTAGAGAAGAAATAAAATTATTATATTATTTATAGAAATGGAGTACTGCCAATGCTGTAGTTTGACCAAATTAGATATGCTACAAAATGAGAAAATTAGGAGGTTAACGGAATTAAAACCGGGAAAAAGAATGAGGAAAGGCAGGGCAGGAAGAAAACATAGAAACAGGGTAGGTAAGGTCATGGAGGAGAGTGACTAGGGTGATAAAGAATGAGAGGATAAGAGGGAATGTAGGATCTGGTTAAGAAAAGACAGCCAGCAATGGCTGTAGATGCCTTGTGGAAAACAATACTTTCTCATTCTATACTGCAGAAAGAGCACGAGAAAGTTAAAAAGTAAAATATTATCCTATTTGAAATAAAATAATGGTTTCACTTTTCCTAAATAGGAAGATTAATTGTTTAGTGAGGTGTTAATATGAATTATCAAGGTTAAAAACCCTTACTTTAAAGGTTATTTAATTGTTTCTACAAAGAAATAATGAAACTTTTTAAATGATTAAAGAGAATCACCACCTCACACTATTCAATCTACATTTATAAAAACATTTTGGTTAATGAACTCAGTAATTAATGCATCTTAAAACAAAAAAAGAACCAACATGAACACAACCTCATTCAAATCTTTATAGTTACATCTCCGTTATAATTTCTTTGAAATACAATTTACTCTGAATATAATGAACTCGGTTGTAGCATAGGCTACACTCAAATATAGCGAATGAAAACCCTAAGTCCTGACACGCGTGCATAAGAAGTACATTGGAATTACTGTACTTCATATTTATTGAACACTTAACTTCGTTTATAGTGAAAATATAGATCCTAATCATTGTTTTTTTATACCAGGTAAAAATAATATCCATACGTAAAATTGATTCTATGAATAAACGAAAACAAAACTAAGGACTTTTTTTAGCTTTTGTTATCGGGAACTGTGCTTTATTGACAACTACCCAATTTGATCGCTGCTTTTCGCTGAATTTTTTGGCGTGATTCGGCATGAATTTTTGAACAGGAACCACCAGTGGAGTTTGCTCAGGTATGGCTTTCAGCTGGTCACCATACAAAGTCGCTTGTTCAACCAGTTTTACTTAACAAATAATAGTGACTTTTTACCAGCTGACTGACTGGGCTGGCCCGAAGGCCTTAAAATTTAAAAAAAGTATAATTTATACATACAAAAGAAATCTATTCAGTTAAAGGTAGTCAGGAGCTAACCACTTTACCTCATGCAGACCACAAGTAGAATGAACCTAAATTACTTACAGCTCTCCCACTTTACATTTTTGAGGCGATTGTTTACGAGTAAGCCAAACTACTTTTGCACAGAGTCTCAATGTCCACAATTACAACACAAGAAACAGAAATGATTACTATTGTTGATAACAACAACACTAAATTGTCTGAACAAAAACCTACTAAGTTAATTCAGGGAGAAAATGCATCAATAAATTATCACAATCTTCAAAAAGTTTTGTTAATTTTCATTTATTAAATAAAACCGAAAAACTACCAGCTCGATAAGACATTTTACTGTATACAAGAATTCCTTTCTAAATAATTTTTAGTTTAAAAAAACATTCACGTGAATGCCGAAGAAAACTGTGTAAAATAGTGTAAATATAACACCTAAGTCTAGGTTTGTTCGAGATCTGGGTAAAATAAATAATAAACAAACTTCCTTAAAACTTATAACAATTATGATTATTGACACTTTTAATAATTAAAATTAAAGTTATTATTTATAATGTTTATAGTTACTAAACTTAGCCTAATAACAAATACAATTAGATTACTACAATTAAATTAATTACAAAATTTAAGCTTAAACTAAATTTGACTATAATAATTAAGACAGTCACTTAAGAATCAAAACAATTGATTTATCTGTCTGTCCACAACCATTAGCTATTACCCGTACGCACACGCACTATTATAAAATAGTGGGACATAATTTATTGGTGCATTTTCTCCCCGCATTAGTAGATTTTTTTTCAAAAAATATATTATTATGGTTAACTACATAGTAATAATTTCTGTTTCTTGTGTCATGATACTGTATATTGGAATTTTGCATAAAAGTATTTTACTTAACATAGGCCTACATTATCACCTCAATAATGGTAGAGTGTAGAGTGTAGAGTTTGTAAAGTGAGAGAACTGTAAGTAATTTAAGCTCCTTACGTCTGGAAGCAAAGAAGTGTTATAGTATCTCAGTTTCGCATCCATTGGTACGTATTAGGTTACTATTAATTGTTTGTTGTTTATTGCTTAGGTCATCAGCCGAAAGGCTGGTTTGAACCTGTAGAGGTTTTACAAAGTAAATCGAGGAGTGAGGTGGTTTACCGTTGCCTTCCTTACTGAGTAGAAAAGTACACTTATCAGCATGCCAGGCCCTCTGAAAAGCATATATTTTTCACTCTGCAAATGACACTTTCACTTCATCCACCACAGGGTCTGGCTGTATAATGAAATTCATTACTTTCAGAGGAGATAACTCTGATTAGTGTCTTTAACACCTCTACCTCTTCTGTTCTTAAATGTTTCAGTCATTTAGTTGGCTGAACATGTGATAAGAAACAGAACTATTTATTTTAGCCCTGCAACGAACAGAGTGAGTGTAAATAATTTGACACTCCACCTGTCTGTTATGGGCAGTATTGTTAATTGTTTATTAATAGTTAAATACTAATTATTTACTACATAGCAACATAATAACCGCTACATTACAAAATTTCTTCGGTTTTTACAATAAGTATCTAAACAGAGAACCACGAATTTAGGATTTTGAACTCCAATCACGCGTTGAAAGGTAAAAGGAAAAAATGAATAATAAAATGGATTGCCGGATTAAAAATCAACTTTAAAGATAAATCAGTATTGTATACCATCATGTACTCAAAGCTTTAAGGTTAGTTTAAAAGTAAAAACCATGATAACAATCATGGTGTTCAACCAACCGTAGACAGAACACGTGCTGGTAAATATTAAAAAACGAACATCATTATCACTAGGCGCATCAAAATCATCATCAACACCGTCGCTTCCTAGTTTTTACCTTGTACAAGGACGTTAACTGCCTGTCAAAACTTGTTCCAAGCTACATTACAATAAATTATTCCGGGATTTATTTGATAAGTCTTCTAAATGTCACACAATAATTCAAAAAGTAAATCTATAAATAATTTTCAAATTTTTATTATTTAATAAAAATAATATACTTTTATTATTTTCCATGGCGCATATTTTTGTACCTAATCTGTTTTTATAAAATAAAATTTCATATAAGAATAAATCAAAACACCAAACTGCATATTATTCATACATTTTTGTTTACATATTTATTTTTTGTATTTATTTATATATTTTTGTTGTTTACATAATTTTAATTAAGTAAATGAATTGATGAGAATTACTTACATGTTATTGAATAATTTTTTATTATAATTTTTATTTTAAACTGTCCTTTACAAGAATTGCTTTTTGAAATATAATAAATGATTGTTTACAATGAAATTTACATTTTGTTTACTTAACTGTGTAATTATTTAAATAAATACTTCCTACTGAGTATAAGTTTATAACTTTAATAAAAATACTTTTTGTTAATGATAATGTTCAAGAATGTACTGTTAAACTTATACATGCATTAAATAGGTATTGTTAACATAATATTTGTTTTCCCGGTTTATAAACGACACGGAAATTACAGACACATTTTTTATGGAATTGTGATGAAAAAGGTAGTTATACAATTGTCTTTTACGTTCTTGAATTATATTTCAAAACTAGGAAATATGAAGGTGAGTGTCTAAATAAAATAAGTGTTCTGTTAATTCGCATTAATAATGAACTTAAATTTAAATTACGTTTGTGGTTATATAACCTGTGGAAAATTTTAACAAATTTACTTTCTTGAACTCCGAAAGTATGAATGAGCTTATACGTTTGATCTCTACCTCTGTTTTATATACTAATTAAGTTAAATTCTAAATTTAGTATACCTAACAGTTTCGTGTTTTTCTCCTATTTTCTAAAAAAAGAAAAACATTCAAGAGGAACTGGTAAATTGTAAGCCTATTAGAAGATATGGTTTTAAAAGTAGTAATTGTACACGATAGGAAGTCTGATAAAATTATTGAAACAAATATTCATATAATAGGCCTATGTACTATACAAAAAATCTGGTGTGAAACACTCACACAACTTTCTCTTGCCAATGCAAATAATTTACAATATAATTTAACATTAGTAATAAAATATTAGAAATAAACAAAAAACTAACCTCAATAAACATAACCTTATTTTAATCATGAGTGAAACACTCAAAATGAAAATCAACCTCAGTCTGGCTTAAAAATACGGAAAATCACTATTTCACGCTAAACTAGGCTCTGTAGAGAAAAATACGTTAAATAAAAGTTGTAGATCTTTAAATTTCCTATAAATTTGGTTATATACACTTTTGTCGTAAAATGCATACTAAGGCCAAAATCTTAAAAAAATCGGTTTTTCACACGTTTTCGTGAGAAAAAATCAGAAAATCGCTAATTACTGCTAAACTAAGCATCATACAAAAGAATGTTTGAAACAAAAGTTGTAGGTTTTTAAATTCTCTACAACTTTTATTATATAAGTTTTTGCGCTAAAATTTATATTAAAGCCGTAATCTTAAAAAAACAACGTTTTTACGTGAAAACAGCCTTACCGAGAATTTCAGCAAACATGGCGCCTACTCTATCTTGTAGAGAATAAAAAATTGAGTAAAATAGGCGATTTTAAAAAAAATCGTAGGACCAGTTTTTGAGAAAATCGCAAAAAACTGAAAAATTATACGAATAAACTACTACTTCCGGTTGACCGATTTTGATGAAAATGTTCGTGTCGCGTCCGGTAGTGGTATGTAACTTAAGTTTCAAGTTTCAAGTTCGTACGACGTTCCGTTCTTGAGATATTCTGTTCACATACACACACACACACACACACACACACAGGTTTTCCCCGGGTACGTTCCGAGGTCAAAAGTCCGAACCACACGTTCCGAGGACATCATTAATTAATCAGTTTTTCTGGAAAATATATGCATCACTGTGTTGTAAAATTTTTTTTATGCGTCCCGAATAGTCAAATTTTGAGCTATCGCAACTTTTTAAGTTTTTTGAAACTACCATACCATCTGAGGACCATAACATTTAGTCATCGAAGTGAGGACACACACAAAAAACCGTTAAAAATGATTTTCATTCACTATTTGAGGACCATAGTATTTAGCCATCGAAGTGAGGACACACACCAAAAAACCGTTAAAAATGATTTTCATTCACTATCTGAGGACCATAGTATTTGGCCATCTAAGTGAGGACACACACCAAAAACCGTTAAAAATGATTTTCATTCACTATCTGAGGACCATAGTATTTAGCCATCGCAGTGAGGACACACACTAAAAAACCGTTAAAAATGATTTTCATTCACTATCTGAGGACCATAGTATTTAGCCATCGAAGTGAGGACACACACCAAAAAACCGTTAAAATGATTTTCATTCACTGTTAGAGGACCTTGTACTTCTTCCATCTCACCGAGGACACACACGAATTGCATTCCCGGCTACAAACCGAGGACCATAGTATTTAGCCATCGAAGTGAAGACACACACCGAAAATCTGTTAAAAATAATTTTCATTCACTATCTGAGGACCTTGTATTTCTTCCATCTCACCGAGGACACACGCAAATTATAAAATTGCCTCCAGGCTACAAATCGTGGACCATAGTTCTACACCATTGTTTTGAGTAGGCCTACTTTAATTGTAGCAACCCACGCATCGGCATTTGGTAGCGATCAGAGAAAGAAGATGACCTTGTAATGACCTTCCCGCGAATTTTAATTGTAATTTTTTAATACAAGCATTCGCGACTGTGTTTCATCCAACGTACATAAGTCTACTACATTCGTGTATAGCCCTCTGATGTTTGCCCTTCGTTACAGAATTTTATTTTCATTTCATGTTACATCTTTTAAAGGACATAAAACTAGGAACCACAAGATTTAAAAGACAAAATCTGTTAAACTCTCTATTAACTTAATTAATGTACTTAAAAGAAAATACATGTATTAAAATAAATTAATTAGTAACTTACTGTTTATTTTTATCAAGTAAACATTTTTAACAACTATAAATTTTCATACATCAAAAAAGTAACAGTTGCCATAAAAAATAACCACGTCACAATAGATGTTCAAAATACAAGCATCCAGCCGTTTTCTCGTGGACTGGTAAACTCTTTCTAAGATCCCAGGTGTCTCACGTATCCTCTGAATCCCATTAATAATCCTTGTGAGCAACTCTTCTTTGGTATCCACAGGCGAGTCGTAGACAAGCGACTTTAAATGTCCCCATGAGAAAAGTCTAGAGGATTGAGGTCAGGTGACCTTGCAGGCCATGCTACTAGGGCTCCTCGTCCAATCCATCTGTTAGGGTATGCTTCATTTAGAAATTCTTTAACTCGTAATATGTAATGAGCCGGAGCCCCATCCTGTATAAACCTCATTTTGTTGCGTGTGTTTAGAGGCACATCTTCGAGTAACTCGTGCAGATTATTAATCAATAAATGTAAATAATTTTCGCCATTGAGCGTAGCAGGTAAAAAATGGATAAAAATGTTGTCACCCAGAATAGCAGCCCATACGTTTACAGAAAACTGATATTGGTGACGGTTCTCTGAAATAGCACGTGAGTTTTCAATTGGCCACATGTGAGTATTGTGGATGTTAACAATAGCCAATCTTGAAAATTTTGCTTCATCAGTAAAAAAAATGTTGCTTAAGAAATTTGGACTGGTGCACCTTTCGATAAGCCATTGGCATAGCTGAACACGGGGAAAGTAATCTTTAGGCATAAGAGCCTGAACCTTTTGATAGTGACAGGAATGCAACTGCTGCTCATGCAAAACCTTTCAGACAATTGAATGACTAACACCGAAATCCATAGCTAGCTCTCTTACTTCTTCCAGGATGATTCTCTATTTCATCCAATTCGGCTGTACACGTTGTACGTGGCCATCCTGATCTACCAACTTTTTTTGGTTGTAAGGTTCCTGTCTCTCTTAACCTTCTATGAATGGAAGAAAACATTTTGTGAGACGGTAACTGTCTATTAAGAAAATGTTCCTGATAGAGGCGTTTAGCCTCTAGACTGTTGCAACGTGCGGGACCGTACATTAAATGCATATCTGCCATCTCACTTTTAGTGTAAATAATATTCATATTACCCGCCATGGTGAATGAGATGTTTTCTGCATCAAAAATTAACTGCAACAGCACACTAACTTGTATTACAGTACAGATATTTACTTAATGAGGAATGGAAAAATAACTGCTTGTAATATTTATTTAGATTATTTACAACAATGTATTTTTTGTTATATCATATGTTTTAAATAAAAAATATGATTTATTTTCTTAAATCATGTTTTAATACAAGTGTTTTCTTTTAAGTATTACATTAATTTTTTTTTGACTTTAAACTTTATTTTTATTCACACTGTACAGAACTTAACAACTAGTGAATGAGATGAAAGGTTTATGATAGTGGAGCCAGCCCAATGGCCAATTTCGACAACATTAATTAAGTTAGTAGAGAGTTCAACAGATTTTGTCTATTTATCATGCGTTTTTTTTATTTAATTAAAAAATATTTTTTTTTAAAATAACGTTTGTCTATTATTGACTTATTTACATCATTCTCTTCGGATTTAAATTCTCTACAAGTTTTGTATAAGAATTTCTTGAGTTTATTATCCATTTAACAAAGTTCATCTGCTTCAAACCTAAAAGAAACTTGTTTTTCGGGACCAAGTTTTGCGTATTTCATCAGATATCTTAAAAATTACTGCAGCTACAGGTCTGAAACCTGTTTTGTTCAATTTTTCTGTTCATTTTACATACGATACGGTAAAATTTATGCCTAATTTAACGCCCAACAAATATATATAGGGCTTCGTTTCAACGGGGTAACTGAAATTCTGACGAAATCTTTCACTCTGTATAACTCGGTAACTGATGATTTTTGGACCTACGTTAATTTGAACTTTTTTCTTCTTTTGTTGTGGTGAATCACGCCTTGAATTCTTGGACCTTTTTCAGAACGCCCTGTATATGTGTGTGTGCGCGCGCGTGTTTTTGGAGTATACAGTCGACTAGCAGCTAATTTTTGTTACAATTTGTTATTTACATTATTGCTATTTTATTTACAGTTATATTTTGTTATTGTACATTAGGCCTAAACATGTTTCCCGTGCGAAGCCGCGCGGGGTATGTATGCTAGTTAATAATATTAATATTTAATAATTTGTAGGGTTCTTAATAATAATTTTATTATGCCTATTGAACTGGTATAGAAATTATGTAACTTTTACGTTTCACTTCAAAATAAGTCTTTGTACCATAATTCATATTAAACTTTACGTACTATTATTTAGTTTATTTCAATTCACAATAAACTTTGTAGTTTGGCAAAACAGAATGTCTCTAATCATTTAAGAATGTGGGTTGCAGAAGGAAAATAAGCTGATCTTACGCAATGGGACAACTGTAAATATCCGCTAAACTCTAAACGAACCGTATATTTTACTTCCTTTCTGTAGAAGCTAAATTACATTATGTTTTATTAATTATAAATTAAAACCAAATAAGGCAACAATGTTTTAGTAAGTACTAATCAAAGCGATTTAGGGTGCTACAATTAATTAAAGTACCGTACTTTAAAATCCGTACTATGTACGCTTTGATTAGTACTTACACGCCGTAGAATAGTTTAATCACAAATTTAGGAATCGTTTGAATCACAAAAAAAAAAAAACAATAGGTAGAGCAATAAACAATATGGTAAGTTTACAATTATAATACCGATAAAACAAAAGGGAAATACAAATGCGCCAACAGTTCCCACTATTCTGAATGAAGTGATTTGCAAAGACAGAACATTATGCTTCTCCTGTATACATTACAGACTAACAGTGTTGTACGAAACTTGGCATCAGTGTACTGCTAATACACACAAGGCTACATTGTACGGTTGTAACAGACGGTTCAACTGAGGACTTATTTTGAATTTTTTGTTAACTATGAGAATGGCTCGTGAGTCCTCACTTATACGACTTAAGGCAATACAATGTGTGTATGAAACTTGGCATCAGTGTACTGCTAATACACGCAAGGCTACATTGTACGGTTGTAACAGACGGTTCAACTGAGGACTTATTTTGAATTTTTTGTTAACTTTGAGAATGGCTCGAGAGTCCTCGGTTATGCGGTTTAGAACAAGAACTTGTGTGTTTGGTGTGTATGACTCTCAAGTGTCAGCGCTACGTGGGAGACACACTTGGAACTAACTGTCCCTGCACACCATACTAACAGGGGACATTTTTTTTTTCTTAAAAATATATACTTTTCTGAATCGTAGGAGGCCGTAGAAGCCGAATTTCAACGTTTTACGTTCCGAGGACCATGTGTGTGTCCTCAGTCCGTTTTTAGTCCTCAGTACGTCAATGAAAATCAATACCAATGTCCCCCAATAGCCCTATTGCCAAACACACGCACACACACACACACATACACACACACACACACACAGACCAATCGCTAAAAACATGTTTTTTGGGTTCAGGGGGTCTGAAAACGTATAGATCCGGTGAAAACTCGATTTCGAAAAATCGACATGAAAACAATACTTTCCTTCCTATATATTCATATAGGCAAGAGAAAGTAAAAATAATCAAAACGTTGTGTGTGGGTGCGTGTGTGTGTTTGTAAGCGCGCGCGCGTGTGCGTTGGAGTATACGAGTTGTGGCTATTAAATAACGAGACTGACGTTGTAAAAAATTTTATTTTTATTTTACACATAATCACTTATTTTCACCTTCAATATACTTTCCTTCTCTATCCCTACAACGCTCCATGCGAATTTCCCATTGTTGGAAACAGTGCTGGAAATCATCTTCTGTCAGCTCCTTATGAACACGTGCCGCTCAAAAATGTTTGAAATGAAACTCGCAAAAATGTTTGTACTTACACTTTGTACGCGATTGAAAATTACCCAAATTTTTTGGAAACGATAATACCATGTGATGAAACGTGGTTTTATACTTATGATTCGGAAAGGAAGCGCCAATCCATGCATTGGAAGAGGCGAACTTCACCGAGAGCTAAGAAAGCTCGAATGAGCAAGTCAAAATTTAAAGCAATGATAATTGTTTTTATCTATATCCATGGAATTGTGTACCTTCCCTGGGTTCCTGAAGGTCAAACAATTAATCAATATTACTACCTTGAGGTACTTTCTAAACTACATCAAAGAGTAAGGAAAAAACGTCTCGAAATATGGAAGGATAAATCATGGGTTCTCCACCAAGACAATGCGCCAGCTCATTCCGCGTTATCAGTAAAGAGGTTCCTACCCAAGTACAGCATCTCAGTGTTAGAACATCCACCTTATTCACCAGATCTTGCACCATGTGACTTCTACCTGTTCCCTAAGGTGAAATCTGCATTAAAGGGGACAAAATTTGAGTCTGTGGAAGCTGTTAAAGAGAAAGCGGCACTTGTCCTGGGGAGCTGACAGAAGATGACTTCCAGCACTGTTTCCAACAATGGAAAATCCGCATGTAGCGTTGCAGGGATAGAGAAGGAGTGTATATTGAAGATGACAATAAGTGGTTATGAATGAAATAAAAATAATTTTTTTTATAACGTCAGTCTCGTTATTTAATGGCCACACCTCGAAGTCGATCTAGCAGCTACACAATTTTTGTTACATTTTTATTAAAAGAAAATTGATTACACACGTTTCGCGTGCGAAGCCGCGCGGTACTTGCTAGTAGACTATACTTTAAAACATTTTAAATTGCATTATAAAACTGTCACTGACTTTTCCGTTAATCTGACACAGAAGATATGACATTCATATGGTCACGGTATGCAGTAGTAGGCTAATATAGAAGGCAGTACGAATCCATTTTTTAACGTGTACGGGTATCATTAAATTACTTGTTATATTAATATTACGAAGGAAACTGAATTTTTTATCGTTGTTGACCTAATGTTATAATACCAACATAATAACAAAATTATTTGCGGTTATAACATTGTTACAATTTTATTATATTATAGCCTACACATTGTACGTAGAATATTTAAGGTAGCGCGGCCGTTCAAAAACACATTTGGAACATATTAATTACATCATCATCTGTTAATGTTCCGCATTTCATAACTAATTTAGTGTAAACACAATTATAGGTCAATAATATATTTATTATCAGCTTGTAAATATTTTTTTTTAATTCATTGCGTGAATTTAACAGCAAAAAAATGTTAAAAATAGGCTACGTTATTATAAATTACCTAACTTTTATAATATTAATATCTGACATTTTTAGGGGTTACAGGAAGTCAAAAATGATAATCACTTTTTGATGGTAATCAGTCACGTTCTATTTTTATGTTTATTAAAAAATGAATGTTCACGAAATAGAGAATTAAGTACACCATATCAATTTAATTTAATAGAAATTATTTAAAAATAAAATATCAAAAGAAATTTTTTATAAATTAATTAATTTAAAGTTGATTCCCTTGTTTAGTCATTAGGAACTGCAAGTACGGAATGTTATTCTACTTCATTTCGACGTAAATAATTTCTACATTGTAGAAATCTGTACATGCATATTATATAATGCGGAATTAATCAAGACAACGCAACAATTAATTAATAAACTGAGTGAAAAGTAATTACATTTTTTAATGTGTTAATAGGTAGGCCTACTTATTTTTTTGTTGATATATAATATTCGTTAATACAAGCCATTTTGCAGGGTAAAATATATGCAAAATGAAAACCTGGCAGAAGAAAGGTATCGTGGCTTGAAATCTGAAACGTGGTTTTGAAGAAGCTCAGAAGAGTTATTTTTCAGTGCAACGGAAAATTGCTATGATGGTCGCCAGCATTCGCAACGGATAGGCACCTGCAAATCTACCTGAGTGTGAGGAAAAGACATTAAAAATATGCAGACAATTGAAAACGCGATATCGAGTGCTGAAACACCAGAAGAAGTATCACGTATTGTCCAATGTCATATTGATGAATTAGAAGTTTGGCAACGAACGTGATGAATTAAAGTGAACCAGTTCAGTTTGTTCAAGTTACGTTTTAAGTTCAAGTTACCATATAGACGTCGAACTTGCTCTTAAGGGCACCGGTGCTGGCAAAAATTAAAAAAGAAAATCAATTTTTAGGTTTTAATGTTTATATAAAGTTTGAAATTTTCTCTTTAAAATGGTGGTAATATTATGAAACTACGTAGATTAAAAGTTTTAAAAATTAATTTTTTCCTGGAGCGTTGCAAGTCTCCTGAACTCGCCGTTTTTACGATTTATTATTCTGCGCATTTCGTTAATTTCGTGATAAACATTTTTGTACATTTTTTTATAGCGTTTGCTAAATATTATTTACCTCTTTGTATTATTATTTAAATTGGTTAACCTGATTTCAACATAATCTAAAGAAAGTAAATGATTGTGTTGGTTACTGTGAGTTTGTTTACATTTTGCGTATTATTACTATCAATTTTATGCCCACTAATTTTTATTGCTCATTTCCCGTAAAACTACTATTCTGAACTTTAGGTACACATATAGCAGTTGCTATAAAAGATTTTTGCTTCAAACTTTCAGGACTTAATGAATATCTATAGATATTGTAACATAAGCACATTAAAAAATATCACATTGGGGGGGAGAAAAAATATTTTTGTTGTTTTTCCATTCTTGACAGCATGTATTACTTTAAAACTTCATGAAAAAATCTGTACTGTAGAAAATCTGAAAAGGATAATGTTATAACATAGAAAAATATATAACTTACAGATTCATTTAAAAAAAAATTTTTGAAGCTATCTCAAAAATAGTTCCAGAGATATGTGTACCTACATTAACATTACAGGTACAGACTGCACCAGTGCCCTTAAATTTCAATGGAGTAGAAATTCCTCAGGAACACAAAGTTCGTAACGTACATCTTATCAATTCCTCGCTTGGAGTCCTCATAAAAAATCTAGTTGTCTCGGATTAAATCAACATCTAAAAGTTGAACATAACGTTTTTATTTTCTTTGGTGCTGGAGAAGAAGTTGATATAAATCGAAAATATTAAATTACGTAAGTTTAAAACTATTTTTATTTCTATTCATGCATTATTTTAATGTAGGGTAGCCTACGTGAGTTACAATTAATTACTATGCTTGTTTATTTATCTATGCTATGTTTATTTTGAAATAAATAATAATAAAATAATAAATAAATAATAATGTATATTTGAAATAAATGGGCACTAATTAATAAACTGAGTGCAAAGTAATTTTTTTAAAGTGTTAATGGATATTTAATTTTTTGTTAATGTATGAATCACGCGCGCCGCTAAACAAACTAAATTAATCAATAGTTTAAAAACTATTAACATTTATTTAAAACTCTTATTTATTTATTTATTTATTAAACAATTAATCATTTAATAAATAATATATTACTAAAACAAATTTTGGTAATTAAACAGGTTAATGAGTATAACAAGGATATTTGGCGTGATAAATTTTAAATATAAAAAAACGACGTTAATAAAGTAAATACTGATAAGCTAAATATTGCAAAATTTGTTGTAAATTTCTTTGGTTACTTTTGCGTATCAATTTTAAATGTATTAGAATAATATGATCAATGATGTTGTTTTAATCAACAAAAAATCTGGTGTGTAAAGACGTGATTGTCTAAGTTTCCCTGATTTATCTATGGTTTTTTCGATATTTGAAAATTAATACCTAATAAAATAATTTTTTTATTTAGTGAATATCTACAACTTAACAAGTTTCACTTTTGGCTTAATTGGTTGAGTAAAAACATAAAATATCAGTGTTTAAGCATTTACCGAAATATTTACCAAGGAAATTTTTTTTAACCTTATTATATTGTCCCTGTGTAATAATAATAATAATAATAATAATTGTTATTTTATTAATTTCCATGATATTGCACATTACATAAAAAAATATTACCATAATACAAAATTTCTTAGTTTGTAGCCCACTACTATACTATTACGCTAGAGGTGGTGGAAATGATCCCATCCAACTATGGATAAAAACATCTACTTGGATATGTTGGATATTGTACTAAATGCGGTTGTTTGACAAGATTAGATAAGATACCAAATGAGAAAACTAGAAGGAGAATGCAAGTATAAGAGAAGATAATGAAACACATAGAGGAAAAACTGTTTTTATGGTACGGGCTTGTCAAAGAGCGGAGGCAGGATGGATTCATAAGTTAACGGAATGGAGTCCAGGAAGAAAAAGAAGAGCACGTCGTGAAGGGACGGGGTAGATAGGCTACGCAGGAGAGAAGCTTTGGGAATGGGGGTTGGAAGAATAGAAGTGAATAGAGGATCTGATTAAGAGAAGGTAGACAGCAATAACTAAAGATGCCTTAAAAAATATATTGTAATACCGTAACAAATAAGCTGATAGTGATGATGGTAGAAATAATAGAATGAACGACATGAGAAAGCAAACCAACTACTGAAGAAGCTTCTATAACTTTAATTTTTATAATTTTATACAGCATAAGTGTCTACACTTATATATTAGTCTCCTAAAACTTTAATGAAGCAAAGAAGCTCTGTTCTATAGCTAAGTAAATTGAAATCAAATGTCACTAATTCATCAAGTAAATACAAACCGAATTAAAGCGCAAAACATTCCAGTAGATAGCAGCACAAAGCATAAATACGCCTACATTGACAGGGCTGATGTGATTGGTTTTAAAAGTGACCAATCATCAACTAACTTTCTTGATGTAGGTTACGTCATCAATAAAATTAAACTGAGACTCTATTATTTTTAATATTTAATTCAGTGTTTCAGTCATTTAAGATTCCCAAAAAAAATTAAAATCGCAACGGTTTTGCGGAAAATTTATTAATATTTTAATTATTGAATTTTCATCGTACGTAACGTAATTCTTGAAAAGATATATCATCGTTCAAAATTTTTGTTTTCTTGTAAACAAAATATTAAATTTTTAAACGACAACTTATCTTTACGCTTGGTTCTTTTAAAAATCTTTCATCTTTAAAAAGTTGGTTTTATAAGATAAACGATCAATGGGTGAACACCTCCGTGGTGTAGTGGTTAGCGTGCTAAATTACAAAGCGGAAGATTCAGTTTAGATTCCCGGTTAGCGTCGGAAATTTTTTTTTTTAGAAAAAATCCACCGTTCCAGTTCAATAACTCGCTGTAGTTGCTAACAACCAAGCTGTTAATGCGACTTCATATAAAAAATTGGGTAACATTCGGCCCATAAAATTATTGTTTTTGTAAATTTTTGATTTGTAATGAGGATATGATCTCTTCTGCCATGATGTTGTAGGCCTATATACCGGAGTACTATGCATCAGATCACTATAATTACAGAAGTAACGGTAATTTTCAATAATATAATTTCTTTGAACTATTTGAAAAATAATAGCTAATAAATTTCCAAGAAACGGATTAATGAATAAAATTTTAAATTATCATAAATTGTAGTAATATTTCATTATTAATTTATTAATAAAGGACATACCTTGACACTACAAAAGTAAACATTCACGCTTGTTACCATGACAACTTGCATTTTAACAACCGGAGGGTACGCTTTCAAGTTGTAACACAAGTAGACCTTAACTAATATAACATTAAGGTCATCTTAAATCGCAAAAACTGTTGTTTGACGATGCAATTTTCCTTTCTTTATTAATAACTAAACTAATTTGCATCAACTACTTGATCTTATCTAAGACAATTTAATCGTAAAATCAAAACTGTCAGAAATTTTATCTTGCCAGAGATTGTAATCAGAAAGAGTTTGCCAAATTACATTGACATGATTCATTAAACGTTGATAGTGACGTTTTAATCAAAATCTGTTAAGGGGAATCGCAGTGCCTATTTTAACCTTCGAGAACTGATACTATTGTATTTTTGCAACAGATGTCATTTTTAGATTATTTTTTTTTAAATAGGTTATTAGGTCGGATCCCCTTCGTGGATTCCTCAACTCATTCCTACTACGTATTATCATGTCATCAAAAATTCAAAAATATTGTTATTCATTTGCGACATCGTCAAAAATAGTTATATTAAATTCTACTCAAAACTACCAATCCATAATGATCCACTTATCAGTGATATGGCAAATCCGCCAGGCTTCATAAGAAGATTAAAAAGAAGATGGAGCAGAGATCTTCTTTAATAATTAAAAAGAAGATGGAGCAGAGATCTTCTTTAATAATTAAAGAAGATCTCTGCTCCATCTTCTTTTTAATCTTCTTATGAAGCCTGGCGAATTTGCCATATCACTGATAAGTGGATTATTATGGATTGGTAGTTTTGAGATAGTTTTGATTGGTAGTTCTTTCTGAATGTTTATGTCGAAAAATATTAAATAATAAGAAATATTAAATGTAATTTTTGTTTTGTTTTAAATATGTTTTTTAAATTTATTTATTTAACGTCGCATCAACTGCAACGGTCATTAGCGACAACGTTGGGGTGTAACTGTGTACAAAGGAGGATGAAATGGTTGTTTGTAACGTAAGAAAATATGCCCTGCCTGAGTGGGATTCAGGACTGCATGATGAGAGGCGAGCACGTTACCAACTGCGCCAATACGGCTGGCTTAAATTATGTTTTTTTAATATTGGTAATAACTTTTCCGTGAAAATATGAACTTTTTTGTTTTTCTTTTCATACTTTTGTATATTTTACGTTCATTGTTATTCCAAATTTAACATTGCTGAATGTTGAATTTTATATCATGTCTGTTCTTGTTATTTGTAATTTAATATCAATGTTTTCTCATCTTTTGGTTGTTCTATATAGTATAGTTAAAGATTCAAAATAAAGGATGAAAAAATTGTTATTTTCTGAGATACAGGAGTTTTTACTTGCGTCTTGCAGGAATTTTGTGAATTCGCAACGGCGCCAGTCTTGATATCATACTTTTGGCTCATTGTTACCGTAAGTTTACACTGCATAATTCGTGCCCTGTCTTTAGACAAAACAATTTTATTACATTTTATCATATGGGACAGGAATGCAGATATTGAGAGCTGCCATGAGATATTACAGATTCTTATTTCTTATAAACTGTGTCAGAGTTTTGATAATCGTTCCACTAGGGATGAGAGACGATAAAGTGTCCGCAATCTGGGAAATATTTGACTTGTTTATGCCAATATTATAAATTGTTACAGCATGAGCGAATTCGTAACTGTAGATGAAACACTTCATGCCTTTTGTGGCCGTTGCTCCTGGATTCAGTACATGCCACAAAAGCCGGCAAAATACTGTTTGAATGATATTTTTAAATTAACACATTACAAATACTCGTAATGCAAAAATATTATATTAGTAACTTTAAAATATCGTATAAAGTAATCCCTTACAATCTGTAATATTTTGTTTTTTAATAATATAATTTATGTTTTTATAAAAATTTAAAATTTATTATAATTTTCATATTTTTAAAAATTTATTTTGAAAAAATGCAAAATTATTCAAATATGTATTTAATAACAATTGGTATTGGGTCAAAAATAAGATAATATTTAAGTAGGTAATAATCAGTGTTGGTAAGAATATTTTCAATATTTTATTTTATTGATATTATTATTATTATTATTATTATTATTATTTTATGGCCTACAAAGGACCACTTTAGTCATTTTACATTTAAAGTCTTTCCTTCTTTCTTCCTTTTCTTTTCCGCCCAATATTTTTTCATCCTTTCCGAGCGCAATTTTCTTTCCTCCTCTGGAACCACTCTTCCCAATCGTTGCTTGTTCCTTCCCGGCTGTAGTATAACGCGTTCGTCCTTCAATATCTTCAATACATCTGTCTTGTGTTTTAAATCTTCTATTGTAATTTGTAACCTTCCAATATCTTCCTTTAATTCTGTGATCCATTTAATATCACTTTTACTATACCACAGTTTTTCTATTATTTTCCTGCTAGTTCTATTTTCAGGTGTCCTTAAAAGATGTCCCAGGAATGATATTCGTTTCTTTTTAATTATACTTGTAATAGGTTCTATGTTTTTGTAGACCATTTCGTTGGAAGCTAGTCTCCAAACTCCGTCTACTTGATAGTTTTTGTTCAAGCAAGTTCTGACTATTCTTCTCTCAATCCCGAGGACCTTATCTATTGCAATGGTATTTGTGGTTTTAAATATTAATAACCTATTAAAAATCTATTACCTACTTCCTATTAAAATGGCCATTTTATCTATTACCTGCTTTTAATAACCTATTAAAAAATAACCTATTTAAAAAAATCTAAAAGTGACATCTGTTGCAAAAATACAACAGTGCCAGTCCTCGAAGGTTAAAATAGGAACTGCGATTCCCCTTAACAGATTTTGATTAAAAATATCAATTAAATCAATTGATATATTATATTATATTTTATTTTATTTTATAATATTTTATTTCCAATATTTTTCAGTCCATCAGTTTCGACCAAAAACTGTTATGATCTACTACTCCCTTACGTGATCTCCCTTACGTAATTAAACCCCAAAATATTTGTTGTAGTACTATCAACTTACACAAATTTTTTCAACCACTTCTCAAGAAAAGGCTCACAAAAAGGATTTAAAATTGAAACAAAATATTTTGTTTAAATTTCTGTACCTACACAAACTTAAACTACATAAACTGAAAAAAATATAACAACAACATAAACTATAAAGGTTACCACCATTATAATAAAAGAAATAAGGATCTTTTACTTTCACATAAAGACTCAAAACATTTTTATTACTTCGTATTCAAGCTACACAATTAAGTATTCCTTACACTTTAAAAACATATAGTTTTGTATATTAATCGGAAATAAATACATAAATAAATGTAAATTCTACGTTTACTGCCTGTAAAATTTAAATGTTTATCAAAAAGTTAACTTTTTATATGAAATTATGTAATAAGCGGTCAAAAATTATAATTTTGATAGTAAATTATTTTGCCCATAACTGACAGGTGGAGTGTTATATTATAGGCATTCGATCTGCTAATTCCAGGGCTAAAAAAATAGTTCTGTTTCTTATAACATGGTCAGCCAATCATATGACTGAAGTATTTAAGAACAGAAGAGGTAGAGGTGTAAAATATACTAGACAGAGTTATCTCCTCTGAGTATATTGAATTTCATTATACAGCCAGACGCTGTGGTGATTGAAGTGAAGGTGTCAATTGCAAGGTGGCAAGTAGATGCTTTTCAGAGGGTCTGGTGTGGTCATAACCATACTTTTCCACTCAGTGAGGTAGGTAATTGTAAACCACCTCACTTTACATTTTATTAGTAAAACCTCTTGAGGTTCAAACCAGTCTTTCGGTTGATGACTTAAACAACAACACAGTAAATTCTACGAGTATAGGTAACAAAGAAATTTACTAAAGGTGTTTTTAACCCTAGAGCCGGCAATCGTTGATTTTGAGACGATGTTACCGCTTCTTGAACTGGTCGCGTCACAAAATCGGTTTTGCTTCATAGTATTGCAATGTTGTCGTTTTAGTTTTAATTTCATCTGCAGACAGCGTTGCTGTTTTGTACATTAGTTTAGTAATGTATAAAGTAAATTTTTACGTATATTATAATAGTTTCAGTTGCATATTCTGCTTGCGTTTCTCTGTTGAAACCACGGTGTGTTAGAGCTGAATTTGGTTATTTCTTGGTTTACATGATATGTTTTTGTATATATTTTCTTCAGTTTTGAACATAGATTCGTTTTTTGGTTTTATTTTGAAATAAACATTAAAAGTAACGATTCGTACATAATGAATTTTGAAAGTAAAGCATAAGAAAGTTTTAAACAGTAGTATCATCAGAAATTTTATAAATATATTTGTCGAAAAATTATTTTCAAATAGTTTCGGCATCCGGTACTGTCAGATTAAAATTTCAGTAATGTATTTATTCTATTTTCTTAAGTTTTTTTGTTATTTTGATGTCACGTGATAAGATTTGTGATTTATAACAAATGTTTAATGATTTATTTTCGATTCGGTGACTAGAAATTATCTACCGGTCTAGGAAAATGTTATTGCCGGCTGTAGGGTTAAAAGCCCAGACAAAAGAAATAAACTGTAATGGCTTGACGCAAAATATTAAGAAGGTTGTAGTACATTTTGTTGAAGTATAGCCGTAAAACGATAAGGAAAGGTGATAGATCTTATACGCGTTAAAATTGTATACAATAGTTCATTATGTCGAAATACAGAGTAATTGATGAGTGAATACTAGAATGATCTTTCCATGACGTAATAATAGAGTTCGTCAGTCAGACCGACTGAAAATGATAGAACAAAGATTTCAATGACAACACGAATTTCAGCAACATTCAAAGTTCAATGACAAGAGTAAATTGTATAGACGAAGGAACTCTGTGGTAAATCACTAAATTACATATTTGTTTGTATTTAAAATTCGAGGCTACGCTTTTAACAAAGCATATTTAACTTACTAAATAAATGTTTAAATTTACACTGACATACACCATGTGCATAAATTCGCTTCAATGAAACCAAAACCCACGCTGATTGATTCATCAAGAGTTTCTGCACCTCGGTAAAAAACAAGAATTACTATTTATAAAAAGTCCCTTATACACAATTCGTTTTTTTATCATTAATTAAGAAGCTTCAATTGACTATAGTTTATTCACTGTATTTTTTGTAATGATAATGTATGTAAAGCAAAATATCTTTTCACAAAAATTTAAAAATACACATCACAACACAAGAAACATATTTGTTTACCTTGTTGCTGATCGCAATATTAAGTTGTTTGAACAAAAACAACACGTACAAAATACAAGTAGTAAAATAAATTAACTTACCATAACTTTTAAAGAAGTTATTATAATCTATATTTGTCTAAAAAAAATAAAAAATGATTGATAAAAAATGTAATAATAGTATAGGCTACACAAAAAAATTTTTCTAGTTTATTTTGATTCAAAATCTGGTGTGCAACAATCACACGACTTTCTCTCGACAATGCAAATTATGAAAATGATAACCTATGTTTAATCATGAGTAAACAATGAAGAACGAAAATTCTTGAGTGAATGACGCTGAAGGTAAATCAACATCTGTTTCCCTTAAAAATACGAAAACACTAGACTTATTAATTCTGAACTAAGTGCTTAAGAAAAAAACTTGAAATAAAATTTGTAGATTTTTTAAAAATTTATATATAAAGTGATAGTTTAATATTCTTTTGTCGTAAAATGGCCGCAATCGTATAAAACCCCGTTTTTACCGATTTCGATGATAAAATGGAAAATCACTAGTTGACGCTAAATAAAGCGCTATAAAAAAAGTGATTAAAATAAATTTTTAGATTTTTCAAATTTTTCCAACTTTAATTATGAAAGCTTTTACGTTTTTGTCCTTAAATGGATATTAAGGCCGCAATATTAAAACAACCTTTCATTACCACGAGAATAGAGACTCCCACGAATTTTAACAGACATGCCGCTTACTTCATCTTGCAGAGCATTAAAAATAGTAAATGAGGTGATTTTTAAAAAACATCTTACAAGCCGTTTTTTAAAAAAACTGCAAATGAAAAATCATTTGAGTAAAGAACTTATTTTGGTTGACCGATTTTGATAAAAATGTTTGTGTCTGGTCTTCTACTGGTACCTAACTTAATTTCCAAGTTTCAACCCCGTACACTACTCCGTTCTTGAGATATTTTGTTTACACGCACACACACACGCACGCACGCACACACACACGCGCGCGCACGCACACACACACACACACACATAGATCAATCGCTAAAAACATGTTTTTAAAGTTTAGAGTTCAGGGGCACGAAAATATGTATTTCCGGTAAAAACTCAATTTCGAAAAACGGCATGTATACAATACCTTCGTTCCTTATTATATTTGTATTTATATAGAGCAAGAGAAAGTAAAAATAATAAATTTCTAAGTAAAAGCTAACTTAAATTGTGCATTATTGGAAAAAGTAATTAGATGGCACACTAGTTTACTGAAGTAAGTAAGTACAAGTGAATATGTATACCTCGTAAGTAGGAGAGTAAATAAGTAAGTATTAGAAATAAATAATTTAATGAAAGTGTTGATGATTGATGAATTTAACACAACGTTAATTAAAGTTTAGTCTTTTTACTTTTAGATGTAGTATAGCATACTCCATTTTTGGAGTCTTCTGGAAGCAGTTACAGTAAAACCCCAATTAGTTGTAATAAACAGGCGGGTCGGGTGTCAGAAGATCGGGAAAGACTGATTATGCGGAAGTATGCATAAAATTTATTTTTCCAGTGCAAGATTTATATTAAGTGGTTTTTATTTATAAAGTATATACGTATGTGTATATATATATATATACACATAAATACACATATATACACTGTAAATACTCGCATGCGAGTATTCACAGTCATGCGAGTATTTACAGTCCAAGCCGTATCTCGCTTCCTAAGCAACACCATTCTTGTCTTGCCAGTCACCATCGGAAAGCGCCGCAAAGACATTGTCTCCTGCACACCAGCCAACCACGTCACCTTCTTTTTCTACTGGATGGGTCCACTACCATACTCTCTTTGGCCACCTACCATCCTCCATCCTCTGCAAATGGTCAAACCATTTTAATTGCTTTCGGGATATGGTATCCATGATATTTCCTTAAATGCCAATTCTACTCCTAAATTCGGAATTCGATCGATGCTCAACGCACAACAGTACCACCTCCAGGAATCCATCTCCACCGCTTTTAGACGATCCTTCTGCCTCTTAGTCAATACCCAATACCCACACTTCCGTACCAATGGTACACGCTCCAGAATAGCATGATAAATAAAAATAAAAAAATAATAAAAATTAAATAAAAAATATATAAAATAAAATAATTTATTAGGTAATAAACACAAAAGTAACTGAAGAAACGGCGTTAAGAACTTGAAAATGAAACAGTTTTGTAGTGCATACTGTCGTTAATTACGCTTCTGCTGGATGAAACGGAGGGACGGGGATAATTTTTTCTACAGAGCGTAGTTTAATGTCAATTAGTGGTTTTACTTATTTTTAAGTTGATTTTCATATAGCGTCATTCACTCATAATTAAAATTAAGTTAAGTTTTCCATTTTACATTGTTTACTAATGATTAAACACAGGTTTGAGATTAATTATTTACAATGGCAAGGAAAGTAGTGTAAGTGGCTCACACCGGCGTTCTTTTTGTTTAGTTAAATTAAGTCGAACTCTTAAGTTTTTAAAATATTTTTAATCAATTAAGTCGATTATTAAGTTAAGCAACTGAATGTAGTTTTCAACTGACATGATTAACGTAAAAAACTAATTTGTCAATAAATGATTGTAAATTTAAAAGGAAATGTTATTTATAAACAATCAGATCCTGAAAATACTTGGAATTAAACGTCACAATATTAAAAGCAATTCATTTGACATTTTTTTATATATTAACATAAATTACTTTTACCACCAATCGAAAAATTACAAAAAATAAATTAAAATATAGTATACTTAAAAATGTATTTATTAGACATATGCAATTACCTATCTGCAATTAATTACATTAATGAAATACATCAAGATGTATTTATGTGTATAATACATACATACATTAATTTAAACATATGTTCGTTTAACCTTGTACAGAATTGGCATTTACATTAAACAAAAAATAAACAAAGTAAATAACCACTCCTTTATTAGTGGGAATTATTAAAAAATAATTTATATTAAAAATAAAATATTAACAGTAATAATATAAATAAATTTATAATTACATCATATATCGTTTATAATTGACCGTCAGATCTACAGCAGTTAGATATATGGTTCAGTAAAAAAAAGTCGTTATATGTAATACGAATTCAAAGATCCCGAACCAAATTTCTAAGGTTATTTTCTGACACTCCACTTCAGGTTTTTTGTAATCCTTAAAATGTACATGTTGTAATCTATTCGATTTGATAAATTTAAGTAACTCCCTGATCCAATGAGATGAGGATGATATGTATGACGTGTAAATTATATTTAGTCTTGTACAATCCTAGGCCGACTATTTCAGAGAGAATGTTGTTAATTGCACTCACCACCGTCAAAGTACACCGGTAACCACTATTTAAAATTCAAATCCGCATAGCCTAAAAGTAACTATATTTACTAGGATTTGAACCGGGGACCTTCATCTCCGAAAATTAGCTTTTAACCACCTGTTTCGCGGCGAAGACTTTACCACTGGACCAACCCGTGGATTTTACTTTACGTACTGAAGAAAACATTACACGACATATCAGCGTCTTATATTAATAAAACCTTTTTAGTTTCATCAGCGAATTAAGGATAAATTAGATCTGACTGAAAAACGGTACATTCCATAGCTAAATTCTAATTACTTACTACGAAGATTTAGAGACGTCGGAGTAGGGACAAAATTATCCATTTCGATTTTTATTAGTTTAATGAAAGTTGCACCAAGAGCTTGGTTATTAGCGAATACATTGGGTTATATTCTACTACAACTGAAACGGTGGATTTTTACTAGTAATAATTTCTACATCCTGTAGAGGATTGGTGTGATTACATGTCGGGTGTATGTTGTTTATTAATTTTATATGTTAAAATAAACATATTTAAAGGACTAACCGCGCCCTTTTATAGTAAATTTGTGACCGTTACAACCAACTAGCCCGTGATATAGCTCAAAGGAACTTCCCAACTGTACGAAGTCTAAAGGAACAATAGAGCAGAAATCTCTCGTGGTTTGAATAACGAACAACACCATAGTTCTAAACGGAGAATGTACCGCTGAGTACCTCTTCTCCTGAATTTATATTCCTTGTGCCCGTTAAATTAAATACCATACACGGAAATTGTGCAGCTACTGCAGGATACTGTACCGTAATAAAAATGAAGGACAAGAAAAATTTCATATTCTTCTAATGTATTCAAAAGTATTGATGGGTTCTTTACTGGTGTCTGAACCATGATGAAGAAAAGTTCATGCACCATTTCGCTACAAAATGTATTAAAAAATTTAAATGAATATAAGTATAAGTTTTTTATAAGTTAATTTTTTGTTAAGTTAAATTATACAGAACTTAAACTTTTTCATGTTCTCAACATTTGTTATGAATTGCTATAAAATGTATAAAGAATTATGTTCAGAAAAAATTATAACTGAGTAGGGAGAAAATAAAATTTATTCCGAACAAATTATACTTAATTGTTTATTTATTGATTAAGCAAATGCTACAACCATAGTTGGGAATTGAACCCGAGAACTCCACATAGTAACAAACTACCAACTACGCAACGGAGTTTACGATTTTAAATTGTACTCACGTAAAAACCAAAATTATAAAATTAAACAAAAACTGTAAAATAAATAAATTATTCAAAAGAATGTTATTTTCATTTGGAACGTTGTAATTGATTTATGCTCTCCTGTAAGTCACTGTTTTTATAATTTTTCAAGTTTGTAAAAACTAAAAACAATTGACTGTCAGAGAAAAGCAAGATAATGAACTATTAAGTTGTTTTCCGCAGCAGATATCAAAACATACTACTTCTTCTTCCTGCTCAATTGCTTTAGTAAAGTTCTTCTTTCACCCACTCTTGCCATTACAAACTAATAGGCCACCATATGTGTTCATGGAATCTTAAACTAGTCTCAAGAAACTGCATTGCCGCCATCTGGATCTGGCTTTCATCTTTCTTCTAAGAGCCTAGGACTCAAAACCACACTGCAGTATTGGGAAAACCATAATCTTATAAAATTTTAACTAATTTCTTTCCAAACTTTTTTACCAAGTAAATCTATTATTGTCCCATAAATATACTGAAAACGGTTCAACCTATTCTTCATTATCAAAATTTCTAGCAAAGGTTGTCACATCAAGTTATTTAAAATGTATCTACTCTATCAGGCATCCATTGATAAATATTTAAGTCAAATATTCTGATATAATTTATTATTAATTGAGTAACATAAATTTTCTTTTATGACACTAATAATTTTTATATTAGGTATGTAAATTGTATATACCATAATTTTCTAATACGTTTACTTTATTACTTTTTTTAATTAAACGAGTAATCAAACAATAAAATTATATTAATATATAAAATTATTAATACTTTATTATTTCTTGATGTAGATAACACGCATGGTATTTATGGTAATAAAACTTCCAGCTACGTTTTAATAAAGAAATATGTCATTATAATATGTGTAGTTGCTGCTGCAGGTAGTATTTTACTACTAATATTACACACAGTACAGCGATTGTAAAATTTAATGTTACTGTAGTTATTTTGCAAAGAAGTAGCAGTTTCTAATTTTATGATTTTAATGCCGATTGCAACATTTTTAATCGTGCATTCGCGCATCATTTGGTTTCTCTGTTCTTTAATCTCCTTGTATTTCTTTTATTATAGTCTACTCATGTATCGTTGTATTCACTGCTTCATAAGTGTTCTTTAGTTTATATAATCCAGAGACGATTAATCCAAACTACAGTTCTTTTACTTTTGTACACAATAACTTAATACGAGAAAAAAATTTTGTTCATTTTAAAAAAGTTTATAATTTATTTAACGGAGAAACGCTACTATATTTTTAAAAAGAATTTACAGTCGACATCGAAACAATGGAAACAATTAAGAACACATTAACAAAAACCCAACCAAAAGTAAATTTTCTCGGAGAAGCCTCCGAAGAATTTGAAATCAAAACTAGTATTAAGTAAGTATTATCACGTGTTCTCTTTAACTTTTTATTATAGAAGATTATTAGGGAATAGAAAACGGAAATTTTCAATCAAGAATTACATATTACAATCAACCAAGTACATATTGGAGTATCGAAGAACGGCAAAAAAAACTATCTTGCATTTCCACACGACATGATAATCATTTCTAGGAACACAGAAAACGGCGATAGAACAAATCAATGTGTTAAAAGAACAATCAGAAAAAAACAGAACTACAATTTTTTTTATTAGAACTAAATACATAACGAACATCAAGTCTTTGCGGAGATAATACAATCTAAGACGAGCGAAAAGGAAGCGAACAATACTGTTGTTGTTCTCGTCTGTACGAGAAAAGATGGCCGGTGTTTTTCGAGGAATTCACCACTTGTATAAGAAGAAAGCACTCTCAAGACAAGGCAAGATTAGACATTATAGTACTGCAATAAAACGTAAATGTGTTTGTACGCGAGTGAGTGCCTTAGAAGGCTCGTCTAAGAGAAGCAGAAAAGTTTGAGAGAAAGATCCTCAGCAAGATAATGGGTCTGAAGATAGTTAACGGACAGTATAGGTTACGAGCACGTAAAGAACTGTACGAGAAAAACATCGATTAAAAGTAAACAACTCTACGGACATTTGTTAGAATGGAAGACAAAATAAATGTTTAAGTCAATAGATCAAAGGTGTCGAATACATAATTGAAAGAAATCAGAAAGGATATTAAGAAAGCTTCAACAAACCGGGAAAACATAATGGATCGAACCAAATTCAAACAACTGATTAATGACTTTCAGAGCTTCCATGAAGAGTGAAAATAGAACATTGGATCAGACAAAAGGAGAAAAGCTTACAGTGAACGAACGAGAAGAATATGGGCTGCAAAAAGAATTTCCAGAAATGTGTTAAGTTACTTTAAGGAGTCTAAAATTGGCTGTTCATAAAAAAAAAGAAAAGTCAAAAAAAGTCAACATAATGAATAATTTTTACTTTCTCTTGCCTATATGAATATATATAGGAAGGAAAGTATTGTTTTCATGTCAATTTTTCGAAATCGAGTTTTCACCGGATCTATACGTTTTCAGACCCCCTGAACCCAAAAAACATGTTTTTAGCGATTGGTCTGTGTGTGTGTCTGTGTGTGTGTGTGTGTGTGTGTGTGTGTGTGTCTGTGTGTCAGTGTGTGAACAGAATATCTCAAGAACGGAACATCGTACGAACTTGAAACTTGAAACTTAAGTTATATACCACTACCGGACGCGACACGAACATTTTCATCAAAATCGGTCAACCGGAAATAGTAGTTTATTCGTATAATTTTTCAGTTTCTTGCGATTTTCTCAAAAACTGGTTCTACGATTTTTTTTAAAATCGCCTATTTTACTCAATTTTTTATTCTCTACAAGATAGGGTAGGCGCCATGTTTGCTGAAATTCTCGGTGAGGCTGTTTTCACGTAAAAACTCTGTTTTTTTAAGATTACGGCTTTAATATAAATTTTAGCGCAAAAACTTATATAATAAAAGTTATAGAGAATTTAAAAACCTACAACTTCTGTTTCAAACATTTTTTTGTACAACGCTTAGTTTAGCGGTAATTTGCGATTTTCTGTTTTTTTCTCACGAAAACGTGAGAAAAATCGATTTTTTTAACATTTCGGTCTTAGTATGCATTTTACGACAAAAGTGTATATAATAAAAGTTATAGAAAATTAAAAGATCTACAACTTTTGTTTAGAGCATTTTTCTCTACAGAGCCTAGTTTAGCGTGAAAGCGTGATTTTCCGTATTTTTAAGCCAGACAGGTTGATTTTCATTTTGAGTGTTTCACTCATGATTAAAATAAGGTTATGTTTATTGAGGTTAGTTTTTTGTTTATTTCTAATATTTTATTATTAATGTTAAATTATATTGTAAATTATTTGCATTGGCAAGAGAAAGTTGTGTGAGTGTTTCACACCAGATTTTTCCCTTAACTGGCAGGTGGAGTTTAACATTATTTGCACTCGATCTACTAGTTTCAGGGGTTTAAAAAACAGTTCTGTTTCTTATCACATGGTTAGCCAATTAAATGAGAGAATCATTTAATAACAGAAGTGGTAGAGGTGTAAAAGACACTAATCAGAGCTTTTTTCTCTGAGAGTAATTAATTTCAATATACAGCCAGACCCTGTGGTGAATGAAGTGAAGGTGTCATTTGCATGGTAGAACGTAGATGCTTTTCAGAGGGCCTGGCATGTTGATAAGCATAATTTTTCACTCAGTGAGGAAGGCAATTGTAAACCACACTTCTCATTTGACTTAGTAAAGTCTCTAGAGGTTCAAACCAGTCTTTCGCTGATCATCTAAATAACAATAAATATTATAATTAATATAATATAATATAATAATATTATAACTATTTTATAATTAGGTATTATAGTCGGTAGCATAACTAGCAAATAAATTTGTATGTACGAGGTAGGCTAAATTTACTTCTTATTTATTTTTAATTTGTATAAAAACAGTTGAAAGAAAGTGAAATATATTCACCTAAGTAGTGTGTAGTCAACCTTACACTGTAATTTCGTAATGAATCTTCTCTCGTTAGAAAAATGTTAACTTCTCGTTAAAAAAATACAGAATTACGGTTTGTTATAATTGAAAACATAATATATATATATATATATACAGACATTTACAAAAAAGAAAGGCGATTGATATAAAAGAAGTTACAGTACGTAAACGTGATTAATATCATAGTATTCATTAGGATAAAACGTGACTGTATTTACAAAAATATTATTGATTTTAATTATTAATAAAAATAATAAATTTATTGAAGGAAAAATAAATAACTAGGTATTATCTTTATTATTTTTTTTTTCTAATAATTCACGACATTTTTAACGTGAACTATCATTTTTGAAACAATGGTTTCTTTAAGACTGCGGCCTTAATATGCATTTTATGGTAAAGATGTCTTACATAACAAAAGATGTAGGACAAAATTAAAAATCTGGTGTGAAACACTCACACAACTTTCTCTTGCCAATGCAAATAATTAACAATAAACCTAACATCATTAATAAAACAATAGAAATAAACAAAAAAATAACTTTAATAACATAACCTAATTTTAAACATGAGTGAAAGACGCAAAATGAAAATCGAACTCGGTTTGGCTTTAAAATACGGAAAATCACTCTTTCACGCTAAACTAGGCTCTGTAGAGAAAAATGCTTGAAATAAAAGTTGTAGATCTTTTAATTTTCTATAAATTTGATTATATACACTTTTGTCGTAAAATGCATACTAAGGCCGAAATCGTTAAAAAATCAATTTTTCACACGTTTTCGTGAGAAAAAAACAGAAAATTGCTAATTACCGCTAAACTAAGCGTTATACAAAAAAATGTTTTAAGTAAAAGTTGTAGAATTTTAAATTCTCTACAACTTTTATTATATAAATTTTTTCGCTAAATTGCATATTAAAGCTGTAATCTTAAAAAAACTTTGTTTTTACGTGAAAACAGCCTCACCCAGAATTTTAACAAACATGACGCCTACCCTATCTTGTAGAGAATAAAAAATGGAATAAACCAGGCGATTTTAAAAAAAATCGTAGGACCAGTTTTTGAGAAAATCGCAAAAAGTGAAAAATTACACGAATAAACTACTACTTCCGGTTGACCGATTTTGATGAAAATGTTCGTGTCGGGTTCGGGAGTGGTATGTAACTTAAGTTTCAAGTTTCAAGTTTGTAGGATGTTCCGTTCTTGAGATATTTTGTATACACACACACACACACACACACACACACACACACACACACACACACACACACACAGACCAATCGCTAAAAATATGTTTTTTGGGTTCAGGGGGTCTGAAAACGTATAGATCCGGTGAAAACTCGATTTCGAAAAATCGACATGAAAACAATACTTTCCTTCCTATATAGTATTCCTATAGGCAAGAGAAAGTAAAAAACTACTATTTTTAATTTAAACATTATTTCTAAAACGCTTAGCGTTAATTAGTAATTATCTCTATTTTTCATCAAAATCGGTAAAAAGTAGGTTTTTTGTAATATTGCAGCCTTAGTACTGTACTATGTATTTTATGATAAATGTGTAGGTATATATTTAAAGTTATAGAAAAGAAAAAACTGTATAACTTTTATTTTAAGTATTTTCTTCTACAGAACCTGGTTTAGTGTCAATCACTGATTTCCCGTATTTTTAAGTCGAACAGAGGTTAATTTTCAATTTGCGTCATTCTTTCATGATTAAAATTAGGTTATGTTTCATTTTACATTGTTTACTAATGATTTAACATAGGTTAATATGTTTTTTATTTACATTGGAAAAATAAAGTTGTGTGAGTGTTTCACATCAAATTTTTACCGATGTTACATATATAACAAAAGACTCTTGTACTTAATTTAACGTTAAATTTCAAACAAACACAAATTTTTACAACAGATAGCTACTGAAGTCACGGTAAATATGGCTTGTTAAGTAATCCGAGAAGGCTCAAGCGCCGATGTCCGAGAGATCTTCTTGAAAAGACGTCGTGCTGACAACGCTTCCATTGTCAGCACCAACGAGTCTACCGAAATAGATAATTTTATTATTTTATTCAAGTTTTTATATGTTAATAACAATTAACTTATCAAAGTAAATAAAAACTAGTTAATACTTAAAAGTTTAAATACAAATTTACTTTTTAAAAAAATTAGTAAAATTAATGAAGACGTTACATAATATTAAACCTTTGGGAAATTTTTCTCTCATTAGAGACAAAAACAAATATCTCTTTTGTTGACAAAGAAATTCATTTCAACTAAAAATACATGATCATTTTATAATAAGAAAGACTAAATAATTATTTTATCATATACAAAAAAATTATGTTACATTTAAACCTTACCTAAACCTTTTCCCGTTCATCTTTTGTTATACTTTTCCTCTCATGAGAGACCCATTAAAGTTTAATCTATATTTGTTTCGATCTTGTGTGTATATTTTTTGGTTCATTCTAAACTGTTATGTTTTACCTTATCTTATACCTAAGGTATCTGAAATTCTAAGATATAAGATATCAGGTATCCTAAGATAGGATTTAATGTTCTAAAATTTTATTTTGATAATTTATTATCATCCATTCTGTACAGGTGCCCGTAGAATTTTTTTCATTTTTTTTAATTCCTAATTTGTGTACGTTGTAATCTGTTCAATTCAGAACAATAAGCAACCCCATAACCTAATGAGATGAGGATGATATGTGTGACGTGTAAATGAGATGTAGTCTTGTACAGACTCAGGCCGACCATTCCTGAGAGTGTATGGTTAATTGAACCCCAACCATCAAAGTACACCGATAACCACTGCCTAGTATTCAAATCCGTATAAAAGTAACTACCTTTACTAGGATTTGAACCAGGGACCTTCGTCTCCAAAAATCAGCTGTTAAACAGCTGATTTTGGTGACGACTTTTCCTCTAGACCAACCCGGTGGGTCAATTCATTTTCTAATTGACAAAATTTTCCATTTTCTATCAATTGCAGTGGCCATCTTTCTTTGCTAGTTTTGGGTATACATCACCTCGTAACATAGGTAGTTAAACATTACAAATTTCCCGTTGTTTTGTTATTCCAGGTAGGGTGGGAGTTCGTTATGTATCTGGTTACTTTCAAAAGAAATCTGTAGTCTCACATTTTCTGCTTATTCTTTTACCAAGTTGGTATTGGTAAATACAAAATAAAAATTTCAAGCTCACGTAATTTTTTGGTCTATTTTATTTAAAATTCATTAGAAATGGTGTTCACTAATAGAAATAAAATCTTTATTAAATTCTACAAACAACGATAGGCTACCTTACGTAATTGACATTCTGATATAACTACGACTGTATATTTGCTTTTAAAAATCAATCATGATGAAATTTCCCGTTTAACTATTATATAAACTGTTCTTTTTTTAAAAAGAAATCCAATTAAAAATGTCCTTTAAGAATACAAACCAATTAGAAGAAACGAGTAGGGCCATAATTCGCGTTTACTATTGATTGAAAAAAGGAATAAAAGACTATTATGGCGAAAACTAATTATTACTTTGGGTAGGCTGTTTCATTAAATTTAACTTATTGTTAATTTTCCTGATAGAATTATGAAATAGAAGCTGTAGGTTTGTAGTGCAAATACAATAAGGAAACGGTGTTAAACAAACGGCGACAATCTTACTGTCAGTATACTTTAATACAAACTCTTTAGTAAGAAATAATGAAAGAAAATACAAGGCAGCACAAAAGTTATACGATCATTTTTACCAAAATTTCGTTGGCAATGGATTATTATTATCATAAGACATAATGTTTAAAAAGTTTTGTAGGTACATTTATTAGCGAGATGGT
Source organism: Catonia carolina (assembly GCA_035578175.1). Taxonomy (NCBI): domain Eukaryota; kingdom Metazoa; phylum Arthropoda; class Insecta; order Hemiptera; family Achilidae; genus Catonia; species Catonia carolina. Next base: position 32,481,396 of record JAQMRL010000001.1, read on the forward strand.
ATACGTCACCCAATGTTAGACTCCTTAAAGTAACTTTACACATTTCTAGAAACTCTTTTTGCAGCCCATATTCTACTCGTTCGTTCACTGTAAGCTTTTCTCCTTTTGCCTGATCCAATGTTCTATTTTCGTTCTTCATGGAAGCTCTGAAAGTCAGTAATCAGTTGTCTGAATTTGGTTCGATCTATTATGGTTTCCCAGTTTGTTGAAGCTTTCTTAATATCCTTTCTGATTTCTTTCAACTACGTATCCGACTTCTTGATCTATTGACTTAAAAATTTGTTTTGTCATCCATTCTAATAGATGTTCGTAGAGTTGTTTGCTTTTAATCGATGTTTTTCTCGTACAGTTCTTCACGTGCTCGTAACCTATACTGTCCGTTAACTATCTTCGGACCCATTATCTTGCGAAGATCTTTCTCTCAAACTTTTCTGCTTCTTTTAGACGAGCCTTTCCGGTCGTTCTAAGGCACTCACTCGCGTACAAACACATAGCAACATATAATTTTTTTATCGCAACATTATAATGCCTAATCTTGAGAGTGCTTTCTTCTTACACAAGTGGTGAATTCCTCAAAAAACACCGGCTTTTTTTCTCGTCTGTTGTTGTTCGCTTCCTTTTCGCTCGTCTTAGATTGTATTATCTCCACAAAGACTTGATGTCCGTTATGTATTTAGTTTTTATGAAAAAAATTTGTAGTTCTGTTTTTTCTGATTGTTCTTTTAAAAAAATTATTTGGTCTATCGTTGCTTCTGTGTTCCTAGAAATGATTATCATGTCGTGTGCAAAAGCAAGATAGTTTCTTTTTTGCCGGTCTTCGATATTCCAATATGCACTTGGTTTAATAATTCTTTATTGCCTTGTCTTGAGAGTGCTTTCTTATACAAGTGGCCACCATGATCCCCGGGTGTAGGGATAAAATGACCCTTTACATGACCAGATTGAGGTCCACATGACTCCCACTTCTCATAGCATTTATATCGATTGGATTCCTTCGGTTAATTAGACTGAGTAAACACTTAGACCATAACGGCACACCCTTAGAGGGTACTGCATGATCTACTTCACAAGCACATTAAGAACGACTGTATTCATTCACCCCAAAAGACTTTGCCGTTTTAAGGGCTACGGTCTCAGCGACAAGGAGAGAACTTAAGAATATGAAATAATTTTTTTTGTAATCCCTAATTTGTGTACGTTGCAATCTGTTCAATTCAGATCAATAAGCAACCCCATGACCCAATGAGATGAGGATGATGTATATGACGTGTAAATGAGGTGTAGTCTTGTACAGACTCAGGTCGACCATTCCTGAGAGAGTATGGTTAATTGAACCCCAGCCATTAAAGTACACCGGTAACCACTGTCTAACATTCAAATCCGTATAAAAGTAACTAACTTTACTAGGATTTGAACCAGGAACCTTCGTCTTCGAAAATCAGCTGTTAAACAGCTGATTTTGGTGACAACTTTACCTTTAGACCAACCCGGTGGGTTACTATGAAATAATGACAATAATTTTGTTGAATACTCCTTCTACTGATTAGTTTAATGACAATCAATTTTGGATTTTAAAGAAAGTCCAGAAATTTAAAAAAAAGTAAATCAAAAAATAATTGGCGAAATTTAGTGTCACAACTTTTGCATCAACTTGTATAATTTTATCATTTTAAAACAAGAAAGATAGTTGAGAGTTAGAAAAAGATAATAAATTTGTGTGAGTGAAATGGCGAAGAATGCAAAGGAGAAGTGAGAGAGTGACTGGAGGGACACAGTAGGAGGTGTCTGATGAACACAAGAGGGAAGTTGGGTCCTTTCAGTACACGTACAACTGAATGGTCCAATGATTAGTTACATAAACCTGTCGTCGCGTCGTGTACTGTTTTATTCAGTTGTCCGTTCACGAACTGCTCACGAATTCTGTGATTTGTGAAAAGATATAAAATTACTTTTTACATCTTTTCAGTCAGAGGTAATAATATTCCCTCACAAAGAAACACTCTCAATGGATGTTATTCAAGCAAGACGTGCTTGTCGGTCGTGCATTTACGGTTGTGTTATGTCTTAAGTAGAGAGGCCTATTTTGTACCCACGGGTAAGAGTTCATTGATGCAGAAAAGTACATCAGGTGATCTCAACCAATTACTTCTATTAATCTAACACTGCAAAAATTTTACACGTCTATGCAACGTTATTTGAATAATTATCTCACTTTTATGACGTAATAACTAAAGCAACTACCTACACAACTTTGAAAATTTACTCTTATAAAACTTTTTAATTTTTTGGAAAAATGATCGTCGTGTTTTTCCAAACTAATCTGTCGGTAAATTGCATTATTTTTTTTTTTGTGCAGTCCAAAGCCTGTACAAAGATTCCAGAGGGTTAATAGCATGGAGAACTCAAATTCTGAAGAAGTAATTATTATAGAGGAGTAAGACAAGGGTGTGGTCTATCACCCACTTTGTTTAATATTTATTTGGATGACGTGATCAGAAGGTGGAAGTCTCAAATACACAATGGTATTCTCATAGGAAAAGATAAAGTTGTAAACTGCCTATTATTTGCCAATGACCTGAAAGTGCTACAGAAGAATGAGGACGACCTGCAGAGAGTACTTTTCGTGCTGAACAAACTCTGCAAAGAATATAAGTTGACAGTTTCGACGAAGATGGCAAAGGTAATAGCATTTAGGGGAAAGGAGCCAGTCAGAAGTAAAATTATTGTTATAGATAATAATATTTTGGAACAGATCTCCCACTTTCAGTATCTAGGTTGCAACATTACATACCAACAGGATAAAGATGCACCGATTTCAGCAAATATGCTGAACTATCCACCGCACTTTTAAAAATAGCACCAGCAAAAACACGAGGTTGAGATTTTATAAAACATTAGCAGTGCCGACTCAACTCTATGGCAGTGAAACTTGGGTGCTATCAAAGCGAGAGGAGTGTAGATTGCAAGCATCTGAAATGAATTTCTTCGACATACATATGGGTGTAGTAGAGAAGATCGTTACAGAAATACCGAGAAAAGGAAAAAACTTAACATCTTCTCTATAAATAACAAGGTATCCCAGAACAGAATGCAGTGTTTAGAGCATGTGAACAGAATGCGGGAAGATATACCTAAGCAGACACTGGGCTATAAGCCGGAGGGCAGGAGAGAACGAGGACGCTCGAGAGAGATGGGCAGATTTGAGAGGTTCGGAACAGGCAGCGATGCCTAATCCTTGAAAGGCAGAAGAAGAAGATTATTTTTTCATAACTCCTAAAGGAAAGTAATGCCTTCGACATGAAAAGATTTTCTGAATAAGTTAAGGAAAGTCCGACTTCCTGTATATCTGAATCTTAACTTTTTTGTCAACGTCTGCTAGTATGAGATAAAAATTTTTCATTTTTTCTTCTGTAAATTTGTAATTTTTTAGTGTACAAGAATTTATTGATCAGAATTAAATCTGGTTTACAAACGTTCTCAAAATATCTAAAAATATCCCATATATAAAGTTATGCATATATTTTAATTTTTTTAAGAAACTAGATACTTTTGACTTAATTTGAGGTGTTATTGCTACTTTAATGTCAGTAGTGTTCTGAAGCTGTCTTGCTTCCACTTGAGTAAGAAGCGCCCGAATAACAGCCCAACACGACGATTCACAAAAAGTCTCCAAAAGGTTATCCTGATGCTTTCTTAGTATTCTAGGTGGGTCGAGTGGTCAATTAAAAATAGTCAGTGACTGAAGCGTGTATAAGCAAAGTATATGACAGAAGCATTTGAAAACAGAAGCATTTGAAAACAGAAGATTTGTGTCTCTTAAACCTCCATCTAGGGTTTAAGAGACACAAATCAGAGTTATCTCCTCTTAAGAGTATTAATTTTCATCATTATACTCGTACAGCCAGACCGTGTGGTGAATGATGTGAAGGTGTCTGTCATTTGCATGGTGGAGAGTAGATGCTCTTCAGAGGGCCTGACATGCTGATAAGCATACACTTACACTCAGTGAGCAAGGCAATGGTAAACCACTTCACTCCTCTTTTTACTTAGTAAAGTCAGTAGAGGTTCAAACCAGCCTTTCAGCTGATGACCTGAACAACAACAAAAACACTATTTCTTCACAGCTTGAACTTATTCGAATTGTAAACATTATCAAAGCTGAAAAACCTGTCATAAACACTTACATAATGCACTATGAGACAAAATTATTACATTTTGAATATATTTCATTGTGAGATGCTTACCGGCTAAAAAAAACAAAGGAAAGGCGAGGAACCATAATTTAGAAGGGCTAATCAAAACATAAAATTCAACAAGTACGTAGGCCTACTACATAAAAATAATGCCATATTTGCAACGACAAGGTGAAAAGCCTTTAGAATAAGAATGAATGAACAATCAGATTTTAAAGACCTTAAAATAAATAAGCCACAATTAAATTTCACGAATAAATTCTTAAAACCGCTAGTGAAACTGGTTTTATTCATCTGAAAGTTGATAGAAATGAATACATTATGAACTAATTTATTACTGTATGAATAATAGAATTTTCAATAATTAATCTGCCAAGCGGTAATTAAATTAAAATGATCAAATATGAGTAAGATGTTAGATTTCTGTGTCCAATTCAAATAATTATCAAAATATATTTTAATTAAGAACAATAAATTTTATTACAATAATAAAGAAAGTTATAATATTTTTATTTCTACATCTTAATAATATATGAAATAATAACTTTCAAACTACTATGCGGTGGTATTCAGCTAGGATGTTCAAAGGTGTTATTGCTATACCTCCATCCGTTTTTCTTTTGTTTTAAAATATTAAGTTATTTCCTCATATCCGAATACCACAAACGTAAGGCCTACAATTCAATTAAAAATTAATTACACTCAAAACACTTTTCTTGACACATTTTTGATTAAAAATTTAGTATTCCTTATTACAATAATATGACAATTTCTAAATATGACGCTAAAGGTTCTAAAAATTGAATTACTTGCTGGAGCTTACTGTCATCACTACAGTCCTACATAAGACCAAAAAGATTTTTTAGCCAGAGACTTTTCAAACGTCTGTGTTGAGTACCCGATATCGCCCTGGTATACATCTTTTGTTTGAGAAGGTTGCCACGTAACAGAAATATTAAGAAATATTTTATCGTGTCGTCTTGTATATTTGTTTTACAATGTCATTTACGTATGGGATTTGTAAGTCTATTTTCAAAATTAAGTTTGTGACGTAAAAAGGGCATTGCGTTATCGCTTTTAGAATATTGTTTTGAATCGCTTAAATACGTTTTATGTGTGAAGGTTTAGGTTTTGTTTAACCCTAAAAGCGAAAAATTATTTTAAATTTTTTTATAGTGTATATAAAATTTTTTAAATATATTAACAATGAGTATACATGATAAAATAATAACGTTCACTGACTTAAATTTTCTTAGAAGATCTGTTGGTCAGTATTTAACAAAGTTATTTTATCTACAACTTGAAAATTTTTATTTTCAATCATTAATTTTTGTGTTTTATGCCAGGTAACTTTAAAACTATGGAATGTACAATCTGGGACCTAATTTGTTCAATTTTTCAGGTCAAAAACCTAAGGTTTTAAGTTTTCAGGTTAAAAAATGTGCCTTAAGTTTGCCTCGTAATTAAAGCCTTGAAAAATTTATAGTGGTTTATGTTCAACGGGGTAACTAAATTTCGGGTGATATCTTTCGCCAACTGTGACAAGCTGACAAAGCGTTTCCGGATTTATTTATTAAATATTTTTTCTTATTTTTAGTTGCAAAATCTGCTCTCGACAGATTAATATATTGTTTTTTATGTAGGCCTACCTATATATACAAAAAAATGTTATATTTACCTTCAACTTCGTTTCTAACAAGAACTTTCGCGGTGGGCACCGCTTCTTTAGGTAATAACATGTAGCTTCTAGAAACTGTTTATGAAGATTACATTTTCCTTTATCAAAGGATTAAATCAAACTGATTATAAAATGGAAAAATCAACTGCCATTGCGATCTGTCTCGGAAATTGAGTTTTGTCTTGAGAGATTACCAATCAATTTTTAATTACTCTGTATAAATATTTAAAACATATACAAATAAACAAAATAACTAATAAGTAAATTTAATAGGTGTTTATAGATACATTTAATAGCACTTTCATTTTCTATTTCAAATGTCAAAGTGTCAAATTTAAATAAAATTTCAACGTTTTATTACATAGCTGTAATTTACCAATCAACACGTAATTAACATTAAACTTGAAACATCATACAATGTCATACGAGAAAATGGTAATAAAACTTTAAAGTAAAAGTTTTTAATTACATTTATAGTAATGATATTATTATTATTATTAATGTGATTATTATTAACACCAAGATATGGTTAGAAAATTTAACACAAGACACAATATATTGGTGGGAATAATTGTTAATGGAGAGTTGCTTGGCAAATTAAAGGAGTCACAAGCCTTTAAGATATCTATCAAAACAAATTAGAAAAAATGACGACTACGAATAAAATAACATTGAACGAAAAGACCCAGCAAGATCCAAGATTGTTATTATTAACTGTCTTACTTAGCATTTCAGTATATTCAATTACTTGGACTGCCCAATCAGTTTTGCCGAAAAAATTGATGATGAAAAATTATTTTCAGAGAATGTGCGGAGCGATGGCAATTGCACTGATGACAGGGCTAACAAAAATACATTGATAACATTTTATAATGTAATAGCAGTTCCGAATATTTTGTATGACAGGAGATTTAAGAAGGAGAAGGAAATACGTATATTGGAGATGCATTTTCTAGGAAGAGTCAAGAGTTGTACGGGGAGGACAGAATTTGACATTGCAATATAAGGATAAAGTTAGAAACAACAATTAGTGTAAATGAGAGAATTAGTTATTACAACAAAATATGGATGGACCATCTTCAAAGAATTGATATAGAATTCCAAAACTGGTTCTGGGATACAGGCTTGAAGGGAAAAGTAACTTGGAAGGCCTCTACAACACTACGAGTAATTAATTATAATTATAGATTTCTAATGAAAAACAACCATTTCGATGCCGGAACAGCCCAAATGACTTAAGCCGTGAAAATGATGAATAACAATTTTGAAAGAATTCCTTAAATTTAAAAACAACCTATCGCCTTTATGATTGCCGTTGTTTCGATTCTACTCCGATTATTAGAGAATATTACGGAAGGCAAAATATTGGGTAAACGTGATCTAGATTAAGGAAAACGACATTGCTAAAAACCCTATGTGCCATGCCTATACCATAGATATGCATACCTTTTGCTTGGTGTAAATTCGATTATGATTTTAAAACGGGTTGCCTATAAAGTATACTTATTACTGTGATGGTTACCAACATTCTGAATGAGTCATCACGATTTTCGTTTGGGGAGCTGAGTATGTAGTTTTTCTTCTTTTTTTTTGTTTACATTGATCTGTTATGCACATTAGGTCAAGTAAAGGGTGATAGATGAAAATAAACGATGAGAAATGCTAGACCTGACCGGGAATCAAATCTTGAATCTGGAGCATATTAGTCTGTTTTGAATTTTTTTCGTAATGCTGAAACCCCAACCCTCCTCTCTGGATACGTGCTTAAAAAGTACTATTCATGAAGGAAAAAAAGAAGAAGTGAATGTAGAAATAGAAATAAGATGCACAATAACTTCATTTTACGTTGAATCTTTTGAAGTTAAGTTTTATAATTTAATCACCTGAATTATACTTTGTAATAGAATACGTCCTATAAATATTGATCAATAAAAGATTAACCGTGAGAAGAGTAAAAAGTAAAAGTTCAGACAAAAAGAAAAAAAGTTGAACATAACTTAACCGATTCCATCTGTGACAGAAACTGAATTTTTGAATCGATTCAATAATTCAAAGTAACCTTTAACTGTTTATTTATTCGCCGACTATTGCCAGCAACTGTCACAGAATAGAATAAATAGTAAGTTGAATATAAGAAGTTGTATCGAAGAAATAGGACAGACATTTAAGACTAGATTAGCGAAATGAATAATAACCTTGACCCTATTTCTAAAAATGAGATGGTCGTGTAAAAAGGAGATACTTATTATTAACGGGCTGCTTAATTACTAGGTACCAGTTTCACAACTAGCGAAGCGTAACATTTCGTCATCGAAATGTCAAGTTATTGTAGTATACATCACATAAATTATATAATAATACCAACGAATAACTTATTCAATTGTATAAGCTATACTCTAAGTATAAATCGTAAATATTAGTAAGAAATCAGGTCGAAATCAGGTTCCACATAAATTCTCGTATTACCCTACTTTTTCTTGTAGTGAGTAGGTTGCCTCTACTTAAAAACCGAGTCTAAATCTATAGACAAGTTTTTTAAAAATATAATCTTTTAAACATTACCGGAATTCATTTTTATATAAATACTCCATATGGCGGTGGTTTTCGACAAATTCAAATTGAACTCAAAATGTCTATAGTCCAGCCTCTCTTAGTTTGCTCCTAATGTAAACTAATAATGACGTCACTGAGCATGCGCATTATATCAAAATGTGTACACGCTGATTAAAAATAACAACAAAATACTTTCAAAAGTATTTAAATACAAAATACTTTTAAAAGTATTTTTCTAAATGAATTTGTAGGCCCACATCATATCATGACTGATGTTTTTAGTACTTTACGTACCTATAATTTAAAAAATAGTTAACTTAATAGGAATACGACATCCGTAAAGTCGCAGACTCTAGCGTGCACCCTGTAGTAGGTGGCTTTTGTTTGTTGACAGTAGGAGCAAACTAAGAACGGCTGAACTGTATGTTGAATAGCTTTATTGAGAACATCTCTAAAACATTTTTAAGTAAATTACATCTCATCCTACACTGTGATTGTTATCAGCTAGGGGAACCAACTTTAAACAGCCGCCGGTTGAAATCAAGACTTGTACAAGATATTTTAAATGAATGAAATGAAAGTGAGTGTTGGTCAGTAACAGCGAGAGGGGAATTAGGCTACGGTTCCCTTCTACGCCCCGCTGACAGTATGTAATTTTTTTTTAACCTGACGTTTCCCTTGTAGTTTCCCCAAGAGAGGTGGAGGAATCTTTGTTGATGCCGGATCAAGTGGCCAGGCGGCGGGTTTTTGGTTGGTAGGCGGTTGCGGCCTCCTTGGGACTGGACGAGGACGCCTCAATTGAGTCCAACACTACTTCCCCATCGTGAGGGAGTGAACATGAGTTTTTCTCGCCGCCTCGGATACAAAAACAAAAAAAAAACATTTTAAAATAACACATTGACCGACTCCTGTAATTTTATTTTATTTATTTACTTTTTCATGTATTTTTAACGCATTTGTTAAATTTTCTTGGCTTAGTATGTTATTTTTATTTAACTGCTGAAATTTTGAATTAAAAATGGCGTAACTCCGCAACAGAACGAAATAGTTACTATTTCCATAATTTTCAAAAGTTGTAAGACTTAGCCGGTAGATACATTTTGTCTTAAGTTTTATAAAGCACGAGTTATTCCTAAATCTTTTTGCTCGAGGCTTATTCTAGAGCTTACACTTCTTTTCTTCTCATTTTTTGTTCATTCATTCCAAAATAACGTTCTTTCATAGCTCAAATTTGGTATTTGGTAAGTCATTATTCTTAACTTTCCCTCTGGAAAACTTTTAGGTTGTTCAAATTATGTTTTTGAATTTAACTTATTTTAGCATCATGTAAGTTCATACCACGTAGAAACTCGTATAAATGTAATTCTATGAGATAATTCTTCAATCGACCTACACGAGAAAACTTTTTCACCAGAAATATAAAATTATTTCTGTATCAATTCAATAATATTGGAATGGTAAAATTTTAATACGAAAAAGAAGACAATTTAAAAATTATGAAATTATTTCAACCAAACCAAAATTGATTGACTAAAAGTATAATAACGGTTCTCTGTAACGAATTTCAGCAATTTATTCGTTACAGATAAATTTCAATACCGGGAATGTAGTAAAATTATAAATTTTCTTTCAATATAAGTTATGGCGCTGAACTTTAATTAAAACATATTTGCGTCTTGTTCTTAGTTTTTATTTTCAATCATATTTCCTGCGTTTATTATTTGTACAGGAAATATGAAACACTTTTGCTATTGGTATTTGATCTATGATCTAAAGCGAGAGGTATAAAAAGTAAGTCGGAATAAGAATGACATGTAGGTGTTTTATATAACAGTGCACTGAAATCTCGTTACATGCGTAGACTAAAATTTTGGTAACTTCGAAATAATTTAAAAATTAAATTTTTTTTTTTTTTAAATATTGATAATTTTTCCTTATAAGTTATAAAAAGATTAAAGATTTTTATTTCGTTAAAGAAGGCGTAAAAATATAACCTATTGATTTTGCAAAAATACTGTATATTTGGTCCAGCCAATATTTTTTTATAAATAAATTTTCGTTATGAGGGAATTGAAGCCTCCGGGCCAGCCCAGTCAGTCAGCTGGTAGTAAGTCGCTATTATTTGTTAAGTAACACCGGTTGGGTAAGCGACTTTGTATGGTGATCAGCTGACAGCCATCCGTGAACAACCTCTACTGGGGGTCCCTGTTCAAACTCATGCCTAATTCACGTCAAATAATACAGAAAAGCAGCGATCAAATTGGGTAGTTGTCAATAATGTTACAGTTCCCAATAACAAATAAAGCTAAAAAAAAAAAATTAGGGAGTTTGCTTTTTACATATTTTTTCTTAGTTTTCGCCCCGAAAGAGTCATTCCGTGTGTATTACGTCTTCAAGCCGTGGAGTTCACTTGATAAGTTTTTGCTCCAAATACGTGTCATGTTTTTTTATCTGGCACCATTATCTTCTCTGTTATGATGATGTCAGTTATTTTATCGTTTTGAGATGTTTTCTTCAGTTACATTTAAAGTCCAGCCTCTCTTAGTTTGCTCCTAATGTAAACAAATAATAACGTCACTGAGCATGCGTATTATATCAAAATGTGTACACGCTGATTAAAATATAACAATAAAATACTTTCAAAAGTATTTAAATACAAAATACTTTTTAAAGTATTTTTCTAAATGAAATGGTTAGGCCTACATTATATCATGACTGATGTTTTTAGTAGTACTTTAAGTACTTATGATTTAAAAAATAGTTAACTTAATAGGAATACGACATCCGTAAAGTCGCGGACTCTAGCGTGCACCCTGTAGTAGGTGGCTTTTGTTTGTTAACGGTAGGAGCAAACTAACAACGGCTAAACTATAAGTCCTTAAAGTTGTATTTTATTTCCTAGATTCACTTATTTCAGGTGTTATTATTGAGTTGGTAGCTGAGGAGCTGTTTAGTGAGTCTTGCGTTAGATTCTTCAGCTATTCTTTAGCGGTGGCCATAAAAGGAGTTTCTCCTTTTCTCATTGTGTCGATTATGAACTTGTTTTCCTTGTAGAATATGTTGGGTTATGTGTTACCCACCAGTTGACGTGGACTTGATATTTGAAATAAATGGTCGTTCTTTAAATTCTTGTCTAGTTTTTGGAGTTTGTAAGCAGTTAATTGAGTATTCAGTTCGGGAGTGATTACTGAGTAGTAGTGTCATATTTTAGAATAGATTGAAAGGAATTTCTCATCGTATATTTAATAATATTAAATAAAATAATTTTGTTTCTAAAAAGAAAGAAGGAGAAGAGGGTCAAGGTGATACAAATAGAAATTAAAGGGAAAGGATTGTTATTAACAGATTAAATTATCAGATGTCGAGTGATTTGTTAATTTTTTAGGAGAATGTAATTTATTTGTATTGTCAGGGGTGGATCCGATTTAGAAGACTAGAGAAATTATTTGTGATAATTGAATAAAGGAAATAGTGAAAGTAATTCGTGAAAGCAAATCTTAAAATATAGTAAAACAAATAGATAAAAATATTCTACTGTTTGTATAAAAGATGAAATATCTGGAACTCCCCTTCACTGGTCACCGAACAACTATAGCTATATAAAATATACCTATCTATAAGTACTGCACACTGTTGTTCTTTCCGAACGTTGAGTGACACGGAACAGTGATCACGTGACCTTTTAAATATATCAAAATTTATCCATCATCTTTCCCGACTTTGTATTTCTTTCTTTGAGTACTTTTTACGATTAGGAAGAGGGTTATATAAGCCAAGTAAAAAACTCTGTTCACTTCATTTCGCATCTTTATATATTTTATTATATTTATTAATTTTACATGGCCTTCGGGCCAGCCCAGTCAGTCAGCTGGTAGAAAGTCGCTATTATTTGTTAAGTAACACCTGTTGGGCAAGCGACTTTGTATGGTGACCAGTTGACAGCCATCCATGAACAAACTCTACTGGGGGTCCCTGTTCAAACTCATGTCTAATCCACGTCAAAAAAAAATACAGCAAAAAGCAGCGATCAAATTGGGTAGTTGTCAATAAAGTACAGTTCCCGATAACTAATAAAAGCAAAAAAAAAAAATTTTACTATTCTGTCTACGCTAAGAGTACTTCGACATAGGCAATCAGCAATACAAGTGAGCATTCGTATTAATTAAAAATACGCACAGCATGATCAAAAACAAAATTTCATACAACACTAATTGTTCACTCTAAACTTAATATAATAAAAACACGTTCAATTCGTTTGTTAGAGAATGTTTTTTAAATCGAAGATTAGTTTCCAATGAACAACTAAAACTTTTACTATTGTTACTCTTACATTGTTATTTTTCGTTACATTATTTACTATTATTACATTATTATTTATGATTAGTGGGTTTTTATTATAGATTTAGTTTTATTTTTGGTCACAAGTAATATAAGACTAATGCGCTTGAATTAAAACAGGAGAGTAAACAATTCCAGTAATTCGTTGTTTATCATTTCAGATTCTTTATTACGTATCATTAAAATTAATGTCTGTGACTAGTTAAATACAACTGCTTGCACTTTCCCGTGTTTAACTCATTTTTAGTGTCATCAGTTATCTTTTGGTATTGCATCGGTTCGTTTAAATTTTCTTCGTAGACTGAAGTTGAAAAGTTTTGTAAGCTGTGTTTTGTTAACATGCGGGATAGCGAATGTGTTGAGTTTTTGAAACATAAAAGCGGTAAACATTAAAAAGTAGAAAAAAATTGTTTTGTTAAATGCAATGGTTAAAATAATTAATTAAGTTGTCGCTTTATGAAACTACAATAATTACAAGTAATCTGAACGGTATAATTGAAAATGCTTAAAGGATAGGCCTAATGTTTATTTTAGCCGGATGTAGATATTTTAATGATGGAACGTAGTGCAAGATAATTGTCTGGCAGAGAGGTAGATACGCGCTAATTAGTGAAAAACTTTCGTTACAACCTATAAGCGCTGGCCTCGCGTGGAGTACTGTTACAGTAGATAGACTATACGTCATTATCATATCATGCTTTTTTGCTTTTTTATCCTTTAGAAATAGATTTCTCAAAATCCTTTCTTAGACGATGAAAATACTTAGACCTAACGTGCTACTAACGTGTAGCAATTACCCTTTATTGTAGTGAAAGTCGAAATTAAATTTAAATATGAATTACAAAATTTATAATAAATAATAATATTAATATAGCTTATATTTTTACATTAAACCTATGTGGCTATATTAACCCTTACTCTTCGGTGCAGCTGCTAAATGTAACGTTTCAAAAATTAAAGCATTTTCAATCTAAATTCTTAGCAAAAAAATTACAAGTGCTTTTTACAACATTTCATATTTAATAACTCTTCACAACTATCTAAATATGCGGTTGAAGTAAATGAAGTTATTCAGACAACGTGTTCTACATTTTATAGTTCCATCTTTATTAGTCCACAGTGACAAAGAAGTAGCATACTATAAACAAGAAGGCTTAAAAGAAGATAGCGGCACGATCTAGTAAATCCAGCAGAGAAAATCTGGTGTGAAATACTCACACAACTTTCTCTTGCCAATTCAAATAATTAACAATATAAGCTAACATTAGTAATAAAACATTAGAAATAACAAAAAACTAACTTCAATAAACATAACCAAACTTACATCATGAGTGAAAGATGCAAAATGCAAATCTACCTCAGTTTGGCTTAAAAATACAGAAAATCACACCTTCACGCTAAACTATGCTCTATAGAGAAAAATGCTTTAAATAAAATTTGTAGATCTTTTAATTTCCTAAAAATTTTATTATACACTTACGTCGTAAAAGTAACTTACGTCGTCCCAGCCAGCTAGCCCGTGACCTAGCTATTAGGAATTACCGAACTGTGCGACGTCTAAAGCGAAAATGGAGCAGGGACCTTTTAGTCTAAATATCGGATAATAGCTGGGGTACCGCTTCTCCTGGCAGTAAAATTTCCCACCATCCGTTAAATAACTATTACTATCTTATACGGAAATTGTGCATTTCATTGTTTAGTACCGCACTCAAAATCAAAGACAGAAACCAAAAACCTTTTGTTTTTTTTTTAAGTTATAATCTTCTCTAGTAAGTATAAATTGTTAACAACTTTTTTCATTAACAAACTCCAATATTACAATCTGTTTGTAATTTCGGAACAATAAGTATTTATTTTTTATTGGAGTAAATTGAAAGTTAAAATCTCACACCCATATTTAAGAATCCTTGATTTTCAGATATTCTACAGCCTTCTTACACAAATATGCACGGCAGATGAGGTAAGTTGTGTCGCTTATGTTTATTAAAGTCAATTTAATTACTATCTAAAATTTTATTATGCTGTAGAGCAGGGAATTTGGATGTACATAAAAGCCTACTTCGATTCTTTTATTGAAAATTGTTATTTCCTGTTTCAGTGTTTTTACTGGTATGTCAGCATAGACATATCTATTACTGGCGTGCCATGGAGCATTAAAATTTTCTCTGATGGTTTCCGTCTAGAAACGCTCAAGTATTTTTATATTTGAATTTCTAGCAGTTCCTCAGAGTTGAATTACATAAGTCTCAACACGATCTAATGTAGTTAACAAATTGAATTTTATCGTTTTCAGAGCAAAAATTAGTAAATAATGGGGAAAACAACTCATAATTTTCACACAAAGGAAAATTGTTATGAATATTTTCACGGACAACAATTACTGGTTTTTTCTTTATTTTATTTCAATGAAAATATGTGAAATAGTTGAATAATGAAAGTGAAAAAAATATTACAGTTATTGAAATGAAAGCAAAGTATTTTTTTTTTTTCAATTATTTTTTTAGGAAGTGAAATATTGCTAAAAGTGTGCGGATATATTATTCATTACTTAATTGTATTTTTACAGTTTCCTTCCTAAAATGACATCCTTTTATGACTATACGTATAAAAGAGATCTGAGTCCGTTTAAAAAGAAATCTATCCTTTTATGAATGAAAAGACGTGCAATAGTTTCTATGATAAATAATAAGTTGTACTTTAAAGCAATTTATTATGAATGATCTATAAAAGAAGAAGAAGAAGAAAAAACGGAAGATCTTTTTTTATGAATGTAAAAAATAAATGCGAGATTCATCAGTTGATTATGTCACGGTTGTTGAAGTTTTTTCAAAGATCTGTACAGATGCATTCCGTCACAGAAGGGAAGCTTCTAGATAATTATGTGCGTCCCTTCCTGAAACTTATTCAGGCTTATTAAACGTAATAAATACATCAAGTGTTTTGTTTTTTATGTTAATTACTTGAGTTATTAACTGAAGCACAGTAATGTAAATATTATGTTACTTACCTTGTCGATATGTTCAACCGTTTGAGAAACTGTAAAAGAAAAAGAAACAGATATAAGTTACATTAAAATACCGGTTGCTAATTCTACTAATTACTTTTTTTTAAACTCAAATTTATTTAACTTATTTTTGGATTGGGCTATAAAGGGCTTCTGTGGTCAACTGGAAGGAGACCCCTAAATTCCTTTTACAAAAGGCTTAAGGGAACCTGCCGGGATAGAAGACTAGTGTCCTATCCATACATTCACGTTGTGTGGCCTGTTAGTAACCATGTGACCGCTCATCAGCACGATGACCGTCTCATGGTGAACAGAACTGGAAGGGCTGCCCATTCCACCCTAGCAGACGGTGGCTTGGGCACTCAGTCTGCCAACCAAAAAGCTGAAAGCAACTACAACAAGCAACTACAGCTTTTTCTGACTGACTAGAATTATCGTGAGAAAACTCTTTCATGTATGATTCTGGTTAGGCTTACTTAGTATATGCAGGTCTTCAAGAGCTTCGAGAACTTCAAGAACTTCAAAATACAAAAGATGTAGGGTATTACAGGTATGTAGATATGAAACGACTTGCACAAGATAGAACAGCTTGGAGAACTGCATCAAACCAGTCGAGAGACTGATAAAAAAAAATTTTTTGGATTATTTAAAGTCGTATAACAGTTTGATTATTGACACATAAATTAAATTGTGCGTAGGTAATGATATACAAATGAAAGAATGACCTGACCAGGAATCGTAACAACGAATCCGGCAAAGAAACCAGATGCGCTGACCGCAACACATTATTTAAAAATCCCAGTGTGTGTAAGTTGCAATCTGTTAATTGTGAACAATAAGCAACCCATTACCCAATAAGATGAGGATGGTAATATGTATTACGAGTAAATGAGGTGCAGTCTTGTACAAGCTCAGGCCGATCATTCCTGAGACAGTATAGTTAATTGAATCCAAACCATCAAAGAACACCGGTAACCACTGTTAAGTATCCAAGTTCGTATAAAAACAAACCCTTAATAGGATTTGAACCACTGAACTTCGTCTCCGAAAATCATCTATTAAACAGCACACTTGCAGCGACGACTTTACCACTAGACCAACCGGTGGGTCAAACCGCATTACATTAAAACCCCAATCTTTAAAAAAATGTTACCACAAGATTAAAGATCCTCCTTGCGTATTTCAACAGATATGCCGCTTACCGTATCTTTTAGAATACAAAGAATATATTACATGATACAATTTTAAATAAAATCTTACAAAACGTTTTTGAGAAAACTGCAAAAACTATAAAAATTGCACAATGTACTACTACTTCCTGTTGACTGATTTTGATGAAAATATTCGTGTCGGGTCCCCCACAATCTAAAGTGTATGTACGCATCATCATTCAATAAAAAAAACTCCAGTTTAGAGTTACTTTTTTTGTTTTAACTTCCGACAGTTCTGCAGTTACTGCTATTGCAGACGGTAAAGGATGAAATTATTTTTTGTAACGTATGAAAATATGCCGTGCCTGAATGGGATTCGAACCCAAGACCGCATGATGAGAGGCAAGCTCGTTACCAACTACGCCAATACGACCGGATTATAGTTACACTATAGTTACAATTATAGTTACACTTCATTATGTTTTTACCTGACATTTTTGTATCATTAAAACAGGTAAATAAGTAAAATGGTGATGATACTTAAGCGCACAAGTTAAGTACCAAGTATGTTTGCGACATAAACATAAGCGCATAAGATGAGTGGGGTTGCTCGTCGCTATGTACAAAACACAGGGAAAGTAACATTATGCAGCAACATGTACAATAGTACTATAATCGCGACGAAAGTGAAAGCTTCATTCTGTACATACAGGTCTCGACAGCATTGACCTGTACACTCTCTATCTTATCTTCCATAGGTTCATACCATAATATCACCATCACCATCACCACCGTTTTATTATAACACTGTAAATAATTTCTTTATATATATATATATATATATATATATATATATATATATATATATAATAAATAATTTACAGTTTAAATAAATTGATAATATGGATATTTTTATCTCTTTAACTGGTTTTTCATCCGTTCTTTCTTTCTAAATAAAACTTAATATGTTTCTACCAAATATGATTTTTAGGTTGGTACCTACTAATAATAGACACGTGTAGTATTTAATTTAATTACCATCATATTTATTCATTAGATGTTAATACACCGAAAGTTTTGTTCATAAATTAACATATGAATAAATTTTATGTATTTTATTCTTAGTTATTTAATAAAAAAAGATTTCCTTGTTTTATGGAGAAAAAATATTCTAAAACATGATACTTCTTATATTTATTCATTTCAAAATTAAATTCTTTCTGTCAAATATTAATAATTAAAATTCTTTTATAAAAATTAATTGTCATTTCCTTCAGTTTCTCATGAGTTTCATTTATTTTAATTAAAATTTTTCTTGGTTGTTTTATTGGTGTAGTAGTAACGTGATAGATTATAAATCCGAGATTTCCGAAATGGGTTTTCGGCTAGAATCTGGGAATTTTAACATGTAATTAATGTTTTCAGTTTATGGGAAAAAGCGTTAATATTTAGATTCTAAATTAAACATAATTTAAAGAAAAAAAGAGCATATTTTAGAATTAATATAATATAGTTACTGGCCTTCGGGCCAGCCCAGTCAGCCAGCTGGTCAAAAGTCGTTATTATTTGTTAAGTAACACCGGTTGGGCAAGCGACTTTGTATGGTGACAAGTTGACAGCCATCCATGAACAAACTCTACTGGGGGGTCCCTGTTCAAACTCATGTCTAATCTACGTCAAAAAATACAGCAAAAAGCAGCGATGAAAGTGGGTAGTTGTCAACAATGTACACTTCCCGATAACAAATAAGAGCTAAAGAATATAATATATTATTGTATATACCCGAAGCATTTAAGAATAGAAGCTGTAGGAGTGTAAAAAGACACTAGTCAGATTTATGTCCTCTGAGAGTAGTGAATTTCATTATACAGCCAGACCCAGTGGTGAATGAAGTAAAGGTCTCATTTTTGTAGAGTTGAAAGTAGATACTTTTCGAAGGGACTGGCATGCTGATAAGCATACTTTTCTACTCAATGAAGAAAGGCAAGAGTAAATAACCTCACTCCTCATTTTACATAGTAAAACCAGTCTTTTGGCTGATGACCTAAACAACATATTATTGCATTATTAATATTATTCTGCCCATAACAGGCAGGTGAAGTGTCAGATTATTTACACTCAATCTGTTCGTTGCAGGTCTAAAATAAATAGTTTTGTTTCTTATCACATGGTCAGCCAATTAAATGACTGAATCATTTAAGAACAGAGTAGGTAGAGGTGTAAAAGACCCTAGTCAAAGTTTTCTCCTCTAAAAATAATGAATTTCACTATACAGCCAGACCCTGTGGTGAATGAAGTGAGGTGTCATTTGCAGAGTGGAAAATATGTGCTTTTCAGAGGGCATGCTGATAAGCGCACTTTTCTACTCAGTGAGTAAGCAACAACAACACATTAAATATTATGGTACATTAATATTTTAGATTTTTTTTTAGTCTGTTTTTAATAGAGCATACTTAGGAAAATAGCACAACAGGCCGGCCGAATTAGTCATTGAAATAATAAATTAACATTTCGCATTTATATGTAGCAAAAAGGGGTTATAGGTTTGTGATTTAAGTTCTTGATAGAAATGGATGGATTATTTTATAGGAGCCTATCTGCATATTTCGGCTTCACCCAGGCATAATTTTGTTTTATTTTAATAATTATTTTTAAATTAGGGTAATAAATCTATTGAAATAAGATTTTCTGATAATATACCAATTAGTTTGAAATTTATAAACATTTAAGGGTTTAACGGTTGAATACCTTTCTCAACCCCTTAGAGGTAGATTTTGGAAATTGTTGAGAAATATTTTTTTAAGTGCACTACCTGTATTACTACTCTACCGAGTTTCAGCCTTCTACCCCATCCGGAACAAATAAAAATATTGGTTTAAGGGTTGAACACTGTTTTCAACACCGTACAGGTACATTTTTGCATTCATTTAAGGGTGCATTTTTAGGTACACTATATGGAACATCTGCTCCAAGTTTCAACCATTTAGCTTGTCAATAACTGAGTAAACTGAAAATATTGTTTATCAGGATTATCGGTTTTTAATAAGGGTCGTCACAATTTTGAAAGCCTCACTGGTAATTTTTTGTAATTTTTTAAATGTATTTTTTATGCTACTATACGTAACATCTTTACCAAGTTTCAGCCATCTAACTTCTTTGGAACTCAGTAAATAAAAAATATTGGTTTAAGAGTTGAACACCCTTTTCAACTTTTTAAGGTTACACTTTGGAAATTGTTAAAGGGTACTTTTTAGTTGCACTTTAAATAACATCACCAAAATTCAGCCATTTAACTAATCTGTAACTTAATAAACATTAAATATCGGTTTGAAAGCTGAACACCCTTTTCAACCTTTAATGGCAGAATGTCGAAATCGTTTATGTTTAAGTCTTCTATTTTTACTTTAAAGAGAGTATTTCCTCAAAATTTCAGCTAACTAGCTACTTTTCAAGTAGAAGTATTAGTGATGTCTGTCAATGAGAGCTTTCCCATTTATATATGGGATATACGAATTACCCTATTATGTTGATCCACCCTCCATAACTGCTGGAATCAAAAATTTGAAAATTATAAAAGCCGATAATACTTCTTTCTGGATTCTAAAATTTGAAAAAGTAACAATGCAACTGAGAAACAATTTCTCAATAAATTTCCTTAATGTGTTGTTTAGGTCAACAGCCGAAAGGCTGGTTTGAACCTCTAGAGGTTTTACTAAGTAAAAACGACTATTGAGGTGGTTCACTATTGATTTCCTTACTTATTTGAAAGAGCACGCTTATCAGTATGCCAGGCCCTCCCAAAAGCACCTACTTTCCATCCTGCAAATGACACCTTCACTTCATTCACCGCAGGGTAGGGTCTGGGTGTATAATGAAATTCATTATTCTCAGAGGAGATAACTCTGACAAGTGTCTTTTACACCTCTACCTCTTCTGTTCTTAAATGCTTCCATCAGTCATTGTTTAGTATCACGCCAGTTTGAATGTCCGCGCCTGCAGAATTCTCTAGAACAATGATCTCCCGCTTATGTTGGGATTATTGATATTGTATCGATCCAGGCACTGTTTTTCTTCGCGGATGTGTGTAGTCCGACTACCACGTGACTCGACTTCCTCCAATGGCAAAATTCCCCTTTTTCCTTTCTATCGCCATATTGTCATCTCCCTCAATTCACTTTCACTCCCGTTCGAACGTTTAAGCAAGCAAGCCGTATGTCGCGCGTCCGTGCAACCGACGCTACGCCGCCGACCCCGTATGATCTTCTCAAGTAACGTACTACGCATTTTACTGTTTTGTCGCCGTTTATACAGAGTAATTCGGCCCCAGTCTATTCATTTAACGCGTAATTCGTATTATTATTTAAATCGAATTCTTTTCTTGTGCATCATTAACGAAACCTATGCAATCGTCTTATCTCGAGCATTATCTGTTACGTTCATGTCTACCCGCTGCAAGTACTAGTATAATCAGTGTTTTGTGTAACTTTATTAACGTGTCTTCCAGTGACTTTAGTGCTACGATATTTGCAAATATCTACGTGCAGTTCAGTGTGTTTCACCGCAGTTCTACTTCGTTTCATCAACCTGGACAATTAACGTTCCCGCATCAAAGTGAGTACCTCAACAATTACAGTTCTTGCAGTAATAATAATTACCTTTTATGTGTTCCTATCAAATCCCTTTACATTTGCTCCTTTCGAGTTACGTGCATTAGCCTAGCCCTTGCTTCGAAACAGGGCCGTGTCTTTAGTTTCCGGGTGATATTAGATCTCACCATTTTAACGTTTGAAGCAGAGTGTAGGAGCTGTAATACCATTCAGCTACCGCATTCAACAGTCATATAATTAGCTGATCATGTGGTAAGAAACAAAACTATTTTTTGTAACCCTGGAACTAACAGATTGAGAGTAAATAATTTAACTCTTTCAGTGCTGAAACAATATTTAAAATTTGATCTAAAGCCATTCAATTTGAATAAGGGTGTACAAAAACTGCCAGCCCTTATTCAGAATACTTGCAGGCGTAAGTCTTCCATTGTCAACCAACATTTCAACCTTACAGAAAAATAAAATTTGATGTTAAAAATTAATTTTTATTATGTTCATAAAAAAACAAATCGTTATAACAATAAAAACATTAATATATTTTTTTAGTTTATTTAAAGTCATATCGACAGCTTGGTCATTAGCAACTACTGTGGGTTTTGGTAGCATAACGGTGGTTTTCACGTGTTAAATTTCCAGACCCTAGCCAGGAATCGAACCCGGGACCGTTCACTTTGCAGGGTAGCTCGCTAGTCACTACGGGACGGAGACGGTTTCAAAATTATTCCATTAATTTTTGTTTAAAAGTTTTTTTTTGTAAATGTTCGGTTATCTGGATATTGGCACTTTATGCATAACTTACGGGCGTCCGGTAAACCGGATGTTGTTACTAAGTAAAATATATCGACGTCCTGTTTTCCGGACGCTGATACTAAAAGGGTTAATACTCCACCTCCCTGTTATGGGCATAATTTCCTTAACGATAAAAATAAATGCATGAATTTCCAAATAAATAGGTGGTCTACCTATTAAAATATAATAAACCTAAAAAATAGGTCTTTTTTTATCTATTTTATTAATCACATAACAATTCTTTGATTTCCTAATTTTAAAAAGGCTGTATACTAGAATTTCAAATTGGAACTGTTGTTGCCTATTATCATTTAAATGAATAGTGTTATGAATACAGTTAGCTATTAAACGGGAAACTATTGAAAATAATGTTGCAACATTAAATATTATTAAGTAGTATTTCGTTATAACTTTGTAATGTAAATTATTATTAATACATGTAGGCCTAAATACAATAAGATGTTGTAACAGTTTGTACTTTACTATAGAATGTTTCCATTGTACACTTCACGAACAATAGACTGCAAAACAACTACTCTCCCACAAACTTTAATTCAGAAACCAACTTAGAAATTATTTTAATATTAGGTACTTAATTCTTTCACCAAGAATATATATTTAACTAATCTATTTTTTAAAAGGATAAAGATTACGACTGATTCAGGCTTTTTGTAAATGAAGCAGATTTTTCATCACCGATCGTTATCACCTCCAAATTTCCGATCGACAATTTTCTTATTGATAAAGTGATAAAAAAGCAGAAAATTAAAGTGATTGCTTTTAAAGTTGTGACTCCTGTTAGATCAAAAACGTTCATTAATCAGCTGAGTACGTCAGCAGCTTGGATTTACTAGGATGTAGTATCTTGATACTTAAAGAATTTGATGTCAATTCTCAGACGTTCTTCGAGAACAATTTCTTAATAAAAATATTAGTCATTATACGTATATGTGTATAAATATTTTCTTTTTTTAAATTTTGAATAATTTCAAAATTAATTTTTAAAATTACAAAAAGGTTATCTGTAACAATTATTATTAATGTATAATGCTGTTGTAAATTTGTCTTTTCTATTTGTTAACCTTATTACTTATTGTTCTTGTTCCTTTATAACAGAAAACATTGTAATTTTGCTGATTAAAGAAAAAATTCTCAGACCGAGCGTTTCAATAAAATAGATGGAACACTTAACAGAACACTCAGGAACAGAGTGAGACGAGATACAGTCCCGGGTTTCTTTAGCAAAGTCTGTTCATAGTAACCTGTTTGGAAGTAAGACGTGGACAATTACAACTGCTCATAGATATAAATTGCAGATGCAAAGTTAAGATTTCTGAGATCTGAGGTAATTCCAGATTTGATAAGCAATGGCGTACAGACATTAGATAACAAATGGATACGTTTTTATTAGTGAAATGAGTTAACAAATGTAGAGAGAGGTTAACAAATGTGATTGAGGGGTACAACCTGAGGAGGAGACGGAGCATGGTAAGACCAAGAAAAAGATGGAAGGACCGTTGATTTTGAGGTCTGGATGACGTAACAGACCGTTTGTCTAATACTAGACAATAAAAAAAGCAAAATTATTTTCTTACAACCCGATTTTTAA
This sequence comes from Catonia carolina, assembly GCA_035578175.1. NCBI lineage: Eukaryota > Metazoa > Arthropoda > Insecta > Hemiptera > Achilidae > Catonia > Catonia carolina. Next base: position 32,505,318 of record JAQMRL010000001.1, read on the forward strand.
GTTTATCCCACCGATTCCGTGCTTAATCACATTTTGGCCTACATGAAGACTAAGTAGGTAGAGATGTTTTGTGGAATTGTTGACTTAATTTTATTTTTCTTATTTTTTTTAATTTGAAGCCTTAAAAAAATTATTACCATTACTGTTGACAAAAAGTAACTTACACAATATTTTTGCAAATTAAATTACACTATTCTATAGATTAGTTTTGAAATGCTGCAAAACCTTTCCTCTGTTTTACATGAGTTTTTAGTGTAAGAAGATCATATTTTTTTAGGAAAACAATACGTACAAATGGAGGCTTAAAATTGATAAAACACAGAATGTTTGTTAATCTCACGCTAGAGAATGAATGAGTTCATTTATTGTAACTAGTAACAAATCTGCGTAATATTTTTTCATCTGATGGAACAGGTGAGTGGAATGTAAGGAACTTCATATATCAGAGTAGAGTTGCTCTTTAAAGACGAAGAACTTTGGTCTAGTAAAATACAGGTGCGACCGAAGAAGTTAGTGGCTATATTTTACTTTGTATGACTGTATGAATGTATTAGAGCCCTTAACAATATATTGTGTTGATTGTTTGCAAATGAACTTCAGAAATAAACAATAACTGGAGACATTAAAGATGGACTGGTTATGAAAATCATGCTGGGTCTTCAGATTGAGACATATGTGAAATTAAGACATAAAGATAATTAGTGCTCTGATTTTGCATATTTTGCATATATTTTTTTTAAGTTCTAAAATAATTTTATAATCCGTTTTGAGTGTTTTTGAATGATTTGCGACCAAAAACCCCTAATTTTATTTTGAATATTTGTGCATATTTCGGACCCTTTTGCATATTTATGGTATTTTTGCATATTTTAGACAAATTTCCAGAAAACTTGTAAAAAACCAAAAGTATTTGTGAAGGCATCGAGCAGAATAAGGGCATTCAAGAATGCTTATCCTACCGTTCCTCTCCTACCTCAACCTATAATCACAAGATGGGGTACTTGGATATCTGCAGGCAATTACTTTGCTGAACACCATGAAAAAGTGAAGGAAATAATAATTGGAAGTTTTGATGAATCAGAGAACCAAGCAATAGCTCAAGCTCATGCTGCACTAACCAGGTCTTCAGTGGTTCAACAACTTGCTTATGTTCATTCCAATTTTGGATTCATTCCCGATTTAATTACAGCATTAGAATCAAAAGGAATAAACCTATGTGATTCAGTCAACCTCATTGATAGGTTAAAAGAAAAAAGGAAAGAATGGGGAGGACCTGTCGGCGAAAAGTTGAGGAACAAATTGGACGCTGTGTTGAAGAGAAACCGAGAATGGAAGGCAGCTCAGGAAGTTTCAAGAATTTTGAAGGGAGAGCTTGCGGATGAAATTGAAATGCAAATGAGTGACCCCGTAGCAATTTCAGCTCTGAAATTCCTACCAATTTGTTTCATATGATGTTGAACGCTCCTTTTCAGCAATGAACAAACCTTTCGTCCTGTCTGACAAAAGACGGAGCTACAAAGTGGAAAATTTGGAAAAAACTTTGATTATTTTATGCAATTAACATAATTTATTTATTTAAAACTTCAATTTTTTTAAATATGATGATTACGGTTAAAGTGGTTAAATTATGATTTGATTAGCGTAGTCATTATTAAAAACATTTTATAAATATAATGTATTTCAAAGTTAAATTAATTAAACAAAATTATTAAAAATAACTTGTTTATATTTTTGCATATTTCAACTTTTTTGGTGCATATTTTCTCTTTTTTTGGCATATTTGCATGCATATTTTGGGTCAAAAAAGAGCATATCGATCCGAGGACTAATGATAATATAACAGAGGTATACTGTAGTAGATAGTAAAACAATCAGATGTGTCCAGACAATGTGATCGGACAGACTGCCCCCAAAGGACGGCTTTTTCATCCATAAAATAGGATTTTTCCCGGAAAACATGAATACAGAGTTCAAGAAGTTAAAATCGCGAGGACTTTCAGCGAGAGTGTGATTCAGAAGAGAGAAGACGATGTGCTATAGGATGCAAGAAGCGAAAACCTGTAGGTTCATCGGAAAAAATAAAAGTAGTATAGGTATATTTATGCAAAATGAATCAATGATAATGGATAAATAAATTGAAATAATTATCAAAAGATAAAAGTAAATCTAACCTCACGTTCCATTAAAAGGACTATAAAATATGAATAAACCGTCCCTTTATAATATACGGGACATGAGAGCTTTGAATGTGTAATTTTAGATAATGATAATACATTTACTTAGTGCATGCATAGTAATATTATGCGACTAAAGATAAGAAACTAAGTAGTTCTGTTAAAACTTATTAAATACATTAAAACTATTTTCTAGATACATTGGATGAAGTACATTATAGTTTTTTCAACCTTCATACCAGTTACTAACCTCGACTTCATGATATACTTTTTTTTAAATTTGTTGTTTCTTGTCATCAAAGTAATTATTTTAAAGTAAACCATAAGAATTTAAGTAGGCTTAGTTCTAATTGTGGAGGAAATTAATGTGCATTACATAATGTCATCATATCTTGTTTTTAACAACGTATAAAATTACTTTATATTACAGTATGTACATAATTTGACAGTGCATTAATGAATTAAAATAAAAAAGACTGCTAATTGCATCCTTGCATTAAGTATCAACGATGAAAGAGACAAAAAACAGTATTTTGAAATAGATTGTAATAAAGTATGCTATCTTACAAGCTACATATTTTCCTCGTGAATACTTTTTTTATTGCAGCAAAATCTACAATCTATTTTGACATAGAAAAAGAAGGAGATGGGGTTTTCTTTTTACATATTTTGAGCGAAGAAAACCTCCTAATTAAAGAAATTCGTAGATTATTAATTTATTTTGTTTTATCACTTTGAAATAAGTCCAAAGGAAGTCTTTGTTTTACTCAGCAAAGTCTGAATTGTCTAACAGAGAGATGGCCGGATGATTTGGGTGCAATTTTAATCTCTTTTGGTAGTTTGTATTTCTCCGTATTGATTTTATTGAATTGCGAGAATGTTTAAATCTCTGTGTCAGATATGATCAGATTTTGATTGGTGTTAGAGGATGAAGGACACCAGCAATCAGCTGAGTGGATTGGAGAAAGATTTTGGAGAAAGCCAAAGCTCACAGAGTGCTGTAAAGCTTTAAGGTGATGATATCAATCCAAGGAAAAATCAGCACTGTTCCAAAATAACTTTTCTCAATAGCATTTATATTTTTTAAAATTTCCAATTTAAAAGTCCAGGTTCAAAACACAGCATATAAGCATCCTGTTTTTCACTAGCAAATTAATATTTGAAAATTTGAAGAATGTGTTTATCAATCCAGAATTTTCCCTGTTAAGTGCATTTATTTATACAATAACAACAAACCCAAATATTTTTTATCCTTTTTCTTTTTTCCTTTTTTTCTCCTTTTTTTCTTTTTCTTTTTCTTTTTTTTTGGTTTAACGTCCGACTGTTCTGCAATTACTGTTAATGCAGACGGTGAAGGATGAAATTATTTTTTTGTAACGTAATTATGATTTTGTGTTATGTAAATTTGTTTTTATTTTATTTTACTTATTTTTTTGTTTATTTAAAGTCACGCCAACAGCTCGGTTATTAGCAACTACGAAAATTTTCAGACCCTTGCCGGGAATCGAACCCGGGAACCCCGGACTTTCGCGTTTTAGGCTAACGCACTACCACTCAGGGTCGTTGAATAAAAGAATTCCGTATAAGCTGCCCCGTTGAATACAAGAATTCCGTATAAGCGGCCCTGTTGAATATAAGAATTCTTTATTCAGCGGCCCTGACTACCACTATGCTACGGAGGGGCCATTAAGTAAATTTAATAATTAATAAAAAAGAATCAATACGATATTGAGAAGTATTCTATCCATTTAATAAAATGTAAGTGTGTCGGGAATTCAAAAAAAAAACATCCGGTATTTGGGAAGTCCATTTTTGGGAAGTGTACGTTTAAGGAAGTTTTACTCTAACAATACTATTACTGTTATTAAAGTAGTCAGATATTCTTATTATATTTTTGATCAACTACGCTTATGATTCTACTTTAGGAATTCCTGTAAAAGTGAAATCAAACAAGACATGTGGAATCCGCTATTTGCTGTAATAGACTACTGAATAGGAATTGTTTAATTAAATCCCTTTTATTTTATTTATGTTGGAATTACCATTTTAAATATCACTTGTATTATAAACATGATATTTTCAAATTACATAACTTCCATCAATTTTAAATTGTATTTTGTATCAAGATCAAACTTCTTGAAATTGTTTTTGAAATATTACTATATTTTTGTAATCGTACAAGAATTTTGATTTCTAAGTAGTGAATTAATTGCCATGTTGAATTTTTATAAAAGTATATAACAAATAAGCATAAATTTTATAATATTTTTGTTGTAGGATTTGTAAGCGAACTATTTGTAAGTAAAATTGTAATTATGTTTTAATAGTTCCAAATGTTAACCAAGAATCGAATTCATAACGTTTGATATTGCAAAAAAAGAACCTACCAAGTCGTTTAAGGATGCACATTTAGTAAAATAATAATTATGAGTTGAAGTAAGAAAATTTTTGAATAATTTTTTTATATTTCTGAAAAAATTGATCAAAAATTTAATTTATCACAACTACAATTTTCTGAAATTTTTTTGAATAATACTATCATTACAGATTTTACTTACAGCTAGTCAAGTTTTATAAAAAGCATGCAATCTGTGTTGCTGTTTAAGTCATTTGCCGAAAGGCTGGTTTAAAGCTCTAAATAGATGTTCAATTGAGTAAAACGAGGAGTGAAGTGGTTTACAATATTGCCATCCTCACTGAGTGGAAAAGTGTCATATCAGCATGCCAGGCCCATTGAAAAGCATCTACTTTCCACTCTGTAAAGGACACCTTCACAGAATAGTTCCGTATTCTTTCACAGTATTATGAATAATGGCTGTATAATGACATTCATATCTACTATCAGATGAGGTAACTCTGATTAGTGTTTTTTACACCTCTACCTCTTCTGTTCTTAAATACTTCAGTTATATAATTGGTTGATCATGTGAAAAGAAATACAACTATTTTATGTAGCTCTGAAACTAGCAGATCGAGTGCAAATAATTTAACACTCTACCTACCTGTTATGAGGAATTTATGAGAGAGGTAAAAAATGAAGTTCTATGACATTTGTTTACAAGTAATTAAAAATTAATTCATTTAATTATAAAGTTACTAGATAACAGGCTACTGAGCTCATATTTTCGGGGCTTTAGAAATTAATTCTGTTGTAATTCTTGTACAAAGTCAAAAAATGACTGAAGACAAAACAGTAAGTAGCGTTAGTTAATAGGGTAACGAGAACTAATTCCTACGAAAATACTGGATGCAACCAGTAACTTTTATGGTATGGGTCAGTTTCGACCACATTAAGTTACGTTAAACATTTCTGAACGCTATTTTTCATCCCAAATTTTCAGGATTCTTTCTCAGAAGGCTTTTATTTTTTCATCCACCCATTCGGTGTTGTGCATTTGTCTTTTACCGAAGCTCTTTATCATTTGACAGAACTTGGTTCCGTCCATAATAAAATTTCATTCTTCTTAATATATCCTTTCTGACTTTATTTAGTCACTTATCCTATTGTACCTCAGGTTTATTATTTGGTGTCTTAATTTTTTTTGCCAACACATTGACATTCATACTAGAAAGATGTCTATAAAATTTTAGTCTTTATGTTCTGATCGTTTTGATAAATTGTTTATTTTCTTAAGAAAATTGTTCTCTTCCTTGTAACTTGTAATGTCCGCCAACTGTCTTTGAAATCATTACATTGCGGAGGAAGGGACGTGTTGTCTTTCAGTTGATTTTACAAAATCGCCTTTTCACCGTAAATACAAATTTTCATGCCTCTTGAACACAAAAGCATGTTTTCCCTATCAATGTGTGTGTCCTAGTAAAGGTAGTGACTTTTACACGGATTTGAATTATTAGACAGTGGTTGCCGGTGTACTTTGATGGTTGGGGTTCAATTAACCATACTCTCTCTGAATTGTCGGCCTGGGTCTGTACAAGACTACACTTTATTTACACGCCGTACACATCATCCTCATCTCATTGGGTCACGGAGTTGCTTATTGTTCTGAATTGATTGCAACGTACACACATTAGGGATAAAAAGTTTGTGTGTATGTGGGTGTGTGATTGTGTGTGTGAAAATATCTCAAGAACGGAATATCATATAAAAATAAAACTTGGAACTTACGTTACGTACTGTGGGAGACCCGACACAAATGTTTTCATAAAAATCGGTCAACCGGAAGCAGTAGTTTATTCGTGCGATTTTCTCAAAAACGGCTCCTACAATTTTCTTTGTCTTCATTTTTTGTACTCTATAGGTATATGACACTGTAAGCGACATTCTGCTGAAATTCGTGGGGGGCTGTGCTCTTGTGGTAAAGATATTTTCTTTTAGACTGCGGCCTTAATATGCATTTTAGGGTAAAAGTGTATACAATCAAAATTATAAAAAGTTAAAATACCTAGAACGTTAATTTCAAGCATTATTTCGAGAGAACATCGTTTAGCGGCAATTATATTTATTTTTGTATTTTGAATAAGCGCCATTGTTATGATTAAAATTAGGTTAGATTTTTAATTTTACATTTTCTCACTCATGACTAAACATAGGTTATATTTTTCATTATTTATATTAGCAAGAGAAAGTCGTGTGAGCGTTACATAGCAGATTTATTTATTTTACAATAATTTAGAAAGGAATATTGAAGATTAGTAGACGAAATGGAAATATGGTACCTTTACAGTTTTACTTTTATTTGTAAAAAAACCTCATTACTAAAATATAATGTGAACTAGTACCTAATTCAGTGGTTGACTTATTATATAACAATGCAGTTAATATTTTGGTATTTAGTTTTAGAATTCTGTAATTGAATATAATTCTGAGAACGTTTATTTTTTTCATTTTAATTTACATTACAAAACTTAATCGAGTCTTGAATCGAAAGACTTTCCTTCGTGTAATATATTAACAACATAATTTGACTAGTTAAAATATCAAGTCAAATCACTGTTTATATAATTTCTTTCACGTTTTTTCATAAAAGGTTTTACTACAAAGCAGTAAGTATCTTATCCAGTTGAATAATACAAGCAAATTAAATAAAAAAAATATATAGGTAGGCACTATCTTTACACGTAATTATACTCGTACGAGCTTGGCACTTATATTTATATCCATTTATGTTTCAAAATAATAATTTTACAATTATTTAATTCACGTACTCAATTGCAACACGATCGTAACATGAAAATAATACTAGAAAATTAATTTACAAACAAAATACAACACTATCCATCTTTGCTGATGACACAGCAATTCTTAAAATACATAAAGACTTTGCCCAGGAAACTGAATACAACATTACCTAAACCTTATATTAAGACTAGCAGAAAATATAAAGATTAAAGAAAAAACAAAACAAAAAGCTTGCATGTTACATTTAAAATAATTGTATGTAAATTTTGGTAATGAATTATTCGTTATCAGTCGAGAGACTGATGACAAAATAAATCTTAACATTTTGTATTAATTTTTACACACACGTCCATTCCAATTACCACATTCATCCCAATAATTTGAGGAGGTGGAAATTAACATCTCTAACTCTGGTTAAAAAAACCATGTGCCATGGTATGTAAAAGACACATTATTTCATTTATCTTTAAACTTTTTGCCACAAAAAATATATGGTAAGTGAACTAGAAGTTAATTTTTTGTTTTACCCTAAACAGTTAGATGTTTCTTCCTAGCTTCACTTCCATGTTGTCCCTTTCGATATTACTTACCCATTTCTGCATTCTATTCTTAAATTTAATTTATTCTGTTCATTTATAAATTTTTAGGAAACAGGTTATAAAATTTGGGGCCCAAGTGAATGAATTGTCGCTCGTGCAGCGCATTTCTCGCTAATAATTGTTACTACTTTTTGCTAATATTTTCACTACAGTCGTAATGTTCATCATGATACAGTCACTTACTAGTCAGGCAGATATTTTTGATGTAAACAATATATGAGTAAAACAATAAGTACAAAAATAACTTCCAGCTTCAGTAGTCGCAAGTAAACAAGCAGTGGATACGACTCCATTAATCAACTAAGAATTGTATTGCTAATTTGTACTTGTGTTGTCTGCCCATAACAGACAGGTGGAGTGTCAAATTATTTACACTCAATCTGTTCGTTGCTGGGCTAAAATAAATAGTTCTGTTTCTTTTCACATGTTCAGCCAATTAAATGACTGAATCATTTAAGAACAGAAGAGGTAGAGGTGTAAAAGACACTAATCAGAGTTACCTCCTCTGAAAGTAATGAATTTCATTATACAGCCAGACCCTGTGATGAATGAAATGAAGGTGTCACTTACAGAGCGGAAAATATGTGCTTTTCAGAGGGCCCGGCATGCTGATAAGCATACTTTTCCACTCAGTGAGTTGTGGCAATGGTAAACCACCTCACTCCTCGTTTTACTTAGTAAAACCTCTACAGGTTCAAACCAGCCTTTTGGCTGATGACCTAAACAACAACAACTGTCGTAATGTTCATCATGATACAGTCACTTACTAGTCAGGCAGATATTTTTGACGTAAACAATATATGAGTAAAACAATAAGTACAAAAATAACTTCCAGCTTCAGTAGTCGCAAGTAAACAAGCATTGTATACGACTCCATTAATCAACTAAGAATTGTATTGCTAATTTGTACTTGTGTTGTAATAGGGTATAATTTAGTATTTATTGAAATTTTACAAAGAAAATACACTTATTAATACTAGTAAGGAGAGAAGGCCTGGAAATAGAAAGAATTCTGTAAAAGTATTGATAGAAGGAGAACAAAATGACGGTTTTTTAAAAATTGCCAAAATTAGGAACTGAATTTGAGAAAGAAGTGAATAAATTTTTGGGAGAATAATCTCCATAAGTAATTTGCTCAGCTCTCTTAAAATTGCTCATAATGATCTGTTGAGAAGTGTTTTTTTTTATAAAATAAAGACTAATATGTGATAGCCTACTGCTAATACATGCAAAACTGATTTTCGTACTTCTGTGCTAATTAAGTAATTTTGGCAATGAAATTTATTTAACATAATTGGTAAGTTTATTTTATTTTCATCCTCCATATGAACGTAGTCTACAATATTATTTTCTGTAAAAAAAAGTATATAAATCTATTACAAAAGAAATTAAAATGTTAGACGTTAGGTTAATGTGTCAAAGGTAACATCAACCGATAAAACATAAATGCAAGAGTAGTGTATACGATGTAATGAGGTGAACCTCCAAAAGTGAAGCGCCACCTATCTCTCACGATCAATTCCAAGTACTGTTCTAATTAAAAAACATTGATTTAAATATTTGAATGGAACCAGTACTAAAAACTACAATAATTACTAGAACTTTAAATAAAGTAGTAATAGATATTTATTGGAAATTTATAATTTGTTGAAATCTTTTTTTTAGCTTTTATTTGTTATCGGGAACTGTACATTGTTGACAACTACCCAATTTGATCGCTGCTGTTTACTTTTTTTGACGTTGATTAGACATGAGTTTGAACAGGGACCCCCAGTAGATTTTGTTCATGGATGGCTGTCAACTGGTCGCATACAAAGTCGCTTGCCCAACCAGTGTTACTTAACAAATAATAGCGACTTCCTACCAGCTGACTGACTGGGCTGGCTTGAACTGACGGACATTGTACTGACACTTTGTACGCGATGGAAATGACCCAAATTTTTTGGACACGATAATAACAATTGATAAAACGTGGTTTTCACTTATGATCCGGAAACGAAGCGCCAATCCATGCACTGGAAGACCAGAATTTCACCGAGAGCCAAAAAAGCTCGAATGAGCAAGTCAAAACTTAAAGCAATGATGATTGTTTTTTTTTTATATCCATGGGATTGTGTACCTTCATTGGGTTTCTGAAGGTCAAACAATTAATCAATATTACTACCTTGAGGTGCTTTCTAAACTACGTCAAAGAGTAAGGAAAAAACGCCCCGAAATGTGGAAGGACAAATCATGGGTTCTCCACCAAGACAATGCGCCAGCTCAGTCCGCGTTATCTGTCAAGAGGTTCCTAGCCAAGTACAGCACATCAGTGTTAAAACATCCACCTTATTAACTAGATCTTGCACCATGTGACTTCTACCTGTTCCCCAAGGTGAAATCTGCATTAAAAGGGACAAGAGCTGAGTCTGTGGAAGCTGTAAAAGAGAAAGCAGCACGTGTCCTGAAGGAGCTGACATAAGATGACTTTCAGCACTGTTTCCAACAATGGAAAATTCGCATAGCGCGTTGTAGGGATAGAGCAGGAGTGTATATTGAAGGTGACAATAAGTGATTATGTATAAAATTAAAATTAAATTTTTTACAACGTCAGTCTCGTTATTTAATAGCCACACCTCGTATATTTTAAAAATTTCCAGATGATAAGCTTATTAGAGAATGAGTTTTAAGAAACTTGAATGAAATTAATTTCCCACAATAAACTTTTTTAAAACTTGTAGTATTGTGTAAATGATACAATAAAAATGTATTCAAGTGATTAAATAACTTCTTCACAGTATATAAGTGTATAAAAAATATAGTAGAATGCACACGCACACACAAACACACAGAAAATAAACTTAATATTAATGACCATAAAGATATTGGTACAATTTTCCTCAATTACAATGCTACCAACTTATTTTTATTAACACTATATTATTTACACATTAAAATATTAATTGCATGTAACAAATTATAATTGCCATTTTTATAGTTTTACAACATATCTCTCTCACACACTTCTTTTCTTTTCGTTTCAACCGCTAATTACAGAATATGTTTTATTTGAATATGTATATTCTAACCGATATATTTTATAACATGCTATAATCATGCAAATGAATTTTATTGTTTATACTTTTAATTGATTTAATTGGGCTCTAGATTTCATCAGTCTGTTATTATTTACCGCGTTATCCTCCTAGAGTAGTAGTGCTTCCAAATTACACCAAAATGATTTAATTTACAGGACCGAAAATTACACTATCATTTAGTTTATTTTTCTGTGAATTAATATCACTTTCTAACATTTATATTTTAGTGTGAATTACCAGTGTATAATTAGTATATTTTTATAATTAACGACTAATGACTTTTTTTATTACTTGAAGTAATACATTTTTGTGAGGGTCTTACGAATTTCTTCGCTTCCTGTATCTTAACCTATCGCCTCCTGACCGCCGAATTTCTATCCTTAACACTCTTTGCTACAGTAGTGTCTTGTATTCTTTATATCCATCATCTGCGGAAGAAACCTTTATTTCTTCAATTTTATGGACGGAAAGTAAAACGCTCTATGGCGCCATCTTACACTTAGGACATTCCCATGGCATACCAAAATTAAATTTTTAATGTTTTGGGTATCAGCCGAAAGGTTGGCTTGCACCTCTAGAAGCTTTACTTAGTAAGAGAAGGAGTGAGGTGGTTTACATATGCCTTCCTCACTGAGTGAAAAAGTATGCTTATCAGCATGCCAGGCCGTCTGGGGAGGGAGGAAATATATGGAGATCAGCGGGATCGCCCTCTTCCACAGTGAATCAATCCTGTCCCGATCTCAGCAGGTAAGGTAGGCACACTAATTTCCTGAGCTGGTGATGAAAGAGATGAATGAAAGTGAGAGAGTGAGTGTTGGTCGGTGACAGCGAGAGGGAAATTAGGCTACGGTTCCCTTCCACGCCCCGCTGACAGTATATACATTTTTTTTAACCCGAAATTTCCTTTGTAGTATTATATAAACAGTTCCGAGGGAGGTGGAAGGTAGTTTGCTGATGTCGGATCAAGTGGCCAGGCGGCGGGTTTTTGGTTGGTAAGGCGGTTGTGGCCTCCTTGGTGCTGGACGAGGACGCCTCAATTGAGTCCAACACTACTTCCTCCATCGTGAGGGAGTGAACATGAGTTTTTCACGCCGCCTCGGATAAAAAAAAATTGGAAGCCGTCTGAAAAGCATCTACTTTTGACCCTGCAAATGACATCTTCACTTCATTTACCACAGGGTCTAGCTTCATAATGAAATTGTTTACTCTCAGAGGAGATAACTCTGACTAGTGTATTTTACACCTCTACATCTTCTGTTCTTAAACATTTCAGTCATATAATTGGCAGACTATGTGATAAGAAACAGAACTATTTTTTGTAGCCCTGGAACTAGCAGATCGAGTGCAAATATTTTAACAATCTACCTGCCTAGTATTGGCAAAAAATTGAATAACAGGATGCTTAATATTGTATAATGAGTACATTTTTGTAACATATCCTTTAATTGTTTCCATTTCAAGTAACAATTACAAACTAATTTTAACAATCTAATAATTAATTCATTTGTTTTAACTAATTAATTTTTTTTTGATAAATTATGAGATGAAAGTATAGCATGAGTAGCATTAGGAAGCTCCTCACCCATGTGACGCTTCATATTTGTAAGTGTGGCTAGATAGTGTGTGTATTTCAATTTGTTGGTACGTAAAACGTTCACTTGAAAGTAAAAAATAATAATTGTGGTCAGTATTAACATATTGTTTATTAATCCTGAATTAAATATCTGTTACATTTGAGAAGAAATAAAACTTATTGAATTTGAATGCATTTACAATGATAAATAATATTATTTAACGAAGTGTAATTATTTTGCGATCATACAAAGATAACAATAATATGTTTTTTTCTAAAAAAAGATTGTGTGATTTTACAGCTTTATAATTTTCTATTTTTAAAAAGTTATAATTTTTCTCATTCTGTAAAGGCTACATTTTTAGAGATGTATGATAGAAGAAATGTATCTGACTTGTAAATATGGAATAGTTTGGAATTGTATTTCGAAACGCTTAAATACGTAATGTAAAATCTCAAAGAGAATATTGTTCGATTCTATTTAATAACTCCTGTAATAAAATTGCTGCAAAATAAAAGTTGGTGCAGTATTTTTTGTAACCACACACTGCTAATGACGACAGTGTGTTACGAAATTCAACTGCAGAAAAAAACAAATAACTTCTAAATATGTACCAAAAAATAAAGACAACTTTATTGTTTTAATTTTTCACGTAGAATCAAAATATGAGGTCTCAGAACAGATCAGTATCCACCGCGTATTTATTTCGATTTAAAATTTTGGAATCCAGTTTTCAACACCAAGGACTCAAGCGACCGACTCGGTTTTGTAATTTTAAAATTCTCTACCTTAATAACTCTGCGCATATAGATTTCGAACCACTTCCCAGAATTTACATACCGGGGTTCTCGAGAGCGGATCAGAAATCAACCGAATATTATTTTGGAGACACCTGTATGAATGAATTAATCCGTTCAGGTGTTGCCGTGGAGGGCAAAATTATTTTTTCCGATTTTCATGATTCCTTTGTGCCGGGAGGTGCTGAAGTTGGTATGAACTTATTTTTAGATAAGGAGTTATCTTAGAGGCCGGCCGACCTGAAACACGTTGGAAAAGGTTCAAAATGGAGAATCGAAGGTTGTTGAGTGAAAAGATGTGGATTTCACAAATATTCTATAGGCAATAAATATTGAAAATTGCTTACGCTAAAATATAGGGTCAGTTTTAGACCACGTGAGGAGACTTTAAACGTTTCTGGTAGCTCAGTTTTCATCCCATATTCTCAGATTTGTTCTCTGTAGTCTTTTTTCCTCTCTTCTGTACCCCCTGTGCTTTGGTCTGCTCTTCAAGGAAGCCCTTATTTTCCGTAATTAGTTGACTATTCAGTCCACTGTTCAATTTATTCCGGTTTTCTTTAGGATATATCCTTTCTGACTTTTTAAAAACCATTTATATAACAACTTAGGTCTATTGTTTACCGTTTTAATACTTCTTTATTGAGAATTTCATAAAGGAACTTTTAGAATTTTAAGTAGATAAAATATCTTATTTCTTTGCAAAACAAAAAGAACTTATTTTGGTTTCTCTTTATTTTTCATTTATTGCTCATTCAACATTAGTCATATTAGAATGTAGGACGAACCGTCAGGTCACTGGTCCTACACATTTTCCACCTATTACGTGCTCTACCAATTTCCGAGATCGACCAATCACGGAGCATCATTTTAACCTTTTGGTTTCCTAAACTCAACCAATCTAATTTCTCGCTGTCCAATGTAAACCTCTGACGTCACAAAAACCTGATAGCGTCGACAAGTCATATCAGAAGCTCCACCTCTGCCGCCCACCCACCGTTAATTGGTTGTACGCGATTTTCGACCTTAACGCCATATTGTAATTCTCAATTTATAAACTATGCGTCCCAACAGAAACAATACAAACAGGTTCTTTAGTTTTCATTTTTGACGATTTTATCTGAGATCGCTTTTCTTAATATTTTGATTTTACTTAATAGTTCAACAAGAAGTTTATTCATTTAATTTTAGTTGTATTCATTGAAGAACCGGTAAATTCTAAATTTTTATGATATATTTTAAACGTTGATTATGAGCATTTAAAATAAATTTTTCAGACAGCTGTTGAAGTATAACAATAAAAAATATACAACAAAATTTTATAAAGAAATCGTGAAACAACTCTTACAGCTTAATAGAGGTTAAATACTCGTATCATTTACTAAAATCCTATTACACACATCGATTAATGTCTAATTATATGTACGTTGCATTCTGTTCAATGTAGAAAATTGTCTTAAACGGGGTTACTCATTATAAGCACCTTCATGACCCAATGAGAAGAGGATATGTATGATGTGAAATGAAGTGTGTTCTTGTACAGACTCAGACAGACTATTCCTGAGAGAGTGTGGTTAATTTAACCCCAACCATTAAAGTACACCGATAACCACTATCTAGTATTCAAATCTGTATAAACTTCTTTTTGTTTTAAAGTAACTACCTTTACTAGGATTTGAACCGCGCAACCTTTGTCTCCAAAAATCAGCTAGCTGTTAAATAGCTGACTAGGGAACGACTGTACCACTACATCAACCTGATGGGTTTCTAAAAGAATATAGCATTAAATACTACTAATTGTGCACGCGGTTTTATTGCTAACATTGGAGGGTTACATTAAATTCAGTTTGGAAATATCACCGTGGTTACCTTAATTAATAAAATTGGCATAAAAATTACGAAAATTTTTGTTTTCTTATTTCTTGTTTTTTAAACATAGGGAGATAAATATAAACGCTTTAATTTTTTGGGATTGTTACCTCAATTTTACCTTTTAGGAGAAACTTGTCAAAATAAAAATTTAGTTAAGATTAGTGTTAAATAAATATTAATTAACGGATTAAAAATTTAGTTTTACTGCGTTTATTTTGAGAATGAACTTACTGTCGTTTATTGCTCAGTTTCCTTCTTATTATAGTAGGCCTACTAAAATATAACTAACCACCAGTTTTTGCATTCAAACAAAAACAAACCAGATATAAAATACTGGTATAATATTACCATTATCAATAAAAATTGTTTCTGTTAAAGTTGATGATAAATGCTTGTGTAGCAATAATCGGAAATTGCGACTGGCACCAGTTCCAGCGTTCAAGTTTTTACTTCTGCTGGGGTTTTGCCAAATAATAAATAGTAGTTTATTATTGCGTTCCTATATCAGCATTGTCACTTCAACATAAAATCTAGTATTAAGAGTAGGTAATATATAGTATTATTATTTTACAATTTAGTAAAAACCTTGGAAGACATGGTTTGCTCCACTTATACTGTTTTTGTCTCTCCCACTTCTTTGCATCGAATCCTACGGTTGATCCAGCTGTTAATCATCGCTACGCTGCTCCAACTATCTTAAACAGAGGGGAAAGACTTCTCCAGTTTTCAGTTGACGCATGCCTATTTAAATTTTTTACTATGTTGATTTGTTATAATAGTTAGTGATATTACTGTAATTTATCATAAACCATAGAACTTATAGAATAGTATTATGTAAACATTTGTGTTATTTTTTTTATGTATCCAACTGTTAAGCGCATTAAGATTTGTGCAGACAGTGAAGGATGATAATTAAAATGAGTGATGAAAAATTATTGACCGGGAACCGAACTTAAGACTTCTGCCATAGAAGAAAGTTACGTTGATCACTTCCCCAACGGGCTGGTCTGCAATCATTTTAAATTATTGTACAGCTAGTCTGACGGCTCGAGCCATCTGTATGAACAGTGAGTGAAGTCAATTAACCTACACATTAAAGAGACTAGATGAAACCGACTACTAATAATTAAACCCGGTTAAATAATTCTAGACGGTACAGTATTGATGAGGGTTGAAGTGAGAGCGTTCTAACTCACAAAGAAGCCGACTCAAACTATCAGACAAGTTCTTTCTTCAATTCGGCAAAAAAAACACGAATTCAAAACTCACATCTAGTTTTTAGTATTGCATAAAATAAACTCATTGTTTTTGTTTCTTCATAAATTCCAAAGATTTCAAAACAAGTTGCTGAAGAATATTGTAGGTAACTGCTCCATGTCATGGTTTAATTTTATCTCATATCAGGTATGCCATATTAGTATGGGGTAATTCATCATAGAGTAACATGGAAAGAGATTTTAAAATACAGAAAAAAAGCTGTTAGGTGTATGATGGGAGTCAACCACCTTACCTCATGCAGATCACTAGTTAAAGAGCTGCAATTGCTCACAGTTCCTTCTTTGTACATTTTTGAAGTGATAATGTACGTAAAGAAAAATATTTTTTTACAGAATTTAGATGTTCACAACCACTACACAAGAAACAGAATCGATTATTATTTTGCTAATCACAACACTAAATTGTTTGAACAAAAACCAACTTATGCAGGTAGAAAATACATCAATAAATTGCCAGAAGGTTTAAAAAGTTGTGACAATTTAAGTAATTTTAAAAAAAGCTAAAACAATATTTGATTGATGAAACATTTTACAGTGTGCACGAATTTCTTTCTAAATAGTTTTGATTGAAAAATATTAAACTTCTAATTAAACAAATATTGTGTACTATTTGATACAAAGGGGTTCATGACAAGCCTACTGAGTTAAGCAGCAGCAGGGAAAAATTATTGGTAAGTGATGAATTTATCATTGTGTTTGATTTTTTTATTTTTATTTTTGTGTGATATTGATTCAATGGGGTTCATGATAAGCCTACTGAAGTGAGCAGTAGCAAAAACAATTTTCTGGTGGTAAGTGATGAATTTATCATTGGTGATAAACTTTCAGTTTATCAGTTTTATCTTGATATGTCCTATACTCCCTTTGGAGTCTCTTGGATGCAAGGAAAAAATGTTATGTCTACAATAGTGACATCCACCGTAATTTGCAAGTAACTTTAAACTAACCAAGATCGTCTTCGGAATCACATCGACATTAAAGCACTACAACTGTTGGGCGCTAGTGTGACAATTAGGAGACTAAAAAGGGTTAAGCCTGTTAATCTAGTGTAGTAAACGAAACACTTAATTTTTTTTATCCTTTATTTTGAATCTTTAATTGTACTACGAGCATATAGAACAAACAAAAGATGAGAAAACTTTGATATTAAATTACAAATAACAAGAACAGACATGATATTAAATTCAACAGTCAGCAATGTCAAATTTGGAATAACAATGAACGTAAAATATACAAAAGTATGAAAAGAAAAACAAAAAAGTCCATATTGTCACAGAAAAGTTATTACCAATAGTAATAAAACATATTTAAAACAAAACAAAAATTACATCTAATATTTCACATTATTTAATTTTTTTCGGCATAAACATGCAGAGATAATTAAAGAAGATCTCTGCTCTATTTTTTTTTAATCTTCAATGAAGCCTGGCGGTTTTACCATATCACTGATAAGTGGATTATTATGTATTGGTAGTTTTGAGTAGAATTTAATACAGCTATTTTTGACGATGTTGCAAATGAATGATGTTTTTAAATCGGTGTGTACTGTGTAATTTGAGACATAGTAAGGTGAACTGGTAATCATGCGGAGAAAATTAGACCGGAATGCTTGAATAGTTTTTAAACTACTCAGCTTTGTGCAACCAAAAATTTGAACACCTTACATACAAATAGGTTTTAAGAGAGAATTGTAGAGTAAAAAATTTAAAAAAAATTACATACAAATAATAAATAAAATTCAAATTATCTATAAGATTTAAGTCATAGATATAGGTTACTAAAACACTATTTAAGTGTAAACAAAATTGTTAAATTTAAGGTATAAATATGTTCCTAAAAACTTGTGTAAGTGAATTTATATAATGATTGTTAGCACCCGTGCGGACTGCATTGGGGAGAGGTTATAATACCGTTGTAGAAAAACTGTCATTAATTTTAAATAACTACGTAATTGCAGTAAATTTGAAATACGAACAATTATTGAAAAAACCAGAAGAGATTGAATTGTTAGCTTTATTAATCGAAGTTATGTTCTCTAAAAACAAATATACTATAGAATTTTAATTATAAATATGAAAGTCATCACTGACTGAATGACTGATTCACTCACTCATCATCATCATCATCTTGTGGTTGTACAGTCCACGATGGGCTTTGACTTCCTCAGCAATCCTCCCTGAGAAAGCAAAACAACCAATTCGTTTTTTCTCTCCCAGTTATATTCTACATGTTACTTTTTCAATTCAGGTTTATACATTAAGGTACCAATTCCAATTTTCAGCTCTTTAGGAAGTTTCCGTTTCTACAGTTTGAAACCAAGTGATTGAAATTATAACGGTTTACTTTTGCTATGCATTACTTGGAGAATCAAGCCGAATGTTAAAAAAGTAGCTATTCGGGAATCTATAGAAATATTATTTGATGTTTCAGATGAGTAACCCCCCCCCCCGTTTACCTCTTAGGACCTTGTTATTAAAATGGAAATGCTTCAATTTTCCTGTTCAACCCCTAAAAAAACATATACACCGAATTTCAGCTCTCTAGATGATGAAGTACATTAGTAAGGTTATTGGAGGAGAATTAGCGGCGAGTGTGTAAGTACATTTATATAAAATGAAGATCTTAAGACATTTTTAGTTTACCTCTTAGGACCTTGTTATTAAAATGGAAATGCTTCAATTTTCCTGTTCAACCCCTAAAAAAACATATACACCGAATTTCAGCTCTCTAGATGATGAAGTACATTAGTAAGGTTATTGGAGGAGAATTAGCGGCGAGTGTGTAAGTACATTTATATAAAATAAAGATCTTAAGACATTTTTAGGCTGAAAAATAATTATCAATTTAGTTCTTCGGAAGTCGAAAAGATTTTACTATACCACGTTGTTACAAACGACGGCCACAAAAAATTACATCAACCTCTTTTGAAAAACGTACGATTAACTGGTTAATTTTTTATTTAAACATTCGATTCGTTTGAACCAAATTTACGATATTCTTTCAAGCGTAAAATTGATACCGAGTGATATAGCTTTATTTAAAAACATAAAATTTCATTGTCCTTTTCTGATATATTTGGTGAATCAAATACTTTCCTAGAAGAGTTTATTTTAACCGAAACGAAAAGAAAATTAAATTACGATTTCTGTCAAAACACTGTGTAGCCTTAACCTTCGGCTTATCAACATTTTGCGCTTCCAATTGCTAATTTGAGGTAGTCAAGAATAAGAACATTCACATAATTTTTTTATTAATCTGAACTCGCATTTATAATAATTTATTCTTTCTTTATTATTCTTTGTGCACAATTCTTTTCTGCCGCCTAATAAATAAGGTTTATGTATTGTAGTCCAACAGTTATCTTGATTGGATCTTCGTGTACAGAAAGGACGTCCGTGTTTATCAACAGAGAAGACTACTGTTGTATCTTATGTTTGCGGTATGTCTAATAGGTATTTAAATTTTATTTATCTTCTTCTTCTTCTTCTTCTTCTTACTATCAAGGATTAGGCATAAGCCTGTTCCGAACTCACAAACCATCTTGCACGTCTACAGAAACACGAGACATTCAAACCGGTACATCTCGACTACTGGCATCTTCTTCGAGGTCTTCCCACCTCCCTTCTTCCAATTGGAACATATTCCGTCACTTTTAGAGGCAAAGAAGAGTATAAATTTTTTAAGAGTATAAATTCTGTATAAATTTTATTTGTTGTTGTTTAGGTCATCAGCCGAAAGGCTGGTTTGAACCTCTAGAGGTTTAACTAAGTAAAACGAAGAGTGAGGTGGTTTACCATTGCCTTCCTCACTGAGTGGAAAAGTACGCTTATCAGCATGCCGGGCCCTCTGAAAAGCACATATTTTCCACTCTGCAAATAACACCTTCACTTCATTCAACACAGGGTCTGGCTGTATAATGAAATTCATTACTTTCAGAGAGGAGATAACTTTGATTAGTGTCTTTTACACCTCTACCTCTTCTGTTCTTAAATGATTCAGTCATTTAATTGGCTGACCATGTGATAAGAAACAAAACTATTTGTTTTAGCCCTGCAACTAACAGATTGAGTGTAAATAATTTGACACTCCACCTGTCAGTGTTTGGCAGAAAATTTTATTTATAACATCATATTAATTTTTGAATACGAGTTTCTATTTTAATACAGTAAATCCATAGGCTTAGTACTAGTCAATCTCCCAACGATCACACTAGACTAAAACAGTTCATTAATTTTTTGGTTGTGTTGTGATAATTTTCATGCTTCTTGGTACAATGGTACTTCTTTAGCCACTGAAGTCAATTAAAATCACGTTTGCGAGAATTCACGTGCTCCTGAGGACCTTATTTTAGAACCTTGAGATAGAATTTTTTGCTTGCTTTGATGTAGAGCAATATATCTGTAGACCACAAGTTTATACCAGTTTTAACATGTAGAAAAGCAGTCTATGTTCCAGTACGTCGTTGATCAAAGATCTAACTCAATTATAATCAATTGTTATAAATTCAAGAAGTAATTTTAAAATAATCATAAATAATAATCAAAATTAAACAATTTCTAATTTAAAATTTAAATATTCTAAACAGCAATTAAATATAACTTATCAAGATGAATTAATTATAAGAAGAAAATAAAACATTCAAAAAATTAATTCCAGAAACCAAATACCTCAGATCAAACCAAGAAAACAAAAGATAGCATAATTTTAATTAAATAATTTGAAATAATAAGTAATTAAATAAAGGAAAATATTAAAGTATCAAGAATCTAATTAATAAATTATGGAACCAAACAAAATAAATTTGATTATTTGAAAATATAAAGAAAAGATTTAAATAAAATTTATTCAAGACTATAAAGGCCTTCGGGCCAGCCCAGTCAGTCAGCTGGTAGAAAGTCGCTATTATTTGTTAAGTAACACCGGTTGGGCAAGCGACTTTGTATGGTGACCAGTTGACAGCCATCTATGAACAAACTCTACTGGGGGTCCCTGTTCAAACTCAAGTCTTATCTACATAAAAAAAAAAAAACAGCAAAAAGCAGCGATCAAATTGGGTAGTTGTCAACAATGTACAGTTCCCAATAACAAATAAAAGCTAAAAAAAAAGACTATAAAACCAATTGCAACAATGACTCGACGCCCCATTTGATTCCCGGTCAATGGATGGACAAGAAGCAAGAGCAAGACTCCGAGGATAATTCAAGTAGTAACTATAAAAAATTAATTAATTTGAGCTCATAGCTAGTATAAATATTAATATTCAAATAGATATTGAAATACATAATTATATTCATTAATAGTTTATTAAAATACTTAGTTTTATAACATAGTGTCATCACTAAATTAGATCAAACATTTAATAATTTTGAAATACTTCTTTCGTTTTGCTTCCTTTGTTAATTTTTCTGCTGTTCGTTTTCATTAAATCAATAATTTTCAACTTTCAAATTTTGCATTTCATTTATTTTATTTTATTTTAATTTCATTACAAACACTTGCTCATTTTTTTTTGTTTTTTTTTTGAATAACTGTAAATCTACGATCTGCTCTCATAGAACAATGAGTAGATGTGCTGTAAGTATAAATCTTGAGTAAGTAATACCACTTGGTATTACTCTATAAAATTTCCCATTTTGTTGAATTGATCTTGCCAGGAATGTAAAATAAATTACACAATCACATATTTAAATAAATCTGTAGGGTGTTGTCTGTATAGTCTTCTGTGTGTTCCACTTATAAAGAAACAATTGTACACTTGCTCATAAAGAAACAATTTATTGAAAATCGATAGTTCGGAAGGCCAACTGAGCAGCCAAGACATTTTTCTATATGTTATTTGAAGTTCTACCTTTCTCTTCTTTATTTGTAACAATTCAATACTTAAATAATTTAAATGATAATTCCTGTGAGCAGAAACAAAACTATGTTTTTATAGAACTGAAACTAGCAGGTCAAGTGCAATTAATTTAACAACAATTTAAACACTCAATCTGCAACGAAAACTTTTTCTACTATTGAACAGTATTGGAATATATAATTGGATTCATGTGTTATTTTCTCCACAGGTGCATAAAATCAATAAATGACAAGCATAATAATAAGTAAGTACAAAATTAACATGCAATAATAGTGACAAAACAAAAGTAAAGTATTAAAATAAAGCAAATAATGTTATTTACAAGTAAATAACAATGACCTTTTCAAATACCGTACAATATAATTTCATTCGACATGTTAATTAATAATTCTAATTAACAATTCTACTTAAGTTTTATTAATAAAATAATTATATTGTTATTACTTATTCTAAGTTAATTCATTTAAAATGATAATTAGTATTCATCTTGCCTAAGTAATTAAGTCTGTGATTTAATATGCCTGCCATATTTCTTCTTTTTCTTTTAGTTTAGCGTTTTTTTGAATTTTTATGTAGGTAGGAATATTGTGTTTACAACTAGTTCAATTTTACTTGGCGACATTTATAATGATTACTACAAATCACTTTGTTTCTCAGTTCATGAAAAATACTTTTTACATACTAATTATAAAAAAAAATATTTAATACTCATTTTAATTACAATTTTTTGAATATAAAAACAAAATATGATAAACAGAGTAAATACAATGTGATTGGAATAATTTTAATAAATCTGTGGTGAACAAGTTACATGACTTTCTCTTGCCAATGTGAATAATGAAAAAATATAACCTACGTCTGATCATTAGTAAACAATGTAAAATGAGAAACACAACCTAATTTTAATCTCGAGTGAATGACGCAAAATGGAAATCAACCTCTGTAAAACTTGCAAATAGGGAAGCCACTTAGATGCTAGACTCTGTAAAAAACAATGTTTGAAATAAACGTTTAAGATATTTTTATTTCCTATAACGTCAATTTTAATATGCACTTTTGTTGTAAAATGGATACTAAGGCTGCAGTCTTTTAAAAAATTCAATTTTTTACCTTGTAATACCTAAGTTAAGTATTGAACATGGTTTCTGGGGTCTGAAAATGTATATATCTGGTGAAAACTCGATTTCGAAAAATCGACATGAAAACAATACTTTCCTTCCCTATATATTATTATAGGGTAAGAGAAAACTGTATTTTCCTAGAACTTTTTCCGGTGCAAATATTTACAGGAGTAAGTAGAAAGAAATTTTTTATGGAAATTCGTGGATCATATTATGAAATTGGAGTTTATTAATTAAGAAAATCAGAGAAAAGTTGTTAAGATTGTGAAAGAATAAAAATTATAATCAGGTAATAAAGATGACATTTTTACGGACGTGTCTGTAGAATAAATAAAAACAGATTAATTTTTTTGTCTTTGATTTGTGTAAATAGCAGTCATTAATTTTTACTTTCTCTCACCTCATATGCAGGAAATATTACCTTATATGCAGACCTATATAATATTCACCTTATATGCAGGAAAGGAAAAAACGGTCTTCATGTAGATTTTTTGAAATCGAGTTTACAGTAGAAACACTCATTTTCAGGCCCCCTGGATTCCAAAAAACCATGTCTGGTCTGTCCGATACGTTAGGTGTGTGCGTGGGTATTGTGTGTGTGTGAACAAAATTTCTCAAGAATGGAAAATCGTACAAAGTTTAAAAATGGAACTTAAGACAAAAGGACCCGACACAAACATTTTCATCTAAATCCGTGACTGGAAGTAGAAAAGTTTATTCATGCAACTTTACTTTTTATGCAATTTTCTTAAAATCGGCTCCTAGGATTTTCTTTAAAATTTATGTATTGACTACATTTTTTGTTCCTAAGAAGATAGAGTATCCGGCATGTCTGCTCAAATTCTTGGGGAGGCTGTGCTCTCGTCGTAAATATTTTTTGTTGAGATTATGGCCTTAATATGCATCTTAAGATAAAAACACATAAAGTTTAAAAAAAATAAAAAGATATAGGCCTACACTTTGCTTTCATAATTTTTTTCTAAAGACTTAGCGTCAAATAGTGGTTGATTTTCATTTACGTCATTCGCTCATGGTTAAAATTACGTTTCTCATTTTACATTGTTCACTCATGATTAAACATGGTTTATATTTTTCATTATTTACACTGAAAAGAAAAAGTTTTTCTTTAGTATTTTCTGACTTGAGTTTTGCTGGAATTTTCAACTCAAATGTTTTACTTCAAAATCTCATATTATCGTAATAGTAATTTTCTGTTATCCCTACTTTTTTCTTTTCCTGTTTCTTTTTACAATTTATATTTTTGTCAATTAAATATGTTGAGTATTAATTTATTTATTAAGAGAATTAAGAGAACTTAATTCGTTCTCTTAATGTGACCAAATGATCTCGCTCTTCTTTTTATGATTGATTCTTCTACCTGTATTACAATGTGATTTGAAAAGATCAATAGATTCGTACTTAAAAACTTGTTTTTAGTTCCCATTTTTGTATTTTCGTGAATATTTTAATTCTCAAATTATTTATTATTACAGCCTCTTGTTACTTTTTTACAAAGCACATCATAATACCAATTATTAAACCAAACAAATAATACAATTCACAAATTGATTCAATAAATACAATAAACACTGAATATAATTTATAAAATTATGATTATTATTACTGTTATTATCATTAATTGATAGTTAAGATCCTAAACACCAAAAATAACAAAAAAATATACAATGAACAATGAAATATGTAAAAATATTTAGCTGGAAAGTACTAGCAGAAACGCTGTGAAGGTTGAACAGTCTTTATTAGCGGTTATATCCAAGGTCACATTAATAAACATTGTTTAATAACAGTAGTGGTAATAACATTAAATAGCGATATTGAAATACTACTCAAGTTATAATAGTAGATATAAATAAATAATACTAATATAAAAGGTGCAAAACACACCCTTGTTTCCAACATTTGTAACGGTCGATCTTAATTATAACAACAATAATAATAGTAACAACACTAATAAAAATTCAAAGGCGTTTCCTTTTTGTAAATACTACTACATAATATTTTCTCAATAGAAATTAAACGAAGCGTTTTATTTTTTAACTCTCTCATAGCATTATGTAGGCCTACATTTCAATAAAATTTTAGGAAATTTATTTACATAATATTTTGATAAGTAAATTTTTAATAGCCTTGATAAAATTATTAATCTTGATTTTCATACTTGTTGTATTCAATCATGCGCCGAATAAATAAAATTTATGAATTATGACAGGTAGTTGAATTTAAATTTCATGGTAAAAATTTAGTTTCAGATTTTATTGGTATAAGTCATGGTCTTTCCCTGAATACAATTTTATTTGCTGATGATCAAGTTTTAATATTCCAGTCAAAAGAAAAGCTCTAGAAAGTCATTTTTCTGTTCCAGAATTTATACAGTAGGCTAAGTACAACCTGTTCATACTTATCACAAAAACGAAAGTTATTGATTTTGTAAGAAATGGACTCTGTAAAATCCAAAATTGTAATTTATAACTGTGTTATTGAACAAGTCAGAACATTAAATTACTACGGCTGCCAAATTGGTTTTGACGGAGAGGTTGATGTTAAGTAGAAAATATCGTTTCCAAAGAATATGAGGAACAATTACAAGTACGAGTATTGAAAATTTACAAGCATGCAAAATCCTCTAATGCATGTCTACCCTAAACTAAAACGATACAATATTATTAATACTTTCCAAAAATAAGAACCAATTTTCCGAAAATCCACATTTCTCTTAAAGTGGTGTCTTTTTTTGTAGAGAGAGGCGAAGGAATCTTTTTACAATCGGATTCGCCTAGGCCCTAACGACTAAATTTTAGCCCCGCCATTCAACCCCTCGGAACTACCGCCATTACTTGAAGTGGTACCTAGAAAAATTCATGTGTGGAGTGAAACCGGAAGAAATGATAAAACTAGTTCATATAATGCACCACTCTGAGGTTTATTTTATTGAATATGCTAGTTTAAGATACAGGTAATTATGTATAGGTACTTAACCTGTGTACTTCAGCATTTACTGAAGTACACTCCTTAATTTTTAAGTTTCTACAAGTAAGGGTACCGTTTTCTTCTACATCAAACGTGGTAAAAACGGTAAACTTACCTCCTTTATAACCTAAAAATTTCCTTTTAGAGGGTCATAATCAAAAACATTTTTGTATTGTTTAAGTTAATTAATAATTAAACTTAAATAAAATTGTTATTACAAGATTAAGTATTAAGTGTAATAAATAAATCGGTGTTTATCTTAGCAATTAGATTTAGCTGTCAAATAAGAAAATAACAAAATATAATACATTAAGATGGCCGGAAAATGCAAGATCTCGCTTCGCTCGGTCAATAAACCGTGTCATCATTAAACTTAAAACAATATTATTAATTAACTAAATGAAAACACACAATTTTATATTAATTAAAACTGGTGTATGTTGTAGAGTTATTCAGTTTTTAAGTTCTTAAATTCTACGTTTGTGGGGAAGTATTGCCAAAGGTGTTTGCTAGACCAACTTCTTAAAATCCAGGAAACCACTGCAAGCTTCACTTGCCATGTGTGTTAACTCCAAGGTCCAACGTTACCACTAACTTGTGTAACTGGCCGCCGTATTGCGTTAAACATTGAGGTTTATTGTGGTGCAAATACTTCTATTATACACTGCTTGTTATTGTACAATAATCTACCTACTTGTTAACTTTTCCAATTTTTAGCGTAATCGTTTATTTTTCAGTACGTCTCCAGTGACCAACTAACTGATTTGTGACGACAGTTAAATTGAGCCACCATCTATAATTCTTGTTTTTATTTTTTGTGTTCTGTTTAATCCATTCCTGATTGAGACTACACTTTCTGACTTTGGAGTGACTTAATTTTATGAAGGAAGGACACCAACCTATCCACTCAATCCATTACCAGGAGGACCATGGATTCTATTATCAGGTTACCATATCTTAGACAAAATATCTCCGTTTAGGTACCGAGAACTTACCTCTAAACCCCGTGGTATTCTCGCCGAGAATTAGTAATTACGATATAAAGAAAAAGCTGTAAAATCTAAGTGTAAATGAGAGAATCTCTATTATATCAATAAATAGATGGAGCATCTTCAAAGAATGCAGGAAGTTATAATTCCAAAACGGGTTTTGGAATATAGTCCTGAAGGAAAAAGAAGCTAGGGAAAATCTCTACAACGCCGGGAACATTTCATTTTATTTACATAGCTTTCCGATAAAAAAAATACTACATCTTGATGTCGAAACAGGCGAAGTAGCCTAACCGTGAAGAGAAGACGAAGAAGAAGGAGAAGAAGGAGAAGAAGAAGGAGAAGAAGAAGAAGAGGAAGGAGAAGGAGAAGAAGAAGAGGAAGGAGGAGAAGAAGAAGAAGAAGAAAAAGAAGAAGATTTTTTGGCTTATTGAGTATCAACTGCCATTGTCATCAGTCTTAAATGACCGTAAATTTTGTTTATTATTTGTGTAATTCTGTTAAAATAATTAGGTCGTACCACAGATGGAAGAACTTAGCTACACTTATACAGTTTCACTTATACAAACAACTTACTTGGAAAAACACATCTAAACAAAACGTAAAGAGTTGGGAATAAAATTACGCCAATTGTAGTGGTTGCTAGACAGAAAGTCGCGTTTTCCTTTGGCCAGATAATCGATTATTCTTCTAAAGGTAACAAAACCAGTATGCACGTATAGAATCGAACTGTGAGGATTAGTGAACTCATCTAACATTGCCATCTTGCAGTGTCTGCAATCGAAGATCCATCGGTTTATTACTAACTTGGTCCTCAACCAACAATTTAATTCACCATGGCTTACACATAAACAATGTTCTAGACTAAATAAGATAAAAAAAGTACCAAAAAAATATTTGAACATTATCAAAAACATTTGACAAAAATGTCTTTACGATAATAGGGACTACTACCACCGAACGAACATTTCAAATTTTTTGACTTACCGTGGAGACAAAATTTAAAAATACAACAGCGACGATTTCGCCAACAAATTTTTTTAGTTTTTAATTAGCCAACAATAATTTTAATTTTTCTTAAATTTTCATACAGAAAAATCTAATAATTAGCCTGACCAATAACATACGTTTATTTACAATAGAGTTAAGACAGTGAACGTAATTTTCATCAATTTTTTTTTCGAATGATGCAAAATTTACTTATTTCGTTGACTGTAAATAGCTTACTTAAGAGGTAATACAAACAATTCATATTTGGTGGTAGGAAGAATTGAATTTAGTAAAGTACCTACCACACGTATGTACCACAGAGTACGAAAATGGGATTCAATCAATTGGAATGTGGTTTCTTCAAAGAATCTACGTAAATCTCCTGAGATTCGTATATCAAATTAGGGAAGAAATGTGATGGTTTCAGCATCCCTATTTGTTGAGGTCTTATAACGCTAGATCTAAAAAATATTTTTATAATAATGTCATTCAGTCAACGTCTATTCTTGCCAATACAAGCCGAAGAAGTAAAAAACTTGAGTCATACCTTTAAAGGTATAGTTGTCATAAGAGGCCTATGTCGTTGTACAAGCGATACAAGGGAAACCACGAACGAGCTTGGTAATTATGGTGAACGCTAAACGATCGATTTATTATGCAAGAAATAAAATTACAAATAGTATTAATGATTTTCATTAATCCATTGAAGGACAATTGATTGAAATTAAGAAAAGTTACGTCATAGTATTTTCCTAATTAATAATAAAAATCTTTACGCCAATTATTCGCTGCTAGACTGTTAAATTAATTACACTTGACCTGGTAGTTTCACGGCTAAAAAAAATCTGGGGCTAAGCACACACACTTACCTTTTTCTTGCCAATGTAAATAATGAACAATATAACCTATCCGAATAGATCTGTTTTTGAGAAAATCGCAAAAAAGTGAAAAACTTTTTCACTTTTTTATTAAAATTGAAATTATTGAAAAATTACACGAACAAACTACTAATTACTTCCGGTAGTAAAGTACTTCCGGTAGGAAGTTTCAACTTCGTATGATGTTCAAAAACATCCGTTCTTGAGATATTTTGCGCGCGCGCGCACACACACACACACACACACCAATCGCTAAAAACATGTTTTTTTTTATTCAGGGATCTGAAAACGTGTATATCGGGAAAAAACTCGATTTGGAAAAATCGACATTAAAACAATTCGTTCCTTCCTTTACATTCATATAAGCAAGGGAAAGTAACAAGCAGTTCTGTTTTTTTTGTACTCAATCATAGAAACAATATGGAAGTGTTAAAAAAACAGTTCAATAGAATTCGGAGGTCATCATGTACATTACATTTAGAGCAGAAAAACAAAAGTGATAGTGTTTTATACAAAAAAACGACTAATGGTTTTGATTTAATTTTTCGCATATAGGCCGACTATTTCTACAGGCTCACTAAGAAGGCATAGCTGTTATTTCTGGGATAATTCGTGAGGAAAAGCTCTGTTTTTATAATTCTTTTTTCAAAATACATTATTGTGTGCTTCAGAGCAAACTTGTAAAAACACCAAAATTAATGACTATTACTAATGCTGTAGACCAACTTTTGTATTACTATATATATATATATATCGCCTTCATGTTTTTTACGAGAAAATTTGCATAAAATTCAACTTTGTCGTGCATCTTCTTTTATACAATATACTTTCCTATCTTCTTCATCTTCTTGTTTCGTGACATCAGTTACGTATGAAAATTGTAAGCCAAAGTCTTTATGAAGTATTAGGTATGTGACGTAAAAGTGACATTGCGTTATCGCACGTAAATTCTTGTTTTGCATCACTTGTACCTGCGTGTTTTTTTGTGTAAAGGTTCAACGGATCCCAAAAGTTGAGCTTCATCTATCCAGATTGGTCTACTGACTTATTAATTTATACGATTTTTATATATTCATGCGAGGATTTACAGCCCTATTCGTATCTCGCTTCCTAAGCACCACTTCTCTTTATCGATTTTTTAAAAAATTTTAAATGTATATCGAGTAAGAGTTTCAGTTGATAGAAATGTGTTTTTAAAATGTGGCGAATGTATGTGTGTAGTCTACGTGAGTTTTCTGGTTAAGTGTAAACTTAGGTAGCGTGTTTCAGTTGTGTGTACCAGCGGAATATTTTAATTATAAAGTCTGGGAGTTTTTTCCTCTAAAAATAAACGTCATGTGCTGCAATTTATTTTCATTAATTTTTATTTTCACAATTTAAGTCATGGCTCTATCAGGTTTAAATGAGTTTGTGTTTTTTGAGTAGCAATTTCAGGTTCGACATCTACTGCTAGAACTGCCATATCATCAGCGAATATTATTATAGTTCAATGGATATAAGTTGGTAGGTACATCATTTATGTTTACTGTAAACAGCCTTGGTAACAATTAAACTTCCTTGTGATATATCAGCATTTGGATTTGTATTTTTTAGAAAGTTTATCTCCCCACATGCCGCCCCTTTTAATTTGTAATGGTATATTTTTCACAAAATGATATTCGGGTGAGTATGTTTAATTAAAAAGCATTAGAAATTAATATTTTGGCGGAACAGCGACAAGCTTTCGTTTTTATTTTAATACAAACTAAATTATAATATGCATTTCACTTTGCACGCAAAATAAATATTAGTTTCAAATCACTTTTATTTTCTTGCAAATTGTTGTAACCTAATTTATTAGTTCCGTAATTTAATTCCGAGTAATATTGTAGAATGTATTGTGTTTCAAATTCTTAGTTAAAAATAAAAGTTGTGTTGTTTGTAGACGGACAAAAAGTAACAGTGTAATGTAATCTAATGTAATGTATGGACAATCGGCAGACGGTTGAGTCAGTTCTGTGCAGCCAGGTTCCGTAGGAGGAAGGACACGACTGCTTGTTCTGCTTCGCTTCAGGGATTACGTGAGCTTGCGCGGCCTCACTTTCCATTTCATGCTGGAAGCTGCAATATGCACTTCATATATTTCAATTTTATTAGCTACTTAAATACTAACAGTTTAAAAACAACCTAAACAAAATTAAAATATAGTAAATTTTTATTCTTATTCATTTATTATACTCATGTCTTTATCTGAAATTAAAAATTTTCTGCATTTTATATCGTTAACATAACCCTTTTTACTTTCTCTTGCCTATATGAATATATAGGAAGGAAAGTATTGTTTTCATGTCGATTTTTCGAAATCGAGTTTTCACCGGATCTATACGTTTTCAGACCCCCTGAACCCAAAAAACATGTTTTTAGCGATTGGTCTGTGTGTGTGTCTGTGTGTGTGTGTGTGTGTGTGTGTCTGTGTGTGAACAGAATATCTCAAGAACGAAACATCGTACGAACTTGAAACTTGAAACTTAAATTACATACTACTACCGGACCCGACACGAACATTTTCATCAAAATCGGTCAACCGGAAGTGGTAGTTTATTCGTGTAATTTTTCACTTTTTTGCAATTTTCTCAAAAACTGGTCCTACGATTTTTTTTAAAATCGCCTCATTTACTCAATTTTTTATTCTCTACAAGATAGGGTAGGCGCCATGTTTGCTGAAATTCTGGCTGAGGCTGTTTTTACGTAAAAACAAAGTTTTTTTAAGATTACGGCTTTAATATGCAATTTAGCGAAAAAATTTATATAATAAAAGTTGTAGAGAATTTAAAAACCTACAACTTTTATTTCAAACATTTTTTGGTATAACGCTTAGTTTAGCAGTAATTAGCAATTTTCTGTTTTTTTCTCACGAAAACGTGAGAAAATCGATTTTTTTAAGATTTCGGCCTTAGTATGCATTTTATAATAAAAGTGTATATAATAAAATTTATAGAAAATTAAAAGATCTGCAACTTTTATTTAAAACATTTTTCTCTACAGAGCCTAGTTTAGCGTGAAAGAGTGATTTTCTGTATTTTGAAGCCAAACTGAGGTTGATTTTCATTTTGCGTCTTTCACTCATGATTAAAATTAGGTTATGTTTATTAAGGTTAGTTTTTTTGTTTATGTCTAATGTTTTATTACTAATATTAGGTTTATTGTTAATTATTTATATTGGCAAGAGAAAGTTGTGTGAGTGTTTCACACCAGATTTTTATATTTTTGTATACTTTTTTTTCTTAATAAGAAATAATTGAAGAGCTAAGTAAATGAAGATGCTATGTAACATTTTTTCAAAAATTTATTTTCAGTGATTGCTGAAGATGTTAATTCCATAATTAGTTACGTAGATGACATATAACGTTGTATACGTTATACGTTGTATACGTTGTATACGTGGCAGTTTATGGAAATACTACGGGTATTAACGGACTATGTGCAGCTTAATTTTAAGGTTTGTAGAAGATTAAGATGTTAAGATCATTTGACACCTTTATCTACCAGAATGCACTACAACCTAATAAACATCTTTTTAAAGTAATAACAGTTAAATGTAGTAATGAACACTTATCATCATCATTAATATGCATTGTGTGTTCCTTTAAAAAATCTCTTATAAAGATCTTTATGAATATTTTGTATTATTAAATTACCGTTAATCCATTAATAGATGATAAAGTGTACAATAAAGACTTTTAATTGATGAAAGTGTTGTATGCGTAAGAATAAGTGTTGTAAGGTGTTATATGACAATGGTAATCGGTGCTCGATAAATCTAATAAAAAAGTGAAAATAAAAAGTAAACTTTTAATTGCATAAGACAAAATTTTCATGAAGAGATAGGGCCTTAATAGTTTCATAGCAATTTCCACTAAACTATATTTTTGTTGCATAGCCCCTTCATCCACTAAGCTCTTCAATTAATAACTTAAAAATTCAAATAATTAGTCATAAAATGTTTCAAAAATCATTTAATTAGTAAGATAATATTACAGTATCAAATATACAAATAAATTATAAATACATAAATATTCTAGTCAGCAATATTTTACCCGATTTCTAAAACAGTTCAATAATATGATTATTTCCTCTATATGCCAGATAAAAAGTAGTTAACACATCGAGAGATTTCGTAGTAAAATATAGACGTTTTCAATTATATATTATGCCATTTAATAAGGCTTGTGAACCAGCCCTCTCACAACCATTCTTTTGGAGTTCTGTCATCGTTCCACATAATGATTACTATACTCTATCCCATAGAACTGTGCAGCAAGTCAAAACATAAATGCAATAAAATTGTGATTGAACGTAGCGCGATCCATTCGAGTTACAAGAAGTGTTCTTTGCTTATCAGATGAAACTTGCTATATACTAATTGAAACATTTATTTTTTTAATTTTGCAATTGTAAAAGTACAACCAGCAAAAAAGGTTTACATTTTGTGTCAATAAAAAAACCGCTATAATGTCTTTGAGGAGAACACCACCCAGTGGTAGCTCTCCAGATAATGAAAAATGTGTTAAATTTTAATTTCATATTTTTTTACATGTAATTACTGTTAGAGTCGTGTTAATGTATCATGTCTCTACTCCATCGGCGTTTCAGTCGTCTTTATGGTATTCCTGGTAGGTCTGGAAAATTTATGTTGTATATTAAGGGATGATATTATGATTTTGAAGTTTGTTTCTGAACCTACGGTATAATTTTAGAAATGTGTCGTTAACGTAAGGGATGCGTAGGTCATCGTGCAGAGTTCTGCTGGATACGTAACTCGGGCAGTTAGTAATGAGTTGCAAGAATTTACTTTGGAAACGTTGTATTAGGGAAATAACCGATGGCTTTACTGCACCATAAATTTGACTACCATACATCCAGATCGGTTGAAGCATCGCCTTGTACGTCAAGAGTTTTGAACTCATGGGTAGTTTTGACCATTTGGCTAATATTAATTAATATAGCCTAATTAATATTATTGACTATTAATATGATAGTCTGTATAATTGCTTCAATCCGTTATTTAGTAATTGTCACTCTTTTAATACATGAAACATTTATATTAAATGCAAATTACGACAGTACCAATAAAAAGAATTCATACAGTAGGCCTATTATAAAACATCCGGTCTGTCGCCAGTTTGGCGATGGTAGAGTGAAACATGATTACGCATCCTTTTTACTGACTTTCAACCCGTAGTCTGTTTATATCTGTTGCACGGTTCTGTGAGATATACTATAAATTCGCTGATTCATTGCCACTTTACTGACACCATAAAAATGATTTGGTTTGTGTATTTTTTGTTTCTTGAGATCGTTTATAATGTTTCAATCAATTGGTGAATCCACCGCCTGTAAGATTCGTGATAATAAGCGCTTCGAAAGTGAAGACGATGTTAAAAAATATTTAGGAGTTATGAGTATCATCTTTGGCTTTATGTTTCTTTAAGGAAAGGTTTAGATAAAATTGTCACTGCTACAATAAGTGTCTGAACATTGGTGAAAATTATGCTGAAAAATAATTTAAGATATACTTTCTTTCATCTATAAACAGAATTAGCTAGAAAATAGGGATTTTTTTTCAAAACGTAAATACTTTCCGGACATGCCTCGTATTTATGAACGAGTTTCTTTAATTGTATTTCAAAACGTGTATAAAAACAAATTAACACACA
The DNA here is from genome assembly GCA_035578175.1 of Catonia carolina. NCBI lineage: Eukaryota > Metazoa > Arthropoda > Insecta > Hemiptera > Achilidae > Catonia > Catonia carolina. The sequence goes on from JAQMRL010000001.1 coordinate 32,540,344, forward strand.
CAAATTGTAAATTAATGCCTATTAATAATTTTATAAGTATCAACGACTATAGAAACCACCCACTCGCCACAAGCCATATGAAAATATAGCACTTTCTATAAAAAAAGTTGTTTAGGTCATCAGCCGAAAGGCTTGTTTGAACCAGTAGAGGTTTTACTAAGTAAAACGAGAAGTGGGTGGTTTACATTTGCCTTCCTCACTGAGTGGAAAAGTACGCTTATCAGCATGCCACCCCCTCTGAAAAGCATATATTTTCCACTCTGCAAATGACACTTTCACTTCATTCACCACAGGGTCTGGCTGTATAATGAAATTCATTACTTTCAGAGAAGACAACTCTGATTAGTGTCTTTTACACCTCTACCTCTTCTGTTCTTCAATGATTCAGTCATTTAATTGGCTGACCATGTGATAAGAAACAGAACTATTTATTTTAGCCCTGCAACAAAAAGATTGAGTATAAAAAATTTAAAAAATGGGCTGTAAATAAAATAGCCCCTCTCTTCCTCTTTCCCGCACTTTCTCAGCACTTTATTCTTTCGTTTGTCATATTTTCTTTTACGAGTACCTTTACGCAACTTCTAAAAGAAAATTTTGTTAAATTCCAAAATTGTGAACAATTCCTATATAGCTTGTCAACCTTTCATGAGATTCCTCAGGAAGCTTAAATACACGTTTATATAAAATAAATTAAAACCTATTCTTAAATAATAAATTTTAAAAATCTAAAAAAAGAAACATACAGTTGTTATTTAATGAGACAGAAAGTCATGATAACTTAAATAATAAATTAACTTTTCTGTTAGATTACGGTAACAGTGAAGCCAAAGCGCATTGATATATCACGTTTTCACGTTAAGAAATAAGTAAAGATTATGTGCTATTAAATTACCTATTAAAACAAAGCTCTCTTATATCCAGTAATTATTTTCTAGCTTATTCTGGTATGAATAAAACCATCAGTGAGGTACATTAAACTGAAAATAACGTATTCGAGTTAATTTTATACTCCACAGAGCACGATAGTTTATAATCTTTTAATAAAAAAATATTTCCTTTCTTTGCAATTTAGATTATTACAGAAATTTAGGCTACCAATCGGTAACGTACGAACGTCGCGAATGACTGAGCAATCGACCCGATGTTATAAACTACAAAAGAATTGAAGGTTCGTGGTATTGAATAATCAAAATATTTTCCGGTACCTGTCTATCCAAATGTCTATTGATTTAAGACAGAATAATAATAGATATTATAATATGCAGACTACATTAATTATTTTCTTAGGAGATCAAATTGATAAGTATTTGTTACTTCTGTGCGTTCACGTTTTTAAATGTCAATATTACGAGGGTAGGCTGATAAGTAATGCACACATGCTTGTAGAAGACGAACAAAAAGAAATAGCAAGATGGGGTAAATAACAAATTAAAGTACAAATCTTAACCTACCAAATTATCTATTTATTTTTCAATATAGTCACCGTTAAGCATTACACATTTCTCCCAACGTTTAACAAGTTTTTTCATTCCGTCACTGAAAAATTCTTCCGACTTTCCTCGAACCCAGGACGCAATAGCTGCCTTCACCTCATTGTCCGAGCTGTAATGATTACCCTTAAGGTCTTTCTTCAGTAGAGGAAAAAAATAAAAATCGCAAGGCGCAAGGTCGGGAGAATACGGAGGGTGTAAAATTGGTTGAAACTGCAGGTTTCTCAGAGCCTCTCCAGTTGCACGCGAAGTGTGTGGACGAGCATTGTCGTGTTGCAAAATTATTGGCGCCAGGTTGCCTCTAACACGACAAACTCGACGTCGGAGGTGTTTCAGAGTCTGTATATACTGAGCAGAATTTACCGTTGCCCCTCGTTCCAGATAATCAGTCACATAAACTCGGCGAGCATCCCAAAACACAGTCAAAAGAATTTTTTTTGCGGACGGTTGTGTTTTGAACTTTTTCACAACAGGAGAATGTGGATGACGATATTCAGCGCTCTGCCTTTTTTCTTCGGGATCGTAATGATGAACCCATGACTCGTCCCCCGTCACAATATTCAAAAGAAAGTCGTCTCCTTCGTCACGGTAGCGCTTCAAAAGTTGTTCAATTCGCGTTGTTTAATTCTCGTTGACATAGCACCAGAACACGACGCCATACTTCCACTACTCAAAACAAACTGAATGAAAGCAACGCCTTCAAACTGCGCAGACTTGTAGAGGAGAAATAGTACTTCCACATGCCACCAGGCGCGCTACTGAAGTTTATTTAGTTGTCTTCTACAAGCATGTGTGCATTACTTATCAGCCTACCCTCGTACTTATACGGTATACCCTGAAGGGAAAAATATAAGTATCTATCGCACCTCATAATCTAGAGAACTAAGTACATTTAGTTCAACAGTATATCTTCATGTAATAGTCATAAATTTTATTAATAAATTCTACATTTAATAACTACATTTGGGACCTAAGGGTCCCAAATTTACGGTTCAACCAAACCCTCTAACTTGCAACGAATTCAAGCATTCCAGTCAAAAACATTACGCCTTATAGCAAAAGCACCTCTTTACGTTAGCAACAAAACCTTACATACGCCGGCCGCATTGGCGCAGTTGGTAACGTGCTCGCCTCTCATCATGCGGTCCTGGGTTCGAATCCCACTCAGGCATGGCATATTTTCATACGTTACAAAAAATCATTTCATCCTCCATTGTAAACAGTTCTACCCCAACGTCGTCGCTAATGACCACAACAGTTGATGCGACGTTAAATCAATAAAAAAAAAAAAAAAAAACCTTACATACAGATTTTAAAACACCCCTTGTACAAAATTCCATCGAATACCTATACAAACGCTTTCACGACAAGTTACATGAACACGAGAACCCACTGGTGCGTTTACTTTCCATCTTCCATTTACCTGATAATCCCCCTAGACGCCTTAAAAGACTCTGGCGTAAAGACCTGTTAATTTGATACATAAATTTTATTTTTGGGGAGGCACCAATGGGGGCACTACCCCTCCATGCATATTATGTCATTTACATTATTATCATAATCATAATATTTGCTTGTTGTAAAATTTTACAGTTATAAATAAAGAATTAAAAAGAAAAAAAATTTAGTTCAACAGTATATCTTCATGTAATAGTCATGAATTTTATAAATAAATTCTACATTTAATAACTACATGAAGTCTTTATGACATCTGTATGGGATCACTGCTATTTTGAAAACTATTTAATATCTGATCATTAAAAGATACATGTTTATTTAAATTAGTTAATCAATCTTCACGTGATTCTAAACCTTCTGCTGTCCAGTAGTTTTTGTTTTGGTAAATCTATAGATTTCCTTTAGAATAACCAGGAAAATCTTTCAAATCTTTCCTGTTCTCTTCCATGGCGTGGAAGCATGGATACTCACTGAAACAATGTTTAAATGTCTGGAGGTATTCGAAATGTGGATTATAGTGACTTTATTGTTGATGCAATAAATAAATAAATATATAAATTAAAATATTTTTTGATAAAAATCCGTAAATTTAAATTAGCAAGCAAATTATTTATAAGTTATTTTTTACTAAGTTTTTATAAAAATTAAACCAGCAGATCTGTACTCCGTTTTTCACAGGTGGTGGAGTGGAGTTTTGTCCTAACAGATGCTATTTTAAGGATTTATTTAATCGATTAAATTTTGAATCTTTTATTTTAGCCACTTCTGATACAAAATAAAATTTCAGGTTGGAATGTAATATCAAATTTGTCACGTAATGTGGTATGTTCATTAGGCTATTATTCGTAAAATTTTTGATTGATGCGACATTAAAATAAAGTGAAAACACTAATAAAAAATCTATGAATAGCAAAGGAATATTTAAATTTTGTATTAAGAAAATTCCAAAACAGAATTTTAAAATTAAAGTGAACCACAAACATTCCGTTTACGTAACTTTTACTGTCCGTAAGCAAACTTTTTCTATAGTATTTATTAACAATTAGCTTCTTCCGCTGTCTGAAAAACGGTCAAATACTGAGATTTAACCCCAGAGTGGCGAGACACTTTATAAAAAAAAGTCAAGCCCTCTTTCATTGTTCAAACCAACTAAATTACTTTACTTCACAATGTTTTTCAGTACATACAACAAAAAATGTATTGCAAAACTATTTCCTTAACAAATGTGGGCTTATTAAGTTAAATTTATGGTTCAACATAACTAAGTAATATTGCTCGTTTGCAGTCTTTTCAGTCTAGGTTTTTCTCGACTCATAACATACTCTCTTTGGTACTTAACAAAACGATACGCTTCATAACGATCTAAAAGTACCAGACTCATAAAATACCACGAAAAATTTCACTGGACGTTAGACATAAGAACTTTTTAATTTGCCAAATGCATACAGATATATTTCCGGACAATCTAGCTGGACGACAAAAGAAAGCATGAAACAGAGGCCTTCTTAGGTCTTTGACACTTTATACGTTAGGTAATATCATTTTAAAAAATACTACTGTTAGATATATAAAAGACACCTAATATTTTTTTTAAATGTTTTATCAGAAGTAACAATAATGGGAGATCCATTTCATCATGTCATTAATGTCATTTGTTCGTCATTATTCGTCATCAAATTATACAGCTATATTTTTATCTTCAAACTGTATTTTATTATACAGAAATAAATAAATTACTAAAGAGAAAAATATATTCAATTACTGAGTAAAATAAATGAACCAAGTAGTTATTGGTCAATAAAGATTTAAATGACCTTCATAAAAAAGTAATAATTAATAAATAAACTTACTTACATTATGTAAATACACATTATTATATTATACTACAAGCCAAAATTAAAATGACTGAACACCGACGACGTTAGTTCCATTTGTCATGCTTGTTAATATGCGAGGTTAAACTATTCATTTTACGCTTTTTTTATTATGTAAGTACTGTACAGTGTTCATTGATTGACAAATTGTTGTTCCTTGTTGAAAATGCATGATGATGTGATCATCTTGGTATATCTTTCATGAATCATTATGTAATAATTCATACAATCCATGCGTTAACCAAACCAGGTATAACCGGAATTAAAAAAAAAAGAATTAAAAGGAACTTGGGCTTTTTATGAAGTTATCCAGTGATACAAAATATCAATCTGGTACTAGTAAAACCAAATAAAGGGTCACGGAAAGAACAGGCTGTCATATTTAACAATTCTTTTTCAGGAAACGATTTTTAAAGTTACACCATTGCTCTATTTTTAATATTTTCGTTGCATTAATAATTTATCATATACCTACAGATATTAAGATAATATTTTAATTAATTTTTAACCAAACGATTTCACATAGACATTACCAAAATGTTAAAACTCTTCATACTACAAAAGAAACCACGCTAAAATAGGCTCAGTCCTTGACTCATCTTCTTTTTCTCCTGTACATCAGGTCAAAATAAAATATGTAGTCATGATTATAAATAGAGAAAAGACTTTGTATAAGTTATTTATTTTGCAAAATGTGTAACCGACATCGATGTAGTACACAATTCATTTTTGTTAGTTTTAATATTATAAATTTTTCTTAAGAGAATATCTAGATATTAAAAATTTAATGAAAAAAATTTAAATGCTCAATACTAAACGAAGAGTGCTTTTGTTTTTGGGCTATTTTAGATTTCTTTTCTGGATTAATTGAAGAGTTTTTATTTTTGTTTACAAATTGCTTTTTCGTTTTTAAGTAGTTTTTAATCTTAGAGTAAAATATTTTAGCTGTAACAGCCTGTTTATCTGTAGCACAGATGGACTAAGACTGTTCTTACCCTGCAACCTACATTTTTAAATTGTTATTAACCTATTTTTACCAAAAACGATTAGATGATAAAATAGTTCATAAAATTATTTAACAGATGGCAGCAAAACCCGATTTACAAAAATTGTGACAGAGTCAGTTCTTCTAGTGAGCCCTTCAAATATAAGTAATATTCATTTTGAAATAATTTCCGTGGAATTCCTTATAAAATAAATATTAATTTTCATTAAGTTTTCATGAATTTCTTAAAAGTTTTTTAACCCTTAAAACTATTCCAGTTAGCTATTTTTAACTATTCCGGTTGGCTTTATTTTAGATTTAAGTTTTTAACCCTTTACAGGGCAGTACTATGCCCAAAACGGGCAGGTGGAGTGTTATTTAATTGCACTCTATCTGTTTGGTCCAGGGCTAAAAAAAAATAGTTCTGTTTCTTATCACATAGTCAGCCACTTATATAACTGAACTATTTAAGAACAGAAGAGGTAGAGGTGTAAAAGACACTAGTCAGAGTTATCTCCTCTGAGAGTAATGAATTTCACTATGCAGCCAGACCCTGTGGTGAATGAAGTGAAGGTGTCATTTGCAGGGTGGAAAGTGAGTGCTTTTCGGAGGGCCTGGCATGCTGATAAGCATACTCTTTCAACTCAGTGAGGAAGGCAAAGGTAAATCACCTTGCTCCTCGTTTTTACTTAGTAAAACCTCTTGAGGTTCAAACCAGCCTTTTGGCTGTTGACCTAAACAACTACGGGGGAAAATAAACGTGTTGTAAAATGTTACATTTTTTTTTGTAGGGACTTGAATAATATATTTCTTGTGGCAGAACATTAAGATATTTCTTTTGTATGTTAAGCATTGGTAAGTATACTTACAAAGGAACGTTTATTGAAAAAGGAATCACATAATGTTTAGTGATAAGAATACTTATTAAACAACTTGTAGTCCTACATAACAGAAAAATCTGGTGTGAAACACTCACACAACTTTCTCTTGCCAATGCAAATAATTAATAATAAACCTAACATTATTAATAAAATATTAGAAATAAACAAAAACTAACCTCAAAAACATAACCTTATTTTAATCATGAGTGAATGACGCAAAATGACAATCGAACTCAGTTTGGCTTAAAAATACGGAAAATCACGCTTTCACGCTAAACTAGGCTTTGTAGAGAAAAATGCTCTAAACAAAAGTTGTAGATCTTTTAATTTTCTATAAATTTAATTATATACACTTTTGTCGTAAAATGTATACTAAGACCGAAATGTTAAAAAAATCGATTTTTCTCACGTTTTCGTGAGAAAAAAAACAGAAAATCGCTAATTACCGCTAAACTAAGCGTTATACAAAAAAATTTTTGAAATAAAAGTTGTAGAATTTTACATTCTCTACAACTTTTATTATATAACGTTTTGCGTTAAAATGCATATTAAAGCCGCAATCTTAAAAAGAAAATGTTTTTACGTAAAAACAGCCTCACGCAGAATTTCAGCAAACATGGCGCCTACCCTATATTGTAGAGCATAAAAATTGTAGTAAACCAGGCGATTTTAAAAAAAATCGTAGGACTAGTTTTTGAGAAAATCGCAAAAAAGTGAAAAATTATACGAATAAACTACTACTTCCGGTTGACCGATTTTGATGAAAATGTTCGTGTCGGGTCCGGTAGTGATATGTAACTTAAGTTTCAAGTTTCAAGTTCGTACGATGTTCCGTTCTTGAGATATTCTGTTCACACACAGACCAATCGCTAAAAACATGTTTTTTGGGTTCAGGGGGTCTGAAAACGTATAGATCCGGTGAAAACTCGATTTCGAAAAATCGACATGAAAACAATACTTTCCTTCCTATATATTCATATAGGCAAGAGAAAGTAAAAATGTGTAGAATAACTTATTTCAATTTTATATTATCATGAATGCTTGCATTCCCGTAAAAAAAACTTGAATTTTCTAAGCACTGTTCAAAAGTAACAACAATACGACACGGTTGCGTACGCTGGTATGAATCCTCACCACGTGTAACTCGTGAAGCAGATGGTCGATGCGCACTAATTTCAAAACGTGGATAGCCTACTTACCAGAGAACATCTATAAAACCATAAAATGCCAATAGGGTTCAACTACATAGCTTATTCTTAAATAAAATCGACCTTATTGCCAGTGGTACGAATACTTACCAAAGACCTATAAAGGGATGGTGAGGTAATACGATTTTTTTGTTAATACACCCGTCACTGTTAAGCACTTATTGGAGGAGTGGACAAACTGGATATATCTTAGAAAGAAACTAAAATTGAAAGAAAGAATTAAAATAGATTTGCTGAAGTTTATATTTCTGTATAAGTGAAGTAAGTAAAAGCTTAAGTATAAGTGAATTAAGTGTAAGCTTAAGTATAAGTGAAGTAAGTTTATGTGATGTGAAATACGATGATGGACTCTTTGAAACGAAATAGATTACTTAGTTATATTTGAACTGAATAAGTTAATGTTAATTTGTGTGTGAATTATTTACTTATGGTACGTTTTTCTATGCTACGTTGTTTTAAATGTTTAACATCTGACGGAGTTCTTATAAAAACTCAATCATATTTTTTTTTAAACTGTCGTGGGTCCTATATACACTCTTGGCAATTGGGTAGGCCTAGTTGTTAAGTTGGCATTATAACTGTTGAAGCATTAGCGGACATGTTTTAAATATGACAGCACTGGTTTTCTGTCGTAGTAAGTTTCTTAGAGTTTTGACGAAAGCTAATAACCATGGTAGTCGATGGCAGTTAAAACACAAAAAATAAAATTTTTGTGAACATTATTTTCTTTATGTTAATTTACTTGTTTCTGTATGATAAAGTACGACAAGTGTGATGACGAATGATGATGAACAAATAATATGAATACCTTGAAGAAATAAATTATATTACCAATTAATGTTTCTACCAATATAAAAATAATGAAAATATTAGGTTTATTCTCGCTGTGTGTGGTCAATCTTTGTAACAGGTTTCTCGATAGTGTTGTCAGTGCATCCAGATGGAGTGTTTTCGAGAACTGTTTAGATGAATCATTGGGTATTTTAATTAGTGATCGCTTCAGTACATCATAATCCCATATTAAGGGTGTTTTTTGGCGAAATGAGTATTTTACTGTGGTTTATTACTTAACTTATTTGTACGGTAGGTATTTTACTCTGTATCAACATTTTTCTTCACCATTTATTAAAAATAATAATAATAATGAATATTTATCAATTAGTTATTTGGATGAAATTAATTCACTTTTTTAAAAGTTTCCTGTAATTTGTCATGACAGACAGAGGAGGTCAACATCTCTAAAAAAATTGTGTAAATTAGAATATTGTGGTAGCGAACTGACGATATAGTAAATCCACGGAAGTACTTCTCTATTTTAGTAAATATTCTTACTTTTTCTTTGGCCCTTTTCTGGTAGTTTTATAATTATATTTGTAATAACATATAAAATTATAGAAATACAAAATATGGAAAACCAAAGATGCTATTTGGAATAAGAAATTCGAAATGAAACTAATCAAGGAAGTTAAAAAGGATTTGTAGGAAATGCAGATTACACTGGAAGATTTGAAACATAAACCAGAAAAATCTAAAATACTAAAAGACAAACAACATATTACAAACTGAAACTATAAAATACACGGAAAGGGTGTTTTCAGACGAAGAAAGAAAAGCAAAGTCCAATAGAATGAATAAATACCGAAAACAAAAACTTCAAAAGAGATCCAAGAAGTAATTGACTAAAGTGATTCAATGTGGTCAAACATAAACAATAATAAAAAAAATATATATTTTAAATTAAAAACTTCATTGAAATGTGGATACACGTCAAAGTGTTTGATAAATTAATTGAATTATTATGTAGACTAAGATCAAATAAGGCCTGTGTTCCATTGTCCTTTTAGTCGTCACGTCGGAAAGAATTTTCCAGAAGTCACTCTGTATACATTTTTTCTTGTCAGTCTAACTTGGGGTGAAATTTGTGATAGAAATGTTTTATGGTATCTTCTATGTATGGTAGACGTACTTTTAGGTGCCGGCCGCGTTGGCGATGTTGGTAACGTGCTCGCCTCTCATCACGCGGTCTTGGGTTCGAATCCCACTCGGGCATGGCATTTTTTCATACGTTACAAAAAATTCATTTCATCCTTCGCCGTCTGCATTAGCAACAATTTGCAAAACAGTCGGACGTTAAACCAAAAAAAAAAAAAAAAAAAAAAAAAAGTACTTTTAGGTTATTCTGAAACATTTCATTTTATTTTTATACGAAGAATGTACGTGTTTTCTCCTTGATTTTGCGTACCTTAACCAGGAATAAAAAATTTGATATCTGGTTTAGAATTTGAGTACGTTTGAAGACACGTACCTGTGTCAGTACTTAATTTTTTAATACCCCAAATCGAAACCTTCTTACTTGTAATATTTTTTGTCTTTAATTTTTATTACGGTACTGTACATTGAGCTGCACAACTTCCGTATTTGATTTTTAAATGGCTGAGGGGAATTTCACTTGTAATTAAGTTTAAAACTAACGTATTAAACAACTTCATCAATGAGGTGGCCTTTGATTTTCCTACTACTTTTTTGATTATATTTGACCATATTAAATGACTTCCTAAACACATTATCAGTAATAATTTAAACCAGTATAAATAATTAATAAATTCATAAATCAAAAATGGTCAAAAATGATCCGAAATATTTTTTAACCACTGGCCTTGTAAACATTTTTTTAAATATAAAACCGGTTTTGGTTAAACTAAACGAAATTTTTTGTTCAAGCCATACTACGATTTCAATAGATATAGTAAAACTAAAGAAGAATATAATTTTCAAAAACTCATTTTTATGAAATTTTCGATAATTACCTAACAAAACTCATACTTAAATTTTTTAATGTAAAAATTATTTTTGATATTTGAAGGCGTTTCCATTATTTGCGTGTATGGAGTACCAGTTTCAAATTTGGAGGTCAACTGCAAAAAGACAGAACGATAAAAAAATTTAAAATTACATTACAACCGTCGCATAGAACGTGACTGTGAACTTAATTATGAACAACTGCGTTATATTATATTTTATAGACATTATTTTTAGTTATAAATAATGCAGTTTGATGTCAAATAAAAATATACATTATTTGTTTATAAGAATATTATTCATACTAAAAATAACATATAAAAATTCATTTACAAAAAATATATACGAGTAAACTTCTTTAAATTTATTCAAGATTTCTTTAATAACATTTATATTTGGACAGACAACTGACGTGGTTTAGAGATATTACAGAAACACGATAAAAATTTAAACGTTCAATAATATTTCTTTAGATAATACGATTACACAAAAGAATTATAAGACCAGTTTGTACTTGGGTAGTACAATTATGGAGGTTTTGCTAAACCGTCACAAAGAAAAGGCTTTCGGGTTAGCCCAGTCAGTCAGCTGGTATAGAGTCGCTATTATTTGTTGAGTAACACCGGTTGAGCAAGCGACTTCTGCATGGTGACCAGTTGACAGCCATCCATGAACAAACTCTCATAGGGGTCCCTGTTCAAACTCATGTCTAATCCACAACAAAAAAAATACATTAAAAAGCAGCGATCAAATTGGGTAGTTGTCAACAATGTACAGTTCCCGATAACAAATAAAAGCAAATAAAAAACAAAGAAAACACATTTAGGTAATACAGAATAAAATACACCAGCTATTACACATAACATACTTTTACGATTTGTCACGAATATGGAATAAGACCCTCATAATTATTTTTATATCAATATTATATATTTGAAACACACACAAATCTATACGTAAAATAGAGATACATCGAGATGTATATCGTAATCCACGGAGAAGGCTTAACTCCCGATGGCCAAGAGATCTTCTCCTAAGGAAGTTTAGTTGTGTGGATGATGCACCAAGATATATAAGTAAAGAAGTTTTCTATTTTATTAAATTCTATGTAAAAATACTTTTCTTGTATCCGAGAAGGTAGGAAAAACTCTTATTCAGTCCATTACAATAGGGAATTGGTGTTGGACTCAATTGAGATCTCTTCGTCCCGTCCTAAGGAGGCCGCAACCGCCAAACAACTAAAAACCCACCTCCTAGTCACTTAATCTGACAACTGCAAAAATACACTATCTCTCTAGGAATATTGTTAATATACCCTGCAAGGGAAATGCAGGGTTGAAATTTAGCTCACTGTCAGCAGGGCGTGGAAGGGAATCGCCGCCTAATTCCACTTTCGTCATCATTGACCACTACTCATTCTCTTACCTTCATTCATTTCTTTCATCCTCAGCTCGGGAAAAACGTGTTTTTTATTTAATTTTATTAGGACATGAGACATTTAGAGTGAGATAAGGTGATTTTGCTGGTCTCCGAATGTCTCCTCCCTCCGCAGTCTTCCGATCGCCTTCTTTGCAAACTAAGCGACAAACTCCAGCTCTCCTCATCCCACAGCTTTGCTGCCTTCACTCTCTCTGGGCTCCACTCTAACTTTTTACTGAACAGCTGTAAACATTATTTGTTTTTAATTTTTAATTACAATTTTATCTTTTACTAACAAGTTCGGTGGATCCGCCATCATCAGAGTAAATAAACTTAAAAAATTGAAACAAAAAATGTTAAAATTTGTAGAATATGTGATTTTATATTCAGCCATTTGTGTAAACTTTAGTTGCATTAAAATAATTTTATACAAATGACTGAACAAAATACAACATCTACAAATTTTAATATATTTGGTTTCAATTTTTTAAGTTTATGTACTCTGATGATGATGGATCCAGCGAAACATGACGGTAAAAGATAAAGTTTTATAACTTATAACTTTATATTATAGATATTAAGTAAAAATAAATAATAAGTTACGACAACTGTAAGATGAAAATAAAAACTACAGTATTTTCACAATAGAGTTAATTTTAGGCTGCAGGATAAATTATAAAGATTAATTGAAATGTAATTTACTAATTTTTATTATTTTTAACAGATTAAAAATCGGGCCTTTAAGATATTACTTTAGTTACGAAGTTGATGCAAGGTCTTCAGAGTAAAATACGTAGGCATTAGGCAACGGACTGGTTTTCAGGATTCTTCGTATAATATAAAAAATAAATGTACTAAGACCAGATAGTCTGTATAGTATCGGCGTTTCCAAAGCATGGCAGCGAACAGAAGGCCCCCAAGAGTTTTTCTCTGCCATTCGGAAAATAGAAGGAGAAGAGAACTAATGGATACAAAGACTACAAGAAGCTATAGTAGCAAAGAATCTTATGGAGGGTGACAGAAGGAAGCAGACGATGGCTTCTATGATGCGGAAAGCTAACAAATCTGTAGGACCACCGAAAACAAAGTAAAGTAGATTAATAACGTATTTTAAAACCCCTAATAAATGTTCAATTTAAGAACAATAAGCGACCTAATGACCCAATGACATGAGAATGATATGTATGACGTGTAAATAAGGGTAGTGTTGTATAGAATCAAGCCGACCATTCTGAGAAATTATGGTTAAAATTGTACCCCAACCATTAAAGTACACAGGTAAACACCGTCTTGTACGTATTCAAAATTTTTTAAAGTAAAAAAATATCTTTACCAGGACTGAACCTTCGTCTTCGAAAATCAGCTCTCAAAAGACTGATTTGCAGCAATAACTTTACCACTAGATCAACCCGGTGGGTTTGAATTTTTAAATAAAATTCTTAAAAATATAAATGCATTTTTTAATAAATAACAGTTTTTAAGTAATGTAATGAAATAATTCTTTTTGAAGTAAAAATACAAAAGGTACAAAAATATTTAAATATTTTATGGAAAAGAATATTTATGTAACTTATAATTTTGGTTTATACAATCCTTTAATCGGATATAAATGAATAAATTATTAAAAAGAGAGAAAAGATAAATTATTACCTCTACAGGTTATTTAAAAACAAAACAAATATAATACATATGGGTCCTTCATTCCGTAAGAAACAAGGCTATTGTAAAAACAATTATTATTATAATAATAACTTTATTTAAATAAAATAAGAATGAAAGAACATACTGTCTTCTTACTAAACATAAAACGTAATTGCTAAATATTAAATAATATCCAAATTTCAAGAACATCAAAATAATTTAAATGAATATAATATTTGTTAATAATTCTATGAAATGTAATATTTTTACATAACTAAGATTAAAAGAAATTTTATATTATGCAAAATTTTTAAATAATTAAAAGTGTTTCTTACACAAAATATAAATTTCCTTTCACCAAAACTACTAATAAATTTCACAGGTAATATTGCAATTTTTACAAAATTCTAGGTGTATGGTGACATAGCGATGAAGGAGAGATTAGTTATCGGTTAAACCATCAAAGACGATTAAGAAATTGTACTTCTTGTGCTAGATGTTAGTTTTTTTATATTAAAGATTTTTTAGAGGATGAATTGAAGACTGATGATGATTTTGAGGATGAATTTCAAGAAGCACTTTCCCTCCTGAACAAATTATTTGCTGACAATTTCGTCACAGAAGATGAGGGTAACGGCGTTCAGATGAAAGGATCCAGTCAGAAGCAATTGTTATAAAGGACAATATTCTGCAACTAGTATCCCACTTTCAGTATCTGAGATGCAACATAACATATCAACAAGATAAAGATGCCTTCAATAAGATTCACCGATTCTAACATAGGCTACTACATAACATCTAACATAAGTACATGGGACTATCTACAGAACCTTAAAAAGCAACACCAGTAGGGACACGAGGTTGAGATTTTATTAAACAAAAGTAGCGACAACCTTCTTTATAGCAGCAAAACTTGGGTGCCAGCACCCAAGTTTCCTCCTCCAAGTTTCTCCTCCCCAAGACAGAGGAGAGCAGATTGCAGGCATCTGAAATTAAATTTTTACTCCAAACATATGGATGTAGTAGAGAAGACCATTATAGGAATGCAGAAATAAGTAAAGAGCTTAACATATTCTCTATAAACAAAAGGATACTGCAAAATAAATTACAGTGGATAAAGCATGCGGACAGAATGAGCGAGAATGGGATTTCTAAGCAGGCTCTGGTTTACAGACCGGATGGAGGAGGACCGAGGACGCCCGAAAAAGAAATGGGCAGATTTCAGAGGTTCGGAACAGGCAGAGATGTTTAATCCTTAAAGAGCAGAAGAAGAAGAATATATTTTTACAATAAAGTTGAAAACTCTAAGTGAATTATAGTAATTAAAGTGAGGTTTAGACTTTCAGTAGTAAAAAACCAGTATAGTAATTCCAAATCGGCACTAGGAAAGCTTTTTCCATTACATAAAATTGACTTTTAATTTAATTAGAAACAATTTTTGATAAGTAGAATAATTTTGATTTTTTATTTAATACATTTTACTTTAATTTGAATATGTTGATTGTAAGAATTTTAATTAATCTGCTATTTATAAAACATATGTGCCTTTAAAACCCCTCATGTCTTCATTATTGTTAAACAAATTAACATACGGAGGAGTAAAATGGTTTTCAAAACTATTTATGTATTTCTTACTAATTCTTTTCAATGTATTTAGTCACAGCTGGTGCAAAAGATACAGATGAATTTCGTAATTTCCGACAAAGCAAGCAGAATTAGAACTTAAATAGAATGTTTTGAAACTGTTAGATCACCTGGATGTTAATTTTACTAGCAACGCCTAATAGTTTGATGCGTCAAAACAGGCCTCGAACTAATTTTTATATAATAATGACTACGCTATAGGACAATAATAGTGATGTTACGTCAAAGGATTTGGTGTTTAAAATTATCTGTGGTTTAAATCATAAGATGTTTAATAAGTTAAAATAAAACGACTAAGTGTGAGATACATCATGGATACTCAATACATCATGTTTTCAAAAAAGCAGTTGTCTCATTCTTTCTACAATCGACTTGTGAAAAAATATACAAGTATTTTAAATAATATAATATTCTTGAATATTGACAAATAATTTTCGTATTTTTTATCAAAGCTCATTAAATAAACTATTTTTTATCCATTTTTATGAACTAGAGTATCAGTACGAGTAACTTAGGCCTACTTTTAATTTAATATGCAAACTGCATGTGATGATTGTACAAAATGATCTTAAGAAATCTATAAAAAAAACAATTAAAGAAAGAAAACGTCAGATAGTTCAAGAAAGTTCTCCATTGAATACATTTGCAATTAAGAGAAGTTTTAAAGTAGATAAGTAGTAAAGATAAAAAAACATTATATGAAATTTAATAGGCAATAAAAATTATACTTTACAATGTGTTTACTATTTGGATACCATCCAAGAGATAAGCAAGCGATGAATTTTATTACAGAACTTGTTAGAAGATGCAAATTGATAGCAAATTATGATCTAAGTTTTATAAATTATTTTAATAAGACTTAATCATGTATAAATCTTGAATCTTGACATACACAGTAAATTACTAAAAATTTTCTTAACCATAATGTGTGTACGTTGCAATCTGTTAAAATTAGCACAATAATCAATCCCATGACCCAATGAGATGAGGATGAAATGTATGACGTGTAAATGAGGTGTCTTATTGTACAAACTTAGGCCGATCATCCCTGAGAAAGTAAGGTTATTTAAACCCCAACCATCAAACAACGGAAACCACTGTCAAGTTTTCAAATCCGTATTAAAGTAAGTAGCTTCACAAACATTTAAACCATGGAACCTTTGTCTCCGTACATCAGCTGTCAAAGAACTGAATCCCAGCGACAATTTTACCACTAGATTAACCCGGTGGGTTAACTAAACGTAAAGTAAAAAAGTTTATGGTTTCGTAAAACTAATTTAGATGAAAAATTCTTTGAAATAACTTTTCCTTCAAACGAAAATTTGTGGGGCCACACCCGTGGCCCAGTGGTTTGCGTGCTACACTGCAAAGCGTATTCTCAATACTCAATTTCTGGCCAGGGTCTGGAAAATTATTACAACTTCAAACCCACCGTTCCTCAATCCATTATAGTCGCTAATAACCAACATTTGATGCGACTTAAAATAAACTTAAAAATATTTTTAAAAAAGTCTAATAATTTTAAAAGAATTAGAATTACTGTAGTATTAGTTCCATTAGTAAATTTACGGAAGATCAATTGTAATAATCTAGTATTAAAACTATAATCTTCTGAATTTAATTAATGGATTGGTGAAAGTAATCCTGTTTAGAATAAATATTATTTTTAAAAAACGGAAAGTGAAAATTCCCTTTAGAAAATTATTGTTCGCCATTTTTTGTTTGTTTGTGGTTTGCCACACACTAAGATGTTTAATGGTCACTTTGATTAATAACAGATTCTTCACAAAATTACTTTACTAAATGAAATTAATTTTAGTTACTACCGGCTTATCTTTCTCCATACCTGACTTTAGAATTCGTTTACAAGTCACTGAATCGTTACATTAAATTTTATTTAGTAAATAAAATTTAATAAAATAATTTACCATAGTTCTAACGTAAACTTTAAAATCTAATTCATTAAGTTTTAAATTTATTAACTTTTAATCTTAGCTGAAATAGCCTTATAGAAATGTAATCTAAATTAAAACATCATTGAGCTTTTTTTAATTGTTAGCTTTAGAGCTTTATGTTGGAGCAAGTGTTTAGTTTCAGTTGTCTGGTTCCCACTCTTTACTTACAAAAAGTACATAGCTATTGGTAGCAAAACAAAAAATTTGATGTAATATGTAGAACAATACATCGTAATCTGAAACGGAAAGTTATAAAATAATTTTTTTACATATTTTTTTTAATGCATAATCTGTTGTATAACAATAAATGCCACTTATCAATTAGAATTAACACATGAACAAATTACAACCCACTGGTGTAATTAACAAATTATAACATTAAAACAAATTATACAGCTCTTAATTATTGTTTACAATCAAAATTAAATAGTTTTTGTAATAACAAAAGAAAACAAATAAAAACCAAAAATAACCAAAACCTCCTTTAAAACGAAAAAAACAGCAGGAGAAGTAATAAATAATAAGCACATGATTCCAAAATATATGTACACCGAACTTTACTGGAGATAATTAAAAATTTTCATTAAGTTATTTACACATTCACACTCAAACACGCCAGTCATCTGCAGAATATTAACATTGTATTATTTACAATGTAAAATCACACTATCAGAATCGCCCTGAGAGATCCAGTACTGTAGCACGTTTTAGTTTATGAACATCATTGCTGTTGTCTAAGAGATTCAGTGCTAAGTGATTTACGTGGTTGTTTAGAAGTTTGATGTATTTACAACTGAAACGTCGTATTACTTCTCGTACCGTCGAAGTATTACTTCTTCGTACAAATAATTGGGGTTAAAATTTTACATTGGCTGTTTCCATAATGGCTTATGGAAGTAAATCCTGGACATAGGATCAAAAGAAAAAAACCAGTTGTACGCTGCTGAAATGAGATTCTTTTGGGTTGTCAAAGTTTGATACAGTTTGGATACGTTTCCGAATGAAAATTTTTGAGAAGAGTATGAAGTTCAAGCATGTTCAATGGATGCTCCCAGGAAGATAGGATTATGGTTGGCGTTGGAAGAAATAGTCAGAATCTGCTTACTAATTGTTTTGGAACAGGCATATTTGCCTTTCCGTGAAGGAAGAAGAAGAAGAAAGAAGAAAACATAGGACTTGTAGTCTTCATGTCTCACTAAGTCAATGGTCAATGCCTAAAGTCATTAACAAATTTTCATCACTTGAAACACGTAATAACTTTGAGTTATTTCTTACAGGAAATCGAAGCTGGAACTTTCTATTTAGACGGTTACGCTAAGTAGTGAGCCACCAAGATAATAATTATTATCTACGAATAAATAGTCTGATCAATTCTAAAAGAAAATATTCACTTATTGATAAATTGATACTGAATCTGATTGGGTATGATTATGTATGCGTCATTTGAAAACATAAGTAATACTAATATAATGTTTCTAATAAATCCTAATACAGTAAGCCAATGGAAATCAGTTTTAAAAAATACTTATGTATTTTTACTACTGTATGAAATGATTTACTAATTAATTATTAATCTATTTAGAGTTGTCTCATTAAGAAGTAAGCAGAAAATAAATATATCCAAATTTAACTTTTAAAGTTAATGAATCTGACAGACGATTCCGGCCATGCTAAGGTTTGTTTTCTTATTAAAAATAATTTTTTTTCAAGTAGTTTCAGCAAATTTTGTGTATTATTTTATTTTAAATTAAGGTAATAGCTACCCGCATTATTATTAATAATATTATAATATAAGTAATTTTAACTGTTTAAGTAATTCAATAAATTGGTTTTAGTGTCAAAAATATTATGCCTACATGATATAATTTTTCAAAATTTTATACCTATTTAAATAATTATCAAGAGGGAAAAGCGTTAGCGTGAGACATGTCGACAGTGCACTCTCTTCCTATTGGCTTAATATATAGCCTAGTCATTACACCTATATTGTAATTTGGCGAGAGATATACGTGTTTCGCCTTACGGATTGGTGTATCCCAGTTGGTTCGATAGTAGGCGGGGTAACTCCCCACCTTCGATGATTATCATTGGCTAAAAACGAATTATTCATTTTGTAATACTAAAAATGAAATCACTTAAACCAGAAATGTGTGTAAAATGAAGTGTTCGACCATCTACATATGTTCAATTTTATTATATTAATTTTAACAATGTAATATTCAATTAAATTTCACTAATCTTTTTGTACATATAGACTAATAATATATTTTTTAATTTAAACTGTAGTCATCAAATTGCACGACTAAATATATTCCTGGAAATCCACCAAATGACTGCGGAGATTGTATAATAGAGACCGGATACAATATTACACTAAAAAAATCAAAATCAAAATTGTTCTTTCTCTTTCTTTTCTTACTTTTTCCAAATTTATTGTCATAAAATTGTAGCTACAATTTTTACGTTAGGTTGGTCTAAAACCACACCGACGACTAGATGTTATTGATCTATTTCGTGCCTTCTCCTTTTTAACAAAATTTTAACGTTTTTTTTAATTTATTTAAATTTGCATCAACTGCTTGGTTATAAGTGACTATGTATCTAAAACTATGGGTTTTAACTTGTGAAAATTTTCAGATTCGAGCCGGAAATCGAACCCGGAACCTCCGCGATGTAGACTAGTGCGCTAACCACTACGCTACAGAAGCGGCCTAGTTTGAATTTAGTTGAAATTTTGTAGTTATAAATTAAAATATTAAAGACAAAAAAATTTTACTCAAGATGCAATTAAATTGAATAATTGCATCTTTAAAAAAAACCATGATGAAAACGAAGATATATTTACTTAATTAGAATTTGAAAACAGGAAATAGTAGATTTATAATAAAAGGAAATAAGTACCGAAGTAAGGGTTATTACAGTATGCAATTTTAATTAATATTTGGAATAAAAATAGTAAATGAAAAGGAAGTAGACGTTAAGTAAATAGGCATACGTAATACAATAATTATTTTAAAAGGAAACCTCTAAACCATCAAAAATTATTATCATTTATATTTAAATTAACGTAAAGATACGAGAGTATCATTCAGACGAGATTACGTATAAAATAAATATGCAAATTTTACATAATAAAAATGTTAAGTTAATTAAAAGATTTATGTGCGAAGGTTTAGGCTACAAAGAAGGCAATAATATAAAGAATTATCTTATTTAACATATTCAGTAAAAATCTTTAATTCGTTCTCGTTTAAAACAATGACCAGATGTGAAGACGAATAATTTTGTTTTGCCAGAAATAATCACTTGCTTAGTTCGTAAATAGGCTTACGTAGGTGTACCGTGAACTTCCCGTTAATTGAATTCAATGTTAAATATAAATTATACATTTTTTATTAACGGATATATCTATATCTGTTTTTTACAGAACATTAAATAAATTTGGTAAAAATTTAATTATCACGAAAAGGTATCTCCCAATAGAGATACCTTTAAACATAAATAAAAGTTCACAGTTTGATATTTATATAAACACTTCTGCCCATAACAGACAGGCGGAGTGTCAAATTTTTTACACTCAATCTGTTCGTTGCAGGGCTAAAATAAATAGTTCTGTTTCTTATCACTTGGTCAGCCAATTAAATGACTGAATCATTTAAGAACAGAAGAGGTAGAAGTGTAAAAGACACTAATCAGAGCTATCTCCTCTGAAAGTAATGAATTTCATTATACAGCCAAACCCTGTGGTGAATGAAGTGAAGGTCTCATTTGCAGAGTGGAAAATATGTGTTTTTCAGAGGGCCCGGCATGCTGATAAGCGTACTTTTCCACTCGGTGAGGAAGGCAATTGTAAACCACCTCACTCCTCGTTTTACTTAGTAAAACCTCTAGAGGTTCAAACCAGCTTTTCGGCTGATGACCTAAACAACATAAACACTTACAATGATAGTAATTTGTTTTACTACCGATTGGGGTTACCTACTAAATACAGACAGTTTAGAACGTGAATTAGTGGGTTGTTATTGTTTTCTAATTGTTATTTAAATCGCTGGTATGTCTGAGTCCTGAATCCTGAATCCTGGTTGAGAGGGCTGAAAAGCCCTATGATGGCGACATCGTGTTAAGGAACACCTGGTCGCTCGGGGAACAATTTTACCGAATAATTGCAACCTCATGAAATTTAGGGGGAATTTTACAGTTTAAAATTAGGAAATAGGATTCTGGCTCTTGCGGGATTGGGACTGGGACTTCAAAGGAGGTAATGTATTTTAAGAAGTTACTCGTGGATGAAAATTTATATTAAGGGGCAAGTGGGTTTAAGAGCGGCTCTTTTCTTTTTTTGTTTTTCAGTGGCCTTTTTCAGTTATGTGGGAGTTTTATTGTCTTGAGGAGGGGAAGGCACGCACCGTACTTAACGTGGACAAATGGTACAATTTTAGGTAGGGGTTAGTTTATGATTTTAGGGGAGACGGAAAGGGTAGAGTTTGGCATAATCACCGGCCGTTTATTCCTGTATTTTATATATAATTCCGCCCTGTATTCCTCTTATATACCCATGCCCCTTCATCTACTTGTATGACTCACGCCCCCCAGTTGGTAGTTGTTCCCATGTTCCTATGCATAATCACTCCGCTGGTATGTCTGTTGAATTGTTTTATTTATGTAAGGGATATTAAATTCTGTGTGCAGATTATGATTGGAATTATATCTGTGGTTTGGAGCTAGAAGGGCCAAAGTCTGATTTTTGCAAAATTAATTTATCATCACCGAAGTCGTTTTTCGACACACTCATTTTCTACTGTAAAAAGGGTGCAAGTTGCAAACCGTTGCTGAGATACTTGAGGTCATCTGACCTCAAGTTAAGCCCTAACATACGCTTCTTATTATTATTAGAAATTGCCAAAATTTACTTGAGCGTTTTTTTCAACAGATATGTGTATTTAGTACAGAGTGATTTTTTAGTCCCGTTACTTAATTGTTAATGTCTGGTAATATTTTTCTAAAAAAAAAAAATTTTGTTTTGTGACACTAAGTTGGTAGCCCTACTCAACCAGTATGGATATGGCAGTGTGAGTTGATTCTCCTTGAGCTGTGTAAAATTTTGTGCTATTTCCAGTCGTGCTACGAACAGAATGTCTTTTATCCTAAAACAATCTCTTGTTTAAATCTGGAGGCTGAAGCTCTAGAGCTAATCGTATGTGATACGGATACAATTTCAATTTTTTAGCAGCTTTCTGAGCACTCGAACATGACAAATCAACATGCGAGGAAAGTTTTTGTAAACTTTTCCATGGAGAATTGAGCAATCTTGTTTCCACATTCTCTTAACGTCATCTGTCAAGAGAGTTGGTCGACCACTACGTTTTCTGCTGCAAACAATACCTGCCTCTAAAAATCAATTAGTTAGCCTAGAAATTGACTAGAATAGAGTGGAGGAACACCAAAAAATTTAATTTGAAATGATTCTTTTACACTCGCATATGATTTTGTAGCAAAATATTGTTCAAGAATGAAAATCCGTTGTTCTAGGGTAAAAGACATTCTGTTCGTAACACAACTGGAAACAGCACAAAATTTTACGCAACTCAAGGAGAATCAACTCAAACTGTCGTATCTATACCGGTTGAGTAGGGCTACCAACTTTGTGTCACAAAACAAAATATCCCTTTCTTAGAAAAAAATTACCAGACATTAACAATTGGGTAACAGGACTAAAAAATCACCCGGTATTTAGTCAATGTTGACTCAAGCCATTATATCTTTTTATTCCAAATATTGGACGTTTGGGCAAACGTTATGATAGATTAAATTTTTTAAAAAATACATGTGTTACGCTGATCTAACAGGCACTCTTCACTTTTTAATTTTTCAGCCATTTTATTCAATAATTACTTACAAGAAAATTGGCTAATGTCTCAAGGTAGTTTTGAAAGGGGTAGATTTAAAAGTCAATGTAATTTTTATTGCTTATAAAAAATATCACTAGATTGAAAACCTTGTGAGATATCCTGAAAACTAACCAGAAAACCCGAATTGATATCTTCTCAATTATACAAGTTGCAGTTCTTCAAGTATTTGAAGAAAACTGTAGGTTTCTACTGGAAAAACAGAATTTAAGACTTAAGTCCTTCTAGTACCAAGCTACAGATATAAAGGTGTATTAACAACACTGCTCTGAAGTTTGGCAATTAAAAATAATTTATTATTTGTGAGATATTTCTTCTCCTTAGGTGTTTTGTATTAAGGAATACAAACCATGGATGGGAGTTTAGTCAGCTAAGAAAAACTGATTACGTCGATTGAGAAACTTCATTCATAACAAGCAGGTTTAGATCGTTCTTGTAATTGTTCTGAAGAATTAAGGTTGAAAAAGTTACATTTTTGAAAAGTTACTTCTTGTAGCTATGCTGAATAGTTGGATTTCGTAATAATTTTGTAATTGTACTGCCATTTTCTATTAGAAAGATGACCAAATAATTTTCGTGCGATTCAAGCCGATTTAATACTAAAAATTTGTAATTTCATCTTTAACTGTTGAAATAGTTATTTATTTAATTTGTTAGTTTGTAGTTTACCAGAGCGAATCTGTTAGAGCTCAGAGGCACTTTGACCGACAACGTTGAAAAATACGGTTACTTTAATTACTGGATGCGCCTTTTAACAGGAAACTGTAGGCCCATACTAGTTAAAACTAGGTTTTTATATTATAAGTTTGTTTTGAAGTAATAATTTTTGGTTCGGTCCGAGATTTATTTCGGGTCTGGAAAATTATTACAATTTCAAAATAACTGTTCCTCAACACAAAGTAATCGCTAAAGATCAAGCGATTGATGTGATTTAAAATAAAATTTAAATCATTAGTTATATGACTAAATATTTTATGACCGCCTAC
This sequence comes from Catonia carolina, assembly GCA_035578175.1. Taxonomy (NCBI): domain Eukaryota; kingdom Metazoa; phylum Arthropoda; class Insecta; order Hemiptera; family Achilidae; genus Catonia; species Catonia carolina. The sequence goes on from JAQMRL010000001.1 coordinate 32,564,590, forward strand.
GTGGCGTAGTGGTCAGCATGCTGAACTACAAAGTGGAAGATCTCGGGTTCGATTCCCGGCTAAGGTCTGGAAATTATTCAAGTTAAAATGCATTAGTTTATAACTCAAAGTAGTCCCTTATAATCAAGACGTTGATGCGACTTAAAATAACTAAAAAAACTATTTTTGTGAAATATACAGATTATGTAACAAACGACAATGAATCTAAGAGTCACGTCATAAATGTCAAGTTATTCAACAATGTTTCCTTATTTAATATAATTTTTTAAATAAAAAATAAATTATTTTTTGATAAAAATATTTACTAACTTATTCTAAATGACATACTTAGATATTATAACAACTTCATACAATTAAAATTTAACTAACAATACTTCACCACATAAATTATTATTTTTATAATGTATAATCTAGTGGTTAATAACTTTCCCTAGAAGGTCACAGGTTCGAATCTCGACAATATTTTATTAAATTATTTCCGGTTTCTTCGGCGCCAAGATGATCGCCTGATTTAACTCCAATTGACTTCTCTCCACTTCCAGGAAATATCGACAAACTGTGGCACTCAATACACTCATAGCCATTACCCAAAGATCTAGACATGCTTCAGAGAATTTTATTTTACTTAGTTTATTTTTTCATAAATGTAAAACCACAACTACTGTCGGTTTCATAATCATAGACACCCGAGTTTGAATCCTTGCATCTCCAAAACTATGAATCGAATTTCAACATACTTTACATCAAAAGTTAGCTCATTTTATTTTGCGTTAATCTACAATAGTCCTTTATTTTTAATGTTGTTTAAAAATTGCCATATCGAAGTTGGAAGACAAAAAGACCCGGTTTTTTTGATACCGCAACAAATTTCATGCGTTTAGAGGCGTGTAATTCGATAAATATTTAACCGAAAAGTTTGAAATTTTAACACAACATAGACAATTCTATAAGTTTTATTTTTAGTTTTATGGTGTATTCCAGCAGAAATAAAAAAAGAATAAACGTAGGGCACTCAGTTTAACAAACCGTCTTCTTCTATCTAAAACAGACCCTCTGGCTTCAAACTAAAAGAGAACACATTATAAATGCTGCAAAATAGTTACTTCTAATACATTCCAAGATTAAAATCTGGAAATTCCTCAACTGTCAGTTACATTCACAGCTGGTCTAATGCCAACGTAAAGTTTAAAAACAAACAAAAAATTAGGAATTTATCGTTGGTCATTCAAAAAATAGATGTGTTTATGCAAACTGGTAACGTTTAGAAAATAACGTAAGGGTTCAAAATATTTTTAATTATTTTTATTTGAAGGGGGAGAATAAAAATTACAAAAACCCGAACAAATTATACATCATTGGATGCAGAAAAATCTGAATTTTAATAATTTGCATAAAACCGGATATGTGAAACATTCAATTTTTTCCGTTCCGGATACCCTTAAGGTGGTTATTCTTTACCAATAGTTTTTTTTGTATATTCCAAAAGCCTGAAATAGTAAAACATCTTCACAACTTTGTTACATCCTGCAAGATTTTCGTGTGTATTAAATGTCCTACTATTATTAGTAAATCTACGGAATGGTATTTAACAAAATGGATTCAGTCACTATCCGACTCTACTACAATAAATTCCAGCCTCTCCTAATGTAAACATACTGTAGCTACCTAATTATAACAACTCTCCTAATGTCTCCAGTTTGCTCCTAATGTAAACAAATAATGACGTCACTGAGCATGCGCATTATATCAAAATGTGTACATGCTAATTAAAAAGTAAAAACAAAATACTTTCAAAAGTATTTAAATACAAAATACTTTTAATAGTATTTTTCTAAATGAAATTGTTCGGCCTACATCATATCATGACTGATGTTTTTAGTACTTTAAGTACTTATAATTTAAAAAATAGTTAACATTATAGGAATACGACATCCGTAAAGTCGCAGACTCTAGCGTACACCCTGTAGTAGGAGGCTTTGGTTTGTGGCAGTAGGAGTAAACTAAGAACGGCTGAACTGTAGACAAGTAGCGGTGGTACATCTTCCGTGTGTGACGTAGTTGCGCAGAGCGGACCCAATTATTATGGATTTAGGAATATTTCAAGTGCTGCATTAATAAGACCTTATTTTTTAGAGAAACGTTAACTCCAACACCCACTTAAAGTTGAACAGTGAAGTATTATTGCCGGAACTTGAAAACAATGCTCATTATAATTTTTAATCTCTCATCTGGCAATAATGAGAGGTCCCAGTACACTTTGAGAACGGAAAGTGACATATATGCACCACCAGGATTTACCAAACATAATTATAAAAGTATATAAAAAAGGCGGTATTTTTAAAAGAATAATAATAGCAAATTATTACCGCTTTTAAAAATACACAATACATTTCCCTAAGTTATTGTGATTAATACAATCTATTGGGAACTTGATAGTTTTAAATAAACGAACAGAAATTAATTACTAAAAAAAACTATAATAATAATGTTATTAATAATAATAAATTGTTTTATTAATAATACTAAGTGTTTTAATTATTTTTCGCACTTACCTTGGAAGAAAGTTTCCCACAGAATATTATGTATATATATTCTTCAATAATAGATTATATTAAAATTCACACACACTGTACACGCACCTTCAATAAAGTTACAAAATATATTTTTATTTTACTCTATAATATAATATTATTTGTTATGTATTATTACGTATAATGACACTATTTTTATGTTATTTATTGGAGAATAACTGTTAAATAACTTAAGTAATTGTTCGTTAAGCTAATCTAAGAGTTGTTATAATATTTGTGTATTGTCACGTACGTGCCATGTTGTTTTTAAAATTATTACGTCCCGTTAATTAATGTATCGAACTTCGTTCGCGTTAAATTTTATTGTTATGATATAGAATAAATCTTCATAGGTCCGGAATCCATTTTAGTGTTCTGTAAACAAAAGAAAAAAGATTTTGTTAATTATTTTGAATCAAGTAATAATTATAATAAATATTAATAACTATAACTAAATATTATGGCATTCGTTAGCAAGAAGTTGGGATACAAAAAAAAATTTTCAGAATTTTTTGCCTAGATTCAGAAAAACCCAACGTCGTCGTTTGTTTTTTTTCTCGTATAGGGGATATTTTTAAACCACATGAGGTGATTTTAAATATTTTAAAAAGCTCTTTTTGCAGCCCAAATTCTCATCATTCGCTCACTGTAGGCTTATCTCCTTTCTTCTGTTTCACACGGTGGTCTGTTTTTGCTCTTCATGAAAGCCCTTAAATTTTATAATTAGTTTACTAAATTTGGTTCGGTTCATTAAGTTTTCTCAGTTCATTCCGGTTTTCTTAACATTCTTCTATTTCTTCTATTTAGTGTCTTAGAAATTTGTTTTGTCAACCGGTTATAATCTATTTTACACAGGTGTCCGTAAAATTTCAGTCTTCTTTTTTCTAATAGTTTCCATAAATCGTTCATTTTTCTTTTACAGTTCATATAACCTATTTAATTTGAATTATATACAGTTCGATTTCATAACCTATGTTGTCCGTTTTCTATCTTCGGACTTACTTTTGTTGTCTCCTTATTCCTTTATTTTAATAAAATAAATACTATCACGAAAACTTTTGAAGATCGTGTTGAAACTAACTGTTTTAAACTACACCAAATTACTTTTTTAAAAGTAGTAAGCCTGAATTGTTTTATCAGAAATTAGGTTTTGTAGCCTGAATTTTTTTATCAGAAATTTTGTTTTGTAGCTCTTTAAATCTACCCCTAAAATAAATTATTTTCCAGTACTGCAACAAAAACCCAATCTGTTAAAAATAAATTGAAAAATCATAAATCCTATCGATCTACCAGCAAGAACTTGAGAAATTTTAAAATAACTGTTGGCAGCCTCCGTAACGTAATGGCCAAATTCTGGAAATTTTCGCAAGTCAAAACCCACTGTTTTCAATGCATTACCAACCGTAGTTGCTAATAATCAACCAGTTGATGCGACTTTAAAATAAATAAATTAAAGGAACTCTTCTATGGATTAGTTTTACTTATGTTTTATGTAATCGTTTTCCTGTTTTTAAGCAAATTTATATTGTAAAGTAGCCTTAATTATAAAAGAAATAAATTTCATTTTTCCCTATGATACAAATATTCATAATCGTTAAGTAAATTTTTTAATTTGTATTTTTATTACTGTTATTCAAATCCATTATTATTTCAAATTGTTATTCTAGTTTTCAAAACCGTATGAAACCTTTACTTTACGTATAAAAGTAAAGGTAAAGGTCAAGCCAATTGCTGTGAGCGCTGGACTACGCATGCGCATACATAACTTTGACCCCGCATACCCCTCCAACCATCAGTAAGATGTACAGTCAGAGTGTTGTTGAAAATTGACACCACTTATTGTATTTAGTAGGCATGCTGTTCCATTGTTGATTACATACGCTGCACTATTGCAGTACATACAAGACTGTACTAATGCAGACAGAATCCTGAATCCTGAATCCTGGTTGAGAGGGCTGAGAAGCCCTATGATGGCGACATCGTGTTAAGGAACACCTGGTCGCTCGGGGAACAATTTTACCGAATAATTGCAACCTCATGAAATTTAGGGGGAATTTTATAGTTTAAAATTAGGAAATAGGATTCTGGCTCTTGCGGGATTGGGACTGGGACTTCAAAGGAGGTAATGTATTTTAAGAAGTTACTCGTGGATGAAAATTTATATTAAGGGACAAGTGGGTTTAAGAGCGGCTCTTTTCTTTTTTTTTCTTTTTCAGTGGCCTTTTTCAGTTATGTGGGAGTTTTATTGTCTTGAGGAGGGGAAGGCACGCACCGTACTTAACGTGGACAAATGGTACAATTTTAGGTAGGGGTTAGTTTATGATTTTAGGGGAGACGAAAAGGGTAGAGTTTGGCATAATCACCGGCCTTTTATTTTCTAAGTGTTTAATAATTTAAAATGGCGGCTCTTTTCACCGTAGTGGAGTGATTATGCATAGGAACATGGGGACTACTACCAACTGGGGGGCGTGAGTCATACAAGTAGATGAAGGCATGGGTATATAAGAGGAATACAGGGCGGAATAAAAATGTGGTAACTCAAAATTTTGATAAGTGGGTCATACTGGAATTTAGATAAAGTCGTGGAATGGTAATGCAGACACACGTTTGGCCCAGCGCTCTCCTTACGAAAATCAGGCTATAGTTACTTTTATACGGATGGAGGATGTTGAAAGGTTCTTGAGTGGTAAAAGTCTACAACCTTGAGTTACTCCATCATGTACATAAGAGCATTGAAATTAAAGGCGCCATTAAGAAAAGGAAATCGGAATAATTTCCACACATGATGAGAGGTCAGAAAATACAGATTATTGCGGATACAGTACAATGCAAAACATTAATGGGTAAAAGTATCCAGAACGAAGAAAACCGCCCTGGCTAAACACCTACGGAACGAGTACGGTATAGATACGAATGCTTTTTTTAAACTTGCCACTAATTAAGTGCAAATTGCTGTGATGATTACCAACGTTCTTAAAGGACATGATACATGAAAAAGTGGTATTATCATTAATGTGCTAAACATTCGGACTTAATGAAAAAAATTCTATCACTGGATATCAAAGGCTATTACGAAATTTTGTATTGAGAAAAAATTTAAGTAAAGGTTTTTCATGATTATATCCATAATATAATAAGTTAGATCTAAGAAAAACATGACGAACATTCCGACGGTAACGGTACGAAAGATGACGTAATATGATTAATATTAGGAATACAATCTTTTTAAAAAAAATGAATGCCTGTCCTTAACAGTGAAGAAAGGAAATCTAAGAGCCGGTTAGGAAGGAATGCGAAACATCTTAGCTAGATTGACGTCACTTTCACATAATACATACATCTTCCCTCGGTTTCAAGTCATTGATCCAATCAACAGAATTTTTGCACTCATTCTAATGCGGTACATTTATTCGCCTACCATTTAAACCTGTTATAATCCGATGAAAATCTACGAACATCGATATTTTTTTGACTTAAATAGTTATATATGCTAAATAATGAAGTATTTATTCTAGATTGGGAGACCGGTATTATGTTGTAATAAATAAGGTTTCTTACCTTACAAGACTGCCCATAACAGACAGGTGGAGTGTCAAATTATTTACACTCAATCTGTTAGTTGCAGGGCTAAAATGAATAGTTTTGTTTCTTATCACATGGTCAGCCAATTAAATGACTAAATCATTTAAGAACAGAAGAGGTAGAGGTGTAAAAGACACTAATCAGAGTTATCTCCTCTGAAAGTAATGAATTTCATTATGCAGCCAGACCCTGTGGTGAATGAAGTGAAGGTGTCATTTGCAGAGTGGGAAATATGTGCTTTTCAGAGGGCTCGGTATGCTGATAAGCATACTTTTCCACTCAGTGAGGAAGGCAATAGTAAACCACCAAACTTCTTGTTTTTAGTTAGTAAAACCTCTAGAGGTTCAAATCAGCCTTTCGGCTGATGACCTAAACAACAACCTTACAAGAATATTCAAAAATTATGACAATAATTTTTTTGGAGGAATGCCGTTGGCCATGGGTGTAACTAGAAGGTTTGGTCATAAACCCCCTCTCTTTTCTCGTAGGTTAAATTAACAAAATATTCTTTTCGTGTTAGAATTAACCGAAGGAGTGATTATTCATGATTAGCTAAATTGCTGCAAGGCACGCCTTAGCGATTGCATACTGAAATTGGTGGACTAACTAAATCTATCATGTATCTTTACCACTTCTACTTACGCCTATCTCGTTGGCTCGACTGTTGTTTATTTTTGGATACAGTTATTATACATGAGACGTTGGCATGTATATCAAGGCAAAGAATCCTATTCTACTAAAAATTTGAAATGGTCAATTTTTAGTTTTTTTTATTATGGGGAAAGTTTATTCCTGTAACCTATCTATTGTACAGGTATAGTATATTAAATTTTAGTTTTCAAGTAATTTCGAGTTTACTACAATCTTTATTTAATTATAACTATAATTTTTACGTAATGTAGATTCAAGATAAATAAGACAAGATAAATGAGACTAAAAAAAGGATTGGAATGCTAAATCTGATAGTTCTAAAATATGCCTGAAATTCTAAATCACTGTCAGGAATTTTTCTTCAGTAATACATATACACCGAAGATTCAAATTATTCCGATGGAATGTTTTATTAGATTTCCTTAAATGCAGTAGCTTTTTCTCTATATACCCCATGCCTTCTTAATTAATTTATTGAACGAAACGTCTTTTTATACTACTATATTTTTTTCGATAAAGCTGGTGTAGAATAATATGGTAAAATTAAGCTTTTATTATTATAGTTGCTAGTTTCAGGGCTAAGAAAAATATTTTTGTTGCTTATCACATGGTCAGCCAATACATATGATATATTATTATGACTGAAACATTTAATAATAGAAGATGTAGGGGCGTAAAAGACACTAGTCAAAGTTCTCTCCTCTGAGAGTAATGAATTTTATTATACAGCCTGACCCCGTGGTGAATGAAGTGAAGGTGTAACTTATAGAGTGGAAAATAGACGCTTTTCAGAGGGCCTGGCTTGTTGATACGCATACTTTTTCACTCAGCGAGGAAGGCATTGGTAAACTACCTCACTCTTCGTTTTATTTAATAAAGCCTCAAGAGGTTCAAACCAATCTTTCGGCTGATGACCTAAACAACTCACACATTACTATAGTGGCTTTTCTACAGCACTAAGCCATTTATCACGCAGAACGTCAATCATTCCTATTGAACTTATCTTTTTCCATTAGACTCCTTAACGTAGCTCTTACATTACCATTCGTCCTCGCTTCCTTCATCTATCCCCACCTGTTCTCCATTTTTCGCAGATGACCGTACCAGATACGTTGTCTTTCTTGATATTTTGAATTATTAATGTTTCTTGTCGATTTTCTTTTTAAATTTCTTCATTCCTTACTCAAATCAACAGAAATCAACACACATCACATTTACACTACGGAAAGTGACTGCCCACCAGTAACGTTAAACAACATTGCACTACCACAAAACACAACAGTTAAATACTTTGGACTACACTTAGATCGTCGCCTCACATGAAAACATCACATAATAACTAAAAAGAAACAACTTGAGCTGACAGTACTTAAACTACACTGGTTAATTGGTAAATACTCACCTTTGTCAAATGAATCAAAAATTATTTTATATAAATCCCTTTTAAAACCCATGTGAATATATGGGCTTCAATTGTGGGGTACATCTTGCACTTCAAACATAAACATATTCGAACGTTTCCAGTCAAAATTCTTGCGGCGGGCCCTGCAAATTCTGTGGTACATCAAAAACACCTATATCTATGCCGAGCTTAAAATTGACTCAGTGAAACAAACTATATCAAAATTCAGCCGTAAATATAAGGAAAGACTCAACAATCATCCAAACTTACTGGTTCTAAATCTACTAATTAACATTGATACCGGGTTTGCAAGACTGAAAAGACACAGTGTTTTCGATTTAGGTTATAGGTTTTAAAGAACATTGTTACACTTATTATCTTATTTTTTCTAAGTGGTATACTTCAAAGTCATCATTGTATTTATCAAAAATATTAATTTATTACTACTTTCAATTTATTTAACATTATAATGAAATTGTAATCATGTTAATTAATATTTATTAAAATTACTGATTGTTCTATTTAAAGTGAACAGATCGTAATGTTGCAGAATTGTAAAAAAAAATCTTAATTCGATTTAGCACAGTTAAGCGACACGTTCTCTTCCAGAAACTCACTTCCAGAGCTACTCCCGTATAGAGTCGCTAATCTCCCATCGAAGGCAACCCCAGGAGATGGAAAAGACAAAGATTGATGCGGTGAGGATAAGGAAGTTAAATACTCAGGGCGGCCCAGAAATAGTAGCTGCTGCCTTGCAGTATTGAAGTTGTTTCTTCAAAGGCTAAGGAAATAAATACCTCTGACTGAAATTACCTGGCCCTTCATATTAGATAGTGGGAGCAATGGACATTCTTATCATCCGGAAAAATCTTTTATGGCAAAAAAAATCAAATGGTAATATCTAATTTTAAACTTTTAATTTATGAATGCACGAAATATGATGTAAATATAAAAAATATAGAAAGAATGGATATATCTTTGAACAAACTTTTCATGTCAGATTATTAGGTTTACTTTATATTAGCTCTATTGGAAACGACCAAAACCTAAAGAATAAGTCCTTAAAGGCATAACTTCAAATCTTATTAATAAATAATAATGTTCTTACTTAAGTAAATAAAATAATTTATCGATATGTAATTCTGAGAAAGAACAATACTAATATTTTAAGCTACAACAGAGTAATATTGAACAAGGAAAAATATGGATAATGTTGTTTATTTTATTGTTAAAGATTAATTGATAAAAGTTGAGGTTTTTATAATCGATAATCGATAATGAAAGTCACATAATAGATTTGTCGCCAATAGGAACTAAAAAATTATTATTGTAGTATCGAATTGTAGTTTTTAGTTTGAAGGGTATAGAAAGTACTACAATGAACAAAGAGAAGGGAATTTCGTGACGTAATTATTCTCTGATTTGACAGATCAAAGCTGAGCAGCACAAAACAACTGACTCTATTGTGAAACTATCCGAATGAAACCAGACCACAAAATGATACTGACGAGTGAGTCCTACTCGTGCATCTATCCGTCTTGATACCTTTTTAATAGTTGTTATATTCTCTCTCTATCTTACATCAATTTGTCCACTATTTCTATCTTTCTCTTCTTACATTTTAGTCACCCCTCTTCAAATCAAATCATTTCGACATTCTATTGTGTTTAAAGCATGAAAATCCATGATCACTCTCTCCATTTGTGTCTACTTCATTATCTCCCAATCGGTTTTTTATTGTAGTCTTAATATCTTTGTTTCATGATCGGCTTTATCGTATCACTAAGATATTATTAAACAAAATTAATTGATTTTTAAAAATCATTATAAAACCCTCGCCCGTACTTATTTAAATAAAATATTGTCAGAAATTTTCTATCCGTAAACATTTTCAATATAAAACCTCTCACATCAGCAAAATTTATCTGTCACGAACTCATTAAGCATAATTTTTCCTTGACACCATGCTTGTCCTTTGTATTCGTCCGTACCTGATCTTCGTCATTAGAAACATTTATTTAACAAAGGCTACCATATTTTTCTAGTAAATTACTAAAAAATTACAGCTTAGCAATTTTCCTTTCGTGGCTTAAAAATATTATTGCTTAATAATAAGTTAGTAATAATAGTACCTATACTTATAATAATAATAATAATACGGGTACTAAAACCGTCTGCATTAGCAGAAATTGCAGAACAGTCGGACGCAAAACAAAAAAAAATATTTTACTTATGTATTATTTTTTACTTTCTCTTGCCTATATGAATATATAGGAAGGAAAGTATTGTTTTCTTGTCAGTTCTTTGAAATCGAGTTTTCACCGGATCTACACGTTTTCAGACCCCCTGAACCAAAAAACATGTTTTTAGCGATTGTTTTGTCTCTCTCTGTGTGTGTGTGTGTGTGAACAGAATATCACAAGAACGGAGCATCGTACGAACTTAAAACTTAAGTTACATACCACTATTGGACCCGACACGAACATTTTCATCAAAATCGGTCAACCGGAAGTAGTAGTTTATTCGTGTAATTGTTCACTTTTTGCGATTTTCTCAAAAACGGGTCCTACGATTTTTTTTAAAAATCGCCTAGTTTACTAAATTTTTTATGCTCTACAAGATAGGATAGGCGCCATGTCTGCTGAAATTCTAGGAGAGGCTGTTTTTACGTAAAAAATTGTGTTTTTCAGATTGCGACTTTAATATGCACTTAAGCGCAAAAATGTATAAACAAAAAAATGTAGAGAATTTAAAATCCCACAACTTTTATTTGAAACATTTTTTTTTGTATAACGCTTAGTTTAGCGGTAATTAGCGATTTTCTGTTTTTCTCGCACGAATTCATGTAAAAAATCGATTTTTTTAAAGATTTCAGCCTTATTATGCATTTTACGACAAAAAATTATATCAAATTTATAAGAAATTAAAAGATCTACAACTTTTATTTAGAGCATTTTTCTCTACAGAGCCTAGTTTAGCGTGAAAGAGTGATTTTCCGTATTTTTAAGCCAAACTGAGGTCGATTTTCATTTTGCTTCTTTCACTTATGATTAAAATAAGGTTATGTTTTTTTAGGTTAGTTTTTTGTTTATTTATAATGTTTTATTACTAAAGTTAGGTTATATTGGTCATTATTTGCATTGGCAAGAAAAAATTGTGTGAGTGTTTCACACCAAATTTTTTAATTTAGAAGTTATGTGATAATTCTTCCTAGTTGTCATTGCACAGTTACGAAAAAAGATAAGCCTTCTTGTGATTAAAACAAAACGAACAACTTCAGAAAATTAGTTTTGCTAAATACTAATTCATTTAAATTAGAATTTAAATGAAAGAATTGGATAAAAAAATAAACTAGAAAACTTGTGGCAAATTAATTTACAATTTAATGTAAAATAAAATATGTAAATAAAAAACTGAAGTGGTTTTTAAATGAATAAAATTTAGACCACTTTATAAAAATGCATATGTTAAAATTGTTGATCAGTTTCACACACCCGCTCACTTAAGTAGACTGTTACATATCATTAGATTATAATAAGAACCTTAAGGCTATTTTGGTTGCAATTATATAACTTAATACTCTATCCAGTTTCCTATCGCTTATTCTAATTTATTAACTTGGTTTTTATACGTAAAAGGAAAACTAAAAGGCAGTTATGACTACTGTGACGTAATTTGGTATTAAAATTAATTCTGGTACTACTGACATAATTTTGTTATATAAATTATTGCAAAGTTTGGTACACCATTAATTGAGTTTCATTATCGTAGTTCTATTTTAATAGTGGCCAATAACAGACAGGGGGAGTGTTAAATTATTTGCACTCGATCTGCTAATTCCAGGGCTACAAAATATAGTTCTCTCTCATATCACATGGTCAGCTAATTAAATTCTGAAGCATTTAAGAACAGAAGAGATAGAGGTGTAAAAGACACTATTCAGAGTTATCTCCTCTAAGAGTAATGAATTTCATCATTATAAAGCCAGACCCAGTGGTGCATGAAATGAAAATGTCATTTGCAGGGTGGAAACAATTGATAAAAAAAGTTTCTTCCTGTTTTCAATCAAATTTTATTTTATTAGATTTCAATTTTATTATAATGGTTAAGTTAATTTTACATGTTCCTTAACCTACTCGTTTCATCGCATATTTAAAATTATTCTTTTACTGTGAGTTATCCTTTTTTGTACTGCCCATCGTTCGTTCAATTTAATGTCTTATGAGAACATTCACGGCTACAAAAAATAATTCTGTTTCCTATCGCATAGTCAGCCAATTATATGACTGAACTATTTAAGAACAGAAGAGGTAGAGGTATAAAAGACACTAGTCAGAGTTATCTCCTCTGAGAGTAACGAATTTCACTATACAGCCAGACCCTGTGAATGAAGTGAAGGTGTCGTTTGCAGGGTGGAAAGTGGATGCTTTTTGGAGAGCCTGGCATGCTGATAAGCATACTCTTTCATCTCAGTAAGGAAGGCAATGGTAAACCACCTCACTTCTCGTTTTTACTTAGTAAAACCTCTAGAGGTTCAAACCAGCCTTTCGGCTGTTGACCTAAACAACATGAGAACATTTATCGTTCAATTCAATCTTTCCAAGATTCTTCCTGATTGTTTCCTCCCCCCACATAGACTTTGGTGTAGTGGTGAGTGCAACTAGCTTCTATTTTTTGGATTCCGGGTTTGATTCTTGTTAGATCAGGCATTTACGTACAAAACCCCATTAAGTTATACGGATCTACTTTTTTAGTGTTCTAAAATGTTTTGGTTAATCATTTGTCATCTGTTCAGTCCACAGAATACTTCTCCAATATGGTTTGACTAAAAACAACAAAATTTATCATACTAGTTCCAAAAACCATTACATAGATCATGCAAAGAAACTAACAAGTAAGAAAAAGAACAGCTTGGAATTAAATATAACAAAACGTGTTGGTTGTTTGGAAGGACTTAAAAATATTTAGTATTCATTAAACTGTTTTTAAATAAGCGAATCCTAAAATCAGTGATGACTAACTGGATTTTACTGTGGAGCTACAAAACCAACAGGTATAAACATAATCTAGAGCTTCAAAATAAAGTAATACTACTGCTATTAACGTCATAAATGCATCTTTATACGTCAGGATTGCAGATCTTCAACGAAACTTCTGGATGGAGAAAGTAATAAAGGAAATTGGAAGATTCTTGAAAGGGTAGTAAAAAAGGCTTAACCAGCAAAAGAGCTTGATAATAAATATAAAAAATTTCTGGTTGTTAAGAAAAACCTTTATAATTTCCAAAGTGCAATAAACATACACTAAAACCAATTTCGACCCACGGGATTTTAATATGGAGTTGTACAAAACCAAGGAATGTAGATTTAATCTAGATGAATGTAGAGAAATCTAGAGTAATGCAAATATAATCTACCCCTTTGAAATGAAATACGGAAAGTATCGTGAAATATGCACCTTGGTACATCTAGAACGGTGATCTTTTTCAAGTCTTAGAATATACACGGCAATGAAGGAGATCGGAAGATTCGTTAAAAAATGTGAAGAAATACTCCACCAACAAGACAACAGCTCTTAATAAATAATGTACCATGTATACAAATGAACAGAAAATAAGGACATCACATTCACTCTTAAACGGGAAGCATGTCTGTTAGTGTGTTTAAACAATACAGGTTCTACAATCCAATACAGCAAAATATCTTGGCCTCCACCTAAATCTTTAAGGAGCTAATTCTTAAATACTAACAGCTGATTGCATGCTTAACAGAAAATGCTAATTATCAGCACATTGTTGATCTATAAAACGGTACTCAAATCTGTGTGGACAACTCTTGGGAACAAGTCACAGTAAAATAGAAATAATTCAAACGTATCAGTCAAAAATACTTCAAAATATCATAGACTCACCTTGGTATAGGCTTACACCCAATATTTTAATACATAAAAACACTAACATTTCCATATTAAACGAAGGAATACTGAAGTTTTGTACCAGTTACCTGACACGACTTTAAAACCATTAGATTCCAAAACCCATCAAGCTCCTATACAACAGTAAAACAAACTCTACAGATTGATTTTAATACCTACTTTCACGTCAAAAACAAAACAACAAATTTGAAATTGACAGAGTGCTACCAGGGGGGGGGTATTACTCAGTCATGCTAAATACCCACAGTAAAACTTTTTTTTTAATTTTCGGAAGTTAATATGAATTTTTTATTTTCATTTTTTATTTTGACACTTTTAACTGAAAATTTAGTATCTGTTACTATAATAATATAACAATTTTTAAATATAAAACTAAAGGTTCCAAAACTTGAATTACTTACCGGGACTTACAGTCACCACTACAGTCCTACAATTTGCCAAGAAGATCCCTCGGCCAGAGGCATTTTAAACGTCTGTGCTGAGTACCCGGTATCGCCCTAAGAGTACATGTTTCGTATGAGAGGGCTGTCATGTAATATTCAAATTTGCCATGCATCGTCTTGTATAGTTGTTTCGCGACGTCATTTTACGTATGACATTTGTAATTCTTCGTGCAGCATTAAGTTTGTGACGTAAAAGAGTCATTACGTTATCACTCGTAGTATCTTGTTTTGAATCACTCGTATACGTTACGTGTGTGAAGGTTTAGCAGATCTCCAAAGTTGAACTTTATAAATATCCAGATTGATCTTAGGACTGTCTTGTAGATTGTTCATTTATTTGACATGTTTAATTTAAATTGTCTATCGAGTATGCGTTTCAGTTGATAGAAGCGTGTTTTGAGTTTGTAATATTTACATTTTAAAATTTAAAAAGACATTTCGAAAAATATGAACTAATCAGTAGAAATGGCAAGAGAATGAGTGGGATTATCGATATTACAGAGTATTTGCCGGGCCGGTATGTTTGCGGTCATGTAGTATCGTTTAAGAACAGCCAACCGGTTTAATAGTAATATTTATTCGGACCAGTTTTACTGTGCATTACTACGTGTATAATAATAATAATAATAATAATACATAACCTATAATAGCACTGGATGGATTCTGTTAGTTGGTCTGGCATTTGCAGCATAACGTCCAGCCAACAAAACTCGAGTACAAGCTGCATTTATTATTCTAAACATAACCGGTTTGTTTTACACTTTCTCCGAGCAATTGAGAGAGGCGTATACTTGGATCGGTTGGACTATCTCCTCCCACTATTCACCATTATACATATATATATATATATATATATATATATATATATATATATATATATATAACTTATACTTCATTATAAAATAACTGAGTTAACTGATCACTTGGTTTCTGGATTTTTTTTTTAAAGTGCTTCGGGCATTTAAACATACCCAAAACAAATATATAATATTTACACAATCAAAAAGAATTAGATCGAACTTTTATATACCTACAAAATTTTTGATAATCATCTTACATAATATTGTTTTATTTTATTGATTTTTTTCTATCTTTATTACTACTCTAGATTCTTAAATTTATATCCAGTTTAACCTATTAAATTATTTTTAAAATGTTGTATTGTTGACTGTTAAATTTGAACTTTTTGTAAATGTCTTGTTTGTGTAATATTATATTTTATAGTTTTGATTAATCTGTTAAATTATAGTATAATATTTTATAGAGATTTATTTAATTCATTTAATATTGCGGTTATAAAATAATAATTGTAATAATGATTTTATTTAATGTCTTAATAAAACTTTTGTGCAATATTATATTTCATTCCTTTTTGGGTTAACGTCTGACTATTATGCATATTAAAACTAATTTAGATGAAAATTAATAATGAAATAGTTAACTGGAACCGAACTAAGGACCCCTGGCGTACAAGGCAGTTGCGCAGACCACTACACCAACATAATGTTTAATGAATATGCGATTGAACACTAATGAAATAAACTGATTTTATCTTCATAAAATTGATATAATACTTCTTTTAACAATACAAATTTTAATTTCCGGTAATTTGACCTTATTTGAATGCTTAATCTGTCCGGATTTTAAAATAATTTTTAACTTTTATTTGGAACGGTGTTTTGAAAGTACAATCAAGAATACATGATGGTGTTTGTCCATGTATTACTCGGTCGCCATACAAATTTAATGGTACAATCATCATATCGAAAACAAAGAATATGTAGTAAACTTGACAATAAAGAAAATTTGCATTGAAAGAGTAAAGAGTTGCACATATTTGGGGAGAATATTAAACGAAAATGACAATCAAACATCACAGAACTGATAGGAATATCGAATGCGGCATTTGGCGTGTGACAAGAATTTAAATATAGAAGTCTGAATCAAATTCATGGAATGTTATGCCCCAGTCACTTGTTTTTGAACCTTTGCTGAAAGATGCGTAATGAACCGGGACCTGTGTTTGAGACTTAAAATGTGAGGCTATATTCTAATTAACAATGAACTGTGGGAGGAACTAATAAATTATGGGAGTAAATTATTAAAATAGCGGGGTTAATTTAGAATTATATTTTCTGGCGAATCAGAGTTACGAACGTCCGTCATATCTATACATATATGTGCTGTCCTTTTGGGTGGAATAGAGGTTTGAACTCTTAAAAAAGGAAACCTCAACTTAATTCAAACTTTATAATTATGGATATATCCAATCTACATTAGAATGTCATGGATGGAGAAAAGTACGAATGAGGAAAACTTACATTGTAAACAAGTAGAACGAAAATTAATTAACACAATAAAAAAACGAAAAGTTTTGAACATACTTAGTTGCATATACAGGGAAAATAGCAGAAAAAAGGAACGTAGGAGAACAAAGATGATCCTTATTAAAAAAAAACCTTACGAGATTCACATCATTGTTATGAATAAACTATCTCCGGAAAAATCTAGAGGTTTGCTTAAAAGCAAGTGAAAAGATTCCAAAGCTATGAAAACATTGAAGCAATACTTAAAAACAAAGATCAAGAGTGAAGGCTTAAAAGGAAGAAAACTCCTGAGATTGTGTAGGTCAATGTTAGATTGAAAGTAGAGCAGTAGCCTACAGTACGTGATTAAAATGTATGTAAAAAACTAAGTGAACAAGAAATGCAGTGTGCTTAAAGTGTTATTTTAAATCAATTTCTGAGATTCTGCACAAAATCTCTATAGCTTTACAAATATTAGTTAGTTTAGGTTAAAAGAACATTGCAGTATTTATCTACACAGTATACTAATAATAAAAAATAAAAAAGTAATTTTTATTTATTAGTTTGTACCAGGTAATCTTAGAAACTACCGACCGATTTAAAAAATTATTTCACCAATTTTTATATAAGAAAAAATTATGATTTAAAAATGAATTTATCTTTGATTTGTTTGGTTTCATTTGAAAAAATGAATTCTTTTATCTATCAGTAGAATCATACCATCTATTGTAAGCTTATACAATGTATTGCGTTATCCAGACAAGTATAATATACAATATATGACATCATCCTTTATTCTTTTCTTTTTAACAATTTTGGAAAATTATTTTCGAGACAGATAACCAAAAAATAATGTTTTAAGTTATGAAAACCTTCCAAAAATTAAAAAGATCACAAAATTTTTCTACAAAATATGATTAACCTAATTTTTCTTATAACACTGTAACAATATCTAAAAGGAGTGTTGGTTCGAGAATTTTAGAGGAAGACCGAGAGATTAACAATGTTAACGTAAATAAATAGTAATAATAAGAGTAATAATTACTGTTTTCTGAGAAATGGTTAGAAATATGTGTAATATGAATGGTCTTTTATAGAAAAGGTAGGCCTGGCTTTTGTTGTGCAGGTACTGTGAGATTCGGGTACCTATTCAGATAATTAGCCTTTTTGTGATACCTTTCTTCAATCCTAATTTGTTTACAGTTGTTAAGATTCATCCAGAAGCCGTCAAAAGGATTTTGTATTTAAGTATTACATCGAAAATCTCTGTCTTTTTTCGAATTCTCCATTAGCCCACCTATAGTCTATTCCAGTTAAGTTGGCAGTGCCTACAAAATAAATTCCGATTCACAGGCGGTGCACGAAGGAACAGTTCAAACCGCATTTTGATAGAGGTCTACCCATACGTAGAGGTAAAACTTGAAGTAACTTTATAAGAAACTTTAAAAATGAAAATAATTAAATTAAATTTTTGTTGCTTCGTCCAGCGAGTTGCTAATCGTGTTAACTCTGTTTCACTTTTTAGTTGGAAGTCTGACTTGACCAGTAATTTTCTTTTCCTTAATTATTCTGTAAACTGATCGTTCAGAGACGCCTACCATTGCTGAAGTTTTTGCTACAATTTTAATAATTGTTATATTAGCATGTTCAGTTTTAAAAGATTTCAAAGCATTTATAATTAATAGTTTTTGTTTAGAATTAATGCCTTGTCCGCGCTTGTTTCGTTTAACCGGAGAATCCATTATTATTGATTTAAGAGAATGTAACTACGAACTAATAGTACTACTTATTAAAATTAAAACAACACAATTACAACAAATATTAGTATCATACGTTTTAAAATATCACAAACACTATTATAATAAGAATTAACACAAATATTAACACAATGTAGTAGGTACTACACTATTCGAATGCAGAAGCAAAACTGATATAATTGCATGTATAGGCCTACAAGTGAAACGGTCGTTGTGTTCAACACAAACAACCAATGAGCAGTTGCCGTCCCACATTCCACAGCAATGAATCTACTGACAACTTAACTGGAATGAACTATATAAAAGCGCCAAGTTGTTTAAGGACCATTCAGTATTTGATCTATCTTCCACGAGTGTACATTGAGTATTGCTTAACAGTTACGTTTGGAGCAGGCTAGCGTACTGTGAATTACTCTCTATTGTTAATGTTTGTTTACTCTGTATCATTTCTGTAAGCAGTATTAAGTAAATTAGTTAAGTTATTTTTATTTTATTAGTTAATTATAGACTAATTAGTTTGTTATTTATTAAGTTATTTCATTGAAATACCTATACTTGTAGATTTTAGTCACTTATGTAGTTCTTAGTTGTAATAAAAATACTTGTAATTTACACTTTAGTGTGTTAACTTTTTTTTACCCAGATCCCGAAACGGACCTTAGAGATGAGAGTCACAATATATATATATATATATATATATTAAGTTATTCTTAAGTGGACATTCCACTCCATCTTCTGATGATTCATGATATCAATAAAATTCCTGAGTTCAGTAGGCTACTAATTTGATTTATTCGTACAGCATTATTTTTCTTTCCACGTGTAAGTTTTTGTGAGAAGTTAAACGCTTTGGGTTTAGTTTCTTGTGAAGCATAGCGAGCAGGAGGTTGTTAGTCTGAAGACTAGATCGTAATATACAGCAAACAAAAGAATTACACAAAATTCAATTTATAATGAAACCTTTAAGCGTTTTATTCTCTACTCTACCAGTACGACGATTCTGGCAACCGAATTACCGACGTTTCAAATAAATTGGATTGTAATAATAAATAAACATCAGTACAGATTTCTGACAATAAATTTTTGGAAGATATTCACATTATTTAGCAACCATCCTATTTAAAAGTGATTTCAAACAGAAGAAGATTACTACAAACAGTTACTTATTAACGGTAATTTAAAACAATATTTCTCAAACTGGATTAACTTACTTTCAATAGGCTAACTTTTAAAAGAAGATGAGATGGAAGAGTGAAATGAGAATGGCTAATCACGATCATGCTTACTAAATGTCAAATAAACTTTCACAATTGACCAAAAGTTGTCTTACAAAATAAATAAATTTACGTCGATCTTAACCTATCAAACATATCAACTGATCATCTTTTTCAACGCAAAATATTCATCTCAGTAAATTTTCAATAGGGTTTGTACATAATTTAAAGTGGTCGCTCATCGTCTTGTATAATTGTTTCGTGACGTCAATGACTTATGGTATTTATGAGACTATGCTTAGCATTAGGTGTGTGACATAAAAGGGGATTTTCGTTATGTTGTTGTGTATTATCAGCTTAAGCATGTTTTCAGTTTCACGTGTGAAAGTTTAGAAGATTTTCAAAGTTGAAATAAATAAGCCAAAATTGATCTTATGACAGTCTTGTAAATCGTTAATTTATGTGATATTCTTAGTTTACAACGTCTATTGGGTACGCGTTTTAAGTCGGTAGAAACATATTTTGGATTTGTAATGTGTAAGTTCCATGTGAGTTTTTTATATAAGTGTAAACTTAGGTAATGTGCTTAATTAAGTGTGTGTGACAGCGGAATTTTTGAAACGTAAACATTTCTTTAAAAAGTTGTTCGAAAATAAAGTTTTTATAAAAAAGGATTTTTATTAAAATAAAACACCCTTAATAAAAATTGAAAAATTGAAAAATCCCGATGGATGGCTCAAAGAGATAAAAACAGACTGCAACAAACTCCAGATAACGGAGACGGACATCATACAAAGAACACCTCTCAGACATAAACTCAAACTAGTGCTCCAGGAAGAGGACAGTAAAAGATCAAGACCTAAATGGTCGGAAGAACGAAAACGTGACTTTTCCAAGAAAATGAAGGAATACTGGGCGAAGAGGAAAGCACAGAAGAAAAACTGAGAAATCGCGGTCCTTTGTAGGCCATAACGTAAATAATAATAATAAAACACCCTTACACATTTATTAAATAAACAGCCCTAGTAACCTGGCTTAGAGAAATTCAAAACGACATAAAAGAACTCGACCTAACCATGGAGGATCTAACGCAACGTATACCTTGGTATAAACACCAAATGGGAAATCACAAAGTTTGATTAACCACCAAAACAATCAAACGCACAATGGGGTTTGTTCAGATGAACTAAAGAAAATAATAACTAAAAATATGGAAAAGTTTTGGAACAGAAAGAAGAAGCAATTGAAGGAGAACCATCCAAAATGACTAAAGTGATCCTATATGGTCATAAAGAAGAAAAAAACACCCTTAATTATGAGTTTGGGGCTAGAGGATAACTTACATTAGACGGTTACTGACTAATATCTGATGAACAAATAACTAATACGACTGGAAATAAAATAAATAGAGAAAAAATAAAATAAAACAGAGAAAGTAAAAAAAATTAGGTCAAATAAAGGATATTGCCTTATATAATTTAAGTAATTATAAAGGATTATTAATTATACTATAATTAAGTATAATAATTTCTAAATAAAATAATTTTATATCTACGAAATAACATCTTATAAATGAATTTTATATAAATGAGTGGAATTACACACAGTAGGAGGTGTGTCCGTTCTTTTTAATATGGTGCAATGCCAACTATGCCAATGGCAAGGCAGTCTTCTACCTCAATATTAATTGACCAGTCAAAGAACAGACCAATCATTTGTTTTTTAACATTAATATACAGGTATTCCTACTTAAAATAACTTATTTATACAGAAATTTATGTATAAATTATCTGTTCCTTCATTTTAAACTGTAAAATTAACGGAAAAAAAGATAAAATAAAGTTAGTTCAATGTTCGTATTTTAAATTTTACTCCATTGCCGAACCAATTGTTTATCCATATTAACATTGATTTTATTTTTTTATTTTTTTTGTCTTTAATTTTATACATCTAGAATATATACTATACATTAAAGCACAACCACTAGATTTGATGAAAGTTATTATTAGGCGTGGAAGGAGGGGTCACACCCACCAGTGTACCCTCCAGGATGACGTAATCATGCTATGATGGAGATGATCTTGATGGAAATGAAAATGAAAGCCCAACGGTGAAAAGATTAAGAAGATTTGATGTTGATGATGAAGATAATGATAGGATGTTATCGAAGAAGATCCCTACACCAAAGACGGCGAAGACGTCGAAAATTTGGAAAATTTTGAATGGCCATTTGTTGAGCGAGGTCGTTTGGATGATTTTGTAATTTATCAAAGAAACGTTGATAAAGTTGTCGTGCAACGTCTTTTACGTAGGGAATACGAAGGTCAGAATGAAGGGTGTCGTTTCTCAGGTACCAAGGCGCTCCAGTGGCAAGCCTTAAATATTTAGATTGAAAAACTTGTATTTTGTTTAAATTGGTCCGAGCAGCAGCATCAAAAATCTAGATTCCGTACAGCCAGAGAGGTTTCAGCAAAGTCTTTGTTAATGGTAATTTTTTGTTTTAGTAGTAGACGAGAACGCGGTTTAACTAGGTGGAACAAACATCTGAGGCGATTGTTTAGCAATAAGCGTTTGCTTTTCAGATGTTCATTCCACGTGAGCCGCCATTGATTTGACTAGTTTTGTGTATTTTATTCCGTAGAAAATTTCTTACAATATTCAATGTTTTCTCTTTAAATGCATATATTAATAAATACTAATATTAATAATTTAAGACTATTTATTTCTTTACTTTTACAATATTAAGCCATTATACATTATTTCTAAAACCTATAATATTTTTAATAATCTACAATGTAGTACAAGGTGGAGGAAATTTACCTACAAAATAAATGGCTAACTACTATGTCCTAGGGTAGGTGTTCTCTTCTTTTATTTAGTAAACTGTTCAACAGAGATTTAAAAACTAAGTTAGGGCTTAAAACCATGACATTTAAAAAATGATTTACTTAAGATGGAAATAGATATACAGTAAAGTCTCGATTATCCGACACAAACGGGACCGGAAAATGGTTGGATAAGCAACATGTCGGATAATCTAGCACCACAAGATAATTTAAATAAATAGTACACTTGCCGGATTTTAAAAATAAGTTTAATGAAATAAAATATGATAAATTTTGTAAAATAAGCTGTAAATACTATAGATGAAAATAACAAGTAAAAGTAGTACCTAAATTCTTTCAACGAGTTTTAAAAAAGTCGACCCTAATAAGTAAAATACAAAAAATACCGGTATTTAACGAATTTATCATAATACAGTATCATACATAAAATGTTCGGCAGTTGCTAATTATGAAAAGATTCACTATTTTTGGAAATTACACACTACACACCGATTTAAAAAGATCATTCATTTGAGACATCATCAAAAATAGTTATATTAAATTCTATTCAAAACTACAAATCCATAATAATTCGCTTTTCAGTGATAAGGCAAATCCATCAGGCGTCATTAAAAGATTAAAAGAAGATGGAGAAGAAATAAACTTAAATTCTTCCTGTATGTTTATGGTGAAAAAGATAAAATAATGAGAAATATTAGATGTAATTTTTGTTTTGTTCTAAATATGCTTTATTACTATTGGTAATAACTTTTCTTTGACAATATGAACTTTTTATTGTTTTTCTTTCCGTACTTTAATATATATTACGTTCATTATTATTCAAAATTTAAAATTACTGAAAGTTTTATTTTCAAACATGCCTGTTCTTTTTAATTGTAAATTAATATCAATGTTTTCTCATCTTTTGTTTGTTCTTTATAGTACAGTTAAAGATTCAAATAAAAGATAAAAAAAACTTTCGAAAAAACTCTATTGTAAATAATTGCTTAGGTGAAGTTTACATCAAAAATATGTGCCCTTTTTGACGGCAATATCAAGGCAGTGCTGAATCACCATTAAATCAGGTGGGGTTGTTTTTCAACGCTAATATTATCCCCTTGCTTATCAATTCACGTTCGTCACAATCAGTCACATCGGATAATCTGAACGTCGGATGAGCGAAGGTTGGATAACCAGGATCTTACTGTATTTTTATTTAGATGAAATATATCGATATCTAAATAAGGAAATTCTCAAAAACGTATTTTTTGACATAATTTTACTGCAAAGTTGGAGTTCATGTGACGTTATGAATGTTTTCGTGAGGTGCCAGATTTAGAAGAAGACCTCATGGTCTGTATTCATATACTACATTGCAGAGTTAGGGGCAAGAGTTAGGGACATTGTACAAGGAACGAAAGAGATGAAAAGAATTATCATGAGGGATGTTTTTATGGCTTAATTGGAAGAAAAGAAGGAAGAGGAAGAGACGAAGATGGACATGGAGAAGAAAAGAAGAAAATTTTTTCAACTATACTTCTTTACCTTATGTTAGTGTACTAGTTATGAGACAAAAGTGATAGTAAAGAAATAATTTATTTATATTTTAATGATTTAAAACACAACCTGCATTATTGTCTCCAAATAAATTTTTCTCATAAGGAACTATCTAAAAATTTACCGGAGTTTTACCGAGAATTCAACCGGGAACCTTTGCTTTAGAAATGAACTACACCAATAAGGTAGTCCATTGATATATCCAATTATGCTATTCTAACAATACTATAAATTCTAAAGTAATCTTGTTATATTTAACATTTTGATCGCTATATTTAACATAATTAATTTTTAGTAGGTATAATAAAATAATTATTATTAGCTTTTTTATAAAGAAAAAAGTAATTAGGTATATTAGTTTTTCACTGGGTCAAAGAACAAGTTTTTTTCTAAACTGATCTAATAAAAAATCTGTTAGTTATAAAAACTATAATCTTATAAATTTCATCTTACAGTCTGCATCAAATAATAAATAATAAAAAATAAAAATAAGCAAATGGATGATAATATCAACCCGGACAAAAGATATTTCAATTTTTTTATTTTTATTTTGTCTTAAAAAGTAGTTAAAGTTATAGACACAAGACAATCTTTACAGAATCAAATTAAAATTAAAATTACGAAAATTTGTAGAAAATTAACTTTTTTTACATGAATAGGAGATAATTAAAAAGATAAAACTTGAATCAACGTTTCAGAAAATATGTTACAAAACTTATTTTTTTACCAAACAAAAGATATTTTTAGATATTAATGATAGAGAATAATAATAGAAATATATTATAATCGTAGTTAAGTAAAGATTCATATGGAACAAATTTATCTTTAGTTTATACTAGGAAAATTAATAACACAAAAGAATTCCAGTAAAAACAATAAGGAAGTATTAAGAAACCTAAAATAGTCGGTTTTTTAAGAATTTCATATTCAAACAGACTAATAAAAAAATTACAAGAACACTAATACAGTACTTGAAGCAGTCTCCACAAAAAAAATCTTGCAGTGCATCTTGACAAACCTATGAATTGGAAAACATATTAAACAATAAAAACTGAAACAACTTTTCTTCTTATTCTTCTATTTAATGTTTTATTTACAACTGTAAAAATTGTAGAAGTAAATGTGATGATGACAGTGCAAAATGACATGAGACAAAATGTCATGAGAAGCTTAAGAGCACTCATTGGTGTCTCTCCAATAATTGTTAATAAATATTTTATAAATTTTGAACTAGCTATTATTTAACTGTTTTATTTTAATAGTTATTTAATTAAATTAGCGCGCCTCTACACCACCGTCTTTTAAGCGCCTTGCGGGTTTGTCAGGAGATGGAAAGTGAAGGTACAATTGGATTATCGTGTTCTTAAACGGCCGTGTCTTTTTTTGTCTTTAATTTTTATTACGGTACTGTACATTGAGCTGCACAACTTCCGTATTTGATTTTTAAATTGCGGTGGGGAATTTCACTTTAAGGAGAAGAGGTACCCAGTGATACATTCTCCGTTCAAAACTTCGGGTATAGTCCGTTATTCAGACCAAAAGGTTTCTACTCCATTTTCGCTTTAAACGACGCAAAGTTGGAAAGTTCCTTGTAGCTAAATCTCGGGCTAGTGGATGGTCATCTAGTATTTCGTAAAATGTACTATGCAAGAACGTGGTTAGCTTTACTGCAGGAAGTTTTAAATCGTCGTAGACGTGTTCTGAAAGCGTTTAAGTGTTCAGTGGAATTTTGAACGAAACGTATTAACAAATCTGTTTGTAAAGGGTTTTTGCTAGCGTAGAGGAATGCTTGTACCATAAGGCGTAAAATATTTTACTGGAATACCTACATACGTTGCAAATTAGAATGTTTAGCTGATTCTTAAATTTAGGAACCGTAAATCTATAGGCCTATAGGTTTCAAAAGAAAATAACGTATCCTTACTTTTGTGGCACTGGTAATCTTGATAGTTTATGAAGTAGGGAGTATAAAAATTTAAGTCTTTAATTTGGTAATGCAAATTTTCGTATGGTATTTGTGCTCCAAGTCAGCATTTTCTCCAAAGACAGACTGAGATACATGACAATAATATATCTTTCTGGAAGATTGATTGTTTATTTACATGGGTGGGCGCTCACCATGACGTAGTGAAAAAGTTACGAGAAGAAATTTACGGAATTAAATTTTATTTTGAATGTTTGACAACAATCGTGTAAGAGATTGAGATGATATTGGAGTGTTAATGAAACGTATAAAGGGTTTTAATTTCAAGCTGATGTCGCTGTGTCATCAGCGTATGTGTCTGTTAGGAATCGGGTAGAGTTGACAAGTCTGAAGTATCATAGTCTATAGAATGACGAAGTTGGGCTAATATTACGTCCTGAGGCACACTAACTAATACAGGAAAAATTTGAGTTGTTAGCACTATTTTAATCTTGAAGAATTTGTAACTTAAGAAGGAATTTATGAGAAACTATAACAAAAAAATACGAGGGCCATCCGGAAAGTAGTACCCGTTTGTGAAATAAAGACACAGAAGTAAATATTAACAAATGTAAACATTTTTATTGAAAAGAGCATACCTTAAACTACTTCTCCACATAATCTCCAAGCAAATTTAAGCATTTGTCATAACGTGTGACGAGTTTTTGTATTCCAGCATCATATTCCTCCGCCGCCAGCCGATCGAAATACGTAGTCACACCTTCTTTAAGTTCTTCATCGCTGTCAAATCTTTTTCCCGCCAAAAACTCTTTAAGTTTTGTAAAGAGATGAAAATCTGAAGGGGCCAAGTCCGGGCTATACGGTGGATGGTCGAAAATTTCCCAATTGAATTGCTGCAGAAGTTGTTGTGTTATCCCCGCTGCATGAGGCCTGGCATTGTCATGGAGGAGAATGACGCCATCAGACAATAGACCTCTCCGTCGATTTTGTATTGCCCGCCGTAATTTCTTTAATGTTTCACAATACGCATTAGCGTTAATAGTGTCTCCACGGGCCATAAAATCAATAAGCAGTATACCACGTCGATCCCAGAAAATGGTTGCCATAAGTTTCCTGGTGGACAGAACAGTCTTGAATTTTTTTGGTTTCTTTGGTGAATGAGGATGATGCCACTCCATTGACTGTCGTTTACTCTCAGGTGAAGCATAACAAACCCACGTTTCATCACCAGTAACTATGCGATTCAAGAACGCGTCTGCTTCATCAGAATAACGTTCCAAAAATGTTAATGCAGCAGCCATACGCTTGGTTTTGTGCTCATCTGTAAGCATGCGAGGGACCCACCTTGCGCAAATTTTTGAATAATGCAGATGGTCTTTGACAATTTCATGAAGAATTGTGCGAGAAACATTAGGGATATGTTCACAGATGTCATGAATTGTAACGCGCCGATCGTGCCTCACGAATTCGTCTACTGACCTCAGCAGTTGATCTGTAATGACAGATGGTCTCCCTGAACGCTCATCGTCGTGTGTGTTCCCCCTCCCCAAGTTAAAATTACGACACCAGCGCCGAACAGATGACTCATCCATCACATCGTCTCCATACACTTCCTTTAATTGGCGATGAATATCACAAGGTCGAACGTTTCTTGCATTGAGAAATTTTATTACAGCCCTCACTTCACAACTGGCGGCGTTCTCAATTTTTTTAAACATTATGAACGGTCACAGAAACAAGACAGGCAATGCTAGCGTCGCGGAACTTACAACAGAGAAGGCAGACAAGCCACTGAAGCGATCTGACCTTGACCGGCGGCTGCTCGCCTCGTCAGCGCCTCATGCGGCGGAAACGGGTACTACTTTCCGGATGGCCCTCGTACTTTTTTTGAGTTTGTGTAAGAGACCTGCATGTCAAACTCTGTCAAATGCCTGAGTGATATCCAAAAGATTTTCTGGCAAGTTAAACGACAAATTCTAAACAGTTTAATTGGATACAGGTAAACAAACGGTCAACACCCAATTAAAACAGTGAACTACTAATATAGTTTAATTCTATAAAAAAAATTATAAAACATAAATAAAATTAACATATTACAAAAATGTTTTACGAAAAAAAACATGTCTATTAGATTAATAGTGAGAAAGTTTTGTGCCGCTAAAGTATAATTATATTCATAAAGTCTTTTTCCAACGAATAACTCTTTTAATGCATGACAATTTTTACTGACCATTAAAATTTTCGCGACTCAGAAAGTTTAAGAAAATGATTGACGTACGTACACAGAGGCTGTGTTGACTTATTGTTTGTGGTTTTATTGTTTAGTAGTTACGTAAGTTGACTGAAATCCATTCACACCTCAACCACTGGTGCAAGTTTCTTTCACATAATACCTACTATCACCGTTTGCAAACATCATTTTTTACAGATAACTTACGCAAATATTTGTTCTATTATATTGAGGGGACAGTTGTATCACTGTTACAACTTAATTATGATCACTACACTTACGTAAGCGGATTCCTTAGAAATCCTGAAGTATAAGTACTACCAAGAAAATTAGAAAATTTTAAATCATAAACCAAAATTTTTAAAAGTCATGGTTTCTGTTTATTTTTATTGTAATGTACTGTAGTTTTACGTAGTTACTTATTTTAACTTTTCAGTACAAATAACCTTTACGCTTAAACAAATCGATTGTCCAACTGCCACAATAAATAACATTCAGATTCCGGGTGGCAATAATGTGAGATACGTAGACTTAAATTTCAATAGATATTTAGGTACTTTTCTATTAACGAGGGGCCCACTCTAATTTTACCTTGATTCTTTATTTATGGTTTATTCATTTTATTGTTATTTGTTAATTAATGTTATTTAAAAATATTTTTTATTAAATAATTATATAGGTATACAGAAAAAACTTGCATAATTCTACTCACGCTAAATTTCATACATAGACAAATTTAAAAGAACTTACACAATCAAATATAACAGAATTTGTTTGTATTGAATGTCAATAAACACCAAATTGAGACACTATCAGAGAGTGGTATTGACAGAATTTTTTTACGGAAGTGCGACACTATTCAGGCCAATTAGAACTGGCGATAAAGACAAGACAGAGAAAGTCGAGAGAATAATAGTGAGAGAGTGTATCAACAAACACAATATCAAGGATGGCAGGTGGAAAACCATCTAAAACAGTGAACTGTACAAGATGATAGAACCACTAACAAGTGCGATCAGGAAAAAGATATCGTTCTTGAGCCACTTGAACAGAGTTGACGTCACAAGATTAGTAAGAAGACTGATGGAGTTTTTCTGGAACGAAGTACATACATCAAAATGGATCAAGGACGTCAAGAAGGACATGACAGAACTCAATATTACAATAAATGAGTTAAAAACTAAATCAGAAAACTATCACAAAATTAAAAACCCAAGAACCATAATTCCAACAGAAAGTAAAGGTGGCAAGAAAAGCAATGATTACAAAAGCAGAAAGGCTCAGAAGATCAGAAGCCTTTAAGAAGTATTGACGGAACAAGAAAGAAGCGAAAGAACTACCAAAGTACAGCAAAAAGATTAAAAGCAGAAAATTAGCTCACCAGACTATGAAATAAAATGGTTCAATGAGGCCTTAAAAGTATTAAAAGAAACTAGAAAAAAGGTAATTAGGAACCAAGTATACAATGGAGGATCAAAAATTGGCATCAATATCAATTGACTAGCTTTTGCAGATGACCTGGCAATTGTGCCTACAAACACGGAAAAAGTGACAGAACAAATCAACGAATTTAAAGAATAAACATAAAAACTGGACTCCAGAATGCTTTCAAAAATCTAAACACATAACATACATCAAAACATCCCACGATACTTTACGATACGATAAATCAGAAAAATTGGGAATGTCAATAGCTTCAAGTACCTTGGAAAGATAATTTAACCGAAGATCAGTGTAATGGAAGCCAACAAAAGCAGGCCAACAAAGATGGCCGCTACACTCTGGAAAAGTTTATAATCTGTATAAAAAGAAGGCACTCTCAAGACAAGCCAATTCAAACATTATATTACAAGTAAACATCTTGAATTACGAGTAAATCCCTTAGGTAAGGGATTTAAGAAAAAAACTGGTAAGCCTGGTTTAAGAAAAAGGGAGATACTTAAGAGAAAGATTCTGCACAAGATAACGGGCCCAAAGATAGTAGGCGAATAGTATAGCTGACGATTAAGATAATAACTATACAAGAAAAACAACAATTAACAGAAACGATTAGAAAAATAAGATTGAAATTCTACAGTCATCTGTAGGCTATAGAATGAACGACAAAAGGGTGACGAAACAAATTTTTAAAACAAAAGTGGTGTAATGATGTCAGAAAGGGTACAAGAAAAACTGGTGAATAAACCGAGAAAACATAATGAACCGAACGAAAATCAGACAATTGATAAGTACTTCAGTGAATGAATGGTGGAATGTGGGTACAAAATGTTTTTTTACCAGGTTAAAATGTTCCTGTTCAAAGAAAAACTAGAGATAAAACAAAAACAAAACACAAGCTTTATTTTTTCTTTGATTAAGTAACAAAAAAGTTCAGAATAATGATTATACTTATCCGTTATTATTTAA
The DNA here is from genome assembly GCA_035578175.1 of Catonia carolina. Taxonomy (NCBI): domain Eukaryota; kingdom Metazoa; phylum Arthropoda; class Insecta; order Hemiptera; family Achilidae; genus Catonia; species Catonia carolina. The sequence continues at coordinate 32,595,391 of JAQMRL010000001.1, forward strand.
ATTTATGTAAAATTGTTATGTAAATCTATTGCATTAATTTTATACTTTCTTTGAAAGCTTAGCCTATTTTTAACGACGATTTAGATTCGTTCGTTTTTTGTTTCAAGGTGAAATCGAGTAAATAATAAAAAATAATTGGTTTTATGTAATATAAATAATTCCGCTATGGAATCTATCTATTCTATATACTGGTAGTAAATAAATAATAAAAATCCATGTTCGTTCAGGTAACTGTAATTTTGCAATATTAACATCTAGCATTATGTGTTTGGAAGAAGCAGTGACTTCATTAGATGAATGAAAAAATATAATATTGTATTTCATTCAAAAGGAATTTTGTTCCAAAATAAACATGTCCACCCACTCACTAATAAATTATTTGTAGGTAACAAAAATGCAAAGAAAGTTTTATTTTATTTTTTTAAATACTTATAACTACTGTAGGAAAACTGTTATTATATACATACAATGATTTTTTTTGGCTTTAATTTTTATTACGGTACTGTACATTGAACTGCACAACTTCCGTATATGATATTTAAATGGCAATGGAGAATTTCACTTTAAGGAGAAAAGGTATCTCCGTTTAAAACTTGTATTGTTCGTTATTCAGACCAAGAGGTCTCTACTCTATTTTCGCTTTAAACGTTGCACAGTTGGGATGTTCCTTGTAGCTAGCTCACAGGCTAGTTGGATTGGCTGGTCATCTAGTCTTTCGTAAAATGTACTATACAAGGACGCGGTTAGCTCCTTTACTGTCGGAATCTTGAAATCGTCGTGGAGGGTTTTATCGCTTACATAAAAAACAGCGCCAGAAGTAAGGCTTAGAATTTTGATTAAAAGGCCTGGATCGACTTTAAATTACTCTCTACCGCCATTCCAAAGAGCTGGATGCCATAAGTCCAGATTGTTCTTAAAAGGGATTTGTATATTAAAATCTTGGAGCGGAGATTCAATCTTGATCGTGGGTTCATTAAGCAGAAGAGTAGCTTCTGGCGGCGGTTAAGTTCTAAACGTTTCGTACGCAGATGATACTTCCAAGTTAGTCGCCTGTCAAGCCATAAGCCAAGATATCGCACAACCCTGGCCTGTGGGATATGAACTGTATTCAACATCACAGGTGGACAAGTTTGACGTCGAAAGGTGAACGTAACCTGTGTTGATATAATTGGGTTCACCTTAATACGCCAACGGGCAAGCCAACCCTGAATTAATAAAACATGTCGCTGCGCTAACTTGGAAGCCTCATCCGCGTTCTTTTCCTGTACAAGAAACTTGGAAGCATCATCTGCGTACGAAACGTTTAAAACTTAACCGCCGTCAGAAGCTACTCTTCTGCTTAATTAACCCTCGATCAAGATTGAACCTCAGCTCCAAGATTTTAATATACAAATCCCTTTTAAGACCAATCTGGACTTATGGCGTTCAGCTCTTTGAAATAGCGGCAGAGAGTAATTTAAAGTCGATCCAGGCCTTTCAATCAAAATTCTTAAAACTAGCTTCTGGCGCTCCTTTTTATGTAAGCAATAAAAACCTACACGACGATTTCAAAATTCCGACAGTAAAGGAGCTAACCGCGTTTTTGTACAGTAAATTTCTCGAACGACTAGATTTCCATCCAAACCAATTAGCCCGTGATCTAGCTAGAAAGAACTTCCCACCTGTGCGATGTTTAAATCGAAAATAGAGTAGAGACCTCTTGGTCTGAATAACGGACAATACAAGTTTTAATTGGAGAATGTACCACTGGGTACCTCTTTTCCTTAAAGCGAAACTTCCCACCAACATTTAAATATCATATACGGAAATTGTGCAGCTCAATGTACAGTACCGTAATAAAAATTCAAGACAGAAAAAATAACAAATTTTTTTCTGAGCTAGTTATATTTCGTCCATTTCAAAATACTTAACGATATCTATATATATTCTTTATTTATTCCTGTTCTTGTCTCAATTACAATCGTTAGTGTGTTAAAAGATGTAATTAAAGCTGAACGAATAAAATTGAACGATGATATGAAGAAGCTGATTGGCCGCGTGACAATTTTTAATAAAATGTTTGCAAAAAAGCGTGCGTGTTTTAATTTTTCGGTACACAAAACGTTACTTTGAATTTTTTTTCCTTAATATAACGATCTAATTTTGAGACTAATGAGTAATTTTATTCTAACTTAAACTACTATGACAATATTACTGCAGAGATGCTCAGTAGAACCTCTATAACTTAATTAATTTAAAATAACACAATCATTATGTACACTTCACTAATTTTAGTGGCATTCATTTCATTAAAAAAAAATCAGAGAACCAGTAATGAAATTCCAAAAATGTATATTTTATTCTTACTTTTTTTTGCCCTACATAAATATATAAGGAAGGAAAGTATTATTTTTACGGGGTTTTTCATTTATGTTCTAGTAACTTATATTATGATTTTATCAAAAAAAAACTTCATCAAATTTTTATGGTGAGAATTTTTGTTTAAATTTAAGATAAGTAAAATTTGGGGGAAATACGGTAATGTGGGAATAACCAAAAGGAAAATTAAGTACAAAATTTTAATTTTGATTTAATATGAAAAAAATTACGTTATTTTAAGTAACAGGAAAATTTGCAGTAAACGATTTAAGCCGATTATTTAATAATAATCGACTTCACCGTTAATACGGTGAAAGTATATTTTTAATATTCAAACGATAAAAAATATAGCCTGTTTAATTTTGAACAGAATGTATTCGATAATGTTAAAAAAAACCTGTAGCAGAAGTAGGTAATAGTAATATTGGCTTCATTGATTAATAAAAAAATAGGGCGTATAAATAAATACATCTGATATTCAATTAAAGTATTGCTTACAAAGCATAAAAGTATTTTGAAAATATTTTGTAACATTGCACCAATGTAAGTTAGGTTTGATCAGGTATCGTGGTTCACAGAAAGCACGCCTACACGATAATTCATTTATTTAGAGCGGTCGTAACTACGCTCCGGGCTAATTATTTGTTTTTTTCTTCTTTCTTCTTTGTACTGCTCTATATAAGTGAATGTCTTTGTGCATTTGTGTGCAATCGCTTAAAACTTTTACAGTATTTTCATGAAGTCAGTTACTTAAATCTGTGCTCTTTTAAAAAGAGTCCTATTATTGCTTTGTAGCGGATTATTGGCCTTGGAGTCGCCTTGACTAAAACCGCCTTTCACACTGCTCCGTTGTTCTCCTATAGCTCTCTACTAATGGCAGCTAGCTCCGGTTCTTGTTAGTCCATGTCTCTCCCAAGGGTTATCTTTTAAAGTTCAAATGTTTTGCTAATTATGTTTCACTGATTAATTGTTAAATTATGGAGTATGGAAGTTTGTAAATACACATGGCTTACTACTATGTTTATCAATCATTCACTCTGCAGCTATTTAAGAAAAAGCTTTGGATCAAAACCTAAATAATACAAAACACTTTTTCTGCACGATTGACCAACTGTTTATCGTTCTGTAGGCCCTACAATTTTAAATTTTAATTAATTTATGTTTTAATTAGCTACTTAGTAAGAATTTCGCATGGAATTGATTAATATTTTGCCGCAATCTATATTACTTCTAAAATAAATGGGGATTCTAATTACTCTAACTTTAAAAACAAACAAAAATCGTACAAAAGAAATCTGTCAAACATATTAAATAGTTTTCAAGAAATTTTTACCTAAAACCAAACAAATCTTTTGCAGTAAATAGCAAAAAAGTAACTCCACGGAGTTATATTTACTTAGTTTCCAAAAAAAAGCCCAGGGAACTTTTTTCACAAATACCTTGATGAGATTTATAACGTAATGGGAGTTCCGAATCTATTTTTATGACAGCGAACTACCTAATTCTCTTAAAGGGAGAATGAAACAGAAATTGGAAGTTACGGAGATGCGTTTTCTATAAAGAGCAAGGGTTTTACGAGAAAGGACAGCATTCGAAATTCGGATTTAACGAAAGAGCTTTAATGTAATCTAAGTAATTTATTTGAACTCATTATCTTGTAAATAAATAGTTTTAAAAGAAGTTTATTTATTATTTATAAAAAATAGATCCCAATACAACCTGGAATAAATTTTACAATAATTTTATATTATGAAACTTTTGTTAAAATGCACAAAACAATTAAATAATTTGTGAGTTTTTTTAACAAAAACAATTAGATATACACGATTGACACCAATCAGAAAACATTTTAAATTAAACAATACATTGAAAATGTACAAATATGTACGAACAATTATTATATAATGATATTATTAGAATATAATATCATGTATTATAAAATAAATAAATTGAATAGATAACTAAATTATTACTTATTTGTTTTATTTTAAAGTAACACATATAAATTTAACATCACGCTGAAAGGAATAGGTCAACCAGTGATTTTAATATTTCAATATTAATTCATTTTAAGCAAACCAATAAATATTTTTTAAATTGGTGTAACTGAAATCTACGAATTTTAATTTAATCTTTCAACCTTATATATAATACTTTTTTAAATGTCTCAAAGATATTTATCTTGCGAATTTTTAAAAAATCCCTTACTGAAGTGACCTTGAATATTTTACTGTGTATTAATATAGTATAGGTAAAAACAATGTTGTACCTGCCTTAGTATAATAATAGTTAAATAACATCTGGCGGTTATTCCGGGATATTATTAACGTAAAATATATTTATATGCGGAAGTATTATTGGCATAGTTCTCGCACGGTATTTTAGTTGAAGAATAATAAAAAAATTAATGTAACATTACAGTAGTTAATAATAATTAATTTTAATAGTTAATTTATAATGCGAAAAGAAATCTTTTATTAATAATAATTATAGTGCCGGCTGACACCGCAGTTAACTGAAAGTTAATGGTTCAATTTATTAATGGTTAAAATGGAATATACGCATTTATGTAAAATATTTAGTGAATTTTGAAAACCAAAACCGGGGTTTCATACACAAAATTGTAGGAAAGTAGGCCTATAAATTATTTAAATTTAAATGATGTTTATACAAGTGATTTAAAATTCAACGGAAATTTTTTGAGAGCTGATACTATAGGTAAAGATTTAGTGTGCAACGCTCACACGTTTTTATCTTGCCAATGTGTGTAAATAAAATACATAACCTATAATGAATCATGAGTAAACAATGTAAAATTTAAAACATAACCTTAATTTAATCATAAGTAAATGATGTAAATGAAAATCAACTTCCGTAGAACTTAAAAATACGGAAAATGAATGATTGAAGCTAAACTAAGCTCTGTTGAAAAAAGAGCTTCAAATAAAAGTTGTAGGTTTTTTAAATTTCCTATAATTTAATTATACACTTTTATCATAAAATAACCCCTATTATTATAATAGTTATAATTATTATAATATCATAATAATAATTTTTAAAGAATGAAAACGATTTTGATGAAAATGTTTGTGTCTGGTCCCCGAGTGGTACCTAACTTAAGTTACAAATTTCAATTTTGTAATTCAATATATTTTGTATTTTATATTTTGTAATTTTGTATTTCAATATTGCGTTCTTGAGATATAGGTTAATTTTCATACACACACAGACTGACACCAAATCAATCGTTGAAAACATGTTTTTTTGGATTCAGAGGGTCTGAAAACGTGTATTTCCGGTGTAAAATTGACATGAGAACAACAAGTGCTTTCCCTCTCTAAATAAATCATATAGCACAAGAGAAAAACTGGTGTGAAAAACTGACCAGACTTTCTCTTGACAACGTAAACAAATACAACTTATGTTTAATCATGAGTAAACAACATAAATTAAATATATAACCTTATTATGATCATAAACAAACAACGCTGTATAAAAATGAAGCTCTGTTAGTAAATGATTTTTTTCAATATCTGTAAATAAGCTAGATTTAACAATAGGCTACTAAATTTAACTTTTTCTTAGAGGCTTTCTTCAAGTAATATTATAAAAATTGTAAAATGACTTAATGAGTTATTCCAACAGTTATTTTATGTAATTTTTATTTTCTTTCAAATAAAATCCTACACTTCGCACCCACGTGTGAAGCCGATTGTAAACGTTAGTTCTTATTAACATATTTAACGTTACATCAGTTTTGCAGTACTGGTAGTGACGTATAAATGAAATACAAACAAGCCTAATCACAACCTACGTCAGTAAAAAGATAAAATTATGAATTTTTATAAGTTCACCAAGGAAAACTCTCATAATTTATTGTGAATGACTTAACAAAATAATTTAAAGTGTTTACTTTTTTCTTTCTTCATTTTATCCCTAATGTGTGTACGTTGCAATCTGTTCAATTTAATAACTATAAGCAAACCAATAACTCAATGAGATGACAAAAACAACTTGTATAGTCACTTGAGTCACGAGTTTGCCCTTGTTTGCAACGAGGGGTAAAGGGGGAAAGCATCAGTGCGCATGCGCGACTGCTTTAATTTCAGTACGACAAACATAACAACTTATACTATACCCAGAGAATTATACAGTATATATCACGGAACCTTTTGTAGGTTAACTGTACGAATGTTATATTCGAACAAACATGTAACAAACAGTTTTTGTTTGTTACCGTAAACACAAATGTCAGTTTCTCAAAAACGTGGTGGAACTACTCACAGTGCTGAACGCAATGTAATAAAATGTTGTGAAGTTGAAGCTAAACATAAATTTCTATCCGGCCTATTAACAAAAGTCGTGAGCTAGCGGCTAACTACTGTGATGTTTCTCTTTCCACAATTCGAAAAATAAAAAGGAAAATTAAGGACGTGAAGAAGCTATTCTTTAACAGTTTTGTTGACACCTGGTAAAAACAAACGGTTAGGTAGATACTAGAGAGACTGATAATGAAAACGCAGATGACAGCAATAGTAAAGAAGGTGGTTCATTCGTAAATACAGTAAACCAAACATTTCTAGTCATGTAATTAAGCTATAAGCAATATTAGAGGTAATATTTATTTCTTATAAGGTTTATGAAGAAAACATTATCTCGGAATAAACCACAGCTTACAAAATGTATCTAGAAACTGCAAGGTAGTGAAACGTAAGAGTAATGTCTCACTGTTGAGGTTGGCAGCACTGCAAATATTTTACTTCCCTTCCTCACAGCCCATACATACGTAAAAGGCAATCTCGTGACTCCAGTATCTATAAATGAGATTTAGTCTTGTACAAACTTCAGTTGACCATTCCTAAGAGAGTATCGTTAATTATTGTACCCCAACCATCAAAGTACACCGCAACATCACTGTCTAGTATTCAAATCCGTATAAAAGTAATTACCTTTACTAGGATTTAAACCATGGAAACTTCTTCTCCGAAATCAGCTGTTAAATAGCTGACTCTCGGCGACGACTTTACCACTAGATCAACCCTCTGTTGTTTCTGTGGTGGATTAAGTACTTACTTTTGTGTTTTGTGTTTTTTTCATATTACAACAAAATTACACTCTATTCTTAAACAGAAAGATGAGTTTCAGCTGGCGAGTATTTTTGAATTGTCTGAGAGCGAGGTGATTCGAGTCTTCTTTGGCATTTTCTACTGTATTGTTGATTTTCAGTTGAACTGTAAAAATGTGAAGATCTCTGTGTAATATGTTGTTCGTTATGCACCAAGATGATTTTGTGACTGACCGGAGTAAATTCGATTGGAACCTTTGCAGGATTTCAGTGTAAAAAAAGCTTGTTGAGCCTCATAATTAGATTCCATAGGTTCTAATTGTTTTAAGAAATGATTTACTATTAAAATATTGCTGCTAAGATTGAGTGTCAAAGGTTTATCAATTCAATTTTGTGTTCAGCAGTTTCCTTTCGTTCTGTATGCTTGTGTTTTTCATTTCAGTCGTTTGTGAAAGTATCAAGAAAAGTCTCCTTTAGGTAAATGTGTATTGTTTTTGTCAACTAATGGGCAAGTGTATTTTTTTAGTTAAATGTTACGTGTATGCTCTTAGTTTCATTTGTTTCAAACACCATTTATTCTTTCAGACTTATAATAACGTTCAACTTTTTTAAATGCATTTTCTTGTACTTTAGTGTACTGGTTTATCTAATAAAAGATTTCATGATACAGGAAGAAACTTGAAAAGGCTATAACAAAATTGAAAACAAATTTGAAGCAGTACAGTATACATCACATAATGAGGAAAATAAAGTGCTTCTATAAAACAATCGGAACAACGAATGGATGAAGAAAATCGTTATAAATGAAAAGAAAATGGAAATTTGGGTTGAAGTAAAAATAAACCTCAGTAATGCGTAAAATTACTAGCAATAACACAAGATAGTTTTAAACAACTTAAATAAAAAAGAGTAAAACTTGGAGAACACTACAGCAACCAATTTAAGAAATTTTGTCGGAAACAAACAAGAAAGAAATACGTAGATAAAAATTAATAACTTATCGTTTAGTAAACATATACATATTTATGATGTTTTCTAAATATTTTTTTTAAATGTGCGAAATTTTTTAATAGTTAATATAAAAAATTTAAACCCCGTCACTGGATAACCACGTGTTAACAAAATAGAAAAAAAATAACGATAAGAATATATAAATTTGTTGCCTAACTGGTTTTGATGGCATTTACAAAACGTATGATGTTTTTCATACATAACTAATAAATAATATAAAAGCGATCTCTTAAAAATTTTAACATTTTTTTATATCCACATTTTTGTTGAAAGGAATTAAATTTTATTGTGTTTAATACTGTAAGAACTTTTAAAATTACATAAATCTGGTGGAACCATTTCTTATATATACTAAATAAAAAATAGAATTTTGTTAGACTATTAAGTAATAATTGAAGAGATTAGTTGACGAAGGTGTTACGTAACAAAAAAATTTATAGTTTCAGAAAAATGCGATCATGTCCTAAGGCTCCCATATTCTCAGGATCTTTTTGTAAATAGTTTTCTTTCTTACATTTTCTACATTTACATTTCTACTCAGATTTTATCCTACTACTTACATTTTCTACATTATGTCTCTACTTACATTTCTTACATTTTATCCTACTGCTTACATTTTCTACATTATGTCCCTACTTACATTTCTTACATTTTATCCTACTACTTACATTTTCTATATTATGTCTCTACTTACATTTCTTACATTTTATCCTACTACTTACATTTTCTACATTATGTCTCTACTTACATTTCTTACATTTTATCCTACTACTTACATTTTCTACATTATGTCTCTACTTACATTTCTTACATTTTATACTACTACTTACATTTTCTACATTATGTCTCTACTTACATTTCTTACATTTTATCCTACTACTTACATTTTCTACATTATGTCTCTACTTACATTTCTTACATTTTATCCTACTACTTACATTTTCTACATTATGTCTCTACTTACATTTCTTACATTTTATCCTACTACTTACATTTTCTACATTATGTCTCTACTTACATTTCTTACATTTTATTCTACTACTTACATATTCTACATTTACATTACTTACATTTTATTTTAACCTACTTTTTATTCTTCATGAAATTCTTAAAAGGTAGAGCAGAGGAAACACAATGTGTTTCCTCTGCTAAAAAACATGTCATGTTTTTCACGACTGAATAATTTTGGTTGGTTTAATAAAAAAAACGTTTTACATTAAATAACAATATTTATTTGCCCTTAACAGACAGGTGGGGTGTTAAATTATTTGCACTCTATCTGATAGTTTCAGGGTTATAAAAAATAGTTCTGTTTCTTATCACATGGTCAGCCAATTAAATGACTGAAGCATTTAACAACAGAACACGTAGAAGTGTAAAAGACACTAGTCACAGTGATCTCCTCTGAGGGTAATGATTTCATTGTTATACAGCCAGACCTGAATGAATTTTCTTTGGTCTATTGCTAACAAACACCGTTCCCTTCTCTTCACGGCTAACTTAAAGCCTTTAACTTCTCACACAACCTAACACATTGAAATCTAAATTACGACAATACAAATAAAGCAGATAGTACTGGAAACAGAAAATTGTTTACATCAATACAGGTCTACGTCACCAATGGAAAGTAAGAAATAATTGAATATGCGTTACAAAAAAAATTATTTATATTCCATTTGTTAAAAAAACGGTAGCCTACGATCTCTTTTGAATTTTTTGAACGTTTACATAACTTATTATGCAGATATTGGATGTGGTTCATTTTCTGGATATTTTTTCAGTTAATAATTTTCAAATTTTTTGATAAAAAGTAAAAAGTAAAGAATGATGTCACCCTTTAAACTTTAAAGTAAGTAAAGCGGTACTGTACCTAATACCTGACGGAATAATACAATGCATTTTTGTGTAATAGATGGTAGAATTCAATTTATTTTATCTATAGAATAGATGGAAAAGAACTAATCTTACCAAGCAAATAAAAGAAAAGATGACTCAGTTGTACAAATCATTAAACGTTTTTTCAAAGTTTAAAATCTAAGTGATACCATATGGCTTATATTACTCAGGATGGTCTAAGCCTTCGAACATGAAAGAATTTTTGATATCGTTGGGTAGATTAGTGCAAACAAACATTTCTTCTTTATCAGATAAGAGTTCAGATCTGATGAGGGTAAATTTTGGTAAACAAGGTTAGAATTTAAGGTTCTAAACAAATAAGTCAGTTGGATGCCTCCGTTTGGCCTTAACTGTATCACTATTTTCCAGTAAATTGATACAAAATTAATCTTTGTGTGGTTCAATCGGATTTTCGTACACGTTAAAAAAGTAGGAATATATATTCTTTAAATGTTAAAACGAATAGATCGCTACAAAAACGAGGTTGTCTGTCATGAAAAAAATTTAAGAAGGAGTTAAAGTGTTACCTAATTGATAAGTCGTATTATACAATCTGGGAGTTATAAACGATGGAGTCAAAATTTGTGTTTTGTACTGTATAATTTATTTATTTATTGTTATTGTATATTATTTGTTTATTTTTTTATAAATGACTGATGTTGGCAATTTGTTTTACGTGATATTTCTTTTTAATGCTTTTAAGAGATGAAATATTTTGATACTGACTTATCCTATACTCTTTTTGAGTTTTGTATGGATTAAAATTTTAAATACTTTTTTTTACAATTCTGCAACATTACTATCTGTTCACTTGAAATAGAAAAACCAGCAGTTTTGATAAATGTTAATTAACATGATTACGATTTCATTATAATGTTAATGAAATTAAAAATAGTAATAATTAATATTTTTGATAATATAATGATGACTTTGAAGTAAATCAGTTAGAAAAAAAATAAGTGTAACAATGTTCTTTAAAACCTATAACCTAAATCAAAAACACTATGTCTTTTCAGTATTAAAAACCCGGTATCAATGATATTTAGTGGATTCAGAGCCAGGAAGTTTGGATGATTGTTGAGTCTTTCTTCATATTTACGGCTGAATTTTGATATAGTTTGTTTCACTGAGTCAATATTAAGATCGGCATAGGTTAGATATAATAGGTGTTTTTGATGTACCACGGAATTTGAAGGGCCCGCCGCAAGAATTTTAACTGGAAACGTTCGAATATGTTTATGTTTAAATAAATAAACGTATTAGAGCGCAGCTTTATCGTCTACGGTAGAGACCCAAATTTAGATTTATTTTATTATGATTTGTATCCGAGATAATCATAACAACTAAAAATCTGGTGTGAAACACTCACACAACTTTCTCTTGCCAACGCAAATAATTAACAATATGACCTAACATTAGTAATAAAACATTAAAAATAAAAAAAAACTAACCTCAAAAAACAGAACCTTATTTTAATCATGAGTGAAAGGCAAAATGAAAATCAACCTCAGTTTGGCTTAAAAGTACGGAAAATTGCTCTTTCACGCTAAACTAGGCACTGTACAAAAAAATGCTCTAATAAAAGTTGTAAATAATTTAATTTCCTATAGATTTTATTATATACACTTTTGTAGTAAAATGCATACTAAGACCGAAATCTTAAAGAAATAGATTTTTTACACGTTTTCGTGAGAAAAAAACAGAAAATTGCTAATTACCGCTAAACGGTATACAAAAAAATGTTTGAAATAAAAGTTGTAGGATTTCAAATTCTCTACATATATTATTATATAAATTTTTGCGTTAAAATGCATATTAAAGCCGTAATCTTAAAAAAACAATTTCTTTACGTAAAAACACCCTCACCGAGAATTTCAGCCAACATGGCGCCTACCCTATCTTGTAGAACTTAAAAAGTTAGTAAATCAGGCGATTTTTAAAAAAAATCGAAGGACCAGTTTTTGAGAAAATCTCAAAAAAGTGAAATATTACACGAATAAACTACTACTTCCGGTTGACCGATTTTGATGAAAATGTTCGTGTCGGGTCCGGTAGTGGTATGTAACTTAAGTTTCAAGTTTGAAGTTTGTATGACGTTCCGTTCTTGAGATATTCTGTTCACACACACACACAGAGACCAATCGCTAAAAACTAGTTTTTTGGGTTCAGGGGGTCTGAAACGTGTAGATCCGGTGAAAACTCGATTTCGAAAAATCGACATGAAAACAATACTTTTCTTCCTATAAATTCATATAGGCAAGAGAAAGTAAAAAATTATGATGTAATTTATCGGCTACTGGCTGAAGAATAATCTCTATAATTATAATATCACATGTTAAAAGGATTGATAAAGCAGTCAAAAATTTGTTAAAGAAAGGATGAAGATCATTAGAAATTAGAGCTATTAGAATACAATAGTAAGCCTACACCAGAGCGCAATTCAGTTCTAGAAAGTGCTTAATCATTAACGACAAACGCAGGAACAGTGGGTGGACCATGTCTGTCTAAAATGTTATTCTTATCGTTCATTCAAATTTCACATCCGAGTCTTCAAATAAGTGCTTTTTTATTCTTACTTACACAATCACATCTGAACATTATAAGTTGTCTAATTTCTTTAAAGTAAACATTTACAATTATTATCATAAACTCATTCAAACTATTACAATACAAATTATTCACTCAATTAATAACTTTAAAAGTTAACTGATAATTTTTATTTTAAGTCTTATTAAATCCAAATTCAAAACTTACTTTCATTTATTGAAACGATTATTGGGCAAATACTCTAAAATATCTCTAGAGAATAAAAAAAGAATATACAAAACAGTAATAAGACCAGTTCTGACTTACAAGTAAAATTGTGAGGTTCTGCTAATCTGTCACAAACAAAACACGTAAAGATATTACAGAATAAAATTTCATTTTATTCTGTAAAAATTGAAACATTTTATTCTTTCTAAATATTATGTTATTTTCATTGATTCATTGTATGTTCTGCAAGCAATGGGAAATGTCCAGTGTCATGTACCAATAATTCAAGAAATTCAAGAGCTAATTTCTGATTTGATAATATTAAAAAATTAAAAGAATTAAAAATTGTATCTGTGACAGTTGTCGCTGTAAATTTTTTATTTTTTCTGTACGGTAAATCTAAAGTTTAGAAACGAATCAGTCAGTGGTAGCGATCACTATTTTCTGAAATTCCTAAGTCTATTATTAGATATAATTTTCTATTATATTTATCTATGTCTAATAATTTTCTATTATTAGAAAATTAAAAATTAAAAATTAGATAAGTTTTGCTTATCTAATTGCTAACGGGTTTTGAAGACATTCAAATTTGTCTTGGTATTTTAAAAACCGTTTGTATCTGCTGAACAGAAATTTCCTCGAAAAGACGGTGAAAAAATAAATAAAAATAATTTCCGTAACACATGCCACGTTAAGTTAACATAGGCCCTATTAGGTTGATATTTTTCATATTTTATCAAGTACGCGGAAATTTGCTTTAATTAGTTCAAATCTATAAAATTATAACAGATCGTTCCATAAAATTTTACACTGCAATAAAAAGTAAACAGTTACATTTTAACATAGTAATGAATATTTTATTACAATTTTTATTAGAAATTTTGCAATTTTATTTTAAAGCATAAAATATTGTAATATTCTTATGTATTTTTTATTAGTACATTTAATAAAACCATAAAATTGTGTTACAGTGTGTGTGAATTTATGATCCAGTTATAAAATGTAAATGACGTAATTCATATTTTTTTTCTTTTCCTTATAAATTAATGGAATATATTTTTCTTTTTGTTTGTGCAGGGCTCCCACAATCCCTTACAACCGCCGTCTTCTCCCACAGAGCGGTGTGCATCCAGGTATGTAAGTCCGTGAGTAAAGTAGAACGGCAAACAAACTTGCTATAATGGATCACTTAATTTTATATCTTATATTTTACTATTTTTATATAGACCTATTATTACAATTTCCAAATTACCAAACCATGTATCAAGATTACATTCTACACGAAAAACATGGACATAGACACATATAGCACGTAGGTAAAAAAGATTTAAATGTAGAAACATATATCAACACACTATCACAGTTAGCCAAATCACACCACACTCCTTAGTAATTCCACCTAAAAGAAGCCAATTTTTAAGTTGAAAAAACAATCATCATTGTTTTAAATTTTAAGTTGCTCATTCAAGCTTTTTTTGGCTCTCAGTGAAGTTCGGCTTTACCAATGCACGGATTGGCCCTTCGTTTCTGGATCATAAGTAAAAAACCACGTTTCATCATATGTTATTATCGTTTCCAAAAAAAATGGGTCATTTTCAATCGCGTACAAAGTGTCAGTACAAACATTTTTGAGCGACACGTGTCCTGAAGGAGCTTACAGAAGATGACTTCCAGCACTGTTTCCAACTACGGAAAATTCACATGGATCGTTGTAGGGATAGAGAAGGAGTGTATATTGAAGGTGACAAAGTGATTATGTATAAAATTAAAATAAAGTTTCTTATAACGTCAGTCTCGTTATTTAATAGCCACACCTCGTATTTTACTTCGCTTTCGAATAATATAAGGACTGCGATACAGTTCCATCAAACATTAAGTTATACATATTAAATCACAAATATACATGCCTAAAATTTAATTAAATTGATACATCTGAAGCAGTTTGTTAATTTTTAAACTGAAAAAATTATATATTAAAATTATAAATGCTTAGTGATTAGTCAATTTCAAAAAATAATAATTATGAACATGTCCGGTATTTGTAACAGTGTTATGACATTAGAACCAAGGTTTACATAACAGAGAAAGTACCATGTTCATTTTAAATAAAACTTAAATAATGTAAGTTTTATGTGTTTCTTTTAACTAAGTACATATATCGATTGATATGAAAGAGAAGAGATTAGTAGGTGACGTTTTGTAATTCCCATAAATTCACTTCCGTTC
Organism: Catonia carolina; assembly: GCA_035578175.1. NCBI lineage: Eukaryota > Metazoa > Arthropoda > Insecta > Hemiptera > Achilidae > Catonia > Catonia carolina. Next base: position 32,610,701 of record JAQMRL010000001.1, read on the forward strand.
AATCGATAAGTAACTACTTCTAGTAACTTTTTAATACGTTAAATTTAAACGGTTTATGAAAGTATTACAATCTCTTTGTGTTAAATAAATACAAAATTATTTACTAACGAAAGAGAAACTATTTTTTTGTTCAATATTATCAGAATATGTTCCAAACGGATTACTTTTTTTTATTAAAAAGCTTTTTTAATGTCTAAATTTAAGAAACTACATCAGAAAAAACAATTAAGTTTTTAAAAAACCGGAAATCATGATTAAGAAATACCAGAGTAAATAATTCATTCTTGAATACTTGACATAAATTTTCGGGCATAATTTGTGTTATGTCATTTTACAATCTTATGCACGTTCAAAAAATATGTTGATGGCAACATCATGTAGGTCCATTGTTTTTCGAAACTTTTTGTGTTAACAGATGATATGCACGTTACAGAACAATTTAATTGATGTTTTAAATCGTTAATTTATCATGTACAGATCTATACACAGTGAGGTACCTATTAAAAATAAATGTTCACAGGTTGATATTTGTGCGATTCGTGCGATTCAAGCCAAGTTTTGTACGTTTCTCTGAACTCAAAATTTCCTTTTTAATTGTTGAAACAAAAAGGTCTTCGTAAATGTAGTTGTTTATCATGTACCAGGGCTTAGCTGTTAAACCTCCGAGAACCATTGATTAAAAACGCTGATTATAATTTGGATATTCGCGTTCTTGAATTTCCTGATAACTTGATGTTGTATACATCATGTTTGGTTTGAAAACGGTTTTGTATATAAAAGGTTTATTTTGAAAATATAGGTTCTAAGTTTGATTTCGGTCTGATTATCCAAAAAAAATTGTTAAAATTTTAAGCTGTTGTTTTCGTTTCTGCTGAGTTTGTGTTCCCCAATTTAAGCGTTTATCTAGGTGTAGTAACACGAGTACTACATTTAAGCTGAGTCGGTATGTAGAATTTGTGTATTATTTACATTTTATTATGTGTTATTCTTATATGTGTGGAAAATTAAATTACAAAATGTAAAATAACCATGTACTTATTGTACATGTGAGCTTTTTGTTTCGTTTGTTTTTTAACGCCATTTCTCGGTAGGCTTCCTTGGATGTGTTGTGCCATTTTCACGACTAGTTAAATTTTACAGTCATGAAATTTCAATAAAGAAAAACTCTATTATTTCAGTTTGGAACCTAAATACTGGTGCCTAATTTTAACGTATATATCTCATAATGCCTTAAATTTGGTGCCAAAAATTTAGGCGCCTAATTTTGGCACCTTCATTTTTTCTTTTTTCAGTTTGGCACCTATGTTTTCTGTAAAACTGTGTCAAATATTGTTATTTTTATTAACTGTGTTAATATTGCTGAAGATTATTAAGTGGGATCTATTATAAATGCCATATTTACATAATTCTCGTTGATCTCTCAGTTCACAGTTTGATCTCTTTCACTAATATTAATTAGAAACACTTTCTTTTTTAATGCAATTATTAATACTCTTCCTTTAATAATTGATTTTACGGTATTCTTACAAAAGATAGTAGCCGGGAACACGATTTGTATAATATTCTAAGGGCATATTAACATTAAAATGTGGCATGTTTAGGTTAATGACTAAAACGCTTGTTTGAATCACTATGTATTACTAAGTAAAGACTAGAAGTAAGTTCATTTACTTATGTCTTCTTTACTATGTTAAAAATTTATGAGTGCTTATCTACATGTCAAGTTTCTTGAAAGGCTTACTTTCCACTCTGCAAATGATACCTTCACTTCATTCGCTGAAGGATTCGCTCTCCTACAGCGAATGTTAGTCTATGTCTAATAGAAATCTTTGCTTTTACAGCAGATTAGTGTAACTTACATTATCTTATTTTTATCTTTTCTATTCTTAAATTCTTGATTTAATTTATTCGTCCAATTTATTGGATCTTGTGAGAAAAAACATAATTATTTCTACGCCCCTGGAACTGCCCATAACAGACAGGTGGAGTGTCAAATTATTTACAATCAATCTGTTAGTTGCAGGGCTAAAATAAATAGTTCTATTTCTTATCACATGGTCAGCCAATTAAAGACTGAATCATTTAAGAACAGAGGAGGTAGAGGTGTAAAAAGCACTAATTAGAGTTATCTCCTCTGAAAGAATTAAATTTTATTATACAGCCAGAGGCTTTGGTGGATGAAGTGAAGGTGTCATTTGCAGGGAGAAAAATGTGTACTTTTGAAAGGGCCTGGAATGCTGATAAGCATCCTTTACCACTCAGTAAGAAAGTCTACGGTAAACCCCCTCAGTCCTCGTTTTACTTAGTAAAACCTCTACAGGTTCAAATCATCCTTTCGGCTGATGACCTAAACAACACCCTGGAACAAGCAGATCTTATCCAATTAATTTAATACTTATGTGTTACGGGCAGAGTTCTAACATGTTAAGTTGAAGAGAAAAGCCAGTTAATATTTTTTAAATGTAATAGCAGTTTTGACTAAACTAAGATGTTTTAAATCAAAGCTGCTGAGAATAGTTGTTTCCTTATATATTTCCAACTATACACTCTACACAAATCTTAAAACCCCTTGCATAAATGAAACAATCAACACGCTTAAAAGAAATATATATGAAAATTAAATTACAATAACAACCAACTTATTCACGTTGTAAACTGTTCACATTTACCAGGAAACTCCAATCTTCGGCTCCACAAAAGGTGAAGCAAAGATTTGGGAAAAACTTTGCAAGTCAACAGATATTTTCTTCTTAAAAAACATATTAAAAAATTTATCTGTTAATTTTAAACACTAATTTTATCAATGTCATGACATTTAAACGTTAGGGTCAAGCTAACGAGAGGTGTTCTCAAAAGTGGTAGAGTGATAAACAAAAAGCTACAAATTTACTGGTTGTGCAAAGCAACGTAAAGTACTTAAGTATTTTGGAAAATATTAATCAATTTTTGAACATGATTAATCAAATAATAAACAATTAACTGAAATTTAGGCCGTTATTAAATAATATATTTTTAATAATCATCAAAAATAATTAAATGATTAACAATTATTGTTGTTGTTTATAAGATCCATTATTCAGTTATCAGAGGCATTATTATGTTATTATCATAAGTACAGTAGTCACGTGACCTTGAAGTCTAATTAATTAAAATTTATGATGAATTACAAAAATATAAATTAATGTAATTTTCGAGAAATAAATTTGTGAATTAATAGCCAGTAATTTTGCCCTCAAGTATTTAATGTTAAGAAAATGTCTATTTATGCAAGATTAATGTGCATATTTAGTTGTTTTGTTTATTAGACTAATAATGGGTGACTTTATAATAATATCAATTTCAACCTAAAGACTTTAACCTATGTATTTAAATGAAGTATCTCATTGGAGTTGGTTTTAAAATATAAGAAGATGTTACGTTATTATTTTTATTGAATAATTACTAAAATAATCAATAAGAAGAGTGTATATATGAGTGATATAATACGAAATAACATGAAGGAGAGGGCTTCCATTTAAGCCCTTTCATAAAAATAAAAAAAAACAGTTAAAAATATATTTTATCCAATTTAACGTTATTTAGCCTGTTATTTTATTTTTGTTAATTTTTTCTTTATAATCTGTCACGGAGATCTAAGACATAATTCTTCATATAGACATAAATTTCTTATTAATTTGTTATTATAGGTTAGTAAGTAATTTTATTGAAAAATTATTTTATTTTTATGAGTAAAAGAGACAAAAAGTGTATTAACATGTATATTATGTAAATAAAATAGTTTAAGCAAAGATTGTTATGCCAATGGCCGCATTGGCGTATTTGGTAACGTCCTCGCCTATCATCATGCGGTCGTGGGTTCGAATCCCACTCAGGCACGGCATTTTTCATTCGTTACAAAAAATCATTTCATCCTCCATTTGTAAACAGTTACACCCCAACGTCGTCGCTAATGACTGTTGCAGTTGATGCGACATTAAATAACAAAATAAAAAGTTTTTATATAAATTTTTTATGTCAACAAGGCTTATATGGATAAGTTCTATTAGCCTTTTTATTGTTTTAATTATATAAATAAATAATTCCGTTTCAAAAGTTTTTTTTGTCATCAGTCTCTTGACTGGTTTGATGCAGTCTCCAAGCTGTTCTATCTTGCGCAAGTCGTTTCATATCTACATACCTGTAACACCCTACGTCTTTTGTAATTTGCTCTACATATTCTAATCTTTGCCTCCCCCTACAATTTACTTCCTTTAATATTACCCTCCATTATTGATAGCCTATCCATTCTTCTTGTAAGATAAGATATATCTTCCATATACTTCTTTTTTCATCCACTCGCCTGAGAACCTCTAAATTACTTATTTTGTCCACCCACCTAATCTTTAACATTTTCCTATAACACCACATTTCAAAAGCTTCTATCCTCTTCTTTTCTACAGCCCCTATCACCCACGTTTCACTCCTGTATTATACTACACTCCAAACACAATGTTTTAAGAAATTTTTCAAAAGTTATGTAGATGTTAAGTTATGTTGATATTATAAGCTTCTTGGTAGGCATTCTTAACTTAGTACTAAATACAATCTTCTGTTGTAGAAATCCATGCTAAAGCCGATTTGGATTTACGGGGTTCATCATCAAATTTAAACATCGAGATTTTGCACTGGTTTTAATTGAAAACCTTCTAATTGAATACGTCGTGGCGTATTACCAACTCTGACATACGACATCGAGATTTGGATATGCAAACGGTTTGTGAAGTTATTAAGAAAAAAAATTTGAGTTGTAAATATATCAACATAAAACAATAGCAGTGCCGACCCTACTCTATGGCAGTGAAATTTGGGTGCTATCAAAGCGAGAGGAGAGTAGATTGTACATCTGAAATGAAATTTCTTCGACATACGTATGAGTATAGTAGAGAAAATCGTTACAGGAATACTGAGATAAGGAAAGAACTCAACATCTTCTTTATAAACAAGGTATCATAGAACAGAATGCAGTGGTTAGAGCATGTAAACAGAATGCCGGACGATAGTATACCTAAGTAACCTCTCTTGACATGTCCTATACTCCCTTTGGAGTCTCCTGGATGCAAGTAAAAAAAAAAAAAAGCAGACACTGGGCTATAACCCGGAGGGCAGGAAAGAACGACGACGCCCAAGAAAGAGATGGACAGATTTGAGAGGTTCAAAACAGGCAGAGATGCCTAATCCTTGAAAGGCAGAAGAAGAAGAAATATATCAACTTCCTAAGTAACCACGTTAATTATCTAGCGTTAAACAATAGTAACGATGTACGAGGGTCATTTTCAACCTCTGATACTCCATAAATAAAAGATAAGTGAATATAGAAAAAATGTTTTATTGCTAAAAGTTACGTACACTCGTAACTACTTTTAGACATAATCATCTTGGCTATTAAGGCTTTTTTCATACTTGTGAACAAGCTTACAATAACCGCCCTGTACATAAAATGTTGCCGCCGATGAACTTAAATGATTCTTGACGTTGTTTTGAAGCTTTTCATTAGTTTGGAAACGCTGCCGTCCTAAACACTTCTTCAATTCAGGGAAAAGATGGATGTCACTCGGTGCTAGGTGAAGATTGTATGGTTGGTGATCGAAAATATCCCATTTAAATTGTTTAAGGAGTCATTAGGTTTCAACAGCACTACAAGGATGGGTATTCTCGTGGATCAGAATAATTTCAAAAGTTATTACGTCTCTACTTTTATTTTGAATGGCTTTCCATAAACTTCGTAAGGTTTCAAACAATAAACAGCTGCATTAATCGTGGTACCCGGCTCCATGAACTCCACAAGAAACAAAAAGAGGAGCTTTAAGATCACATCAAGACTTTCGAAAATGCATTGAAAAGTAACCATAACTAGGTCTATACAATCAATGTTTAACTTAACTTTGTTATGTTTGACATAACTTTACAATGTTTTTTTAGTAAATAACTTTTAGTAATAAACCACTTTTTATATTCACTTTTGTTTTATTTATGGTCTATCGGAGGTTAAAAAAACGGGCCTCGTACATGAACTGAAACGTGCTGTCATAATCATACTAGATCTGCTCGAGTTATTCTGATAGTGTGATTTTAATTTGTAAAAGATAAAAATAATATTAGTGTGATAATATTTTGTATCTGCCCATTACGGGCAGGTGGAGTGTTAAATTATTTTCGCTCGATCTGCTTGTTCCAGAGCTACAAAAAAAGTTCTGTTTCTTATCACATAGTCAGCAAATTGTATGACTGAACTATTTAAGAACAGAAGAGGTAGAGGTGCAAAAGACACTACTATGAGTTATCTCCTCTGATAGTAATGAATTTCACTATACAGCCAGACCCTGTGGTGATTGAAGTGAAGGTGTCATTTGCAGGATGGAAAGTAAGTGCTTTTCAGAGGGCCCGGCATGCTGATAAGCGTACTTTTCCACTCAGTGAGGAAGGCAATTGTAAACCACCTCACTCCTTTTTTTACTCTTAGTAAAACCTCTACAGGTTTAAACCAGCCTTTTGGCTGATGACGTAAACAAAATATTTTGTAAATGATTGTCGTGTTTGAGGTTTTTTATTTATTATTTCAAAGCAATATGAGTTTATTATTTATTACAGTACATCAGATTACTAATTCAAAAAACCGTCATATTAAAAATAAATGTTAAAATAAGTATTTTTTTTTAGATAGATAGCCTACTACTTAATAAAACTTTTATTTAATTTAAAATAAATTTATATTTAGATATTATTAATAATAAACCTAATAATAATAATAATAATAATAATAGAGTTCATTGTTACCGTATTGTTGTTATTATTATTTGAAATTACTTTCGGAAAAACTAATAATTTGTAGTATTATTTGTTCTGCAGTAATTTCTGTTTATCTGAATTAGTTATTGTTTACCTTCCTTCCAGTTTTAATTTCGACAGGACGGAGGAGAGAATAGAATAGCTGCATTATACTATAGTTAGTTTGTAAAGACAAAGAGAGGTGACGGTAATGCGACTAGCGCTACCTCCTTTCTCTTTCACTTGGTGGTAGCCTAATAGTAACATTAGTAATACTAGTAGTAATAGTAGAAGCAAGCAGCAGCAGCCAAGCGTTCTCTATGTAATAGCTTCTTAGTATGATGTAGCATTGATACAAGCTGAACCAAAACAAGACAACCAAATGAGAAGAGAGTGTTCCATGATAATACAACGTTCCCTTTCGTTACTATGTAGTGTAAACATACATAATACATCACAGAAGGACCTACCGGTCAATAATATCATGCTAAACTAAGTGTAACCTTATCTAGTCAACATTTTATAAATTAAAATTGTAAATAATAAATGTTAAATGCAACCAACGAATCATAAACAAAGAATTTTACAATTAATTTTAGTCTATAAAAAAATTATTAATTGAAAAATATTAACAAAATATAATTTTCTAAAGCAAATTATTTTTTTCTTTATCATCTGGAACCGTTTACATATATACGAATATTAAAGAAAATCATTTATGAAAACAGGATTGCTGAATTTCGCTGAATTACACATTCAAATTTGAATTATTTACTCCATAACTGATCACAATAATCAAACAAAACTAACAGATACGATTTCCTAAATTGGCCCATTGGGGGCTTTGATCTATAGTTCGTAGACAAAAGGAAATCAAAAAATTATCAACAAATATAAAGTAACAGGATACAACCGTTTCAATACAAATATCTTCGTTGATTCACAAGTTTGTAATCCCTACTAAATATACAAAATTTTGTATTAAATTGAAACATCAATATAAAGACAGGATATTTAATCATTAAAAAATTATAGACTTTTTTCATTCAAACTTAATAAATCATACAAATTCAAAAATATGAACAAAATAAAGACATGCTAAAATAGTGATCTCATTTAAAACACCCGTGATGGTATGCCATAGGGCGATTTCCTCAAACATAACAAAAAACTGAAAATTTTACTTATTAACATGAAACCTGTTGTGTTTATTACATGATCACAAAAAAATCAACGAACTTTCCCAAACAAATTCACAACTGCTTCACAAGAAATGAGCCTTTTAACAGATATACAAAAACACTATTTTAAAAACACATTTCTCCTGGCCTACAAACTGTAGAACTTGCTTCCCCAAAATTATAAAAGTATACGAAATTTCATAAAGTTTAAAGCTGAATTACAAAAATGGCAGGTTAGCATCGATAGAGAGCAGGCAAACAAAATGATTGAATTTTTAAATGTGTGAGCTCGTATCTTGGTATTTTGATTCTGGACGACCTGGTGTTTGAAAAAAGACACAATAGACTGATCTCAAAATTGACAATGACATTAAAATTGTCGGTTTGAAAAAACTTTTGATTTACAAAACCGTTTCAAACCAGTCCGGACTTACGGTATTCAGTTATGGGGCGCATCCAGTAAATCAAATATACAAATAATTCAGGGTTTTCAGTTTAAGGTCTTCCGAGCTCTAAGAGCTTTGCCCTAGTACATGAAAAACTTATTCATGAAACAACTTCTATTAAAGAACAAATTTTAAATTTTATTGTAAAATATGCCCATAACAGCAGGTGGAGTGTTAAATTATTTGCACTCGATCTGCTAGTTCCAGGAATATAAAAACTAGTTCTGTTTCTTATCACATGGTCAGCCAATTATATACTGAAGCATTAAGGACAGAAGAGGTAGAGGTGTAAAATACATTAGTCAAGAGTTATCTCCTCTTAGAGTAATGAATTTCATTATACAGCCGGAATCTATGGTGAATGAAGTGAGGGTATCATTTGCAGTGCGAAAAGTAGATATTTTTCAGAGGGCCTGGCAAGCTGATAAGCATTCTTTTCCACTCAGTGAGGAAGGCATTGATAAACCAATTCACTCCTTGGTTTACTTAGTAGCCTAAAGCCTCTAGAGGTTCTAACCAACCTATCGGCTGATGACCTAAAGAAACTATAAAAAATGAGGAAACGCTTGAATATAGAAAAATTATTTGGCAACAATACAAAAATTAAAATGGAGGCACCTGATAGTCTTATTTGTTTAGTAACTTATATTACTTATATTGTTTTTTTAAAGTTAGCATCATTATTTTATTGTAGCCTAATATATATATAAACCTGTGAACAGTGTTCATTATTTTTTATAAGGTATCTGCAATGGGAAACCTTGCATGATAATTATCTAAATGACAATCTACTTATCGGTCTATAATAAAATAGATAAACCTGTAAATAAAAAATATATTTACCCATCCTATGACAGGAGAAACCATAGTTGTATGTATTAATTTTCCACCTTTACTTCCATTTATATGAATGAACGTAAATATAATTTAGTTTAAGGTTAGTCATAAATGTAAATAACTTTTTGTAAATAAATTATTATTACAGTATTATCATTATTAAGAAAGAATAATCCTAGGGTAGAATGAACTAACTACCAAATTCACGAATATCTGAAAATGGTGTTTTGTTAACCTAGGTAAATGTTGTAAGCTTTCTTAGGACAGAGTGAATTAGATTTTCAAACTATCTGAGAGAGAAATTTTCGTTCAATTTTAACTTGCAAGGGTAATTTTTATTTTTATTTTATTTTTCCTGGGGAAAATGTACACCAAAGTCAACGAAGTTCGGTTGTTTCTTTTTTAATTATGAGAATATTGTTTAACTTTAAACTAAAAAACTACCAAAGAAAATAGAGGGAATGCAAAAAATTTACGAAAGCCTTACTTTTGATTTGTAAACAGCTAAAAATTGTTATACATAATTCATATCGATGAACACTCAACAACTGATTTCGAAAAAATAAGAATTTTCACTTGGTTCACTTTGGCATAAGATCATCCTTTAAAGTTATAGTTGTTTCTGAATAAAGACAAAAAATTAATAAATAAAAATATGAAATAAACTTCTTAACTCAACTGTTTCTACTGCTAATTCAATTTTTTTTAAATTAGCAAGATAAAGTAATTTTAACTAACAAGAAGTAACAAAGTTCAGTGTTCTCCTTCTTCCACACATGCTCATTAATGTTGATTCAATTTCAGAGATTTATTTTCATTCCCTAACTAAAAGCACTTGAATTATCCATAGGGACATCAATCTTTTAAATGGATAAGGCACAATCTATGGAGCACTCCGCACATCAATCAATGTTGTTCGAACATGAAATTAATAAGGCGTATTGTTTAGTTATCAAAACTCCTTGGTACACTACAAAAATAAAGATGCAGTAATAAAAATGAACTATAATGAACGTTGGTATTCATCAGAGTTCATTTTCATTTGTCCGTCTACTTGGACTTAATAGTTTTCTTTTCATGATCCTTTGAACTCTCAGACAACGTTCAATTTTGAAGATTTCTATAATTTGTCGTACTTGTGTATGTAATGATTTGATTCATCTAATATCAAATTTCCAATAATTTATTGATTAACTTATAATAGAAATCGTCAATAAATGAACACGGTCACAGAGGTCAAAGGATTATAAAATGAAAAATATTATTTGATTAACTTCGAAGACAGGATACGTTCAGATGGACCTACAAATATTTTCTCATAAATACTAATCAGTAAAATTATCTCTACAGTAAACTAATTATTTAACTTTCAAAAGACTTCGTTTGAATTTTTTTTAAACTCCTATCAAATTCATTTTAATCTAATGATCTTAATTTTTCATTCATCTCCTATAACAATATTTTTTTTTAAACAGTGTGTCCAGAGAGTATGTATGGTTACTGTAAATAACTTTGCAGCTAAAGATTTGTTCATGAAAAATGAAATATAGAATATCCGCTCACATAAAGGAATTAATTTAAATCATTCAGATATGGAAGTCTTAAATATATTATATATAAATTTTTTTTTATTATATATAAATTGGAATAAATATATTTTTACTTTCTCTTGCCTATATGAATATATAGAAAGGTAAATATTGTGTTCTTGTCGATTTTTCAAAATTCAGTTTTCACCGGATATACTACACGTTTTCAGACTCCCTGAACCCAAAAAAAAATGTTTGTATGTGTGTGTGTGTTTGTGCGTATGTGAACAAAATGTCTCAAGAACGGAATATCGTACGTACAAAGTTGAAACTTAAGTTAGGGCATACTAGAGGACCCGACACGAACACTTCCACCAAAATCGGTCAACCGGAAATAGTAGTTTATTCATGCCATTTTTCACTTTTCTGCGATTTTATCAAAAAGGCTCCAACGATTTTTTTTAAATCGCCTCATTCATTTTAGTTTTTATGCTCTACAAGATAGGGTAGGCGTCATGTCTGCTCAAATTCTTCGAGAGGCTGTTCTCTCGTAGAAAAAAATGGTTTTTAAGATTGTGGCCTTATAATGCATTTTACAGAAAAAAGTAGGCTATATAATAAAATATGTAGACAATTTAAAAATCTACAACTTTTATTTCAACTATTTTTTTGTATAACGCTTAATTTAGCGGTAATTTTTGATTTCCTGTTGTTGTTTTTCATGAAAATCTGTAAAAAATGAATTTTTTAAGATTTCGACCGTAGTATGCATTTTACGACAAAAGTGTACATCATCAAATTTATAGGAAATTAAAGGATCTACAACTTTTATTTAAAGCATTTTGCTCTACAGAGTCTAGTTTAGCGTGAAAGACTGATTTTCCGTGTTAAGCCAAACTAAGGTTGATTTTCATTTTGCGTCTTTCACTCATGATTAAAATTAGGTTACGTTTTATGAGATTTTTTTTTATTTTAATGTTTTATTACTAATTTTAGATATATTGTTCATTATTTGCATTGGCAAGAGAAATTCGTGAGTGTTTTACACCAGATTTTTAAGATTGCTTTTGTATAGTGTTTTTGTATAGTTTTTTAGACATTTATGGAAGCTCTTTTTGTGACCCGAGCAGTATTCTTTCACAGTAAACTTTTCACCTTTCTCCGTCTATCCAGTGTTTGCTTTATTCTACGTGCAAACCCTTGAAATTAGTAATCAGCTGTCTAAATTTGGTTCAGTCCATTATATTTTTCGGTTTATTACAATTTTCTTGAAATTCGTTCTGTCTTCATTATACCATTTATGCGACACCTCAGGCCTATTATTTGAGTCACAAAATTTTGTTTTAATATCATCCAGTCTGTGCAGATCTCCGTAGAATTTTAATCTTAGTTTTCTGATCAGTTTTATTAACCATTCGTTTTTATTTTTCGTTCTTCTCATAATATAACCTGTACTATCCATCTTTGAACCCGTTACCTTGCGATGAATTTTTCTCTTAAATTTCACTGCTGCTTCTGATAAGCTTTTCCCGTAATTCTAATTCATCGCACTTTTGAACGAAGATTTCTCCTTGTTTTTCCTTTTTTCCACTTTAATCTGTCTGTTTCCAATTACTACCACTATTTTGCCAATCTTACTCTGAAATCAGGCCATCTTCTTAGAGATCTACAGCTCTTTTATACCTATTTTTGGTAACCACACCATTGTCTTCTTCCTCCACTTTCTGTTGGAATAAATTCTTTTACCGTATATTTCAAAATAACTTAATATTGTAGCCTACGATTTTAAGTGACTAAAACATGTTATGTTTTATGGAACATTTTTTTAAAATTCGTTTGGCTTGCCACATACTCTACAAAAAGAAGGTGAGAGTAATTAAAATTATAGTCTAATATTATCCTTATTAGATAAAGAAGAATTTGTGAACATTTATTGTCAGTAAAATGTAAAGATTTGCTACAATAAAAGTTTAACAGTTAAATTAATAAAAAAGGGTGTTAGCTTTAGTTGTGCCCATAAATTACTCATAAACAAACCAACAAATACATACACACGCACGCGCAAAACCGGGTATGTGTTATTTTCGTAATAAGCTAATTAACATTACCGGTTTCCCATTTACAACATAGAGGTAAGCCTAATACGTATTCAGTCTAAACACGCTATGTTCTTCAGCATTGCTTAGTCCTACGATTAACACACACCAAATATTCCGCTATAATTGACAACGACAGTAAAAAAGATTTCGTATATTGGTACAAAAAATAGAATCACCATTTCTAAAGTAATTAAAATCTTTACTTTAAAAATCTCATTACTTTTTTTTGTAAATAAAGAAGAAAAAATTATTTCACTAAATACCAATCAGTTAATGTTATAAATAACTTGTTCTCAATGTCATTCTTAAAATTTTTGCATTCTTTAATACGTCTGAAGAGCATTCCATTAATACTCCAACAGAAAGTAAATTTAAAACAAGATTTCACGGTAACTTATTGAATTTGCGAAATCAGTTTTTTTCTAAGTTAGCCTATACATAACAAGTAGGCTACGATTAAAAGTTCTTGTCCCATTTATTTTCATTGTAGTTAGGCCTAATATAATTTTTTTTTAAATAATTTCGTTGATGTAAGTTTAAATGAGGGTTACTATAGCATTTAAAGTTTTTAGTATTATACTGTGTGATTTAATCGTGTAGCTTAACTGGTTAACCCTTTCTGTGCCGAAACAATCTTTAAAAGTTTGATCTAAAGCCATTTAATTTGAATAAGGGCGTACAAAATGTACCAGCCCTTATTTCGAAAACCTGCAGGCTCAAGCCTACCATTGTCAACCAAACTTTTCAACATTACAGAAAAATCAAATTTCCCGTCAAAAATTATTAAAAAATCTGGTGTGAAACACTCACACAACTTTCTCTTTCCAATGCAAATAATTAACAATATAATCTAACATTAGTAATAAAACATTAGAAATAAACAGCAAAACTAACCTCAAAAACATAATCTTATTTTAATCACGAGTGAAAGACGCAAAATGAAAATCGAACTCAGTTCGGCTTAAAAATACGGAAAATCACTCTTTCACACTAAACTAGGCTCTGTAGAGAAAAATGCTGTAGATAAAATTTGTAGATCTTTTTGTTTCCTATAAAATTAATTATATACACTTTTGTCGTAAAATGCATACTAAGGCCGAAATCTTTAAAAAATCGATTTTTCACATGTTTTCGTGAGAAAAAACAGAAAATCGCTAATTACCGCTAAACTAAGCGTTATACAAAAAAAATGTTTGAAATAAAAGTTGTAGAATATTAAATTTTCTATAAATTTTATTATATATGTTTTTGCGCTAAAATGCATATTAAAGCCGCAATATTAAAAAACCGATTTCTTTACGTGAAAAAGTCTCACCGAGAATTTCAGCCAACATGGCGCCTACCCTATCTTGTAGAGAATAAAAAATTGAATAAACCAAGCGATTTAAAAAAAATCGTAGGACCCGTTTTTTAGAAAATCGCAAAACAGTGAAAAATGACACGAATAAACTACTACTTCCGGTTGACCGATTTTGATGAAAATGTTCGTGTCGGGTCCGGTAGTAGTATGTAGCTTAAGTTCTAAATTTCAAGTTTGTACGATATTCAATTCCTAAGATATTCTGTTCACACACACACACACACACACACACACACAGACCAATCGCTGAAAACATATTTTTTGGGTTCAGGGGGTCTGAAAACGTGTAGATCTGGTGAAAACTCGATTTCGATAAATCGACATGAAAACAATACTTTCCTTCCTGTATATTCATATAGGCAAGAGAAAGTAAAAACTACACAAATAAAGACCAGCTAAAAATATTAACAATTAACATTATAAATAATAAAAAAATTTAAAAAAATAATAATATAATAAAAAAATAATAAAAAAAATTTACATACACTTAAAAAAAATCATTTAAATCACACATCTATGTATAGTAAGTTGATTAACCAAGATATTTGAAACTTTCCTCGTTCCTTTGGAAACCTTGAAACCTAACTGAAAAAAAGTTATATTTTTGCCATTTACCTCAAAATAATAGTGTTTTGGTACCATTTCTTGGAAATTATTTAAGATATATTTTATATAAACTTTGTTCTTAATACTTCTCTTTGGCTCTACAAGGTAAAGCAAGTAAATGTATAATTACTTATAAAGATTTAATGCAAAATATACAAAATTTCATGAACAATTCTTACAAATTAAAACTTAATGTAAGTTAATTAAAATTTATAAAAAAATCTTAAATTCCGTAAAACAAAAGATATTTAGTAGTTTAAATTTCAGAAAAAAATATGCTAAATTACTTGGTTTTTTTACTTAAAGCTCTCTCTACCTTATTTAACATGTTTTAAAATACAGACATACCTGAACTATTAGTACCTAAAGTTTTTTAGACAAGAAAAACCCAAATTTTCATTTTTCAAAATGTAGTTTTAGCTCTATTGAAAACAAGGTTGATAGACAAAACATTTGAAAGTATTCAAGGTACTTAACCTACTAATATAATGTAAATAAAACAACCTTGTGAAATTGTGTCTTCCGATATTAAATGAGTCTGTAAAGTAGTACACTATTGTAATACAATTTTTAATTTCCCCGGTAAATTTCATTCATCATGAATTAAAAATATTGAAATTTTTACAAGATAATGAAACAGAACGTAACACAATATGTTGCTGTCTAGTTATCTTGTGTTCTTTTCTTTTTAGATGTCTAGATCGTGGGAACTATTGTCCAGTGTAAAGTAAAAGAACCTTTTGGACACCATCCAAGAATTTAGTTTAAAACAATGTAATGAATACGTTATGTTTATAAAACAGTGTTATATTTAGATTTAAAAATTACTCAGATTTCGTTTTGCGGCTCTTATTATGGAACTTGTTTAAAAGAAATACATAAGTATTGTAACGTTAAAATTTCTAAGAATTTATTGTTTATTATTGTAGTATTTATTTTGATCCAGGTGGTTGTAATGTTTTCTCCTGTTGTTGTTGTTTAGGTCATCAGCCGAAAGGCTGGTTTGAACCTCTAGAGGTTTTACTAAGTAAAACAAAGAGTGAGGTGGTTTACCATTGCCTTCCTCACTGAGTGAAAAATTATGCTTATCAGCATGCCAGGCCCTCTGAAAAGCACAGATTTTCTACTCTACAAATGACACCTTCACTTCATTCACCACAGGGTCTGGCTGTATAATGAAATTCATTAATTTCAGAGGTGACACCTCTGATTAGTGATATGTAGCTTTTTTTACTTTCTCTTGCCTATATGAATATATAGGAAGGAAAGTATTGTTTTCATGTCGATTTTTCGAAATCGAGTTTTCACCGGATCTATACGTTTTCAGACCCCCTGAACCCAAAAAACATGTTTTTAGCGATTGGTCTGTGTGTGTGTCTGTGTGTCTGTGTGTGTGTCTGTGTGTGTGTGTGTGAACAGAATATCTCAAGAACGGAACATCGTACGAACTTGAAACTTGAAACTTAAGTTACATACCACTACCGGACGCGACACGAACATTTTCATCAAAATCGGTCAACCGGAAGTAGTAGTTTATACGTATAATTTTTCAGTTTTTTGCGATTTTCTCAAAAACTGGTCCTACAATTTTTTTTAAAATTGCCTGGTTTACTCATTTTTTTATTCTCTACAAGATAGGGTAGGCGCCATGTTTGCTGAAATTCTCGGTGAGGCTGTTTTCACGTAAAAACGTTGTTTTTTTAAGATTACGGCTTTAATATAAATTTTAGCGCAAAAACTTATATAATAAAAGTTGTAGAGAATTTAAAAACCTACAACTTCTGTTTCAAACATTGTTTTGTATAACGCTTAGTTTAGCGGTAATTTGCAATTTTCTGTTTTTTTTTCTCACGAAAACGTGAGAAAAATCGATTTTTTTAACATTTCGGTCTTAGTATGCATTTTACGACAAAAGTGTATATAATTAAATTTATAAAAAATTAAAAGATCTACAACTTTTGTTTAGAGCATTTTTCTCTACAGAGCCTAGTTTAGCGTGAAAGCGTGATTTTCCGTATTTTTAAGCCAAACTGAGTTCGATTGTCATTTTGCGTCATTCACTCATGATTAAAATAAGGTTATGTTTTTGAGGTTAGTTTTTGTTCATTTCTAATATTTTATTACTAATATTAAATTATATTGTAAATTATTTGCATTGGCAAGAGAAAGTTGTGTGAGTGTTTCACACCAGATTTTTCTTATTAACAGTTAAGAATTATTCACAAACAGTTTAACAAAAACTTTTAGTAAATGTGTTAAAAATGTAGAATATATTGAAGAAGACAGCACTCAGCAGCTTTGCTTCCGTGTATCGTTTGGTTATAAGTGATTAAGGGTTTCTTCTTGGGCCCTGACAATGTACAACATTTCATAAATACGGAGAATGATGTAGTTTCGTTTTAAAATTGATGGACGAGGAAAATAAAGATATGAAAAGTAGAGAATGAAGACGTGATACGTAAAAAAAGAAAACATAGTAGATCTTCCATTTCGGTTTACCTGATGAAAAATGTTTAACCATCCTTTCAAGATTAAAAATACAAAATTATGTTACGAATGGTTAACTCTAAATTCTCAATAAACTTAACCTTAATAACACTGATTAATCTAAAGCTGGGCTTTTAAAATTAAAGCAATTAAAATATTTATAACGTAATTCGTTTTTTTGACACTTTTAATTGAAATTTAGTATCTGTTATTAAATTAATATAACAATTTCTAAATGTGTAAACAATTTACAAAACTTTATTTACTTGAAGGAGCGTACAGTCATCACCACAGTCCTACAGTTGGCCAAGAAGATCTCTTGGCCAGAGGCGCTTCAAACGTCTGCGCTGAGTACCCGGTATCGCCCTAGTGTACATGTTTTGTAGTGCGTTCGGAAAGTCGCTGTGCACTGGAATTGTGACTATGGATTTATGAAAATATGTATAAAGAAATGACTAAGCATTTTGGAAAAAAATTTATTCAATACCTTAATTACATTGTTAAACCGTGATTACATTGTTTATAGAAGGTGTTCGAAATGACCTCCATTGGCATCAATACAGCATTGCACTCGTTTCATTTTGTTTGCAAACACCTTTCGCAACTGTATAAAACGTTATGCAACGTGTTTGGTGAACGAATAATTTCAAAGAATTTGTGGCCTGCAAGATCTCCTGATCTGACTCCCCCCGATTTCTTTTTATGGGGTGCGGCGAAACAAACTGTGTATCGGAACAGACCACACACGATTGACGAACTTAAAGCCGCAATAACGGCATACATTCAAGGAATCACTGTTCTTCAGTTGCGAAAGGTGTTTGCAAACAAAATGAAACGAGTGCAATGCTGTATTGATGCCAATGGAGGTCATTTCGAACACCTTCTATAAACAATGTAATCACGGTTTAACAATGTAATTAAGGTATTGAATAAATTTTTTTCCAAAATGCTTAGTCATTTCTTTATACATATTTTCATAAATCCATAGTCACAATTCCAGTGCACAGCGACTTTCCGAACGCACGGTATGACAGGGTTGTCATGTAGTTCAAATTTGTCATGCATCGTCTTGTATAGTTGTTTCGCGACATCAATTACGTATGGCATTTGTAAGTCTTTATGCAAAATCGATTTTGTGATGTAAAAGGGGCAAAATGTATTCTAAATTGTGTTTTGAATGGATGACAGATAAGAAGTAAAAATTTTGGATAAAGTTATTTTAGTACTACTACATATCTCAGTATCTTCAGTTTAAATAAAGTATTTTCAGTACAACTAACATATTCTAGAGATTTCTTATAGAATACAAAGAGTAACTTCAGATAATGATAAACAGTTATCTCAGTTATTATCAAAATTTTCTCAGTACAAGTCTTCACTTATAAAATATTTTCATTATAGACTAATTCAGTGACTTCAAATTATATTTACAACCGATAATTATAGATGTAAAGTGTGCAGGTTATGTTAAGCGTTTTCTCAAAAATTTTCATTGGTATTTTGATATTAGGCCTAAGTTATTTTTATTAAAAAGATTAATGAAATTTATTTTCTTTCAAATTTAAAAATCTGACTTTTTTATTCTGTCATATTAAATTTGTTTTCATTAACTTTTTTTAAAAGTTCAATAATTATTAATTTTGATTTTCCTTAACGTACAAAATAGTTTTCCGGAGAAAGGTAGAATGCGTAAAAGGCATTTGTTTTTTGAATAGATTATGTAGGCCTATATAACCTGTAATAATGTTTTATTGTTTCATTTCTAGTTATAACGTATGTAGCAAATAACTAATGCAACATTTTAGTATTTATATTAATAAATAAGTTATTAATATTGATAATTTGATAAATTTCCGCATTTTTAAAATAGGTAGAAAATATTTTACCGTGAATCCACATACTCTTTCTCAAAGATAGTCTCAATATACGGAAAAACTACACAGACCTACTTTTTTTTTTTTTTTTTTTTTAACTTTAATAACTTTATTTGCAACTATATACGAAGATACAACGAGCAAATTAGATGACAGTAAACAAAGGATGACAAGGAAAAAAAAATAAAAATAAATAAATGAAAAAGAACAGTGATACCCATTGGTATATGTTCTATGAAATAAAGTTCATGATACATGAATGATAAATAACAACATAAGAACAAAAGAAGAAAGAAAAATAAAATAAATCACTTTATAGAAGATCTCTGGCCCATTGACGTTTCAACCTGCGCTGCGGATTTCCTGGTAGTGATGCATCCGATAGTTCGGTGATTAATTCGTTGGGGTGATCATGCAATTTTCTGTGAAAAACACTGTAGCTGGACTTAACTACTTCACTTATGAACGGAATATTAAGGTCGTCATGTAGAATTTTGTTGTTGACATAAAAAGGTGCGCAGGTGATTAAACGTAGGCATTTTGACTGAAAGGCTTGTAATTTTTGTAGATTGCTCGGTTTAGCTGACCTACTTAAACTAAAATTTTAAAAAAATTAATGCATCAAACTTTTGTATTGATATCTTTAAACTAGTCTGATTGAGATGACTTTGATGACACTGCAAGATTTTGTAATTTAAAAAAAACAGCAACAAATTGGTTTTTCCAAACTTACAGCCTTGAAGTAGGTAGGCCCTACATTACAGACACTCTACATCAGTATAACCTATAGGCTAGACTGAAATAGAAATTTAATAATTAAGAATTATTCATGAGGCGATTCGTAAGAGTCGTGGGAACTAACGCTAAACTAGAAAACAAATATATTTTTAAACATTACAGATTATTTACATGTATAGCCTAAGACTATAGTAGGCCAACTATAATACTTTATTCTATTATGTTAAATTTACAAATGAATCATTCATTTCAAGAAAGCACATAAGGGATTTATGAAATCTAAATTTCAATTAAAAATTAAATTGGATGATCTTTTGAGGTTTAAGCTCTACTTTCAAGTGAAAGAGGCTATAGGCCTACAAATTTTCTATGCAAAAATATGTTTAAGGGAGATGACTAGTTTGTGACGACTTCGACGACGAAGAACGGAATAGTCCTATTCTCCATAAAACTATTCTCTAATAAAACCAATATTTTTCTTTCTAAAGTTAGGAATTTAAATTTCTATTATTGCAAAAAGCTAATTTAAGTCACTAATGTAAATTAGTGAAAAATAAATGAATATTTTTACTATTGTACAACACAATTTTCTTCTGGTTTAACAACGTATTTTACAGAAAACAACGTAAGTTACAATTTTACTCCAATTTATTTCAGAAACACCTTTAGTCTAAATTTTCAATTTTTTTTTTAAACTAGTGGCTTCTTTAAAAAGACAAAAAATTTTACATTTTATATTAAAGTGGACAGTCTCTATTTTATTGCTTTTTATTGAAACTTAAAAATTAGCAGTTTTTTAATTTTTCCAAAAGTTAGTTTTTTGACTTACGAGCTTTTTGCAATGACAGATTCAAATTACAGTAGATTGGTAATTACAGTATAAATGTTGGCAATATATTCACAACTTAATCTGGTCTTTCCAAAACATATTAGTTATTGGGCTACAGTAACAGACATCACTTTCAAAAACCACATGCCAATTTTTAAAACTGTAGCTTTTTAGAAAGTTATAAAAATACTTACTCCATTAGGTTAGTCAACTACGACCATAAAAAAAGCGTGGCCCAGTTGCTGTGGGTTGAAATCAGTTATAGGCCTATTAGAATAATCCTTGGATCAGTCAAAGATGAAAATGGTCATGCACATTAGATAACAAAAAATCTGATCAAGAAACCAGCACTATCTTGAAGAAACCATCGAAGAGAAACCAATAATTAGAAGATAAATAAGGTTTCCGGGACTCATAACCGGGACAGATTATAACAGGACATGAAAAAATATCTAAAAAGAATGCATGAATACAAAAGCAGATTAGGAATACAAAACCAGATTAAAGAAATCAACTAATGACATGGAATAAACAGGAATGGGAATAAAACATAATACAAAAAGACCCTGCTGAATCTAAACTCAAAACAAGGTCAGAAGAGTTTAAACAATTACAATCAGAAAATAAATTAAGTAGAGATCGCGTATTATCAAAGAGGGAAGATCCACCTGAAAGGGAAAATGTACGAGACGAAACCTTGGGATCAATAATGTATTTTAACTTAAAGTAGGCCTATTTTAACTATAACGACTAACTGTCACATTGTCGGGACACACACTAAACTTTACGGTAGTTACCCTATTTCCATCCGGTAGGAGAAAATTTCGAAATTTAGATAATATTTTACTTTTACTAGATGTTACTTGGAGAATTCGTGTGCCAATTTTCATAATTGCAGTCTTGAAAATTGTAGAGAATACTGATGGGGTGTGTCCTGGAAGACTTATGCTTTTGTCCAATCGTAGCCTATTTTAGGAATAGGTACCAAGTACACCGGAAAACTACGTGGTACCCAGAGTCAGTTACAAGAAAGTTACCAATTATACGTGCATGGTTAATAGCGTAAACAGTGATCTTAAATGCTATAATATATCTGCCTAACTTATCCGGGATTCGAAACCGGAATTTCCGCTTTAAATTTTAGCATTTTGTAGTGCTCCAAATCACCACACCACAGATATTTTGAACAATATTTTTTGTTTACTACCTTGTTTACAACAAACAGAATAGACAGGGAATGTAAGAACATAGAGTAACGCACTATTAACGAATTTACAAGCCAACACCGATCATTTGTTCTTTTCAATAATTGGCATATGTATTCCTAAACTGTTAAACTAAAAATCACTCAGTAATTCAACAAATTTAAAAGTGTACGTTTTAAAAAATTAAATATCTAAACAAGAATAATTTAAGGACAATGCCCTTACGTTTAATTAATTTAATAAAAAATCTGCAACACAAGCTTCGCACGCTTTCTCATGCAATTTGCAATAATAATCAAATACCTAGGTACAGAATGTAGCTATCATACAGTATTATTTATTCAGCAAGACACGTTCATGCGTGATTTGAAATTAACAATAATTTTAGTTTTCTTTTGTTTCCTGAATATGCACAGGATTTCTTTCTCCAATAATCTATAGGCCTAAGCAAATAAGTAATAAAGCATCTTTTTTATTATCATAGTAATAAAAGTAATAAAAGTGTTCATAGTTCTTTTAAATACATACGGCTTCTCTAAATTTTTTCTAATTAATATGTGTTAATACATAAATTAATAATTATTGTTTAGGCCTCTTCCGTGGTGTAATGGTTAGTATGCTAGACAACAAAGCGAAAGGTCCCGGGTGCAATTCCAGTTTTGTATTATCAAGAGTTGCCCATAACAGACAGGTGGAGTGTCAAATTATTTACTCTCA
Source organism: Catonia carolina (assembly GCA_035578175.1). Lineage (NCBI taxonomy): Eukaryota > Metazoa > Arthropoda > Insecta > Hemiptera > Achilidae > Catonia > Catonia carolina. Next base: position 32,633,413 of record JAQMRL010000001.1, read on the forward strand.
ATCTGTTAGTTGCAGGGCTAAAATAAATAGTTCTGTTTCTTGTCACATGGTCAGCCAATTGAATGACTGAATCGTTTAAAACCGAAGAGGTAGAGGTGTAAAAGACACTAATCAGAGTTATCTCCTCTGAAAGTAATGAATTTCATTATACAGCCAGACCCTGTGGTGAATGAAGTGAAGGTGTCATTTGCAGAGTGGAAAATATGTGCTTTTCAGAGGGCCCGGCATGCTGATAAGCGTACTTTTCCATTCAGTGAGGAAGGCAATGGTAAACCACCTCACTCCTCGTTTTACTTAGTAAAACCTCTACAGGTTCAAACCAGCTTTTCGGCTGATGACCTAAACAACAATTATCGAGAGGAACAGAGGTTGATTTTCATTTAACCATGCACTTCACTCATGATTAAGTTTAGGTTATGTTTAGTCTATAATTTTTTATTGTTAACTTACTCATGGTTAAAAATAGGTTTGTTTTTTTATTAAGTATATAGGTAAGTTATATTGACAAGAGAAAGTCGTGTGAGTGTTTTACACCAGATTTTTTTTCTTTATTTCGATTATAAACATGGACTAGATTACATTTACTTTCTTGCACTGTAGCCAGAGAAAGTATTCCGTTTCATAACATAATTAGGGTCTAATTGTAATGAATGATAAGCGATTAACATAAACTTTTATGGCAAATACATAGCCTAATGACAATAGGTGTCTGATAAGTGGTTTAATGTACACAGGAAGTGCCTTTAAAAGGTTGGAATAATATGAAAAATATATAACCAGTTGCAGATCAGCCTAATTATTTTGGGAATGAGTGAAAAAAACAACAAAGAAAGAATTTTGAGAATGTGGGAATGCCCAGTAGTGGCCTATATCTTATTTACAATGTCAGTACAAAAATAAAATAGAGAAAAATACAAGAAAATGTAAGGTAGGTATTATTACTGCCAAAACTCTTAAACAGTCACCTTTCTTACTATACATTTAAATCTTACAAAAATTATTTTTTATATTAGAAAATAAACTGATTTACTATTATTTTATTGTAGTCTAAATTACTTTAATTCTTTTATACTAGGTATAACTTGTAGCTTACGTAATGGCTAACAAACGTCTCTATATTTTTTTGTCCAACTGATGAACATTAATGCTAACAGGGATCATGAAGATAGATAAAAATAAGTGATGAAAAATGCCACACCTGAACGGAAATCAAACCAAGTATCAAATAGGTATCTTACTAAAATTTAGACTACTGGATTTTTAAAACAATGAGACAATTTAATATGTATACTTTAAAATTATAAGCAATCAGATCAAAACTATTGATTCAACTTTTTTTTTATTTACAAGAGTAGGCTAATCTAAAAAAAATGTTAAAATGAAACTATCAAATTATTTTTCGTATATTATTTAATTAATTTCAGGAATAAAAATAAACATGAAAACGAATTAAAATGAAATTTAAAATTTATTGGTAACTTATCCTCAAAACTCTTTTAAAAATAAAATTTAGAGTTGATTTCCTTTAAAAAAAATAATTTAAATCAAATAGGCCTATTATACATTTTAGTTTTATTAAAAATACTAGAAAAATATATTACTATTATTAATTAAAATAATATGGAAATAAAAAATGAAATAAACTCCGCGTCGTTAAACTCACTAGTCCTTAATATTAAAATTTATTTGGAGACTTCAATGTTGGGTTAAGAAAGATTTCTAATAAACATTACTTCTACAGATCGATAAATTTTTATTCAATTAATTTTTTCAATCGGTTGTACAATCTCTATGTAACCGCAAATTTTCTTATTAGTAAACAGTTATAAAATCACATTTTCTTAAATAGGTCTTTCTAAAACTTGTTACAAATATATATAATATTTATATGTAGCCTACGCCAACTAAAAGTGTCTACTGATTAAATTATGTAATATATTTATAACAACAGGTTTATTACATATATAAGTATATACACACAAGTAAAAATGTAACTTTTCTATCGACGTAAACATACATTCACGTAATTGAGTCTGAAAAAATTACTAAGTAAGAGAATGTGACCCAGTAAAAGCTGAGGGCGGAAATAACTTTATTTTGTTGCCTAAAAACAAGGAATTCTCTAAGTTATGAACAATAAACAAATACGTATGTTGACTTACTTGTTTTAGTTAATATACCAAAGTTAGTAAATATTTCTACTTTATTTTGTATAATTTTTTCCTAGCTTTTAAGTTATTTGTTTTATTAATTAGGATTTAGGCCTAATAATATATTTATTTATTTCAGATGATGAATAGCCAAAAAAGACTGTTAATAATTTTAGATCAACTTTAGAAATAAATTAGTTGCTTCTCTTTAAAATCATACATGTTTAAGTCACTTATCTTTTTTTTTAATCTGTTATTGTTTTATTAAAAATAACTTAAATCCATCGCAAGCTCAGTATAATCAAAATATACCCAACCAATAAAATTCATTAAACTCTAAATTTAACAAAAATCATACAAATCCAGACATTAAAACGCCAAACCTACCATGAAATTCAAGTTAAATATTTTTAAAAATGCTAGATTATGTATTTCACATGAAACACAATCGAGATTCTGCTACACTATGATTTAATTAATCGATAAATAACTTAATGATAAAAGGTTATTAATTTAGGATGTAATTGTAGCTGTTTCAACTAGACTAAATAAAGTAGGAATAAATTATTTCCTTAAAATTTGTCCAATTTTTTTTATGATATTAAAACATTTTAAGACAACAAAATATAAGACCTTAAGTGTCGGATAAGTGGTTTAAAAAAGTCATAAAGGATGTTAGAGAGAAAACTTGAATAAAGTGAGAAAATTTGATGGACTGAACCAAATTCAGACTGCTAATTACTGTCTTCAAGCGCTTTAATGAAAAACAAAAGAAAAACACTGACGGAGAAAAGGAAAATGATACAGTGAACGAATGCTTAGACTTTGGGCTTTAAAAAGAGCTTTCAGAAACGTCTAAAGTTACTTTACATGGTCTAAATTTAGCTCGGTAGGAAAAGAGCCCTGTTATCAACGTTTCAATATCTATTGTAACCTAAGTTTATGTAAACAGATTTTAATGTTGGGTTAGAAAATAAGAACTTTAACTGAGTAGTCAAAAATGTTTCTTCAATTACAATTACACTGTTATCAATCCGTTTAAATTATTTTACGAATAAGTTCACGGTAAAGGTATCCGAAATACCTTTATTCATTAGTAGCCTATTTCATAAATAATTATTTTTCCGCATCTTTAAAAAAATTGAGTTAAATAATTTTAGGTAATTTGCATAGGCTACTTTTTACGGTTTTTAAGTCAGATACGTATAAATTAAAAAAAAATTAATTTTGGGTTCAAAGTAACCTATGCAGCTACAGTTTTTAAATCCGATTTAAGTTCATTAAGTAAATTGATTTCGTAAAACTGAAACAAGATTATAGCTACTTAAATAATTTTAAAATGTTTTATTTACATTAACTATTAAAGTATAAGTAGTTAATAAAGTAGCCTATTAATAAGATTATTTTGAAAGAATGTCTTACATTTTAGTAAACCAATAGGATAAAGAAATATCATAATACATAAATGAAAGATTTACACTATTAGATGATATTAAAATATATCTTTAAGTTCTTTTTATAGCCTTTAACTTCTATAAAAGTACATAATTACATCAAATATTACAGCTAAAATGTTCAAAAATTTTATTAAACTTCTAGGCTACATTTAGACGATTACTAGTTACTTAAAAAAATTTTACAAATTTTTTTTGGTTTGCTATTTATTAAATAACTCAAGCAGAGCTAATAAAAACATTACAGGAAAGTATAAACATGAACATTTCAAAAGACCATATTATAGGATATTTAAACAATTTATAAAAAAAAAACTTCTTACTAAAAAAGGGAATGTGTACAATGTTAGAAAGAATTTTATTGCAGTACTTCCTACGACCTACGAAACTAATTAATAGATATACCTGAGGTAGTTATCAATCTCTTTGTTGTTTTATTTTTAAGAACTACACAAAAAATTTTGGGAGTAATTAAAGTAAATAAATAATGAATAATATTATTAAATAATATAATAATAATTGATTATTGTTTATATTATTACGTGTTTATTATGATTTGCAAATATACTTTCTATTTCACTTTCCTTTTTAAAAAATATCATGTTACAAACATAACAAATGTTAGCACAGTAATGTTCACCGACATATAGTGTTATATATGTAACATATAAAAGAATAAATAAATAAATCATATTCGTTACTTTATACCATTATTATGTGTATAATTTTCCATGGTTTCGCTTCCTTGATCTTTACAAGAAAACACCGGAACAGATCTTCGCTTTATTTTTTTTATATTATTATTATTATACGTTCAAATTTTTAACGATTATTTCCTTATATAAAATACTAAAAAATGTATCGATTTATTTATGTATTATTTATATATTTTAAAATATTTATAAAAATTAAAAATATTTTTGTACTTACGTGTAATAAAAATATTAAGATATCCAACGGGGAAACACACAGAACTACAGACACAGAGCCGGCCTAACTAGTAACTGTTTAACTTTCACTTCTACAGGAGGATATACCAATCGAACAGGTTTGTTAAGATAAGGGAAATTATTCAACATAAAAATTCCCTTTTATTTTTTTTTATTCTTTCGTTTTAACAACAACTGAGGGAAGGTTAAAGAATGTTTCTACCTTGAGAATTAATTTTTGAATCTTGTCAATGCCAGCGACTTCATTCAATCTTACAATGTCTATCTTTGTCTTCGGTTGTTTATCATTTATTTTCAACTCGGTATTTCCATCTTTTTCAATAGGTTTAAGTTGTAGACCTATCAATACAAAAGTTCATTATCATAATACATAAATATAACTTTTACTTTCTTGTATTGTACTATATTTAGTCCTACATTGGAAAAGATAATCGTTCTAATTTTAGTGGAATTTAGTTCTTCATTAAAGTTTAACCCTTAACTTAATAGGAATGACAACTTTTTTGTATAATCGGAAGGATATGTGTAAAAACTTTCCCATAACAGACAGGTGGAGTGTCAAATTATTTACACTCAATCTGTTAGTTGCAGAGCTAAAATAAATAGTTCTGCTTCTTATAATGTGGTCAGCCAATTAAATGACTGAATCATTTAAGAACTGAAGAGGCAGAGGTGTAAAAGACACTAATCAGAGTTATCTCCTCTGAAAGTAATGGATTTCATTATACAGCCAGACCCTGAGGTGAATGAAGTGAAAGTGTCATTTGCAGAATGGAAAATATGTGCTTTTCAGAGGGCCCGGCGTGCTGATAAGTGTACTTTTCCACTCAGTGAGGAAGGTAATGGTAAACCACCTCACTCCTCGTTTTACTTAGTAAAACCTCTACAGGTTCAAACCAGCCTTTCGGCTGATGACCTAAACATGTGTAAAAAAACTTTAGGGGTGAATTTTTTGTTTTAAATTACAGTTTTCTTAAAACTCTATACAAAATTTAGGAAGAAACTCGTGAACCACCATAACCCATTGATCTTAAATCTGGCTACGCAGACTCTCCCAAACAATCCAATAAGACGTCTAAAATGTCGATGAAGCCGGGACCTCGTCAGTTAACATAGTACTGTAATTGACTATCCATTAAAGTGTTTTAAATGCTGCACTTAACGCTACACTTATCTATTCACGTCGGAGTTCTGTCACTGGACTGTGTCTCCACTCACGTTTATTTACCATGTTAATGTTTTCCAAATTTTGTGTTATCACATTCACTGATTGTTTCCAACAGATTTTGAATTTCCTAAATAGAAAAAAAATTGCAGTTGAGCCTCCGTATCCGCGGGTAATTCGTTTCGAGATACGTCTCGAAACGCAATATTGTACTAATTATACTTATACTTACTTAAATGTAATATTAACTTATATTTATCCTTAAGGATAAGTTTCGGTATCATCCGCGATACGTCACGGATGCTACCGAACGCCTTACGTTTACCATTTTATTCCTTCCAAGAATGTACCATACAGTAGGTCTAGGATCTATATGTTTTAGCGGTGTACCGGGTCTACATTAGAGAATAGATTACAGTGTTAATGAATCGGTCATTTCAGAAAGCCCATAAATTAAAAAACTAACTTTTGGAAAAATTAAAAAACCTTGTAATTTACTACGTTTCAATAAAACATTATTAGAGACGTCATTTTTGTTCAGAGGGCTATCCCATTTAATACAAGATGTAAACTTTTATCTTTTCAAAGAGAAAAACTACTGTTTCTGTTTAAAAAGAAATTGAAAATTTTGACTTAACGTGTTTCTGAAATAAATTGGAGTAAAATGCTAACTTACGTTGTTTTCTGTAAAATATGTTGCTAGACCAAAAGAAAAGTGTGTTGTACAATAGTATTAATTTATTTATTTAATTAGTTTACGTTAGTAACTTCAAATTGGCGTTTTTAATAATAAAAATTGAAATTCTTACCTTTAAGAAAAAATGTTGGTTTTCAGGGTTTACATTCATCATCACCGTCACAAACCATAGATATCTCCTTAAAAAGATTTTTGCATAGAAACTTTTTATAGCCTTTTCCACGAGAAAATATAGCGTAAGCTTCAAAAGATCATCTTTTTCATGTATTAGGCCTAATTAGAAGGAAGCGTTTTATATCCTTAAGGATAAGCCTTTTCTTAGTGTTACCCTATATTACGGAAAATCATATTTGTGTGATTTTTTAGGGATTTACGTTCATTCAGTTAGTCCTAAAGTGCACTAAAAATGAGATGTATATTTTGAATTTATGGGCTTTCTGAAATGACTGATTCAAATGTACTATTACGTAAATGTGTTACTTATTATGAAATGCTGCCAAAAAAAAAAAAACATAAGTACGTACATTGTTCTGTACGTTGTTCATCATTGGGAAGAAAGTGAAAATTTCATAATGTAAATTTATACTGAAAATAACCGCAAACATCATGGACACCCAACATTTATCTGTTAAAATTTGTTTTACTGCACTGTAGTTTATTGTTTGTAAGAACCCACCAATTTTTTGTCTCTTGTCATTATTCAATGATGATGATGATGATGATAACAATGCCTACGAGAGAATCCGTGACTATTCACTTTCTGATTAACCATGAAACTTTTTTTTAGGATCGTCTTCTTTAGAAGATAGGGAAGGTTCAGTAGAATCCACCCCTCTGTCCGAATGATAGAAACTGATCTATATATTTGTTTGGTTTTTAATAAACAAGCCAAAAGCTGTAGCTATAATAGCACTAATCATATAATTTTTTCTAAAGACTCCCTCGACAAGTAGTGCGGAATTGTAAACCGCGGATAAGTGAAATCGTAGATACTAAATCAGCGGTTACGGGGGTCCGACTGAATAGTAAAACCTACGACAAGTATATTCTTTTATACAATAACTAGCAGAAGGGTTTTCTTTTTTCCAATGGACGATCTTTGTCCATTTTTTCATATGTTGACCTGTCACTTTAAATAAACGTAAGATATATTTGTTTCTGTTTGCGAGTGTCGTTTAAAATTGTCTAAGAGTAAGATAACGAGATGATTTTGAGTCACCGAGATGTGTAATTCGAGTCTTCTTTGGTATTTTTGAACTGAATGTGTTAATATTTTGTTGAATTGTACCAATGTTTAAACTTCTGTCTTGTATGCTGTTCTTTATGATATCTGCCAAGAATATACTGTGATTTTTTTGAGAAACTTTTACTGGAATAGAAAAAATCAATTTTTGTAATGCATCCTGCAGCTTGTAATTATTTGTTTTTTTTTAGGACATTTAAAGTCGAATCAACAGCTCGGTTATTAGTGACTACAGTGGGTTATGTAACGGAGGATTTTAGCTCATGAAAATTTCTAGACTCTAGATGGGAATAGAACAGGGATCTCCACGTTCTAGGCTAGCGCGCTACCACTACGCTACGGAGGCGGCCGAAATCAATTCTGTATTATAAATTTCATTAACCTTTTCTGCTGCCTTGATCCTTATGATCTACTTACATGTGTTTCGGTGGATCCAATATCATCAGAGTATATAAAATATCTAATGAAATTAATTTTTTTAAACCTACAGAAGAGATACTGCAACTTCAGTCGTATACCCCAGTCTATAAAAATCTTTTACTGGAGTCTTTACAGAATTTCAATATCTGGATGACTTGCTAAACCCAATAATTGGATCCTATACGTGAAAATTTGTTTGAGAATTCGTTTGTATACCTATTAAAAGTTAATCTTTAAATTGAATGTTGATCTACGTTGTACGTTGAATCTTCACCTAGTGCGTGAACAATGGTTTTTTCTTACTGCTACAGTACAATTTGTTAATTTTATTCGTAAAATGAATAACTACGGCAAAGAAAGTAAAAACTAAAGGAAGACATCAATCTCATCAATACATCGACCTCTTTGATATTGACGTAAACATAAATAAAATAAAAATAAGTGAAATAGGTTACAAAATAATTTTACCCTAAATTTTGATTAACAGTATCAGTAAAATTAAATGTGAAGTATCAAAAATTTACCTACATCTCAAAGATAAGGGAAGGCGCTCATACTCCCAAGATATCTTTCGTTAAAGTACAACCTATACTTTTACGTTATATTTCTTAAATATGTTGTGTTAAAAGCAAAAGATATGTTCTTTTACTTCTTTCTTTCAGTTTTCGTTTAAAGATATACGATATGCTATAAACATTGGAAAGCTTTAAGTTACTAGATTTGAATATTATAGTAAGATAAGTTCTAATGTAAATCACCAGACATGAAATGAACATGAGATAATGCAGTTGATACTATGTAATGTAAGAATTTAACAATACATTTATATACAAACTACGTTCCATGAATAACAAAATGATTATACATTTTAAATATTTTTCTAACTTATTCATAACGTGTAAACTACTAATAAATAACTTACAGCTGTCTGAAGCTCATAATATGAAAACACCCGATGAATTTTTATCCTATCAATTTTCATAAAAGAGGAAAAGTAAGTTAGTTTATTTTAATAAAAAAAAACATTCCTGATGTTTCTTTTATGTTTACTGTTGTTATAAAAGACAATGTTTTTAATAATAGTTTAAAGAACTTAGAGGAAGTGAAGAAAAAGAAAAGTAACGAGGAAATTACACTAAAGTCTTTGTTTACATCGTAGCCGTCGCCGACGGTTTTGTAACTTTCCTAAAACATTAATCTCTACTCTTTCAGAGATTTATGATACTTTAAATGTATTTTCAATTTTTAATAGAATTAAAATGATACACACGTGTGCAGGGCCAAGAGTATTTTTGTTGGGCGTTTATCGTTGAATTTAAAAGAGTCCGGTTTAAAATTTAGTAGACTAGTAACCGTTATATTTTCATAACTTATTACGTAGGGTATTAAATTAACAAAATTCGTACGGCAAACAGTGTGATCTTTCTCGCTAATCTTCAAGCGGTAATAAAATGTATTTATTTTACAAATAATTTCGATAATACACCCAAAACAGTTTATGTAATAGCCTATCTGGAATGACTCAATAAGGAATTCATTAATAATAATTCATTCAATAATAAATTCATTTAACACGTTGACTGCCACGCTAAATTTTGTGACACAGCGGGGCCATCGTACTTTTTTAAATTTTTTTCAGATTTTTATTCAATTTCTTGTTATTTTACTTATTTAACAACAATACTAATTTTTTTGTTAAATAAAGTTGTTACACACTTTTTCGTCACATGCCCTGCTAGAAAGATTTTACATTTCAGAGCCATGTGACCCATTTTTTTGCCACAATAAAAAAATGTAATAAACAACTGGGTTTAGTTCCAAAGTGTTCTAAACTATTTTAATCAACCAAAATAAGCAATAGAAATAATAAAATTAAAAATAATAGCAGTATGCTAGTATGCTGCAGACTACACGCAATATCCTAATATTTGAAAAAGGCTAACTATTTGAACAAATTAAGTGTACAATGTCACTCTCTGAAGCCATAGCTTTTGAAAACACATTAGTAACACACGGCTTAAAAATAAGTAGTGTACTGTGACTCATTTTTGATGTATGTTGCCCATTTTTAAAGACAAGTGTGACACATATTTGGGTCATACAGCAGTCAATGTGTTAAAATTTAAAAAATACACAGTTCCATACATACAGCAGATGCATTCGCAACACATAGCAGGTAATCCAGGAAAAGACTCAAGCGTTGACAGTCAAGAGACCTCCAAAGAAGAACTTTTTGGCGTTACACAAGGTACAATTTTAGATCCCATTCTGTTCTTGTTATAGTTTACACGGAGACTTTTACATAAATAGGCTGTCAGAAATAATAACTAGTGAGTAGAGCTTTATTGTTTGCTGATAATGGTAGGTGTTAACAAATGTTTACTGGAAGTAAATACACAAATAATATTAGTAAGAGTCTGTCGTAGAATCCCTGAATGAATTAATGTTATAGTGTGCGTCGTATCATGGTGTGCTCAATGTCTAGCATTTCTAATAGCACCATATCACCCTTCATCTTTCATCGTTGGAGACAACACAGATTATTAAAAGTAATGTATAGTGGGTCACACAATAAATATTGTTTTTTGGTTTAACGTCCGACTGTTCTGCAGTTACTGCTAATGCAGACGGTGAAGGATGAAATGATTTTTTGTAACGTATGAAAATATGCCGTTCCTGAATGGGATTCGAACCCAAGACCGCATGATGAGAGGCGGCACGTTACCAACTACGCCAATGCGGTCGGCACACAATAAATAAACAAAGTGTAAACTGAAAATGAAAACCGAATCATAATAACCTTATCGGAAACGTATTGTGTTTCCAAATATACACTTTCGGTTCAACGTGCTCGTGCGTTTGTGTCAGTGAGGTAATCGTACAAGTAGCACATGAATAATAAGATCCTGTAATACTGTGACTAATATTATAGCAAAAGTCGAATTTACCAATTTTTTAATTATAATTTTTAGCAATAATTTCCGAACTCTATTTGGAAATCAAACCCGGGGTTTTACGCTTCGCAATGTGCAGCAGGTCTAGCGCTGGGTCACGGAGACTTCTATTACTTTTCCATATATGTGTTCTTGCGTAGGCTACGTTGAATTTTATGTCTGTTATCTCAGAACGGACTAGTTTTTAGTATTTTCTTTGGAGCACTTGTGTCGTTTGTTACAAAAATAGTGCTTGCCGCAAATTAAATGACGCTTTTTTGTTGCTCTTCCACAAATTCCTGTAGCAGTCTGGGAATAGTCACCGACTATTGATATTACAAAGACTGTAAATTTCTTTTGTCTTTATTCAGAAGTTACTAGAATTAAGTTGATAAAACCAGCAGATTTATGTAAATGTTAGCCTACTGTTTTTGTCTTGATTGAGGAAATCACGCAGCGGCAAACCTTCGTTGGTGTTTTATACAAGGTTTTAACTCAAGATCTTTTTAATTTTCTCTACGAATTTTGTGGTAGATGTAGTTGTGACAATCTTCTTATTTCTGGATTTCTATTATTACTAGATAGTGGACTTATTAGCGATTTTGCGTGTATAAGAGTTAAACAGACTTGTTAATCATTTTGGTGCATTCACTCATGATTAAAATTAGGTTATACAATTCATATTACATCGTCTATTCATGATACGCATGAGATAGATACAATAGATTGTATCTACGCATCTCTGATCATAGTATGTATCGTATGATAAGCATGAGACGGACAGGTGATAGATACGCATGATTAAGATAGATTCATTATTTATATTGGCAAGAAAAATTCGTGTAAGTGTTTCGCACCAGATTTTTTATTTCTAAGCTTGGTTTTTTATGCATTAAAAATAATGGGAAACTAATACTGAATGGACCTGCTGTTAAGATTAATTTTATTTAAACAACCGTACTTATTTGCGTTAAATTATAACGGATTGTTACAGATTATCGTATCAGTCAATTACCTTCAATAAACAGGTTTATTGGCCAAACTACAGTACTACACTTTGACAAATATAAATTTATTGGAGCGGATAATGATCACTTCAGTATTCCATTTCCATTTCTTCTTTCACGTTTTTAAGAACTCTTGTTGAAGAGGCCAGACATTTCCTGAAAAATAAAGACTTGAAATTTTTATTTCATCATAAATTACTGTAATTATCATAGTTACAAGTGATGATTTTATTTCAGAAAGTGATATAAATACATAAGCAATAGCCGGTTTTAACGTTTTTCCGTGGTTGTTATAATCCTACTGCTATAAAAGTAAACTGCTAAAACAACTTCTGAACTAATAAAATTAACGCTGCTTCCAATTACAGGTAAAAAAGTCATTTCAATTTGTTTTTGTCATCAGTCTCTCGACTGGTTTGATGCAGTTCTCCTAGCAGTTCTATCTTGTGCAAGTCGTTTCATTTATCTACATTCCTCCAACACCCTACATTTTTTGTAATTTGCTTTAAATATTTTAAGCTTTGCCTCCCCCTACAATTCACTCTCTCAATATTACCCTCCATTATTGATAAAGCAATACCTTGATATCTTAAGAAATTCCCCACTAGCCTATCCCTTCTTCTGGTAAGATGTTTCCATATAATACATCTTTTTTCATACATTCGTCTAAGAATCTCTAAATTACTTATTTTCTAATATTTAATATTTTCCTATAGCATCACATTTCAAAACCCTCTTTCCTCTTCCTTTCTATATCCCCTGTCACCCACATTCACTCCCGTATAATGCTACACACCAATTATCGTGTTTTCAAAAATTTTTCCTAATCTGTAAATCAATGTTTGTAGTCAGTAAGCTGTTTTTCATTTCAAAGGCCCTTCTAGCTTGAGCAATCCTCCTTTTGATATCCCTTGTGATTCTGCCATCTTTATTTTTTACTCCCTAGATAGCACAATTCCCTATCTTCCTGTATGTTTTTGTTGCCTACTTTTAAATTTCTTATCTCCTCTAAACCACTGTTGCTACTGCACAATACTTTCGTTTTGTTTTTATAAATTTTCATGAAGTAAACCTTTGTTAATTTGGTAATGCAACTATTTAAGCTTTATTGTCACGTAAAAAAATATACTGTGGCATTAATAATAGTAGTAGTAGTAGTAGTTCGTGGTAGTCTAGAAATAGTTAAGGTGAGACAGTTTTATTGTATGAAAAAGTGTATTATTGTGTGACTAGCATTGCTACCTGGAAAGGGTGGAGTAGTGGTGTATCATTTTGTATAATCGGCATTTATTGTCATTTCTTGTTTTTTTTTTTTTTGGTGATTAAGTTTTATACAATCTCTAGTGTTTTTTTAAATTTATTTATTTTTCGTATACTCTTTTATATTTTATTGACAAACTAGATTTGTTTATTTTCATTGGAAAAGTTTTTTTCTCCTAGATCTTACTTCAACTTGGTAAAAAGATGATAAATTTGTTAGTCTAAGCGTAATAATTAATCGTATTTTATTTTTTCTTGTATTTTTAAGTTTTTTTTATTATTATATTTTTCTTGTAAATAGATAATTATTTCTGTAAGTTTAAAGGAAATGCCTATGTTTATTATTTATTATACCCAGATTCCGAACAAACTTAGGGTTAGGAGTTACAATACATTATTTTTATGATAAAAAATTTGGGATAGGAAAATCATCCGAAGATACCAATCTAAAATTCACAAAACATTTAGGCTACATTATCACCATGGTACATATCTGGTATATCTCTACAAAATTATACACTCATCTGTCCATCTAATACCCTGAGTGAAGTCAACATATAAATTTTGATAACAAGGTATCTACTTGTTCAAGTACCCGGGTAGTACAGAGAAAGTTTTAAGACGGTAAACAATAGACCTCTGGTGTCAGTTAAATGGTTCAAAGAAGTCAGATAGGACAGATAGCAAACCGAAATAAACTGAAAAATAGGCTGTAGGCTACAGTCTTGAAGTATACAGATCATAAACAATAAACCTTAGGTGTTGGTTAAATGGGCTTACCCAGTATTAGCCTATGAATCGTGTTTCTTGTATTAAAGGATTTATATGAAAGTTACTAATCGGTTATTGTTCGTTTAATAAAACGGGAATTCTGTAATTTCATCCAAAAATTTATTTAAAAAGCTCTAAATTAATGAATAATATATTATACAGGGTGATCCACGAAGATATGCAGAAACTTTGGGAGCCCATTGTACATGTAAAATTAATGAAAAAAGTTTATATAAACATGGGTCCGGAAATGCTTCGTTACCGAGTTACGGCTAGCGAAAGATTTCGCTCGGAATTCAGCTCACCAGGTGAAATGAGGTCTTCCTGAAATTCTGGTAAGGTAGATTAAGGGGCGAATTCAATCGTTTCTTATGGTTTTTGACCTGATAAATTGAATAAAACAGGTCCCCGAACTGTAAGTTAAATAGTTTTTGAGAAAACCAGTGTCAAATGCAAAAAATGGAGTGAAAAAAACACATTTTTTCATCTTTGTTTTTCCGGTTAATTTTACTTTATACTGTTATGAATAAAAGTTCATTTAATCAAACATCTATTCGCTTTATGTGTACTTTATTTACACCGGTTTGTTGAGAATAAAATTTTCTACATGTTTTATTCAAAAGTTTTAACTGTTTCTTGGTGAAATAACAAAGTTATTCTTGCCCAAAGATGAAAAAATGTATTTTCACTCCATTTTTTGCATTTGACACTGGTTTTGTTAAAAACTATTTAACTTACGGTTAGAGGACCTGTTTTATTCAATTTATCAGGTCAAAAACCATAAGAAACGATTGAATTCGCCCCTTAATCTACCTTACCAGAATTTCAGGAAGACCTTATTTCACCTGGTGAGCTGAAATCCGCGGGAAACTTTCGCTATCCGTAACTCGGAAACGAAGCATTTCCGGACTCATGTTTATATAAACTTGTTCATTATTTTTACATGTACAATGAGCTCCTAAAGTTTCTGCATATCTTCATGAATCACCCAGTATAATTAATAGGTATATTAATTTATGATTTTCAATGTTCTACAGTAGATCAGAAGTAGAAAACACTTCCAATACTAATTAACTAAGCTCTTTTGGTAAATATTTCTGAATGATGTCTTCCATGTTTCTCATTAATGATACAATGTCTGATACGTAAACCTTCCTAACGTATCTCAAAAATTTTGTAACCGTTCCGTATAATAATTTTTTCTGAATAAAATAGGTACATAAATAAATATAACTTTTGATTTATTGTAATAATTATTTAAGGTAAATTTACATAATAAATCTATAGAAATACATTAAAGAAAAAATTATGAATTCAGTTAACTCCATTTTTATTCGTGAGATTCCATAACTTTATAAATTTTTCATAAGTACAAATACATTTATAGTTACAACACAAAATGAATAGATATGCAAATTACTGAATTAATATTAAACTTTTCTGGCGTTCAGATAACTATAAATTTAAGATGAGTTAGCAAAAAAACGTAGCCTATTTTCTGCGTAATGTCTTTGCCCAGCCCATGAGATATTTTTTACAATAAGTTAAAAATCTGCATTAAAATTACAGGGAAGTATTCAAATATTATGGCTGCACAGTTTACATTATTAATGAAGTGATGTAGATACTTAAAATTTGGTCTTATAAGTAACTACCACCGAATTTCAGCCATCTACCTCGACCAGAACTTAATAAACAAAGAATATTGGTTTAAGGGTTGAACACCGTTTTCAACCCCTTAACGGTGGAATGTTAAAATCGCTTATGTGTAATTTTTCTGTTTGTCTAAAGGGAATATTCCCTCCAAATTTCTGATTTCTAGCTATTGAGTAAGTAAGCGAATTCGTGATGAGTGAGTGGATCAATTAGTCACTAAGGGCTTTCTCATTTAAATACACAAATACAAATACATGATAGGCTTTTCTTTCTCTTCTTTTCTTTTATTTTTTTAATAAAGGTACTACAGATTTATTCACTTCCCACATCATTACAGCCCATTCTCTTTTATCTTCCCAAACATCTCTCTTAAATTCCTCCCTAGCATAATTTCTTGAACGCCTGTATCCATGTTTTCTGAGGGCGAACTTTTCTCCTTTTATTTTCAGGATGAAAAGGAACGCTTGTTGGGACTCTCTGTCCATTGCTATTTTTGGGTATTACCATACCAAATGAATTGTCTGGTCTCTATTTTTCAGTCTACTATGAAATGTTGAGAACCGGTCCTTTACCTACTTGTGTTGTTTAGATCAGCCGAAAAGCTGATTTAAACCTCTAGTGGCTTTACTAAGTAAAACTAGAAGTGAGGTGGTTTACCAATGGCTTCCTCACTAAATGGAAAAGTATAATTTTCACCTTTACGAACCTCTGAAAAGCATAATACTTTCCACCCTGCAAATGACCCCTTCACGTCATTCACCACAGGGTCTGGCTGTATAATGAAATTCATTACTCTCAGATTTGATAACTCTGAATAGTGTCTTCTACATTAATTCTACGTTTTCTGTTCTTAAATGCTTCATTCATATAATTGAACATATGTTAAGAAACAGAACTATTTTTGTAGCCCTAGATCTAGTATGTCGATTATAAATAAATTTAACACTCCACCTACATGTTATGGTTTATTTATCTCACGTTAAGGTACTTAACTTTACCTTATTTATTCCTTTTAGAGATCCTGAATGACCTGGAGACAGTCGCAGGAAAAACTACTTCCGGTTAACCGATTTTAATGAAAATTTTGTGTCGGGTCCTCTTATAATACCTAATTCAAGTTCTAAGTTTCAACGTAGTACACTATTCCGTTCTTGAGATATTTTTTCTTACACGGACAGATGTAGGCCTACAGGTATACACACAGACAAATCATTTAAAACATGGTTTTTTTGGGTTCAGGAGCCTGAAAATTTGTATTTTCTTTCAAAACTCGATTTTGAAAAATCAACATGAAAATAATACTTTCCTATATGTTATTCATGGAGGGCAAGAGAAAGTAAAAACGCATAGCCAACAACTACTTACGACTTGTTTTATGGGATCATGACACCAGTGATTAATTAATTAATCCAGGTATCTAAAATTTTGTATTATTACATATTTTTCTTAATTCATACTATTTTATAGCACGACAAATTAAGAATACATTATTAGTTTTATCAGCATGCCAAACCCATTAAGTAGTAGGAAATAAAAAATATTTCATAAGAGGAGCTGACAAATACAGGTATTAAGAAAATTTAAATATTAAAAAAAGGATTAATTACAGTAGTACTGTAAATTGAAAATATAAGAATGTCTGTAATGATCACATTTAAATGATACTTGCCATAATTCATTTAAATGTTTGTAAAGTAGTTAAAAAATCAAATAAAAATATTTTTACAATTATTATGCAAATAAATAATTAATATTAATTTTAATTATTTTGCAATTGATCAGTTGTTGTTACATAGATAATTATTATTATACTTAACATTCAGTATTTAGGCTACTTAAATGAACAATTTTTAACTAGTTATTTATGTAGTGAGTAATAAAATAAATTAGGCTATTTTTACTTTCGCTTGCCCTGTATAAAATACACAGGAAACGAAAGTATTGTTTTTAGGCTATATCGATTTTTTGAAATCGAGAGTTAACTGAAGATACACCTTTCCAAGCCCCCCGAACCAAAAAAAACATGTTTTAACCAATTAAATTAAATTGGTCTGAGTGTAAACAAAATATCCCAAGAGTCGAATATCGTACGAAGTTGAAACTTGGAACTTAAATTTGGTACAAAATTAGGAGACCCGACAAGAATATTTTAATCAAAATTGATCAACCGGAAGTAGTAGTTTATTCGTGCAGTTTTTCACATTATTTTTTTTCAAAAACAGTCTTATGAGTGTTTCACACCAGATTATTTTTAAATCTATTTGTTAGTGAATAAGTTCAATAGATTTTTACTTTCTTATGCCTATATAAATATATAGAAAGGAAAGTATTGTTTTCATGTCGATTTTTCGAAATCGAGTTTTCACCGGATCTACACGTTTTCAGACCCCCTGAACCCAAAAAACATGTTTTTAGCGATTGGTCTGTGTGTGTGTGTGTGTGTGTGTGTATACAAAATATCTCAAGAACGGAACATCGTACGAACTTGAAACTTAAGTTACATACCACTACCGGACTTGACACGAACATTTTCATCAAAATCGGTCAACCGGAAGTAGTATTTATTCGTGTAATTTCTCACTTTTTTGCGATTTTCTCAAAAACTGGTCCTACGATTTTTTAAAAATCGCCTAGTTTACTACATTTTTGTATGCTCTACAAGATAGGATAGGCGCTATATCTGCTGAAATTCTTGGTGAGGCTGTTTTCACGTAAAAAAATTGTTTTTTTAAGATTGCAACGTTAATATGCATTTTAGCGCAAAATAGTATATGGCAAACGTTGTAGAGAATTTAAAATCCTACAACTTTTATTTCTAAAATTTTTTTATAACGCTTAGTTTATCGGTAATTAGCGATTTTCTGTTTTTTTCCCACGAAATCGTGTAAAAAATCTATTTTTTAAAGATTTCAGCTTTATTATGCATTTTACGACAAAAAAAGTATAATAAAATTTATAGGAAATTAAAAGATCTACAACTTTTATTTAGAGCATTTTTCTCTACAGAGCCTAGTTTAGTGTGAAAGAGTGATTTTCCGCATTTTTAAGCCAAACTGAGGTTGATTTTCATTTTGCGTCTTTCACACATGATTAAAATTAGGTTACGTTTATTGAGGTTAGTTTTTTGTTTATTTCTAATGTTTTAGTACTAATGTTAGGTTTATTGTTATTTATTTCCATTGGCAAGAAAAAGTTGTGTAAGTGTTTCACACCAGATTTTGTATTAATATTTCTTTACAAATTATAATAATAATATTAAAAATACACTAGGGCAATTATTATACAGTACTTTCAATTCTATAAATAATTATAGTATATTTTAAAATAATTATAATTGATTAGCTATTTCATAATGTAACGACAACGCAATAATAAAATAGAAACTAAATTATGCCTGTAATATATTTTTATAATAATAAATGTCATTGAAATCCCAACAAACCACTATCATATAAATAGTCAATCAAAGCTTATTTCAAAATACAGAAATCAATCGTTTTGAAAAGAGTTTATTGCTTAATTACAATATGTAATTATATTACCATAAATCAATCAATTATTATTTTAATTTTAATTGACAACCCAATCCATGTGTTTATAAAGATATTGTTATAATATGACACTTGAAATTACCTTCAACTTTCAGAAAACATTAAAGATTATTTGTAGTTTATATTTACTTCCGTTTCCGATATTTTTTACTTAATTATTTTTTTATTATTTTTATAATTCACTTTTACTTTGTTTATTATTTCACAAAAAAAAATAAAGAAAATAAGTTAATTTTTATCCATCATTTTAACCTTAATTACTATTTTAACGTAATTTAATTATGCTGAATTATATTGAAGTAATTTGCATAATTTATGATTAATTGACTTGTGTTTAGTCTATTTAATAAATGGATCGATTCAATAGAACGATTAAAGTTATGTAACTATGTTTTGTTCTTCCATGAATTACTTAATTTTTGTACTAAGGTTTTACACATTGTTCCGCATCATTATCTCAAACGCCATCTTATATTTTTTATTATAATCAGAATTTATCTGTTATTGAAAAAATAACTTTACAGATGAAAACACCAAACGAAGACGAAATTTTATAATTTGATGGCAGTCTAACTCTATTAATCTTATTGATCCAAAACATGGATTCCATCGATAAAAGATAGTAAAATTCAAGCAACGGAAATGAGGTTTCTGTTATTTGAAAACTAACCTCAATAAACATAACCTAATTTTAATTATATACGTATTTTCCGGACGATAAGACGCACTATTTTCCGTAGGAAAATGACCTAAAAATTGCCATGCGTCTTATGGTCCGAACGCTTGCTATATTTCATGGTAGAAGCTTTCCATAATAATATTTAATATTACCCTACTCTACTTAAACACGTTCAATAACTAGGGATTTCAAAACAAAACATACAATGATATAGGATGTATCGTAGTTTTTAAACTGTATCGGCTTGAAGATTCTAAGCATACACAGTAGTTTCTGTATCGATATTACTTACGGTAGTTATCATAGCATTTTAAAATGTGAAGAATGTTTCGCACTCTTTCGCTTTTAAATTAAAAGTGGTTCAATATGCAAAAGATAATGGCATTCGGGCAGTAGAAAAGCATTTTTTACTTCCTCCAACAGAAAAAAATGATTCGGGAATGGGGGAAACAAGAAGATTTATTACTCAAGGCATATAATAAGAAACATACCAGTAAATATCGAACTCATGCTGTCAAATGGCCTCAACTTAAAGCACAATTGAAAAATTGGATTATCAATCACGGACAAAATGGCATTTCAGTGTCAACAAAAATGATTGTTTTCGAAGCTAGAAAGCAGGCGGCTTTACTACGCTTAGGAGATTTCTCTGGAAGTTTCTCTTGTTGTTTCAGATTTATGAAAAGAGGTCTTACCATGCGTACTCGCACAACAACCACACAAAAGATGCCACCTAAATATGAAACGAAAATCTAAGAATTCCACAAGTTTATAATTTATTCAAGAAAGAAAAATGGCTATGAACTTGCTCAAATAGGCAACATGGATGAGATACCTCTAATGTTTGATGTTCCATCAAATAGAACAGTTGATGTGAAAGGTACTAAAAGAGTTCCAATTAAAACCACAGGTCATGAAAAGACACATTATACTTATGTTTCGGCATGCTGTGCAGATGGTACAAAACTTCCTTCTATGTTAATTTTTAAAAGAAAAACGTTACCAAAAGAAACAATACCACCAGGAATTTTTGTCCATGTACACTGCAAAGGATAGATGGATGAAAACGGGATGAAATTGTGGTTGGAAAAAATTTAGTCAAGACGTCCAGTCGTCTTTTGAAAAAGCCAGCTCTACCAGTTTTTGATCAATTCCGGTCACACACCACATAGAGAATGGAAAGGACTGACAAAGATTTCACTCCGACTGAACGTATGAGACGACCAACAATTTCAGAAGTATGTGAGTGGGTGAAAATCTTGGGAAGCTGACATAATTGAGACTGTTGCCAAGGCTTTCAAAAAATTCGGAATAAGTAATATACATGATGGGACTGAAGATGTCTTCCTATTTGAGGGAAATGGAGGTGATTGCTCAGAAAGTTCGGACATAGACTTGGCAGAAGCAGAAGATAAATAGTAATAATAATTTTCCATGTACAATACTAGTAATTTACGTACTTACAGTTTCTATATTCTTTTTTTTTGTAAATTTATGACTATAAAATAATTATATATATTGTATCTTCTGTACTTGCTGTTTTTCAAAGAAAAAAATCACATTTACCTGTATGGGACCTGTAACCTGTAGTTTACCTGTAAACTAATTTAAATCAGTCAAAATAATTTTTAGATAATTTATGCTTTGAAAAACAAGGGTGCGTCTTATCGTCCGATGCGTCTTATCGTCCGAAAAATACGGTAATTATAAAAGACGCAAAATGAAAATCGATCTCAGTTTGCCTTAAAAATACGGAAAATCACTCTTTCACGCTAAACTAGGCACCGTACAAAACAATGCTCTAAATAAAAGTTGTCGGTCTTTTAATTTTCTATAAATTTTATTATATACACTTTTGTCATTAAATCCATACTAACGCCGAAATCTTAAAAAAATCGATTTTTCACACGTCGTGAGAAAAAACAGAAAATTGCTGATTACCGCTAAACTAAGCGTTACACAAAAAAATGTTTAATGTAAAAGTTGTAGGATTTTAAATTCTCTACATTTTTTTATCATATAAATTTTTGCGCAATAATACATATTAAAGCCGTAATCTTTAAAAAACACTTTTTTTACGTAAAAACAGCCTGACCAAGTATTTCAGCAAACATGGCGCCTACTTCATCTTGTAGAGAATAAAAAATTGAGTAAACCAGGCGATTTTAAAAAAAATTGTAGGACCAGTTTTTGAGAAAATCGCAAAAAAGTGAAAAATTACACGAATAAACTACTACTTCCGGTTGACCGATTTTGATGAAAATGTTCGTGTCGGGTCCGGTAGTGATATGTAACTTAAGTTTCAAGTTTCAAGTTCGTACGATGTTCCGTTCTTGAGATATTCTGTACACACACACACACACACACACGCACACACACACACACACACACACACACACACACAGACCAATCGGTAAAAACATGTTTTTTTGGATTTAGGGGGTCTGAAAACGTGTACATCCGGTGAAGAGTGTATTTGTTAAAATCGACATGAAAACAATACTTTCCTTCCTATATATTCATATAGGCAAGAGAAAGTAAAAATAACTTTACAGATGAAAACACCTAAAACGAAGACGAAATTTTATAATTTGATGGCAGTCTAACTCAATTAATCATCTTGATCCAAAACATGGATTCCATCGATAAAAGATAGTAAAATTCAAGCAACGGAAATGAGGTTTCTGTTATTTTAAAGACTGCAGAAAAAAATATAATTTTATAATATCTCTATTATTCAATGAGAATTAAACATGAAACCAATAAGGACCAAATACGGCGACATAAAGGAACTAGAAACAACATGGCGAAAAAATGGAGCATATTCAACCACAGCTATCTATGCGCGGCAGTAGTTAGGCAAAACAATTCTGGTGTGAAACACTCAATTGACTTTCTCTTGCCAATTTAAATAATAAACTATATAACCTATGTTTAATCATGAGTAAACAATGTATAATGAAAAACATTACCTAATTTTAATCATGAGTGAATGACGCAAGATGAAAATCAACCTCTGTTCGAGATAAAAATAGAGAAAATCGTATGTGACACTAAACTAGGCTCTTTTAAGAAAAATTCTTGAAATAAAAGTTGTAAATTGTTGTATTACCTTTAACGTTAATTATATATTTTTGTCGTCAAATGTATAGGCCTACTAAGGTCGCAATCTTGAAAATCACACTTTTTATCGATTTTTGTGAGCAAAATACAGAAAACACTCATTGACGGTAAAGTAACTTTTCTAGAATAATATGTTTGGAATAAAAGTTGTAGGTTTTTTAATTTCCTACAACTTTAATTTACAACACACTTTTGTTCTAAAATGCAAATTAAGGTCGCAATATTAAAAAAAAACATGATTTACCATGAGAGCACAGACTTCCAAGAATATCAACAGACAAGGCGCTTACCCTATCTTGTAGAATATAAAAATATATAATACAGGCGACTTTTGTAAAAACCGTAGGAGCCATTTTTGAGAAAATCTTTAAATAAACTACTAATTCCGGTTGACCGATTTTGATGAAAATGTTTGTGTCGGGATCTCTCAGTAATAGCCTACCTAAATTAAGTTCCAAGTTTCAAATTCGTAAGATATTCAATTTTTGAAATATTTTGTTCACACACAGACCGAACATGCTAAAAACATGTTTTTTTGGATTCAGGTGGCTTGATAACGTGTATTTCCGGTGAAAAATCTATATGTACACAATACGTACTTTCCTTTCCTATTTATTCATATAAGGCAAAAGAAAGTAATAAAATGATGTGTAGGGAGCCCGAGAAAAAGTTGACAATGAATAACCTTGGGTCTAGAACAGGCGGTACAGCTGTGTTAGTGGACGACGATGACCATCAAAGAAGTGGACAGTAAAGTCAGTTCATGGCTAAGAGTACGAGGTGCGGCTATTAAATAACGAAACTGACGTTGTAAAAAATATTATTTTAATTGTAGCCTATACATAGGCCTAATCACTTATTGTCGCCTTCAATATACATTCCTTCTCTATCCCTACAACGCTCCATGCGAATTTTCCATTGTTGGAAACAATTCTGGAAGTCATCTTCTGTCAACTTCTTCAGGGCACGTGCCGCTTTCTCTTTTACAGCTTCCGCAGACTCAAATCTTGTTTCTTTTAATGCAGATTTCACCTTAGGGAAGAAATAGGAAATAATAACATGTGGTGAAACGTGGTTTTTTACTTATGATCCGGAAACGAAGCGCCAATCCATGCACTGGAAGAGCCGAACTTCACCGAGAGCCAAAACAGCTCAAATGAGCAAGTCAAAATTTGAAGAAATTATGATTGTTTTTTTTTATATCCATGGGATTGTGTACCTTCACTGGGTTCCTGAAGGTCAAACAATTAATCAATATTACTACCTTGAGGTACTTTCTAAACTACGTCAAAGAGTAAGGAAAAAAGGCCCGAAATATGGAAGGACAAATCATGGGTTCTTCACCAAGACAATACGCCAGCTCATTCGGCGTTATCTGTCAAGAGGTTCCTAACCAAGTACAGCATCTCAGTGTTAGAACATCCACCTTATTCACCAATCTTGCACCATGTGACTTCTTCTACCTGTTCCCTAAGGTGAAATCTGCATTAAAAGGGACAAGATTTGAGTCTGTGGAAGCTGTAAAAGAGGAAGCGGCACGTGTCCTGAAGGAGCTGACAGAAGATGACTTCCAGCACTGTTTCCAACAATGGAAAATTCGCATGGAGCGTTGTAGGGATAGAGAAGGAGTGTATATTGAAGGTGACAATAAGTGACTATGTATAAAATTAAAATTAAATTTTTTACAACGTCAGTCTCGTTATTTAATAGCCATACCTCGTATAGACTTGGGTGGGCAATATTTGCACACTCATAAATTTACAGACAATCAAGTGGTTTAGCATCGGACGAGTTTGACATTATTTATGGTTGACATTAGTTACAGAGGATCTAGGTAAATTGAGTCTAAAAGTTAACTTCTCGAGACAAAAAACTACTAACCAAGAATCAAACTCTATCATGTCCACAGCCATTTTCCCCTCATACAGTTTTTTTTAACTCATTACGTTAAAAAAAATTACCTCTCTTCTTACTTATTTTTACTCGTATTACTTTAAATTTGAGCGTTTTGATATTATTACTTACATATATAACTTATTCATGCGAGGATTTACAGCACCAGCCGTATCTTACTTCCTACGTACCACCTCTCTTTGTCTCGCCAGTCCCCATCGGAGAGCCACCGCAAAGACATTGCTTCCTGCACGCCATCCAACATGTCACTTCCGGCCTACCCCTCCTTCTTCTACCGGGTGGCGTCCGCTCCCACCCTTCTTTGGCCACGTATGATCCTTCATCCTCTGCAAATGCTCAAACCATTTTAACTGCTTATTATTACTTATTTTTCCTATTACTTTTCTATATTTTTTCCTTCAGGTCTTACCTCCAAACTCTGTTTACAAATCTCTCGTCATGCTTTCAAGTGGCATGGCCACACCATCTCAACAGCCTCTTCTCTAAACTGTACACTAGTAGTTATTGTTAAATCTCATCTGATGTTAACATTTATAACACAGCGTTACTAGAATAAACCGTGGAAAAGTTGTTTTACGTGATGAAAATTTATAAAAACAAAAATTCTTGTCCACAGGCGATACGCAAAGAAAATATTGTTTATGCGGTTTTTTATACAAAAAAATTGATGAGTTTTAACTAAACTTTACTTGGCAGTAAAGTTGTAAAAAAACGTCAGGGAATTATTGGCACATATTTGTATAAAGTGCGTCCATAAATTGTCCAGTACAAGGTCTGTACCTGTTTGAGAAACCTGTTTTATCCGCCGGTCGTCGAGGAAATTTACTATCTTAGTTTATTTGCAAAAAAAAGAATAAATTAATGACATAAATAAAAAGAAAATGAAATAAGAATGAAAGTGTAGTATCGACTTGAAATAAGGCAACATATCGATTACGATTTAAAATTTAGTAAGGAACTTAAGAAAATATTATGTTGTATACAGTTTCATTAAAAACATAACTGGTTTTTCTCACAATAAACCCATGTAAAATATCGACTATTTTAAATTCAAATACGCCGGGAAGACACCATAAATATTATTCAATCTTACGCAACAGCCATTTCTAGAAATCACAATCTTTTTCCCGTGGTTTCTGTACAGCTTTATAATGCTTAAGTAAATCAGATAATCTGCAAAGATCAGTCGGTTAAATTATAAGCTAAGGTTGCATTATTTCTATTTTAAAAAATAAACAAGTTTAACTTACGTGTGTCTATTTCATTATTTCGACGTGGTTAGTAATTTTATTGCTGGGTTTTCCCATTTCAATACAATGCGAGAAAGGTTTAAATCAGTAGCAGACATCTTGAACCGATACCATTTTCCTTACTTTTTGTCTTATTACATGAAATAAAATGACCTAAAATAGATTGCTTTTTATATATCTTATATCTACAAATATATATAAATGGAAAACCCTCGCTGACTGACTCACTCACTTGCCACTAATTCTCCTACTTGCATAACAACTAAAAAGCTGATATTTAGAGGGAATACTTCCTTAAAAGTAAATAGAAAAGTTAAACATAACTGATTTTGATATTCCATTGTTAAGGGTTAGAGGGAATACTTCCTTAAAAGTAAATAGAAAATTTTAACATAACTGATTTTGATATTCCATTGTTAAGGGGTTGAAAAGGTTATTTAAACCTTAAACCGATATTTTCCGTTTACTATGTTCCGAAACATAGTAAACGGAACATTTACTACATTTTCCGTTTCCTATGCACCTCTTTACGTTAGCAACAAAACCTTACATACAGGTTTAAAAACACCACTTGTATAAAATTCCACTGAATACCTATACAAACGCTTTCACGACAAGTCACACGAACACGAGAACCCCCTGGTGCGTTCACTTTCCTCCGTCCATTTACCTGATAATCCCCCTAGACGCCTTAAAAGACGCTGGAGTAGAGACCTGCTAATTTGATATACAAATTTCATTCTTGGGGAGGCACCAATGGGGGCCCTACCCCTCTCATGCCTATCATGTCATTTACATTATTATGATAATCATCACATTTGCTTGTTGTAACGTTTAACAGTTGTAAATAAAGAATTAAAGAGAAAAAAAAACTATGTTCCTAAGAAGCTAGATGTCTGAAACTCGGTATAGATATTACTTACTATAGTGCAACTAAAAAACATTATCTCTTAACAATTTTCAAAATTTACTCTTAAAAGGTTGGGAAGGGATTCAGCTGTAACTGTTTCAACAATGAAAAATTTCAAATTTAAGCGAAATTAGTAACGTCACATCTCAATAGCGCCATCTATTGGATGTTTGTAAAATCTTAAAGGGCACCTCTCGTATAAGATATCTTTTAAATAACAAATTTTTATTTATTTCTACGTGAGCATGGTTTCTACGTTTCCACTTTCTACTTTTGTCATCCACTTCTTCTTCTTAACGTGCTCTCTCCGAATGAGGTTGGCAATCATGATGGCTATTCGGAGTTTGGATACCGCAGCTCTGAAAAGCTCCGCTGAAGTACAACGAAACCAGTCGTGAAGATTCTTCAACCAAGAAATTAATTTTCTTCCCCTAAATCTTGCCTTGTATTATCAAGCGAAGATTTCGTTTCTTGATCAACGCATAATATGACCGAGATATTTCATTTTTTTCGGATGATGTAAACAAACTTCTTTTCTGTTCCAATTTTCTCAAGCTTGTCTCGTTGGGTACTTCATCCTTCCAGGGTATTTTCAGCATGTGTCTGTACAAATATAGCTTTTACGCATCTATTCGTCTGATATTCATCTTCTTTAACGTCCAAGCCTCCGTGCCATATAACACTCTTGATGTTACATCGAAACAACCAAGTTATTCACTCCTGTACACGAATATTGTTACAGTCCATTCGAAATAGGATGATAGTAAATCTCTGAATGGTGATAACTTTTCTGAATTAAAATTCCCTTTTGGAAAGTGAAATTTCCCTTTTAATTATTCTTATTATTGTAAGTTGTAGCACAGACGCATGAGCACATTACAAAAATCCCTCTGTTCTTTATTCCATTTGAGTAATACTATCATGCTATTTCCAATGACTATAACTGCCTATCATTCAAGTTCTTTATGTAAAAAGGAAGAAAATTACACATTTTGTGTACCAAATAGCCGTGGTGATGGCCTTTTTGTCATTGTGGAATATATTTCTAGTGGTGTACTGATTATCTCTGATCTTTACAAGCTATTTTTATGAGATTACTTGGCTGTGTGGAGGAAAACAGAGAAAGAAAGACGAAAAGGTGGAAAGAGTACTGGAATTGTAGAATGAAGTTATAAAGTTTGGTTTGAATTGCTTATGATAGTATTGTCAATTCGTTCAAAGATTAGGCCCCTTTAGGAATTGTAGTATGAATTTACACAGTATGGTTTGAATTGCTTATGATAGTATTGTCAATTCGTTCAAAGATTAGGTCGCTTTAGGAATTGTAGTATGAATTTACACAGTATGGTTTGAATTGCTTATGATAGTATTGTCAATTCGTTCAAAGATTAGGCCCCTTTAGGAATTGTAGAACAAAGTTATAAAGTATGGTTTGAATTGCTTATGATAGTATTGTCAATTCGTTCAAAGATTAGGCCCCTTTAGGAATTGTAATATGAATTTACACAGTATGGTTTGAATTGCTTATGATAGTATTGTCAATTCGTTCAAAGATTAGGTCCCTTTAGGAATTGTAGTATGAATTTACACAGTATGGTTTGAATTGCTTATGATAGTATTTTCAATTCGTTCAAAGATTAGGCCCCTTTAGGAATTGTAGAACAAAGTTATAAAGTATGGTTTGAATTACTTATGATAGTATTGTCAATTCGTTCAAAGATTAGATTTTTTCATTTATTTATTTATAACACTTGATTAATAACTACAATTGTGTAACCAACCCCTGTGATATTTGCAACCCTACCAAGGCTAGTAAGGCTAGTAATACGCCCGCGCTGCTCGCGGGCGCAATTGATGGAAGTTTACCTAATACTCCATTTGCCTTTTATGACCTTAGATAGATCTTAATAAACTAATTTATAGTTCTATAAATAATTTGCTGCATTTATAATAGTTCTTGAAAAAATTACAACTTACAAATAAAAATAATACAACAAAAGAAAAACAGTAAATTATACACAGTAATATTTCTCCATAAGCTACATCTGGTTATGTAACAATTTATTATTAACGTAAAATAAAAGTCATAAAGTTTTGAATCGTATAAAAGTCCAAAGGTTTTTTTTTAAACATTGTCATGAATAATGACCTTTGGGTGGATTTTAAACTACCGACTTGTCTTGACCAAGGTTAAACAGGTGTCCGGGATGCGCGGTTTTTGACCCAAAGTTCAAGGCCAATATGCGGGACACATGATGGCCAATACGAGTCACAGCAGAGGGTCAAAATCATCCGATGTCCGGATGTCCAACAAAATTGCTTTAAATGCTTCAGATGTCAAACGAGTCGACTTATTAAATAAATTATTTATTATTTTATTTTCCCCTCTCCCTTTTAAGATCGTTCACAAAAGAATAAATATCATTCTTGTCTCATGATAAATACTTTACATGTTGCACGCAAATCATGCAATGTCATTATCTATTACTCCCGCACTTTACACTTGGTTATCATCCACTTCATAGTGAATCGTATGCGTAGATTTACTATTGCAACTGCACTGTACATGGACTTATTACTAGCTTCAGAGGGGTGCATTAAATGAAATATTTTTTTTTATAATTTTTTAAAAGTCTTAATGTATTTTAACAGTATATAAGAATAACCGTGCAAAAATTCAGCTCTAAGGCCTGGTCGTTCTTGAGGTACGGTGATCAATAAAGAGTCAGTGAGTGAGTAATATATTTTTTGTCTTTATTCGGGAACAACAACAGCTGTGAATTAATACAATTAATTCAGGCACGGCATATTTTCATGCGTTACAAAAAAACATTTCATCCTTCACCGTCTGCATTAGCAGTAATTGCAAAACAGTCGGACGATAAACAAAAAAAAAAAAATCTGGTGTGAAACACTCACACAACTTTCTCTTGCCAATGCAAATAATTAACAATATAATCTAACATTAATAATAAAA
The DNA here is from genome assembly GCA_035578175.1 of Catonia carolina. Taxonomy (NCBI): domain Eukaryota; kingdom Metazoa; phylum Arthropoda; class Insecta; order Hemiptera; family Achilidae; genus Catonia; species Catonia carolina. The sequence continues at coordinate 32,663,523 of JAQMRL010000001.1, forward strand.
TATTAGAAATAAACAAAAAACTAACCTCCAAAACATAACCTTATTTTAATCGTGAGTGAATGATGCAAAATGAAAATCAACCTCAGTTTGGTTTAGAAATACGGAAAATCACTCTTTCTCTCTAAACTAGGCTCTGTAGAGAAAAATGCTTTAAATAAAAGTTGTAGATCTTTTAATTTTCTATAAATTTAATTATATACACTTTTATCGTAAAATGCATACTAAGGCCGAAATCTTAAAAAAATCAATTTTTCACACATTTTCGTGAGAAAAAAAACAGAAAATTGCAAATTACCGCTAAACTAAGCGTTATACAAAAAATTGTTTGAAATAAAAGTTGTAGATTTTTTAATTCTCTACAACTTTTATTATATAAAGTTTTGCGCTAAAATGCTTATTAAAGCTGTAATCTTAAAAAAACAACGTTTTTACGTGAAAACAGCCTCACCCAGAATTTCAGCAAACATGACGCCTACCCTATCTTGTAGAGAATAAAAAATTGAGTAAACCAGGCGATTTTAAAAAAAATCGTAGGACCAGTTTTTGAGAAAATCGCAAAAAAGTGAAAAATTACACGAATAAACTATCACTTCCGGTTGACCGATTTTAATGAAAATGTTCGTGTCGGGTCCGGTAGTGGTACTTAACTTAAGTTTCAAGTTTCAAGTTCGTACGATGTTCCGTTCTTGAGATATTCTGTTCACACACACACACACACACACACACACACAGACACACACACAGACCAATCGCTAAAAACATGTTTTTTGGGTTCAGGGGGTCTGAAAACATATAGATCCGGTGAAAACTCGATTTCTTAAAATCGACATGAAAACAATACTTTCCTTCCTATATATTCATATAGGCAAGAGAAAGTAAAAATAATACAACCAAAGTTTGGTTAATATGTGTAATGTCCTGTTTTTGTCTTTATTAAGGAAATTTTCCGGTAATTCACTCTTGAGTATAAGGAATTTACATCAGTGGAAAACCTCCGTCAGTGTTTTATATGAGATCCATATTCCCAATTTAAGCTTCTTTGCAGATTTTGAGAAAGGTGTCGTTTTTACTTTCTCTTGCCTATATGAATATATAGGAAGGAAAGTATTGTTTTCATGTCGATTTTTCGAAATCGAGTTTTCACCGGATCTATACGTTTTCAGACCCCCTGAACCCAAAAAACATGTTTTTAGCGATTGGTCTGTGTGTGTGTCTGTGTGTGTGTGTGTGTGTGTGTGTCTGTGTGTGAACAGAATATCTCAAGAACGGAACATCGTACGAACTTGAAACTTGAAACTTAAGTTACATACCACTACCGGACGCGACACGAACATTTTCATCAAAATCGGTCAACCGGAAGTAGTAGTTTATTCGTATAATTTTTCAGTTTTTTGCGATTTTCTCAAAAACTGGTCCTACGATTTTTTTTAAAATCGCCTATTTTACTCAATTTTTTATTCTCTACAAGATAGGGTAGGCGCCATGTTTGCTGAAATTCTCGGTGAGGCTGTTTTCACGTAAAAACGTTGTTTTTTTAAGATTACGGCTTTAATATAAATTTTAGCGCAAAAACTTATATAATAAAAGTTGTAGAGAATTTAAAAACCTACAACTTCTGTTTCAAACATTTTTGTGTATAACGCTTAGTTTAGCGGTAATTTGCAATTTTCTGTTTTTTTTCTCACGAAAACGTGAGAAAAATCGATTTTTTTAACATTTCGGCCTTAGTATGCATTTTACGACAAAAGTGTATATAATTAAATTTATAGAAAATTAAAAGATCTACAACTTTTGTTTAGAGCATTTTTCTCTACAGAGCCTAGTTTAGCGTGAAAGCGTGATTTTCCGTATTTTTAAGCCAAACTGAGTTCGATTATCATTTTGCGTCATTCACTCATGATTAAAATAAGGTTATGTTTTTGAGGTTACTTTTTGTTTATTTCTAATATTTTATTAATAATGTTAGGTTTATTGTTAATTATTTGCATTGGCAAGAGAAAGTTGTGTGAGTGTTTCACACCAGATTTTTTGATTCTCTAATTTGTAATTGTATCACTTGTTTGAGAAACCACAAATGTCCATTTTTATCAAAATTAAGTTAGTGTTAAAAATCGAATATTTCAGTGCATTTTTATTATTTTATAGAGAAAACCACAAGTCCATGCTGGAAAATTCCCTCGTCTAATAATATCCATTAAAAATAAAATAAAATTTATAAAAATGAAACCATTACTTTTAAAGAAGTACTTCAAATTCATGTCAAATAATTTTCAGCAATATGTATCGATAAAATTAGAAAAATAGTTTCTGTATATCCTGAAAAATCACTTGCGTTGGACTCTTGTTGTTTCTCTAACAAGCGATTCAATTAGAGTTTTATTTTTGTATACTTTATCTCTTGGTTACGGTTTATGATAAAATTATGTACGCACAAGGAACGACACGTAAATAAATGTAAAAATTTATTTTGAAGCGCTTGTATCTTGTTTACATTTGATTTTTTTCCGAACCATAGATTTAAGCTCCGTGTAACCAATTCAGCCGAATCAAAAAAAATTATGGTAACAATTTAGTTTTTGTATAATAAGCAATATTCTGCCTATAACAGACAGGTGGAGTGTCAAATTATTTACACTCAATCTGTTCGTTGCAGGGCTAAACTAAATAGTTCTGTTTCTTGTCACATGGTCAGCCAATTAAATGACTGAATCATTTAAGAACAGAAGAGGTAGAGGTGTAAAAGACATTAATCAGAGTTATTTCCTCAGAAAGTAATGAATTTCATTATAAAGGCAGACCCTGGTGAATGAAGTGAAGGTGTCATTTGTAGAATGGAAAATACTCGTATGTGCTTTTCAGAGGGCCCGGCATGCTAATAAGCGTACTTTTCCACTCAGTGAGGAAGGCACTGATACTCTTAGTTTTACTTAGTAAAACCTCTATAGATTCAAACTAGCCATTCGGCTGATGACCTTAACAACAGTAAGCAAATATTATCAGTAAAATGTTAATATAATAATATTGTGTATTGTAGAGAGTACAAAATCTTTAATCTGTCATTCAGCGAAGTCATTTTTTTACCTGTATATAAATACAGGTAAAAAAAATCTGGTGTGAAACACTCACACAACTTTCTCTTGCCAATGCAAATAATTTACAATATAATTTAACATTAGTAATAAAATATTTGAAATAAACAAAAAACTAACCTCAATAAACATAACCTTATTTTAATCATGAGTGAAACAATCAAAATGAAAATCAACCTCAGTCAGGCTTAAAAATACGGAAAATCACTATTTCACGCTAAACTAGGCTCTGTAGAGAAAAATACGTTAAATAAAAGTTGCAGATCTTTAAATTTCCTATAAATTTGGTTATATACACTTTTGTCGTAAAATGCATACTAAGGCCAAAATCTTAAAAAAAATCGATTTTTCACACGTTTTCGTGAGAAAAAATCAGAAAATCGCTAATTACTGCTAAACTAAGCGTCATACAAAAAAATGTTTGAAACAGAAGTTGTAGGTTTTTAAATTCTCTACAACTTTTATTATATAAGTTTTTGCGCTAAAATTTATATTAAAGCCGTAATCTTAAAAAAAACAACGTTTTTACGTGAAAACAGCCTCACCGAGAATTTCAGCAAACATGGCGCCTACCCTATCTTGTAGAGAATAAAAAATTGAGTAAAATAGGCGATTTTAAAAAAATCGTAGGACCAGTTTTTGAGAAAATCGCAAAAAACTGAAAAATTATACGAATAAACTACTACTTCCGGTTGACCGATTTTGATGAAAATGTTCGTGTCGCGTCCGGTAGTGGTATGTAACTTAAGTTTCAAGTTTCAAGTTCGTACGATGTTCCGTTCTTGAGATATTCTGTTCACACACAGACACACACACACACACACACACGCACACACACACTCACACATACCAATCGCTAAAAACATGTTTTTTGGGTTCAGGGGGTCTGAAAACGTATAGATCCGGTGAAAACTCGATTTCGAAAAATCGACATGAAAACAATACTTTCCTTCCTATATATTCATATAGGCAAGAGAAAGTAAAAATATAGAGGTGTTAAAAATATCCGTGTTAATCTTCTGTCTTTCATAAAACCTAAATGAATTTACTTAACTGTTTAAGAGGTTTGTTGGGCCATTATCATATTAAAAGTGCGGAGAAGTTTCCTGTTAAAGTGTAAACGTAACGTGGTGTAATTTCTGTTCGTTCAGTTCAATTTTCCATAGTTTCGCCAGTAAACTTAGATAGGCTAATGTTACAAAGTATACTGTAACATTATGATAGTGATATTCTAGAAATAGCTAAGGGAATAAATTGTTTATTGTCAGACATGAAGTTAGTATGGTTTTTCAACCATTTATTTAAAATAAAACGTTTGGCAGCGAAATCTTCATAAATTGACCACACCACTCAAAAACGTTTATAAAATACATTGGCTCGTATCATATGAATAATTTTAAGTACGATTAGGCCTATTATACATTTATAAGAAAATTTGAACATTTTTCAGACAGTCCTAAATAATGCACATGATAATAAATAATAAAGTTGAAACAAGAAAATATAAAAACGACGAAATAAATCTAAAATCTGCAACAAATCTGCCATGTTACCGGCTCAGATGAAAACGAAACTTGTTTTCAGTTTTAAGTGGTTGCCTGTTGTCGACTAACATTCTTTAATAATTTTAAAAGTTTATTACACTCATTTTATATCTTGATTAATGACTATGAAATGTTATGTTTTTATAAATTTTTTTAGAACAATAATATACCTTTTGTTTGAAAAACATGTTTCGTCCATTAGCAAAAAAGTCTTAGAAAAATTATTAGTATTGTTATTGTGTAACAAAATTTTTTAAAAACCTGATAAGTTTCCTTGAACCCCTCGTTGACTTCTTTGGTAAAGTTTTAGATTGTTAAGACAACGGTCTGCGGATCATAATATAAGTTAGGGTTGGATTCATTAGACGATTAAAAATATTCTATGCCCTCGTGATTTGTTTTAAAAATGATAAAGATACATTACCTATTGTTCCAATTCATGAGAAATTAATTTTCTCCATTCGACCAAACAAATTAAAAATTTTCCTCGCTAATAAAAATTGATTTGTTATTATTTTACAATAAATTACAATTTTACCATACAATTAAACTTTTACAATTGATGGTACAATTTTACTGCACTCCAAAGTTTGAGGCATTACCAATTTTTAATTTAGTAAATAAAATATTTTGATGAAAATACGTACTAGACTATGCATCGCAACGGACAATAAATTTTCAATACAGCCGGCCGCATTGGCGCAGTTGGTAACGTGCTCACCTCTCATCATGAGGTCCTGGGTTTGAATCCCACTCAGGCACGGCATATTTTCATACGTTACAAAAAGTCATTTCATCCTACATCGCATAAAGTTCCACCCCAACGTCGTCGCTAATGACCGTTGCAGTTGATGCGACGTTAAATAAATTAATTTAAAAAAAAAATTCAATACAAAATTATTACACTAAAACGTTCTTGTTTAAGGAATTTAAAACGTATAGAAATCCTGATGATTTATGCCCTGACAGCATAACTTTATTTTAATCCATAAATTTCGACATTATTAATTGAAATTAATCAAAAATAAAAATAATTTTTATGTCATCAAACTTTTAAAGTAGTATCCTTTTATAATGTAATGCTTTTGAATGTTACATAAATATCTCTAAATACCAAATACCTAACTATTTTTACCTCATTAATTTTTACATTAAAAAAGAATAATTTTTATTTAATGGTTTTTTTACAAAAGCAGATTTATTAACAACTGATTTTTTTTAATTAGCCAATAAAATGATCTATTGTTATAATTATGATTATATAATTTTATAGACACTGTAATAATTTTATGGTCCGCTTTCTAAAAGAAACGCCCAACAAAAATTACTACAAGTGACCTATTCCTAGTAATTATTGTGTGAGTGTGCATGTACACGCGCGCGCGTATTAACATGAGTTTTGTGCACATTTATTTATTGTTACATTCTTAAATTTTAAACTCTTGAAGACTTGAGTAGAAGCAATTTTATTTAAAATTTCCAATGAGGTTTAAAAAATAAAGTTAAAAAATTTCTTCTTATCACAATTAAGGTTTAGGCTCCTGATTGTTCTGACTCACATCAGCGACAAAACTCTATCGAATTATTGTTATCTCTTGCTTGGTCTCCCAACATCTCTCCTCCTCTCCGGTCTGTATTGCAAAACGTTAAGGGGGATCCTTTACTCAGCCATTCTCTCTACGTGCTCCCTCCATCGATTTCGATATTCTGCAATTTTTTCATTCAGGTTTTAGCTTAAACATCCAGTTCCGTTCTTATATCCATCTGGCTCCGGATGGTAGTACATTGTCAGGTTCTCTGCCTAGCAATACTAAGCGAAAATGGTCAACGGCCTTGAAGATGGAAACGGAAGAAATCCCAAACGGCAGGAAGGGTGGAAGAACCTGGAGAGACATCTTGAATAAAAGTCCTGCATACTTGAACGCAGTAAAGTAGCGGGCCTATTATCAAGCTCAACCTGTGCAGCGTTCGTAACGCCAGACGATTTATTAACTTACAGACAAACTCACAAACAGCCTCAGATTTAAACAATTTTTCAACAGACTTATGAAATGAATATGAAACTGAAGAATAAAGAATTGAACATACAAGCGATTACCATTATTTTATTTAGGAAGTTATTGCTTTCCGGTCGTGATCCGAGGCAAACTTCTGATGCTTGACAGGCTCCAATATGCCATTTATAAAATGCTCAACATTAGCGCAGAGTTTGGCATGAGAATGTCAGCGCAAAAATCAAAGATTATTGTATTCAAGGGAAGATGGCCGGTTCGCTCAAAAATTATACTTGGTAACCGAACTTTAGAACAAGTTCGAGATTTTAAATATTTAGGATGCAAGATTTCCTATGACGAAGATGATGACGTGAGTTAAAAACTGGCAAAATTTAGCGCTGTCTGCGGTTCTTTTCGCAGGACAATAGGAAAAAAAACGACAAAGGACACCCAAATAAAATTTTATAGACCAATGGCTGTACCATTCATAACATATGGGAGTGAAACATAAGTGTCATTACAGAGGAATGAATCTCGTATCCAGGCTGCTGAAATGAGATTTTGGCGGGGAGTCAAAGGTTGTACCCGGTTAGATAGAGTACGTAACGAAGCTATCCGCGCCGAGTTAAATGTTCAGTCACTATTGGAAACGTTAAGAATATATAAGAGAAACTGGTTCAACCATTTACTTCGAATGCCAGCTCACAGACTTCCTCTACGAGCATGGAAATATAAACCTAGAGGGAAGCGAGGCTTAGGAAGACCTAAAAAAAGATGGATGCTGGAACAGGCCATTAAGCCTAATCCTTGACAGATGATGTTGAAGTTATCCCTTTATCTAGGGAGTTATTACTTTATCTAGGGATCTACTGATAACAGAATACGAGTAATACAGAATTAAATCAAAATATAGCATAAGCTTGTCAAATTTTCAATTTCAAACCCTAAAATTCATTACAAAACGTGGAATATGCTCACAGGCTAGTTCGTCGCGAGAAAGTAACTTCCGAGCCAAACTTTGTCACCGTTGAACACAAAAAACAAACCTGGAACTTAAAATTTTGAAATGTAGTACGGTATCACAATGCCACTAATGTATCAGTATAATTTTTATTAGCCCAAAATCACCATAATAAGGCTAGTTGATGCCCATAACGGGCAGGTGGAGTGTTAAATTAATTGCACTCGATCTGTTGGTTCCAGGGCTACAAAAAATAGATCTGATTCTTATCACACAGTCAGCCAATTATATGACTGAACTATTTAAGAACAGAAGAGGTAGAGGTGTAAAAGACACTAGTCAGAGTTATCTTTTTTGAGAGTAATGAATTTCACTATACAGCCAGACCCTGTGGTGAATGAAGTAAAAGTGTCATTTGCAGGGTGAAAAAAGGGTGCTTTTCGGAGGGCCTGGCATGCTGATAAGCATACTCTTTCAACTCAGTGAGGAAGGCAATGGTAAACCACCTTACTCCTCGTTTTTACTTAGTAAAACCTCTAAAGGTTCAAACCAGGCTTTCGGCTGTTAACCTAAACAACACAAGGCTAGTTGAATATCACTTTGCCTAGGAAGCTATTACTTTAAGCAATACAGAAATAAACCGAAATATAACTTAAGCTTGTGAAATTTTTAATTTCAAACCTTAAAATTCATTATAAAAGCTGGAATATGCTCACAGACGAGATGATCGCGAGAAAGTAACTTCCGAGCCAAACTTTGTCACTGTTGAACAAACAAACCAAACCTGGGACTTGAAATTTTGGAATGTAGTACGACACCACAATGCCACTAATGTATTGGTATAATTTTTATTAGCCCAAAATCAAAATGATAAGGCTAGTTGAATAGATTGTGTTGAAAAAAAAATACGCAAAAGATGCACCTATTACAAAGGGATCATTCTCACGAAGTTCTACAATGCTACCTTGAGATTTCGTGTCCATTGAGTTAGTCAAGCTCGTTTTTTATATATAGGTTAAATCCAAACAAATACAAAGATGAACACAATCTTATTTACCATAAATTTACGCAGTTTCTTTAACTTCCCGATTAAATTTAAAGTAAAAATAATACTTAAAATAATTTATAAATAGCATTATTCACAACAGAATTAAATATAAATAAATAATTTTATTACCATTAAATAAACATTATTTTATAGTATCATTGAAAATGATAGAAGAGCGGTTTAAAATATTTTCCCTGTGTCACGGTCAACCTCGGTAGCCTTGACTTCTATCCTCAATACTATGATGTAATTAATATTTTATTGTAAACTGCGGAGGTGGCGAAGGTGTAAAAATGATGTCGTTTAAGACATTGGCATTGACGGCATTGAGATTGGGCTGGCATTTTTGGTTACCTTTAGGTCTATGTCAAATAAAATGTAAATTACGATAATAATATTACTGTAAAGATGGTATTTTTAAATTTGATTTATAATTTCGTTTGCCTTTACAATTCAATAGAATGTTTAGTTCAAAAATTCTTATTCAGTGAAATATTGGATTTAAATATACTAATAACCATTTCATAGACAAATTTCTTCGTACAGCGAAGAAAAAGAAATATGCCATAAAAATAAGAAGACTAAAAAGAATACGGAGTAATTAATTATCTACTGAATTAGGTACAAAAACAGTCTTAGCTGAAATTGACCAACCGGGTTGGTTTAGAGGTAAAGTTGTCGCCGCGAGTCAGCTGTTTAACAGCTGATTTTCGGAGACGAAGGTTCCTGATTCAAATCCTAGTAAAGGTAGTTAAATTTATACTTTTATACGGATTTGAATACTAGACAGTGGTTACCTGTCTACTTTGATGGTTGGGGTTCGATTTACCGTACTCTTTCAGGTATGGTCGGCCTGAGTCTGTACTAGACTACACCTCATTCACACATCGTACAAATCATCCTCATCTCATTGGGTCATAGGGTTGATTATTGTTGTTTATTGAACAGTTGGCAACGTACACACGGATAAAAAAATTAGGGTTAAAAAAATGCAAAAGTATTAATGTCAATGAAAATTTTACTTTTTTTTGAAATTATCATGCTAATTTTGCTCCTTTTTATGTAAACGATAAAACACTCCACATCTATTTCAAAATTCCGACAGTAGGGTAAAGGAACTAACAGCGTCCTTCTATAGTAAATTTCACAAACGACTAGATGACCAAACAAACCAACTAGCCCGTGATCTAGCCACTGTCTCTCTGTAACTTGATGGCCTCCGGCAGAATATGCGGATTGATTGTAAAATCATTTCAAAAAACGTACATCTAATTTTTTTTAAGTAACTGAAATTTGTCGGAAATTATGCGTTTTTATAAAACAAAGTATTAGCCTACGCATGCTATTATTTGTTCTATAAAATTATTTCGAAAAAACACGCTTAAATGTGAAATGTATAATTTAGTAAAAGTTTTGTTTTTGAAGAAGAACCCGTATTTTTTCAAATAGGCCTACATCGTTATTTTTCAACAATTATTTCACGGATTAACAAAATATTTGGCAGGTTTGTTCTGTAATAATTATGGAAATTGATGATGCAATAAATGTAACAAAAAATCATTACTTTTTAAGTTTCGAAGTATTTTCATAAATAAATTTTGTAAAATCGCGAAACACGACACAAAAAAGTTAGCATACGGGAAACTTTTCGGTCTCTGAAGATAACCATGAAGATAACACAAATGTAAGGTCTCTGAAGATAACACATGTAAGAAACGAAATAAAGATAAAATTTTCAATGACAATGTATTTGAAAAAATGCTGGTTTTTCTTCAAAAACAAAACTTTTAGACACACAGAACAAGGAACCGCCCAACTGTGCGATATTTAAAGCAAAAATGAAGTAGACCTCTTGGTCTGAATAACGGATAACACCGGCAGTTATAAACGGAGAATGTATCACTGGGTACCTCTTCTCCATAAAGTAAAATTCCTCACTGCCCTTCAAATATCATGTATAAGGATATTGTGCAACTTAATTCACAGTACCGTCATAAAAATGTAAGACCAAAATAATTTGTCTACTAGATTTGAATTCTAGATAGAGGTTACCGGTGTATTTTGATGGTCAGGTTTCAATAAACCGTACTCTATGAGTCTGTACAAGATTACACTTATTTTACAAGTCACACATAAAATAATCCTCGTCTGATTGGGCTAGGGTTGCTTATTGTTCTTAAATTGAACAGATTACAAAGTACACACATTAGGGATTAAAAACATATTTTCCTTTTTCCTTATATCCTTTTGTGAACTTTTACAACTTCAAGTTTTCCTTTTCTCACATCTCGTATGCCAATTTTCTCTATCACACTAATCCTCCTCTGCTGAATCTCTTCTGTCCATAGACTCCATGACACAATCAATCCACCTCCTCGTTACTCTCTCTCTTCTTCTTCTAGGTCAAAATTGATCAAAATAGAGTAAATAAATGAATAGGCTGCAAGGTCTTTTAAATCGATTTTGTTTGAAGTTATCTTATCAAAAATTTACAAGCGAATTTTTTAAGTAAAGTCAAACCTGCAGTTGAAGCCTACTTGCGCATATTGAGTATTAAAATTGGTCGATTTTTAGAATAATATAAAAAGTATTAGGTAGGTAAAATGTTGAAAAATTTGGGTTTTCCAAATACCTTCAAAACTAAAAGTTTTTCAGAGAAGAAGGAAAAGAAGGAGAAGGAGAATAAGAAAAAATAAGGAAATACTGAAGGAGGAAGAGGCAGGATTAAGGGAGGAGAAGGAATGACAAAAGGAATAGAGGGGAAGTAAAAGAAAGTATGAGTAGTACAAGGGCAGGAGGAAAAAGAGAAGGGGAGAAAAGTAAGAAGAAAAGGAGTAGAGGAATGGCAAAAGGGGAGGAAGATAAGGAGGAGAAGGTGAAATTTCTCATAATTAAATAGTTTTTCTACTTTTCTAAGTTAAACTGATTAGTTTACACATTTATAAAACAAGGTCATATTAAAGAGGACCCCAGTCTTACTTCAATCTGTTAAAGTCGACAACCTTTTAGGTTAACTACCATATTAGGAAACTACCATAATAGGTTATTCGCAAAACAATCAAAGGCTAGTTTTGTTAGCATATGTATCATTTAAAACATAAACAAATACAGTACCGTATAGTTTGAATAAGATGGCCTTTCTAGATCCCGCTGTCTGTTATATACGAGGCTAGTCTTCTCCGTTCGATATGGATTTATGGAATACAACTATTTTGTTAAGCAAGAAAATCAAATTGACAACTTTTCCAATAATTTCAATCCAAATTTCTCCGTTTAGCAACCAACTGCCGTAACTAAACCTTATACTCGGATTAAAATGTTCTATCTGTAATAGAAATAGCACAAGCTTACTACGATAATTTTATTAGAACCTAAAGAATAGTCACTACGCAATAGTTAAGATAAAAGAATAAAAGAAATTGAAATAGAGAAATAACAATAGTTACAACAACATAATAAAAGCCTTTACTACCAAAAGGACAACAATTTTGAACCTGGGCCGACCACCTATTCCAAGAAACATCACTGATAAACCCTATTCAAAAAGGTGATTTCATAGGCCTCCTATTGTAGTTGTTATAATATCTAAGACTATTCCAACAAACATCACTGATAAACCCTATTCAAGCCAAAAGGTGATTTCATAGGCCTCCTATTGTAGTTGTTATAATATCTAAGACTATTCCAACAAACATCACTGATAAACCCTATTCAAGCCAAAAGGTGATTTCATAGGCCTCCTATTGTAGTTGTTATAATATCTAAGACTATTCCAACAAACATCACTGATAAACCCTATTCAAGCCAAAAGGTGATTTCATAGGCCTCCTATTGTAGTTGTTATAATATCTAAGACTATTCCAACAAACATCACTGATAAACCCTATTCAAGCCAAAAGGTGATTTCATAGGCCTCCTATTGTAGTTGTTATAATATCTAAGACTATTCCAACAAACATCACTGATAAACCCTATTCAAGCCAAAAGGTGATTTCATAGGCCTCCTATTGTAGTTGTTATAATATCTAAGACTATTCCAACAAACATCACTGATAAACCCTATTCAAGCCAAAAGGTGATTTCATAGGCCTCCTATTGTAGTTGTTATAATATCTAAGACTATTCCAACAAACATCACTGATAAACCCTATTCAAGCCAAAAGGTGATTTCATAGGCCTCCTATTGTAGTTGTTATAATATCTAAGACTATTCCAACAAACATCACTGATAAACCCTATTCAAGCCAAAAGGTGATTTCATAGGCCTCCTATTGTAGTTGTTATAATATCTAAGACTATTCCAACAAACATCACTGATAAACCCTATTCAAGCCAAAAGGTGATTTCATAGGCCTCCTATTGTAGTTGTTATAATATCTAAGACTATTCCAACAAACATCACTGATAAACCCTATTCAAGCCAAAAGGTGATTTCATAGGCCTCCTATTGTAGTTGTTATAATATCTAAGACTATTCCAACAAACATCACTGATAAACCCTATTCAAGCCAAAAAGTGATTTCATAGGCCTCCTATTGTAGTTGTTATAATATCTAAGACTATTCCAACAAACATCACTGATAAACCCTATTCAAGCCAAAAGGTGATTTCATAGGCCTCCTATTGTAGTTGTTATAATATCTAAGACTATTCCAACAAACATCACTGATAAACCCTATTCAAGCCAAAAGGTGATTTCATAGGCCTCCTATTGTAGTTGTTATAATATCTAAGACTATTCCAACAAACATCACTGATAAACCCTATTCAAGCCAAAAGGTGATTTCATAGGCCTCCTATTGTAGTTGTTATAATATCTAAGACTATTCCAACAAACATCACTGATAAACCCTATTCAAGCCAAAAGGTGATTTCATAGGCCTCCTATTGTAGTTGTTATAATATCTAAGACTATTCCAACAAACATCACTGATAAACCCTATTCAAGCCAAAAGGTGATTTCATAGGCCTCCTATTGTAGTTGTTATAATATCTAAGACTATTCCAACAAACATCACTGATAAACCCTATTCAAGCCAAAAGGTGATTTCATAGGCCTCCTATTGTAGTTGTTATAATATCTAAGACTATTCCAACAAACATCACTGATAAACCCTATTCAAGCCAAAAGGTGATTTCATAGGCCTCCTATTGTAGTTGTTATAATTTCTAAGACTTACTAGCCTTCCCTAACTCTAACTCTAAATCTCTAACTTACTCTCAGTGATTACTTGATATTATTATTTTTTTAATTGTAATAATTCATTTTCGACATCGTCAAAAATAGTTATATAAAATTCTACTCAAAACTACCAATCCATAATAATCCGCTTATCAGTGATATGAGAAACCCGCCAGGATTCATTATAAGATTAAAAAGAAAATGGAGCAGAAATCTTCTTTAATTCTTCCTGCATGTTTATGTCGAAAAAGATAATATAATGTAAAATATTAGATGTAATTTTTGTTTTGTTTTAAATATTTTTTATTACTATTGGTAATAACTTTTCTTTGACAATATGAATTTTTTGTTTTTCTTTTCATACTTTTGTATATTTTACGTTCATTGTTATTCCAAATTTAACATTGCTAAATGTTGAATTTTATATCATGTCTGTTCTTGTTATTTGTAATTTAATATCAATGTTTTCTAATTTTTTGGTTGTTCTATATAGTACAGTCAAAGATTCAAAATAAAGAATAAAAAAAAATTGTAATAATTAAGCTACTACAATGAAACTTTAATAAAGTGTGCCATGGAAATTTTTATAGACCTAATTGGAACAATTTGTTTAATGCGGGAGCTCTCTGATGGTGGTAGTTGTAGATACAATACACGCATACCTTATCGATATAAAGTATTATTGTAAACGTGTAAAGTTGTAAAGTTTACTTTATCAGAATTTATGAAAATATATTAATTAAATCAATTTCAATAAAACTTTTTATTTATTTTTAATCGCTTATAATCATTATAAGATGCCCAAAACGGGCAGGTGGAGTGTTATTTTAATTGCACTCTATCTGTTTGGTCCAGGGCTAAAAAAAAATAGTTCTGTTTCTTATCACATAGTCAGCCACTTATATGACTGAACTATTTAAAAACAGAAGAGATAGAGGTGTAAAAGACACTAGTCAGAGTTATCTCCTCTGAGAGTAATGAATTTCACTATGCAGCCAGACCCTGTGGTGAATGAAGTGAAGGTGTCATTTGCAGGGTGGAAAGTGAGTGCTTTTCGGATGGCCTGGCATGCTGATAAGCATACTCTTTCAACTCAGTGAGGAAGGCAATGGTAAACCACCTTACTCCTCGTTTTTACTTAGTAAAACCTCTAGAGGTTCAAACCAGCCTTTCGGCTGTTGACCTAAAGAACACAATCATTATAAGATTGGACGTTACATCTAAGAACAATAAGCAACCCTATGACCCAATTGACTGAGGATGATATGTATAAAGTGTAAATAAGTAAATAAGCCTTGTACAGACTCAGGCCAACCATAATTGACAGGGTTTGGTTAATTGAACCCCAACCATCAAAGTAAATCGGTAACCACTGCCTTGTATTCAAACATAAAAGTAAGTAACTACCTTTACTAGGATTTAACCACGGAACCATCGTCTCCAAAAGTCAGAGCAGCCATTAAGTTAACAGGTTGACTCCCATGAGACACTTATACGTCTCTCACCAGATATGTAAAATTTATTTTGAGAGGCTGATCAGTCTCTCATGTAATAGTGTTTTAATAGAATCGTGAGACGGATTCGATGCTCGTTTGCATTGAATCATATACTGAGCTGTTAGAAATGAGTTCAAAAAACATTTCCCCAGTCATTTTTCGTGATTTACTTGATCCGATCGAGTCAAAAATGAGTTGGTAAACTTGATAGCTTATTATTAGTACTATTACTTAATATTGACTATTATTATAGCATTATTAAAT
Organism: Catonia carolina; assembly: GCA_035578175.1. Lineage (NCBI taxonomy): Eukaryota > Metazoa > Arthropoda > Insecta > Hemiptera > Achilidae > Catonia > Catonia carolina. Next base: position 32,679,101 of record JAQMRL010000001.1, read on the forward strand.
ATTTTTTTATGATATTATATAATGAAAAATCATTTTATCTTTTAATGTTTTACGGTTTTCATATTACAATATTTATTGTATTGCAAAAGTTAAGCTTGGTCGGTGCTTCTTTGAAGACAACTGGTACTCAAGTTTACCACTCGTCGAACAACTGCTTGATGGAAAGAAGCATCATCGATATTAATGTAGTTTTATTGAAAAATAGCCCTAAGTAAATTATTTATAAAATAAATATGATATTTTATAGATATATAAGTAAAATTACAGTGAGACACACATCAGTCTTTACAGTAAATTTGATTTGTTTACTCTTGAGTACCTGATCAGTCTATCACCTAAAAAACAGCGCCAAAAAATTTAAGCCTTACAATAGTCTAGACTTGAAAGAAAATTAATTAACAAAAGCAATGGAACCATAAAATAGGTTTGGGGTTTTTAAGAAAAATTACAAAAACTGCTGACTCGCGGTAACAACTCTACCACTAGGCCAATCGGTCAGTTTAAACTTTATAAGCATTAAATTTATTTTTACATAGCTTTTGTTGATTCTTAGGGTATTTCTGACATTTCGAATTCATCTTACTGAAAAACACATTATTAGCCTACTTATTTTGTTTCGTTAAAATCTATGTCCGGCAGTTTTCTCTATGTTCTTTTAAAGAGTTTTCAGAAATAGCTGTATCCACTAAAATAACAGTAATTCATTCTAATTTACAATTCTATAATGTTTTTATTTTTTTGAATTCGCATAAGTAGCTCAGTCATAATCGACTACAGTGGGTAAGGAATCGCAGATTTTATCTGTTGAAATTTTAGATCCAAAACGGAAATCTTCCGTTCTGTAGTTCAGAATTTTAACGATTACACCACATAAGCGGTTATTTCTTATTTTATTAATACTATTTACGAATTTACTCCGCCGATTTACCTACATTAAACACTACGACAGCTATCGTGGCTGACGATACTGCCGTACAACCAATTCATAAAGATCCGGATATAGCATTGAGCATCCGCAATGACACCCGGACAAAATAAAAGACTGGTAGAATAGATGGAGAATAAAGACAAATTAAACGTACGCACGTGACATATACGAGGTGTAGCTATTAAATAACGAGGCTGACGTTGTAAAAAATTGTATTTTTATTTTATACACAGTCACTTAATGTCACCTTCAATAAACACTCCTTCTCTATCCTATCTCTAGTCAGATAACTCTGACTAGTGTCTTTTATACCTGTACCTCGTCTGTTCTTAAATGCTTTAGTCATATAATCGGCTGACCATGTGATAAGAAACAAAACTATTTTCTGTAGCCCTGGAACCAGCAGATCGAGTGCAAATAATTAAACACTCCACCTACCTGTTATTGGCAAAACGAATTTTTAAAATTCTTTTATTTATCTAAGGTGGTGTCTAATTTACTACGATAAATATAACGTATTTTTAAAAAGGATGGCCGAACTTGTTTTTTTATTTTATTTCAGATTAAGTCGGTAATGAGCAGAATTAACAATTGCATGTTAATTTATTTTTTCATTGAACACTTAATTCAGGTGACCATCCTTGTTCCTCTTTTTACTTGGTTAAAGTAAATACAACTTATTTACTACCTTGAAGCGAATTAAAAAAAACTTTTGTAAATATTTTTTAACTTTGTCATTTACAAATTAAATTACCACTAATTTATGGTAAAAAATACTAAGCTCTTTTTCTCTGGTTCTTATGAGCCTTGATTGGAGTTACAAGTAATGATAATCGTTACGTAAGGATCTGATTCTATAATACTTACATTGTCATTGATTGATTGAGACAGTCAACGAAGAAAGACTTAAATTCTATGGAGATCTTTACAAGATTGGATTACAAATGATTAACGAATCAAACGTTTTAGACAATAGACAAAAGAATTCAGGAAGGACCTTGGAAAGAGCCGAATAAAATGAGAAAAAGTAGCTATCTAATCAAGCACAGATTACGGCAATTGTGGGCTTTCGTGAAGATTGATAACTGAACAGTGATAAACCGGAAGAAACAGAATATTGTGACACTTATCGCTAAGGTCCGTTTCGGGATCTAGGTAATTAAATAATTAATCACTAAAGTTTACAATTACAAGTATTTATTACAACTAAAAGATTTACAAAATAAACTAATTATAATGAAGTAATACAATAAATAAAATAATTTACTTAGTACTACTTACAAATAATTATACATAATGCATATACACAATGCACATACACAGTAAAACTGAATAACAAAAACCAATACAATACAATGCCCGGAACGTTGACCTCTTCTAACGTACCGTTAGCACACGCAATAAACTCTCGTGAAAGATCAAACGAATACTAACTCCGACCGCACTTGAGGCTCTCTTTATATAGGTAGATCAGAGATATTTCTGGAAAGACAGAGAGATTCGATGCAATAATAAAATACAAAAATCCTTTTATGGTTCTGGAAAAATCTTAACTAGTGTAAACAATTCATAATTGAATAAAAGGTGTTACACGTAACCAACCGACTCTTTTACAAATAGTTGTACAACAAAGACCCTACCTTATTATACACGGCCCTTTTTAAATATTCTTTTATAAGTAACTTTATTGTTACTTTGTCATTCTATTATTTACTATTTAACATTTATGAATCTCTCGGTTCTAGAAACCTCTCGAAAACACGTTCCTCTTCGATACTGTCACAATATTATAGCATAGGGTGAATACGGTAATACGGTGAAAAACGGCGAAAAAATCATTCAGAAACGTAGAATGTTAATTGACGTAATTTGAAATTGCCCTAAAATTCATTAAAGGTAATTTGCACATTACTCTCACATTATAGGCCTACTCTTAAATGTGGTAAAAATTAAAGTTATTCTAAAACAAATATTCTTCTTGAAAATTTTTGAAATTCTGCTTTAAAGAGCGTAATTTTTACTAATAATTAAATGAGAATAAAAACTGATTCCTCAACGAAAAAGAATCATTTTTCTTGAAGTAAATATAGTATTAAGCTACCTTATTCACAATAATAACCTGAGTTTGATTAGAAAAATTTATTACAAATTTCGTTCGTAAATAAAATTGCATATTAAGTGTTTTGATAATCTGAGACCTTCTGGAATTATTATTACATTGTACGAGGTGTTATCAGAAAGTTCCCGGACTGTATTCGTCACGGTTGTTGACGTGATTGCACAAGCCGGCCTGCTAGCGTCTGATTACGTAGTACTAATGTATTAGTGGTATATTTTTTAAATATTTTTTCTGATAGTTATGAAAATTAAAACTCTTTTAAAAAAAATGTGATAGCTTATAAATTTTAAAGATTGGAATTGTTTTTAACTGAATCACAAAATCGTGAGAAACTAATAATTTTTGATAATATTTTATATTATATCGAAAAATATTTTAACTTGTTATAAAAATTATGAACAAAACAATAATAATTTTACATAAATTATGTACAAGAAAATAAAATACCAGTTCATATATTTTGAAGTATGTTGAATAAAATGCTTAAAAATTTCTTTAAACTTTCACCCAATGGAATATAAAAATAAAAAATAATTCTCCAGAATATCTTACAGATATAAGATGAGAAGAGTGAAGTTGCTGAAAGTAATCGTGATAGCTTGAGGGTTGTAAGGACATTATGCGTTAATGTTGTCATAAGTTGTACGATAGCATTACAGTCCCTACCGCTACACACATACTAGATCTATAACTAATTTCCAAAGACAGCCATTTCACGTAATATCCTGTTGCGCTAATGTAACCAATATAAGAAACAATTTTAATAAACCCTTTAATGATTTCCTCAGGTTTGTTGACAAGTTACTTGTTCTAATTGATTCTACTCCGTATATGGAAAAGCTACTTGATTACACATGTCTGTTTATGTTATTAACATTCAATGCCTTAGTGGAATGTTATTTACCAAACTAAAATTATTTATTTAATTATTTAATTCCAATGCTAAGTACAAAGTTAGATTTAAGTATGGACTTATTCGGACAGGTATTCTGTTCAACTATCAAACAATCTGTAAATTATGAAAATAAATTTTTTAAAAATCTGGAATGAACACGTGGAATGAACATCTGAAAAACAAACGCTTATTGCTAAGCAATCGCCTCAGATGTTTGTTCCACCTAGTTAAACCGCGTTCTCGTCTACCACTAAAACAAAAAAATCACTATTTACAAGACTTTGCTGAAACCTCTCTGGCTGTACGGAATCCAGATTTTTGGTGCTGCTGCTAGGACCAATTTAAACAAAATACAAGTTTTTCAGTCTAAATATTTAAGGCTTGCCACTGGAGCACCTTGGTACGTGAGAAACGACACCCTTCATTCTGACCTTCGTATTCCCTACGTAAAAGATGTTGCACGACAACTTTATCAAAGTTTCTCTGATAAATTACAAAATCATCCAAACGACCTCGCTCGCCAAATGGCCATTCAAAATTTTCCAAATTTTCGACGTCTTCGCCGTCTTTGGTGTAGGGATCTTCTTCGATAATATCCTATCATTATCTTCACCATCAACATCACATCTTCTTCATCTTTTCACCGTTGGGCTTTCATTTTCATTTCCATCAAAATCATCTCCATCATAGCATGATTACGTCATCCTGGAGGGTACACTGCTGGGTGTGACCCCTCCCCCTCCTTCCACGCCTAATAATAACTTTCATCAAATCTAGTGGTTGTGCTTTATTGTATAGTATAGTGTTCTAGATTTATAAAATTAAAGGCAAAAAAAAATCTGGTGTGAAACGCTCATATGACATTCTCTTGCCAATGTAAATAATGAAATAATATAACCCATTAGTTTGTTTAATCATTAGTAAACAATGTGAAATGAAAAAATTGCCGGCTTAAATAGCGTATGTCAGCATTATAAGTCAACAGAATGTCATTTAGAAAAACAGTCAGACAAATTTTGTTATCGAAGTTTAAATGTTATTTGTGGCGAATTGCGTTCGTTAATTTTAAATTTCAATAATTTGAGCGAAGATTCGATGTGTTTAAGTGTTTCTGTAATTTTTTGGATGCCACAACTGGATCAATAATTTTATTTACTGTAAATAAAATAAAAAAACCACCACAACTTTCAAAAAATAGGCATACTTACTGAAGAAGCACTTTTGTGGCGCTAACGTATCGTCAACCCACTGGGTTGGTCTAGATGTAAAGTCGTCGCCAAAATCAGCTGTTTAACAGCTGTTTAATCAGCTGATTTTCGGAGACAAAGATTCCTGGTTCAAATCCTAGTGAAGGTAGTTACTCTTATACGGATTTGAATACTAGACAGTGGTTACCGGTGTACTTTGATAGTTGGGGTTTAATTAACCATACTCTCTCAGGAATGTTCGGCCTGGGTCTGTACAAGACTACACCCCATTTACACGTCATACTCATCTCATTAGGTCATGGGGTTGCTTATTGTTCTAAATTGAACAGATTGCAACGTACACAAATTAGGAATACAAATTAAAAAAAACAAAAAACGTATCGTCAGGTAGTTTTAATACATAAGTACACAGGTTGGCCTTCAGGCCAGCAAAATCAGTCAGCTGGTAGAAAGCGGCTATTATTTGTTAAGTAACATCGGTTGGGCAAGTGACTTTGTATGGTGACCAGCTGACAGCCATTCGTGAACAACATTCTACTGGGGGACCTAGTATTAATAATAGTATACAATAATTATACTATAATTTACTAAAATTATATAGTAACATTATTTTAAAAATGGTTGTTGGAATATATTGTTGTAAGAATTTTGTATTGTATGGGGTGGAATGTGTAGAACAAGGATAGTGAACTGCAATCACGGACTTAGTATGATACCTTGGACTTAGTATGATAGTATCATACTAAGTCCGTGACTGCAATGAATGAGATATTTTGAATAGGAGTTCTAGGAAATCAAAAAACGTTTGTTTTTATGTTGATTCCTTTTACTATGTTCCAGAATAGCGGAGAAATTGTTCGGAGGATCTTGATTGTTTGGGAAACTATTAGACCGCAAGTATAAAACAGTTACCACCTTTGTAGTCGGTCAGTTATTTACGCAAATTGTGAATGGAAAGTTTATCGAGCCGTTCGAGATAGTATCGGTACGGAACCGGTTTTTAATTTTGTTAATTGTGGTTGATCGTAAGGGTAGTAGCATGTGATTGTGGACAGTCTTAATTATAGTTAAGTTTAATTTAAGCTTAAGTTTTTTCAATTGATTTAATTTATGTAATATAATTTTATTTGTTAGTAGGCTAAGTTTAATTATTAATTGTGTAAATAAATGATTAATCGTTATAAGTTTAGAGTAAGTCTGTTTATTATTTTATTTTATGTTTATTATATTATTTTTTTATTATTAATTTATTTAACGTCCGATCAACTGCAACGGTCATTAGTGACGACGTTGGGGTGTAACTGTGTACAATGGAGGATGAAATGATTTTTTGTAACGTATGAAAATATAAAAAATATTATTTTTTTAATAATGAAATTAATATTTATTAAGGTATGTATTGCGTTAGGAAATTTTGTTGCATGCTTCTTTTTTTTAATTTTTTTTATGTGAATTTAGTGTAAATAAAAATAAGCTTAAACAATACAAACCAACTCATACCCGCGCACCGGTTAGACCTATGCGGGTATTAGGAAATAATATAGAATAAGATCCATTGTATTTGTTTTTAGTAATAATAAATAATAAATAACAATAAATTATTTATCATACCAAGATCCTGAACGAACCTAGGCTTAAGTGTTATATTATATTATCCGTAAATCCCGGTTCATAATCCGAGGCATCATGAGGTTTGCCTGTAGTTAAGAAAATCCTCTGCCGCGACACGAGCACTGCCCAGATTATGCTTATTGCCACTTCACTGCATATGAGCCTGCAGGACAATTGAATCGGTCATTCCAGAAAGCCCATAAGTCAAAAAAACTAACTTTTGGTAAAACTGAAAAACTTGTAGTTTAGTAGGCTACGTTTCAATAAAAAAATTATTAAGAAATATAAATTGTTCAGAGGCTGTTCCCTTCAATATAAAATATACTTTTGTCTTTTTAAAGACAAGCCACTTGTTTAAAAAAAAATCTGGTGTGAAACACTCACACAACTTTCTCTTGCCAATGCAAATAATTTACAATATAATTTAACATTAGTAATAAAATATTAGAAATAAACAAAAAACTAACCTCAATAAACATAACCTTATTTTAATCATGAGTGAAACACTCAAAATGAAAATCAACCTCAGTCTGGCTTAAAAATACGGAAAATCACTATTTCACGCTAAACTAGGCTCTGTAGAGAAAAATACGTTAAATAAAAGTTGTAGATCTTTAAATTTCCTATAAATTTGGTTATATACACTTTTGTCGTAAAATTCATACTAAGGCCAAAATCTTTAAAAAAATCGATTTTTCACACGTTTTCGTGAGAAAAAATCAGAAAATCGCTAATTACTGCTAAACTAAGCGTCATACCAAAAAATGTTTGAAACAGAAGTTGTAGGTTTTTAAATTCTCTACAACTTTTATTGTATAAGTTTTTGCGCTAAAATTTATATTAAAGCCGTAATCTTAAAAAACAACGTTTTTACGTGAAAACAGCCTTACCGAGAATTTCAGCAAACATGGCGCCTACCCTTTCTTGTAGAGAATAAAACATTGAGTAAAATAGGCGATTTTAAAAAAAATCGTAGGACCAGTTTTTGAGAAAATCGCAAAAAACTGAAAAATTATACGAATAAACTACTACTTCCGGTTGACCGATTTTGATGAAAATGTTCGTGTCGCGTCCGGTAGTGGTATGTAACTTAAGTTTCAAGTTTCAAGTTCGTACGATGTTCCGTCCTTGAGATATTCTGTTCACACACACACACACACACACACACACACACACACACACACACACACACACACACACACACACACACACACAGAGACACACAGACACACACACACAGACCAATCGCTAAAAACATGTTTTTTGGGTTCAGGGGGTCTGAAAACGTATAGATCCGGTGAAAACTCGATTTCGAAAAATCGACATGAAAACAATACTTTCCTTCCTATATATTCATATAGGCAAGAGAAAGTAAAAATTGAAAATTTAGATTTCAGGTGTTTCTGAAATAAATTGGAGTAACTTTCTGTAAAATACGTTGTTAGACCAGAAGAAAATTGCACTGTACAATAGTAGCCTATTTATTTATTTCAGTAGTTTACATAATGACTTAAAATAGCTTTCTGCAACAATAAAAACTGAAATTCTCAACTTTAAGAAAGAAAAATGTTGATTTTCAGGGCTGTTCAGTTCTTCATCGTTGTCGTAAACAGTAATCTTCCTTTAAAAGATTTTTGGATAGACTCTTTGTATGGCCTCTTCCACTAAAAAATAGAGCTTAAGCTTCAAAAAAAAATCACTTTAATTTTTAAATTAAAAGGAAACACTTTTTATCCTTAAGGATAAGCCGTTTCTTAGTGTTATATATTACTTAAAGAAAGCCATACTTACGTGATTTTTCTAGGGATGGTGTGTTTACATTCAGTTAGTTGTAAAATGCAGTAAAGAAAAATGTAAAAATGTGAAAAATGTATTTTGACTTAAGGGGTTTCTGAAATGACTGATTCAATTCCTTCGAGTTGCCGTTCAAGGCTCTTCCACCCCTTCTGCCGTTAGAAATATTTTTCATATCCGGCTCTAAAGCCTTTGACCTTCTTCACTGGTTTTTCTCCACCCTGGGTATTTTATTTCCTCAGCACCCACCAACAGAGTTGGCGAGTGTCCCCATCGCTTGGGGTGGACCCCGATAGCAGATCCAGCAACAGCCACGGGCCAACAGTGCTGACCCTAATCTATGTCGATTAAACTAGGGTGCTATCAAAGCGAGAGGAGAGTAGATTTTAATCATCTGAAATGAAATTTCTTCGACATACGTATGGGTGTAGTAGAGACGATCGTTACAGAAATACCGAAATAAGGAAATAAATAAGGGAAGAATAAGGAAATAAGGAAGGAATACCGAATAAGGAAAGGGAAGAAGAAGATTTATTTATTCATCTTCTCTATAAACGACCGGGTTTCTCAGAACAGAATGCAGTGGTTGGAACATGTGAACAGAATGAGGGAGGATAGGATACCTAAGCAAGCACTAGGCTATAAACCGGAAAGAAAGAGAGAACGAGGACGCCCGAGAAAGAGATGGACAGATGAGACGTTTGAAACAGAAGGAGATGCCTCATCCTTGCAAGGTAGAAGAAGAATGTTATATTATTTGTATCATACATACGAGGTGTGGCTATTAAATAACGAGACTGACGTTGCAAAAAATTTTGTTTTTATTTTATACATAACACTTATTGTCTCCTTCAATATACACTCCTTCTCTATCCCTACTGCGCTTCATGCGAATTTCCCTTCGTTGGAAACAGTGCTGGTAGTCATCTTCTGTCAGCTCATTCAGGTCAAGTGCCGCTCAAAAATGTTTGAAATGAAGCTCGCAAAAATGTTTGTACTGACACTTTGTACGCGATTGAAAATGACCTAAATTTTTTGGAAACGGTAATAACATGTGATGAAACGTGGTTTTTTACTTATGATCCGGAAACGAAGCGCCAATCCATGCCCTGAAAAAGCCGAACTTCACCGAGAGCCAAAAAAGCTCGAATGAGTAAGTCAAAATTGAAAGAAATGATGATTGTTTTTTTTCATATCCATGGGATTGTGTACCTTCACTGGGTTCCTGAAGATCAAACAATTAATCAATATTACTACCTTGAGGTACTTTCTAAACTACGTCAAAGAGTAAAGAAAAAACGCCCCGAAATGTGGAAGGATAAATCATGGGTTCTCCACCAAGACAATGCGCCAGCTCATTCCGCCTTATCTGTCAAGAGGTTTTTAGCCAAGTACAGCATCTCAGTGTTAGAACATCCACCTTATTCACCAGATCTTGCACCATGTGACTTCTACCTGTTCCGTAAGGTGAAATCTGCATTAAAAGGGACAATATTTGAGTCTGTGGAAGCTACAAAAGAGAAAGCGGTACGTGTCCTGAAGGAGCTGACAGAAGATGACTTCCAGCTGACAGAAGATGACTGTTTCCAACAATGGAAAATTCGCATGGAGCGTTGTAGGGATAGAGAAGGAGTGTATATTGAAGGTGACAATAAGTGATTATGTATAAAATTAAAATTAATTTTTTACGTCAGTCTCGTTATTTAATAGCCAGACCTTGTATTTATACGTACAACTTTTAAATATTATTATAACGAGCTGAAGATGTGGTAACGCCACGAAAGCGCTTCTCTTTCGGTCAGTGTTTTTACATAGTACTTTTTAACCGTTCTGATGGTTTCTTAACTTTATTTACAATAAATTAAATTAAAATTAAAAATATTATAGAATAATATTCAGTAATTTATTAACGTTATGGTTTTGTTGATGTAAACATTAATTAAAACTACTAAATGTTTTTAGTCTGTAAAACATAAAACTCATAACGTATCAAATCCTTTCACCTACATTTATTATAATAAATCTTTGTCTGGAACTAACATTTAATAAACTATTACTTAACTTTTCCTATCTTAAATTTAATTAACTTACTTAAATCTAAAAGAGTTATAAATAACAGTAAATACAAGTAAACTAAAAAATATACTACACACACAAAAACTGAATGACAGGCTGTTTAAAATGGACATAAAATGAATGCTTGTTTGTTATACAAGTGCAGTGAAAGTACCAAATTAAACAGTCTATACTATAAAATATAATATCTTGTACGCCTCTCTCATGTAATAAACATTGAAGTTGTTAAAATTTTATGTGTCAGTATTATATGGAAGTAGTCATTTCTTTATTAGTTTAGCAAATTTTTGTCCAATGTCCAAATTTCTTTAAGGAAGTTCATAACTACGTAATAATGTTTAAAATTGAAGGAAGTCAAATTTTTAATTTTTTGTCAGTACTTAATCAATAGAGCGTGAAATTTTTTTAACAGTTATCCGGTTCAGTATATCTTACCATTTACTTGAAATAATTGGGTTCACCCTGGATTACGAATTTTTTAAACGCATTTTATTTGAAATTTATTAATATTCGCTGAAATCAATTTATGAAAAACAGGGTTTAACTGTTTCCTCCGAGTGTAGATGTTCATAGTAAGTTTTTGAGAATTTTTAACGCCTTAGAATGTTTTACCCTCATGTAGGGCCAATTGTAGAACCATGTGGTGACACCTTAAGACATTTCTGAAAAGTCTTTTTGCACCCTACATTAGCAGCATTTGTTGACAGTAGGCTTTCCTCTTTTTTTTTATCCACCCGGTGATCTGTTTTTGTCCTTCATGGAAACCCATAAAGTCCGTAATTAGTTGTCTGAATTTGGTACGATTCATTAAGTTTTCTCGATTTATTTCGGTTTCCTCGACATCCTTTCTGACTTCTTTTCATTTATCCGACACCTTAGGTCTATTGTTTGGTGTCTAAAAAATTTGTTGTGTTAGCCGGTTGTCACCCATTTTATACAAATTACGAACTAAACAAACTAAATTTTACGGTCGTCCGTAAAATTTTAGTCTTCTTCTTCTAACAGTTTCCATTAATAGTTAATTTTCATTGTACAGTTCTTCTCGACCTCGTAACCTATATTGCCCGTCTACTTTCGTTGGACCGATTATTTTGCAAAGGATCTTTCCCTCAAATTTCTCTGCTTCTCTTAGACCACTAAGACTATTCTAACGCAGTCACTCGTTCACAAGCGCACAGGTTTTTTCATAGTATAATAATGTCTAACCTTGGCTTGTCTTGAGAGTGCTTTCTTCTTATACGAGTGGTGTTCCTCAGAGTGCAGCGCCCATCTTTTCTCGTTTGTTTTGTACCCCTTCCTTTTCACTTGTCTTTGGTTGTATTATCTTCACAAGGTACTTGAAGCTATCAACTTTTCAAATTTTCGTGTGTTGTCTTTTAAGGTGAGACTGTATGACGGTTTTAACTGAAAATTTCGATTTTCGGTTTTTTATGTTTTTCAATTGTTTAGGCCTAGTTCAACCACAAAAATTTTAATTAAGTGAAAAAAATTGTATTTTAATGAGAAAAAAATTAAGTTTTAGGAGGTTTACCCAGAAAAATGATCGTGTCACCAAGACGAATATTTTCCATAACTTTATACGGATCGTTTTAGAACAAAGTGAATTTTGATACTTTAAAAATATCTGCATTACTGGTTTTAATACTCTTAGCTTTAAGTGACTTTAATTAAGTGAGTTAAGAAACTTAAACTGTGACGATGTCGCATGTTTTAGTTGATCGGGTGCATAACACTTTTTTTAAGTCCTCTGGATGGTGTATTTTTTGGGCTAGAAGCACGATTCAACTTTTATATTTCATAAAAAAACCGTTAAGAATAACATTCGATTCCAAAAACATTAAAAATTCGGAAATATTCAAAAAAAATTGTTTGTACTGTATTTCATGTAGTATTTGTTTTCATTCGATAGGTAGTGAATGGTCACATATTTCCAATTACTCTGCGTACTGCACCCACGTATTACTCTCTCTTATCTCAGCTACATATCAACTGTCTCTTTTTTTTCATCGGTATTCTTATATGCATTTCATTCAATTCTGTTAAATCGCAGGGACAAACCTTTAAAACGGTGGGATCGATTTGAGACAAGAGTGCTTCCTTCACTCGTGGACAACTTTATGTCGGACTTTCTAGAGCTGAAAGTAAAGAAAAACAATTTATTTTGCTGCCACAGGGCAACAAAACCACAAATATTGTATATAGAGAGGTTTTAAAATAATTTAATTAGACCTACATTAGCTGCTGTAAAGCGAAGCGAGTGGGGATTGCTAGTATAGTTATAAATTATCAGTTATTAATGAAATAGTTAATCGATCGTTAAAAACCATTAGAGTAAATATTATTTGTTCATTTTAGCGAATATTTTATAGTAATTACTGTAAAATACCGAATAATAAACTAATCCATCAAATAGAACGGCAGTAATATTAAATATTAACACTTGGATAATGAGCCCTTTAGCACTAATAACGAATACTAATTGAACGTGACTAATTGTAGGCTTTTAAATTATCACAAGTAGGTAATAAAACGAAATAAGTAACCAAATGGTCTGTAACTGTAAAAATTACACTAATATAATTTTATAGAGTAGTTAATTGCATTGATAAAACTATAACAAATTTTATAGACAGAATTAGAATTTTCCTTTAACGTTCTATACCTTGCAATTTTTTGCCCGTCAATCAGCTGGTTGAACCTCTAAAGAATTTACTAAGTAAAAGGAGAGATGTGAGGTGGTTTACCATTTCCTTCCTCACTGAGTGGAAAAGTATACTTTTCAGCATACTTTTCCACCCTGTAACTGACACCTTCACTTCCATTTATCTAAGGGGACCTGAAAACATGTATTTCCGGTGAAAACTCAATTTCTAAAAATCGACTTGCAAACGATACTTTCCTTCCCTAGATGTTTATGTAGGGGACGAAAATAAAAAGTACAGTTGTGAATATATCATACCCCAATCATTGTCGGTAATTGCATGGTAATTTTAATAACACAACAGCTACAGAAAACCGTGAAAATCTACGAAACAACGGTCTACAAAATCCAAAAATACAAATATTTGGAAACAATTGTGTTTAGGTCAACAGCCGAAAGGCTGGTTTGAACCTCTAGAGGTTTTACTAAGTAAAACGAGAAGTGAGGTGGTTTACCATTGCCTTCCTCACTGAGTGGAAAAGTACGCTTATCAGCATGCCGGGCCCTCTGAAAAGCACATATTTTCCACTCTGTAAATGACACCATCACTTCATTCACCACAGGGTCTGGCTGTACAATGAAATTCATTACTTTCAGAGGAGATAACTCTGATTAGTGTCTTTTACACCTCTACCTCTTCTGTTCTTAAATGATTCAGTCATTTAATTGGCTGACCATGTGATAAGAAACAGAACTATTTATTTTAGCCCTGCAACGAGCAAATTGAGTGTAAATAATTTGACACTCCACCTGTCTGTTATGGGCAGTGGAAACAATTATCAATGAGAATAACAACTGTATTGAAGAAATCAATACTAGAATTAGACAAGCAAGAAATGCAGTTAATAAAATAGAAAGATACAGCTATCAGATGAATTAATGTTCCATAGCCGAGCGAGTGAGAGGGAGATATGTGGCATAACTACGCATGCGCCCAAAGGTCTTTACCGTTATAATCCAAATCTGAAAACATACTACAGTCGTTATCTTGTTTGTTAGTGTTTACTGCGTGCATAAACGCTTGCTCACAACAATGAGTAAAATTATACAATGTTATTGGAATGGCACGTATGGCTTGTGCGAGTGAGAGCGTTATACATTCTCTCACTCCCACGGCTAGGGGACTTTAATTCATCTGAATAGTGTACTGTCCAGTAGAGACCTTACATTGAAGTTGAGTAGATGTTACGCATTCTCAGAACTGTTTTACGGTATGGAGGCCAAGACCATTAAGACGAAAACTGAAAAATTGGAGGTGTTCGAAATGTGTTTGAATTGAAGGATTTAGAAGTTTACCTTGGTGGCTCGTGTCACAAACGTGTTCTCAGAATGATGGATAAGGAGTAAGATATTGTAAGAACCACAGAAATTCGAAAATTGCAATACTTGGGTCATACGATTAAACAGCTTACTCCCGGTAAAATAAGGGGAATATTATGGTAAAAAGAGGTTCTGGTAAAAAATGCATATCCTGACTAAACAACTAAGGAATGTGGTTCAGGAGATTTGATTTAAAGCTGCACCACTTAAATCTTTTTGAAGGAGACGGCACGTGTAGTTGTTGTAGTAGTCAGTGTAACTGGCTTTTATGCCGGGGGTCCCGAGTTCGATTCCCGGTCAGCTGATATTTTTTTCATGTCCGCATCTCCTTGTATCATCTCTACTTAAGAGTTAACTATATCATCACCCAACAAAAGTATCTTAAGTTATCTTCACGTTTATAGTTTCCACAAGGCAACAAAATTCAAATTCGGGAAGAACTATTAACCGTGAGTATGTGTTCAAATTTTTTAAATCATAGTTTATTTAATTACTAGCATGCCCCGTCGCGGCTTTGCACGCGAAAATAGTGTAATCACTTTTTTTTTAATATGTAGCAGAAATTGTATAGCTACTATATCGACAATTAAAACAAATTAAAGAGACACGGAACTTTACTTTTATAAAATACTCAACAATACAAAATCATATCTACATAATAAAATACAATAAAATTATCATGTGATGTTGTCACCAGCTGATCCTTAGCACCACGTCGCTATTTGCTAAATCATATGACTTTATTTATGACAAATCTTTATTTGAATCACATCACATCAGCTGGTTTAAAATTAGCAGATTATCTAACCTCATAAAAACCTTAATGTAGGATATAAACATTATTTTCAACCCTTTAGGGCTAACTTTTTTAGGGTTTCAGTAGCCTAAAATCTGCACCGGCATCATACTTACAATATAAAAAAACTCCATGAAAATTGGTTCAGTAATTTAGGAGATAAAGAGAAACATACACACACACACATACATACACACACACACACACACATACGTCGAGTTTTATATGAATGGATTAGAATTTTTTCATAATAATATCGTTTACTTTTCTTCTTTCAAGCATGTTTTTAAACTTCAACAAAAACATCTTTCTTTTCTGTTGTTTTTTTTAAATTGTTTATAATTTTCACAAAAAATTAAATCAAAATCCTTTGAACTCAGTTAGTCGGATTAAAAATCAAAACGAAACCATAATACAGCGTAATGTATCATATTTATAGATATAGGTTACATTGCCGCCTTAATGTGCTTGTGTGAGTGAAGTGGCCGTACAAGTAGCTCATAGAAAATGCGATCCGACAACTGAAGGTAACTTCATCGACCTTTTAGCTCACAATGATATGACACACACTCTAGCAATTTTAATTAATAAAAATCTCTTGTAAAGGCAAATAAACTTCAAAGCTATTTTCGGTAACGTGGAAAAAGTATTTTAAAAAAATTCATAGGCTAAATGATTACTTTTAAATTATATAAACCTTGTTTAAATATACTAAACTAAAGAAAACGTGGCTTTGATATTTCTTATCAACGATACAGTTATTAAATTCAATGAACTGACCGATCGAAATCAATTGAATAAGTAAAAATTAGTTGGCACACGATTTAAATCATATCTGATGCCAAGCTCTTGACCTCGTTCATGGGTGACTTGATCACATGGTCAAAACGAAACTAAAATCACTTCCGAATTCACGCTTATTATTAACGTGACTAAAATACGTAACCGACATGCTAACAAAACACTACGTATTTTTAAATAAGCCTATAAAAACTTTCATCTGAAACTTAGCTGTAGTATAAAATATAAATCATGTAATACTATATTGTGGACTAAGAATGAGCCGATCAATGCGATATGGTACCCTATAGATAATTTATCATTGTTGTTGATTTTTTGCCCGTGGTTGTTTTTTACCAAAATTAGTCTAAAAATTGTATTTCATATTTTTATCTTAACTTTTACTGTCATTTTTACTTTCTCTTGCCTATATGAATATATAGGAAGGAAAGTATTGTTTTCATGTCGATTTTTCGAAATCGAGTTTTCACCGGATCTATACGTTTTCAGACCCCCTGAACCCAAAAAACATGTTTTTAGCGATTGGTCTGTGTGTGTGTCTGTGTGTCTGTGTGTCTGTGTGTCTGTGTGTGAACAGAATATCTCAAGAACGGAACATCGTACGAACTTGAAACTTGAAACTTAAGTTACATACCACTACCGGACGCGACACGAACATTTTCATCAAAATCGGTCAACCGGAAGTAGTAGTTTATTCGTATAATTTTTCAGTTTTTTGCGATTTTCTCAAAAACTGGTCCTACGATTTTTTTTAAAATCGCCTATTTTACTCAATTTTTTATTCTCTACAAGATAGGGTAGGCGCCATGTTTGCTGAAATTCTCGGTGAGGCTGTTTTCACGTAAAAACGTTGTTTTTTTAAGATTACGGCTTTAATATAAATTTTAGCGCAAAAACTTATATAATAAAAGTTGTAGAGAATTTAAAAACCTACAACTTTTGTTTCAAACATTTTTTTGTATAACGCTTAGTTTAGCGGTAATTTGCGATTTTCTGTTTTTTTTTCTCACGAAAACGTGAGAAAAATCGATTTTTTTAACATTTCGGTCTTAGTATGCATTTTACGACAAAAGTGTATATAATTAAATTTATAGAAAATTAAAAGATCTACAACTTTTGTTTAGAGCATTTTTCTCTACAGAGCCTAGTTTAGCGTGAAAGCGTGATTTTCCGTATTTTTAAGCCAAACTGAGTTCGATTGTCATTTTGCGTCATTCACTCATGATTAAAATAAGGTTATGTTTTTGAGGTTAGTTTTTGTTCATTTCTAATGTTTTAATACTAATGTTAGGTTTATTGTTAATTATTTGCATTGGCAAGAGAAAGTTGTGTGAGTGTTTCACACCAGATTTTTTTATATTCGTAGGGTTTCATAATTTCTACTATATGCTACAATTCCGTAAGCTATCGTAAACAAAGAACATAGTACATTTATTATATGCAAAAATAAGTATTTTTCAAGATTAGGTTAAATGAACGAATACAGTAATAAAAACCAAGTCTGGCACCAAACCGTCTGATTTTCGTGCCGACCAAAACTGGTCTACTGCGATAGGTGATAGGTCACGTCCAAGCATTGAAAGAGAAAATTTTTTTTTTATTTTTTTTTATTTTTAAAAATGTTTATTTATTTATAATATACAATACAATACAATACATTAACATATATACTAATTCCCGCATAGGACGAGCCTGTGCGCAGGAATGAGTTCTACATTACGTGCAATACTGATAATTACTAAAAAACTACTTTTCTTTTTCTTTCCCCAATAATTCCTTCATTATACAGCTTACTGAAACTAATCTAATTATTAAATTAATAATTCTAAATATTTAAAGTTCATAATAGGCCTATTATAAAATTTCCTTTCAACCAAATAAAATTTACTAAAAACCAATAAATGTTCCTACCTTATCAAAGAAAAATTATACTATTCTCTGTAAAAATAAACTAAAATTATAGTTATAAATCTCTAGAAAAATCAAATTTTAAAACGTATCGTTCCCTCGATTTTCATAAATAATAATTTTGTACCTGGTAAAATTCAGTTGTAGGATCGTGGAAAAACGACTAGGAGGCCATTTTATAGTAACGATCCACCGATACGCCAGTAAACCAAATGGGCGGTACAAACGCACCAAGGTTTTTATAGAGAAAGGTTATTCACTCCCACACAAATAATAAAAGTGGTGCGGGCAAGCCAATGTGTGACGTCACCAGGCGCAATGCTGTGCCGCAAGTTCGACAGTCGCTTAACATTCACAGGAATAACAACGTTATTTTTTATTTTCGTGTTACCATTATACAAAAATATGGTCATACAGTACGAAATTTTATAAAATGGTAAGATAATATTTTAACAACACAATGAACTTACTTATCTATCATGTGGACATTCATGCAGATTTTAAATGTTGCAGTCATGCGTATTTATGCAAGGTTTACAGTTCATCAACATAAATTCATTGTATTTTATTGCGTATCAAACGCACCAGAGCATGCGTCACTGAGCATGCGCATTATATATAAAAATGAGTACACGCTGATTAAAAAGTAACAACAAAATACTTTCAAAAGTATTTAAATACAAAATACTTTTAATTTTTTTTTATAAATGAAATTGTTAGGCCTACATTATATCATGACTGAAGTTTTTAGTACTTTAAATACCTATAATTTAAAAAATAGTTAACTTAATAGGAATACGACATCCGTAAAGTCGCAGACTCTAGCGTGCACCCTGTAGTAGGTGGCTTTTGTTTGTTGACAGTAGGAGCAAACTAAGAACGGCTCAACTGTAGACTATATAATAGAAACAAAATATATTAAGACAGTTTTTTTTAAGACCCACCGGGTTGGTCTAGAGGTAAAGTCGTCGCCAAAATCAGCTGTGTATCAGCTGATTTTTGGAGATGAAGGTTCCTGGTTCAAATCCTAGTAAAGTTAGTTACTTTTAGACGGAGTTGAATACTAGACAGTGGTTACCGGTGTACTTTGATGGTTGGGGTTCAATTAACCATACTTTCTCAGGAATGGTCGGCCTGGGTCTGTACAAGACTACACTTCATTTACACGGCATACACATCATTCTCATCTCATTGGGTCATGGGGTTGCTTATTGTTCTGAATTGAACAGATTGCAACGTACACACATTAGGGATTAAAAAAAAACTTTTTCAAGATTATTTTCAAGATTAATTGAACGAATTAAATAGTGAGGACGACTCAAGACTGGCACCAAACCATCTTCTCTTCGCGACCTACCGAAACTGATCTACTGCGGGTGATAGGTCACGTCCAAGCATTGTAACAAAAACTAAAATATAATATATCTTTTGAAAATGTATGCCTATCGTTTTGTCGCTTTTACAAAAATAATCATTTTAAATACTTACCAAAGTCAGTTGTAAGATCTTGAAGAGGCAACCGGGAAGCAATTACGCTACGTACAACCCAATGACATGGCAGTAAACGTAATTGGCGGTAACAACACAATAGACATATTTTTTACTTACCAGCTAATTCCCAAATAAAAAATTAATTGAATTTTTTGGGAATTTCACATTTTTTTACTTCAAAAGGTGACTTTTAAGAAATACCTTAAACAATAATTAGAGCTATTATGTAGACAAAAAATCATAAAAATACGTTTATAAAATAAATTAAAAAATAATTTTTGGTCTTACACAGTTTTAGGTTTGGTTTTTATCACAATGGCTCTCATATTTTTTTATTATTTTATTTATTTCCAATTATTTTACAAAAAATATAATTAGAATACAAGATCATTTCCGTAATAAAATTATAAATTAAAAATCTAAAACTTTTTATATTAATTCGTGGTGGGAAAATTAATCCACCTAACAATGGTTTCCCAAGTTTAAGGGTAGGCTGTCATGTTCACCCTCACCTCTCCCAAGAAATAACCAAAGGCCTATGACTGAAATACTTAAACGAAAACTTAATGTCAGACGAAAGTAAATTAAATTTAATATAGTCTAGTAAAAGACTAGTCTAGTAAAAGTCCTGCCCATAACAGACAGGTGGAGTGTCAAATTATTTACACTCAATCTGTTCGTTGTTAGGGCTAAAATAAATACTTCTGTTTCTTATCACATAGTCCACCAATTAAATGACTGAATCATTTAAGAACAGAAGAGGTAGAGATGTAAAAGACACTAATCAGAGTTATCTCCTCTGAAACTAATGAATTTTATTATACAGCCAGACCCTGTGGTGAATGAAGTAAAGGTGTCATTTGCAGAGTGGAAAATTTGTGCATTTCAGAGGGTCCAGCATGTTGATAAGCGTACTTTTCTACTCAGTGAGGAAGGCAATAGTAAACCACCAAACTTCTTGTTTTTACTAAGTAAAACCTCTTCAGGTTCAAACCAGCCTTTCAGCTGATGACCTAAACAACAACAGGTCTAGTAAAACTAAAAACAAAATCAAATCTGTTGTTGAGTAAATTTTATAGTCACGGACGTGACACCGACACCAACGTGACTCACGGCACGGAGTAAGATAGGAGGAGACTCAATCAATTCACACACAATACAAGTCACATTCCGCCGCTCGGGCACTACGATTTGTCACAATATTTTTTGACTTGTAGCTTTTACTTTTAAGATTCAGAATTTTTCATAGTACCCAAGATCAAGGGGATGATATATCAACCTGATCACCCACTGTACCTACAACACTATTTGGATTAATTGTGAAATCTCTCTCCTACATTAAAACGGATAATCATGAGTTGATTAAAATTCATACATTTGACTTTATCGTGAAGGTGTTAGGATAACCTAACACCTTCAAGATGTCATTTGATAACCTTACGTTATAATTTGTCCTTTCCCCATGAATTTATATAACGTAATAAAAATTGAGGGCATGGATAGAGAGACAAGCTGTCTGCATAATGATCTTAAAATAATATTCGAATAATTTTTTCTGTAATTAAATTAGTAAATAAAGAAAATATAATAATATAAATTCGTTTAGAGATCTTTAGGTTCTTTAATTTTACTCAAGATATCCTTCCTTTTACTTAGCATTATTATATACACAATTAATATATATTGTAAATACATTGAATCTGTATGAGATTTAGAGGTGAAAGGTCAAACTTTGTCCCTTTGTTACTTTACTATACAATATTTTGAAAGTTGTTACAACCGAAAACATTTGTTAGTACAATGTAAAAATATTAAGTAAATAATAAATAATAAAGAGAACTTCTTAATCGGGAATTTTGCCAGAAGGTTGCAATTCGAATAATTTTAATACTTAAATAATATATTATACATAGGCACTGTAATCAATGACTGTTTGTACTGGAATCATTTGTATTTTACCCTTGATCTTTCACGGTTACTCATTTTACGTTAATCGTTACATAAATATTAACATTTTTAGTAGCTTTTTAGCTATTATTAAATTATATTTTTTCAAGATCATAATTATTATTATGAGTAATTTAATATTTTTAACAGTTATAAATTATAATTGGATCTAAATATAATAATTTTTGTAAATATACTTTTATAAGTTAACATTTTTGAAGGTTTTTTTATATTTAACTTTAAATATTAGGCCTATTATTCATTCAATTTCCAATTCATCAGATATCTTCAATATTCTAAAAGTTCCGTTAATTAATTCGTGATTACATGGTTAATTTTATAAGATTACAACTGATACAGTAAAATATCCTTCGGAAATTAACCTATGTATAAATATATATTACATTAATCATTAGACGGATGATTTGAAGCAAGTACATCTGATAGAGTCATTAAGTTACTTAAAGTATGAAGTCATCTTCTTAGGATAATGTGCATAAATTATACTTGGTGATTATTTCCTTAACATGGCAGGTGATTGACATGTATCATCTCTTCCTCGATCTTCCTCCTTCTCAATATCTATTTGTCTTTAATTATTAACCTCTAGAATAAACCCATAAATCTATGAGAAATTTTCATTAAGCAACCTGAAATTTTAAAAGAATCTGGTACGAAACACTCACGTTACTTTCTCTTGTCAATGTTAATAATGAACTACATAATCTCTGTTTTATCATGAGTAAACAATGTAATATGAAAAGCATAATCTAATTTTAACCATGAGTGAATGACGCAAAATGAAAATCCAACCTCTGTTGAACTTAAAAATATGGAAAATCACTAATTGACGCTAAATTAAGTGGCGTAGAAAAATATTTTAACCCTAGAGCCGGCAATCGTCGATTTTGAGACGTAACCGCTTCTTGAATCGGTCGCGTTGCAAAATCGCATTTGCTTCGTAGCATTGCAATGTTGTCGTTTTAATTTTAAATTCATCTACAGACAGCGTTGCTGTTTTGTAAAATAGTTTAGTAATAGCTCCATTAAGTAAATTTTTACGTTTAATACAATCGTTTTAGTTGCATACTCTGCCTGAGTTTCTCTGTTGAAACCACGCTATCCTAAACCTGTGTTTGGTTATTTCTTGGTTTACATGATGTCTTTTTTATATGTTTTATTCAGTTTTATTCTTAAACTTGCAGTTTATTGCAGTTTATTCAGTTTTGAACATAGAATCGTATTTTTGTTTTGTTTTATTGTGATATAAACGTTATAAGTAATGATTCGTATGTAATAAATTTTGAAAGTAGAGCATAAGAAAGTTTTAAACAACAGTATCATCTGACATTTTAGAAAAATATTTGTGTAAAAATTATTTTCAAATAGCTTCACCATCCCTAACTGTCAGATTAAAATTTCAATAATTTATTTATTCTATTTTCCTAAGTTTTCTTGTTATTTGATACGTCACGTGGTAAGGTTTGTGATTTATAGCAAATTTTTAATGATTTTTTTACGGTTCGGTGACCCATATGCTAGAAATTCTCTGCCGGTCTAGAAAAATATGATTGACGGTAATAGGGTTAAATAAAAGTTGTAGGTTTGTTTATTTCATATAAATTTTTATTATACTGTCTACTTTTGTCATAAAATGGAAACTAAGGCCGCAATCTTAAAACCGTCATTGTTTTACCGATTTTGATGAGCAAAATACGGAAAAGCACTAATCGACGCTAAACTAAGCGTTGTAGAAAGAAAACCGCTTGAAGTAAAGTTGTAAGTTTTTTAACTTCCTACAACTTAAAATTTATATAGTAGACCTACGCTTTGCCCTAAAATGTATATTTAGACCACAATCTTGAAAACAAATTATCATGAGAGAACAGCTTGCGCAAGAATGTCAGCTCTTTTCTTGTAGATCATAAAAATTTTAGTAAACGAAACGATTCTTTTTAAATCGTAAAAGCCATTTTTTTTAAATTGGAAAAAAGAAAACCGCACGATGTAATACTACTTCTGGTTGACAGAGTTTAATAAAAATATTCGTGTTGTCTCATTGTGGTAGGTACGTAATTTACCCTGCGCATTTATCGTTATCTAGAGAGCTATCACTGGATGGTATCCTCCTCTAAGCCAATAATGCGGTTTATTTGTATTTTTTAACATTTTCAGAAATTGCAGACATTTTTTCTGGTTGTTTTTATACATTTGCAAAATAACATAAAATAAGTAAACAAAAAGTTTAACTCAAACATCGTTCTTCACCCCATTCTGCTTTGTATACAGGGTGATTCACGAAGATACGAAAACTTTGGCAGCCCATTGTACATGTAAAAATAATGAAAAAAGTTTATATAAACATGGGTCCGGAAATGCTTCGTTAGCGAGTTACGGCTAGCGAAAGATTTCCCCCGGATTTCAGCTCACCAGGTGAAATGAGATCTTCCTGAAATTCTGGTAAGGTAGATTAAGGGGCGAATTCAATCGTTTCCTATGGTTTTTGACCTGATAAGTTGAATAAAACAGGTCCCAGAATTGTACGTTAAATAGTTTTTAAGAAAGCCAGTGTCAAATGCAAAAAAATTGAATGAAAAATCACATTTTTTTCATCTTTGTTTTTCCGGTTAATTTTACTTTGCACTGTTATGAATAAAAATTCATTTTATCAAACATCTATTCGCTTTCTGTGTACTTTATTTACACCGGTTTGTTCAAAATAAAATTTTCTACATGTTTTATTCAAAAATTTTAACTGTTTCTTGGTGAAATAACAAAATTATTCTTGCCCAAAGATGAGAAAATGTGTTTTTACTCCATTTTTTGCATTTTTCACTGGAAGGGTTTTAGTTTTTCTTAAAAACTATTTTACGTACAGTTCTGGGACTTATTTTATTCAATTTATCAGATCAAAAACCATGAGAAATGATTAAATTTGCCCCTTAATCATCTTACCAAAATTTCAAGAAGACCTCATTTCACCTGGTGAGCTGAAATCCGGGCGAAACTTTCGCTAGCCGTAACTCGGAAACGAAGCATTTCCGGACTCATGTTTATTTAAACTTTTTTCATTATTTTTACATGTACAATGGCTCCAAAAGTTTCTGCATATCTTCGTGAATCACCCTGTATCTCTATTGGTAACTCAATCCATTTACGTTAGCCCACAATTTCTTCTTCAGAACTCTATCTCGGTTGTGTTAATCTTACTAACCGAGTTGTAAGTCCCGTAATTCATTATTTCCCGTATCATGGTGCTAAATATTTACATTTTTGTGTTTTTTCTGTTAATGTCCTTTCTCCGTAGTACTGAATTTAGAACTGAATTGAGTTAAGTCAGAACTCTTCTTTTTTTCTAACATCATAAGAGATGAATAACAGTAATAGAAAAAGTACCAAAATTAATAGCGATGATAGTAGAATGCGTAGAGGAGATGATGATGCATGCTGATAGAGATCCATATGGTTTAGGTTAGTCGGTAAATCTAAACGAAAGGCCAAACAATTTTATTTTTTTTAGTCGTGTTACGCCTTCACTATTATCAAATAAATTAAGCGTCAAAGAATTTCGGTGATCTGTTAATTTTTCTTGATATTTAGAACTTAGCTACGTAATTTCTTCTTTCACGGTGTTGACACATAAGTTCTTTGTAACATTTTTCACATCACATGGAGCATTTGTTAAAATAAATTTGTTCTTAATAAAAAATTTAATATAGGGCCTATGGTCGACTGTTGAATTGAATACAATGTGTTAATGAAAAAGTAAACAAAAATAGTTAATACAAAATAAACAAAGGACACGTTTAGATAATGTCATAACATTTTGATTAAATCCTTCATAAGGTATTACAATATTTAATTTAAAATTATTATTATAAATAATAATAATAATAATAATAATAATAAAACATAGGATGTTAAATCAATAATAACAATAAAAAAATTTATAATAAATAAATAATTTAAATGAATTTGATAGTGAACTGTCATGTAAAAATACATACAGTTATAGCGTTGGCGTTTTATTTAATATTTATTTTAAAAATTATTTTAATATGTACACCCTACTTAAATGAAATGACCCTCAATAAACTGTACTACTGCATAATATTACAATAACATAACGAATTATGAATTTCAGTATCAGTAATTGACCTTAACTTTTTCAAATGAAAAACATTTACAAGTTAGTACATCTGTTCAAGCTAGACAATTTGACCACTGCCTTCTGCATCTCCGGTCATTAATCACAGCCTACCTGATTGAAGGTTAAATTTGACAGACCTTCCTTAAATAATGAATCTTCATTGAATCGGATGTATTATACACATGGATATAAGTACGTATGTAAATAAAGAAATAGTTTAGAGCTTGTCTACTGGCTTGTGGTCCCCTAACAACTGATATAAGAGCGTGTTTATGAAATAAGAAGATTGTGATTCCACTTCAGAAACAAAGCAGCCTGAATTGGTTTTAAGTCCATGGGTGGGGGGGAGTATCTTGATCTTGCCTTGACGTGCATGACGAGCAGTAAGCATCTTATAAACACGTAGGCGGTTGACTCCAACCATTAAACGTTAGCAACCACCGCGATCAGGTGGCAGAGGAAATGGAGCGAAGCTAGGGTCGGGGAGTGGACAAGGAGGTTTATTCCAAATGTCGAGGTGTGAAATAAGGAGGACATTTGGTGTTACCATCCACGAGCTGACGTAGATTCTAACAGGGCATGGTTGCTTTGGGACATATTTGACTAGGTTCAAACTTCATGAAGTACCGAAATATCGACTGTGTGATAGTGAAGAGGATGAGTCCACTTCGCATATTTTTGAAAGATGTCCCTATTTTGGCTTCGACAGAATGGAGACATCTGAGAAGATAGGTGTTGCACAGTGGATCCCAGAGAGCGTAGGGGCAGCGATGCTGCAAGATGAGGAGAGCTGGAAGTTAGTCGCTCAATTTGCGGAGAGGGTGGTCGGAAGACTGCGGAGGGAGGAGACATATAGAAATCAGCGGGATCGCCCTCTCCCACAGTGAATCAATCCTGTCCCGATCTCAGTAGGTAAGGTAGGCACGCTAATTTCCTGAGCTAGTGATGAAAGAGATGAATAAAGTGAGGGAGTGAGTGTTGGTCAGTGACAGCGAGAGGGGAATTAGGCTACGGTTCCCTTCCACGCTCCGCTGATAGTATGGAAATTTTTTTTAACCCAACATTTCCCTAGTAGTATTATATAAACAGTTCCGAGGGAGGTGAAGGGTTCTTTGTTGATGCCGGATCAAGTGGCCAGGCGGCGGGTTTTTGGTTGGTAGGCGGTTGCGGCCTCCTTGGGACTGGACGAGGACGCCTCAATTGAGTCCAACACTAGTTCCCCCGTCGTAAGGGAGTGAACATGAGTTTTTCTCGCCGCCTCGGATATAAAAAAAAACCACTGCGATCGCTAGCCGCTGCGGCCCACCCAACGGTTGATGCTGTAAGGTGTAAAGAAGAAAATGGCAGATATGTTAAAACAGCTGACGGAAATTAATTTTTCTCATGCCTTTGGCCATTGGAAATCGAAACTGCAGTGACGTGTTTAAGCAAATAGGGAGTAGGTTACATTGAAGGAGACAGATTTTACATCTGACTGTTTTGCAATTTCTGCAAATGCAGAAAGTGAGAAGGATGATTGATGAAAATGAGTGATGAAAAAATGCCAGACCTGAATGGGAATCGAACCCGGGACCCCGGCGTAGAAACCATTTGCGCTAACCACTACACCATCGGGCCGGCCTACAATTGTAATTGTTACTAAACAAAGATAAAAAATTGAATTACATAATTTACACTAAGTTGAACAATTCAGGTACTTTGTAAAATTTAAATTGGATTCGTTGTAATTAAAAGGAAGGGTATACAAACATTTAACGCAACATGTAAATTAGGAAAATTAAGCTGCTCGGTTTGCAAAGCAAAGTATTTCTAAAAAATCTTAGACTGTATGACCACGGAATCACAAGACGGTAAATTCTTGATTGAACCACGAAAAATTCTATAACGTGTATTTAAAACGACTAAAAATATTCTTAAGAGCACTAAAAATAATTAAATCAGAGAAAAACAACCCAGTGAACAGGGAGGGTTCTTGAGGGGCTTCTGCCTCCCTTCGGAAAATGCAGATTTCGTAAAAGACTAATATGCCGGAGGTTCCAGGTTTTATTCCCGGCCAAGTCTGGCATTCTTTCATAGCTCATTTTAATAGATCATCCATCACTAGCCTTACTGTGCATAGGCCCTAATATTGTGGGATGTAAAACCAAAACAAAAATTCCCCTGACTTAGCCTTCTCCAAACCAAATTTCCGCCAGTGACATAGCCCTGTGTCCTTTTTTCACCGTGTAAAAAGTTTAAAATGTCATATACAATTACCTTCATAATTTCGATGAAGGCGGATTATATTTTTATTTACTAACCTATACTAGAACTAGTGACCCAATATAAATATTTTGGAACTGATGTCTCATATGAAGATGAATATGACGTTAAAAAAATATCTAAATTTAACCAGTTCAGTTGGACGATTCACAGGGCACTGAGGCAAAAAACACGACCCGAAACAAGGTTAAAATTTTATAAGATGCGTGGAAGTTCCAGCCTTGACATACGGCAGTGAAACAAGGGTGATGAAGAGAAGGGAGGAAAGGTACAATAAAATTTTGTAAGATTTGCCAAGGATTGTACAAGACTAGACAGGATCAGAAATGAAGATTTATGGAAAGAATTGGGAATTATTCCATTCAAGTAAATAATAAAATTGTACCATGCCCAATGAGTTGGTAATTTAAATAGAATGCCAGAAGCCGCTTATCTGGTTTAGCAAGGAGATACAAACCAGTAGGAAGTACAGATATTGGCAGGCCGAAGAAAAGATGGGTACCGGAATAGCTAGAAATCCCTAACCCGTGGAGAGAAGGAGAAGAAGAAGATTACCAACCTTTTTTTAAGAGTCTAGTTTTCTAATGAACAGATTCCTTCGTTTAAAAGGGGAGAGATTGCTCGATGGTTTTAACTCAAAATTTCGATTTTTTGTTTTTTATGTTTTTCAATAGTTTAGGCCTAGATCTACCAGAAAAACATCAAATTACGTCAAAAAAATATTTTTTATGCAAAAAAAAGTTTTGTCAGGTTTACACAGAAAAGTTATTATGTTACGAAAAACGAATATTTTTTCATAATTTTGTACTGCTCGTTTTAGTGCAAAGAGAATTTGAGTTTTTTTTTAAATATTTGCATTGTGGTTTTTAATACTCTCAGCTGTTGGTTCAGCTTTCTAAATTACTGTTGATGGGAAATTTACTTGTGTACATATTGTTTTGGGTTTGTTCCTTCTTGTTCCTTACTATTTTCCATAAATTTACATTTTTAACACTAAGGTACATTTTTTCAGAAACCAATAAACCTACCAGGCTGAAATTTTTACCAGTTAATTATCTTGTATCACATAATATTATCTGTGCATAATATTGTGGGATGTAAAACCAAAAAAAATTCCCCTGACTTAGCCTTCTCCAAACCAAATTTCTGCCAGTGATATACAGAACGCTAGACTGTGATTGGTCCGAAAAAAAATATCTCTGCCTTTGACGACACACACGCGTCATTGTCAGCTTGGCCTGCCTTACTTTTTCTTATCATATAGCCTAACATATACCGACATTTTTATTAGTTCCTCTGGTGTTCCAAAAATTAGTAATACGCAAAACACGTGGAAAACAATTTATAAAAATTTTATGTTATTCGTAATTTTAAAAAAACTGGTAACTTATGGTCCAAAGATTAAATTGAAAAAATGTCAGTAGCTCGAGAAGAAACCCGACACCTATAGTGAGTAAAATTTCATTTCCATAACTTTTACCCATTCTATAAAAAATGTATCTAAAATAGCAAATTTAACATTGGCGGGATACAAAGTAATAAAGAGGGGCCACGAACTACCAGACAAGCTTTACTACACTCTCTAGGTATAACTGATATAATACAAGAATGAAGCTATCATTCTGTTGTAGGTGTTTTGTATAAACATATCATAAACTAACATAGGATAATATTTTTGTTACCTAGGTCATGGCCACATCAAACAAATAAATGAATAAAAATAATATTATTTTTTTACATTACTATTATCAATAAACATGACTGATATTAAATTTAGATACGGGACTATATATCGAAGAAATTTTATAGTGATCATTTATCTTTAGCTTGGTTTTTATGTCAATTATCAAGGCAATTTCTTATTTTAGATACATGAATTATATTCTTTTATAGTTCAAAGTTTTTATTTTTTATGTAAACAACAACAAAATCTTGGTGGCTTTAGCTCTTCAGTCGATTTTTTTTCTAATTTGTGTACGTTGCAATCTGTTCAATTTAGAACAATAAGCAACCGCATGACCCAATGAGATGAGGATGATGTGTATGACGTGTAAATGAGGTGTAGTCTTGTACCAACCCAGGCCGACCATACCTGAGAGAGTATAGTTAATTGAACCTCAACCATCAAAGTACACCGGTAACCACTGTCTAGTATTCAAATCCGTATAAAAGTAACTACCTTTACTAGGATTTGAACCAGGAACCTTCGTCTCCGAAAATCAGCAGTTAAACAGCTCTTCAGTCGATATACCAATTTTTTTATTACTCCTTTCAGGAGAGTCCCGAAGAAGTATAGGACATGTCAAAAACTTTTAAGTTAATGTTATAGATAATTTTTAATTACACGTTATTTTCTACTGCAAGCTTACTTATTCCAAATTGTGCTTCATCTTTTAACATTTAAACAGTAGTTTTCTTAGCATTTACTTGGATGTTTTCAGTGTTTATTTATTTTGAATATTTTAATTGAATATTATTTAGAAAAAAATTTTGTATTCAAAGAAATTCTCATCAATCGAGTATTTTTTTTAAATTTTACAGATTTTAAAAAAATGAATCATTAAATTATTCCAAAATTTAAACAGATATTTTTCTGTATAATATAATAAAAAGAATACAAAGGTTTTCTGTCGGGTTCTGGAAGTCATAAAAAAGGTAAACAAACACATTATTAACATCACACCATTACAAAAGAGTAAATTATCTAAATAAATACACCAACACTTCGTAACGGTCAAATTGATAACATAAACTAAAATTGAAAATTAATTAATGAAATGAAACAAAGAGGTTTGAAAATAAAATAAACAATTAATTTTAATGAATAAAATCTTTGAAATTAAACTTAAAACTTAAAACAAAAATTGAAATTACAAATTAACTTAATCTGCTCTTAGTATAAATTATTGATGACAATTTTATATAATTCTACTAATGTTAATACTTTAAATTCAATATAAATTATTGCAATATGAAATATATATTGATACAAAAAATGTTTTTAATTTTAATTATTAATATTTAATGAGCTCAAAAATTAGTAAAAGTGTACAGTTACGATATTCTTCTTATATTTAGCTGTCTACCAGTTGACTTCTTGTCCATCCATCGATTGAGAATGAAATGGAGCATCGAGACATTGTTGCCATCGGTTATAGTTTATATTAGATTATTTTTTTAGTTTCTTTTTTATTAGTCTATATTCTGCCGTATCATTAACTAGATGGTGACACTTGGTGGACTTTATCCAAAAATCTCATTCGACGTTACGCGCATTAGAAGTACCAGACCAATCAAAAAGCAGCATTCTGACAAATGACGTAAAACTGAATAAGGCCATTTTACTGGTTGATAATGGCTGACGTAGTAGAGTGCTATAAGCTCTGTGATTGGACAATATTAACCAATCAAAATGACGCATAAGAGCATATCTGACTGATTGTATTTGGGGCTCGCTCATTGACCGAGAACACTAGACTCTGATTGGTCCGATATTAGGTATTTCTGCCTTTGACGTCACACGCCCGTCACAATCAACTTGGCCCGCCTTACTCACGCAACCCAAATAATTCGTTTACCGGATATCAGTGTATTGGAATTATTTATAATTTTTTGGATATGTTAAACACATTAATATCGTAGTTTAATAAAATTTCGTTAGTTAATGTTCTGTGAAGTTTATTCTTTATTGGTTTAGGAGACGTTAGTTAGCGGATAATTTATGGTAAAGATGTATACTTTCTGCACTAACTGTATAAAAATTACCTTTCAACACCCATCACTACCGAAGACAACACCACAATATAGCTTTGCGACAGCAATCTCTTAATGGCAAGCAAACGTACAAGCACAGAAAATACTGTAATCATTAAAGGTAACAATTGATTAATAGAGACTGATTATTGAGAAAAGGATACAGAAAAATAAAACTACTTTTATGGCATTTGTAGATTTAGAGAAAGCATTTGATAATCTGGACTAGAGTAAAATGTTTAAAACTTTGAAAAGGCTAAGAATTAAATACAAAGAAAGGGAAGTTATCTACAGTCTGTATAAGAATCAAACGGCTGTTTTGAGAATCGAGGGGTACGAAAAAGAGGCTGCTGTAAGAAAAGGTGTAAGACAAGGTTGTTCTTTGTCACCACTACTTTTTAACTTGTATATAGAAGAGGCTATAAATGAAGTGAAGGAGAAATTTGACGTAGGAATAAAAATTCAAGGAGAAACAATAAAAATGTTGAGATTCGCCGATGATATAGTAGTATTAGCTGAGGCAAAGAATGAACTAGAGGATGCCTTAAATGGAATGGATGAGATCTTGAGGAAGGATTACTTCATGAAAATTAATACGAACAAAACGAAAGTGTTGTGCAGCAGCAAGAGTGGTTTAGAAGAGATGGGAAATTTAAAAGTAGGCAACGAAAACATACAGGAAGTTAGGGAATTCTGCTATCTAGGGAGTAAAATAACAAAGGATGGTAGAAGCACGAGTGATATCAAGAGTAGAATTGCTCAAGCTAGAAAAGCCTCTGAAATGAAAAGCAGCTTACTGACTACAAACATTGATTTACAGATTAGGAAAAATTTCTTAAAACATTATGTTTGGAGTGTAGCATTATACGGAAGTGAAACGTGGGTGATAGGGGCTGTAGAACGGAAGAGGATAGAAGCTTTTGAAATGTGGTGTTATAGGAAAATGTTAAAGATTAGGTGGGTGGACAAAATAAGTAATTTAGAGGTTCTTAGGCGAGTGGATGAAAAAAGAAGTATATGGAAGCATCTTACCAAAAGAAGGGATAGGCTAGTGGGGCATATCCTAAGACATAAGATATCAAGTTTGTAGTAAAATATCATCTTTGGTATTTGCACTAAAACAAGTTGCCAGATTAAATGATAAAAAATTACTAATGGCAGCTTATCATGGCCTCATTCTGTCTCATATCCGTTATGGTATTTTAGTATGGGGTAATTCTAGCATGGTAATATGAATAGGGTTTTTAAAATTCAAAAGAAAGCTATTAGGTGAATGGTGGGAGCTAACCAGCTAACCTCATGCAGGCCACTATTTAAGGAGCTTAAATTGCTTACAGTCCCTGTCTCTACATTTTTGAGGTGATTATGTATGTTAGGCAAAATTATTTTATGCAGAATTTCAATGTTCACAATCATAACACGAGAAACAGGAATGATTATTATGTGGCTAATCACTCCACAAAATTGTTTGAACAAAAACCTACTTATGCAGGGAGAAAATTCTTAAATAATTACCCCAATCTTTAAAGTGTTGTGAGGATTTGAATTCCTTTAAAAAAAATTTAAAAAATTACTTGATCGGTGAAACTTTTTATAGCATACAAGAATTTCTTTCTTGATAGTAGTGATACATAGTGTGTTTCTTATACGTATTTCAGGTGTTATATCTGATGACATGTCCTATACTCCTCCTGGAGTCTCCAGGGCGCAAAAAAAAAAAAAAAAAAAAAAAAAAAAAAAACATCCAGGTATTGGGCTATCAATAATGGAGGGTAACATTGAGGGAGTAAATTGTAGAGGGAGGCAAAGATTAGAATATATAAAGCAAATTACAAAAGATGTAGGGTGTTACAGGTATTTAGATATGAAACGACTTGCGCAAGATAGAACAGGTTGGAGAACTGCATCAAACCAGTCGAGAGACTGATGACAAAAAAAAATAAGTTTAAGTTCGTTGATATTATTCATTTGTATTCGTTTTAATTAAAATGTTTGAGATATCTTCAAAATTTTGCGGCACACTCAGCTAACTTCACGACACATTAGTGTGCCGGTGTACATCCGTTAAGATCCACTACTCTAGTGGTTTTACTAGGTAAAATGATGAGAGAGGTGGTTTACCTATGCCCTTGTTACTGGGTGAAAAGTATGCTTATCAGCATGCTAGGCTTTCCGAAGAGCAACTACTTTCTACCCTGCAAATGACACGTTCATTTTATTCACTACACGGTCTGGCTGTATATTGAAATTCATTACTCTTATGAGATAGTTCTGACTAGTGTCTTTTACACCTCTCCGTCTTCTGTTCTTACATGCTTCAGTCATATACTTAGCTCCTCATATGATGAGAAACAGAACTATTTGTTGCAGCCCTGGAACTACCAGATCGTATGTAAATCATTTTTGAAAATCTAATTTAAGTAAATTTAAGTTGGCTCCTTCTTATCATTAATGTTTTCTTTACAGTTGTAAACAGTCACGATTTCTTACGCTTAGTGATACTTTACTGACAACAGAAAAGGTACAAAAATCGAGCAATACAAACAAGGGATTTCCTTTCCTTTTCTTTCTCGTCTTTCTCATTTTTATTGATTTAACATGCCTCATTTGAAAAAAGTAGGCCCTACGTATAAATATTCACCGGTAACAGGAAATAGATATCTTCAGTTCAGTACCCGGAAGATCTCTTAACTAGTGGTAAAATGTATGTAGTAGGTGATATCGTCCTAAAATGCATACACTTGATAGAAGCTATTCTGACATATTCTGCCGTATCGTTAACTAGACGGTGACACTAGGTGGACTTGATCTAAAAATCTCCCCCAACGTCACGCGCATTAGAAGTACCAAACCAATCAGAAAGCAGCATTCTGACAAATGACGTAACACTGAATGAGGCCATTTCATTGGTTAATAATAGCTGAAGTAGTCAAGTACTATAAGCTCTGTGATTGGACAATATTAACCAATCAAAATTAAGCATTAGAAGACTTCTAAATGGTTGTATTTCAGGCCCGTTCATTGGCCGAGAACACTAGACTCTGATTGATCCGATATTATCTCTGCCTTTGACGTCACACGCTCGTCACAATCAACTTGGCCCGCCTTACTCATGCAATCCATATACCGTATATCACGTTAATATCGTAGTTTAATCAAATTTCGTTAGTTAACGTTTTGTGAAGGTGATTCGTTGTAGATTTAGGAAATGTTAGTTAACGGATTATTTATGATAAAGATGTTTACTGTATGTAGGCTACAAACTTTAAAAATATAACTTTTAACTTCCCATCACTACTGTAAAGAACACCAGAAAATAGTTTTGCGACAGCAATCTCCAAAAATTCGTAAAGTAAATATTAATAGGTAAATTTAATAATAGTCTACGCGTATTTTAAATCCAAAATAATTTCTTAAATTAGACAAATCTTCATTCTGAATTTGATTCCAAAATACTCAAAACTAAAAAATAATTTGTCATCAAGCTAGAATCTACTCGTTAGACAAAAGAAAAATAACGATGAAAATATTTTTCAAATAAACATAGTGTTAGGAAAGCGTTATGTAAATTTTCGCTTTCACTCAATGCTGTATATAGGCCATAAGTAAACAAACACATACAAGCCCGCAATATATGTTCATAGCTGGTTATACTTTAGCATTATGCTGGGAACCCAGACGGTAAATGTTTTTATAATACTGTCGCATCTAATGGTCCAATCCAGTATAAACGACGTATTGTTTGTATGCAATACAAACAATACACGACAATACGGTTAGTTTATTTGTTTGTTACGGCACTGATAATATCATCCAGCTACTCTGATCCAAATTAGCACAAAAACTGGCCTCGATTTGCTTAGCTGCGGTTGATCTGCCCCACCTGTCGTCGCTCGCTTTTCGTTACAGCGTCGATCCGATTACATAACCCCAAGATTTACCTCCCACTGTTCTCCTATCAAAGCGCCTTCCGTTTCAAACACTATCTTTCTCCTTTTCTTTGTTATTGTTTATTTCAGACTTATTTTTCTTTTGTGTAGTACCATGTTTAAATAAATTTACTGATGCTTAGTAAAAGTGTCCATGAATAATAGTTAATTTGGTATATTTATTTATTTTATTTTATTTATTTATTTGTTTTATTTAGTTAAACATAATACAATTATTAAAATACTAAGCTATTTACAATATTTTTAACTAAATATACTTATTCGCAAAAACTCTTCTTCACGAAGAGTTCTGTCCGCGCAAAGGAGTAAACAAGAAATTTATTTAAACAAATTTATAAATACTAATAACTACTATAAAAAAATACTATTATAAAATATAAAAGGGTACAAGAAATACATTAAACGGTTTTTGTTAAAAGCATTAAAAATAAATGATAAATACCATTAAATTTATATGAAAAATATTACTAATAATAATAATTTTAATACACAATTATATCAGAAGGTTTTCCGACGCGTGAGGTGGCCACATACGAGGTGTGGGTATTAAATAACAAGACTGACGTTGTAAAAAATTTTATTTTAATTTTATACATAATCACTTATGGTCACCTTCAATGTACACTCCTCCTCTACCTCTACAACGTTCCATGCGAATTTTCCATTGTTGGAAACAGTGCTGGAAGTCATCTTCTGTCAGCTTCTTCAGGACACGTGCCGTTTTCTCTTTTACAGCTTCCACAGACTCAAATCTTGTCCCTTTAAATGCAGATTTCCCCTTAGGGAACTGGTAGAAGGTAATAACATGTGATGAAACGTGGTTTTTTACTTATGATCCCGAAACGAAGCGCCAATTCGTGCAGTGGAAGAGCCAAACTTCACCGAGAGCCAAAAAAGCTCGAATGAGCAAGTCAAAATTTAAAGCAATGATGATTTTTTTTATATATCCATGGGATTGTGTACCTTCATTGGGTTCCTGAAGGTCAAACTAATAATCAATATTACTACTTTGAGGTTCTTTCTAAACTATGTCAAAGAGTAAGGAAAAAACGCTCCGAAATGTGGAAGGACAAATCATGGGTTCTCCACCAAGACAATGCGACAGCTCATTCCGGGTTATCTGCCAAGAGATTCCTAGCCAAGTACAGCGTCTTTGTATAAGAACATCCACCTTATTCACCAGAGCTTGCACCATGTGACTTCTACCTGTTCCCTAAGGTGAAATCTGCATTAAAAGTAACAAGATTTGAGTCTGTGGAAGCTGTAAAAGAGAAAGCGGCACGTGTCCTGAAGGAGCTGACAGAAGATGACTCCAGCACTGTTTCCAACAATGGAAAATTCGTATGGAGCATTGTGGGGATAAAGAAGGAGTGTGTGTTGAAGGTGACAATAAGTGATTATGTATAAAATTAAAATTAAATTTTTTACGTCAGTCTCGTTATTTAATAGCCACACCTCGTATACAGCTGTCCCTGTGAGAAACATGGATTTTCCAAATTTAATCCGCTAACTTGTATCGATTGTCCCTGTGCTTTGTTGATGGTCATTTTATTATATGATGATACATTCATACATATCAATCATAAAACAAAAACATCTGTTTCTTTTTGCCCTTTGTTTTAAACATCTGTTTTAAAAGTCGAACATCTTACTTTTTCAAAAGCACAAAAATATTTTAAAGCTCCTAACTGTCTTTCTACTGATCAGATCAAGGTTTTCAAAAGCTTAAAACTTGCTCCAGAAACTGAATAATTTACAGATAAAATTTGATTTAATTCGGTTGAACAGTTTAGGAATGCATAAGGGACAAACAAACAAATTTTTTTATTCTCTACATGATAAGGTAGGCGCCATGTCTGCTAAAATTCTTGGTGAGGCTGTTTTTTCATAAAAAATTTGTTTTTTTTTAAGATTGCGACTTAAATATGCATTTTAGCGCAAAAATGTATCTAGTAAAAGTTGTATAGAGAATTTAAAGTTCTACAACTTTTATTTCAAACATTTTTTTGTATAACGCTCAGTTTAGCGGTAATTAGCAATTTTCTGTTTTTTTTTCTCACGAAATCGTGTAAAAAATCGATTTTTTAAAGATTTCAGCCTTATTATGCATTTTACGACAAAAAAGTGTAATCAAATATATTGGAAATCAAAAGATCTAGACTAGCCTACAACTTTTATTTAGAGCATTTTTCTCTACAGAGCCTAGTTTAGCGTGAAAGAGTGATTTTCCGTATTTTTAAGCTAAACTGAGGTTGATTTTCACTTTACGTCTTTCACTCATGATTAAAATAAGATTATGTTTTTTGAGGTTAGTTTTGTTGTTTATTTCTAATGTTTTATTACTAATGTTAGGTTATATTGTTAATTATTTGCATTGCCAAGGAAAAGTCGTGTGAGTGTTTCACACCAGATTTTTATAAATACCTACCTAAAAAATCTTTTTATAAAGATTCATAAAAATCAGCTTCTGAACTTTCTGTAGAGGGTTCAAAGAAGAAACGTTAGTAAGCCTACCACAATTTCTAAGGTACGGGTAGGTTAATTTCTTCTGCCCCGTACAATCGGTACAATATAGGTATAAGCCTAGGCTATATGTATTAAAGTTATTTAGAAACGATGTGTATAAATTCGATTTTATAAACATAAAGAAATAATCATATTTTTATTAGTATAAAGTAATAGATTCACTCGCTACGTTTTAAATGAAGTAGGCCCAATAAATGAATGAATAAATTTTATAAAATTGAAGTACAAATAAATAAATAAATATAATGATAATAAGAAAATAAATTTAACATCTGGTGTTTAATTTTTGTAGGTAAGAGTGTTTATTACTTTAGTAGTAAGGCCTAGATTATTGACGTTTTCCTGAATCATTTTTATAGGTTAAGGAATACCTAACATTAATAGGCGTGTTATATTATAAAAATTAATAGTAGCCTACTCCTCTTTTACTGTATTTATGTTTATTTATTATCATTTTTAATGGGTCATAGGCCTACTTATTTTAATACTTCCATTGAATGTGTCATCTCATAATCTATGATAGGATTCTTCAAAATTAATACAAGGTTAAAAATATAACGGGAAGTTCAAGGTTGACAAACGTTAAAAGAAAGGGTTTATAAAAAGTCATACTGTTAATTTTATTTGCGTGAGGGTTGGCAATATTGTAACATAATAAATAACCTTTTATGGTGGATCCCTAATATTTTGTATATAACAATGTCAAAATACTCCAGGGTCCTTATTGAAAGATAACTCTGGAATCGTCCTAGAACTACTGAATTTATAAACAGATTGTTTTTTTTTATTTTCGATAAATCCTATTAAAATAAAATCGATTATTTATTGTCGTTAGTAAGCTATTATAAAAAAATCTATTGAAATTTATTGTTTATTTGTTCAAACTTCCATGAAAATTAAATGTATGTTTTATTTCACGGTCGAATTGATTTATTACTAGCAATTATTGCACCTACGCTGCGATCTGTATTATTGTTAGCCAGGTTGGGAGTTTGGGGGTTTCTACCCCTTCAAGAACCGAAAATTCAAATTTCATATCAGACTGATTTATGTTGTAACTCCCCGGTTCGATTCCCAGTTAGGTTTAGTATTTTTGACAGCTCGTTTTTATCAGTCACTCACTCTTAATAACTAGCTTATTAACTGGGCTTAATGTGCAAAATAGCCCGATGTGAAACAAAAAAATTCTAGACTAAGCCCACCCCCGAACCATCTGCACCTAACATCTATTTTCACCTGCATTTATTTAAACGGTATCCTATCCTAGGTAGTGAAAATATTCTATAAGAGGAAAAAGTGACGTCACAGTCACTAAGCTGGTGGGAGTAGTCTGCATGGAAAAGTCCATTTAATAAGGAGAGGGGTTTGCATGAGTAGTGCGTTTACAACTTGGCAATTTTGTAATTGAATTCTAACCTTAGCGTATTGAAGTGATTAATTAGGTATAAGTAGTTAGTTATGGAAGTGAAGTGTCATTGTACACAAATGTTATAATCTATCTTTGTTGTTCTATCTCATGTATTTATTTTGATCGTTTACTATATTGCTATTTATCGGATTTTAATTTCTAATGTAGTGTCTTATATTATTCAAAGCTGTTTACTTTTTCGTTGACTCGGTTCAGTTCTGAGTTCATATAAAATGAGTGAAAATAGGGGAAAAAGTAAGGTCACCAAAAAAGGTCAAGTTTTGCATGAAGTCGTGAAATTATTATTAATAGCGTGATAACGTTTTTTGAGCGGGAAGTGAAAGAGGGACCTGGTGTATCATTGGTTTTCATTTTTAATAATAGTAGCTAATAATATCAGGTAGAGTAGTAGTGTTCAAGCTGCCGTTGTTATGCGGTTCGGCTAGTATTACAGGTGATGTGGAGTGGAAGGGGAATTCCTTTCTCACTTTCTCACGACTATACTTAGGTAGTACATCAAAAGAGTTGCCAGCATATCTACGGGTGAGATTGTTTGAACAATAGGCTATGCTATAGGCCTACATGTTTAACAATCAACACAGACATTCAATTGAGATTTGATCAAGTAGG
Organism: Catonia carolina; assembly: GCA_035578175.1. Classification (NCBI taxonomy): domain Eukaryota; kingdom Metazoa; phylum Arthropoda; class Insecta; order Hemiptera; family Achilidae; genus Catonia; species Catonia carolina. Next base: position 32,719,375 of record JAQMRL010000001.1, read on the forward strand.
TACTATCATCTATGTAGGCTACAGTTCATGTTCAAACTTATTCAAATTTATGTTCAAAAATGTGTAGGTATCAAAATTTATTAAATTTTGAATGAGTAGTTTATATTATATAGTAGTCCTGAATCCACTGAATATGAACTCTAAAAATTGTTAAGAATAAATTGTTATCAGTTAGTTCTATAGTTCAGCCTCTCTTAGTTTGCTCCTAATGTAAACAAATAATGACGTCACTGAGCATGCACTTTATATCAAAATGTGTACACGTTGATTAAAAAGTAACAACAAAATACTTTCATAAGTATTTAAATACAAAATACTTTTAAAAGTATATTTTTAAATGAAATTGTTAGGTACGTCATATCATGACTGATGTTTCTAAACTTAAAGTACTTATTATTTAAAAAATAGTTAACTTAATAGGAATACGACATCCGTAAAGTCGCGGACTCTAGCGTGCACCCTGTAGTAGGTGGCTTTTGTTTGTTGACAGTAGGAGCAAACTAAGAACGGCTGAACTTTAGTATAATGTTTAATGTTTTACCGCCCTGGTAAAGACTTTCACTCAGTTTTCCTTGGCCACTCCAAGCAAATGCCTGGTGAGTCTCCTATTTGGGTTCTGTGCATTAGGCTAGTATGCCTATACCCTTCCTCTTTACCGCCGCCAAAAGTGATAAGTAGCCTAATGCAGAATGTGCATTATTTACATGACGATAAAGTTTATTTATTTATCATATCTTTACCTACGTTAACATATGAGGCATGGCAGAAAAACTATGGGATACGAATACTGATGCGCACCTGTTCTGTGACGTCACACTCAGAAGATCGGTCCTCCACTTCATAGTAACTCATTGTCTGTTTGCGAGGTCAGTCATGAATTTTTCTGAGGTGAACTGAAACTGACAGAAGATGTTATTGTCGACGTCGTGGGGTGAGATGACGGGATGGGATTTCTATAATGAGAACTTATCCGAGGAGAAAGTGAAGAAAATATCCAGGTTTAGGATCAGGAAACGCACAGGGAACTTAAGACTGTGTGTTAAACTGAAGGCTTGATCGTGAATATTATTTAACTTTTTTTTTTAAATTATGTTTCTGTTATGCCAAGTGCAGGGGAAATAGTGTTTTAAATCAGTTACTGAAGCTAATCTAGAAATGCCTGTCTGTGCAGTATTTGATGGTAAAACCTATAGCAGTAAGAAAAAAGGCTCGAATATTAATTAGCATAATCTTCCACTAGAAATTACCCTTCTGCAGCAGGGTGAAAATTCTTGTAAAGCTTCAAATAAAAGCGTATACGAAGAACACAAGTTTTTCACCATTTTGCTACACGGAGAACGAAGTTTAAGTCCTAGAGTGGGGCTATAATAGGCGTGTTATTTTGGTAGCGGCCAGGAGTGCGTGTATACCTAATTTGAAAACTATACAAATTATTTCCTAAAAAGGCCTAGAAATAAACTATGATGATTGGGCTAATAGTCGAGTAAGGAGTTTAAGAAGACATCTTATGCAATGGAAAGGGAACAGTGTGTGACCTTCGATTGCACGTTGAAATCAAATGTATAATAGTCTTCACGCCATCATATTTACAATCATCTTTTGTGATGACGTCACAGATTGCACTCTGGCTTTATTATTGTGTAGTTAGTGTAACTAGCACTGTAGTCGTTACATGCTCGTTGAGTGTTGTTTGTATTTTGAGTATTTAATAATATTGTTTCCAATATATTTCAACAAATGTTAAAAAATACAGTTAACGCTGTGTGTATTTAAACCATAGTTTAAAAAATATCGTTGCGTATAAGAAGTTACCGAAGTTATTTAAAAGGTAAATAATATTGTGCAATTTTTAGTAAGTATAGTGTTTGTTTTACGATAACCGAATGCTGGTTGTAATATCACCATATGTCATCATTAACATCATTTGAAAAATATATGTTGCTAGTTTACATTGTACAGAGTAATTCATGTTCTTTGTTACAATGTTATCCGTAAGACAGGAATTCTTGAAGAATAGTTAGGTTATGTACTTGTTAACGTAAGTTTAAATCATTCACCATTTTCGTTATTGCTGTAATCCTTGTTATCAAAACGGTAAAATTATTGAGAAAGATGCCTTAAAATTTCTCTTTAAGTTTTACTATTAGGTATCATTAGGTGTATTATTATTATTGATGGAAACCATATGCTAACTTCGTAGAAAGCATGGGCAGGTGAAATGTGTTAAATGTAGGTCTTGATACTAAACAGTGTCGTTATTATTGTTTAGATCATCTTCAGACAATCTTTGATTGTAGATTAAGGTAGCTTACTAATTGCTTAAAGATTATTTTATATTGGGGGAGGACTAAAGAAATGTGTGTTTCAACCAAGAGGCAGAGGTGCGAGAGTAGAATTTCTTAATTGTCGATAAGAATTTTTAAAGTCAGGTTCTCTCTACCCATGTGCCATATTATGTCCCCCTATTGTTGGTTATCATCATGGCATTTATTCATTGATTCAACAACTAAACACTGGAATACCTGGTCTAGCCCAGAATGTTCCTCTAACTAGTGCACCTGGGGCCTCCAATACTACACTGGCTTTGGATTTTTCCTTTCAGTACTAGCTGTTTCATAGCAGTTTAGTATACTAATTATAAAGTTAATGATTAATGTCAAATATTGTTGCCACATTTAGGACCATCATAATCATATTGATGAAACAAAAATTCCTATTCCATTATTTCACATCATCAAAAGATCATGTAAATGCACCTTTACTATTTGACCCAGCAATCGCCTGCACGTGCTCAGTACCGTTCGACGAGCAATCACCTGTTTTTTTTATTTTCAGTTATTTTCATTTTTATTTTAGTTTTGGTGTTTTTTTTACTTGATTCTTTTACAAGTTTAAAAAATTATTTACAAGCTCTATTTTACAAATTACTAAACAATTATAAAACATTAAAATTTAAAAATACAGAAAATAAATATTTATTAAAAATTACATCTTCGCACTGTTTAATTGATGCGTACTCTTTGCACCAGCTGTAAATGAAGAAAATGGTTGTTCGATAATCCAACTTCGTATTTTAGCGAGAAATGTGTTGCTTCTTAGAGGTTTACTAATTCTGCAGGTTGCTTTATTACGCACCCGAAGGCCTGCATAGTAGTGTTCAGTATCATTTTGTGTCCATTTAAACAACAGCGCTGATTATGCAGTATTCCTCTCTCTTAAAGGAAATGTATAGCTCTTTCGTTAGTAGATATAATAGGAGCCAATTCCAAAAGATTCATTATGTATTGAACAGAACACGTACAATGCAAACAACCAACTAATGTGTATTAATAAACATGCAATAAATATCTTCAATTAATTATAGTGAATGGGATAATCAGTAATAATAGTAAAAATGCGTTTACACGAGACGACGTTCAGGTTACAGATGATGTGATGTGAAATAACGGAATAGATCCAAAATAAATATAGGCAAAATTTGTGTGAAATTATTACAAATTTGATTTTTCTGAAGATATCCAGGTAATTTATTTAGCATCCTTATCCTATCTTAAAACCTAAGGAAAGCATGGTTTTAAGTATTTTATGGCATTTAACTTTTTCAGTTGCTCGAAAGGTTTATGTGTTTTAATTAACATAACGTACAAGTTAGGTTAGGAAATTTTCTTTACAATCATAGTACATCAGTACATATTCTCTTATCATTACCATGAGGTTCTTTGGGCAGGAATTTTGAGGTTTTTTTGTGGGCTAGTAAATTTCTAAGCATAGTATGGCTGAGGCCTGTTGATGGAATACAATCATTTTAGGAAACATCTGCAAGATTTGGACATCTTAAACTTAAGGTAGGCTAATTGTATAAGTTACGCATGGGAAGTGCAATCTGGCAATACTGTGGCTAACTACATCGCCTTGAAACTCTTAGTGTTGGATTCTAACAATTGGTATCAATATTTCATGCTAATCTATATTAATAAAATTATGATTTTGTCTGTACAATTTTTGAAAATGTCCCAAATTTTGTTTCTACGCCAGATCGACCAAGTAAACACCGAAAATAAGTTCAGCTAAATTTTTGTATGTTACGGCATCATGCAAGAACCGCTGAACCAAATTCAATGAATTTCAGTACTTATGTTCAAGACATTATCGAAATGAAAATAGGCTATAAATTTTTTTAATATTACAAAGGGTTGGGGGGGGTCAGAGGGAGGGGTAGACAAAAAACTGCAAATATCTCCGTTAAAAGTCAATTTATCAAAAAAAATTATATAATCGAAATTACGAAACGTTTGAAAACAAATAAGTTTGATTATGTAAAGTTTTTCATGCATAATAACGGAGATATTACCAATTTTATAAAAATAAACATAGCAATATTTTAGGAAAACGGAATAAACATAGGCCTACGCACTGCAGATATTCATTCCGAAACGATAGTTACCTACCCTACCCCTTCCACCATTAACCTCCCTACCTTACACGACACACCCTTTCTCGGTCACATTGTCAAAAACGAATGTCAGTCACCTCATTCGTTAAAAGTTAATCTTCAAAACATCAGTTTTCATTGCTCTATATAAGTAGTAAATTTTTATTTATGTAAAACAATTAAAATTAATTTTTGTGGAATCTGTTTGGGTTTCGCCCACACGCTTATCCCAGACCACCAGTAAACAAAACTGGCTCTCTAGAGGTCCCAGCCTCGATTATCAATTGCATTACTGTTGTACACATTGTGTTTCGATTCTTCTAATTTCATCATATAATAATCCTTCTGTTGTTAATAGATTTGAAGTTTTTACAAGTACTGGTATTCTTATTTAGTTTGTTTTCTTTACTCCTAGATATCTCTTAACTACGCTATGTTTTTTCTTATTTCGAAGATAATTCGCGGAAGGGTCATGCTTGACCAATCAAGCACAAGACGTGCCGAAATTATGAAATTAAACAGGGCTAACGAGGGCCAGGAAGCTACTACATCAAAGCTAAAAACAAGTTGAGGAAGGCTTATTCATACCCTCAAAATTGAACCTGTAGAAAAACGTGAACAATTGAACTGGTATCTCAACAAGTCCACCAGGCTTCTTTCCGTAGAAGTGAGTGCTCTGAAGCAGGTTCCAATCGCCTGAAGGCTGACAGGGAGAGACACTCACAACTATGTTAGGCCGAGTCTGTTGAAGAACATGACCTACGATTAGCGTCTCAACAGGTCTGTCAAGCTTCTATTCGCAGAAGTCAGTGCTCTGAAGCCCGTTCTAATCGTCTTGAGGCTGACTGAGAAAGACACTCGCAATTTCGCGAGGCCGAGTCGGTTGATGAACATAAGTTACGGTTCAACAGGTCATTGAGTCAATATGAATACATTGAGGTATATTATCATAAATATCTCAATAATGGCTAATTTACATTCAATAAAGTAATCATTATTGTTGGACATTAAAAATTAACTTCGCTTCTGAAAATAATAAAGTGCTGCGTATCTTGATTTACAACAAGATCTCGCTTTTATTTTACGTCCAACTATTTTTTTTTCATTTATAATAATGCTGACATTGAAAGGAGATACAAAAAGATAACAATGCATGATTAAAGAATATCAGACCTGACAGGGATCGAACTCGGTACACCAGCAGACCGTCCATAACACCAAGAAAACCGTTTGAAGAACAGGCATTTTAGCTAGTAAATTTATATATTTACATTATTTAAATTGTGTTTGCCATGATTTTATAAGCATGATCTGAAATTTTACCTGTTTGTTTTATTTATTTTTTTTATTATATTACTTAATTTACATTTACTCATTGTAATTCTATTTAATCATTCATATTTTTCAGATGTTTAGCCAAGGTGGATTAGGTACAGCTTCAACATTTGCGACCACAACTACTCCATCTTCTGCTAATCCCATGAAAGACTTTGAGGTCACTTCACCTCCCGATGACTCAGTTTCTTCACTTGCATTTAGTCCTTCTAGTATTCCTCAGAATTTCTTAATTGCAGGAAGTTGGGATAATAATGTAAGTATTATTATCTTAAACCGAAGTATATCGTGGGATCTTAAAATTTTGCTAGTTGTTGAACTTTTGCTGAGGATAGATAAATAGGTTTTTTACTTTCTCTTGCCTATATGAATATATAGGAAGGAAAGTATTGTTTTCATGTCGATTTTTCGAAATCGAGTTTTCACCGGATCTATACGTTTTCAGACCCCCTGAACCCAAAAAACATGTTTTTAGCGATTGGTCTGTGTGTCTGTGTGTGAACAGAATATCTCAAGAACGGAACATCATACGAACTTGAAACTTGAAACTTAAGTTACATACCACTACTGGACGCGACACGAACATTTTCTTCAAAATCGGTCAACCGGAAGTAGTAGTTTATTCGTATATTTTTCAGTTTTTTGCGATTTTCTCAAAAACTGGTCCTACGATTTTTTTTAAATCGCCTATTTTACTCAATTTTTTATTCTCTACAAGATAGGGTAGGCGCCATGTTTGCTGAAATTCTCGGTGAGGCTGTTTTCACGTAAAAACGTTGTTTTTTTAAGATTACGGCTTTAATATAAATTTTAGCGCAAAAACTTATATAATAAAAGTTGTAGAGAATTTAAAAACCTACAACTTCTGTTTCAAACATTTTTTTGTATAACGCTTAGTTTAGCGGTAATTTGCGATTTTCTGTTTTTTTTCTCACGAAAACGTGAGAAAAATCGATTTTTTTAACATTTCGGTCTTAGTATGCATTTTACGACAAAAGTGTATATAATTAAATTTATAGAAAATTAAAAGATCTACAACTTTTGTTTAGAGCATTTTTCTCTACAGAGCCTAGTTTAGCGTGAAAGCGTGATTTTCCGTATTTTTAAGCCAAACTGAGTTCGATTGTCATTTTGCGTCATTCACTCATGATTAAAATAAGGTTATGTTTTTGAGGTTAGTTTTTGTTCATTTCTAATATTTTATTACTAATGTTAAATTATATTGTAAATTATTTGCATTGGCAAGAGAAAGTTGTGTGAGTGTTTCACACCAGATTTTTAAATTTATTGTCAAGTCATTGGTCATAGTTTTATCAACACTATAGTCTACTCCCGATAACAGAAGATTTCCGTACTCATCTTCGTTTCAGGTCGTTGTTATTATTATTATTTTTAATTGAAGGGGTCAGTGGATAAAGGTGTTAACTGACATTTTCACAGAAATTGAGTTTTCATCAGAAATGAAGGTTTTATGAGCATATTTTTCTATAGCACTAACACAGAAATCTCTATCTGCTTCCATTAAGAAAATACTAGAGGATAAAGGTGTTATCTACAAGTCAAACTGACATTAATTTGTGGATAAAGGTACTATGTGTACTTGACACCTTTATCCACAATAAAGTAGGAAAAAATGTGCACATAACTCCTTTATTCACTCAAATCATTCATGAAGTTAATACATTTTTTAGTGTAATATTTAAAATAAAATCCTATAATAACCATGAGAAACCACAAATTTTGTTAATTTTAAGTTAATATGATGGATTTTATATTATAATGATTAATGTTTAAAATATTTTTAATATTTCCCACGGAATATATAATAGCTATATCGACAATCGTAGTTAAAAAAACGTAAAATTTAATTTGTACTAATTTCCCACAAAACAAAATATGGTAATGTAAAAAAATTCTTTTAATAGATATTGCAAGCAAATGTAGATTATAATCGTTTTTAAATAAATTTGATAAATATAAAAATATTCTCATGATCATTAATCACAAACATTAGCCCTATCCATATTGTCTATCGGCCTAGTGATTACTAAGTTTTCCATTTAGTATTAAGAAATAATAATAATAATAAATGTTTGTTTGTAATACATACTAATCATTAGTTACTTGATAATGTAAACACGCTATTTACTTAGGCCTACTATTAAAATAAATTTGTTATATTTCAAGATTTTTTTGTCATGCAGTTGTTACTTGACACCTTCATTCATTTTAAAATAGACATTTTATTAAAAAATATTTTAGTGAAAGAAGGTGTTATCTACATAAAAATGAGTTAAATTTGATTTTAAAAACTAAATAGATAAGGTGTAGAATACTTAAATAAATTATATATGTCTATGTTACATACTGACACCAAAAATTTAACTTTCTGAAATCAGTAAAAAAAGTTACAGCTTTTGAACTTTAACACTCATTTGCTCAGAACTGTATTAATGTCACATAACACCTTCATCCACTGAACCCTTCAATTATTGTTTGTTACTTGTTATCTTTGTTGTAGATTTTTTTTATTGTTTGTGTTATAATATGTATTGACACCATGTGAATTGGTGTTGCACTTGATACTTAAATTTAGTTAATTTAGGTTTTCTTCTTTATGTGTACATTTTGACTCCCCTGATGGTAGGTGTACATTAATGATAGGTGTACAGCAAATTAAGGATTTTGATCTGTTCTGCTGCCTTTCTTCCACTAAGTAGGTCCATCCCCCTTCCCTGTTTATGAAAAAAAACCTCATTAGGTCGGCCTACTGTCGGCATTAGTTCTGAAGTGTTTTTAGAATAGACTATATTCATCAGTTCCATTGGAACTGACTAGGGGGATCTGGGGATACTTGATACACTTTACAAATTGTTGTTTTTGTAATTTTTCCTTTTTCCCTAAAACTTCTAACCATGTTTGTTTGATAAAAAACATTTTTCCTCTGTCACTTGAAACTTTTATTAAATCTTAAAAGTGACTCTTTGATTAAAAATTTTGGAATTTCTAAAGGTTTGCCAAGTTAACAAAATTTACCGTGGGGTGGGAAACTAGCGACAACTTTAGGGTGAGTTTATATAATATACTGAATCTGATAATAAACAATTTACAACTTTTTCTGTAGAAGTTCAAGAAACAGCTAAGCCTAAGTAAAACAATATTCTATTAGGTCTAACTTGTTGCTCCTATTCAATGATTCTGTAATTTTTTTCTTGAAATTTGACTCTTGACAGTCATTTAATTGTTTGTCGTTGATGATGCTGTAATTTTGTTTTCAACAACTCTAACAAATCGCTGAATCTTTTTGCTCTGTAAGCTGCAAGCACCCAGTGTCCAATATTGATGGTATGGTCTTCTTCCACCAGTGGCTCTGGTTTAGAGTTGCCCAACTTTTCTTTCACTTTTTAAAAACCTGTAGTTTATATAGTACATTTGTTTTTGGAAGAAGCTTGTAAGGGGAGGGCGAGTAGGTAGAGTAGGGATAGTTTCAACGGGGCAAGTGTTGTCTCCTCACTTAATGATCATTCCCTCTCTTTCTTACAGTATACTACTCTGTTAACAACTACTACCCTAGACTAAAAACTAATTAAAAACTTTATATTTTCTGTTGTCTTTTCCCTTTCTCCATCTGAATCCCATATCTTTAATAATTTTCCACAGCGACCATTTACTTCCTTTGAAATTAATTTTCTCCCACAAAACGGGGAGTAACAAATTCAAAGTTGGCCATTCAGCGTTTGTTTTATGAAAATCATATAGTGTTCTCACAACACACTTATCAAAATCTACACGCACTATATACTCCCTAGCCTGATCGCGTATTACCTGCCTTTTCCGTATTACACTAGCACTCGTGCTTGAATTTTCACTACTGCAACTAGGTTCCATTTTAATAACTAAATAAATAAAAAATAGAAACGAAACAAAGAATACATACAAAAAATTAATATAAACAAAACCAAACAGCAAAAGAGTAAAAACAATAGGCCTACTACCGAATGCACGAGTTAAAGACTTGTGAAGGGAATAGAACAACAAAAATATAAAATTACAACATACAGTCAATGTTTTTAGGATTTATAGTACACTTAGGCTCTTAACGCTGCTAGCAATATAGAGAGACTGATCACTTCCCTTCGAGGTGCTCCCCCCACCACTAAACAGAACAGCTCGCAGCACAGAGCGTTCATGGGAGAGCTTCTAGCTAGAACAAATGATGTGTACTTTTATTGTGTTTTTGACTTTAATGTATTTTTTTTATTAAAACAGCTGAAATTTAATTGCCCTTTTTTATTTTCTGTAGCCTTAATTTCTTCTTCAAATTTAAGTTTGGCTGAAGAAGACTTGGCAGAACTATAAAATACCTTTGATTTGTAGAAGACATTTTCATGAATAAAACCATGTTTTACAATATAATTTAGAGTAACATTAGCCCTAATAATTCCAGTTTGAAATTTGCAACGTGCAAAGTGGGAACAGAATCAGTGATATTCGAACACTGTTGCATTGTCAAATTCCTACCATTCCCCGCCCTCTTGTTCACAGTACATTTGTGAATACTATTGACATTGAACATATATACAGTTACAAATAAACATACAAAATTATGTAGTAGTGGTAAAAGAATAGGGTTTGTAATAGGCCATTAAACAGGTCGTGGGAGCTTTGACGAAGAAAGACAATGTTTACTCTCAGAATTTCCGCATACCACGCCAACAGTTGCACGTAGCATGAAAAGATTTGATATTATAGCATCTACGCATTATTCTGATTCAGTAGATAGTTCTACGAAACTTATAGATGAAATATTCCATAAGTTACATGGTCTTGATTATAGGACGACTTCAAAAGTAACTTAGCAACTTACTACCATTGTTTCGACCTTGATATCAATACATTTGCATTGTGTTTTATATGAAATTAAAGAGCCATTAAAGACGAGTAATTTGATATATGAACTGAACAAATCGCTTCATAAATAACGTTTGCTATAGGCTTTTAAAGGTGGTAACTACCAGGGCAACTGAGATTGCCTCCCATAGCAGAAGGGCTAAAGTCTTCCCTCCTTGCATCGCTCCAGAACTTAATTTTTTCTTTGTGAATTTCAAACCAAACTTAACAATCGTTTCATTTCACTACTCCCGAGAGCCCAATGGCTGGCCCGTTGATGTAGCGGTTAGCGCAACTGGCTTCTACCCCGGGATCCCGGGTTTGATTCCCAGTCAGGTCTGGCATTTTTTCATCACTCATTTTCATCTATCACCCTTCTCACAGTCTGCATTAGCAGTAATTGCAAAACAGTTGGATGTTAAACCAAAAAGAAAAAAGAGCCCAAAAAAATATAAAATAAAATTTAAGATGGGTTTAAAAATGCTATCTCCATAATTTCTAATTACGGAAAATTAACTTCAAAAATGTATTTTATTTAAATCTTATTTAAGCCTGTTTTCATAAAAAATCATATTGTTTTAGCTTAAAATACTTTAAATTGTTTTTTAACGAGAATATTATTTTAAAGTTTTAATGATTTATTTGTTCATTACAGGTACGATGTTGGGAAGTCGAACAAAGTGGAAAGACTATTCCAAAGTCGATGCAAAGTATGGGAGGACCAGTCCTTGATGTGTGTTGGCATGATGTAAGTTCTATTTTTTCGTTAATTATATTTTTTGACAGTACCTAATTATTAGCAAGTACTTAGTTCTCAAATAAACATAAAAATTTGTGTATTTGTTAGAAATTGATGTTTGGAAAACATAAAAATTTGTGAATTTTTCACTTTTTCGAATTAATAGTAATACCATGAAAATCTTTTTAAGGATGAATAAAATACTTGCAGATCTATGGACAATATCAAATTCTTATACTAGCATGGACTACTTTAAACACTGCATGAAATTTTTATTACGGTTGTGAATGTTTATTTGTGAAATTGTTTATATTTTGTGTATATTCTTTGTTATTATTGAAATATATATTTTCTAACCACCAGAATACGGTAACATAAAACACTTACCAATGTTTATAGCGCTTTCGTGTATCTTGTACACATCTTCAGTAAATTAACATTTATTACAAGTCAAAATTTAAAACTTCCTGCTCCTACCATGGTAGATAAGGAATAGTCGATTCTTATATTTAAAACAGTTATGCCAACTTAATCAGTTGATTGTCGTATTCAATTTGTGTGTTCATTAATTTCTCCCTGCTATTGTATTTATAAATATAATATTTTTCCAGAATTTCAATTTCATTTTGTTTGTTATTTATTTCTAATATTTCTAGATTATTTTTTATATTCGACATATTGTGTTTATTTTTTATCATGTGTTCAGTTACATTGGAGAATTTTCGATTTCCTTTTTTATAGTTAGAATAGTGTTCTGTAAACCGTTTTTTAAATTTCCATCTTTGTTATTAATGTTGGTCGCATTGTTAATTTTTAAATTTCTATGTATTGTTAATAATCTGTTGTAGAATAACGTTACAGAAGTCACTAAAAACCTGGTTGTTGTGTTGATGTGACGTAAATGAAGTAAAAAAATCTGGTGTGAAACACTCACACAACTTTCTCTTGCCAATGCAAATAATTTACAATATAATTTAACATTAGTATTAAATATTAGAAATAAACAAAAAACTAACCTCAATAAACATAACCTTATTTTAATCATGAGTGAATGATGCAAAATGAAAATCAACCTCAGTTTGGCTTAGAAATACGGAAAATCACTCTTTCTCTCTAAACTAGGCTCTGTAGAGAAAAATGCTTTAAATAAAAGTTGTAGATCTTTTAATTTTCTATAAATTAAATTATATACACTTTTGTCGTAAAATGTATACTAAGGCCGAAATCTTAAAAAAATCAATTTTTCACACATTTTCGTGAGAAAAAAAACAGAAAATCGCAAATTACCGCTAAACTAAGCGTTATACAAACAATTGTTTGAAATAAAAGTTGTAGAATTTTTAATTCTCTACAACTTTTATTATATAATGTTTTGCGCTAAAATGCATATTAAAGCTGTAATCTTAAAAGAACAACGTTTTTACGTGAAAACAGCCTCACCCAGAATTTCAGCAAACATGACGCCTACCCTATCTTGTAGAGAATAAAAAATTGAGTAAACCAGGCGATTTTTAAAAAAATCGTAGGACCAGTTTTTGAGAAAATCGCAAAAAAGTGAAAAATTACACGAATAAACTGCCACTTCCGGTTGACCGATTTTGATGAAAATGTTCGTGTCGAGTCCGGTAGTGGTACTTAACTTAAGTTTCAAGTTTCAAGTTCGTACGATGTTCCGTTCTTGAGATATTCTGTTCACACACACACACACACACACACACAGACCAATCGCTAAAAACATGTTTTTTGGGTTCAGGGGGTCTGAAAACGTATAGATCCAGTGAAAACTCGATTTTGAAAAATCGACATGAAAACAATACTTTCCTTCCTATATATTCATATAGGCAAGAGAAAGTAAAAAATACGTACCCTTGGTATCCGCGGGGGTTACATTCCGGAGGGTTACCGCGGTTCGTAAAACCCCGGATAATGATACCTTATTTGAACGGAAAGATGGGGCTTAGGTTCTGAAGGAGAAGTCCTGTAGCCGTTTTAATGTTTAATAGTTTAGGAACATTTTTCCATTATTATAATCTATGAATAATTAATAAATATAGTACTGTACATATGAAAAATTTAAGTTGCTTTAAACTAGTTAGTTATTGCTTCTTCTTTTAAACTCCTTGTGGACTTCTTCGTATGGTATCATCAGCTCCTGGAGTACTCTTTTAAATTGAAGGGCCCTTTCCATGACGTGATCCGTCTCCAACACGTACTCAGCAAGCGTTGCCATGCTGTGGATCTCGTTGATGTTTTGTGGAGAAATGCTTGGCTTTGTTTCAGGATCTTCATCTTCCTCTTAGGCTGCTTGGCTATCTCATTTTGGGGTGTCATCAGTTTCTCCAACTCCTCCACTGTTAGTTCCTGGTCATAGTTTTGGATCATTTCTTCTATGTCCTGGTGGTTGATTTGAGCAAAACCCTCACCCTTCACGTTGTGAACGATTTCTAAAATTTCATCCTCTACAAGTGTTAGAAATTTATAAAATTTCAAACATGTAGGGTGACACATGTTTTTGGAATTGTATGACTTCCCTACCTCCCACCAAGTACGGTGTACACAACGTGAGAAATTGTACGTACTGTACGAGGGGGTACCCAAAAGTATCCGGAATAGCTCTGCTGTGGGCGGAGCTTGTGCAGTACAAATTCCCGCCACTAGGCTGCTTGTAGTGCTACTCATTGCCAGTTCAATGCCATTTTGTTCGTTGATCTAGCTTGTTCTGTTCTCGTGCAGTGATTGTTCTCGCTAGTGCTGTTTTGTGCTCGTGTCGTTTTTCATGATGGCAAGTTTTAATGAACAACGTGCGGCTGTGAAATTTTGCTTCTTGCTCGGTAAAAACGCCGCGGAAACAGTTGTAATGTTGAACACAGCTTACAAAGACGACGCTATTGGAAAAACCCAAGTGTACGAGTGGTTTTTGCGCTTTAAAAATGGCGACATGTCTATTGAGAACAAACCTCGTTCTGGACGACCGTCGACTTCCCGAACAGACGAAAATGTTGTGAAAGTGAAAGAAATTGTACGAACAGACCGATGACAGACCATTGACCAAATATCACAGGTTAGTGGGTATCTTGGAGCTCAGTCCAACGCATTTAAACAGAAAACTTGACAATGAAAAGAGTGGCTGCCAAGTTTGTGCCTCGGGTTCTGACAGACACTCAAAAGGAACGTCGAATTGAAACGTGTAGTGATTTGAAACAACAGCTTGAAACTGATCCAGATTTCATGTCAAAGATCATTACGGGTGACGAGTCTTGGTGCTATGGGTACGACCCAGAAACCAAACAACAATCCAGTCAATGGAAGACTTCATTATCACCCCGACCAAAAAAAAAAGTCGTCAAGTCAGATCGAACATCAAAACAATGCTGATTTGTTTTTTTGATGTGAGGGGAATTGTCCATTCAGAGTTCGTTCCACCAGGCCAGACGGTAAATCAAGCTTTTTATCTTGAAGTGTTAAGAAGACTACGAAACAGCATTCGTCGTAAAAGACCTAATTTGTGGCAGACAGGGGACTGGTTTTTCCACCACGACAACGCGCCTGCACACACGGCAATCTCGGTTACCCAGTTTTTGGCGAAAAACGGCATGGTTTTGCTACCACACGCACCGTACTCACCCGATCTGGCTCCGTGTGATTTTTTCTTGTTCCCACGCATGAAAAGGGACTTGAAAGGTCTCCGATTTAACAACGTTGATGATGTCAAGAAAAAAACGACGGATGAGCTGGCAGCCATCACTGAAGAGGAGTACAAAAAATTTTTTGAACAGTGGAAGCACCGGTGGGACAAATGTATTAGTTGTAATGGAGAGTATTTTGAAGGGGATAAGGTTCTTTTGTAAAAAATTAAAAATAAATAGTTTTAAAAAATAATTCCGGTTTCTTTTGGGCACCCCCTCGTATTTTAAGGTTTCAGGCCCATGGACAAAGTCCACGGATAACCGAAACCCGCGGATACCAAGGGATTACTGTATACACCATGAAAATGGACATGGTTGTTGGTTCTATAAGCCAAACTGTTCATTTTAATCTGCTCTACTAAAAAAGCCTTAACACATTTTCAAAAAAAATAAATCCTAACGAGATAATTTATGTATGTATATAAGTATTTTTACCACCACAATATATAGGAACTATTAGAGGCTAGCTACTGGCATGTGGCCCCTACAGAAGAGCAGCTGATATTTGCTCCCCGTCCCTCACCCTTCATGTATAGTCACTTTACTTCTCATACACACACACTTTACATAAGTAATTTATGTCATTCCGACAATATATTAGAACAATTGTTTTATGGTTGTGTAGTAATGTTATGCTCGTTATGAGCTTGAATTTTATATACAATCCGTTCACTCAACAGTAAGTTGATAAAATAAGTTTATATTGGGTGTAATAAAACAATTTCTAAAATAAACAGTGAAAATATCTAGGTTTTTATGATGACTAACCAACGTATATTATTATCATAATTCTATAAGGATAAGTTAATAATGACAAAACGATATTAATAATTATGATGGTTGTTATAATGATTTTATTTGAATCATCTCATTACTGGTATTAATAATAAAATCAGCCTTCTAAAAGTCAGCTGTTTCACACATGACGGCATTATACAATTGTATTGCTCAACAGAAAAACGTTGCAACTGACAAAATTTACAAAAGTAAGGTTTCAGTGGATTACGCGCTATAAATCCTCTATTTAATCATAATAGTGAATTCTAAAGGGTAGAATTATTACTAAAATCTCTGAAATTCTTGAAACAAAATCGTCATACAGTGAAAAATTGTTATACAGCTAAGAATCGGATATTATCTTTCACTTTCTGTGAAAATTTGTTTTTATTACTTGCAACGTTTTTCCGTTGACCCATTCAATTCTAGAAGTCTATTTGGCCCATTCTTGACTGTCTTTCACTATGTGTTACTCTTGCACAAGTCATTTTCGTATCAGCATAGTACCTGCAACACCCTACATCTTTCGTAATTTGCTTTAAATATTCTAATCTTTGCCTCCCTGTACAATTCACTTCTTCAATATTACCCTCCATTATTGATAGAGCAACACCTGGATGTCTTAAGGTATGCCCCACTAGCCTATCCCTTCTACTGATAAGGTGTTTCCAATATACTTCTTTCATTCTCTTGTCTAAAAACCTCAAAATTACTTATTTTGTCTACCCTTATATTCTTTAACAATTTCCTCTAACACCACATTTCAAAAGTGTCTATCCTCTTTCTTTCTACAGCCCCTATTACCCATGTTTCGCTCCTATATAATGCTACTGGTCTTGGGTTAAAATCCCATTTAAGCATGGTATATTTTCATACGTTATAAAAAATCATTTCATCCTTCACCATCTGCATTACCAGTAATTACAGAATAGTCGGACATTAAACCAAAAAAAAAAAAGAAAAGTATAATGCTACACTCCAAACATAGTGTTTTAAGCCATTTTAAACACTAAGATAATCATTTCTGTACATAAGAAGTAAAAGGTGTTAACTCCATTTTGGTGATTCTTCAGAAGAGCCAAAAAGTAGCAATGTTCTCTTTTCATTATTGTATCAAAATTACAGTAGGTGTTAGAAATTTGAAATTTATGCCTAGTTTTTACAAAAAATGCTTTTTTTCTACAGATTAATTATTTCATAACTTCTATACTCCTTCCTTCCCACCTAAACAGGACGTAACATGTTAACCGATATCTGTGTTTTGTCACTGTTTTACGTTCTAGATTAGTGTTAACGCCAATATAACGTGATTAAAAAAAAATTAGTAAAATATCTAGTGCTAACACTACTTTTATAAAGAAGCAGCGTTTCATACACAACGTTTGAAAAAAATTCAAAATCTACTCAGTACTGTTACGTTACAGATAAATAAACATCAAATACAACAAAAATTCAAGCAAAATTTATTTGACTATCAGTAAAACACATTCAATAACGATTTTACAAAAAAATCTTTTACATCAACTACAAAATTGCAGCATTAGAGCATTTATTTTTGATTTTAAAGGCAGTTTTAACTAAATTTTTCCAAAATTGGAGTTAACATTCTTTACCTCTGTGGTACAGATTTTATGAATACTAAAAAAATATGGCCACTGGATACAAAGGACAATCTTGTTCAACAGACTAGTCCCTGTTCTAGTGTCCATTACACGAGGCTTTACTCAATTTCTTGATTAGTGTCAGACTTTCTCATTCAATTTCTGTATAATTTGTGAATCTGTATTTCAGGATGGAACAAAAGTGTTTATGGCATCATGTGACAAGATGGTAAAATGCTGGGACTTAGCCACGAATCAAACCATCCAGGTGGCCGCTCATGATGCACCTGTTAAAACGTGCCATTGGATTAAAGGTGCTCAGTATTCTTGTCTTATGACTGGATCGTGGGACAAAACACTCAAGGTAATTTCATTCATCTCTTCATTATTTTCACGTTGTATTAACAGTTAAATATAAAAAATGTTAAATCTAAAAATTCTATATCTTTTTTTCATAAATTAATAAAATGCTGTCTGTATGAACTGGAGCAAATTCTTCTTCTACCTTTCAAGGATTAGACGACTCTGCCTGTTCTGAAGCTCTCAAATCTCCCCAACTCTTTCTCTCTTTTCCTCCAGTTATAGCCTAGTGTTTGCTTAGCTATCCTATCCTCCCTCATTCTGTTCACATGCTCCTCCAACCACTGCATTCTGTTCTGAGATACAGAAGATACAGGAGATACAGAAGTCAAGTTCTTTCTTATCTCAGTATTCCTGTAACGATGTTCTCTACTGTGCCCGAACATATGTTGAAGAAATTTCATTTCAGGTGCTTGCAATCTACTCTTCTCTCGCTTAGCACCCAGGTTTCACTGAAGAAATTTCATTTCAGGTGCTTGCAATCTACTCTTCTCTCGCTTAGCACCCAGGTTTCACTGAAGAAATTTCATTTCAGGTGCTTGCAATCTACTCTTCTCTCGCTTAGCACCCAGGTTTCACTGAAGAAATTTCATTTCAGGTGCTTGCAATCTACTCTTCTCTCGCTTAGCACCCAGGTTTCACTGAAGAAATTTCATTTCAGGTGCTTGCAATCTACTCTTCTCTCGCTTAGCACCCAGGTTTCACTGAAGAAATTTCATTTCAGGTGCTTGCAATCTACTCTTCTCTCGCTTAGCACCCAGGTTTCACTGAAGAAATTTCATTTCAGGTGCTTGCAATCTACTCTTCTCTCGCTTAGCACCCAGGTTTCACTGA
The DNA here is from genome assembly GCA_035578175.1 of Catonia carolina. Lineage (NCBI taxonomy): Eukaryota > Metazoa > Arthropoda > Insecta > Hemiptera > Achilidae > Catonia > Catonia carolina. The sequence continues at coordinate 32,738,029 of JAQMRL010000001.1, forward strand.
AGAAATTTCATTTCAGGTGCTTGCAATCTACTCTTCTCTCGCTTAGCACCCAGGTTTCACTGCCATAGAGAAGGGTCGGCACTGCTAATTTGTTTTATAAAATCTCAAGCTTGTGTTTTTGCTGGTGCTATATTTAAGGTTCAGTGGATAGTTCCGCATGTATGCTGAAATCGGTGCATCTTTATCCTGTTGGTATGTTATGTTGCAACCTAGATGAAAGTGGCATATGTGTTCCTAAATATTATTCTCTATATTACAATTTTGCTTCTGACTGGCTCCTTCCCCCTGAATAGCTTTATTGAAACTGTCAACTTATATTCTTTGCAGAATTAGTTCAGCTTGTGAAGCAAATATTCTTGTTTCACAATTTTTTTTCTTTATAAGATCTACCAGGTAAACACTAAAACCTGAATTTTAGTATTTTGCCTCCAAGCGTCATTGGATATAATATAGGCTGTTTTTTACTTTCTCTTGCCTATATGAATATATAGGAAGGAAAGTATTGTTTTCATGTCGATTTTTCGAAATCGAGTTTTCACCGGATCTATACGTTTTCAGACCCCCTGAACCCAAAAAACATGTTTTTAGCGATTGGTCTGTGTGTGTGTGTGAACAGAATATCTCAAGAACGGAACATCGTACGAACTTGAAACTTGAAACTTAAGTTACATACCACTACCGGACGCGACACGAACATTTTCATCAAAATCGGTCAACCGGAAGTAGTAGTTTATTCGTATAATTTTTCAGTTTTTTGCGATTTTCTCAAAAACTGGTCCTACGATTTTTTTTAAAATCGCCTATTTTACTCAATTTTTTATTCTCTACAAGATAGGGTAGGCGCCATGTTTGCTGAAATTCTCGGTGAGGCTGTTTTCACGTAAAAACGTTGTTTTTTTAAGATTACGGCTTTAATATAAATTTTAGCGCAAAAACTTATATAATAAAAGTTGTAGAGAATTTAAAAACCTACAACTTCTGTTTCAAACATTTTTTTGTATAACGCTTAGTTTAGCGGTAATTTGCGATTTTCTGTTTTTTTTCTCACGAAAACATGAGAAAAATCGATTTTTTTAACATTTCGGCCTTAGTATGCATTTTACGACAAAAGTGTATATAATTAAATTTATAGAAAATTAAAAGATCTACAACTTTTGTTCAGAGCATTTTTCTCTACAGAGCCTAGTTTAGCGTGAAAGCGTGATTTTCCGTATTTTTAAGCCAAACTGAGTTCGATTGTTATTTTGCGTCATTCACTTATGATTAAAATAAGGTTATGTTTTGAGGTTAGTTTTTGTTTATTTCTAATATTTTATTAATAATGTTAGGTTTATTATTAATTATTTGCATTGGCAAGAGAAAGTTGTGTGAGTGTTTCACACCAGATTTTTTACTTTTCTTGCCCTGTATGAATATATAGGAAAAGAAAGTATTTTTTGTGTCAATTTTTCATTATTGAGTTTTCACTGTAAATGCACATTTTCAGATCCCATGAACCTAAGAAATATGTTCTGTGTGTGAACAAAACATCTCAAGAACTGAATAGCATACAAAGTTGAATTTTGGTACTTAAGTTCTGGTATCACAGGAGGATCAGACATGAACATTTTCATCAAACCCGGTCAACCAGAAGTAGTAATTATTCGTGCAATTTTTCACTTTTTTGCAATCTTCTCTAAAATGCATCTACAATTTTTTTAAATTGTCTCATTTCATACATTATTTATTCTCTACATGATAGGGTAAGCACCATATATGCTGAAATTCTTGGGGAGACGCTATTGTAACAAGATTCATGTTTTATGGAGAAAAATAATTTTTCCTGGTGAATTGAGCTAGTAAAATTACTTTTTTTATGAAAAACGTATAGTAATAGTTAAATTAGTTATATTTTTTATATTCTATGTAAGTTTTTGTTTTTTTTCAGTTCTGGGATATAAGAAATCCAACTCCTATGCTGACAATAAATTTACCTGAAAGATGTTACTGTGCTGATGTAGTAAGTTTCATTTGTTACTATATACAATAAGTAAATTTACTAATTATGTATTCTTTTGATGGGCAGATATTTACCTTTATTTTTACCCTCCTCTTGTATAAAACCTGTAAGTAACTTACGTTTTGAAATTTTGAGAAATAAACCAATTTAAAAGACAAAGTTTGCTGTATACATTTGAAAGGCTTACTCTAAAGGTCCTACATCTTCTGCATTTTTTAAAGTTTCAAATTATATTTTGTGTATTATGATAATGGTGGATCATACCACTGAAAACATATGTAAGTAGATTTTAAGGATCAAGGCACCTGAAAAGGTTTGTGAAATTTTCAATTATTTATGCAATATAATTTATTTTAAGCTGTAGGATGCATTATAAAGATTTATTTGCAAATTATTGTTTTAATGTCAATTTTTTTAATTTGAGTTTTCAACGAAAATACTTGTTTTCAGACCTAAACCTTAAAATTTGTTTTTTAGCGATTGGGCTGTGTGTGAACAAAATATCTCATGAACGGAATATTAAGTTGGAAATTAAAAAGTATAAGTTAGAGGCCAATAGGGAACCCAATTTGAGTATTTTAATCAAAATTGGTTAATCAGAAGTGGTAGGTTATTCAGGCAATTTTTTTGCTTTTTTAGTCATTTTCTCAAAAATAGTTACGGTTATGTACTAAATTATTTTTCTCTATAAGGTAAGGTAAGGGCCATGTCTCTTAAAATGCTTGGGGGGCCTGTGCTACCAAATCGTCTCATTTATACTAAATTTTTTATTCTCTGTATGATAAGGGTAAGTGTCTCCTAAAATTCTTGGGAGGAACCTGTGCTCTCTTGGTAAAAAGAAGGTTTTTACAGCCTTAATATGAATTTGACAATTAAGTGTAAATAATTAAAGTTCCAGGAAATTGAAAAACCTACAACTTCTGTTTCAAACATGTTTTTCTCGTAAAATCAGTAAGTAATGGGATTTTTTTAAAGATTTCAGCCTTTTTATGCATTTCAAGACAAAAGTGTCCATCTAATAATGGTTAAAGTAAATTAAAAACTTACACGTTTATTCTAAGCAATTTTTCCTCATAGTTTTCACTAGTTTAGCATCAGTCAGTAATTTTTAAGTTCTACATAAGTTGTTTTTCATTGTTTATTCATGATTAAATAGGTTATTTTGTTCATTATTTAATTTGAAAGAGAAATTTGTGTGAGTGTTTCACACCAGGAGTAGTAATAGACCGAGCAAAGTGAGTGCAATGGTGAGTGTAGCACTTCATTTTAATTAATTTATTGTTGAAAAGATTCCCAGTGTTTCGTGTTTATTGTACTGGTTTTGTTAATAAATTTCAGGATTATCCAATGGCAGTAGTTGGTACCGCTGCACGAGGGTTAATTGTTTATCAACTGGAGGCTCAGCCAAGAGAGTATAAAAGAGTAGAATCTCCTTTGAAATACCAGCACAGATGTGTGGCCATATTTAGAGACAAAAAGAAGGCACCTACTGGTAAGTACTGATAACATCCTCTTTTTAACTTAATCTCGTTGATGGAAAGAGACTTGTGTTAAGATTTGTAGGTGTTATATATAATGCTTGTAGCAGACTCTAAGAAGATAATTTAGAAAATATTGAACTAAGAATGTGTTTAGGAGGGAAAACAACTGAAAATTGTCAATTATTATAGTCACTTCAGTCACGAGTTTGCCTTTGTTTGCAACCAGGGGTAAAGGGGGAAAGCATCAGTGCCCATGCGCGACTGCTTTAATTTCAGTCCAACTAACTTAACAACTTATACTATACCCAGAGCATGTACAGTATATCACGGAACCTTTTGTAGGTTAACTAAATGAATATAACTGTATGTTACTGTAAACAGAATGTTAGTTTCTCGAAAACATGGGCAGACTATTCACAGTGCTGAACTAAATCTAATATGCAGTAATGCTGTGAAGTTGAGGCTAAACAAAAATGCCTTTCCCTTCCTCTTAATAAAAGCCATGAGCAAGTGGCTTCCTACTGCGATGTTTCTCTTTCCACAATTCAAAAAATAAAGGAGGAAATTTAAAGTGTTGACACCTGGTAAAATATGGAAACGGTTCGGTAGATACTAAATAGTGAAGACGCCAGTGACGGCAAGTAAAGAAGGCGATTCATTCGTAGAAAATTTTGTTCCAATGGAATAAGGTAAGCTACTAATTATAGTAAATCAAACATTTCTAGTCATGTAATTATGCTATAGGCAATATTACAGGTCACATTTATTTCTTATAAGGTTTATGAAGAAAACATTTTCTCGGAATAAACCACAGCTTACAAAATGTGTCTAGAAACTGCACGGTACTAAAATGTACGAGTAGTGTCTGACTGTTGAGGTTGGCAGCACTGTCAAATTTTCACTTTCTCCCTCACAGCTCATCCATACGCAAAAGGCAATCTCGTGACTTCAGTATCTATATCTGTTCAACTCTCCTTATCAGGTTGTCTGTTCCAAGTTACATAATTTCTCATTCTCTCTTGTCTACCTCGTAGTACACTCCTCTTAAAATATCTATCATCTATATAAGTCCAGTATTGACACAAACGTGCATTACCGATCTTTTTTTTTCAAAACATAGGACCTTCTTAAAACCAAACTAAGCTGTTCACACTTTATAAATGTTGGTAATATATTTTACCACTCGGTTTCACTTTTTTCAAACGTACTTTTACAGTTTTGTTACGTAAAAGTAATGATTGGTTCATGTTTTTGTGGTGTGAAAACAGACACTGTTTTGTATGGTAAGATGGGAAACAATCTTACTGTGGTAATGCCGAAGACAAAAAAACCGAAGACATGTACTTCATATTTTTATTTTTAGTTATTTTGTTGATTTTTTTCACTTTTGACTAATAAATTTTGTGTGAAATCAGTCCTTTTAAAAATTTTTGAACATACTGTGTGGTTGTATGCCTGTATTGTAGGTGATAATTAGGTATTGCATACATTGATACAGTTTCGATCTGTGCAGTGACTCAGAACATGTTTCAAGAGGTTATAATGTAATTTATATTTATTTATACAATAATTCAGTGATTTTAAGGGGGTAGTCAACCCAGAAAATGAAAATCAAAACTTCTGGCTATAATTTATCATCATATATTTTAAATGAAAGAGAAATTTACCAATAATGATCTACCATTTGAACCAAGCCAAAAAATTAATTACATCCCCTTATATAAGTGTGAGGTTGGAAAAACGGGCTTTTACGGGGAATCAAATATCTCAGGAACCAAGAAAGATAACATGATTCTTATGCTACAAAATACAGAAAATTGCTGTCTATTATCTGTTGTATGCGCTTGTATGTATTTTTTCTTACAAGAAATTTATTGAAGAAAAACCATATTTTCAAAAACATTTATTTTATGTATTCACAAATTATTTTTAATTAAATCCCTATTAAGGTTTTCTTTATAATTATACCACAGATAATAGAGCAAGAAATTATGAACATTTGAAAAAAAAAACATCATCCAAATATCTCCAATACAAACCAAAATATTTAATTCCCAAGAATCTACAGTCATACAAAAACCACATTTCCGGAAAACTTTAAGTTGAAGGAACAATTTCAATCACCTTGCTTGTGAGCTTTATTTTAAACAGATGTTTTTATAACTTTTTGTCAACGTGCAAACAAAGTAAACACATGCTGTGATTCAGAAAATTTTTAACTTAAAAATAATGAAAAAAAAATCTAAATTTTAAAAAATCATCTTGAGTTGACTACCACCTTAAGTGGTTTACAAATGGATTTTATGTGAATCAGGTTTTGCATTGGGCAGTGTAGAAGGAAGAGTTGCTATACAATATGTGAATCCTCCGAACCCAAAAGATAATTTCACGTTCAAATGCCATCGATCTAATGGAGCACCTGGAGGATATCAAGATATATATGCGGTAAGATATTTGCTTACTATACTCATTTAAACTGTTTTTACTTTCTCTTGCCTATATGAATATATAGGAAGGAAAGTATTGTTTTCATGTCGATTTTTCGAAATTGAGTTTTCACTAGATCTATACGTTTTCAGACCCCCTGAACCCAAAAAACATGTTTTTAGTGATTGGTCTGTGTTTGAACAGAATATCTCAAGAACGGAACATCATACAAACTTGAAACTTAAGTTACATACCACTACCGGACCCGACACGAATATTTTCATTAAAATCAGTCAACCGGAAGTAGTAGTTTATTCGTGTAATTTTTCACTTTTTTGCGATTTTCTCAAAAACTGGTCCTACGATTTTTTTTAAAATCGCCTCATTAACTCAATTTTTTATGCTCTACAAGATAGGGTTGGCGCCATGTTTGCTAAAATTCTTAGTGAGGGTGTTTTCAGGTAAAAACGTTGTTTTTTTAAGATTACGGCTTTAATATGCAATTTAGCGCAAAAATTTATATAATAAAAGTTGTAGAAAATTTAACATCCTACAACTTTTATTTCAAACATTTTTTTGTATAACACTTAGTTAATCAGTAATTAGCGATTTACTGTTTTTTTCTCACGAAAATGTGAAAAATCGATTTTTTAAAAATTTCGGCCTTAGTATGCATTTTACGACAAAAGTGTATATATTCAAATTTATAGGAAATTAAAAAATCTACAACTATTATTGAGAGCATTTTTCTCTACAGAGCCTAGTATAGCGCGAAAGAGTGATTTTCCGTATTTTTAAGCCAAACTGAGGTCGATTGTCATTTTGCGTCTTTCACTCATGATTAAAATTAGGTTATGTTTATTGAGGTTAGTTTTTTGTTTATTACTAATGTTAGGATTATTGTTTATTATTTGTATTGTCAAGAGAAAGTTGTGTCAGTGTTTCACACCAGATTTTTTTTATCTTTAGTAACTACGGAAGGTACTAGAACATTCATAAAAAAGTGTGGAAAAATTTCTTCCAGATTTTGGCTGAAAATAATTTGCGAGAGAACCGAATTGTTTTAATATCCTATATAGATTTCATGTTGAACTGTCTTACATTTCTCAGCTATGAAACCTTTCTCTGCTCGATAATACTTACTTACTTACTCCCATGGCCATCTATATCGGAGTTGATATTTAGCCGCACCAACAAAAAGCCTCCATGTCGCTCGATCTTCAGCATCTCTCTCTGTAGCTCCCAGTCTCTCCATGTCGGACTTAACCTGCTTCCACCATCTTTGTCTAGGTCTTCCCCGGGGGCGCCTTCCTGTGAGGTTGGGGTCTAATATTTTCTTCAGGTTGGACTCTTCTCCTCTTCTTAGCACTTATATACCACTGAATTAGTATTATATTTACTTTTAATTTCAATAATGTATGTTGTTACATGTTTTTGAATTTACCATTGTAGGAGCAGTTCCATTAACCCTTCCATTGCTGAATTAGAAATGTTGTTGAGAGCACCCCTCTGCTCGGGAAATTAACAACCTCATTCTCATTACATCAGATGAACGATAATTAAGACCAATACTGGACTACTATCGGTTTCATAATCATAGACACCCGAGTTTGAACCCTTGCGTTTCCAAAACTATGAGTCGGATTTTAACATACTTTACATCAAAATTTAGCTCGGTTTTTCTGCGTTGACCTATAATAAACCTATATTTTTAATGTTGTTTAAAAATTGCCATATCGAGGTTGGAAGACAAAAAGACCCGGTTTTTTGCTACCGCAACAAACTTCATGTGTTTAGAGGCGTGTAACTCGAAATTTATTTGACCAAAAAGTTTAAAATTTTAACACAACGTAGACAATTATATTCTTACAGTGTGTATGAAATTTCAAATTTGTACACTATTTAAATTTTGATTTATTAACAAAAAAAAAGTAATAAAAATAAAATATTTAAAATAAATAAATTGTTATCTTGGTAACCACTCGATCGTTCGGCACAGGTAAACTATCGTTTTATTCAGCATACAAATATGTATGCTGAATAAAACTGAATAAAACTGATTCATGTTGCCTGAATCTGTCTACCTGAATTAACAATGCAGTCTGTCAATTCAGGTTTACAGCCTGACAGGATGTCACATACACAACTAGGCACATGGATAGTATTGCCTCCCCCCCCCTACGCGCATTACCAGCCTTTTTATTCAAAATTCTACCACAACATTGGCCAATCAATATTTCATGTTATTAACATATTTGTACTAAGTTTTTTTACACTGAATAAAACGATAGTTTGCTCATACCGAACGATCGAGCGGTTGCCGAGATAGCAAGGGTTCAGAATATTGTTAATAAATCAAAATTTAAATAGCATACGAATTTGACATTTCGTACACAATGTGAGAATATAATATAATTTATGTGATTCAGATTTTGCATTGCAATTATGAATAGACACTTTCAAAATCATAAAAAACAAAAACTGGGAACTGTTATCTTAAACCAATCTTCATTGTAGGACAGAGTAAATGTTTCTGAAGCACTGAGTAGAAAAAAGAATTGTACTGCCTAGCTGCCGGCAAAGAAAATAATCTTGCTATTAGCAGTTTATAGCATGCTCCTACCTATTGGCTAACAATGAACTAAAATTTGTTATGTTCCGTTTTTCATATTTACAATAACTGATTTTCTAACCACGTGGTGAAGTACTAGCGAGCATGAACTGGGAACTGTGCTTTTATGTTTATTATAACCCCTTTATTTTTTATTTGTTGACAGTTGACCCTCAATTTACAAGTAATTATTTTACGCGGTGGGCTTCAGTTACACTTTTTCTAATTATTGGTTCAGCTATAGAAATTATATAATCTGTAAGAAACAATTAAATAAACTAATTAATAATCTTGGGGCTGCCATAAAAATGTCAGAACATGACCTGGTAGAACATTATAAAATTACGACATTTTAATTGTTCATCAGTCATACAATACCTCAGATGTTATATAATGAGCTGCACATAACATGTTCTATTGGACTACGTATGCGCTATTTTGAAGATCACATTGAAAATTGAATGTGTAATAGTTACATCTTAATGGCTCAGTGAGTTAATAACATGTTGGAGATGACAGACACATCTTTCTGGCTTCATTGCATCATTCATATTTCTTTGCAGGCAGCTAGGCAGCACAATTCTTTTTACCACATAGTACTTCAGAAACATTTACTGTCCTACAATGAAGATTGGTTTAAGATAACAGTTCCCAGTTTTGTTTTTTATGATTTTGAAAGTTTCTGTTCATAATTGCTTCGACAGTTTTAGTTTTATTATTGGGGTTGTTCCTATAAATTATTCATATTAAACCTTAATTTTAACACAAAAAATTGTGTTACTACTACTGCTACATACTATTATTAGTATTAGTTCATGTACTAGGTCCTGGGTTTGAATTCCAGTTGGGTCTGATACTTTTTCATCTGCATTACCAGTATTGTGCAAAACAGTCAAACTTAAAAAAATACCTTATCGTTAAGAGGAGAATTTTATGTACAAAAAGTTCTAACTTATTTAACTGATAACTGCAGTTAAAATATTTACAGTTTGTTAATTTGATTTTGTTAATGTTTAACAGGTAAATGATATAAAATTCCATCCAGTTCATGGTACATTAGCTACTGTTGGATCAGACGGTACTTTCAGCTTTTGGGATAAGGACGCCCGTACTAAATTAAAACCTTCTGATCCTATGGAACAGGCAATTACAAGATGCGCTTTCAACCACAATGGGCAGATATTTGCTTATTCCGTCAGTTACGATTGGGCTAAGGTAAGTTTATCATCAAATATAGTCCAAATAATTGTATTAATAGTTTGCTTTAATCGTAACATGATCATAAGATTATTACAGCAAAATTGGGTCTTTTAGAGAAACTTATCATATCTAATAGAAAAGTTATTTTAAAACAAAGAAATCTGTTCTGTGTGTCCTTTAAGAAAAACTTTTACAACAGTGATCTGGTTGGTGTGATATCAGTAGGCCTTTGTGCGACCTGTCATGCCACATAGTGAACTTGCCAAGTAAAAAACAAGTGGTAATTGCTTTATTTATTTTGAAGCGTATTTGGAAGGACAATTTTGTCATAAAAAAAACTAAGGCTGTGCATAGCTCTTGTCGGTTGAGTAGGCGGCTTTCTTCTTCTGTCCAGAGCAACAGGGCATCCGGTGGCATAGCTGCTTTTTGAAAGGGAGGAACTGGAGATAACCTTCACTGCTGGCTAGTATAGTGCCTACCGCTACCTAATAATAGGAGCGATCGCAGATGTGGCGTACACCTTTCATTCACTGCTGCCTGTGGTAGGAGCGGTCGCCGATGTGGCAAACACCATTTACCGCTGCCTCACAGAAGAGCAAAAAGAGTATACTCAATGTGTGGTAGAAGCAGCCACTGGTTAGGCAAATATACCTACACCCCCTACCTACAAAATAGGAGCGGTCGCCAACATTTACCGCTGCCTCGAGGAGGAGCAGTCACTGGTGAAGGAATGGTGAGGGGAGGGGTCAGTTGTGGAGAGCAAAAAGAGTATACTCAATGATGTGTGTTAAAAGCTATTTCCTTGTCGACCTTCTCGTAAAGAAGATTGATACTGAACTGACTGATTGCCTCAACTAGCCAAGTCCACCGTATGCCTCACCCACTCTAATCACAAGCGCTATCTCGCAGCAGCAGAAGCAACCTCCCACAGTGTCTGTACTGCCGACGGACTGTAACGATGGACCAGAAAGTAGCACAGCATCAAAACTAAATACTGTCTATGAGTATATGCAATTTGTGTAGGGTAGTTATATCGAGATGTTATGTAAGTAGATTTGATTGCTTACGTGGTAGACAATCATTAGGTTAAGCACATTTTGTAATTTACAATAGTTTCAATGTTTGTAAAACAAGTACAATTATTGTTATCATTAGCACTAAAATAGTTTGTCATTTTACACAATAATTACTAATTTTTTATCTTTTACTAATCTTAATACACTGATGTAGCATGCAAAAACCAGATCCTCAGTAACCCAAAATTTTCTCAGTTTCAATTATCTAAGTTGTTCTGTATTTAGTCGCAGTATTTAGCACTATGGGTGCTAAGGATTTTGAGGCCCTTTTGTAATATTTTTCATAAACTTCGTCTTGTCGACGACACGTGGCCAAACTTCACCTTCCAAAATGGATGGCCCTGAAAAGGGCTAGAAGTGTCAAGCTAGCATGTGCAGCTTGGTGCCCAAAGGGTGACGGCTCAGCTACTGGGTTCAGGCTTAGCCCTCAGTGGCAGTTGGGTTCCCACTGCAGCGTGACAGTGGTGGCCCCCAGAGCCCCGCATTGTCGGGTTGGCATAGGCCATCAACCGATAGCACGACCGAGGCGGTTCCCTCCAGGCCTGTGCTGGACTCGCTCTTCACTGTAGTGCCAGCGAGCACGCACGAGCTTCCTATGGCTGACCGGTGGGGGATGTCACATTCCCGCTGCGTCCGGTCCTGGCTAGGGTGTTCTTCTTTTTCTGGGGTTCTTTCCTGGTCGGGGGCTGGATAGTGAGTGGCTCTCATGGTTCAGTGCAGCTGTTTTTATACTCCTCCGGTGAGTCAACTTCTTGTTGGAGAGGGGGCCCAGCGCTCCCCACGGCAGGCTCCGGGACTGTCTGTAGGTGACAATTAGTGGCGCCCTGATCGTCCAGAAGTTTCTGGACCCAGCCATGCTACCACCGGCTATGTGTCAGTTGGCAACACAGCACACATGGCGCCGAACAACAACAGAAGAACAGGATTCCAGAGGAGCATCAACGGTTCCAGGGGTAAAACTTGACTGGCCTGGATTGGTCAGCCAAGCTCGGATGCAGCCATCCTAGTCAACAGTGCTGGTGGCGGACGCATATTCCCGCACCGGCCAGCCTTCACCTGCTTAGCAGCAGAAGGGACTCAGTGCCTGCCTCCTGCTTCTTCAACCAAACTTTCTTGGACCGTATGCAGACACCTAGACAGGGCGGAATTGTTGCCGATCAAGTCTAAGAGTCTGCATACATTCCTAGAAAATTCGGTGGGAGAAGCAGGAGGCAGGCACGGAGTCCCTTCTGCTGCTGAGCAAGTGAAGGCTGGCCGGTGCTGGAATGTGCATCCGCAACCAGTACTGTCGACTAGGATGGCTGCATCCGGGCTCGGCTGACCAATCCAGGCCAGTCAAGTTTTACTCCTGGCACCGTTGATGCTCCTCTGGAATCCTGTTCTTCCGTTGTTGTTGTTGGGCGCCGTGTGTGCTGTGTTGCCAACTGACACATAGCTGGTGGTAGCATGGCTGGGTCCAGAAACTTCTGGGCGATCAGGGCGCCACTAATTGTCGCCTACAGATGATCCCGGAGCCTGCCGTGGGGAGCGCTGGGCCCCCTCTCCAACAAGAAGTTGACTCACCGGAGGAGTATAAAAACAGCTGCACTGAACCACAAGAGTCACTCACTCTCCAGCCCCCGACCAGGAAAGAACCCCAGAAAAAGAAGAACACCCTAGCCAGGACCGAACGCAGCGGGAATGTGACATCCCCCACCGGTCAGCCAAAGTAAGCTCGTGCGTGCTTGCTGGCATTACAGTAAAGAGCGAGTCCAGCACAGGCCTGGAGGGAACCGCCTCAGTCGTGCTATCGGTTGATGGCCTATGCCAACCCGACAATGCGGGGCTCTGGGGGCCACCACTGTCACGCTGCAGTGGGAACCCAACTGCCGCTGAGGGCTAAGCCTGAACCCGGTAGCTGAACCGTCACCCAGTTTGACACTTCCAGCCCTTTTCAGGGCCATCCATTTTGGAAGGTGAAGTTTAGCCACGTGTCGTCGACAAGACGAAGTCCATGAAAATTATTACAAAAGGGCCTCAAATTCCTTAGCACCCATAGTACTAAATACTGCGACTAAATACAGTACAACTTAGAATAATTGAAACTGGGTCCAAAAACTTCTGAACGGTCAGGGCGCCACTAATTGTCGCCTCACTAATATTGGCGCCTACACACGATCCCGGAGCCTGCCGTAGGGAGCGCTGGGCCCCCTCTCCAACAAGAAGTTGACTCACCAGAGGAGTATAAAAAAAACTGCACTGAACCACGAGAGCCACTCACTATCCAGCCCCTGACCAGGAAAGAACAGCCCAGCCGAGACTGGACGCAACCATCTTTGATCGACACTACTGGTGGGGGACGTCACATTCCCGCAACTGTCAGCCAAAGGAAGCCTGTGCGTGCCCGCTGGCACCACGGTGAGAGTGAGTCCAGCGCACGCCCAAAAGAAACCACCTTGGCTACGCTATCTGCCGACCCATAACCCTTTGGACACTGTGCTGCACACACCGGCTCGACACATCCAGATACATACAATGGCCCTTTTCATGGCCACCCACAAGGCGAGGTGTTTCCAGGTGTTGTCGGCGACAGTCTTCACCTGTTGCTCAATAAATCCATTCACAAAGTCAGTTATTGACACAAAAGCATCCTCTAAAATGCCCAGTGATGAATGTCAGTGGAACTCCAGTCTATACTAATTTGTTATAATTCTTTAATGAGACTTAGTCCTGGGCCACAAACTCAGCAATTAACATTAGTAATAGAAAATTTATTATTATTATTATTATAGTTACTTGAGTCACGAGTTTGCCTTTGGTTTTAACGAGGGGTAAAGGCAGGAAAAGCATCAGTGTGCATACGCGACTGCTTTGGTATCAGTTTGCTAACACAACAACGTAAACTATACTTAGAGGACATACAATGTATTGTGGAACCTTTTGTAGGTTAACTGTTCGTTTCTGTAAACAGAAATGTCAGTTTCTTGAAAACGCGGTCGAACTGTTCACAAAAATACCTTTCTGTGTCTCTTGACAAAAGCCGTGAGCGAGCGGTCTATTGTGATGGTTCTCTTTCCACACTTCAAAATATAAAGACGGAAGTTAAAGATGGTAAAGAAGATAATTCTTCATCAACAGTTTTTTTTGGACACTGGTAAAAAAAGGAAACGGTTATATCAATAAGAAAGTGATGCTGAAGTGAAAAGTTATTAACAGTTTTGGATGGAAACTTTGTACGTTAAGAAAAATGTTAAAGGAAATGGGCTTTATTTAAGTGGAAGAAGTGTGAGTTACAACAAAGTATATTAATTGAAAGGCAACATGTGGTTAACAAACAGTGCAATTTCACAGTAGTAAAATATAGTGTCTTTTTGTTGAGGTTGGCAGCACTGTTAGATTTCTCTTCCCTTCCTCACAGCCCATCCATTCGCAAAAGGCATTCTCGTGACACATTATCTATAATATAGTATTAATTGTTATTGATGTGCGAGTGTGGTAAATGTTAGAATTGAAATATTTATTCAGTTGTATTTTTATTTGTGTTAAAGGGCCATGAATTCTATAACCCAATGAAAAAGAATTATATATTCTTGCGGTCTTGCTTTGAAGAACTGAAACCAAGAACGTCTTCATAAAAATACTGCGTATTTGTCATTAAAATATTAGGATATTACCTTTAGTATAAACTATATTCAACCACTGTACTTTCCTTTTTTTGTAGGGGAATTATTATTATTATAATTATTATTAGTATGAATTTTCTCTGCAATTTTGTTAAGTTGTTATAAATCTAGTTTTTGTATAAAAATACTTTGTTTTTCCTACTGTAAGCTTATTTTGTACTGTATGCTGTAAAATAAATTATTCTAATGTCACAAAAACAGTAAAAAAAATTATGAAAATTACTTTTTGTTTTTTCTTGTCTCTAAACTTTACTTTGATAAATCTTGTCCCTATGAAGCAGGGTATTACCTCAGACCACACTTGGTGAAACCAATGGACTACACTTCCCTTCCATCTATCTCGAGGGAGGAAACATCTCGCCATGTTTTCTTTTAACTGTAAGACATTGAAAGATGTTACAGTTAATAACATCTTTCAATGTTATTGAAAGATAACATTGAAAGATGTTATCTTTCTACCACATTTCCGAGTAGCTTAGGAAAATTTACACTTTACATTTCTTATAACAAATTCAAAAACTTTATTGATATCTATTTTTAAAAAATGAATATCAAACCAAACTTGTAACAATACAATTACATTACTAAAATACAACTAAATACAAAATTAATATTATATGATGCTTGGCGAATGAGAAGTATAAATACACTTTTTAAAATATGACACTGATTTTACAAAAAGTAAAATAAATAACAAAAACTGTGATTAAATCACAAACACTATTATTAAAATTAATTCATACATAATTGCAAAAAGCAAAAGTTCCAGTTTCCTGTATGATTCTGGAAATAGCTTACCATGATGTTGAGCTTTTAAAGAACTGCTGACAATTGATGCAATTAAAATTCAAAACAAAACATGTTCAAGACGTCTTTTAGTAAAAAATAGTATTTGATCATCTTCTTTTGGGGACTGTTTCTAACTAGAAATAAATAAATTACCTTGTCATGTTTATCTGATCTGTCAGTTGACAACCTTAATAATTTAAAGATAATTTTTTGCTATAAATAAAATTAAACTATAGGTTGCTGGTTTAAATGATTTAAAAAAATCAATTTAGGGCCATATTACATCCAAATAAACCTTCAAAATGCATTAAGAAGACTGTAATAAAACAAATTTCCTAACCTGTACTTCTTAATGCTGTTTTGATTTCCTCCATATTTATTTATACGTTTATGAGAGTGACAGTTAAGAAAATTAGGTTATGCTGCTATCAGTGTAACCTATTATACCTACAAAAGATCTACTAGTTAGCTATAGTTAATATGAAAATATCAAATCTGAAATACTTTGTAATGGTTTTAAATAAAACAAAGGCACCATTTATAGTGTAACAAATGATTCGCAATAATTGTCTGTTTTAAGTTACTTATTCGTAAACACGAATGAATGAAACACAAGTTAAATTTTTAAATTCTATTATAGATATATTATCAAATTTACTTTTGAAAGACTTAGGTTAAACTCTTCCATTATGTAAACGCCACTACAATTTTTGCTGATATCTTTCATTTCAATGCTACACAAACGAACGGAACAATTAGGTTATATAATAGTTTATTTAATGAACAAAAACTACAGTAACGTACCTTGTCATTGATGAAAACCTTGGAAAATTATTAAAAAGAAATGCATGGCAATTCTTGTACGGCATTTATGCTTGTTAACAGCGCTACTCAACCCAGTCCATGATGTAAAAACTCATGATACACGCACATTCCATGTTGTGGCAGTCCAGGAAAAATTTCACCGCATCTCCACACATGGAAGATTCCAAATTGTCATTCAGTGTTCTATCATACTAACCACTTGCAGAAAAACAAGTTTAATACAGAGAATATAATCAATACACTAAAAACAGTACTGTTTGTACTTAGACAGTGTTATCGTACATATACATATATATCGTAAACTGGTTAGTTTAATACAGTTTTTAATTTTATTTATCCAATTATGAACACAATGAAATACACACCGAGAGAGATATGACAATAGGCAAGTTGCGCTCTGATAATGGAAAAAATGGCAAGGGTCATTCGGCGGTTATGTGGACACATGGTTTTACCATAAATGAACACAATTTAAAATTTATAAATATGTAAATGTTGTTTCTCGTTTATACGTTTATAAACTACACGTATCCATCCGTTCAACGTCCACATAATGGTAGAGTACCCTTTAGTTTTATACATTACCTTGTATTTCATACTGTTTGACATTACGAGGGTAGGCTGATAAGTAATGCACACATGCTTGTAGAAGACAACTAAATAAACTTCAGTAGCGCGCCTGGTGGCATGTGGAAGTACTATTTCTCCTCTACAAGCCTGCGCAGTTTGAAGGCGTTGCTTTCATTCAGTTTGTTTTGAGTAGTGGAAGTATGGCGTCGTGTTCTGGTGCTATGTCAACGAGAATTAAACAACGCGCTGTTATCGAATTTTTAACTGCTGAGAAAGTGAATCCTAGTGAGATTTATCGTCGTTTAAAGGCTGTTTATTGTGACGATACTGTTGATAGGTCTACTGTGAATCGTTGGGTAATAAAATTTCGTGATTGCCAACCTGGAAAAGCCTTAATTGTTGACAAAACACGCAGTGGACGACCAATCACTGCCTCAGACGATAATCGTCGCAAACTCATCGATGATTTGATTCAAAATGACCGGCGAATCACTCAACAGCGTATCGCAAACCAAATTGGAATATCTAAGGAACGTGTTGGCTTCATTATTGAACAATTGGGATACCGTAAAATCTGTGCACGATGGGTACCACGCCGTCTGACAGACGAGAATAAACAGCGTCGATTGGAATGCTGTGAACAACTTTTGAAGCGCTACCGTGACGAAGGAGACGACTTTCTTTTGAATATTGTGACGGGGGACGAGTCATGGGTTCATCATTACGATCCCGAAGAAAAAAGGCAGAGCGCTGAATATCGTCATCCACATTCTCCTGTTGTGAAAAAGTTCAAAACACAACCGTCCGCAAAAAAAATTCTTTTGACTGTGTTTTGGGATGCTCGCCGAGTTTATGTGACTGATTATCTGGAACGAGGGGCAACGGTAAATTCTGCTCAGTATATACAGACTCTGAAACACCTCCGACGTCGAGTTTGTCGTGTTAGAGGCAACCTGGCGCCAATAATTTTGCAACACGACAATGCTCGTCCACACACTTCGCGTGCAACTGGAGAGGCTCTGAGAAACCTGAAGTTTCAACCAATTTTACACCCTCCGTATTCTCCCGACCTTGCGCCTTGCGATTTTTATTTTTTTCCTCTACTGAAGAGAGACCTTAAGGGTAATCATTACAGCTCGGACAATGAGGTGAAGGCAGCTATTGCGTCCTGGGTTCGAGGAAAGTCGGAAGAATTTTTCAGTGACGGAATGAAAAAACTTGTTAAACGTTGGGAGAAATGTGTAATGCTTAACGGTGACTATATTGAAAAATAAATAGATAATTTGGTAGGTTAAGATTTGTACTTTAATTTGTTATTCACCCCATCTTGCTATTTCTTTTTGTTCGTCTTCTACAAGCATGTGTGCATTACTTATCAGCCTACCCTCGTACATTATTTTAAGTACCTAAATAATATATTACAATCTTCATTTATTATATTTGTATAAAATTACATACGATTCAGTATACATCCTGCACCATGATTAATTAAAATGTGATTACTGTGAAGGTAATTCACTAGTTTACTCCATCAAGCATTGTTGTCATCACAATTTTAGTCAGTCCTCAGTTGAGGAGGTGTATCTGAAGCTGGTATCAAACCACTAGCTCGAGCTGTCAGTCGTCCAATCATCACGATACTGAAAAACAAAGCATTTTATCATGAAAATAACTTGGCATAGTAATAATTTTACTCGTGGAAATAAAAAGTACCAAACATTAAACTAACATACAACAATTATATTGAAATATATATTTCTAACCACCAGAATACGGTAACATAAAACACTTACCAAAGTTTATAGCGCTTTCGTGTATCTTGTACACATCTTCAGGAAATTAAAATTTATTTTACGTCAAATTTAAAACTTCCTGCTCCTACCATTTCAATTTTAAATAATACAGCTGTTTAAAAATACTACATAGGATGTTTGGTAAAATAATAAAAAAATAAAATAAAAATAACAATAATTATAATATAAATGTTAAGTTTCCAATAACTCAAAAGAAGTAATGTGTCGATACCATTATTTTTCAATTTTCAATACCGATTCTAATAATAAGAAACAAGAAATCAATTTTCGATTCCGTTACAAAGAAGTAAAGAAAAGTAAAAATAAAAAATGATGTTTTTGTATTATAAGAGGGGTTGAGAATTCAAGTGGTGTAAGTCGATACAATTTTTTTTTAACCTAGCTGGAAGGAAGATAAATGTGTATTCTGTTGTAAAATGAAGTGAATTAAGTCATAATAATATTGTAACAACTCATAGATGGCAGCACCTCACTGCATTTCTCAACAAAAATCTACAGCTGTAAAAGCTCCTCTTCACTACTAAACAGCTGTTTTGCAGAAAGGTGTTTAAATATGACTTACACCACTTGAATTTTCAACCCCTCTCCGTGATACACACAATGAAACAGCATGGGCGCACAATAAAACAAGTTAACCTCTTCTAATAATCTCGTGCTCATAACCATAACAGACAGGTGGAGTGTCAGATTATTTACACTCAATCTGTCAGTTGCAGGGCTAAAATAAATAGTTCTGTTTCTTATCACATGGTCAGCCAATTAAATGGCTGAATCATTTAAGAATAGAAGAGGTAGAGGTGTAAAAGACACTAATCAGAGTTATCTCCTCTGAACGTAATGAATTTCATTATACAGCCAGATCCTGTGGTGTCATTCACCACATAGTAAAGGTGTCATTTGCAGAGTGGAAAGTGGGTGCTTTTAGGAGGGCCTAGCATGCTGATAAGCGTACTTTTCCACTCAGTGAGGAAGACACTGGTAAATCACCTCACTCCTCCTTTTACCTAGTAAAACCTCTACAGTTTCAAACCAGCCGATTCTGGCTGATGACCTAAACAACGCTCATAACCATATCCGGAAATTCTACTTTTACTACGATACAAAAACGTCGATCCATCAATTGAAATCGCTCTAAATAATTGAATAATTGAGTGTTCGTCAACACATTCACGCTTTGTTTGTAGTTTTATATCATAAAAAAAATATAAAAATTAAAAATCCCTTGTGAGCAGTATAATGTATAACAATTTATTCACTATGCAAGCCCATCTCAAATTTGTTGGGAAGCATGGTACAATGAACTGCATTAACTATTTACATTGTAATATTTCATACAATGTTACAAACAATATAATGAAAAAGACAATAATAAGAGCCATTTGAATAGACTAGCTACATAAACACAAGAGCTTCCTTGCTTGCACACAGAAATGAGGTGAACAATTACATTGCAGTCAACAATTACAATTGCAGTCAACAATTACATCTGAGGTACAATACATAGTCACTTCAAAAGTCTCTTGAATTGGTTTCTGCTATATTAGGTCTTATCATTTTTTAATAACTGTTTTAAGGTTTTAACACGTTGACTGCGGCTGACGCGGAATCGCGTCGGCCTAAACACTCCTAGTGACTGGCGGACGCGATTCCGCATCCAAATTTATTATTGCTTCTTTCTACGTTTAGGTAGGGTGAATAGTCTTTATTTTATTGCCCAGTCATAGGAAAAGGTTCATTCTATGGTAGTGAGCGATCAGTTCTTGGATAGACATCACCAGTTTTTTTTTGCGGAGTTTTAAAAACTGATATATTTTCTTCTATGTTTCGAGTTTTACGAGCTGTTTTATTTGTTATTAATAAAATGTTATTTCAGTATATTACTTTTCTTACAATTACGCAACATTTACTATACTTAGTAAATACTAAGTGTGGCAAAAATGAAACTAAATAAATAAATATGAGTATACGAATGTAATACCTAAATGCTTTAAATTTAAGTAGGCCTATTTTTTCGAACATACAGACCTAAAGTTAACTTTTTTTAAAGAAACTAGTAGGTATTAATTTTTTTTTAAATGTTAGCACAATTTAAAAATTGGTTATAGAAATATTTTATTAGTACTTATAATTTTAGGAGCCTACGAGGCGTGCACATTCACACAAAGCAGTAGGGCCATTTACTTATAATAGTATTCTAGTAGGCTTATTCAATTCTTTTCTTAGGTGACCCCATTTTTGGAATTGCATTTTTACCTGTTCACGGAAAGACTTACTGCCGTGGGAACAGAAAGGGTCATAAAATATGGTTGAAAAAAAGAAAAAATTGTATAACCGTCACAGGTACCGATATCTGTCTGCGGTCTGTACCGTAATATTACTTACTTTCAATTTTTCAAAAACCTTTGGCCACACCACAGTTATTCAGCTAAGAGTGCCATAATGATGAACTATTATTATCCTTTTATTCCTATAAGTTTTTAATTTTTTCTCATAGGTTTACATGATAAAAGCAAAGTACATTCAGACTTTTACATTTGTTTTGTATTTATACTTTTATGTGTGTATTTTTAAAATGAAAACAAATACATTTATCTACAGTAAAATACATAAACATACACGTATAAATATAAAATAAAAGTATTGAATGAAAATACACACGAGAAATTGTAATTGTAGAGAGAATATGAGGATATGAAGCGCCGCGGACTTGTGCATTTCTGTGTGCGGGGAACATATAAACGCGGCAGGCGATGATTCAGTCACAGCGAATAACATCGCTTAACACGGGCCGCAGTGAACTTGTTAATGAATCATTAAATTAGAAGGAACCTCAATAATAAGGCAAGTGTGTGAGAAGCCAGTTGAAATTGCATAATATAATGATAGTGACCATGCTTTAACATAGAAGTAAAACCTGGCCATTGTAAAACAAGGAGATGGGTACCACTCAAGCAATAAAAAATGGTTTCCTTATGGATAGAACATAATGGATATGAACACAGAGGATGTCTTAGGAAACACTGTAAGAAAACTGGAACAGTTCCAAGGCATTAAATGAAGAAAAACTAAGCAAGATTTTTCAAAGAAACTAAAAATTGCATAAAAAACACGTTTTTGATAAGGATAAATTCAGAACCATCCTCTCAAAAACGTTAAAGGCTTCCAAGTTAGGACAGGAAAAAGAGACATCAATGTAAACTGAAAGACAGAAAATAAAAAGAAATTGTGTGATGTCCTATACTTCATGAAAAATTATTGGAAACAAACCTCCAAAAACATCAACAGAAAACAATAAGCATTGTAATTGATGTGGTCAGTTGGTACAAAATACTTTTCTTTTTGTTTAACGTACGGCTGTTCTGCAATTACTGCTAATGCAGAAGACGGTGGTACAAAATAAGATGAAGGGACAGAAAATACGTCAAAATGCAGTAAAAATAACAGACAAAATAAAGGAGGAACAATAATAATCATCCTTTAACCACCCCAACCTGTACAGCTTTCTCCTTGCTGTTTATAAATAGATGATTATCAGTAAATAAAAATTATAATTAAGAATGACGTAGCACAAACTAAAACATTTTATAATTAAAACTTTTATAGTGGTTTTTCGTACACATTATTAAAAAAACAAATCTGGCAAACTGATATGTCATGTAATTAATTCTGTTTGTGAAATCTTTGATAACAAAGCCACTTAACTCTATTTTTACACAAATTTTACTGTAATAATAAATCTGAACATTTGTAAAAAAATATTTGCCACTTCATTAATAAAAACAAAAAAATAACACTTCAGATATCACGTTACGGTATGACTTTCAGTGCAAGTAATTATAACATGTTGTGTAATGGTCAGTGAAACTGGCTTTCAGGGTCCTGGGTTCAATTTTCTGTTAGGTCTGGCATTTTTATATCTGTATATCACCTCGTACTATTTACCTATGCACAAGCCACAGATAATGTAGGCATCATCACTCACTAATAAAAACCATCACTGATTTATATTGCACAATGTACAAGGAGTATTATTTATTTTATTTTATGCTATCTAAACTAATAAAATAGAGAAATATTATATTATTTTATAAGAAAATATTATTTTATTATAAGAAATATTAACTTTTTGAACGTCCCTCGTAATATATTTTAACGTAACATTAATACTATAATATTTAGCAAAACTGCCAATGGGCTTACTGTAAGCTTTAGAGGGATGAATTAAATGACTTTTCTTTAAATCTTTCTTAGTGTACCTCAACAGTACAAAATAACAATCACCATTTTTAAAGAAAAATTTATCCATCCTTTGTAGGCCTCAGTGTTTTTGAAATGCAATTATTAATAGTTCATTTTTATAAATAGGGTGATTATAAATGAAATAGACAGTTTCGATAGCTTATAGAAAATTTATTTTTGAAAAGTAAAGGTAATTACTTACATGATTATATAGAAGAACATTAAGTTTTTATTGAAAATATTTACAGATGTTCAATGTGTGCACCATTTGTAACACGATAGAAATCTAAACGGTAGTCGAATTCTCCCCACACACGATTAAGCATATGACGGTCAACTGTGGCAAGAGCATTTGCGATATGTTGTTTTTCTTTTTCTTTGTTTTTTGTTTAATGTCCGGCTGTTCTGCAATTACTGCTAATGCAGACCGTTGTTTTAGATCATTGATATCTACAGGAAGCGGTGGTACAAAAACTTTGTCTTATTTACATAACCCCATAAGAAAAAGTCGCAGGGCATTAAGTCTGGATTACGAGGTGGCCACGGCGTAAACACAATGTTTTCCTCACTTGCACGACCAATCCATCATTTAGGAAGATGTTCATCAAGATAATTTCTGACCTGTAAGTACCAGTGAGGCAGAGCTCCATCTTGTATAAAAATGAAGTTATCATTATCTTCCTGGAGTTGAGGCATTAACCATTCGTTTAACATGTCCAGATAAATTACTCCGGTTACTAACAATTGTTGAAAGAAGAATGGCCCGTAAACCTTTTCACAAGATAATGCGCAAGACGTTTACTTTAGGGGAATCGCGTGTATGCTTTAAAGTTATTTTTGGGTTTTCTGTGCCCCATATTCTAACATTATGTCTATTAACTTTTCCACTAATGTGACAATTACATTCATCACTGAAAATTAGGCGATTAGAGAATGCATCGTTATTATCAACACAATGTTTCATCTCCAGACAAAAATTTTTACATACGACTTTATCACTGGTATTTAAGCTTTGTACTAACTGCAATTTATAAGGTGTCATTTTCAAACGTTTCCGCAGAATTTTCCACACAGTCAGTTGAGGAATTTGCAATTCTAAACTTGCTGATCTAGTTGATTTTCCTGGACTTGGTACAAAAACATCACCAACACTATAAATTTGTTCTTCTGTAACAGAAGGTCTTCCAGTACTCTTTTTTTTACACAGACATCCACTGTTTTCAAAATGTTTATACCAGTCATAGATTGACTGCCTTGTTGGTGGTGGTTTACCGTATCTTGTTCTGAAATGACATTGCACAACCGTAACCGAGTTTGTTTTGGCTAATTCACGAACACAATAAGATTTCTCCACTCGAGTAGCGGTAATTTTGCTAGACTGGTCATTGTAACAGCAGCCAACAACAAAATGCTAGCAACAGATGTACCAACATAAACTTTCAAAAATTCCCTACAAACCTATATCATTTACTATATTCAAATAAACCAGTTTAATGTTTAAGAAGCTGTCGAAAGTGTCTATTTCATTTATAATCACCCTGTGTATGTAGTAAAACCCCAATTATCCAAAACCCACTTAACCGGAACATATCTGAAACACTTGTTTTTTAATTGGGTGATTATTGTTTCAATATTGTGTAAACCGTACGTACAGTGTACACAATTTCAGTCTTAGAAATTAATGGATTTCAAGTAAACAGATCCTGCGATAAATGAAGTAAATATGTCAGTTATAGGTTGGAAACACTTTTCAGGATGCTGGTACACTCATATTTTTAAACGAACATATAAACTGACTTTTTTCAACTCGCAATTATGTTCACAAACATGATAAATTAACAAATTTTTATATCACTGACCTGAGTACTGTTATTAAACCTGCTGGCATAAATTTTCCAGAATTATAAAATCGATATCCCATTAGACCTCCTAGAGTAGCACTGGTTCCGTACAAGAAATAGTAATTATTTGGGTTTACAGATGTTTGATATGCACCAAATCCAAGTAGTCCGCCAAATAAAAGTCCAGCTCCCAATGACGGAATACTTCCTGCAACAAACATTTTAAAAGATATTAAGACTCAAATACTTTTTACTTTCACTTGCTTATATAAATATATAGGAAGGAAAGTATTGTTTTCATGTTGATTTTTCGAAATCGAGTTTTCACCGGATCTACACGTTTTTAGACCCCCTAAACCCAAAAAACATGTTTTTAGCGATTGGTCTGTGTGTGTGTGTGTGTGTGTCTGTGTGTGAACAGAATATCTCAAGAACGGAACATCGTACGAACTTGAAATTTGAAACTTAAGTTACATACCACTACCGGACCCGACACGAACATTTTCATCAAAATCGGTCAACCGGAAGTAGTAGTTTATATGTGTAATTTTTCACTTTTTTGCGATTTTCTCAAAAACTGGTCCTACGATTTTTTTTAAAATCGCCTGGTTTATTCAATTTTTTATTCTCTACAAGATAGGGTAGGCGCCATGTTGGCTGAAATTCTTGGTGAGGCTGTTTTCACGTAAATAAATTGTTTTTTAAAGATTACGGCACTAATATAAATTTTAGCGCAAAAATTTGTATAATAAAAGTTGTAGAGAATTTAAAAACCTACAACTTTTCTTTCAAACATTTTTTTATATAACGCTTAGTTTAGCAGTAATTAGCGATTTTCTGTTTTTTCTCACAGAAACGTGTGAAAAATCGATTTTTTTAGATTTCGGCCTTAGTACGCATTTTACGGCAAAAGTTTATCTAATTAAATTTATAGAAAATTAAAAGAGCTACAACTTTTATTAGCAGCATTTTTCTCTACAGAGCCTAGTTTAGCGTGAAAGAGTGATTTTCCTTATTATTAAGCTAAACTGAGGTCGATTTTCATTTTGCGTCTTTCACTCATGATTAAAATTAGGTTACGTTATTAAAGTTAGTTTTTTGTTTATTTCTAATGTTTTATTACTAATGTTAGGTTATATTGTTAATTATTTGCATTGGCAAGAGAAAGTTGCGTGAGTGTTTCACACCAGATTCTTTCTGTTATAATACAAAACGTTTTTTAAGGAAGGTCTCTGGTAAAAATTTAGTCATCTTGGCTAAGCACATTGATTTTGACCAAAATAGACTTAGCGGTGATATTTTTTTGTACAACAATACATTAAATTCTTTATGTCTCAATAGGTAAACGTATCTGCGATACGTTTACAGTTTTGCGTGATGTATAGGCGATAGAATCTGCTTAATTTACTTTGTTTCATTAGTTTTTAATTTTGTATATTCATTTTTTCTAATACAGTATAACCTCGCTTAACCAAAAGAACAGGTGCGGACCTGGTTTCAGATGTATGCAAAATTCTGAACAACATGTCACTTATTTTAGGGTCTAAACACAGTAAAAATTATTATACAGTATTTTTATGACTGTTTATCAGTATATATAATCAAAAATACAGAAATTTCCAGAGAAAAAAATATGAAATATTGCACAGTAATTAATATTTACTGTATCTCTTTTAAATTATTTCGTCTTTTTTAAAAAATGTGAGATTTTTAATAAAACTGCTTTTCGCGGCAACATCATGCCATTGTTTAATTAGAAGCACGTCCTGGAGGTGAAGAACAAGTATACAAATTCCCAGAGTACAGGGAAATCTGTGAATGAAACTTTATATTCGTAATTTATTTCATTGGACACTTTTCTGTACTTTAACAACACTACATATTTAAATGATGTAGTGTTATTATACACAATATTGAAACTGAATAATCACCAAACAAAAAACAAATTTTTCGGATCTGTTTTAGTTAAGGTAAGTTACAGTTAAGCAGGTTTCGGATAATTGGGGTTTTACTGAAATTTAAAATGCATCTACTTTTACAGAAATTGTTTAATCTGCCTGAAATATAAACTGCTGATTCACCAAATTGTAGTTATGAAAACTTGATATGGAATTTGCTATAAGACTAAACAAATAGAAAAAAACTATAAAAACATGTTGTACCTTAGTATGATGAAGGACAAGAAATCTCAGACAAACAAAATATTTTTCCTTTGTCCATTTTAATTTCCTTGGCAAGCCATGTTTATTGACTTGAGTACCCTACAGGATTTCTTTCAAATTTCTAAATTGATGGATTAAGGAGTAAATGCATTTTAATTCTTTGGCAAAAACTATGATTTTTTTTGTTTATCAATTACGGCCCAAGCAATCGACACTTTTCTGTACTTTACAACACTACATATTTAAATGATGCACTGTGATTATACACAATATTGAAACTGAATAATCACCAAACAAAAAAACAAATTTTTCGGATCTGTTTTAGTTAAGGTGAGTTACAGTTAAGCGGGTTTCGGATAATTTAATTCTCTGAAAATCATCTCAACTCTGAAAATCAGCTGTTTAACAGCTGATTTTCAGAGATGAAGGTAGTTCAAATCCTAGTAAAGGTACTTTTCTATGAGAATTTGAATACTAGGTAGTGGTTACCGGCCCATTTAATGGTTGAAGTTCAATTAACTCTCTTAGGAATATTTGTCCCAAGTCTGTACAAGAATACATCTCCTTAACACATCATAGGACTGCAAATCATCCTCATCTCATAAGGTCATTTGGTTGTTAAATGTTCTTAAACTGAGCAGATCACAACATACCCACATCACTGTTTAAAAAAATATATACAATATTTTTTTACTTAAAAATGTATTATGAAATAAATATGGATTCACGACTAAATAAAAACAACAGATCAATTTTTAAAAAGCAACAAAAATGTTTAAAATTTTTGGCTACAAATATGAAAATATGTATCCTTCACCACAAATGTTTTTCAACAAAAAGAAAAATAGATACAAATTAAATTAAAAATTTGAAAGCTCTTCACAAAAATCAATTATTTAAAACTGCTTCATAATGAGACAAAAAAGTGAAACCAATCCAGGGATTATAGAAGCCTTATTAAAGAAGGGTTCCTAAAACAAATGGGTATGACAACTGTTGTCGCAACAAACAAAGAAATGATTTCGTTGTTTGTGGTTTTATCTAAGATAGGGTGTATGCAACTAAGGATAAAGATTATAATGAACAAAAAACAAGAATCAAATTAGTGCATAAACGTAGAAGAATATAAAAACCAAAAAAATAAAAATAGACTATACAAATAATAAGTCTATGAAACAAATACAAAAAATTAAAAGTATTTCATTAGTAAGTACATTATAATTTCAATAACTGGCATTAATAAAATCCAGTTGTTAACTGAAGTATTGTTCCTGTTGTTCAAAATTTGCTTTAACACAAATTAAATGTATAAAATTTCTCAAAGCCATTGTGTTAAACAGGAAATTCGTTAACTTTACAAAGCCTGATAAATAAGTCATTTGTTTCATTTAATGTAATTGAATGCAATTAACAGGCTCCCTTTCACCAACGTTTTAAAATTACACCCAATAACTTTTAGTATAATATACTAAAAACTGTAAAAGTAATATCTTTTCTAACAGAGGAAAGTTTTAAATTATTATCAAACTCTACTCTTAAATTTTGCTGTATTTCTAACGAGTAGACACGATTTTCAACGGGGACACAATGGTGTTTAATTATGTATGCCAGTCAGAAGGTCACCATTCTAATTCAAGCGCCCAGCCGGTAAACCTTAACAACTCAAAGCGACTTTGCAGCAGGAAAGCAATAAAAAAATAGGTATCTGGGTTTTTTTTAGAAAACCAAGATTCAAAAAAGGAAGACACGATGTTTATAACTACGAATAATTCTTTAACCTGCCATTAAATGGAAAATATT
Organism: Catonia carolina; assembly: GCA_035578175.1. Taxonomy (NCBI): domain Eukaryota; kingdom Metazoa; phylum Arthropoda; class Insecta; order Hemiptera; family Achilidae; genus Catonia; species Catonia carolina. The sequence goes on from JAQMRL010000001.1 coordinate 32,766,525, forward strand.
CGGAATAGTTAATAAGAAAAACTGGTAACTATGAAATATGGTGATTAACTTTAACGTGCAATCCATCTTACAGGCTAAAATCACTTAAGAACTACAGCACACATAACCTTACCAAATTAACTACTTTGAAATTTTACTCACCAGCTTTGACGTAACCAATTATTCCTCCAGCTGCAACTGATGCTGCATACGCAAAACTAATATAATCTATAGCCATATTTGTAGAATTTGTGACAATTAATGTTTAAAAACACTACTGAATAAAATGTATACTAACTCTAACTGGCGTAATTGATAAGCACACTGGAATGACAAACAGGTTATGACACTTTTGAAGCCTGTTGTTTACGTACGCCTGTGGTGGTATGGGATGGGAATAGAAATAAAAACTACTGAAAGGCAGTGCCAAAGCGTTATTTGATCTATTTGCTTACGTCATTGATATAGCAGAGCAATCTCGTTCTACCCTATAAACAAACGAACGCACCCCTCAAACAAAAAATAAATAAATCTTTAATTAATTGTAATGGTTTTAAAGTACACATTTTTATTAATGTGACAAGTCATATATGCGGTAGAGAAAGAGGGGAAAAGTATAGCAAGAAATGTACCTACTTGCCTTGCTAACGAGCGTTTCAAAAATGACGCACTTAGAAGTTTGAGAACGCTAATTTATTACATTAAGTAATTACAAATTATACGGTATGAAATTATTACCTTTATAACATTCAGATTACCTTTAAAACTTCACAATAAATGTTCAAAATTACTTCCTCCGCTTGTAATGCAAGTTCGGACACGTTTCATAACATTTGCAGCCACTTTTCGTAGTGTTTGCTCATTAATTTTTGTAATCTCACTTTGAATATTTAGTCTTCAATTCTTCAATTGTATGAGGATTGTTTTTAAAACCCTTACTCTTTACATTCCCCCAAAAAAAAAATCCGCAGGAGTAAGATCTGGGGATCTTGGTGGCCACAATCCTTTTGATATCACACGATGCCCAAAAAATTCCCGTAACATATTCTGCGTTTCAGTAGAAGTATGGCACGTTGCGTTATCCTGCTGAAACCAACTATCTCGATTGTGTAATTCTAACAACGCTATAAATTGTTCAATTAAGTTGCGGTACACCACACCATCTACAGATGTGTCAAAAAATAAAGGCCCAACAATACGACGCCGGGAGATCGCACACCAAACATCAATTTTACGTGCGTGTAGTGGACGTTCATGAAATGTGTGAGGATTATGAGCGCTCCATATTCGGCAGTTTTGGCTGTTGATGTAACCATCCAAGTGGAACCATGCTTCGTCACTGAAATAAACACGATCCAATATTTCAACACCGTTGTCATTAACAAGAGAACGTATCCAACGACAATACTGTATACGTTTCCCATGGTCAACTTCTTTCAGTTCATGAACGACACCGATGCGGTAGTAAGGATGCAGATTTAATATTTTTGTAGCCCTTAAAGCGGAAGATAGTGATAATCCAGCCTGTGAAGATAAATTTCTAAGTGATTTGCCGGGTGAGATAGTCAAACGTTGTTTCACATCGTCCAAAACTTGTTCTGTTAACACTGATGGTCGACCTGTGCTTTTCCGATCCTGTACACTGCCAGTCTCACGAAATTTATTAATCAGACGCGATATTGTGGTGGTATTAGGTACTCCAGAGTTGGGAAATTTTAACTGGAACTCGTCTTTCACTCGTTCGTAAGATTTATATGCGTAATAACTTTCAATAATAAAAACACGTTCATCCTTTGAAAAAAAACCTTGTTTGAACTTATACAGACACTACAAACACAAATGAATACTGGGATAGCACTAGTACATGTCAGTAATACACAATGGGTCAACAATGAGTACGGTAGTGCCAACTGTTATTTGGGGGGAAAAAATATTCCCTATGCAGAAAATATTAACCCTTAAACTTCGAAGGCGTCCTTTTTGAAACACCCGTTAGAAGCCAGTGGTTTACGCCGTTCAACACAAATTGATCAACACAATCGTTTATACAATGACTTTTTATAACTTACTATTTTTTTTGAAACTGTTCACTGCTGATAACTATACAATTCGTTGGATACATTACTCAACAAACTACATCCGCCTCCTACAATATTATTTTCTGGCTCGTTATAACGACGAGTTTTATAATATCTAAAATGTAATTTTTGTTTCCAAGGCCAATTAAACTTACAAGATATAATTTTTTGGCGTTTTCTCCACGAACTACTAATGAAGACTACAATCTCCTGTTTGTTTTTCAAATAGATTATACTAATTTATTTCTTTAAAATAATCTTGTTTCTATATACTAGAGCTGGAACCTCAAGGAAAAATCAGTTTACACATAATAAAATGAAGCTTTAAAAAGGGAACTGTTTCAAAATCACAATGTTATAAGAAAATAAAATTTTAATTTATTTTGTTAGCCATTTATGGTATTTTTTATAATGATGGATAAGCAATGAAGTTATAAAAAATTGATTAGCAGTAGAAATGCATAATTATTTACTCGCATAGAATTTTGTTGAGTGTGTTTTGATCTGTAAATGCTGGTCAAGGCTAATTGGATGAAAATCTTCCCAATATAAAAGGTGATGTGGCTCATGCATAAAGCCAGCTAGAACTAATAATGGATTCAGTGGTAAGTTAGAATAGCATTGTGCATGACTAAGGCCAAAAAACATCTTTGAAATAATTGTAGATCCAAAACCAAGCCAAAAGCCAGTGTAGGCCTACATGTAGACGTCTCATGTATCACACTCACTACACACTTTTATGTTTCTGTTTTGGCATGTGCATTTTTACATTTATTTTCATTCACTCTTAATTTTTTTCATGGGGAAAACCTAGTTTTTATGCCAAATGTATTTTTTAGTTAATTTATATGGCATTTAAATAAATTTTACTGATCATTTCTAAAATTAACTTTAATATTTTGTTTATTTAATTACAATAATTATTTAGTTTTTCACACATATAATATGTAGTGAACAGGCGTTATGACTCATGATTTAAGTTCATAAACTGAATTGGGAGGAGGATAATTATTAAAGATTACCCCCTTTTATATGAATCCACCCTTGTAACTGGTACACAGTAATGGAAAATGTATTCTTCAACTTTTAAAATGAATCTCCAGTGTCTCTCCCTCCTTCCAATCTAATCATAAATCCATTTTAAGAGAACAGATAAATAAGGAATTTAAATAACTGACAATTGGATAAACAATGTTTTGTATGATTGACAATCTTTATTTTAAAACAAAATATCATCATTTTCAAAATCTCTGTTCCAAGTTTCCTCAGGCCCAACACAACTCCGGTTCACCTCTCTCGCTTTTGCTTTCACTGATTCCACTCTGTCAAATCTTGTCCCCTTAAGCTCCGATTTTGCCTAACGAAATAAAAAAAGTCACAAGAGGCCAGGTCGGGCAAGCACAGTGAGTGATCCCACCTTATGATACCGTATGTCACAAAGAACACCTTCACAGACAAGGTGGAATGGGCTGGCACATTGTCTTGGTAAAATACCAGAGTTGCTCTTCTACAAATTGGGTCTTCGTCTTCTCACTTGTTCACAAACGGTAGTCAGAACCTCGACAAAATCATGTTGATAACCGTCTGACTTTCAGGGACCCAGTCAACGTAGACAATTCCACACTTATAAATAAATTATCATGGCTTTGATTTTTGATTTGCTCATTTTCACTTTTTTTTGCCATGTTGAGTTTTTTGCTCTTCCAGTGCATTGATTGGCGCTTTGTTTCAGGATCATAGGTAAAATACCACGATTCACCACAAGTAATCACTCTGTCTAACAATTCTGTTCATTATCAATATTGTTTAAAAGATCAGCACAAATATATTTTAGTTTCAATTTCTTTTGCTCTGGAGTGAGAAGTTTTCACACCATTTTTGTGCAAACTTTCTGCATGTTCAAAGATTCAACCAAAATTTGGCAGACACTTTCTTTGTTTATTCCTGAGATTTCAGCAAGAGTTTGGACACTCAGACGATGATTTTTGTGAATCAATTTACAAATTTTCTGGAAGTTGTTGTTCAATCGTGATGTTGAGGGCAGTCCATGGTGCGGATCGTCTACCATTTCATACCCCTCATGTCCCTTAAACGTTTTAAACCACCCAACAACAAACTTGTAAGCGGAATAAACATTTACTTCCGAGCACTTCCTTCAACATGGCATGAGTTTCTGCAGCAATTTTTTCCAGTTTCACAAGAAACTTGAGGTTAACTCGTTGCTACATCTGAACAATGCATTTTTTCGACGAGATCCAAGCGCAAGGACTTGAATGGGCAATTGCTACAACAAGACTGAGCGACATACAATTTTTCCCATCGAGTTCAGGGCCAGGGAAGCATCAACAGGCACAGACATGTTCAAACGTATCGCGGCGTGCTTGCTATTTAACGATAGCAGCACAAGTCCAGTTATTTAATTACCACACCTTCTACATGACAACAGGTTACAAAATACTAATAAAACAAACACAAAATTACAATCGTAACTATTTATTTTGTTCTTAAGTTAAAGATTGTATAATATATTATTATGTAATCTTATTATAAACTCAAATAAAAATATAATTAGAAATATAATAACAATAGATATCATATTCAATTAATAATAATAATTAAAATACTGCCACATAAACAAAACAAATCACTTATTAGAGAAAAACAGTAACATTTTAAAAATCATTAATTTACTGTTATATCATCTCTTACATAAAATGTAATGTATTTAATTGGCAGAAAAATTATTATCATATTAATTAAATAGATATGTGTAAATTAAAACGATTGACTACAATGATATACATTATGCTATATGATCTGGATAGCTGTAAGCTACACGAATCAAAAATTAATCGATAATTAATTGACATGTAACATTTATTTTTATTTCTTAAATAAGCTAATTAATTATATAATATAACATCTATTTATTATATATTTAATATAAATAATACATTTTTTTATAATATATTAAATTCTTTATAATTATGTGTATAATAATCTAGAAATAATATATTGTTATATTGCACTTAGAAATTCAAGCAGTATTTTATTGACTACTGTACTAAATTACTAAACTACTTAAATATATTTATTTATTAGAAAATGGTGTTTATATATTTATACAATAAAAAAAACAGCCTTAAATATTTGCATTTTTAATACAATATAATAATTATACTTAATTTTGATAATAATTTTTTTATTATTGAGATTGCATTATTTTTATTGTTTTTAAAACATGAATTAATAGTTCAATATTTTGCTGCAAAATATGAAAAACTAAATTTGAAAAATCATTATGAAAAAAATATGAAAAAAACATTATTTAAAAAAATATTGATAGATTGACGTTAAGAAAATAAGTAAAGCAAAAGTTCCTTCGAACAGAATTTAAATGTCCACAAAAAACAGAATTGATTATAATGTTGATAATCATAACACTAAATTGTTTAAACATAAACCTATTTACACAGGTAAAACTACATCAATAAATTACCACAAGCTTTAAAAAGTTGTAGTAATTTAAATTTGTTTTAAAACCAAGATAAAAAAAATACTTTATTGATGAAACATTTTACAGAGAACATGAATTCATTTTCAAATAGGTTTTGGTTGAAAAATATATGAGTATAAACTTCTAAGTAACGCTGAGGGAAATTGTGTATCTTCTGGAAATATTTATAAAAATAATAAAAAAATAAAATTAAAATGATTTTCCCTTTATCAAGAACATCAAATAAGTTGTAGTGTTTTTAAAATTACCATAATTGTGACATACTTTTTACGAAAACTTGGGTCTGATGTAAGCCAAGCCATTATTTCATTTAAGTTATAACATTTTAAGATGTAGTAAGCAGTTGTTCAATTATTTAATATTGGGAACGTAAAAATCTGCAAATTTTACGAGTGAAAAAACAAAGTTAAAGGCTTTTAAAAATGTTAAATGTTAAAATAAAGTTATAATAGATAATCAGGTAGCTAGACAGACCGGCAGCTTTAATATTTTAGTATTTAACATTAAATTTCTTGGAGGATTTGATATCAACAAGGCTTTATAAAAGAGTTTGTTATTTCTTAAGCCAAAATCACAAACAGTTTTTTTCAAAATTATTTAGTAATATTAGTTTAATTGAGTTCATTTGTTAATTTTAGATGATACAGCTGTACACAAAACTATGCAGCTCTAAGAAAGAGTTTAAAATTAAAGAAACATAGTTTAAAGTTTTAAAAAAAGATGATAGGCTTTTAAAAACAAAGTGGATTATTTAGTTATTGTGTGTTTATTGCATATGTGGTAAGCTCTTTACACCTAGCATATGTGTTTTAAATGTTTGACGTTTGACAGAGTTCTTATAAGAATTAAAATATATTTTTGTTTTAAACTATCACGCATCATAATTGGGTAGTTGTTAAGTTTGTTTTGTTAAATTTGAATATAGTTGACAAAACCGGTTTTTACGGTTGCGTTAAGTTTTTTCAAATTTTGAGAACTGCTAATGACCATTTGATGCCCATTAAACTATTAATTAAAAAAATTCAGTAAAGTTGTTGAATTAGTAATACAAATGAAAATATATTACTTTTTAGCAGCAAAATTCAGTAATTTAATTTACTTATGTGTTCATTTTAAAATTATTTACGAAAAAATCACAGATTACTGTTACGTTGTTAAAAAAATATATATTGAAATAATTATGAAAATATAAATAAACATTGCATTTTGTTTTAATAACCTAAAATTATAATAGAATAATTATTTATGTTTTATAATTAACGCTGATATTGTTACATAAAAATAATATTTTTTACAAAATATAAAACTATGTTTTTATCGCAAAACACTTTCACAACCTAAAAATGTTAAATCACAAATATATTGACAAAGAAATCATTAATAATAATAATAATAAACAATAATAAAATATTTAATTACAAGGAAGACATAGTGATCTATGTTGTTAAATAGGTATTAATAAAAAATATAATATTACAATTAAAATTAATATTACTTAAAACTATTCATTTTATTAATGTTAGGATTTTTGCAGACATTTTCATAAATTATTTTTTCAAGCGCTTAATAATCTGGTAAACCTTTCTAAACCTGTAATAAAATTTTGCCCCTTTAAATTTTTGTTTTAATTTTAGGGGCGTACCCAAACCCTACAACCTTCTAAAAAAACTTTAAATTTTATAACCATTAATGAAAATTTATTAATTATCCTGATCCATAGCAATATAAACATTTTAATTTAAAAGCAATATATGTGTCATTTGTTGGTACAAAACATATTAAAAAAAATTATCATAATTTTTTTTTAATTCAAGGTAATTTACAGCTCTAAATTTTTATTCATATACATGGAGTGTTACAGCGAAAAAAGTATATTTAATAACTTTTTTTTATTCCACCAGGTTGTTCTAGTTGTCAAGTTGTTGCTGTGAAACAGTTGATGTATGGTGACAAAAATTCTGTGGTTCAAATTCTAGTACTTTTATATGGATTTGAATACTAAGACAGTGGTTATCAGTATATTTATAATGATTGGGACTATTAACCATACTTTCTCAGAAATAGCTGTCCTGAGTCTGTACAAGACTACACCTCATTTACACGTCATACACATTATCCTCATCTCATTAGGTTGTGGGGTTGGTAATTGATCTAAATTGAACAGATTGCAATGTACATAAAATAAGGATTAAAAAAAATAACATTCTTATCAGGAAAAGTTTCATTTCAAACAATTCACCTAAAAAATTTTTCAAAGCTGATGCACTCTGAACGTATGGATTGCTCCATACCCATTTCATAACTAGCCAATGACTTTCCAGCAACATAGCCAATACTTGCTCATGTAGTTCTGTTCTATCTTTAGTCAGCCAATTTTTTGGTCTTTCAATAACACGCTCTATAATCTACTCGTTCAGTAGGAGATGCAAGACACTAGTGAACTACTGTCACTCTAATACGCATGCACGCATAATGTTTGTTAGGCTGACATTTGTACAATATGACCAAGCTGGCAAACGTTCTGATTGGTCCAAACACGTATAACGGTGAAAATCATTATAATTTGATTATGATGTAGAATTTTTGACATGAGTAAACATGTATCTGGTTGAGATACTCACTAGTGTATGTTTATACATGTTGGAGCTGATCACTACAGTTTTTCTTCCAACTGATATTGGTTAACACTTTAAAGCAGCTTTCTAACAGCTAGATGACAGGGCAGACCTAAGAGATCTCTATTATTTAGTAGTTTTGGAACAGATTATTCATTTGCTGCATTAAAAAACACTTGAAAATAACGTAGCCTTAAAACACTTTTATGGAATATTACACATGTTGAAATAATAAAGAACAATGGAAAACTGAACAAACAAAAATTCTAATAGTAGATCTAATATCATTCTTGATTATTATTCAAGAATGGACAATTAGAAAAAAATCAATATAAATACAAATCTTCCACTATTTAGTTAAGATTACATATTTTTCAAAATTTAAAAAAATTTACAACAAACTTTAGCTTTATCACCCCTTATTTAAAAATAAATAAAACCCCTATTCATATTTTAGTTATTTATCAATAAATAAATTAGAAATGACTTTAATTTGTCTGCAAAAACCCTATTTTTTACATTACTATACAAAAGAACATTAAAACATAAAAATTTTATTATACTAAATAAATATTATGATTTATCTGTATAAAAGAAAAAGCTACTGATAATTAAATTGTATTTCTTTAGACAATTTTAATTATTACAAAGGTGGTACTGAAAAAAAAATCAAAATAATGTTTTTGGTATAGTATCTGATTTATGTACTCATTTTTATAGTTCATTCAACTAGAGATGAAAGTAATGTTTACGACGTTAGAAAAGGGAGTTCACAGGTGATATTGTGTTTAATAAACAATCTAATTATAGCACATACTTTATATACGTACTACATCAACTAAATGTTATGAATGAATTTGGTATGTAAACTGGTGTGTTGGCAATCAATCATGTAAATAGTACCACAGTCATTGACTAAAAAAGGTTGTTTACATGAACTACTTACTTCCAACACTCAATGAATAATATGTTATACAGATATATTAACAATTAAACAAAAATATTTATTTTTCATTAATGAATCAATATCCAAAATATTAATACATTGGGATACGGTACTGAATGAATCTGTAATTTGGGAACCTAACGAAGAATCAAATTTGGAACCTATCTCTCTTACTGCTGATAGCAACGTATCTTAAAATAAATCAATATTTTTATTCAATAAATTCTGTTAAAATACATTACCATCCAAATCAGTTTGTTTTCATGAATACTTTTAAAAACTATTTTTCCATTCATTTATTTTAATTGTATAAATTTTAGAATATTGTTAAGGTTTTGTACCACCTTAAATTATGCACATGATTTATTCATGAGATAACGCATGCAAATATATCACTAATAACTACAAAATTACTGCTGATAGCAACGTATCTTAAAATAAATCAATATTTTTATTCAATAAATTCTGTTGAAATGCATTTCCATCCAAATCAGTTTGTTTTCATGAATACTTTTAAAAACTATTTTTCTAACCATTTATTTTAATTGTATAAATTTTAGAATATTGTTAAGGTTTCGTACCACCTTATTACATTATGCACATGATTTATTCATGAGATAACGCATGCAAATATATGACTAATAACTACAAAATTAAAATCTACAATAAATACATTTATTCTTTTATTATCTAAGATATAAATTAACTAAGCTTAATTAATTGCTTAATTCCTAAGTGTAATAATAACGTTTGAGAAAACAATCGGTTAAATAACATACAAAAATTATTGAACAATAATATTCGGATGCAGTTTTATGTTAACCTATACATTTTAAAACCGTAGTAAACGAGTAATTATTAATATATGAAGACTCACGATCATATTGCACAAAGGAAAGAAATTTTATTAAAAAATAATGAAAGAATATTGGTTGGTTAAAAACAAAAAAATAATATTGCACATAAGTAGAAAAAATATTAACTAAAATAATTATGTATAAAAAGAAATCTTTTCGAGAGTGTTACAAAGTTGCTCAGTGTAACAATATTACATAAAATACTTCAATAAAATAGCGAAAAAACATGAAATACAAATTTCTGTTATGGAAATGGAATAAATTAGGGTTCAAAGAATAGAAGTAGTAGATACTTAGACAAGGATGAATTCCAAAAAAATTTTTGATTTGAAGATTCCTGTAGAAATGAAAATGGATTAGTGGAAGAATCAAGAATCACAAAAGATGAGAGATAATGAAAAAAGTAACTGAGAGGAGTTGAGAAACCAACAAAACCGACTGATTTTCAAAAGTAAACAAGTAGGTGCATGGCTGGTTTATGAGTAATCCTTAAGATTCATCTTTTGAATAAAAAATCGGAAGAGAGTTTTAAAAAGAAAACAAGATCCAAAAGAGAGAAAAGTTCTAAAAGACAAAAAATTTAGTTTTATGAATTGAATTCACGAAAAATGATTTACAAAAAAGTTATTTGATAAATGCAAAAAAGACAGAACTCAGAATAGACGGTTCATACAAACTAAAAAATATATGAAGATAGCGGTATTAGACAGGTTCTAAGAAAGAAAAGACAAGAAATGTTCAAAGGAAGAGGCTAGTAAAAACATGAAAAAGGTTTGGATAGGACAAAAAATAGAAAACATTACGTGTGAGAAAATTTAACCATGGTTGTTAGTAGGTCAAAACAATAAAAGATTAAATAATTTCATGTAAATGTAAAGTTAAATATTAATTAAAATATTGCACAATTTTTTAAAATAAATAAATAAAATATAACCCTGTAACATCTCAATGTTATTTATTTAAAAAAAAAAGTTTATAAATTCAGTGGTGAATTTTTTTTAACAATTGCACAGTTTCCCTTGGATACTCCAAGTGAATATTAGTAGAGTATCCTTTTGTGTGTTCCATGGAGTAACAAAACGTTTCATTTCCTACCTAAAAATTTGTTGTCATATTATTAAGTAATCTTTAATACCGAATACGACAATAAAAGATTTATTTATTTATTTTCCATACATAAAAACAACTAAATATTTTTACACATCAATTCCAAATTTGTGTCTAATAATTCCAATTCCCAGCAAAGAAAGGAAAACCCTTGTCTGCTAGAGAAGAGACATTGTCACTCGATTGAATCTTAACCCTGTTAATCTAATTTTAGATGATGCCGAATAGATTGTGGTTGGGACGATAAAATGTGCTTCTGCAAGGTCAATATAAATCGAAGACTGGTAAATATTGCACTTTTCTTGTAGGGAATTCTTTACTGCATCTGACGGTGTTTTCAGAAATAGAATATCATAACATGGAAAATTTTTATTCCCTCTATAGTGTGTAGGTAGCATTGATGGTTTGAGAATAATTTGTTTTGAATGGAAATCCGTGTAGCTCGCGCATAAGTCAATGTACATGCATGTTCTTTAGTTTGTTGAAGCTATGACGATTCTGTTAGGACGTTTGCCCTTGAAATGGAAAGATGAATCTTTTCAGGAGGGGGTTTACCATCACAGAGGCAAAAAATTTGACACTTTGCCGGGTTGCAAAAGACATCTAACGGCTTCCTTCTAACCGCACCTACAGAATTTTTCAAAACACGTGGTTGCAGGGAAAAGAATTTTCTACATTGCTTTGCTTACAGCTGTAACCTCAATATAATAGTGGCTCTGTGACATCACCATAAAGAATGTAAAATACCATTCCTTCATACTTCCCTGTGATATGAAAATGGACTCATGTAGAACATTTTGTAACTTCGTCAAATATTTATGAAAATTTAAATAAAAAATAACATTTATTCCAGTAAACTCTTGTTAACAAAACATGTTTTATAACTTTTTTTGCTAAACTGAAATTTAAGCCCATTATAGTAAAAATATAAAGTAAACACAAAAATTTTCGCGGTTGAAAACTTCGCTCGCCTAAACGCAAAGAATTATCAAGTGATTTTGTTGTAATTACATTCAAAACGCGCGTACGTATTATATGAATCAACTGTAATATTTTCAGAATTTTTCATCAGTAGTGACGTTAGATAAAACAGTTGTTTTGAGAGCGCGTTTTGAATTTTTCAATTCTTCTGTTTAACGCGTAACACTCCGTTACCAAAGGGTTAAGGTAGTTGGAGATACAACAATAAGAGTTATTGCAAAAATAATAATATAAAAGTTCATTAAGTATCAGATACTTCATAAAATGAATAATGATTATGGAAAACTTCAGGTAGATTTGATAAGAATAATAAAATATCTTTGTGAAATTCTTTGCTAGAACCCATGAGCATATCTTTTCAAATTTGTTCTATCTTATTCATGTATTAGTTCATTTCTCGATTGGAAGATCATTAAAAATCCCACAAGAGAAGTTGTAAAGTTTTTTAACACCAAGTGTCTAATGGTACAAGATAAATTCCTTTTAATCAAACTTTTGATAGATTATCAATTTTTACAGTATCAGCTGTTTTTCAAAGGGTGGAATGTTATCTGCTGATATTCATCTGTTGTATTAAGTATACAGGCAGAGCTGTTTCAATATCAGTGACAACTTATATTTTTTCTTTGGGTGGCTAAATAACATCCAGTAATAAAAGCTGAAGAATTTTTTAGTTAAATCATTTTTTTACTAAAAGTACAATTGACTGGATTCGGAATAAGTCAATAGGGTTCACATTTAAATAATCTGTTTAGGTAACAATGATATAAGAAAGTGTTGTCTTTCCATCTCTTTAGTAATCTGTAATGTATACCTCCTCTTTAGAAAATAATCAAGTTGTACATAAATAAATAGTCTTGTCTCCAGTTTTCCCAGTAACACTAACTATATCAACTTTAATTCAGAATTAAAAACACATTAACTAAAAAATTACTGGAACTGGGTATCAATAGAAAAAATATATACCTCACCACTGACTAAATAAAAAATACAATAAAACTTCATAAACGATACAATATGGATTGAAATATGGTAGAGTTATCCAGAATTGTTCAAGGTTACATCCCCAAATGGACTAAACTGTTGGCTGTCAAATTTAATAAGATTGTTACAAGATAGAACAAGATCACAAAAATCATATTCCAAATTTGAATGACTTGTCATTTTGTAAAGTGATATTTGGAGGGAGAAATATAACTTCCATTTCTTTGCCTTGTAGTTAGTTGTTCAATGAATATGAGCTGAAGTATTATCAATACCCATAATTCATTGGGAGATATTTTACGCCAAAAATTTTAACACTCATTTTTCTTTGTTTTACATCAACTGTTATGTGCATTAGAAGACTAATGCAGGTGATGAAGGGTGTGTTGTTTAGGTCATCAGCCAAAAGGCTGGTTTGAACCTGTAGAGGTTTTTTTATTAAGTAAAACGAGGATTGAGGTGGTTTACCATGCCTTCCTCACTGAATGGAAAAGTACGCTGATCAGCATGCCAGGCCCTCTGAAAAGCACATATTTTCCACTCTGCAAATGACACCTTCACTTCATTCACCACAGGGTTTGGCTGTATAATGAAATTCATTACTTTCAGAGGAGATAACTCTGATTAGTGTCTTTTACACTTCTCTACCTCTTCTGTTCTTAAATGATTCAGTCATTTAATTGGCTGACCACGTGATTAGAAACAGAACTATTTATTTTAGTCCTGCAACAAACAGATTGAGTGTAAATAATTAGACACTCCAATTGTCTGTTATGGGCATAATGAAGGGTGATAGAAGAAAATGAGTAATGAAAAAATGCCAAACTTGACCAGGAATTGAACCCAGGACCCCTGAGGTAGAAGCCAGTTGCACTGACCACTACACAAACAAGCAAAGTAGTTAACACTCGTAGAACAAATTGTGTGGGCTTTGGGAATTGAACTGGAATGAATTTTGGCTTTACCGAGTGTGACTGATTATGTTTAATAACGGTAAACAGCTTATTCTCCATTTATTTACTAATACCAGAAGTTAACAGGAAAATTTTTCCTAGCATCTTCCACTCCAACTTCATTTCTTTTTCGACAGATGGTGTTGAACAACTCAATGGATGTTTGGTTATCAATCCCAGCAGGAAGTGGGTTGATTAATTTAATTTGTTAGGATTTCTACCTTAGTTATATCCTCATAATCCAAAGATATCATGGCAGTAGAGACAGCTCAGAAAGTAGCGATATTACCAGAAAAATCATGGAATGAGAATAAACTCAATAAAATCTTGTAGACTGGAAAACATTAAGGAGCAATCCCCATCCAGATACTTAACCATGGGAATACTCCATCACCTAGTGAATTACAAAGAAAGAAGTGAAAAACAGAGTATGAAGCTGCAATAAATAAAATATCTTCATACATCTCCTCTCACTAACCAAGGGGAGGTAGAAAAAAGGCAAAGAAGAAAAAATTGTTTACGAAACCAACCAGTAAATCCATCCATGTGTTTGGTAGACTTTCACAATAAATTAATTTTTTATTCTTCAAAAATCCTGATTTTTCATAGACAACAAAATTCAGCTCTTATTCGTGAAAAATCAATAATTTAGGTTTTTGATCAACTGCGATACAGTTAATAATTTACAGAACATCAAATTATCAAGGATCAAGTTTATGAAGCTATTATATTTTAATTTAATATTTATTTCAAATAATTTGATGAATAATGAAACGGACAGTAATCTCAAAATACTAATATTTTTATACATGCAAATATCTTCTAATAGATGACATATGATATTATAATTATTAATATTATAACATAACTATTGGTTTTACCATGTAAAATAAGAAAAGTAAAACATTCATATAAATTTTCAACAACATATAAACATTTTTAAATAACACAACTTTTTTATAATTATGCATAACTAAATAATATAATAAATTCAAAATAAAAATACTTAATACATCAATTAATTATATACTATATAATATGAAAAATTATATTAATATAATAATAATAAAAACAATTAAACTATATTTATAATTAATTAACAAATAAATTTATAAGGAACTAAATCACTATCAGAAAGAAGTTCTTGACATCTCTCTTTCGATCTTGCACAAAAAAAACAGCTCAATCTTTTTTTTTATCATTTCGTACAGCCTTTCTGTCACTGCAGTATTTTTTTCATTAAACCTGAGCTTTCTTTATACATAGAGTCCACTTTGGTCTTAATTATTTACATAATTTTTATATATTAACAATTATTATAATATATAAGTATAAATATATAAAATTTAAATCGTAAATGTATTTTTATAATATATATTATATTAATGCACATTATAAACAGTTTCTAAATATATTACTACATTAATAATGTATGTCAAGTTATTATGAATATTTTCAAAGTCATTTAAATTTAATTTTGGGTACATAACATTATTGAAATAAAATAAAAACATACAATTACAGAAATTTTATCATCGGTCAATTGTTTAACATGGTTTCTCTTGGTTGCTCTTACTTATTATTCTGTTAATTTTCTTCTTGTAGTCAGTGCAAAACAGTACCACCCAGTTAGATTCACCACTTCATCACTGGATAACCCAGACCGATTTAAACCACAAAAAAAATTCACAAAATTTAACAATTTTTCTAAAATTAAAATAGGTTTATTGTTAACAGTGGAACAACAGAAAGTTAAGAAAGATTTTTTAAATTTATAAAAACAATTTATTTGTAGTTTCAACAATTCAAGTACATAACATGTTTGTAATAAGAATATGTAAAGTTTATATTATTAAGAAAACCATTTTTTCTGTTAAAGGAAGGTTCAAACAGATTTGTATTTAGACACTGATAAATAATGTACATTTTAATTCATTAACAAATAAAAATATTATAACAGAGTAACGTAAAAATAAAATTCATATTAAAAACTCAACAAAAAAATTATGAATAATAAACTGAAAATGAGAATACATTAATAAAATAAAAAATATAACGGGTGTTTTTATTAAGGACGGTACCCTGATTATAAGAAGATAGAAGTAATACATCGGTAAATTTTCTGTCCCCCAATCGGTATGTTGGCAACAGTGTACTCAAGGCCAACTACCTAAGACAGTTAAAATGTTCCAGTCAAGCATTAGTGTGGTGACAGCAGTCGTTTTGTTATATTGTGTGAGCAATGGTTTTTTCGAAGGAAAAGATTGTGGCTTTTAACATAGGGTTGCGTTTTTAAAAAAAACACGCAACCTCTTATTAAGCATGCAACACGCAACGTTCTTATTAAGAACACAACCCTATGTTAAAACCCACAATCTTTTCCTTGGAAAAAACCATTGCTGACACAATATAACGAAACAACTGATGTCACTACACTAATGCTTGACTGGAACATTTTAACTGTCTTAGATAGTAGGCCTTGAGTACACTGTTGCCAACATACCGATTGGGGGACAGAAAATTTACCGATGTATTACTTCTATCTTCTTATAATCAGGGTTGTGTCCTTAATAAAACACCCGTTATTTCACTACATATTAAAATGAGTAAACAAAATAAGTTCTGAAGGAACTAAAAAAATTAAATCATAAAACAATTTACGATACGCTGATGATACCGTGATTTTGTTTAGTAAGATTTTAAAATATAGTAAAGCATGGAACTGTAATTAAAATACTTGGGAAGAAAACTTCTACTTTGAATAAAATGAAATCATGTATATATTTTGTTACAAATTATATTAATGTACTCTCATAATATTCTTATAACATCCATTAATAAATATACTGTATTTAATTAAAATTTAAACTTTGAAATATAAGTCAACTTCATAATCTATTACAGTATAACTGCTGTTATACGAATCTAAATAAAATTTAAAATCTTATTTGTATAAAAATCAGTTAAACATATGACTTGGCATTCTGTACAGAACTCTCCAAACACTCCTGTAGTACTCAATATTAATATTGTTTTCTTTTTAGTTTTTTGTATTTAATTAGGCTTCGGGAAACGATCTGCGGAGGGCTTCAGTTGCGGCAAATGAGAGTGATGAAGCTTAAGGCATCTACAACCGGTGTCAAGTATTGAACGAACAAAAAGACACCTACTATAAAGGGCTCAAGATTAAAGAACCAACGTAATGCCGGGCTAACATTTGTCCCCAGTAATGTTCAGTAGTTACAGTTAACCTCGACCCACTTAACCAGAAATCTCTTCTGTCATATAATTTAATTTAATTGTTTACAGTTCCTTCTTTAAACAACTTTGAGGTGATAATGTACGTACCACAAAAAATATTTTTACAGAATTTAAACGTCCACACAACACAAGAAACAAAATTGATTACTAAGTTGCTAATCACAACACAATTGTTCGAACAAAAACCTTCTTATATTAGAGCTTTGAAACATTGTGGTAACCTAAATTTGTTAAAAAAATTCTTGATTGATGAAAAATATTAAAAAATTTTAAGTAAACGCTGAGATTAATTGTGTATTATTTGATAAAAATGATGCAGGATGACAAGCTTATTGAAGTAAGAAAGTAAGTAATGGTAATAATGGATTAAATGTACTGTTAAAATAGGCTTATCAGTTTAATCTCCACATGACCTTCTGGAGTCCCCCCCTGGAGTATACTCCCTTCTGGAGTCTCCTGGATGCAGTTATATAAAACAAAATTTAATAATAATCATCTTTCACTTTTATGAATCCGAATTGAAAAGTACAGAATTATATTGGGAATGTATTTCCTGTTTGAAGGGTGCATTCCATAGTACTTCCTGTTTTAGTTTTAACTAAATTACTACTATGCTTTTTATTACGTTGTAAGTGGGAGAATAATTAGACGATAAATAGGTTCCACTCTCCTCCTACCAGAAATAAACACACTGGCTCTTTAAAATCATACACTAAATATAAGCTGAGTAACCCAGTGATACATTGAATAGAAATTCCAACAGAATATCAGATTCGTGAACAGATTCATGTTGGGAACTACATCAATTTGTTGGTCATTATAGCAGATGATCTCCTGAGAAAGCAACCCTTTCACATGACTAATCTTGACATAAGGTTAATAATTCCTCAGGAAAATCATTAAACCAATCCAGAATAAGAGAGAAGTAATGGACAGGATTATCGGAATAAATATCAGATATTATATCGTCATGGTTTTTGGAAGTTGGAATATTAATTCTCTAACCAAAAAGGAGAAGTAGTAAGAGAGGTAAAGAGCAACAGGAGGTGAAATGAATGGTTTTTGGACAGGAGATATTTTTTTTGTTTAACATCCGACTGTTCTGCAATTACTGCTAATGCAGACGGTGAAGGATGAAATGATTTTTTGTAACGTATGAAAATATGCCGTCCCTGAATGGGATTCGAACCCAAGACCGCATGAGAGGCAAGCACGTTACCAACTACACCAATGCGGCCGGCTGGACAGGAGAGAGAGTTTAGTAATTCCAAAATACTCCGATGCAGTAAGACACGTAAGGAGTGAAGGCAAACAATTTATTTAATCTGATTTAAAAGTTTCATTATCAGATTAATATATTTTGTAACAGTCACAATTTTTTAAGCTGTAATATTACAATAGTCGATTTCAGAACCTAAATTAATCATAATGCGTAACAATGAAATTAACAATAAATTCAACTTAATATAATTTAAATTTTTAGTTATTGAATTTGTTATTGAACCTGATAGATTTGGATAACAATAGTTATACTGTTATTCATGCAATACACTCAAAAATAACATTTACAAATTTTTTTACAATTATTATGTTTTGTATTTCTACATAAATAAGTTACTTAAATTACATCAATTTTTTTTTATTATTTTTATAACTAAGCTACAATATAAACATATAATTTTATTATATAATAACAACATACATTATAACACACATACACACATTTTATTAGATTATCACACACTCACACAACACACACAAATAATTGCATCATATTTGTTATTTTTGTTTTCTTTTTTTGTACAAACTTTCATTTTGTGTTTTTTTTTCTTTTAAATAATAATAATTTTTAATTAGGCCTACTATTATTACAAGTAACTTGATTCTATTTCTAATTATATTATAAAAATAATTATATTTATTAATTAATAAAATATAAAATAATCAAAATTAATTATCTAATGTGTCATAAAATTGAAAATAATGATAAATTATTATTTAACATAAAGTTTTAAACTTTAATAAATATATATCTCAAAACATAACACTCAAAAATGAAACATAACACATTTGTGTGTTTTTACAACACTAGATTAAATTTTAATACTTTCATAAAATGTAACAGAATCATTTGTAAATATTTAACGTACTGACCTAAGCATCTTATTTGAGTTTTGGCTTGTAGGGAACACAGATGACATTGGCATTGCTTCCCACATCGATAGACAAATAATCACTTGCCATAATATTATGCTAACACTGTTATTTTGTGCACTACTATTATGTATGTGCAAGCTAAATTTGCCACATACTAAAAAAAGGCTTTAAAACAAATATACACATGCTGGTAAATGAAATGAAATAAGCAATTACATCATATGTACGCACGTACAGGAAAAAAAATGATAGCCTCATTAATTGTGATGAGCACATACAAGATCTTTGCTGAATAATAACAAAACTTATCTTTTATTTTCAAGAAGTACTTCATCAAAAAATGCTACAAACTGTGCATTTCCCCCTGTCTAATCCAGTAATCAGTAATGGCATTATGGAGTACTGGGATGGGTTGGTACATGTCAATTTCCTTAAGATCCCCTGTACAAAAGTTTATTTGGAAAGTGATTAACACAAATCATCTACAATTTCCTTTAGAGCAATTGTTCGAGGATTTTCATGTACTAGGCATTTTTCAACTTCACGCCTGGGAACTAATTGCACAACTTTCCAAAAATAACCCCCCCAACTACAGTAAAACAAACAGGCATTCGATTCATATACAAAAAATCTATACCACAGATATTTTTGTTACCTGGCCCCCAAATTGTACAACCTGCTTCCCCAAAATTTTAAAAGTATACAGAACATCATAAAAAACAACAACACTGAATTACAAAAATGGCTCTTAACACAAAGGAAATGATTATACAATTTTATATCTGTGAGCTCACATCCTGATATTTAAATTCTGGACAATCTGGTGTTTGAAAAAATAAGTACTTAATTGACCTATCTAAGGACACAGGAAACCATACTTGGATAGATTAATATCCGAATTTGTGAATGTCAATTTTATCTTGTTCTTAGTTGTCAATCAATTTTTTAGGATTATTGACATTATAGTTGGAAAGATTATAAAGCCAAAATTTTTAGGGACTAATCATGGCTGTTAGGAATCGCTACATTTTTCACATTATTATTTTCTTTAAATAAAACAGAGTAATAAAACCTGCAAGTGTTCTACTGGTATATTTTACTCAATTTTTTTAAATATAATTATAATTTCAGCAAATTTAATGTTTTTACTACTCTGCTGATTTCCCTTCACTGCCTGGCTTTTCAAACAGGGTGTTTTAGTTGGTAGTTTAAATGTCGGAGTACGACACTTCACACGCAATTCCATTATCATACATGAACGATAATTGTGCATTCGCTGTACTCCCACCACAAAAAATGTAAGCTATGATTTTTACTTATTTATTATAATTTCTCCTTATTCTGTTTAACCGATTTATAACAGTAATATCTGACAGATGCAATTTCCAATTTTTATAAAACTGGCTTGTACACTGTTACACTACAACTCAAATGAGATGCCAAATACAGTATACTGTATAACCTATAACATAATCAATACATTCAATGTCTGTTCTATTCTATGTATTTTATTAAAATTTTAACTAGTGTTATTCAAAATAGATATTAAGTTATTACATTTTTTTTTTTTTTGATTATCTTACATATAATTTATTATATATTTGTTTAATATAATATATTTCCTTAGTTTTCTATAAGTTATCATCACAAATGAAAATAATAAATACATAATCAATCAAAATTTATTTAGCAAATGGATCCTAAAAATTTATATACATATAAAATAGATCGTATTAATTCCAAATTAACAACAGCAGAAAAATTTGGTTTCATATTTTAATGAACAAATTTATTCAGGATCCTTAAAAATTTGTAATTATATATACAAATTCCAAATTAAATAAATCATAACAAAAACATTAAAATAATTTATCTAAATTTGCTACGTAATAGTAATTATATTATTATACTAAAGACTCTTCAATAATATTTCAGAGAGCAGATAACGAACAAAAGTAATATAATATAATTAATACACAATATGGAGAAAGTGTAAAGTGTAAATTAATATTAATTAAATTACCTATATAATAATTTTTTATTTATTAAATCAAATAATATTTTTTTCATCAACACATAAAATGTAAACAATATTTCATTTAAATATAATAATACTAATAGAGTCAACAACAATAATAATATATATTTTTTTATAATATAAATACATACAATCTGAAATATATTATTATTTTTCTATAATACACTACTCACTAATATTTATTTATTTTTAGTATAACTCCACTTATCCTAAAATAATATATCATATAATTTTGGTTATATGAAATTCCAGATAGCAAATGGTAAATAGATTGATTTTATTATTAATTAATTGTTTTAAATTTTATAGAAAAAATTAAGATTTTTGCGTTATTGATACATACTACAATTTGGTTCATTCAGTTTAGATTCTCTTTGCTCAATTGAAGTTCACGTATGAAGCGCAAGAGTTACAACTGATACACTTTATGTTTTATATGTGTTCAAAATTGTTGGGCTCAGTTTAATAAGATATGAAATGAAAAGAAAATTAGTTTTATCATTTGTTATTGGGAACAGTACATTATTAACAACCTACCAAATTGAAAGCTGCATTTGCTGTATATTTTGGACATAGATTAAGCATGAATTTGAACAAGGACTCGCGCAGAGTTTGTTCACGAATGACAGTCAGTTGGTCATCATACATAATCACTTGCTCAACCAATGTTACTTAACAATTAACAGTGCCTCCTATCGGTTGACTGATTGGGCTGGCCCAAAGGCCAATATAATTTTTTTTCAAGTCTTTAACAGTGTTACATGTCTACATTATAACATTTATTAGATTTTGACTGTGTGGGGTTGCTAGTTCCTAATCGGATGCCACCCTTAGTGGCGAATAGAGGAACATATCCCTGAAGTGGGTGGTACTGAGGAGATCAGATACTTAGGGTGGATCAAAACTAGAATCATTTACATGGTAACAGGCAACAGCTTTATCATTACTGGAATGAGGCTATCAAAGAATGACTTTCCTAAAGACTCATATCCTCCAACATGTACAGGCAATAATCAATTCTAAATTTATCCAATTTTACTAGTTTCACAGTATAGAAAACAAGAGGAATCTATCACAATTAAGTTCACTAGTAAAGATCAAAGTGGTAATATGAAAACCCAAAATACTGTCCTCATTCCCCAGCAGCCCTTTGATGGGAGAAAAAAGCTAAGAATCCCCAGATGGAAGATACAAAAACCAGAAAACTGGAATACTTGAGTCATACTCCATGATAGAAGAGACTTGAGACTGAAGAATTTTCATCCATAATTTACCAACCTCTGACAACAGGTGATGGTAATTCGTGAAATTTTGTTCGGGGCCCAGAGTGGTTAGATGACTTAACAGCTTTCATACAATACAAAAAAAATTTGTAGTAAGGAAAGCCAAAGAGTAATTTTCTGAATAAGACAGAAATTATAATCTTTCGACTAGATGAAGTTTCCTCTTTGCAACATAGCCAATCCTATTACTTAACAGAACAAACAGGTCTCAAACAAAACCTTCTCTGCTCTACCAGAAAAAGAAGATTATAGTATTCCCAAATTTAAACTTAGAATAATCGATCAGATTGCTTTTATTTTCTCCTAAATATTTTCACAATAATATCGGTAAAACCACTAGTTAAATTTGGTTTATTAAGTATCATTCTACATAAATATCGATATACTTAGTATCACCTGTTATACATTACAGGTAGGCATTTGTTTTGTGTTGAATAAATAATATTTTTTATCTTTCAGAATGTGATAATATTAAGACATCCCGCGGCTTTTAACACAAACAGCTTCTGTCATGGACTGCCAACCAGTACATGGAATGAGCCAATACTTTTATTTGATATCTTAAATGAGTTGGCATCTCCTCTTTCAGAAGTAACAACCTCATCTTCTTCATGCCAAAAATCTTATAAATAGATAAAATTACCAATCCATTAAAATTAACCAGGATTAACATAAGTGGAGTTTCACCATATTTACTCAATTAAGCATTAATAATATAGAAATTAATAACAAAAGTTATTAAACTAATTATATTATGTATTAATATAACAACAATATAATAATGAATGTATTAAATACTATAAAATTATGGAAAAAATATTTTTATAGTAATATATACTTTGTCATTTACTATGATAATAAATCTGTATAATAATAATAATCATTTTATAAAAATAAAATGCTAACTATTTGCAAAATTGCAAAAAATCATATTATGCTTAAAGTTCAAGTTGTCCAACATAAATATTATCGTTTACGAATATATATAATATTAATAATAATAATAATAATCTTAATTTATAAACTTCACATAAATTTAAATAATAATAATAATTTGTATCTAAGGCAAGTAGTTCCGATTGAATAAACAATACAAATGAATTATTATGATGGGTTACAATATAATATGCACAATTATATGGGTAAATTTTATTGTTAATAAATAATTATAAAAACATCGAATGTTTGGTTGTAACTAATTCGACAGGAAGTTCAAAAAGTTTCACTTTATATTTATTCAATCGATATTATTATATAAAAGATATATTTTTCGTTAGGTCTTAATCAATTTTAAGCAGCAGCTGAATGCATTCCAATCGTTCCTGAAACATAATAAAATATAACATAAATTATTTTTTTTTCAATAACAAATTTCAACAGAATGACCAGTAAATGTAATGATAATGAAAGAATAAGAATATGAGTGTTGATTCATCATAGGTCATTTTTTACATGAACTTGGTGTCATCAATATCATTACACAATCATCGCTAAAGTAACTACCTTTACCAGGATTTGAATAATCACAAAACCGTGGCGACAACTTTACCACTAGAGCAACCCGGTGATTCAATTAAAAATATTTAACTCAAATGTACAGTACTAGCACAAAAAAATGATTGTACGAGGGTCATTCGTAAAGTAAGGTCCATTTATGTATAAAAAATTAACCACAACAGATTAGATCAAAAACCTTGTTTTATTTAATCCCTGAAGTCTTAATTTATTTTTTTAAATAGTTTCCATTTTTTTTAAAACATTTATCGTAATGTTCTACAAGCGTTTGAATACCAGTGTCGTAGAACTCTGCCGCCTGCGAATATAAGCAGTCATGAACAGCTTCTTTCACCTCATCATCAGAGTTGAAGCACTTACCGCCGAGAAACTCCTTCAGGTAGCGAAACAAGTGAAAGTCGCTTGGCGAGAATGACGAAATTGTGAATCGCCAATTTTCACGAATCTTTTCTTCAATGGCTTTGACCAAATCTTCCGTGATCACTGATGGTCGGCCAGATCGCGGTTCATCACGTCCCTTCCCTCCTTGAAAGCTCTCACCCACTTGCGCACTTTACTGTCACTCATTGCATTAGGGCCATACACTTCACTTATTTGTCGATGAAAATCTACTGCACAAACGTTCCTTGCTGTCAAAAACGAATCACTGACCGTATTTCGCAGTCGGCGGGATGATCAATTGTCTTAAACATCTTTAAGATGCACAGTAAACAGCACACAACAAAGATACTACTGCAAATGGCGTCGTTTCATACGCAAGGCATGCTGGGAGCCGTCGCGCATGTGCATTGCGCTGTTCGCTTGCCTTGTAGCTAGTTACCGCGATTCGGACCTTGCTTTAAGAATGACCCTCGTACAATACTAAAATATGAATTTATAAATCTGCATATCTGCAAATATTAAATTAAAGTTGGGAAGTACCAAGAAAATAGCTAAAAAGCTAAATGGTTTTGAAATTTTTATGAGAACAGTAGGGGGTAAACCCAGACATGACACGTCACGAATATCTGCATTACGACAAGTTTAAAAGTAGAACCACGACTGGATTTATTCAAGAATAGGCAATTGGGATAGTATAACCAAGTCATTTGAATACACAATAAAAAATTGCCAAAGTTTTGGAGAGAAGACTTCAGGGAGAAAGAAATATTGGATGGCCAGAGGGATGCCATCCTTTAAAAAAATATGTCTGCCCATAATACGAGGGTGGTCTGAAAAGTTTCCGACCTCAACGTGAAGATGGGAGCACTCATTAATAAAAGCTTGTGAATTTTTTTGTTCATCTGCTAACAGTAACTCACCAAAGTTTCAGTCATTTTGGACGCGCAGTTGTTATGTAACAGTCGTTTGAGTGAGTTGATGTGAGTGTTTTTGTGAAAATAAATAAAATCGAGTATCAAGCTGTTATAAAATATTTGTTTTTGAAAGGCAGTACGCCTACGCAAATCAAAGATGAGTTGGATTCTGTGCATGGGGACTCTGCACCATCGTTTACCACAGTGAAATTTTGGGCAGCTGAATTAAAATGTGGCCGTAAGAGCTTGGGAGATGATGAGCGTTCGAGACGTCCAAAAACTGCAACTACCGACGAAAACATCGTCAACGTTCACAAAATGGTGCTTGACGACCGCCGAATTAAAGTGAGAGAGATAGCAGAGGTTATGAACATGTCAAAAGAATGTGTTTGCCACGTATTAAATCAACATTTAGGCATGAGAAAGCTGTCCGCGCGTTGGGTGCCGCGTTTGCTCGCGTTAGATCAAATACGTGTTCGAATGAACATTTCCAACGCTTTGTTGGCGCAGTTTAGGTGCAATAAATTCGAGTTTAGGCGCTGATTAATTACTGTAGATGAAACTTGGATACACCATTATACGCCCGAAATAAAAATACAGTCCAAACAGTGGACTGCAAAGGGGAAACTGTCTCCAAAAAAGCAAAAACTGTTTTTTTGGCTGGGAAATTGATGGCGACTGTTTTTTTGGGACAGTCATGGAGTTATTTGAATCGATTATCTTCAAAAAGGAAAAACCATTACAGGAGCATACTACGCATCATTACTTGATAAGCTAAAGATAGAACTTGCGGAAAAACGGCCACATTTGCAGAAAAAGAAAATCCTGTTTCACCAAGACAACGCACCGTCTCACATCTCAGCGGTTGCCTTGGTGAAAATCCATGAATTACGGTTTGAACTGCTTGATCATCCGCCTTACTCACCAGATCTAGCCCCAAGTGACTTCTTTTTGTTCTCTCAACTAAAAATTGCACTCGGAGGACAGAGATTTTCGTCAAATGAAGAGGCAATCATCTTTGTGAACAACAATTTTGCAGAGAAAAATGCCGAGTACTATTTGGACGGGTTACAGAGATGGAAGCATCGCTGGGAGAAGTGTGCAGAGTTACAAGGAGACTATGTTGAGAAATAAAAAAAAAAAATTCAGAAAAAATGTCTTGTATCTTTGTTAGGTCGGAAACTTTTCAGACCACCCTCGTATACAGGTGGAGTGTTAAATTATTTACACTCAATCTGTTAATTCCATGGCTGCAAAAAATAGTTATAATTCTTATCACAAGGTCAGCCAATTAAGTGACTGAATCATTTAAGAACAGAAGAAGTACAGGAGTGAAAGACACTAATCAGAGTTATCTCCTCCAAGATAAATGAATTTTGTTAATACAGCCTGACCTTCTGGTAAATGAAATGAAGATGTCGTTTGCAGGGTGGAAAATAGGTGATTTCCAGAGAACCTGGCATGCTGAAAAGCATACTTTACAAATCAGTGAAGAAGACAATTATTGTAAACTACCTCACTCCTTGTTTTACTTAGTAAAACCTCAAGAGGTTCAAACTAGCCTTTCGGCTGATGACCTAAACAACAAAAAAATATTAAACTACAAAACAAAAGTAATAATTTACCTATAGTTTGAGCACCCAACTGTTGACCAGTTCCTAAGTAGTCCATACTCCATTGCTAAAACAAGAATAAAAAATCGATTAAATCTCTTGCAACAGACATCATCATTGTCAATAATGTAATAATTTGTTCAGTTGTGAGGGCGCGTATATATTTAATAAAATTGTATGATATTTTAGGGCTCAAAAGTTGGTGGTAGTAAAAACTACAAAAATCTCATTGTCAATGAGGTTTGTGTAGTTTTTTCGGTTCATTTGGCAATCAGAATATGTCTGTTTCAAAAATTATTTTGAATGAATATGAAATAGTGCTTATTTAGAACAGAGTTGCTCATTTACCAACTTAAGCAGGTAAAAAATACATCAATAATTGCCACAAGGTTTAAAAAGTTGTGACAATTTAAGTCATTTTTAAAAAAAGCAAAAACAATATTTGATTGATGAAACATTTTATAGTGTGCACAAATCCCTTTCTACAGTCCAGCCTTTCTTAGTTTGCTCCTAATGTAAGCAAATAATGACGTCACTGAGCATGCGCATTATATAAAAATGAGTACACGCTGATTAAAAAGTAACAACAAAATAATTTCAAAAGTATTTAAATATAAAATACATTTAAAAGTATTTTTATACATGAAATAGTTAGGCTTAGATTATATCAAGACTGATGTTTTAAGTACTTATAATTTAAAAGATAGTTAACTTAATAGGAATACGACATCCATAAAATCGTGGACTGTAGCGTGCACCCTGTAGTAGCTGGCTTTGGTTTGTTGACAGTAGGAGCAAACTAAGGACGGCTGAACTGTAAATAGTTTTTGGTTGAAAAGTATTTAACTTCTAATTAAACAAATATTGTGTACTATTTGATACAAAGTGGTTCATGACAAGCCTACTGAGTTAAGCAGTAGTGGGAAAAAATTATTGGTAAGTGATGAATTTATCATTGTGTTTGACTTTTTATTTTTTAATTTTGTGTGATATTTGATACAATGGGGTTCATGACAAGCCTACTGAAGTAAGCAGTAGCAGAAACAATTTTTTGGTGGTAAGTGATGAATTTATCATTGTGATAAAGTTTTAGTTTATCAGTTTTACCTTGACATCCTATACTCCCTTTGGAGTCTCCTGAAAAAAAAAATTTACTGCTGTCAGTTTTCTAAGACATTACCAAATGTGAATGATCATTAATGAGGCATGGTTTCATTTAATTGGTTGTGTCAGTTGCCAAAAAGACTATGAAAGCTCAGAGAACCTGAACTTGTACTTCATCCGTCAACAGACACTACATTCCGAAGAATAGAGGAAGTTGAAATGTTTTCATGGTTTCAATGAGACAGGGGCCATACACTATTTAGCAAACTGGATGCTGGATCTTTTGAGAGACTTTCTCATTGACTACATTATTGGAAAGGTCTTACAGCCAATTAGGCCTTTAGACTTCTTTTCAGTAGATAAATTCATTTATGAGGCTTTAAAAAAAGTGATGTTTCGTTAACAATCCACATAGTATTACAAAATTTAATACAAACATGCAAAGAAAATTAAGCTTATGTAAGAGAAACCTATAACCATTTTAAACATATTTTTAAAAATATTTTATATGAAACATGTTAAATATGTATTGAATATTTTATATTTTTATTGATATTATAGAATAGTTTTTATATAAAAAAAATTGTACTAAAATATATTCTTTAATTATTACAGCAGTCTTGGTTGAATTTTAAAATGATCACGATATTTAAATTCATTAAAAGAATAAAATAACAACCATAACTATACTATTTTTCAAAGTTGATGAGCTCTGAATGTAGGGGGGCATTGCCCCCTACCCACTTCATAGCGAGCCGATGACTTGCCAGCAACGTTGCCATTACTTGCGCTCATAGCTGTTATATATTTTGTTGGCCATTTTTTGGTCTTTCAATAACAATTATAACCAGCTGATTATATTATAAAGTATTGTACGTTAATACACTCTATAATCAACGTGTTCAGTATGAGATGCAAGACACGAGCAAACTACTGTGGCTCTTATATGCATGCACGCACATGTAATGTTTGTCAGGCTGATACATTCTTACAATCTGACAACACTGGCAAACATTCTGATTGGTCTAAACGCATGGAACAGCAGAGCTCATCAACGGTGAAAAGCAATATAAGTTATAAATGTATTAAATTAATATTAACACAAAGTTTTGTTTGTAGTTAGAGCACTTAGCTATAACAGTATACTTTAAAAGAAACTGAATGTTTAACTTAATCCATCATACAGAGAAAAAATTAATTAACGTATTAAGTAATAAAAGTTTCAGTCGATTTTTTAGCATGCTGAATCATTTGCTGATATCAGTAAAGTGAAGAATTGATTTTGTTCAATATTCTAGATATTACATAATTTATCACAAAAATATTATACACTACAACATATTGTATGTGATTATGTTTCTTCTAAAAAAGCTCTTTTTAACATATTTTATAAATACAAATGGGACAGCCCTCTCTGACTGATCACTAGTTCTCCTACTTGAACAATAGCTAGAAAGCTGAAATTTGGAGAAAATATTCCCTTTAGGATAAATTGAAAAGAAGCAAACGGAAGTTTGACATTTTTTCATTAAGAGGTTGAAAAGGGTGTTCAATTCTTAAAACAGTATTTTCTGTTTACCAAGTTCTGGACACACTAGATAGCTCAAACCCTGTGGAAATGATACTTACAACTATAAAAATTAACCTATACTGAAACATATTGTAGATGTTACCTATCACTACAGTTGCATCTACAAAAATGACCCCTTAACAATTACAAAAATGTACCCCATACGGGAGGAAAAATGTACCCCAAACGGGAGGAAAGCGGTGTTTAACCCTAAAACCACTCTTTTTGATTATTAAGTTGTGGATGAGATAGATGGTTGAAACTTTGTAGAGGTGCTACCGACAGTGTATCTAAAAAATTATTCTGTAACAATTTTGAAAATGTGCCCCACTAAGCGATTAAAAAGGGTATTCAACCCTTAAATGTTTATAAATTTCAAACTAATAGGTATATTATTAGGAAATGTCATTTTTGATTAATTCATAACCCTAATTTAAAAATTATTGAAATAAAACAAAATTATAACCGGATGTAGCTGGGACAGATAGCTAGTTTCAAACAAACGCTAAGCAGACATTTCTCTATATTTTTTTTATTTTAAAGTACTCCGGTATTCACAATATCTATAAGAAGCATTTACATGCCCTAGTGTGCACTCTTCATAAGAAAAGGAGGAGACAATAATAACTCTTCTAGCAACTATGATTCTGCCTGGAAACTTGACAGAGGTCATAATTTATTAAATGACTTTCTCTAAATTTAAATAAACTTTAAAGGAGGATCCATACAAATCTACAATTACATTGAAAACATGTTTATTACAACAGCTTTAATATTCTACAATTTAATAAACTGAATTTTTCTCCAAATGAGTAATGTAAAGAATCAGTTTTTAACATTAAAAGTTTCTCCATCTAAGATTCAAAATTAGAATGAAAGTTACTAGAATCAGTTTC
This sequence comes from Catonia carolina, assembly GCA_035578175.1. Lineage (NCBI taxonomy): Eukaryota > Metazoa > Arthropoda > Insecta > Hemiptera > Achilidae > Catonia > Catonia carolina. Next base: position 32,797,274 of record JAQMRL010000001.1, read on the forward strand.
TGGTGAAGTTGATAATACCAGATTTTAATACAGATGAAGAAAATCATAACAAATTTTTTTTTTGTCATCAGTCTCCCAACTGGTTTGATGCAGTTCTCCAAGCTTTTCTACCTTGGGCGAGTCATTTCATATCTACATACCTGTAACACCCTACATCTTTTGTAATTTGTTTTATATATTCTAATCTTTGCCTCCCCCTACAATTTACTCCCACAATATTACCCTCCATTATTGATAGCCCAATACCTGGATGTCAAGATATGCCCCACTAGCCTATCCCTTCTTCTGGTATTACAAAATATTTATTAACTGATAAATAAAAGAAAGATAAAATCTGGTACAATCATCTGTGATTTTTATAGAGAATAAGTTTGCATCAATTTGACTGGGGGTTTCAGGTAGAAGAAGGAACTGAGTATGTTCCAGAAAAGAGTGAATGAATGATGTTATAATACTATGTAGAAGATGGATCAATAGATGAAGATAAGTTCAATAGAATGAATGGGGATGTGATAAATGGGGCCTAATGCTGTGTAATAAACACTATAATAATAAAAATTCCTTTATGAGATGACGCATCTCATGGCTGGTGGCGATGTTTAAAAGGCTTACCTTTGACCTATGGTAAAAACCATTGGTAAATTCTGTATCTACTCTTTAAGAGATATTGAATGATACTATTTTTGTTTCAAAATTCCGACTTTGATTTCTTGACTTCGGTTTTGGGCCACTTTCAGTTCAAAACTGGAACTTCAAACCCAATCCTAGCTCACTAACTTTTTGTGTTGATTACAAATCTGGAACCCATTTGTTGCTATCTCTTGTAATTTCTGTCATCTGGGTGTGACAGACGGACCGACAAAGGAAAATGATAGACTCTAATTTCAAAAATATTGCCACCAATAATAATGAACAATATTAGTTCATGATACATTTTCATTGAAGAGAATCGTAAGTTGTTAATTAAATGAGCTTCATAAAAAAAATTCAAAAGCTTCATGTAAAACACAAAATTTTTAATGTAGAACATATTTTTCCAGACTTTTATTACAGGACAAAGTACTGTTAAGGTCACCACACTCAAAGGTATTTTTTTCTTCCTGCCAAGTCTTCTCCTACACTTGGCTGTTGAGATAGTTATCCTCTTCCACCAATGCACGAGAGGGACTTATTGGCTTATTTTCTGGTGGCTTAAATCACCATGGCACATTGGTTTCTTTCAAAGTGTGAGATGCTTAGTCTCGGATCAAGAAGTTCCTACGTATTGTAAAAATTTAAGTATAATGCATATTTTGTGCCAATTTTAATTTATGCAGCTAAGACATGGACTCAGGAAAAGAAAGCAGAACTGCGGCAGCAGAGGTGAAGTTCCAGAGAAGTTGATGGAAAACAAGCTGGGATAGAACAAGAAATCACGTATTTGGGAAATCACAGAATTGGGGGAAAAAAATTGCCATACCTGAAGAGCAATGGAGGAGAGATAGTTCAGTGATAGAGAGAGGTGTAGAAACGTGTTGAGCTTGACCCAAGGAACTTGAAGTATGAATAAACATAACAATAATGGTGCTATTTTTTTATTTATGTGCACATACTTTATGTGACTGAGTGCCTTAGAATGACCAGAAAGACTGGCCTAAAAAAGCAAAGATTTTTGAAAGAAAGATCCTCCGCAAGATAATGGGTTTGAAGATAGTAGATGGACAATATAGGTTATAAGGTCGAGAAGATCTGTACAAGAAAAATGAATGATTAGAAAAAGAAGGCCTATATTTTACGGACACCAGTATCTAGTGGATGACAACAAGTTCACAAAAAAAAAAATTTAAAACACTAAACAATGGATCTAAGGTCTCAGATAAAAGGTTTGAAGAAGTCAGAAACGATATTGAAAAAACTACAATAAGTTGAGAAAATTAATGAACTCAACCAAATTCAGACAAATAATTATGAATTTTAAGGGCTTCCATAAAGAGCAAAAATGGAACACAAGGTGGACAGAAGAAAGATAGAGCCTACAGTGAGAAAATGCTGAGAAAGTGGGCTGCAAAAGAGCTTCAAGAAACAACTAAAGTCACCTCAGGTGATCAAAAAGTGGCCCTACACGAGAAAAAAAAACTATAAGCACTTTTATAGTATAAAACCTTCCGGAATAATGAAAAAATTATGGTAAACCACATTTTTTTTGTAAACAATCATAATTTCAACAACAAAAACTGATAATTCCGGACACTCTTAATCTTGTTACAACAAAATAAACATTTAATTTTAGCACCAATAAAAAAAATTTTAATCACCTCAATTTAAACATCTTTATTGTTTACTTTCAGCTATCACACTTTTCAGTGATTTTATTGGATTTTCAGAGTACATTTATAATAAAACACTTATTTAAAATTAATGAATTGTTACGACTCAATACAAAACGGTTCAGTTTATTTTTAATGATGTTAAATAAATAAAATTGAAAGAACTGAAACAATATGATTAAGCATGCTAAAAAAACTCCTATAGACAATTTATTACTTTACCAATTTTGTAGAATTCATTGGTATATACAGGTGTGGTCCCATGAACTTATTATGTACATCATGCTAGCAATGGTCTGCAAATAGAGCAGAAGAACTAGGAACTCTGAAAAAGTGTTTCAAGTTTTAAACAATGGATAACATTTTATACAATTACTTGTTCAAGAGACAAGTGTCTCTTGAACTTAAAATTGTTCAAAGCAAAAAATTTAACACAAGGGTTCAATCAAAAAAAAATTCATAAAACTGTTGAATCTTAGTTCAATTACTTCTTAAATTCCATTAACAATACATAATTTATAAAAAAGCAGGTTATGAGATTTTCAGTGCTGCGTCACTTAAAGACACAAAATGGTAAAATTGGAACGTTGATATTTAGTTGGGGAGATGATACAACAAAAGACTAGTAAAGAGGAAACAAATATTAGAAAGCAATGAAAGATGACCGCTGCAAAGCAAAGAACACAGAACCTGTATAGGAAGAATGCCTTCTTAAGGGGAGCAGACGGGTCCCATCAGGGGAGATGGGCCACACCGAGATCTTTAAAGTGATTGAGGGGATGGGTGTGGTAGGTGGTCCTCGGGACCGTATGCACAGAGCATACAACTTCTCTGACACACTGAGGGTGTAAAGTTTTGATCGTCAGGAGTGGGCGGAGGGACAGCCAGTGATACCGGAAGGGGTTACCGTCTGGTATACTGACAGCTCAGTGATGAGCGGAAGAGCGGGATTGGGGGCCTGGGGAAAGATTTCCCTGGCCCTTGGGTGTAACATAACCATCTTCCTAGTTGAATTATTGGCCATTAAGGGCTGTGCGGAGAGGCGCCTCAGGGGGTCGCACATTTATATTTTTATGCAGTTGCTAAGTGGTTGGCTGCAAAAGAAGAGCGCTGATGGGTAAGGATGTGTAAACACCTTCTCAGGTAAGTGCACTAGATCCTAGGCAGACCCCGCGCTTTACCTAAAGTGTGGGTCTTGCATAAATAAGGAATAGGGGCAATCACAAAAGATCTTTTAGGTCGCGGTGAGGAGGGGCTGCAGAAGCCTGAACGCCCTAGTTGTAATGTAATGTAATGTAATGTAAGGGGAGCAGACCATTTTCATTACCCCTATACCTGCAATACTAACTTAGGTAGATTTTTTTGTAGAAACCGTTAAAGCTACAAAGCTGAGCTTTGGCACACCTTTCTACAGTACCGTTTTACAAATTTGTACCAGATCTTTTTCATTTATCTTCATCCAATCTAAAAATGATTTTTATTCTCAAAAAATGTTCAAATGTGCCCAAATTTTTTTATGAAAAACACACCCAAAAAATAAAAACTCTAAAATTTTTGAAATACCTCTTCACACTCCTAGGTGGGTTGGTTCCTAAAATAAATGTACCTAAAGTCAAAAAATACAATACGCGGAAAATGCGGATATAGTAAAAGCATAATACCGTAACAGAAATACCTATTGCCAATTGGAATTAACTTCCAAACAAAAACACACCAATAATTCCTCTACGGCTGATTCCTACGCGTTCTAGAAATTATCGTTTTTATGTAAACGTGATCTCCGTAATGTTAGAGCAGCAACATGATTATATTAATCTCAATTTACAAGAATGAAAAACGTGAAAAAATATCGAAATAAACACTACGTACCCCATCAACACGCCCATAGCAGACAGGTGGAGTGTCAAATTATTTACATTCAATCTGTTCATTGCAGGGCTAAAATAAATAGTTCTGTTTCTTATCACATGGTCAGCCAATTAAATGACTGAATCATTTAAGAACAGAAGAGGTAGAGGTGTAAAAGATACTTATCAGAGATATCTCCTCTGAAAGTAATGAATTTCATTATACAGCCAGACCCTGTGGTGAATAAAGTGAAGGTGTCATTTGCAGAGTGGAAAAAGTGCTTTTCAGAGGGCCCGGCATGCTGATAAGCGTACGTTTCCACTCAGTGAGGAAGGCATAGGTAAACCACCTCACTCCTTGTTTTATTTAGTAAAACCTCTAAAGGTTAAAACTAGCCTTTCGGGTGATGACCTAAACAACAACAACAACAACAACCCCATCAACGTAAAAACATAATTTTTCTCAACAGAAAAAGCAACAAATGTCATTTTATACATCAATTTAAATAGGGGAAAACGATCGATCAATACTTATGGTAAAATTGAAAAATCAATATTTTTTATTAAAATCCGTCTGCTCCCTTTAAGATACGCTTAGGCTTAGATTAAACTTTTTAATACTGTCATAAAATCTGTGTACCTTTATGCAAGTGAATAATTCATTTAGATTTATTCTGTGGCTAATCTAAGAGAATCAGATAATTTTGAGAGAAAGATCATTAGCAAGATAATCGGTTTAAAAATAGCCAATGGACAGTGCAGGTTACATGGAAAAGAAGAACTGTGCAAAATGGAAAAAAAACAGAAAACATAGACACCTGTCTGGAATGGATGAGAAACGGTTGACAAAACAAATATTTTAGATACTCAACAATAGTCATAAGGTTTAAAGACGTCAGAAAATATATTGAGAAAACTGGAACAAACTGAGAAGGAAAAAAGAAAATGAAGTGAAACAATAAGAAAACTGATTACTGACTTCAATGCTGAGAGTCCAGGCTGCAAAAATAGATATTTCTAAGCTTCTAAAAATGTCTTAAGTTCATCATCTATAAAAAAGCCCTACTAAGAAAAATACATAATATAATCAAGGGACCTGTATACAATTTTAAAATAAAATTTAGTTTATCAACAAGAATTTAACAATACTTTCTAATAGAAATGTTTTAAATAAAGTAAAAATACTTCTTGATTCAAAACATTTATATTTTAAATAAGCTACAAAAAGAATTACTCAAAAAATTATAAAATTATAGGCTAACTCATTCCAAATGAGATGTGAGTCGCGTATGCGCAGTAGCAAAGGAAGTAGTGGGGGGTTTCAGAGCCAGTGCGTTCCCAGTCACCAAACAGTGAACATCCGTACAGTGGGTCAAAAAAGTAGTGTTTCGGTTTTGTAGTCCAGTCGGTTTCTTTAGAATAGTACCTTACATACTTTAAGACGTGATTTTCTTTTATGCGTTATCGAAAACCAGTTTATTTAAAACAGTGTAATTGTGTATACAAAAAAAATAGTGTAAAATAGTGTTTCAGTGTTAGTTTTTTTTATCCGAGGCGGCGAGAAAAACTCATGTTCACTGTTAGTTTATTTAAAACAGTGTAATTGTGTGTTTATTTAAAATAACAGCATAATATTTTATTAACAGCACTACGAGCATAATAGTACAAGAGAAAATTAAGTCTGTTTGTAACTAGAAATATAACAATAATGTGTGTGTACGTGTGTCTGTTTATGTGATAAACAGCACACAGAACTTTGTACGCAGGCTGTTCCGCACTGACTAGTGTGGAGAGCAATATACCCCTCTCTTTCTAAATATTTCTTTCTCACTCAGTTGTTCTGCGCAACTCGAAATTCATTTGGATCTTGCCGGCCTGTACATATTCAGCAGGCTCTGAAAATTGACATGCAGAGGGTTTTGGCTCTGGTAAATGAGAGCGATGAAATTTAAGACACTTACCATCAGTGTCATTATATAAAAATTCATCAACAGACTTTATTACAAAAGGAATTAATGTATATATAAATGGGGAAGCCCTCACTCACTCACTCATCACTAATTCTCCTACTTGCACAATAGCTAGAAAGCTGAAATTTGGAGAATATTCCCTTTAGAGTAAATAGAAAAGTTAAACGTAAACAATTTTGATATTCCGTCATTAAGGGGGATTGAAGAAAAGTATGTTCAACACTTAAACTAATATTTACTGTTTACTAAGTGACGGGATAAGTTAGGTGCCTGATACTCAGTGAAGATGTTACTTAAAGTTCAACTATAAAAATTATCCCTTAACCATTTCCAAAATGTACCCCTAATGGGATATAAATGGTATTCAACCCGTCATTTGACATTCCGTCATTAAGGGATTGAAGAAAAGTATGTTCAACACTTAAACTGATATTTACTGTTTACTAAGTTTCGGGATAAGTTAGGTGCCTGATACTCGGTGGAGATGTTACTTATAGTTCAACTACAAAAATGACCCCTAATGGGATATAAATGGTGTTCAACCCGTCATTTGACATTCCGTCATTAAGGGATTGAAGAAAAGTATGTTCAACACTTAAACTGATATTTACTGTTTACTAAGTTTCGGGATAAGTTAGGTGCCTGATACTCGGTGGATATGTTACTTATAGTTCAACTACAAAAATTACTTCTTAACCATTTCCAAAATGTACCCCTAATGGGATATAAATGGTGTTTAACCCCTAAACCAATATTTATTGTTTACTAAGTTCCAGACAAGTTAGATGGATGAATTTCAGTGATGTTATTTATATTACAACTAAAAAAACTAGGTGCTACTATAGTAAATTGCCTACCGTGCTAAGTTTAGTGAAATTTGTATTTCTTGATGGATAGCACTGTTCCCTAACATTTTTGGCGCATAAATATTCACATATTTTACATGTTATGTAACATTAAGAAAAAATCTGGTGTGAAACACTCACACAACTTTCTCTTGCCAATATAAATAATTAACAATAAACCTAACATTAGTAATAAAACATTAGAAATAAACAAACAACTAATCTCAAAAATATAACCATATTTCAATCATGAGTGAAACACGCAAAATGAAATTCGAACTCAGTTTGGTTTAAAAATACGGAAAATCACTCTTTCTCTCTAAACTAGGCTCTTTAGAGAAAAATGCTCTTAATAAAAGTTGTAGATCTTTTAATTTTCTATAACTTTTATTATATACACTTTTGTCGTAAAATGCATACTAAGGCCAAAATCTTTAAAAAATCGATTTTTCACACGTTTTCGTGAGAAAAAATCAGAAAATTGCTAATTACTGCTAAACTAAGCGTTATACAAAAAAATGTTTGAAACAGAAGTTGTAGGTTTTTAAATTCTCTACAACTTTTATTATATAAGTTTTTGCGCTAAAATTTATATTAAAGCCGTAATCTTAAAAAAACAACGTTTTTACGTGAAAACAGCCTCACCGAGAATTTCAGCAAACATGGCGCCTACCCTATCTTGTAGAGAATAAAAAATTGAGTAAAATAGGCGATTTTAAAAAAAATCGTAGGACCAGTTTTTGAGAAAATCGCAAAAAACTGAAAAATTATACGAATAAACTACTACTTCCGGTTGACCGATTTTGATGAAAATGTTCGTGTCGCGTCCGGTAGTGGTATGTAACTTAAGTTTCAAGTTTCAAGTTCGTACGATGTTCCGTTCTTGAGATATTCTGTTCACACACAGACCAATCGCTAAAAACATGTTTTTTTGGGTTCAGGGGGTCTGAAAACGTATAGATCCGGTGAAAACTCGATTTCGAAAAATCGACATGAAAACAATACTTTCCTTCCTATATATTCATATAGGCAAGAGAAAGTAAAAAAGGACAAATTACATACAATAATTTACAATAGCAAATAATACTATAACTAATAACACGATGAGGATTTACCCAGTTATTTTTAGTCAGTCTGCAAACGGTATACACTGTGAATGTCATTGAGAAAAACAACAGACAAGTCAGGTTCTACTTTTCTCATAGTTTTCCATGATATATAGTCAAGGTGCGAATGAAATAATTCTTTCGGAACGCTTTTTTACTTTCTCTTGCCTAAATGAATATATAGGAAGGAAAGTATTGTTTTCATGTCGATTTTTCGAAATCGAGTTTTCACCGGATCTATACGTTTTCAGACCCCCTGAACCCAAAAAACATGTTTTTAGCGATTGGTCTGTGTGTGAACAGAATATCTCAAGAACGGAACATCGTACGAACTTGAAACTTAAGTTACATACCACTACCGGACGCGACACGAACATTTTCATCAAAATCGGTCAACCGGAAGTAGTAGTTTATTCGTATAATTTTTCAGTTTTTTGCGATATTCTCAAAAACTGGTCCTACGATTTTTTTTAAAATCGCCTATTTTACTCAATTTTTTATTCTCTACAAGATAGGGTAGGCGCCATGTTTGCTGAAATTCTCGGTGAGGCTGTTTTCACGTAAAAACGTTGTTTTTTTAAGATTACGGCTTTAATATAAATTTTAGCGCAAAAACTTATATAATAAAAGTTGTAGAGAATTTAAAAACCTACAACTTCTGTTTCAAACATTTTTTTGTATAACGCTTAGTTTAGCGGTAATTTGCGATTTTCTGTTTTTTTTCTCACGAAAACGTGAGAAAAATCGATTTTTTTAACATTTCGGTCTTAGTATGCATTTTACGACAAAAGTGTATATAATTAAATTTATAGAAAATTAAAAGATCTACAACTTTTGTTTAGAGCATTTTTCTCTACAGAGCCTAGTTTAGCGTGAAAGCGTGATTTTCCGTATTTTTAAGCCAAACTGAGTTCGATTGTCATTTTGCGTCATTCACTCATGATTAAAATAAGGTTATGTTTTTGAGGTTAGTTTTTGTTCATTTCTAATGTTTTAATACTAATGTTAGGTTTATTGTTAATTATTTGCATTGGCAAGAGAAAGTTGTGTGAGTGTTTCACACCAGATTTTTTTGTTTAAGAATGTTTATTTTTGCATCCAACCACGATCTCTCAATTGCTTGTGTATTGGCTCCTGTTAGTGGATCTACATAATTTCACTGATGGTTAACCGTTGAATGCAGGTAACGTAATGTTCACAACCATAACCTAATGTAGTTTTCAACCTGTAAAATATGTGAATATTTACGCCCTTAAAGTGCTAGTGGACAGTGCTACCACATCAAGAAATACACATTTCACTAACCAAAACGAGGTAGGCCACGTACTATAGTAGCACCAAAAACTAACCCTTAACAATTTTTAAAATGTACCCCTAAAAAGTTGAAAAGGGTGTCCAACCCTAAACCAATATTTCTTTATTAAATAAGTTCCAGACGAGTTAGATGGCTGAAACTTGGTAGAGATGTTACCAATAGTGTACCTAAAAAAGTAACCCCTTAATGATTACAAACTGTATACCCAGAGGGGTTCAAAATGGTGTTCAACACTTAAAATTTTGTGGTGTTTAACAATTTTTTTGTTCATTAAATTCCAGATGAGGTAGATGGCTGAAACTCAGTGGTGTCCAAATATACAACAAATTTTTCCAAATCAGGAAATCTTATTTTTTATTTATTAACCCTATTTTAAAAATTATTGAAATAAAACAAAAATTATACCCGGGTGAAGCCGGGACAAGCAGGTACTAATACATACAACAAAAACATCTTTTAAAGTATATCTGATTAACAAGCACTCTAAATCACAAACAAAATCAATTATGTTCAATTATGTTTATTACACTCTGCTAATTTTACAGAAGATGACTTGATAAGATTTAACTGAAATATAAAGATAAAGGCATACGTTAACAACATATTAATATAATGAGTTTTAATAAACCTTTTTACATTGTTTTCTTTTTCTTTATTCTTAACTTACAAGCACTTTAGTGGTGCACACCACTTCATCAGGTATTATCATAAAATTTTTAAAAATAAAATAAAATAAAGTTTTGTTTTTTTATGTATATATGAAACAACTTTTCATATTTACCTTATATTGCTTCTTATGCTTTTTACTTTCTCTTGCCTATATGAATATATAAGAAGGAAAGTATTGTTTTCATGTCGATTTTTCGAAATCGAGTTTTCACCGGATCTACATGTTTTCATCAAAATCGGTTAGCCGGAGTAGTAGTTTATTAGTGTAATTTTTCACTTTTTTGCGATTTTCTCAAAAACTGGTTCTATGATTTTTTTTTAAATAATCTGGTTTACTAAATTTTTTATGCTCTACAAGATAGGTTAGGCGCTATGTTTGCTGAAATTCTTGGTGAGGCTGTTTTCATGTAAAAAAATTGTTTTTTTAAGATTACAGCTTTAATATGCATTGTAGTGCAAAAATTTATAATAAAAAATGTAGAGAATTTAAAATCCTACAACTTTTATTTCAAACATTTTTTTTACAACCCTTAGTTTAGTGGTAATTAGCGATTTTCTGTTTATTCTCACAAAAACGTGTGAAAAATCGATTTTTTTTAAAATTTCGGCCATAGTATGCATTTTACGACAAAAGCGTATATAATTAAATTTATAGAAAATTAAAAGATCTACAACTTTTATTTAAAGCATTTTTCTCTTCAGAACCTAGTTTAGCAAGAAAGAGTGATTTTCCGTACTTTAAGCCAAACTGAGGTTGATTTTAATTTTGCGTCTTTCACTCATGATTAAAATAAGGTTATGCTTTTTGAGGTTAGTCTTTTGTTTATTTCTAATGTTTTATTACTAATGTTAGGTTATATTGTTCACTATTTGCATTGGCAAGAGAAAGTTGTGTTGAGTGTTTCACACCAGATGTTTTCCTTACAACCACTTTTGCGGTGCGCACTGCTTCTTCAGGTGGTAATAATAATAGCTTCTAGAAATTATTTACAAAGATTGCATCTTTCTTTGTCAATGGTTTGGATCAAACCAGTTTGACGAGTTTGATCCAAACCATTGACAAAGGAAGATGCAATCTTTGCAAATAATTTCTAGAAGCTATTATTATTATTACCACCTGAAGAAGCAGTGTGCACCGCAAAAGTGGTAATAATAATAGCTTCTAGAAATTATTTACAAAGATTGCATCTTTCTTTGTCAATGGTTTGGATCAAACCAGTTTGATGAGTTTGATCCAAACCATTGACAAAGGAAGATGCAATCTTTGCAAATAATTTCTAGAAGCTATTATTATTACCACCTGAAGAAGCAGTGCGCACCGCAAAAGTGGTAATAATAATAGCTTCTAGAAATTATTTACAAAGATTGCATCTTTCTTTGTCAATGGTTTGGATCAAACCAGTTTGATGAGTTTGATCCAAACCATTGACAAAGGAAGATGCAATCTTTGCAAATAATTTCTAGAAGCTATTATTATTACCTGAAGAAGCTGTGCGCACCACGAAAGTGATTGTAAGGAAAAAGTATAAGAGCAGTATAAAGTAATTATAACAAGTTTTTTTCATAAATTCATAAAAAAACTTAACAGTAATATGGATTCTGCTGCTATGATGCAAACTAGTAACTTAAATAATTACGGTAATCCCTCGTTATCCGCGGGGGTTATGTTCCGGAGGGTTACCGCGGTTCATAAAACCGCGGATAATAATACCTTATATGAACGAAAAGATGGGGGTTAGGTTCTAAAGGTAAAGTCCTGTAGTCTTTTTAAGTGTTTAATAGTTTTAGGAACATTTTACCATTATTATAATCTATGAATATTTTAATAAATACAGTAATGTACGAATAAAAAATTTAAGTTGCTTTAAAATAGTTAGTTATGGCTCATTGCTTCTTCTTTTGAAACTCCTTGTGAACTTCTTTGTATGGTATCATCAGCTCCTGAGTCCTCTTTTGAACTGAAGGGCCCTTTCCATGACGGGATCCGTTTCCAACACGTGGTCAGCCAATGTGTTGCCATGCTGAGGATCTCGTTGATGGTTTATGAAGAAATGCTTGGCTACGTTTCAGGATCGTCGAACAAACAAAGAACTGTACGTATGTATGAAGAAGTTAGACTGACACTTGAAGGAGAAATTACAGTATGGTGCCTGGGTATACATATGGCGGTGAGAGTGGGGTACTACTGGCGGGGCCCGGTATTTGGTGACGCACTCACTATGTACAGTACGTGGAAATCTAGCTTGGCTCATGGCGACCATCGCCATACTAGTGTGTGACTCAACATGATATGGACCCCAAAACATTTATTCAGAATTGTATGACTTCCCAACCAAGTACAGAGTACACAAGGTGAGAAAACATACGTATTTTAAGGTTTTAGGCTCACGGGAAAAAGTCCGTGGATAACCAAAACCTGCGGATACCAAGGGATTACTGTATAATATAAAAGCTTCTCAAAATATTGTGAATAACATATAGAATATTGTGCCTCTTCCTTTGTCAAAGTCTGATTTCAAACTTTAACGAAGGATGCATCCTTCACAATATTTCTAGAAGCTTTTATGATATTAACTGATGAAGCGGTGCGCACCGTCAAAGTGCTGGTAAGTTAAGAAAAAAGAAAAAGAAAGCTGTGTAAAAATGTTTAAAACTTATTATATTAATATGGGTTCTGCTGTTATGATTGTAACTAATCACTTAAATAATTATGTTAACAACATAATTTCTGACAGTACCTGATTATATTTCATTACTCTATATCTAACAATCTAATACAAATCACATTTAAAAAAATAATTCCTTTAGAATTCCTGCACCAATAACAATTATTTATAAAATTAGTTACTATATTGTATGTTAAAATAAAACAAGTGAAAAGAAAAGCAAACGGAAAAATAATTTCAGAAAATTTTTCACCTCAAATAATTATAAAATGTTAGTATATTATAATATTATATTAAACTAATTTGAAAACAAAAACCCTGTTTATTCTTATGTTACAAGTAAACAAACATTAGAAATATTGTATTGATTGTAAACATGTGTAGGCCAACTATTGGCTTGTGGCACCTCTGCACAAAGCGAATGACAGTTGTCGCCACTGGCTTGTAGTAGCACAATCTGTAGAGCTGTCATAGGACCAGCTGGGGCGACAGGGCATCCGGCGGCGTAGTTTAAAAGATGAAGAAAAAAATAGTTGGAGAAGCTTTCACTGCTACCTCAAAGAGGAGCAGCCGCTGCCAAGTAAAAGGGAGGTCTCGTCTTTACCGCTGCTTTAACGATTAGGAGCAGTCACCGACGCAGCGAACACCTTTTACTGCTGCCTTTGAAGAGAAGCAGTCGCCGGTGAAGCGAAGTGGGGTCGTATGTACCGCTGCCTAATCGAATAGTAGCAGTCACCGATGAAGCGAAGTGGGGTCATCTGTACCGCTGCCTAATCGAATAGTAGCAGTCACCGGTGAAGCGAAGTGGGGTCATCTGTACCGCTGCCTAATCGAATAGGAGCAGTCGCTAACGCAGCGAGCACCTTTTACCGCTGCCTCAGAGAGGAACAGTCACTGGTGAAGTGAGGGGTAGGGAAGGGAGGTGTAAGAAGCAGAAAGAAAAGACTCAAAATTGAGCGGCAATTCTTCTGTATCGACCTTCGATAATGATGGAATCGATACACCTTCAACTATCGCATCCGCCGATACCCCATATACATCCTGCCACTGGCACACGCACTGTGAGAGGTGTGACCGCTGCGCTATCTATCGGCAGCGGCAACCACGTCACAGCGCAAACAGCGGGCAAAACATGAACGACGGATCAGCGTAAAAGTAGTACAGTATCACAGTCAAGAACGGGCCAAATAGACCTCTAGAATTTTTTTTTTTTTCACGCGGTCTTGGGTTCGAATCCCACTCGGGCATGGCATTTTTTCATACGTTACAAAAAATTCATTTCATCCTTCACCGTCTGCATTAGCAGCAATTTGCAAAACAGTCGGACGTAAAAAAGAAAAAAAAAAAAAAAAAGTCTTGTGTGAAACAGCTGACTTTTATAAGGTTGCTTTTATTATTATTAATATTATTAATATATCCTGAAAATACTTTGTTATAGAATTACGATACAAATATATGTTGGTTAGTCATAACAAAAACTAGATACTGTCACTGTTTATTTTAAGAAATTGTTTTACACCCAATATTAATTTTTTTTTATTAAATTACTTTTGAGCAAAAGGATTGCTTATAAAATCCGAGCTTAAGCATAACATTACTATGCAACAATAAATCAACTGTTCTAACATATCGTCAGAATGACATAAATTACTTATGTAAAGTGTGTGCATATGAGAAGTAAAGTCACTACACATGGTGGGTAAGGGATGCAGAGCAGTGGATATCAGCTGCTCTTCTGTAAGGACCTTATAGGCATACCGGGTGTTTATAAATGAATAGCAGGGTTTTAACCCTCTATAATATTAAATATTATACTTACAGTTATACATGATACATCAAACGAAAGTGTAACTCAAGCAGTTTTGTTTGTTGGCAGCAGTGCGCAATGTTTCCACCGCCAGCTGTTAGAAAGCGCTAGTAGCAAAGATGGCAACTAAAGAACCGAAAGCGTTTTGTGTTTTACAGTTCACAAAGACGGAATCGGTAGTTACTGTGCAACGTGCGTTCCGTATTAAGTTCGGTTGTGAACCTCCAGGTGATAATAACATAGATGGTATCATCAGTTTGAAGATACCGACTGCCTATGCAAAGGGAAGAGTACGGGATGACCAAGTGTTAGTGCGGAGAGCATTGAGCGAGTGTGAGAGTCATTCACGACCGCCCAGATGAGGAGGAGAGGGAGAATTGGGGCGGTCGTGGAAGGGATCTGGCCTTGGCGAGAAGGGAGGCTTGTGAGGTCTTTACGTTTGCCAAGGTCAAGTGGGCTGTGAGTATGTTTAGACCATACAAATCGGCTGCCCCTGATGGGATTTTCCCTGCTATGTTGCAAAATGGGGGCAACAAGCTAATTAGGCATCTGCTACATATCTTTAGGGCCAGTTGTGCACTTGGATATGTACCGAGGAGCTGGAGGGAGACGGAGGTGGTCTTTATACCGAAGGCTGGGAAACCCCCAATTGAGCCTAAGTCATATAGACCGATCAGCCTGACTTCCTTTGTGCTCAAAGTAATGGAGAAGGTAGTGGACAGACACATCAGGGGTGGGGCCCTACAGGAAAGGCCCCTGCATGGGTGTCAGCATGCCTACCAGACTGGGAAGTCTACTATTACGGCTCTTCATGATGTGGTAACACGGATTGAGGGGAGCTTGAGGGATCAAGAAATTGCCCTGTGTGCCTTCTTAGATGTGGAAGGGGCGTTCAATAACACCCTGTTCATGTCGATTGAGAAGGCTGCAAGGAGGAAGGGTATCCAATCTAGTGTGATTAGATGGGTCGGGTCTGTTCTTAGGGATAGAGAAATAAGGACTCGCCTGGGGGGCAAGTCGGTGACTGGTAGGGCTAGAAAGGGCTGTCCGCAGGGTGGGGTGTTATCACCCCTCCTGTGGTCACTGGTCATTGATGAGCTGCTCATTCAGCTGACGGAGGAAGGATTCGAGGTGGTCAGTTATGCTGATGACCTGGTGATCCTGGTCAGAGGTAAGCATGCGACGACCATCCGGGAGCGTATGCAGGTTGCCCTTAACCTTGTCCACACATGGTGTGAACGGGAGGGACTGCGTATTAACCCGGGAAAAGTGGTTGTTGTTCCGTTTACCAGGAAGAGGACAATGACTCTGGGTGCTTTGACTCTGGAAGGAGCGGAGCTAAACTACTCCCCAGAGGTGAAGTACCTGGGGGTTGTCCTGGACAAAGGCCTGTCTTGGAAGGGCCATATGTCCAGAACTATAGAGAAGGCTACAAAGGCCTTATGGATATGCAAGAGTCTGTTTGGGAGGACTTGGGGGCTTAGGCCTCATATGGTAAAATGGGCTTATGTGAGCATCATTTTGCCAATGGTCACATACGCAGCGTTTGTATGGTGGCCAAGAACTAATCTGAGGACGGCGCAGGATCGGCTGAAGAAGCTACAGAGACTGGCCTGCCTGGGGATATGTGGTGCTATGGGCACCTGTCCGACGGCTGCGATGGAGGCAATGCTTGATTTGCCTCCTCTTCACATTCAAGTGAAGAAAGAGGCGATAAGAACTGCCTTGAGGCTTGAGGGCAAGATAGGGGTCCCATCAAAGGAGATGGGCCACACCAGGATCTTAAAAGTGATTGAGGGGATGGGTGTGGTGGGTGGTCCTCGGGACCGTATGAACAGAACATACGACTTCTCCGACACACTGAAGGTGGAAATTTTCGATCGGCAGGAGTGGGCGGAGGAACAACCAGGTATACCGGAAGGAGGTACCGTTTGGTATACTGACGGCTCAGTGATGAGC
Organism: Catonia carolina; assembly: GCA_035578175.1. NCBI lineage: Eukaryota > Metazoa > Arthropoda > Insecta > Hemiptera > Achilidae > Catonia > Catonia carolina. The sequence goes on from JAQMRL010000001.1 coordinate 32,813,764, forward strand.
GGAAGAGCGGGATTGGGGGTCTGGGGGGCCGGTGGGAAGATTTCCATGGCCCTTGGATGTACCATAAGCATCTTCCAAGCAGAAATATTGGCCATTAAGGTCTGTGCGGAGAGGTGCATTGAGAGGCGCCTCAATGGGTCGCACATTTTTATTCTGTCCGATAGTCAGGCGGCCATCAAGGCTTTGAGTTCTTGTACTTTTGAGTCGAGGTTGGCCTACGACTGTCGGGAAGTTTTGAATGCCGTGGCCAGGCATAACGTTGTGACGCTGCGTTGGGTGCCGGGGCACCAGGGAGTGTCTGGAAATGAGAGAGCGGATGCCTTAGCTAAGAAGGGTGCAGCCTCTCACTTCATAGGCCCAGAGCCATTCTGTGGAATTGGGGAGGGCTACTATAGAAGTATAGTTAGGGCCTGGGAAGAGGAGGCTAAAACCTCCTATTGGAAGAAGGTGCCAGGCTGTGTACAGGCAAAGAAATTTATTGCCTATTCCAGCAAGAAGGCTGGAATATATAATAGACTAGGAAGACAGGACTTGAGGAGGGTAGTGGGCCTGATGACTGGTCACTGTAATCTTGGGTATCATCTATCCAAGATAGGAGTTGCTGGAGACAGCCTATGTAGATTCTGTCATGAGGCAGAAGAGAAGGCTGAGCATATTTTATGCAGCTGCGAAGTGGTTGGCTGCAAAAGAAGAGCGCTGATGGGTGAGGATGTGCTGACACCCTCCCAGTTAAGTGCACTAGATCCCAGGCAGATCCTGCGCTTTATTGAAAGTGTGGGTCTGGCTTAAATAAGGGATGGGGGCAATCACAAAAGATCTTTTAGGTCGCGGTGAGGAGGGGCTGTTTAGGCCTGAACGCCCTGATGTTAAGTAAGTAAGTAAGTAAGAGATTCATTCACGCGTAGCCCACAGAAGTCTGTTCAGAAGGCTAGTCGTGAATTAGCATCCTGTAACAACGATTTCGAAAGTTTTACGGAGATGCTTACAACTATGTCCTTATCGTTTGTAGTTGGTACAGACTCTAAATCCTGCAGACTATGGTTTACGTGCCAACTTCACTAACAAAATGTTGTTGCATGAAGATTTTCTACAGCATGTCGTCTTCAGTGATAAGTCAACCTTTCACCTTAGTGGACAAGTGAACACTCATAATGTGCTAATCTGGGGCACAGAAAATCCTCACGCGATGGTACAACTGCAACGAGACTCCCCTAAATTAAATGTTTTTTGTGCCATGTCCTGGCGGAAAGTTTATGTGCTTTTTTTTTTGTTGAAGCAACTGTAACTGGTGCTTTTTACCTTGATACTCTACAGCTATAGCTCTTCCCTCAATTGGAAGATGAAGAGCCAGAGAACTTCGTTTTCCAGCAAGATGGTGCGCCGCCTCACTGGCATAACAAAGTACGCGATTGGCTGAACGTCACTTTACCCGACCGCTGGATTGGCCGCAAGGGGTGCAATGACAGGGCTCGTTTTCCATGACCTCCATGGTTACCTGATCTGATGCCGTGTGATTTCTATCTTTGGGGGTTCATAAAGGATTGAGTGTATGTGCCTCCACTACCAGCTGACCTTCCCGGATTAAGAATCAGGTTTGAAGCAGCTGTTGCAACAATTACTTGAGAGACACTAAACAACGTTTAGGAAGAACTTGCATATCGTCTTGATATGTCATGTGACGAATGGTGCACACATTGAACACTTGCAGGCATTTATGTAAAACTGTTTGAGTTGCTCTTTTGTTTGATGTATAATTTATAACTGTAAGTATAATGTATTAAATATTATAGAGCGTTAAAACCCCGCTATTCATTTACAAACACCCGGTATTATAAAGGGTAATGTTTGACAGGTTTTATAAAACAACACGTATTATAAATTATAATATAATAACTAAGTATAATGTTAGTCTGCAATCCTGCAGACCTTTAAGCGACCTTTACTGCGGCTTCTACTACTGCACAAATGAGGCTATCAAGACATAGAACAATCAATACAACATCACAATGAAATGTTTACCAAATTCTGTCCACAAAGCTTGTAAATAAAAGCAAATATATTTAAGGGTCCTAATTAAGTACCTTAAAAATACATGATTTTAAAAAACTCTCTTCTTAAATTTACACTAATTGTAACACGCCTGACTTTAATTTTCAAGATTCATATAATATAAATCATAACCTTTCTTTTTACCAATTTTTTTTACCCCTAATATGTGTGCATTGCAACCTGTTCAATTCAGAACGATAACCAACCCCATGACCCAATCAGATGAGGATGATGTGCATGACGAGTAAATGAGGTGTAGTATTGTACAGATCCAGGCCGATCATTCCTGAGAGTATGGTTAATTGAACCCTAACCATCAAAGTAAACTGGTAACCACCATTTAGCTCTCAAATCCGTACAAAAGTAACTCTACCTTTATTAGGATTTGAGCCAGAAACCTTCGTCTCCAAAAATTTTATCTTTAAAATTATACCTAGAATTTTTATTTTTTTTATACCATAAAATAAATAACTGTTAATAATTCCCAGTTCATTTTTGTAAAAATCGACATTTCAGAAACTTGATACTCTCTAGATCCATATTACGCTGAGTTTTTGAGAATTCTATACTAATCATTTTATAGTAATTTCATATTTTGTTAAATTATCATTTGAATCTTAAAATAGTTCTAAACAAACGATGCGATTTCAATACGAATATATATATATATATATATATATATATATATATATATATTTTTTTTGTAATCCCTTATGTGTGTACGTTGCAATTTGTTCAATTCAGAACGATAAGCAACCCCATGACCCAATGAGATGAGGATGATGTATGTGTATGACGTGTAAATGAGGTGTAGTCTTGTGCAGACTCAGGTTGACCATTCCTGAGAGAGTATGGTTAATTGAACCCCAACCATCAAAGTACACCGGTAACCACTGTCTAGCATTCAAATCCGTATAAAAGTAACTACCTTTACTTACTAGGATTTGAACCAGGAACCTTCGTCTCCGAAAATCAGCTGTTAAACAGCTGATTTTGGCGACGACTTTACCTCTAGACCAACCCGGTGGGTATATATTTAAAAAAAATAAATATCAAGTATTTTAAAAGCACTGTAATGGACCCTTAATATTTAAAACATGATTAATTTGTTATAATGTATAGTACAGTGAATAAAACAAGCAAATGCCCAAAACCTTATGCATATACCTCAGAAACCGTGTGAAGAAAGTTGGCAACGTCCGAATGCATGATTACCAGATGTGGCGCTGGAGGAGGAGGTAATGGTGGAGATACGGGTGGCGATGGGTACGGCCAATAGGCCAATAGATGAGGATGAAATGCGATTTGTGGCAGCGGAGGTCGAGGCGGCAGCAGAGGTCCTGGGCCCATAGGCGGAATTGGAGGAATAAAGTGAGGATGAGGATGAGGATGAGGATGAGGAGGTCCTAAAATAGTTCCACCTGAAAAAAATATTAAAAATATAATCAAACACAAATTTTAATTACACAAAACAACTAATTATAAAACATCATCAAAAATATGGTGTTCAAAAAATATCATCTAATAACAGGTGGTTTTATTAAGGATGCAACCCTGATTATAAGAAGAATACATCGGTAAATTTTCTGTACCCCAATCAGTATGTTGGCAACAGTGTACTCAAGGCCAACTACCTAAGACAGTTGAAATGTTCCAGTCAAGCATTAGTGTGGTGACAGCAGTGGTTTCGTTATATTGTGTCAGCAATGGTTTTTTCCAAGGAAAAGATTGTGGCTTTTAACATAGGATTGCGTTCTTAATAAAACACCTGTTTAAATAATAATTTAGATTAATTAATAATTTGTAAAGTACAGAAAATAAAAATATGCCGTAGATTGTGGCTTTTAATAAAACACCCAATAATAAAACACCTTTAGAACACAACCCTATGTTAAAAGCCACAATCTTTTCCTTGGAAAAAACTATTGCTGACACAATATAACGAAACTACTGTCATCACACCAATGCTTGACTGGAACATTTTAACTATCTTGGGTAGTTGGCCTTGAGTACACTGTTGCCAACATCCCAATTGGGGGACAGAAAATTTACCGATGTATTACTTCTATCTTCTTATAATCAGGGTTGCGTCCTTAATAAAACACCCGTTATTTTGGTAGTGCGTTCCAGACATTATGAAAATATTACACAACTATACACTACGAAGCAAATTACACTACGTTTTTAATTTTTACTTTCTCTTGCCTATATGAGTATATAGGAAGGAAAGTATTGTTTTCATGTCGATTTTTCGAAATCGAGTTTTCACCGGATCTATAAGTTTTCAGACCCCCTGAACCCAAAAAACATGTTTTTAGCGATTGGTCTGTGTGTGAGTGTGTGTGTGTGTGTGTGAACAGAATATCTCAAGAACGGAACATCGTACGAACTTGAAACTTAAGTTACATACCACTACCAGACCCGACACGAACATTTTCATCAAAATCGGTCAACCGGAAGTAGTAGTTTATTCGTATAATTTTTCACTTTTTTGCGATTTTCTCAAAAACTGGACCTACGATTTTTTTTAAAATCGCCTGGTTTACTACATTTTTTATGCTCTACAAGATAGGGTAGGCACCATGTTTGCTGAAATTCTGCGTGAGGCTGTTTTTACATAAAAACATTTTCTTTTTAAGATTGCGGCTTTAATATGCATTTTAGCGCAAAACATTATGTAATAAAAGTTGTAGAGAATGTAAAATTTTTTTGTATAATGCTTAGTTTAGCGGTAATTAGCAATTTTCTGTTTTTTTTCTCACGAAAACGTGTGAAAAATCTATTTTTTTAAGATTTCGGCCTTAGAATGCATTTTACGACAAAAGTGTATAAAATAAAATTTATAGGAAATTAAGAGATCTACAACTTTTATTTTAAGCATTTTTTTGTACAGTGCCTAGTTTTAAGCCAAACTGAGGTCGATTTTAATTTTGCGTATTTCACTAATGTTTTTTGAGGTTAGTTTTTTGTTCATTTCTAATGTTTTATTACTAATGTTAGGTTTATTGTTAACTATTTGCATTGGCAAGAGAAAGTTGTGTGAGTGTTTCACACCAGATTTTTTTACTTAGTTTGCACTATTGTTAAATTAAAAAAGAAATCAAGGTTGATTTTAAAAACAAGGAAAACCTAATTATTTTTACTCCCATATAGGTCTGCCCATAACAGACAGGTGGAGTGTCAAATTATTTACACTCAATCTGTTCGTTGCAGGGCTAAAATAAATAGTTCTGTTTCTTATCACATGGTTAGTCAATTACATGACTGAATCATTTAAGAACAGAAGAGGTAGAGGTGTAAAAAACACTAATCAGAGTTATCTTCTCTGAAAGTAATGAATTTCATTGTACAGCCAGACCCTGTGGTGAATGAAGTGAAGGTGTCATTTACAGAGTGGAAAAAATGTGCTTTTCAGAGGGCCTGGCATGCTGATAAGTGTACTTTTTCACTCAGTGAGGAAGGCAATGGTAAACCACCTCACTCCTCGTTTTACTTAGTAAAACCTCTAGAGGTTCAAACCATCCTTTCGGCTGTTGACCTAAACAACAACAAACCATATAGGTATTTATTTTCAGATTACAAATAAGAAGTAACTTTGTTTACGTACAATTATCAACAACTTTTTTCTGATTATTGTTTTATTATTCTTTTTCAGACTATTGTTTTTTCTGATTATTCTTTTATTCTGATTATTGTTTTGTTTTACGCCCCACTGTTATGCACACAAAGGCTAATTTCTAATTCAATAAAAATAAATCTGGTGTGAAACGCTCACACGACTTTCTCTGGTCAATGTAAATAATAATGAAAAATATAACCTGCTTAATCATGAATAAACAATGTAAAATGAAAATCAACCTCTGTACGACTTAAAAATGCAGAAAATCATTAACTGATGCTATCATGACGCGAATTCGTAAAAAAATGCTTGAAATAAAAGTTATAGATTTTTTAATTTCCTATAACATTGATTTATACAATATTTTGTCGTAAAATAAGGCCACAATCTGAAACCATTCCATTTTTCTTACAAATTTTAATGAGAAAATTCAGAAAATCACTAATTGACACTGAAAGTGTTGTAGAAAAAATTCTTAAAATAAAATTTCTAGTTTTTTTAATTTCCTAGAACTTTAATTACATGCACTTGCTTTAAAATGCAGATTTCAGCTGCAATTTTTAAAAAAATTATGTTTACCATGAGAGCAAGGGCTCCCAACAATTTCAGCAGACACAGCATTACCCTATCTTATAACCATAAAGAATTTAGTAAATGAAGTGGTTTTTTTTAAATCATAGGGTCCATTTTTGAGAAAATTACAAAAATGTTCATGTTGGGTCCCCCCCTTGTGATAACCAACTGAATTTTTAAGTTTCAACTCCATATGATATTCCGTTCTTACGATATTTTGTTTATACACAACAGCGTGTGTTAACGCACTGTATACTCCATGTGGAGTAACTAAAACAATTTAACAAGGCAGTGAGTGTCAAGAGCAAAAATATTACTAATTATAAGAGCAAATATGGTATGAATTATATCTGTAATTAATTTTTATTTTTCTCTTACTCTATAGAATAAATAGAGAAGGAAAATATTGTTTTCATATTAATTTTTCCAAATCAAGTTTTCACTGGAGATACAAGTTTTTAGGCCACTGAACCAAAAATAACATGATTTTAGCAACAGGTCTGTGTGTGTGTGTGTGTGTGTGTGTGTGTGTGTGTGTGTGTGTGTGTGTGTGCACGTGCGCAAGTGAACAAAATATCTTAAGAACGTTAGTATATACAGGGTGATTCATGAAGTTCTCCCCCCACTTCTACAGCACATTGTACTAGTAAAAATAATGAAAAAATGTTATATAAACATAGGTCCGAAAACGCTTCGTTAGCGAGTTACAGCTAGCGAAAGTTTCGCCTGGATTTCAGTTCACCAGGTGAAATGAGGTCTTCCTGGAATTGTGGTAAGGTAGATTAAGGGGCAAATTCAATCATTTCTTATGGTTTTTGATCTGATAAATTGAATAAAACAGGTCCCAGATCTGTAAGTTAAATAGTTTTTAAGAAAACCAGTGTCAAATGCAAAAAATGGAGTGAAAAACTTATTTTTTCATCTTTGGGCAAGGATAACTGTGTTATTTCACCAAGAAACAGTTAAAATTTTTCAATAAAACATGTAGAAAATTTTATTCTGAACAAACCGGTGTAAATTAAGTACACAGAAAGCGAATAGATGTTTGATTAAATGAGTTTTTATTCATAAGAGTACAAAGTAAAATTAACCGGAAAAACTAAAATGAAAAAATGTGTTTTTTTCACTCCATTTTTTTGCATTTGACACTGGTTTTCTCAAAAACTATTCGCTTTCTGTGTACTTTATTTACACCGGTTTGTTCAGAATAAAATTTTCTACATTTTTTATTGAAAAATTTTAACTGTTTCTTGGTGAAATAACAAAGTTATTCTTGCCCAAAGATGAAAAAATGTGATTTTCACTCCATTTTTTGCATTTGACACTGGTTTTCTCAAAAACTATTTAACTTACAGTTCTGGGACCTGTTTTATTCAATTTATCAGATCAAAAACCATAAGAAATGATTGAATTCGCCCCTTAATCTACCTTACCACAATTCCAGGAAGACCTCATTTCACCTGGTGAACTGAAATCCAGGCGAAACTTTCGCTAGCTGTAACTCGCTAACGAAGCGTTTTCGGACCTATGTTTATATAACATTTTTTCATTATTTTTACTAGTACAATGTGCTGTAGAAGTGGGGGGAGAACTTCATGAATCACCCTGTATAGTTGATAATTGGAAATTTTGATAAATTTTCATCAAAATTAGTGTACCATTAATAGAAGTTTATTCCTGCAGTTTTTAACAGTTTTGTAATTTTCTCAAAAATGGCCCCTATAATTTAAAAAAAAAACTTCACTGAAGTTAGGTACCACAAGGGGATCTGAAATTTTCAACAAAATCGATCATTCGGAAGTAGCAGTTCATTTGTGTGATTTTACACTTTTTGCGATTTTCTCAAATACAACAACTTTTTTTTTAAATCCCCTCATTTACTACATTCTTTACACTCTAACTATAGGGTGATTCAAAAAGAGCGCTGGTTTTTAAACGGCTGGTAAATTTTTGTTTATCGATTGGCAACATTGTTTGACCTCATTTCTATTTCGGAGAACATTCCGATTGACGATTCAGTTGTAGTTTCTCTTGTTCGCAGTGTAATACTCTCGCAGTCTCTGTCTAACCATGGAGAAGTTTACTATTGCGCAACGAGTGTTAATCGTCAAAACATTTTACCAGAGTGGAGAGAGTTATGCGGCTACTGTCAGGCGACTTCGCGGTACTCTAGGACGTAATGAAGCACCGAATGAATCAACAGTTCGCAGGCTCATGAAAAAGTTTTTTGAGACGGGTTCAACAGTCGACCTTAAAAGTTCTGGACGTTGTCGTTCTGGCCGAACTGAGCAGAACGTTGCGTTGGTTCGTGACAGTGTGGCTGTTAGCCCAGCAAAATCAATACGTCGCCGTTCTCAACAATTGGGTTTTTAAGATGTTCTTCTGTACGGAGAATTCTTCGGTACGATCTCCAATATCACCCGTATAAAATTCAGTTGACGCAACATTTGAAAGTGGCAGACCACCAGAAGAGACGACAGTTTGTTGACTGGTATTGAGAAAACGGCAGGATGATGACACCTTCGCAAACAAAATAATTTTCAGTGATGAGGAGCACTTCCACTTAAACGGTTTTGTTAATAAACAGAACTGCCGTATGTGGGGGCCCACATACGGAAACTTGTCCCACATAGTCGAAACTTGTCGTGCAGTAATATCCAATTTCATGGACAGAGTTGATGCGTGCCAGCGCAGTAGAGGAGGACACATGCATGACATCATTTTTCATACATGACATCGGAAGGTAAGATGAACTTGTTGATGTATTTATTTTCAGTTTTTCAATAAAATAAATCTCTTAATTTGATATATCAAAACCGGCGCTCTTTTTGAATCACCCTATAGATAGGGTAAGCATAATCAGCTAAAATTCAAGGGGGGCTGCGCTCTCATGGTAAAAATGGTATTTCTAAGATAGTGACCTTTATTTTATGAATTAAGATTGCGGCCTTAATTTGCATTTTAGCGCAAAAGTGTACATAATGAAAGTAGTACGAAATTGAAAAAACCGCAACTTTAACTATAAGCGTTTTTTCTATAACATTTAGTTTAGCATCCATTAGTGATTTTCTATATTTTGGTCATGAATATCACTAAACAATTGGAATTTTTTAAGATTCCAACCTTAGATATGCATTTTACAACAAAAGTATATACAATCAAATTTATAGGAAAAAAAGAATCTATAACGTTTGTTTGAACCACTTTTTCCTACAGAGCCTAGTTTAGTGTCAATGAATGATATTTTTGTATTTTTAAATAACACAGAAGTTGATTTCTGTTTAGTGTTATTCACTTATGATTAAAATGAGGTTATGTTTTTCATTACTTTCATTGGAAAGAGAAAGATGAGTGAGAAACGTGATTGAAGAAGTGAAAGAAAAATGTTTTCTCATTGATTTTCTTTATATTTTTCATTGTTTGAATTTCTTTGTGTGTGTGTGTGTGTGTGTGTGTGTGTGTGTGTGTGTGTGTGTGTTAATTTGTGACCCTGTGCGATAAATAAAAACATGTAGAAGGTAATATGTGAAAAAATTAGTTTGAAAATACAGCATTTTAAATACAAATGGTAATTTGGTTTCTATAAATTTTTAATGTCAATAAGAGCATTATTGAAATTAAGAGAGACTCGTTTCCTTGCTTGTAATTAATTATCTAACTAAAATTTTATTTTGATCTTAACAATGAACTGTATTCCATTTTAATATTATTAATGGATTTAAAATTATTATATTAACAGAATACATTTAAAAAATATCACTAAAACTTGCAGGGTTTATATTATTTTGCAATTACAACAATTTAGTTAAACCACCAGGAAATGATTATTTCAACTCCATGGTATCTAACCATATGGGTCAGGACAGGCAAAGTTTACAATATTTATTTTTTACAACCTAAAACTTACAGAATTTCATACTAACTAAAAAATTGGTGTGAAACACTCACACAACTTTCTCTTGCCAATATAAATAATTAACAATAAACCGAATATTAGTAATAAAACAATAGAAATAAACAAAAAACTAACCTCAATAAACATAACCTTATTTAAATCAAACTCAGTTTGGCTTAAAAATACGGAAAATCACTTTTTCACGCTAAACTAGGCTCTGTAGAGAAAAATGTTCTAAATAAAAGTTGCAGATCTTTTAATTTTCCATATTTTGATTATATACGTTTTTAGTATAAAATGCATACTAAGGCCGAAATGTTAAAGAAATCGATTTTTCACTAGTTTTCGTGAGAAAAAAACAGAAAATTGCTAATTACTGCTAAACTAAGCATTATACAAAAAAATGTTTAAAATAAAAGTTGTAGGTTTTTAAATTCTCTACAACTTTTATTATATGAATTTTTGCGCTAAATTGCATATTAAAACCGTAATCTTAAAAAAACTTTGTTTTTATGTGAAAACAGCCTCACCAAGAATTTCAGCGAACATAACGCCTACCCTATCTTGTAGAGAATAAAAAAATTGAGTAAACCAGGCGATTTTTAAAAAAATCGTAGGACCAGTTTTTGAGAAAATCGCAAAAAAGTGAAAAATTATACGAATAAACTACTACTTCCGGTTTTGACCGATTTTGATGAAAATGTTCGTGTCGGGTCCGGTAGTGGTATGTAACTTAAGTTTCAAGTTTCAAGTTCGTACGATGTTTCGTTCTTGAGATATTCTGTTCACACACACACAGACCAATCGCTAAAAACATGTTTTTAGGGTTCAGAGGGTCTGAAAACGTATAGATCCAGTGAAAACTCGATTCTCGATTTCGAAAAATCGACATGAAAACAATACTTTCCTTCCTATATATTCATATAGGCAAGAGAAAGTAAAAATAAAGAAGCCACCAGATAGAAAAGAAACAAATTCTTTTGCAAACAATACAAACACAGAAAATTTGTGTTCAAATAATATAATACTAATGTAGGAACAACTTCCAAATAATTGACATTTTTTAAACACCTATATAAAAATACAACAAAATAGTAATCAATAATATTAAACTAAAACTGAAAACTTAATAATATCTACAATTTGTAAAAATTTTTTATTATTACATTCACTTATGTAATAAAAACACAAAAGCAGTATTAAATTTATTATTTTCTAAAACAAAATTAGTCAAAACTATCAATAAATTATGAAAATTTAAAATTGTTTTATTATTAGTTGCAATAATGAATCTAAATTCAATTTAAATTTTTCAAACTAAAATTAACTTGTATAGAATTTGTTTTTAAAATAATGAAATAAAGAAAGCTACTAACAAACATATAAAAAAATTGTTAACTATTATTTAATTTTAAGTAAAATCAAAATCAAAATTTCAAACAAAAATAATTACACCATGAAAAACCATAATACATATTCCATAAATTAATCACAAGAATCTTTTAAAATCATTTCAAAAAAAGATGTTGACACAATCAATAAAAAACACAAGCAGAGATCAAAATGCAATTTGAATCATAAAAAATTGTGTCAGTTTTTGAAGCAACAAACAAAGTTGGTTAAAGTAAATGCAATTTAACAGCAAATATTTTTGTAATGTTTAAATCAATCATTAAAAAAATTGAATTGAATTTTTTACAATATTAAAGAAATTTTACGAAGATCAAAGCTAAAATTGTTTCTTAAATTAAAATTATATACAAACATTTCTCTGCAGATGAAAATTTAAATAATTAAGTGTTTTAGAAATAAATAATCAATATTTTTGGGAATGATTTTGTGCTAAAAATATAAAAAAGTTTATACGCATATAAGTTCTGTTTGTTTTGAACTGAAATATTTTTTTTAATCAATACACAAACTCTATTTTCAATATTTAAAAAACTGGTGTAAAAAGGAAAAAGAATGAAATATTGAGAGAAATAAACTTTGCTACACAAATAAAAAATACTACCAAAAACAATTAGAAGAGAACTTATTAAAAAAATATATATAAGTACCTAAAGTTCATAAAAAATACAAAAGTTAGAACTTAGATTTTAATAAAAACAAAACATACAAAAACTTGAGATAAGAACATCTACCTAACTTGGGTAAATAAAGATTTTTCTTTATTTTAGCTACAGCACCAGTTCCCAAATTAAATAATATGATTTGAATGAAAATGGAGACAACAAATGTCCAGTGTAATTTGGTTCTATATTTTAGTCTTACTACAGTTACAAAGAACAAAAAATTTTATCCTTTTTAAAGTAACAGAAAAAAGTGGTAGGCACAGTTCACTTATGTATTTTTTTAAAATATTTCCATGTTTAAAAAATTTACCTTGCACCATAAGATTAAGTCACAAAAAAAATTTTTAAATACAATGCGAGATGAATATGTAAAGATGAATGCCGTACCAAGAATATTCAAACATAAAAAACCAAAATTTTACACTATACATAAATATATGGGCAAAAGTCATTCATGCACTGTGAGTTTAAGAAATCTTCATTCCCGACCTTTTACAAAGCGAAGCAAACATGAGGAAAAGAAAACCAAATAAAATGATTCTTAAAATTAAAAAAATAGTACCACACCAATTTTTTTTATAAATATTTACAACGCAATAAAATAATTCCAAACTTATAAACAAAAACAACATTGAAATAAAAAAATCCCTGATAAGCATTTTTTTAAATTAAGTGAAGCCCAAAAAATTAAATCCCTCATAAAAATGAATGATCTACCGACATTATTTTAGATCACACATAATTCCCAATAAATCTTTTCCTCAGTTTACCATTTATACATTTCCTGATAAACAATTTTGAAAATTTTTTTAATAGTATTTACAATTCATAAACGATCGTTACACTAGAAGTAGCTAATTTAAACTGTAAAAAATTATTGAAATTTAAAAAATGTATTAAGTTTTACTGACTGGTTGGTCGTTAGTGACTTGAGTAAGTTTTTACAAGTAATAAATTTTAAGACTGCAGATTGAAATTGAACCTGGGTCCTTCATTTTACAGTTTATCGTATATTAATCACGGTGTCATGAAGATGTAGCATCATTTTAATCATATTTTTTTTTAAGTAAATTTTAATCTGCAGAGAAGTATTACAGGAATATACTGAACATTTAACTACACGATTTCAAACTTCCTATTTGTAGAGTTCAAAAAACTGGAATCATCGAATTAATACACCTAATTTACAAAAATATTTCGTTAGGTTTTAAAAACGTTGGATAACATATTTCGACGTTTAACACATCTATTATGGTTTAGAACATCTAGCTTTGTGCTCTTATTATCAATTCTGTTTTCTTTTTTGTTATATTATCAGCAATGAAGGCTGGTACACTTTTGTGTTCCTCCTATCGTGAGAAAACTATTTTAATAACATTTTTTAAGCTTTGTATGTTAAGTTTCCTTTTGCGACTCTCCAGTCGTATTCTACATTTATTTAAAAAGTGCTACATAAATTTTGGTAACTACAATTAATCTGTAATTCTACATTTTTTCAATATAACATTAATACAGGCACACAATTGTTTAATAAAAAAATTATGAAGATTAAAATTTAACAGTTAACGTGTAGTTATAGGCAATCCACTGAGTAAAACTAGTAACAGAAAAAAATAAAACTTTGATGATATTCTACTTATAACTATGCTAAACTTAAATTTGAGTCCTTATTGTTTTGTAACAATTCTGTATCCATATTGTAAATTTATAATCAAAATATAAATTATATTCTTCAAACCACCAGTAATACAGTAAAAATTTACCAATTATAGCAGTTTCGTGAATAAAATGCATATCTTCAGTAATTTTCACACGACTTAAAATTTGAAAACATCCAACTTCCACGCGGTAGATAAGGAACATTCATTACCATAGTGAAAGCAGAATGATTTTAAATAGTATCAAAAATTACTGAAGATGTGCATTTTATACAAAAAAGCGCTAAAACTGGTAAGTGTTTACTATACACAGTATTACTGGTTGTATGAAGAATATAATATATTTTTATTATCAATATAATATGACTGTTGAAAATACCTGTACACTGTAAATTTAATCTTAAAAAAATGTAAAAATAAACATAAATTACAATTATCAAAATTCATACAAAATATAGTAGAAAATTACTAGAGAGTCACAAAAAGAAATGATAAATGCACAAAGCTTACGAAATATACTGTTAAAATACATTTGTCACAAATGTGGGACACACAAGTGAATCTACCTTCCTTGCGGATAGAACATAGCAGACAACAGAATGGAGAACACGAGGAAAGTATATATTGTGCTCCGCGTTTCTTTCTGAACATGTTAAATTGGGATACCTACATTACACCCAATTAAATTTTTAATAAAATACAAAAACATTCTTAAAATTATAACCTTTTAATCATGCTCGTTAACGAATAATGTTAAGAATGTATTAGTTTTGAATAAATAAATAAATAAATAAATATATTATATACAAATTAGAATAATTATCTAGGTACATACACAATACATAAAAAATAAAATAGGTATTAATAACAGAGGTTAAAATTAAAATTAATTAATTAAAAGAAACAGTGAATGAAAATACCTGATTCCAAGTTGAAAGCATGTGTAGGTAGTGAAGTTCCATACTCCCTCCCTCTAGAAGCTGTTCAAGAACATAAATACCCCCACCAGACCAGACCATAAAATATTAAATATGCTCAATTACTGAACCCGACCATTAATAATCATCATTATCATCATCATCATCATCATCATCATTGTCAATGTCATCGGGGTACCATGCATACCTGTGAGTGGGATTTGAGGGCAGCTCATTGTATCTACACTAACATCATCATCATCATCATCATCATACCATGTACAACACACCATTTGCTCGGGTCATTCGTACCAAAAATCATTTTAAAAATAAAAGTACAAAAACAACAACATAAATAAACTTACCTTGATCGAGAAATAATTTAGCGATAAAAACTACAATGAAATTAAATTTACACCGATTTCAGTTTTTAATGAGGAAATTACTATCTGTGAAAATTAGGTGGCAAAAGTGTATAAATAGACTTATTTCAGCCATATTTAGTTAACTGAAGACAACTAAATAATACACAACTCTGCTAATGGAAAACAGAACCTGTTCAGATAACGCGAAAAAAATGCGCATAACAATAAATAATCCACAAAATGATGTAATATAAAACTATGAGCGACTTATTTCACATTCAGAACCAGCAAAAGTACTGGAAATAACACAATGTATATAGAACAGCACAAAAATGCTACAAACACAAACATCAAATTTCTGAAATATTCCGTCATCATCAACGCTTTCAGCATTATGACAGCAAACTATTAGTGATGTTACACATGCAGACAGTAGTAAAAATATATAATGTCTTGTAATTGCTAATGAACTAAACAAAATTTTACCCGTAAGCAATTTATATTATTGTATTAAGAACTTGATTATGTTCATTCTCTATTCTCAACTACACTGTTTATCATTTTTTAAATGTACAAGTAATTTTTATGTTGTCATAAAAAAAATTTTAATTATAATAATAAGTTTTAATTTTAAAATGCATTTTATAAGTAAAAAGTATATTAAAATTATTAGCGATCCATTCGAATTACACAAAATTTTAGATTAGAGGGATTATTATTGTGCATACAAACTGAAAAGAAAATAATTCTCTCATCGGTGGCCAATGAAAGGCTTAAGGAAATCGTCAGGTGCAACCACCCGATCTGTCTAAAAAGAAAAGTTTATAATTAATATCTGATGCCAGTTATGACCTACAGAGCTGAAACATTAACTGGACAAACTCCTCTCGTACGATCATCCGCAATGAATGGAGGTTGCTACAGAAGATTAAGCTATAGATTCCAAGATGGAGAAAGGATGGCTCAGAAAAGAGTGGATCGATGGTGTTATATAAGCTTTGGAGAAAAGGGGTCTACAGGATGAAGTTCTATTCAATAGGAATGAATGGAGTTTTAGGTTGTGGTAAATGGCAGTGCTGTCTAACAACTGCTATTAAATGGAGTACTTTAATAATTGGTAGGAATTTTTAAAATTGTCATCCATCATTTACCTTTGTTTGTCCAACAAACCCTGATGTCAGAAACTACAAAAGATAGTAACAAACAGTTTTCGGATTCGAAATCTACACAAAAATTAGGGGCCTGGATTGAATTTGAAATTCTAGTTCTGACTGCACAAGTGGCCCAAAACCAGAAGTTAAGAAACCTAAGTCGGAATTTGGAAACAAAAATAGCGTCATTCAATTCCTCTTAAAAAGTAAATAAAGAAATCAATGGGTTTGCAGTTCCGGTTTCAACCAGAAGTGGCCCAAAACCGGAAGTCAAGAAATCAATGGGTTTGAAGTTCCGGTTTCAACCAGAAGTCAAGAAACCAAAGTTGGAATTTGGAAACAAAAATAGTGTCATTCAATTCCTTTTAAAGAGTAAATAAATAAATAAATGGGTTTAAAGTTGTGGTTTCAACCAGAAGTCAAGAAATCAAAGTCGGAATTTGGAAACAAAAATAGTGTCATTCAATTCCTCTTAAAGAGTAAATAAAGAAATCAATGGGTTTGAAGTTCCGGTTTCAACCAGAAGTCAAGAAACCAAAGTCGGAATTTGGAAACAAAAATAGTGTCAATCAATTCCTCTTAAAGAGTAAATAAAGAAATCAATGGGTTTGAAGTTCCGGTTTCAACCAGAAGTCAAGAAATCAAAGTCAGAATTTGGAAACAAATAGTTTCATTCAATTCCTCTAAAAGAGTAAATAAAGAAATCAATGGGTTTGAAGTTCCAGTTTCAACCAGAAGTCAAGAAATCAAAGTCGGAATTTGGAAACAAAAACAGTGTCATTTAATTCCTCTAAGAGAGTAGATACAGAAATCATTGGGTTTGAAGTTTCAGTTTTGACTGGAAGTGGCCCAAACTGGAAGTCAAGAGATCAAAGTCAGAATTTGGAATAAAAAAAATGTCATTAGATTCCTATTAAGAATTGATATAGAAATCACTAATAGTTTTTGCCATATAGGTAAGCCTTTTTAAAAATTTCCACCAGCCATGAAAAATGTCGCCTCATGAAAGAGACTTTTTACTGTATGCTTTAGATTCTCATTCTTGATTTATAGTAGTGGAAGGAATAATGACTCGGCACATTTTCGTTTCTGAAAAATCTACCTTTTATTATTATTTTCGTAAATCATAAATAGTTATCCTAATGTGATTTTGGTTGCTTGGTGACAAATTATTATCAGAGTGCCCTGAAGACTTCACATTATCATCACAAAAAACAAAAAACCTAGAAGGTCTTCTACTTGGTCTATGGGCATATCATTTAGTACAAACCCCTCAAGGGTTACAAAACTAAAAGATTTAAAATAACATCACCAATTACCAGAAATAAAAAAAAACAATCATTCAACCGTTCAAAATCAGTTATATAAAACACACATACACACACATATGCAAATTAACAATTTTTCAGATGAATAATAAATTAAGAAGCTGCCCTCACAAAATCCCAAGCTACAGAAAATTCTTCATGATTAGTTTCATTGACTACCTGCGACAATTCCCGGACAAGAAGCTGTTTTAACAGAATACAAAGCAATGAAAATATACAAAACCACAACAAATATAACATACGGTAAAAGGTAAGTTATGTAGAATAATAATTATAAATTATTTGCTACAATAAATGTAAATTTACCAGTATCAACATGCCCTGTCAAAGTACAAATATTTTATAAATGACATATTACACCATTTTTTGTTTTTAAGGTTGTATCAATTACTTGGTGATTAGTAATTAGAATGAGTCATTTTACCATACAGGTGAATTTCAACTTGTAATAATTTGAGGGACCCTAGCCAGAAATCAAATGACACTTTCCACTTAGAAGTTCAGTACTTTTATTATAAAAGTAAAAATTTGTTGTTTGTTTTGATTTTTATAATAATAATTTTTGAATAATGTTTATAAAAATATAAAATGTAATTAAACCAAAAATAATAACCCTCAATTTTTAAGATAATTATTTCAAAATCTGAAAAATGTTTTTATTTTGCACACTACACAAACTGTATCATAAAACTAAAAAGAATACATAATACTTAATAATAAAAAAAAAATACTTTACCTACCAAAAAATATTAAATTTTGAAAAGAAATTAATTACAATTTATTACCAAAGTATTTTATTAGCTTGCAGCCAAGCAAAACCTGTAGTTAAGTTAATTTTCTTTTTACTCTCTTTTGTTAACACAATTTTCTATGTATTAATGAAAATGTAATAAAAATTGAAAAATAAAGAGAAGAAAAGTTTAAATTGGGAAGACCTAATTATCTTACAATGCACATGTCTGATAAACAGTCACTTCCAGCTAATAAAAAACTTGGAAACTAGCAACTGATCTGAAACAAGAGTGGACATATGCAGGTGAATGTTAGATCTCTAATAATAAAAAATATTTGATCAAAAAATAAATAGACACATTTTTTATAAAACCTTTGAGAAGATGTAAGATATAAATTAGAGGAAAAAGAGACTACCATTCTATGGGCACTTGAAAAATTAATCATGAAAGACTTCAAAATTTTTTTTTTATTTTCCTGACATCCAAAACCATAAATGACTTTAACGTCTAAAGTTTTAAAAAAAAATCTGGTGTGAAACACTCACACAACTTTCTCTTGCCAATGCAAATAATTAATAATAAACCTAACATTATTAATAAAATATTAGAAATAAACAAAAACTAACCTCAAAAACATAACCTAATTTTAATCATGAGTGAATGACGCAAAATGACAATCGAAGTCAGTTTGGCTTAAAAATACGGAAAATCACGCTTTCACGCTAAACTAGGCTCTGTAGAGAAAAATGCTCTAAACAAAAGTTGTAGATCTTTTAATTTTCTATAACTTTTATTATATACACTTTTGTCGTAAAATGCATACTAAGGCCGAAATGTTAAAAAAATCGATTTTTCTCACGTTTTCGTGAGAAAAAAAACAGAAAATCGCAAATTACCGCTAAAGTAAGCGTTATAAAAAAAAATGTTTGAAATAAAAGTTGTAGGTTTTTAAATTCTCTACAACTTTTATTATATAAGTTTTTGCGCTAAAATTTATATTAAAGCCGTAATCTTAAAAAAACAACGTTTTTACGTGAAAACAGCCTCACCGAGAATTTCAGCAAACATGGCGCCTACCCTATCTTGTAGAGAATAAAAAATTGAGTAAAATAGGCGATTTTAAAAAAAATCGTAGGACCAGTTTTTGAGAAAATCGCAAAAAACTGAAAAATTATACGAATAAACTACTACTTCCGGTTGACCGATTTTGATGAAAATGTTCGTGTCGCGTCCGGTAGTGGTATGTAACTTAAGTTTCAAGTTTCAAGTTCGTACGATGTTCCGTTCTTGAGATATTCTGTTCACACACACACACACACACACAGACACACACACACACACACACACACACACAGACACACACACAGACCAATCGCTAAAAACATGTTTTTTGGGTTCAGGGGGTCTGAAAACGTATAGATCCGGTGAAAACTCGATTTCGAAAAATCGACATGAAAACAATACTTTCCTTCCTATATATTCATATAGGCAAGAGAAAGTAATAAATACGTATTGGGAATGAATATTAAGAAAATTGGATGTTTTCATGATAATAAAATAACTGAATGCCTGAAAGATAAATGTAAAAGAAGATACAGCCAAAAAACTAAACCATCGACAGTAAAGTTATTTTACATTGGCCTCAGTAAATCTGAAAGAAACAAGCAAGTTAATTCTTGACTTACCTACATGAATTGAATATCAACAAATGCCCAATAAAACTTATAGAGTAGAGGTTTCCAAACTGTGTGCCGCGGCACACTGGTGTGCCACGAGGCCGGCCAAGTGAGCCGCGGAACTCAAGGAAAATAAATTAAATTAAATTTAAACGGTCCAACAAAATAATGCCTAGCCGATGACTATCAGTAAGTATGTATAAGTATGATATAAGTATGTTTATATCAACTACGTAAGTTTAATCAATGGCATAAAGTAATAGGTGTGCCGTGGCTATTGGCCGTTTTTTTTGTAGTGTGCTGCAAGAAAAAAAAAGTTTTGGAAACACTGTTATAGAGGAAACACACTAATAAAAAAATTACTGATAACTTTTTTAGCTTTACAATTACAGTATGTAGTGTGTATAATATAAAATTAGCAACCAATGTTAATTATGTAATAAATAAATGTATACGAAGAAAAATGCAGTAATATGTCAAAATGAATTTTGTTACTTTGCCATTAATTATTACTATTATTAATATTACTTACCAGAAGTCCATCATACATAATATTAAAAACACTACTACACAAAATATTATGCTAATTCCAAATAACCTTATTAATTTTACGGATAGTCTAAGAAGTGGTGTTTGTGTTTAAGAAGTATATAATACACAGTGTTCTAGTACAAAGTCTAAATACATAGTGTATGCAAATGGGAATTGAACCTTGGGCCGTTGATTTAGTATCTAAATGTAATACCAAGTACAAGTCAATTTAAATATTGTTTATGAAAATTGTATTTTTACACATATTTTTTCCCGCAATTCAATCTCACAGAAGAAGATTGTATATGTTAACTGGTCATTTTCATGTGGAGCATAATTTTTTTTAAACAAATATAATTAGAAATGCAATCACTAAATACTTTTTGTTAAGGTCAAAAAAAAAAATAAGTATATGTAAAGTTAAGATTTTTATATTCCATTTAAATTTTCTGAATGAGCATTAGTTATTCTTTTAAAATGCATTTCAATTAACTTGAATTTAAAATGGAAAATGTTGTTTGTACACCTTCCATTTTATTTTATGCATCATTAAAATGATGTGCGATTTTAAATGACTGAAAATGCATTTTAATGCATAAAAGCTGTTGAAATTTAAGTGTAACAAAACTAAATCAAGAAGTGTAGAAACTTTAAAAAAAACTACATCCTATTTGTTTATGAATACTTCAACAAAAATCTTAACTTTACAAAAATTAAACAAAAAAATCTTGATTTAATTAAATATTAGGGTGTACATCTGGAACTTACTGACAAATTTTATAATTTTTCAAAAAAATTAAGGTTTCATTAAATTTTCATAATTATTTAAATTACTTTTTAATGTATTAAAGCCTTATGGTGAGTTCCAGAAATAAATAAAGCCTGAACCTTGGAGGTGAACAGGTTGTGAGAGTCATACAGTATCTCCAGAGTGGAGGAGTGAGAACATAGTGTGGTAGATCAGTTCTCAGGATGTCGTGGTTAACAGAATGGAGACTTTGGAGTGCTGTGGGGATGTCGAAGGAATGGTAGTGGACAAATGAAACTAAAGGGTAATCCATCCTAAAAATAGGAGGAGTCGTGCTCGGAAAAAAATACATTCAGGGAATCCAAGATGCTGGACTGTAAAATGCAGGAACTGGAGAAATCTGTAAGCCTCTCACAAAAGAGTAAAAAAAAAACAAACAATAAAGAATAATTATACAACTTTTCATGGTTTTATAGGGGCAATGTTTCATTCATTTAAAACATATAACTCATTTTTTATTGAACTTCATGTTGTACCTTTTAAAAGATACAATTACCTCTGATATTTCAAAAAAAATGTAGGTAAAATCAGTACATACCTACCAAGGATAAAGATCTATATCAAACAGTGTAAATATTTCAACAAACCAGTAGTAAGTTTTAATCAAGTAGAAAAAATCCTAGGATAATGAGGTAAAATGGAAAAATTAATCCATCACAAGAATCAGAGATACAGCACATAGAATACGCAAAAAGACATAATATAATAATTCCAAGATTATTGTAGGGTAAAGTAGTTTTTCAAGATATTTTTTTAGGCGTACCTTGAAGTTAATTAAACATGATAATTTCAATTTAAAAATTATCAAACCTATATAACATTTTTTGAATTTTTAAAACTCAAAACAAAATTGAAAATGCCGAAAGATAAAATATCCCATTCTTATTTTATAGAGGTACTCTTTTTTTTCGAGGTTTTGTATTCTGTATTAACGGTTGGTATTTTTCATAAACATATTAGTTTATTAATAAGCGAAAAATTTGCTTTACATAATATTGATGATGATAAAATTTGTGGTAATTTTGTTAATTGTGATGCCTTTTTTATTTTGTTTTTTAAGTTATTTTTAATAAAACTTTCACTAAAACAAAAATATAAAATCGCTTAAATTACTTCTAATATTTTTCAAATAATAATTTCTTCAGTGTTAAAAGATTACCACTTTGACAATGAACAAACAGTAATATAAAAAAGTATAAATGTAAAATTCAAAATTTTTTAAGTTTTAAAGTTCTGTAACATTTACAAAGCGAATACGACTACAGTCGACTCCTAAAAGAGCTAAAGGTTGTCTTGCGAGAATGTAATTTCTTTAGATTAATATAAAAATGAAAATTAATTTATAAAAAACAATTATTAATTTTATTGCCATGAAATAAATAGAAATTACTAGTGACTTTTGATACACAAATGCAGATTCATAAAATATCAAAAGAAAAATGTCAGATGTATATTTTCATGTAACATTACCCAAAACATTACCTATTTCAGAGCAAATTCTACTGGTAATAGCAGGATTTTGTAAAAATATCCCATTTGGTGAATCTTCTGTACTGTAATAACAAGCTGGTAAATCAACCCTCCTCTCACCTACGCATAAGCTAAGGCAAAAAATACAGTAGTAGTTTCAAAAACCCTTAATGTTTAGATACAGTTTTAGACTGATATTGTGATGAAAAACATAGGAGAAGTTCTTGAAAGAACGAGTTAAAGACAAAAATTTTTCATCATTTTTGTCATCATATATGACATGATATTCAATCATGTAGATGACACAGAATGCTCTATCTCTACAGTTAAATGAAATTTCATTGGATATGGGTAACAGAACTGTATACAGCCTAATTTTGTTTAGTAATACAAACTACATAATACCTATAGATATCTGGGCACATGGATTAAACAGACAGGAGACCAAACAGATAAAATAAGAAAAAGGATAGACATTGCGAGATTGTCATTTATGTCGCTAAGGAATTGCTATGTAGTCGGGATTTTGGTGTTGAGCTCAGAATAAATGATGCAATGTTATGTCTACTCTGTTCCGTTGTATGGGATGGATGCTCAAGAAGATCCATTTAGAGAAGATAAAGGCCTTTGAGAAGTGATGCTGCCGCAGGATATGGCATATTCCATGAACAGACGGAACAACAAATGGAGATGTGCTTGATAATATTGGCAAAGAATATGAGTTGGTTGGGACAGTGAAGAAAAGAAAATCTCAATATCCTGGACATGTGATTAGAGGTACTAAATATCACATATTACAATCACATTAATAATCATGTAGCAGAAAATCAAGGGCAAGTATAGTTGGGAGGAACTGGCTTGTTTGCTAGTGCGGGATGAAGTGCAAGGGGGCCTGGTACTACAGTAGTTATTCAAAATGGTTTATGACTAATACTTTTAGAAGAACGCGTACTAATGGTATTATTACTACTGCTAGGTTATAGGAGAAGGGAAATCATACAAAAAATCCTCTCCAACCAAATTCCTTACGCTAGCAATCAAGTGAGCTCCCATCTATAGACCGTTCAGAGAAGTCGAGCATCTTGGTTGAAGAACCTGAGAGACTGGTTTGATTGCAGTAATATGAAACTGTTCCGTAAAGCAGCAAATAAAATCCGCATAATGATGATGAATTCCGACCTCTGATAGGAGTAGGACTTTAAGAAGAAGAATGGATGAAGCTGTTAAAATCACCATCTTCCACCAGAATACAATATAATCTCATTAATAAAATCTTTTTAGAACAATAACAGTTAACTGTGGCAAGAAACGCTAATAAAAAAATTTATTCTAATCTATATCGTAATCTAAAAATTTAGGAGCCAACTGTAATTTTCCATAATAAATTAAAATAGTTGTTTCCACATCCCTGCAATTAACAGAATTCAACTGAAGAAAAATGTAAACTTTTACAAAAAAAAACAACTACAAAATTTAATCAAACAAAATAAAAAGGCAAACCAAAAACCAAGTGAAAAACCTGAATGGTTTCATTACCGTGGTAGAGATAAACCATTATTTACCACTATGCTTGTTTAATTTGTGTTTTCCTAAAAAACCCATAAGATGCTGAAGAACTATTTTCCATTCAAAGTATAAATAAAAAACGAATAGAAAAAAGTTACCAAAATACTGAAATTTCAGCAATTTTTTATAATTTTTAAGAAATTTTATTAGAAAACATGAGATATACAAAAATACAAAAAACAGTTCTTCAACAGGATTCTTAAACTGAAAATATACCAAAACCAAAATAAATATATATTATTTATTTAGGCTACCATACCAAAATAATGAAGAGTTGTCTTTTACTTAAGTTATGACACAAAATCAACAATGAACAAAAATGTACAAGTTGTTAAGTAATAATTTTAAATACAATTTTCCGAAAAAAATACTGAAAATTTATTTAATGTTTCCGAACACAATAGAATAAAAATATGATTTAATTTTGATTATCCAACTCGATACTTTCATTAAACAAATTTACTGGAAAATTTTAATTGTATGTTCTGATTTTAATAAGATTACGATTATCAAACACTAACTTTGATTCTAAGTATCTTTATAATGAGTGCAAAAAAATTACATCCAAAATTTTTAATTAAAAAGTTTTACTTCCGAAATTAATGCAGAATATATGAGCTACCATACTGGTTTTTTATAAATATTTATTTAAAGATAGATAAACTGCTTTGGTTATTAGTGGCTTATATGGTACAGAATTGGTAGGTTTAATGAGTAATAACTTCAGTACGTAGCTGGGAGTCAAACCTAACATCATCTGTTTTTTAGTGTGCAGCAAATTCTAGCATTCTAACCACTGGGATATGGAGGTGGCCATAAATTTAAATTTATATTCAAAGAAAACATCTATAGCAGTTCTATAATAACTACTAGATATTTTAACAGTGGAACAAAATTAAATAATTTTTAGTCTTATCAAAAATGTCCATTATTAATTATAATATGGAATATAATTAAACAGTACTTACAGGAATAATGCACAAGTAGTACAAATTTACTACAACAGTCCAGGAATTTAAATTAAAACAAATGCCAGTAATACATGGACAACAATACCATCAAAATCTACAGTATTTTTTAAAATTAAATTTCAATTAAAATAAAACATTTTCAAGTTAGTTACACTGATATAATCGTTAGTGATTGCATTGGGTTTTTAAAATTTAAATTCCTAGCTGAGAATCAAATTTGGATCTTCTGCTTCAAATTTTACTGTAGACTAATACTCGACCACTGTGCGCCAAAGGGTCAGGTATGCCCGACATCACACAGAATGTACCCCTAAAACGGTGGTTTAGCCGCCCTATACTCAGCTCACATCAGGAGAGGCATTTGGGGGTGAATTGATGCAGCCATCTATAAGTGCGTGTGTTGTAGTGACATACATCATTTCAAGATAGTGGGCACTACAATCTCAGTAGCGATACATCAAACATGGTTAAGGGAATTTCATGAATAGGACTAAGGAGTAAGGTTCTGTTCATATCTCATGAGGCTTAACCCTAAGATAAAACAAAAAATGGTGAATACGCTTCTGTTCCCATCTGTCTCATGGAAAGAAGCACCTACTTGCAAATGGGAAAGTGACATATGACACTCCTTTAGGGCAGCAGCCCTACAATCTTCGCGGTAACCCATCATCATGGCCAGAGAAATCGACATGGGTACTAAGTGGAGTGGGGTGCCCTGTATTTCATACCACTCATTTGGGTTTGACCTTTTATGAATAGTGGTAGCTACATGGTATCTAATCCATAATCCAATGCGAATGTTACATTTTCAACAATATAGGGGTTGTGGTGGTGGTAGTCTAAACATAGTGTGCACAAGGGATGATAAAATTATAACATAAATGGATTTAGAGTTTACAAAGATATTGAATGTATTTATACTTTGTTGGGAGGAATCACTAAATTTTTTTTATAAAAAACTGTTTTACCAATTTCAGCCACATTAAATAATAATAAAAGTATTTACCGCAGTTCAACAAGTTAAACATACAAAAAAATGAAACAAAAGCGCAATTAAAAATGAACACCAATGTTAAAATTCATGCTAAACTAGAACACAAGAGAAAATTTATAACCCAACCAAAGCTGTCTTACCAAACTGTGCAAAAGCGAATGAAATAAATTTTTAAAAAACTTGTAAAATATTTCAATGCATTAAATTTCTGAGAAAGAAGCCGAGCGAATGAATAAATAACATAAATTTTTTCGTAAAATTTTGTGTTTAAAAAAGTAAAAGACAACTCTTGCAAAGCAGGTGAAGATTGAGGGTGGTAAAGGTAAAACAACCTTGAAATGTAAGATAAAACCACTTTATTTTATATTACAACAACACAAACAATAATATTAGAATAACACAACCACCTTGTGATCAATGTTACATACATACGTACGAACATACACCCTCACTGATTAAAAAAAAAAAACAAAAGAAAATCTATAATGTAAAATAAATAAAAAAAATATACACGAATACGTATTTATAAGTAAACAGCATTCACACCTTCCTTAAAAAACATAACAATGTTACCCCTACCAATTACCGACATCCATTAAAAAAAAAAATATGTAAACTAAGTCAGTCGAACAAAGACAAGCAAAGAGTGGACTTGCAACTTAGCACCAGATCACCCATCTAATTAATTACAAAAAGCAAGCAATCATATTGTATTAAATAAAGAACAATCACAGATTAATTGCTCCCAAATGGCCGCCGTTGATTGCTAAAAAAATTTATACACTAACATTTCTAAAAAAAAGCAAAGAAGTTTTATCAAATTGCAACAGTAAAAAATTTTAATTAAAATAAATTTATAAAGAAAAACCATACTTCAAATAATTTGGTAATATCAAGAACACAGCATCAAAGAAAGGATATTTATATAAATATTACAAAAATATGAAAAATTAATAAAAAATTTTAAATTACCCATTAAAAAATTTTATTAATTATTAAACAACACCCACTTTATATAACAGGTTTTTTAATTTGGAAAGCATTAAAAAAAATCACTGGAACTCCTCTTTTTCAGTACCCTTACAGATATTTGTTCACAAACCAATTTATTTGTTGGTTAAACTATTCCCGTTTGTTTAATTAAGACTCTTTTAGTTTAAACCAATTTAGTTTTCTACACACCTAAATTTTTTTGTAGCTTAATTTACTTGACTTTCAACTACTTACTTAACTTGTGCAAAAAAAAGAGAAAATCATAATATTATATAATATATAAATCAATATAATATTGATATTTTATGTAAAATTTAATTGAATTTATCATTATTTTATGTTTTTTTTAATTCTGTTTAACGCAATCTTTTTAACCTATTTAACTGTAGTAATTTAACTTAGTAATTTTATAGTAGTTATAAGTGTTTGAGTGATTTAATTGTTTTGTTCTGTATAGGCCTACTCCTATGCGCAGACAGGACTCTTTGTGAAGAAGAGTTTTTGCGTATAAGTATATTTAGTTTAAAATATTGTTCATAGCTTAGTATAGTAATGAGTTGTAATTTTAATGTAGCTATATTTTACTAAATAAAATAAATAAATAAAAATAATAAATTACGCTGAAACAGTTGTTTTTAGGCTTAAATCAGATCAATAACTAAGGACTTAACATTGCAACAATCAAGTTAATTTTTGTACAACATTTTGGTCAAATGTAATCTACCATATGAACAGGACATATACATGGGACAATCGGTCAAATTCTTATTTGGAAGTGAGATTTGAGATATTTTATAAATTAAACACATATAGTTTATAGTAATTAAAGCAGAATGTTAAACATTTTATAGTACACTCATTTGAACTACAAACTTTTAAGTCATTTTAATAGATTTGAATTTTAATATTAAAAAAGTTGTAGACATTTCAAAGATAAGGATGAGTGCTTTAAATGATGAACCTGCATGTTAAAATAGGAGGAAATGATTTAAAATGACCAGGAAGGCAGTATAAGGGATGCAGAGAGAGAGATATTTTAATTAAAGAAAATTATTTCACAAGATAATGTGTCTGAAGATAGCAGTTGGACAGTACAGAAACAAGAAAGAGAGGAATTGTGCAAGAAAACTTAACAATTATTGGCAATAGTAACTAAGGTCTAGACAATTGATCTAAGTTTACGGAAAATTAGTTTAAAGACATCCGAAAGACATTCAGAAAAGTGAAATAAATCAAGAAAACCTGATGGTCCGAACCAGTTCAGACTTTTGATCATAATGAATGGAAGAAACGAGAAAAGCCTACTGTGAAAGAATATTGAGAAAATAAGCTTCAAAAAGAGCTTTGAGAAATGTCTAAGGTTATTTCATATGATCTAAAATGGCTCTAAACAAAACAAACTTACTGCTGTTAACTTTTTAACATACATCGATTAAGAAACAGTTCACTAAAAAATTTTAAATCGTAATAAAATCCCGGTTACATTTTGAATTTAAGAAATAAAATTATATATATAGGCATAATTAAGAACAAGGTTGTGTTTTAAAAGACCATACCAAGCAACAATATTTAAAACAACTGATGTATTTAAATAACTTATGAAATTAAATGAAAGATAAAAAATGTACAATTTGTTGTGAAACACAATAACAAAGCACAAGTTTAATTAAAATGTTATTTAAAATAAAATTCAATAAAAATGTTAGTAAAAGAAAATTAATCAAACAAACCCAAATAAGACAAAAAAAATTGTTATGTACTGTTGCAATTTGAAAATATTCTCTACTATACAATTAAACCATCACCATACAAAAAAAAATTGAACAAATTAGTAAAAGTATCTTAAAACCGGGCTTAAAAGCCATCTCAAAAATATAGTAGGTAATTATGAAATGGAATAAAAGGAAATAAATACACAACTCGAAAGACCTAATTATATAAAAAAAAAGATGGTAAGGAAATCACCCAAAGAATATGTACTAATAAAAGAAAAACTACTATTTTTAAAAAATTCCATAGACGAAAAATATTTCATAATTGTATTTAACCAACAAGATGATAAAAATAAATAAAAATTAACACATTAATAAACCAAACGAAATATTTAATTGTTAGTAGCATCGTTTAATTTAGACTTTTGTGCGATCGACAGACATGGTAGCATTAAAGCACAGAACTTTTGTTATTTATAGATATAATTACGAACATATTGATTCACAGATAATCTTTATAGATACATTTGCAGAGTGGAAAATATGTGCTTTTCAGAGGGCCCGGCATGCTGATAAGTGTACTTTTCCATTCAGTGAGGAAGGCAATGGTAAACCTCCTCACTCCTCGTTTTACTTAAAACCTCTACAGGTTCAAACCAGCCTTTCGGCTGATGACCTAAACAACGTGCAACCTATTTTAATCCTTGAGTAAAAATCCTGTAAACTTTCACTAAAATTTTTTATGACTGTTATATATAATTTTTCTTTTTTTTAAGATTTCATTTTCCTTAACATGTTTCAATGGATCCACCATCATCAGAGTAAATCAAAATATTAAAAATTGAAATTTATTTGTTAAAATTCTTTCTTAAGATGACATTTTTATATTTTAACAAAATTAACTTCAATTTTTATATTTTATATACCCTAATAATGGCAGATCTACTAAAACATGTTATGTTAAGGAAAATTAAATTATAGAAAAAAAGAAAAATTATAACAGCTTTAAACGGTTAATGAAAACTCATAGATTTTTAAATTATGATTACTTAATACATGTAAGAACTGTCATAGTATCATAGCACTACATAATTACACAAACAATTCATTTTTAATTTTGCCAATTAAATACTTCGCTTGGTTTTTAATTTTATTATTTTTACAACAGACTGATGAATATGAAACCATGTATGTTTATTCTAAACCGAAATGACAAAATTAAATGATGAAAAACCTCTTACAAATAATAATAAAAACTGTCAAAAATGAAATATTTTTCCATCAAGACAAAAAGTTCTAAATTGCAAGTCCCCTGTTCGCCTAAAATACAAAAAAAGTAACAACTAGACAACATATTAAATAAAATAATACATATATACAAACATACGTATTTTGAATACAATAGTATGAGTGTATATACATTAATAATAAGATATTTATGTATAAAAATAATTACACAATAGAGTACGAAACGAACAAACCCAGTGAGAGCTTTCGCTACATCCATTCCACAACCAATGAAGTAAATTGAAAAAAAAAAACAAAGCAAGACAGAATATTAAGTGAAGAAAAATATAAAAACAAGTGACAAAATCAATATTAATTACGTGAATTTAATTAAAAATTAATAACCTAATTAATTAAAGAGTACTAATAATAATGTCACATGTAAATTTATAATATATAAACATTAAATTTAAAAAAAATTCTCGTCAATAAAGAGATCTGAACGTAGATTGTAAAAATTTAAGCGATGTTTATTAGTGCATGTTACAAAAAAATTAGTACATAATGTAAAATTGTTAAAACTAATCAATAAAAGTTTTTTTTAGGATTTTAACTGTTACGTGAATGGGTTATAAATTACAGGTGAATATTTTTTTAGTGTATTTGAAAGTTACATTGAAAAAATTCAAAGACGTTAAACGACAGTGCCAAAAAATTATAAATTAAAGATTTTTAGTTACAGTGTATGTACGGAAAAACATTACATATCAAATGAAATTAATTTAAAAATGATTTGTAAAAATATATTCCTTACCATAATTAAATTCTCATGTAATTAATCAATAGATAAAAACCCAAGGATAGTTTGAAGTTTGCTAATAAGAAAATAATTACCCAAATCACATTATAAACATCGCATGATGTATCAGAGAAAAA
Organism: Catonia carolina; assembly: GCA_035578175.1. Taxonomy (NCBI): domain Eukaryota; kingdom Metazoa; phylum Arthropoda; class Insecta; order Hemiptera; family Achilidae; genus Catonia; species Catonia carolina. Next base: position 32,845,012 of record JAQMRL010000001.1, read on the forward strand.
TTGCAGAAAAAGAGTTTTGAAAATTCTACTCCTTTGAAGATTTTGGCTTTTATTGATGATTTGGTACTGCTTTCGAAATCTGAAGATGATTTACACAGCTCACTTAATATATAACTTTTTTATTTCTTTAGAAAATTATAAAGGTGATGGGTTTCAAGAGTGCTGATTATTTCAGAAATCAATTAATTTTCAATACACAACTTTAAAACATATATACTCATTTATTTACTTAGAATGTGATGTCTTTTATGCGTATTCATGAGACGCAAAGTAATAGGAAAAGTTTTAAAGAAAAATACACTCAAAGGATAAACGCTGGCTGGTAGAGTGCCACAAGTAAATTGTTTTAAAGTTTAATCACACCTTGGTTTTGCCTGGTTTAATGTAAGGTTCAGAAGAGTATGGATGTCATAAATAGATTGTTGAAAGAACATTTTCGACAGGGGTGATAAAATTCATTCAGAATACAGAGAAAGTGTTTAAATCATTTATTGCAGATGCCAGAGGATTGAACAAGGTATTGGAAGACCTTGTAAGATATTAACATGCTAACTTCTTTTGAAAAAGGCATATAACAAAGTTTAAAGTTGGAACAAGCTAGGAGGTGACCTAATCCATATCTATTATGATGACAAAAAATACTTAGAAGGAAATTAAAAATCTAATAATAACTGAGTACTCGTCAAAAATGTCAAATAATAAAAAATAAATAAACACTAAAAACTGATGTAGTCTTCACGCTGCCTTGATACAAGGGTTTAATAAATTTATTAAAGAAGTGGAAATACTCAGAATATCTATAATAAATATTAACAGATTTGTTTTGAAAAAAATTACGTTAAATTTTCAAATAAAATTTATTGTGAATGTTTTTCTTAATGCAAAATTTAACTAAATATTTTTGTATATATTATATTGGGACAATTTAAAAATACACCAAATTTAAATACAAGTTTCTATCCCAAAAATAATAATTTAAAATGACAAAAAAACTGTGAGAAACATGTCAAAAAATGAAATTAACAAAAAAAATCAATTTAAAAAATCTTACCCATCTTGTCATCATATTTTGCATTAGCAAATGAAGCTACAAGATATAGTTGAAAACACAAAAAAATATATAAATTGCTGAAAATGACGTCTAAAAACTTAAAATATTAAAAAAATTATATAAACGAATGACACGGACATCCATCCAAAAAACATGCATAAACAAGCACCAAAATTAAATTTAATATAATAAACACAATCTTAAAAACTAAAAAGAAATCCCGAACAGTGATTAATTTCAACGGAAAATTAATTTAAAAGATCGAGGACATGGTATTGTAGCGAAAGCTGAAATTAACAAAAAGAAATGTTTTGTAAGATAATTAATAGATGATGGTTATAAAAAATTAAATGTAACATAATAAACCCAACACTTCTATACATAAAACAGTAAGTACATTAACATGTATAAATTTTGTATGATTAAATTGCTTTCATATTTTGATTCACTTACTATAAAAGATTCAAGAGATATTATTAGTATTAATTAGAAAATATTTAAAGATATAGAATTTTTTTATTGCTTAGTGTACTGATTATATTAACCCTTTGAAAAACACCCCTATAATTAGTTTATGTTAATGTACATCAACAGCTCATTAATATAAAGAGATATGGAAGGAAGGGTTTTCATATTATTAAAATTTTCAGATCCTATAATGGGAATCAAATCGAAGAAAACTTCTGCTTTGTAGTCTAGTATATTAACCACTAAACCATAAAAAGGCATTGCTTAATTCTTTAGTAAATACAGTAAAACCCCGCTTTTCTGAATCCTCCTCAACCATAACCCAGCAAATTTTAGGATGACCAATTTTAAAATAATAAATTGTTAATAGTAACAAATGGTTACATGGAAAAGTGAAAATAAATACAGAGAAAAAAATGGTGATAATTGCATAAGAATTTAAAACAAAAACTGTTAAAAACTATTGAGGTTTCAATGAACAAACACGCAAAAAATTTGTTAGTAAATAATAATTTATGTTTAGACACTTTTAAAAATGAAATTTAAATTTAGAGGAATACTTTTGATACAAATATTTAAAAACTTTAATAAAATATTTTTAAAAAATTTTAACTTATATTTTCGTAGTGTACCGAAACAACTGGAGTTATCAGTCTACAAATTTCAACACAAAAAATTTAAAGTATTATTTCTTTCAATTTTTTTAAAATATATGACTCAAAAACATATTTTTATGTAAAAATTGCATAAACTAAATGAAAATGTGTTTAACAAAGGGTTAATGTTTGACATAAAGTACCGTGTAATAAATTGAAAAATTAGGGGTGATATTCATTCAACCCTTGCGGTTAATTGAAAATGATAATAAATCAATTAAACATTTTACTGATTCATTAAATAAATTAGTGTATTAAATAGTGCAAAAATATCTAAATCAAACTAATGTGAACTCAACTATTTTATACGTAGTAAAAATACGAATAGTAATATACAGGAGTACAGAAAGAGTTCCGCAATAAATCACGTACTTCAATATATATCCACTACAGTTAAAACAAAACTAATAAGTAATTCTACAATAAATTTTGGAATGTTGGAACATCAGAATTTGAAGAAAGAAATGGAACAAAAGGTACCACTAACAAATACTCGTATTAGTATTTATGAGTGCGGAATTTTCACAATGCGTAACTGAAAATCAAATCATAGATCTTCAATTTTATACCATAAAAATAGTCAGTGTTCATCATGATGACAACATAAGACTAACCAAACTCTGAATTGTTTGGAATAAGATTAACCACTTTATATTTTTATTTTAGTTTATTTAAAATCACATCATAAGTTCATATTGTAGGTTTGATGATTTAATAATTTCCAAACCCTAGCTGGGGAAATCAAACCCATGACCTTTAGTTTTGCAACCAAAATAATAATAACCACCATACACTGGGAAGTAACATTTTGAAATTTTAATTGTAAATATCAACTTGGAATGAATACAGAAATTAAAAAATATATAAATGATTTCATCACATTAGTTTGTCTTTTGAATACGTGAAATTATATGATAGTTAACGTAAATAATCAGTACACCATTAGATAAACTTTAAAGATAAAAGAACAAATATTAATAATAATTAAGTACATTAAAATAATAACCATAATTTATTTATCTAATCACACTTTATAACCGTGCAAATAAATATATTTCAAATAAAACAAATATATTTCAAGAGCTAAAACAATAAAAAATTGTGTAAAAACAAATTCAAACTAAATTTTCACCAAATTATAATTAAAAAATTAAAATTAAAAAAAAAACATTATGCAAAAAATTCATTAAATGGGGAAATCATTTGGAAATTTTAAATAATGTTACTTTTATACAGAAATGCATTCTCTGGCTAATTTTTCAAAACTTGTTACGAGTGAAATGTGTAACAATTATTACAAACTAAGGAACACATTATACAATTTATTTATGGAATAGCTCTTCATGATATCAAATTATAACTAAAGGTGATATATAAATAAATGGTATATTAAAATATTCATTACCATTAAATTATCACAACCAAAATTATCATAAATTTAATCAAAATATTAAAAAATAGTATATTGATTAAAAAAAGTATTCGTAACCAATTAGCTTGCCATAATAATCAAGCATGATTCAAATAACTTATTAATAATAATAAAAAAATAGATGTAACTTAAATATATACATATACAGTAAATCAAGGGAATAAATTTAAGGAAACACAAAATCAGGAAGGCGTAAATGTAATTGGAGAGGATAAACTGCACCACATAAAAGATCGTATGCCATGATTAATATTAACTTAATTGATAATGGAATATCATTAATGAAATATTAAGGAATGTATTTATACACATGTAAAATTTTAGGGAATGTAAATTTTTAAAAACTAAGATTCAAATCGTGAGGTTGTACGTTAGTAAATACGTACATAAATCAAATCTTCACATTCGTAAATAACAGCAGTCTCTACAAACATTAATTCGAAATCGTCCATCGACTTACGGAAAATATAATTCTTACAAACTTAATAATTAAAAATTAAATTAAAAAATATATATTACAAGATGTGATCGAAAAATAGTTTTTAGTTGTCATAAATGGAATGTTTGTTGATTTCATGTAATAAATTATCACTTTTTGGAAATAATTTTATGCGTAATTTCTTTTTAAATCACCTATCAAAAAAATAAAAAAAATAATTTAGGCCTGTTATATAAATGGCGACGTATGAAATAAATCTAAATTATATTTGTTATGATATAAAAAATATTTTGCAAAATTCTTTGATAAGCAATTAACAAATGAGATTGCAATAATATTCCCTATATTCATTTTATTAATAATAAATAACATATAATGAGTACACAACAGTAATCTGGAAAATAAAGTTACAAGATTTTTTTCCATGTAATCACTGTTCACTAATCATTTTGTCTACCATGGGACGAATGTTTCAATTTTTGAGTCATAAAGATCTCCTGACATTTGTTTTAGCTGGTTCTCCACTTGGATTTTTACTTTATTGTCATTGGACTAGAACTCTATTCTCAGATGTATCTTTAATTTAGTGAACAATTGATAATTACAGGTGCAAGATCTAGGCTGTGAGCAGGTTGTTTAGAACATTTCAAACAAATTAGGTCAACTTTTATTGTACAATTGGTGTGCAGACAAGCACTGTTATGAAGGAAACAGACTTGCTTTATTAGCATCCCAATGTGCTTGAAGCAGAATCTCACAATAAATTGCACTGTTGATTCTTTAACCTTTCTGTAAAAATCTGATGAGCAAATTTTGTTTTCTGTTCAAGAAAACTGTCGGCATCATTTTTAGAGAAAATTGGTGAGTTCTGAATTTTATACCGAAGAGAATGAAAATCAAGATCAAGATTTTGATTAAGTGGCGTGGCACCATTCTATAGTTGTTTTCTCTCTAGGGTATGGTAATGAACCCACGTTTTGTTTCCCATCGCCTTCAGTCTCAAAATACTTAAGAAACTAATTTGGCAAGAAACGGAATGAGGGCACTTATTTAAAAAACCTTTACAACATGAGTTGGAAAGCTTTTAATGTTCAGGACCAGTCATTCCCTTCAGTCTAGCTGGCTGATCAATACACAGCAGTGGTACCAACTTTGAAAAATATATTTCCCTGCGATAGATAAATGCTTTGTAACCTTATTTTCCTGATAACTGTCGTACAAAAAGAAAATTAATTTATATCTAAAAATTTAAAGTACCTAAGAATAATTATAGTGAATAAACCTAAAATAACTACTACTACTATTACTACTAATAATAATGCTATATTGATTATATTTCTTAAATTATGAAATTTCTTAGGAAAATGGAAATTAAAAAGAAAAACATGAATTGTCTTTGGATTCATACAGGATTAACTAACATCAAAAACTAAAAGGTGATATCGCAAGATAAATAATATAATATTAAGTACAAAGAATGAAATTTGTTATTTTCAAATTCTAAAATTAAAAGAAAAATAATAATAATAAATATAATTGGACGGTATAGAAAGTTAACAAAATATATTCAAATTTAAATTTTAAAATATTGAATATAGTTCAAATTATATCTACAACGAATAAATTATTGGAATGTATTAAATAACTAAAAAAAAAAAGAAAATTAAATAAAATTAAGTACAAAGCTGCACACGTTACTGTCTTATTAAAGTAAAAATTTTAAGCGATTTTTATAGGAAAACGAAAAAATATATACAAATTATAATAATAATAAACAGTATTATACAAAATTTATTTCTGATTGTATTACTAAATTTAATATTATTATATTAATAAAAGGGCCTATATATAAAAAGAGAAAAAAATATTATTACTATTTACAGAAGAATACTGTAGAAATCTAAAAAATAATATAACAAATTAATAAACAAATAAAACTTAATAATATATATTAAATATTCAGATAAAAATCTACAAAGGCAATTGATAAAAAAAATAATAAAATAATAAAACAAATTGACTACAGAAAAAATAAGATAAAAAACAAAAACTAATAAATAAAAATTATAACAACGTATAGCTGCTAAGATAATTTAAAAAATGTAAATAAATATTCAAATGACGGGGAAAATATGTAAAAATTCTATATTTTTTTTATAAAAACATATGGGGCTTAATGAGTTAAGTACATTATAATATATGATAAGAAAACATTTTTATACAACTTAATTTATTATTATTAATAATAATAACAAAAAAATAGGCGGATTATTTTGCGTTAAAAGGAAATAATACACAAATTCCTTCATTTATAAACACTGACAAAATGACACAAGTAAATATTTAAAACAATAATATTTTTCTAAATTAGGCCTAAGAGGGGCATTCAAAAAGTTCCAGGATTTGGCTTGCGATCGCAAACTAGCAATGTGATTGCATGCACACTCTTGTTTGAATATGTTTAAGCGCAGTGGGAGACCGCCAACATCCCGAAATGATAGCAAAAGTGAAGCAACTGACTCTAGATGATTTAGGAATGACAACAGCAGAGTTGACGAATGAAGTTGGTATCTCACAGGGATTAATTCATGACATTTTATGCGATGATTTGAAGATGAGACATGCCACTATGAAGTTTGTTCTGAGGCTGTGATCAGATGGTGTTTGCATCACGATTACGCTCCAAGCCACTCATGGCTTGCTGTGCAGAAAATGCTCGCTGAGAATAGCATTCCTGTCGTATGTCAACTACTGTACTCTCCACATCTTACTTTAAGCGACTATTGGCTGTTCCCTAATCTGAAAATGGGCCTCAAAGGGGAAACGTTTTTCAAACTTGGAGGACATCAAATCAAACGTGATGACTCAGCTTAAACAGATTTTGAAAGAAGTCTTCTACCACTGCAATCCAACAATGGCTGGATCGATAGAGCAAGTGTGTGTGTGTGTGCGTGCGTGTGCGCACGCACGCATAAGGGTCCTTTTTCAAATGCGATTACGTTAAATCATAACATTAGCATGCTGAACCACTTGAACGCCCCCGCATAATTTATATAGTAGTAATTGAAGCGCAAAGTGGATGTAGATGTTAAGTGGATATTTAGTTACGTAGAGATGACCTTTATCTTTTATATGGGTTACATACTCCTTAATTGTATCTATTGCAGTGGATAAAGGTGTTTACCCCTTTTCACCCTAGGTATAGTCAACCCTCCCCCTCTGTTTTCAAGATGTCTGCATGGTGTTTTTTAAAAACATTATCTTCCTACATATGGGCAACATTTTTAAAATTCTTTTTTTATTTTTTCAGAATTACCTTTGTACAATTTGAAATGGTACATACTTTGTTTTTGTATTGTGCATCATTAATTCATTTAATTGGTTTATTTGTAAGACAGAATATCCAGAATTTTAAAAATTTGAAATAAAACAATAACTAATAGTACGACATTTATTTCAAGAAACATATCTACTTAGAAAAAGAGCTGATTTAATTCTGATGAATACCATATATTTAGAAATTTCAGGAAAACTCTTGAAATATTTTTACAAGTTTGTACTGTATAACTGTATAACATCTGTAAATGTTCATCATATTTTTTTAACTCATTCAACAATTTGATCCATGCCATATTAATTAAGTTAATTAGGTCTGTTTTTATTGTGCCTGGAAATGGGAGGATCCAGATAAAGGGGTTCCCACTGTATGTGAAGAACTTTTAATTGCACAAAAAAATTTTCATAAAAGGGGCTCAAAATGGAATATGTAGGTACCCGCGGTGAAAACTTAAAGATTTTATTACATTTTTATCAAAACTATTTTTTTTGTAACAGCACATTCATCCACTAAGCTTATCAATACACCCGCAACAAAGGCTGCCAATAGTAAGAAAAAAACAATGAGTTATACTTTCTGGGGTTTAGAAATCTATTAGAAAATATCCTAATTTGCTAACTGGAACATTTAATGTCACTAAACTTTCTGATTTTTAAGGATTTGTTACGAGAAAAATAATGGGTTGGTAATTTTTATGAAATCTTAATTAACAAATAAAGTTTCATAATACATCCTGCAGTCTACAATAAATTCTTTTGTAAAGATACTTTAATTTTTTTACTGACCAGTTACAGCTGTTATACCATTCGATTTTAACTTTTTATTACATAACTTTATTTTCTACTGACGTGTTTTGGTAGATCCACCATCATTAGAGTACACAAATTTAAAAAAAGTGGAACTAAACCTATTAAAAATTAGTAAAAGATGTATATTCAATCATTCCTAAAAAAATTTTACGAACTACTGAAAATAAAACATCTTCTACAGGTTTTATTTATTTTTTAATGTGTATACACTAATGATGTGGATCCACCAAAACATCTGGATAAAAAATAAAATTATATAATAATTTTATAAGAGTAGTATAGCAGCTGTAACATGTCAGTAAAACAATTAAAGTATTTTCACAATAGAATTTTATAAATCTGCTCAAAAACAGGTTGAAAGTACACCAAAGCCCACAGTAAATCTATACATAAAGGTAATGAATTAACACTTGTCATTTTGATTAACTGAAATACAACATAATATTAAGAAAATTTACTAAATATTTACTAAACAAGGACAAGAAGTTTTCCTCAATTAAAAACGGAATGATAAATAAATAAAAATATGATAAAAGGGCACAGCCATCCATACATAGAATAATGGAATGCTTTAATAATTATAATCTAATTGTAGAGTAAATTTTGGAACACAGGTCCATTAAGTACAGATTTAATCATTAATTAATAAAGGAACTATTGTAAGTACACAATATGATAGGAAAATGATAAAATTTAAAAAAATTATCTCAATTCAACTAAAATTCTAAAACAAAAATATACATAATAATACGGAGATAAATTAAAATATTCATACATAGCCATATCAAATAAAAAATGATAGTAAATTTATCAAATAAACTTGCCAATCATAATAATCCAATAAATAACTATAACTTTGAAGAGAAAAAACAATGATTGGTACAAATATTGAGTATATCAGGAAAAAATCTATAATATTTCAATGAATTTTTGAAAATCCATATGAACATAGGTCCAAATATTTCACTATCAAAAATTATAGTTAATAATTATTTCTGCATTATGAAATAAAATAAATGTGTCGAAAAGAAAATTAATTTTTAATTGGATCCTGTACTACATACGAACAGCAAGTAACACCAGAGCTGATGGGAAAAATCTAAAACTGTGTCTGACATACCCAAAAAACTTTGCTTCTTATAATGGATGAAATCGTAAGATTATTTATCAATACAATTCTAGAAGAATGCAAATGAATAGAAAATAAAGATTGAAACAAATTAACGACACTTAAATAACCACATTTAAATTGACACTTGGTCATCTAATATCCAGAATTTTTCCATCAATGTAGTGTTTCTTGGACTATAAATATCATCTTTTGGTTGAATGCCTGGGTTTTCAATCTGACTCTGTTTAATGCAACCTGAATCGAGTATATTACGTTTTTGTCAGAACAGTGACGAAGTTTAATGGTTTTTAAAGATAGTTAAATTTATAAATATAACTACAATTTTAGTTTAAGTAATTAAGTTATAATCTACTTCCTAATAACATCTAAGTTGATCTAACTTAAAAAAAAAGTTTTAAAAGGTTTCATAAACACTTAGTAACTAGCTGGAAAATTATTTTGCAAAACATGTAACATAGATGTTTTCCCTTAGTGACAGTACATCTACATTATTTTTTATTTGCAACAGTTTTCCTTCAAAACTAATGAAAATCCCTTTTATATCAATTTTCAGGTCCAAAAAAAAAAAAATAAGAACTGGAAAATTTACACCAGAAATAATGTTTATAAATTGTAAACCTATGTTTATGTAAACTTTTTGGTAATTTCTACTATTGGAATACATTCTGAAAGTTTCTCAGTTTCTTTCTTAATTACTCAATATATAAACATAAAATGAAGCAAAATATTAATTACAAAGGTAAGTTTTAGGGTTTTAGTGAAAAAAATAAAGTATTAAATTCATGTACATTTTGAGCAATTTTGGCAGCGGTTTTGAACACAGAATTCTAATAACTGACTCAGTCAGTTACACAAAATAAATATTTCATTGCTTTCAAATAAAATTATTTATATTAGAAAAAAGAGATTCAGTGGTATTGCTATTGAAAAATTTGTTTAAAAAATTTTTATATGTTGAATACATTAACTTAGGTCAAAGCGTACCTAATATAATAAAAAAAAATTTAACAAATTGTTTCTTGTGAAGACGTATTATCACATATACTTTTTTATGTACATCTATTTAGATTATATTATGCGCAAATACACAACTAATGCTTGGATCACGAAATAGTTGACCAAAAAACTTAGAAATATACACAAAACGCTGATCACTTTATAAAAAAAAAATATACAAATCGCTTACAACGATGACCTTAAGTAAATATGGGTGTTAATATAAAAAAATAAAATTTAGTACTTTGATGAGATTAAGGCACTATTTGGATTATTGTTTCTTAAAAATTATCACGTATGTATTATTACAATTTATTTCCCTAAATAAAAAATTATATAATTTTTACAAGAAAATTCACTAAACATTACAATACAAAAAGCTTTTTCATTCAAAAACACATTTTATGCTTTTAGCGAATGTACTAAAATCAATATTTAGACACAAAGAATTGTCACAATTCTTGTATCTGTATTATGCATATAAAAAAATACATTCAAACGAAATAAGCTTTGCTACATCACGGTTTTTAAAAGGATTCATATAAAATGTTATTTTTAATTTTATTCCAAAAAAAAACCTAAAGAAAAATATTTATTTACATTTCATGTGCAACAATATAAAAATTGTTGAATTTTAACGTTGAATTACATGGCTGTATAAAATGCTTGTGTAGTTTGAAAAGCAGCCGCAACGGTAGGGTGATTATGATTTTGTGGTGGAAGACCACCTACAGCAGTAGGAGGCGGTGCTGCGAATACAGTGGGTGCTGTTGAAACAGCCGGGTACGGTCGTTTTACAATGGCATTCGAATTAGTATCTGTGGCATTTGGGAAAGCCTGTTCCCAAGAGCGTTTCAGATTAAGAATGGGAGGGGGTGGTGCAGCAACTGTTGGGTGGATTATCGGAACAGGAGGAAGAGCATAAGTCGGGGGTGGTATTTTCGTGGGATAATGTCCAGCAGGAGGTGGAACATTCAATAGAAAAACGGGTGCAGGTGGAGGGATCTGAGGTGTGAATATCTGGGTACCATGTGGAGGAGGAAATGTAGTCAGGTGTTTACTCGTGACAGGTGTAACGATCGAGGAAGAAATCGGAGTAGGAGCAGAAATCAATTCAGGAGGCCACTGTTGAGCAGCGGCACTATTTTGTTTAGCAACAGCTAATGTCGCCAATGCCAAAGCCTGTTGCTGTTGATGCTGCTGCTGCTGCTGTTGTTGATGTTGCTGCTGCTGCTGTTGTTGTTGTGCCGCAAAAAGATGGTTCATGAACCAGACTTCTTGTTGCAACAACTGTTGCTGTCGATTCTGAACAGCAGCTAAAACAAGAGGATCCCATTGGGGCGGTGCTGTTGTAGGTGCTACAGTTAAGCTATTAGGTGATTGTACCAACATACCGGGACTCAGTAGTGCCTTTCCGACTGGTGAAACTGTTCCGGCTGGAATCCCTCCGGTCAACACCATACTCATATCTTCCCCGGAACACTGGAACACTTCAATGTAGCGCTGTTTCTTTCCAAAGATCATGTATCGGTGATGTTTCTGTTGTGCTGCTAAAAATGCACTCGCCTCTGAATCCATCTGGATGAATGCTTCTCCTGAGGGCTGACCCTGCAACATCAAACAAACAACATTTAATATCACATACACTCTCATGAAAACATACAGGTCATTTGTTCTAGCTACCGGGTGATTTTTTAGTCCTGTTACCCAATTGTTAATGTCTGGTAATATTTTTCTAAAAAAAATAAATTTTGTTTTGTGACACTAAGTTGGTAGCCCTACTCAACCAGTATGGATATGGCAGTGTGAGTTGATTCTCCTTGAGCTGTGTAAAATTTTGTGCCATTTCCGGTCGTGCTACGAACAGAATGTCTTTTATCCTAAAACAATCTCTTGTTTAAATCTGGAGGTTGAAGCTCTAGAACTAATCGTATGTGATACAGATACAATTTCAATTTTTTAGCAGCTTTCTGAGCACTCGAACATGACAAATCAACATGCGAGGAAAGTTTTTGTAAACTTTTCCATGGAGAATTGAGCAATCTTGTTTTCACATTCTCTTAACGTCATCTGTCAAGAGTTTTGGTCGACCACTACGTTTTCTGCTGCAAACAATACCTGCCTCTAAAAATCAGTTAGTTAGCCTAGAAATTGACTAGAATAGAGTGGAGGAACACCAAAAAATTTAATTTGAAATGATTCTTTTACACTCGCATACGATTTTGTAGCAAAATATTGTTCAAGAATGAAAACCCGTTGTTCTAGGGTAAAAGACATTCTGTTCGTAACACAACCAGAAACAGCACAAAATTTTACGCAACTCAAGGAGAATCAACTCAAACTGTCGTATCTATACCGGTTGAGTAGGGCTACCAACTTTGTGTCACAAAACAAAATATCCCTTTCTTAGAAAAAAATTACCAGACATTAACAATTGGGTAACAGGACTAAAAAATCACCCTGTAGAAGCTCTCCCACCAATGCTCTGAGCCGCTGAGCTGTTCTGTTTAATGGTGGGGGAAGCACCTCGAAGGGAAGTAATCAGTCTCTCCGTAGTGCTAGCAGCGTTAACAGCCTAAGTGTACTATAAATCCTAAAAACATTGACTGTATGTTGTAATTTTATATTTTTGTTGTTCTATTCCCTTCACAAGTCTTCAACTCGTGCATTCGGTAGTAGGCCTACTGTTTTTACTCTTTTGCTGTTTGGTTTTGTTTATATTAACTTTTTGTATGTATTCATTGTTTCGTTTCTACTTTTTATTTATTTAGTTATTACACAATGGAACCTAGTTGTAGTAGTGAAAATTCGAGCACGAGTGCTAGTGTAATACGGAAAAGGCAGGTAATACAGGAAATACACGGTCAGGCTAGGGAGTATATAGTCAGTGTATACAATTTTATGAAAAAAGAAGCTGAACAAAACAGACAAAGTCTAGCGTAGTAGTTGTAACAGAGTAGTATACAGTTAGAAAGAGAGGGAATGATCATTAAGTGAGGAGACAGTACTTGCACTGTTAAAACTATCCCTACTCTACTTACTCCCCCACCCCTTACAGGCTTCTTCCAAAAACAAATGTACTATACTCCTATCAACGTAGCATCAACTTTTTAAATCGCTGTACTGCTAAAACCATTTGCAATGCACATGAAAGAACACAACATGGGTACACTTGTGATAGGCCAAATTGTAAGTACTCCTTGATGGACCTGTCACTACTCATCTTAAGTTGTTGAACAAGAAAAAACTTGTTCAAATAATAAAATAATAATAACACTACTAAATAATCACCATTTGACATTTGAGATGGTTACAATTATCATGTTTATTTCCGGAAGACATGATGTAATGAAAAAAGAAAATATTTTATTTAATTACAATCATTGTGCTTTAACAGTGTTTGTAGAACAACAAACAGTTCTACTATTCATACAAAAAACCGTTGGCCAACTGAATCAAAGATAAAAAATGGTTTCTTCTTAATTTTGGTAAAATTTAGAAGATGAATCATTACTTTATGATTGTAATAGAAGTCAACAAATTTAACATATTAAAACAATGTTTGCCTTATAATTTATTAATTTATAAAAACTTATTTTACTTAATAAGTGGTGTTATTACAAATAAATATTTTATTTTCTGATTACCTTTTATTGTTAATATTTAAATGTAATGAAAGAGGACATTTAGAGCTTTAAATAAGTCAAGAAAGGTAAATTTTGTAGTTAATTTACTACAATTGTTAAGGCACGTTATTCATGCAGTAATGTTCTCAGATTCCCGCTACCTAGTATTTCAAATTTCCTAAATAAAATAGTTCCTGTGACCTCATGCATACGTCATTCTTCCTGCCCCTACCACCGCTCTCTTACTTCCTTGTCCCCCAAAGTTGCACTTGTAATTTAGCAGTGAACGCATCAAGTCGGCGCTCTCTCGTTCTGGTCATAATGGCGCGTTATGGCATTACTTTGTGATGTATGTCAGTCGTTGGCATGCATTTCGTTCGATCTCTTCATGAGAACTCTAATTGTGTTTTTTCATTCGTGTATTGTGAATTTATAACTGTTTTAATTTACAAATTATGTTCAGTGAGTTTCAACCTATCAACCACGTGTTAGTAACATTGCGAAACTATTTCAAGGCTTTATCAAGGTAAGTGCCGATTTTTTGTTGTATTTTCTGCTATTTATTGTGCAATTCCTTTGATTTCATGTTCCTCAATTCATCCCATTGTTCATATTTCAATTCGTTCTTAACCGCCTTAAACCGCCAGTTACAACCAATCAATCGTTTAGTTGTGATTACCAACTATCTTATAAAAGTAATCTGGTTCTCCGGAAACAATCGTTTTATTTGCTATTTCCATGTTCATTTCTATCGTCCGAGCCGCATGTCTTAACATTCAAGGTATCCCTCGCACCGGATCCTTAACAACAATCATTTAAAAACAGCTAAAAATAGCCCATGATCTGGTGTCATTACTTCATAAAAAATGGTAGGCTCCAATATGTTAATCAGGTGAGAGTCATCTCCTGTGTACTTGGTGGTTTATTTTCTCTTCTTGAAAACATCATAAAAATTTTGAGCCGTGATTTTTATCATAGAGTTCTAAAATAATATCTTTACTTCATATCAGAAAGAAAATGTTATTACTGTATAAATTGTCTGTAGTATGATTATTCACGTTATTTATATTCAAAGATACTTTCTAGTTTCCAGGACATTATTAAAGTTTTATAATTGTTAGAAAAGTCTTTAATTTTATAGACAGTTTTGTCCAAGCGCAATATGAAATATAAAATATGTAAAGGTTTTCATACATGCAAACTTAGCTTTTATTGGTTCAAACAGTAAACAAAATGGTGTGTGAATTTATCTCGAGTAACTTGCCAACAGAACTTGATTATACTGACTTCTTTATAAATGTTTGTTTTTGTTTGAACCAAAGATGTTTTATTCCTCCAATGCAATTAATTGAACTTTTATGAAGTTATATTTTTAAATTTTATTTTATTTCATCTTATAACTCTATGAAGAGCAGGCAAATTTTACTTACTTGTTCCCCACCACTCTAAAATAAAAAATCAACAATAAATTAAATTTTAATGGGTTTTTGTACAAATAATATATTGGAATTGTCTGTCTTTACATTTAATTAACGTTTTTAAAAAATAAAAAGATATTAAAACCAATATAAAAAAAAAATTTACAAGCAATAAATTATTAAACTGAATTTTTAACAGCTTGTAATACAGAAATCTGTCCAAAATGTAGGCTTTATACCTATTTTTAGTTTTTAGATCTTAACATAAGTAAATAAATATTGCAACGATTGTAAAAAAAAAACTAATAAAATCATGGCAGACATTGATACTAAAATAATAAATCGACGGTAACAATTCAAATTAGGACATCTTAATACAATATTAAGATATTATTTTATCAAACATCCCATGTATGATTTTAAACAGCCATATTACAATATATTTCTAACCACCAGAATATGGTAAGATAAAACACTTACCAATGTTTATAGCGCTTTCGTGTATCTTGTACACATCTTCAGTAAATTAAAATACATTAAAATTAATGAACACACAGATTGAATATGACAATCAACTGATTAAGTTGGTAAAACTGTTTTAAATATAAGAATCGACTATTCCTTATCTTCCATGGTAGAAGTAGGAAGTTTTAAATTTTGAAGTAGAAAAATTTTAATGAATTTTAATTTACTGAAGATGTGTACAAGATACACGAAAACGCTATAAACATTGGTAAGTGTTCTATGTTACCGTATTCTGGTGGTTAGAAATATATTTCAATATTAAGATAATATAATTTTGGTTACGAGATCATATAATATTGTTTGTAGTGCACATAAAATTAAATAATTGTTAATGAGATGTACACAAAAGAAACCAAACGAAGGGAGCGACTAACCACTGTAAAAGCACAGATATTAAAAAAGGAGGACAGTAACTGTACAGATAAACATTAGTTCAAGATGTAGATACAATTCCAGGAATAAATTAGTCTACATCATACTGGAATGACTAAATATAGAGAATGGATGAGGGCCTATTTCATTCAAAATGGAGCCAACACGAGTCATCATTAGACAAGCTCTATAAGGAGAAATTAAAGCAGCGTTAAGAAGAATACAGGTCGGTAAAAATTAATGGAGTTGTCATTTAGACTAATCCATTTTAAAAACTTATAAATATTAAAACAAAGATAAGCTCAAATTCATTCCAATTAGAGGAATTCTTTCTTCCTTCCTAGAAAATGCACTGATACATCTTACAGCTGATTTATAAAATGGTTGAATTTGAGCCCCTGATTAATTGAGTTAGAACTATAAAAATGTAATTGAAAATTGAATTAAAAACGTACCTGAGCATTATAAACCATATGGACACCCTGTAGAACGATATTCTTCGCATGTTCGCCAAGAAACTCAAGAATATGTTCTACATGTGCTTCATAAGGCAGTCCTCGTAAACGAATACAGTCCTTTCTCGTACCGGACGTAATAATATGTTGAGGAAGTAATGGTACAGGAGGAGGAGGCAATGAAGGTATTACTGGAGATTGGGGTTCGTATGTCTTCGGGTCCATCGATCGGTTCAACACCTAAAATAAGAAACAAACAAAATTTTCTGATTCACAATCATCTATAAATAAAATAACAATAACAGGAACACAATATTGAAACAATTTTTATATATTTTAACAATTCTATGATAATTCATTTCACAGATATACATTTATTGGAATTCTTCTTTTAAGTCGTCTTCAATCTTCTTGATCATTACCAAATCAGACATAATTTCTTTGGTCTCGGTTAAATTAATTGGTTTACATGGTGCAAGACCATTAAATCCTTTATCAATCTATTTGATACTATATTGTACACATATATATTACCAACCAGATTTTTTCCCATATAGAGCTAATTTCAGACCAAGTGAGGTAACTTTAAAAGTCACAGGTGTTAGCAAAATTTTAGTCTTCTTTTTCTAATTGTTTCCATTAATCCTTGTATAGTTCTTCTTGACCTCGTAACCTACAAATGTCTACTATCTTTGGACCCATTATCTTGTAGAGGATCTTTCTCTCAAATTTCTCTGCTTCTCTAAGACCAACCTCCCTGGTCATTCTAAGGCACTCACTTGCGTACAGACATTGGTTTTATTACAGTATTGTAACGTCTAATCATGAATTGTCATTACAGAGCTTTCTCTGACATGAATGGTGAGTTCTCGAAGTGCACCAGCAATCTTTCTTTGTCTGGAGTTGATCGCTTCCTTTTCACTGGTAATAGATTTTGTATTATCTCCCCGAGGTACTTTTGCCAATCAGATAATGCGAAGAGAAATTCGTAATCAGTTCAGCATGAGTAGTCTTTCAATTTTAAGCATGTAGTTTGTTCGCTTGTAATAGGAGAGGGGAGGTTGTTCAAAGTATGTTCTTCAACCCTTTCAAGAACCACCAAACACTTATTTTTATAAAAAAAACCTGTTGTAAAGTTAAAAATCTGGCAAGAGAACGTAATAATAAAAAACATAACCTATGTTTAATCAGTCAAAATTATAACTCAATCTGCAATAACAGTACTGCAGCTCCTTCAATTCATCACTTTTTACTGGCTTTGGATTAAAATGATGAAATGAATCATTAAGTTAAGCATTACACAAATTATTATACAGAAAATATTCACTCACCTGTTGAACTTCAGCCGTTGTGCTCCTAAATAACTCTATATACCTTGTCCCTATCAATTCCCTATGTTTACTCAGAGCTTTTGCTGAATCGTCTTCAAGAGCGAACAACACAAATGCATCGCCAGTCGCTCGCCCATCTGGCTTTTTAACAA
The DNA here is from genome assembly GCA_035578175.1 of Catonia carolina. NCBI lineage: Eukaryota > Metazoa > Arthropoda > Insecta > Hemiptera > Achilidae > Catonia > Catonia carolina. The sequence continues at coordinate 32,863,211 of JAQMRL010000001.1, forward strand.
ATAATACACCCTCTTCACCGTCCATAACTTTGCAGTGATTTTCACCTCCACATTCAAAAAACTCAACCTGCAAAAGATAAGTTCCCATTTCAAAATACCAAAATTTAAAATCATATTAGAATACCATAAAACACAATTGAACAGTAAATTACAAAGCTTTATAATCCGAATACAAATTAAAATACTTTGATTTGAATGTTAGACGAAGCAAGCTGATTAAAATTTAAAATTAAGGTTAAAAAATTAAACTTATAAATAGAACTCCTAACTAAACAATGAATTTTAAAAACAGTGAGAGTAACAATTTTTCAAAACATGTTATATATACACAGGCTACATAAGTTTTCGTTGTAAAGTTGAAATTATTACATTTTGTATCCTAATACTTATTTCGCTTTTTTTTTAATGTTGTATCACATTACAGTGAATTGATTTTTTTTTAATAATAAGATTCTGGAACTAAACCTGACATCAATGACAATTTCGTTAATTTGAAGAAATCAAAAATTGTCCATTCACTTTTGAAAATGAATATATTAATGGAGCTTTTTTGAAATTTTAAACATAAAATACGGTATTATCATAACATTTAATTCTATAACTGGTCATCAGAAACACCATAATTTATATATTTTTGGTTATAAACAAGTGATTGTCGTGTGGAAAATAATTACAGATTCTCAACCATTAAGTTAAAGAACAAATTTTTACGTTTAATCCAGAGATATGAACATTGTCACACCCACCATAAAATCCACAAAAGAAATTGGAAAGATGCTACGATAGGGATCTTATATAAAACAGCAACAACGGTTTGCCACTGGGTGATTTCCTCAAGTTAAGACGAAAACAGGGCATTAAACACATATATCATAAATACTGGTGGTTGTATATATATGCAACTGTAATTATTAAATAAAGATAAGAAAACTGTTGGAACCTTAGAGATTCCTCAGTACCAACTTAATAAAACTCAGTACCAACGACTTAATGGCATAACATCATTTTTAAATGTTTAAGAAAAATTTGTAATTGGTAAAATTAATCATTTGTGATACACAAGTGTATTATGCCATCAGTTATCAGGTATAATAAGAGTACTGTCTTTCCCTTTTGTGCACACTTTTTTTAAAAACACAAAACTTTACAAAAATTAAAGCAAAACTTTACAGGATTCAAATCAACCTTTACGTAAGTATCCTATTCAAAAAAGCCTACCCTCTTAAAAAATAACAATTGCTTTCCTTTTTTCAAAATTTGGAAAACAGAGAGATATTCATTCATACAGTTTATTAACAGGAAAGATATCTATAACTCATAAATTCAAAAATGTCAAAATTTCTGTAAAAACTTTATTTGTATCGGAACGTTATTTCGATAGATTTTATGGTAACAATAGCAATTTATGGTACCTTGTATACCACAACTTGTGGCACTTTCCATTATTCAAACAAATCATATAAAAAGATACATGAAGTTAAAATTTTACACCTAAATTTATAAAAATATTTTTACGTTTCTACAATTTACAACAAATATTTCATACAAAAATTAAACAATTAACGATTATTCAAAAATAAATCTTTATAATGCATCCTGCAGTTTTAAATATTTCTATTTCATATAATGAATTAATACAATAATTTCACTAACCTTCTTTTTAAACTGCGTCACCTCTATTTTAATTTTACCTACACGTGTTTCGGTGGATCCACCATCATCAGAGTAAATAACATATAATTGAAACTAAAAACATTATTTATTAAAAATCTATAGAAGATGATACATCTTCAGTCACTTGTATAAAACTGATTTAAAATTAATTTATTTTAATTTATCCCTTCTCATATTTAGCTGCTGCTATCTACAGTAAATATGAGAAGGGCTAAATTAAAATAAATTAATTTTAAATCAGTTTTATACAAGTGACTGAAGATGTATCATCTTCTATAGATTTTTAATAAATAATGTTTTTAGTTTCAATTATATGTTATTTACTCTGATGATGGTGGATCCACCGAAACACGTGTAGGTAAAATTAAAATAGAGGTGACGCAGTTTAAAAAGAAGGTTAGTGAAATTATTGTATTAATTCATTATATGAAATAGAAATTAACGATTACTTAGTAATATCGAAAAGTTACATCAGTAAACAAAAAACTTACAACTTGTTTCGCTGTACAGTCATATGGCAATCCTCGCATTCTCACGATAACTTGAGCGCCACGTGTGAGGAATGCCTGCGCCTCATTATTACAACCTATCAAATTACAATACATAAATATATTATTAACATGAAAAATACAATCTTAAAGCATTTCAATTATTTCATACAAACACAACATGAAAATAATTCAGAATAAATATTAACCAATGAGATTCAATACAATAACTAAGAAACATAAAATAAATAAAAATGTTAATAAATCACAACAACAATACACATTATGTCTGTGAATACTTACAGAATGATACAAGGATATCCAAACAAGAGCTGCATGAAAAAGTTAAAAACTATAATTCAAAATGATCAGCTAAGTTTCCTTTAAATTTAAAGAAACTACAACGTAGATTTTAATATTACTGAGTTGTAATCAATAAATTAGAGTTTTTAATTAACTTTTATTGGGACATTTATTAGTTAAATAAAAAAAAATTCACGTACATTTCAATAATAAGTACATGAATAACATTTTACAGCATTCACTCAACATAAGCATTAACGTACTAATCTTTATGAGCACAACAAATATAAAACAAAACCAGAAATAAAATCTAAAAATTAACCAAAAGAAATAAAAAAGAATTACTTTATTACACTGTGATTAAAAATATGTGATTAATGCTTTCATAAATTTAAAAAAGTCGTTTCACAGGTGATACAATACAGTAAGAAAGAGTGGGAGTTGTCATTAATTACAATTGACCTGCTGATTCCAGCGATATAAAAAATAATTATGTTTCTTTTCGAAGGATTACAAAATTAAATAACTACACGTGTTAAAAACAAAAGAGGTAAATAGTAAGAGATACTAAACAGGAGTTATCTCCTCTGAATAATGTAATGAATTTCAGTATAAGGCCAGATCCTTGACGTCTGAATGAATATTGGCTAGGGCATAAACAATCAAACTTTTAAAATCGTAAGGAAGGTAATGAAAATCATTTTCCTCCTTGTTTTACTCAGAAAAACTTAACAGGACTCAAATCAACCTTTCAGCTGTTGATGTAAAAAAATAAGTTAACTTTTGCTATAAAAGACATTTTTTGCCAGCCTGATGGCATGTGGAGAATGGGAGTTGTCTATAGTCATTACAACTTACTACTACAAGGTGTTATAAAAAATATGGAGAATGTGTTTTTTTAGCAGCAACTGCTGATGCTACATCCATTTGAACAAGTTGTGAATTGTCAATAGGCTTCCAGAGCCGAAGGAGTGCAGTCGTATTTACTGTGTACATCACACATCATGTATTTTGAACAACATGTTAATGATAAGTTTTATTTTAAGTTGCAGAAAGGTGCCAAAGCTCATGAAATGTTAAAATTAGTGTACGGTGAAAATGTGGAAACTCTGAAGACTATTTACAAGCTGTATGAGCTATTTAAAAGCGGAAAAGAAGGTATTTGAAGATCAGCAATGTTTTGAGGTCCTTCGACCTCAAAAACAAACAAAAACGTGGAAAAAGTGGTAAAACTGGTTTGTTCAAATAGGTGACAGACAATTCATGAGTTTATCGAAAAACTGAACACTTCGTACGGGTCCGTGCAAAGCATTTTAACCAATAATTTTCAAATGAGTTGACAGACTGTGAAATTTGTTCCCTGTGCCAGACCTCACTTCTGATCCACAAGTTTTTGGCCAAAAAAAAGATTCCTGTTTGTTCATATCCGCCTCACTCCCCTAATTTAGCACCATGCGACTTCTGCATTTTTCCAAAAATGAAAATCATGCTGAAAGAAAGACATTTTGACACATTACTGATATTTACAGGACCATGACAAAGCAGCTGAAGGCCCTTCCAAAAGAAGCCTTCCAACTGTGGAATCAACATACGGATAAGTGCATTGCTAGCCAAAGAGAGTACTTTGAAGGAGATCAATACAAATTTGGCGTAAGCTTATTACTTTGTTCGTAATAAAATTATTCAATTGTATTTTTTTTATCACACCTCATATAGTAGAACCAACTGAATAGTAACTTTTACAGTGACTTCTTACTGTACTGCTTCACTGCCTCAACCATCCCACTGTACCATTTTTAGTTGTTGACTCCAACAACACATTTCTGGGTATGTGTGCATGAGCATGTGTCCGTTCACATAGTAGAGTGGGGATGTACATATGTTCAGCACAAAGTTTCTATAAAAATGGCTCGTTAAAGTGCAACACACTATTTATTCTACAAACATGATCGACATTCGGCAAGTTAACAGATAGAACACTCACAATGAGACAGATAAACCAGTATTTTTTCTGAGTAATGGAGGGAACAGTTCAAATGCCATACCAAATGACACCATCTGTACATGAGTTCTGTGTGCTACCTGTGACATGTTACATCTGGAGATGATCATATTAAAGGAAAAATCACAAGAAAACTATTAAGAGTAGCTAAAAGATCAATGGAACAAAACAATTTAACTTTTATTTGGGAGATAAAGAAATAAGTAAACACTTAGGAAAAAGTTCAGAAAAAATATAGCAACAACCAACCTCCAGCGACATTAATGAAATCTTCTCCGCTTGCTTTGTACACTTCGATGTACCTATTGCCGATATGATGCTTATGTCGTTTCAACGCCATATCTCTGTGTTCTTGATTAACAAATCTTACCAAAGCTTCACCGTTTCTCCTTCCTTGTAAACTCAGACAAAGTGCAACTCCACCCCTGAAATAATTACAATAACTTAATTAATATTTTAGTAAACAGTTAAAAAAAAAGTTATTTAAAGCAAAAAGAAATATAGCAGACAACATTGTACGAAGAATCCTGGTTAACTGAATCTAAACTTTCCAAAATGAAATAAATTGCACATATAATTGTGTTGCAGATACTTTATTAATTGCAAGCTGCTTCTTTTATACTGCACAGTTCCTACACTTAAATAGCGTGTTTTAATTCTTTTAAATAGCAATATCAGGAGAGGGAGAAATAAAGGTAATTGTGAGAAAGAGTAAAGTTAATGAAACTTCGAGAACTGGAAGAATTGGATATAGTAAAACACTGGAAAAAATACCAAGCAAACATTTAGGAATGTCTAGACTGTATACTTGATTTCTGGTACTAGGTACAACCTACATGTTCATTCTAAACTAAAGATAGGGCACAGGAAAGTACAGTATTAAAAGGGCCAAATAAATTTTTAAAATGCATCCTGCCAACCATTAATGTAAATTACAGTATAAATGAAATTTATCACCTTACCTTTGGTTGCCTTTTAAGTGTAAAAAATTTATGTGCATTTCGGTGGTATAGCAGCCGCGTCAGCTCGTGATCCGTGTGAGGAATTTCTGTTACGGCATGCAATGAAAGATTATACTATTCATAAAAAAAACATTTATCATAATGTTCTTGTCATTATAAAGTAACCTTTTGTTTTATTATTTCAATTTATTCTATAATATAGTAACTCTTTTACTTTTCTTTCATTGTATTTATTAATATTTAGTAATTATTTACAGTTTGAGTCAGGCAGTCCTCAGGAATTAAAATATGTACGTAGCATAGAAAATAAGGAAATTAAAAAATATATATTTCATAACATTAATTTATAGGCCTAAATATATAGTAGCAAATTATGATTATGATTTTTTTACTGAGGTAAAAAAAATCGAATGGTTAAGCCAATTCCGAGTCCTTTACGCGATTCTTCATCACAGTTTTTTATAACTGATGCAATAATTTGTCGCACTTCCGAATGAATTACCGCTTTATTTTTCCGGGAAGACATATTAAAATAAAACAAAAGATATGAAAAATACACGTTGAAATTTACCTAACACAAAACTAATAACTTTTGGCACGTTAACACGCTTTAAATTTCAAAATGAAAATCACTTTAGTGATCAAAAATCATGAATAATGATTAACACATCCGAGACGCATTAGCACAAATGTACAACTGTATATTGTGACACGTGTATCCGTTGTGAAAAGCAATAACATGTAGGCCTATAATAAATAAATACATAGACATAATAATAATATTTACATGATGACTAAATGTTTTTGTACTGCACGATAAGACAAATATATTACTCACATTCTATTAGGCCACCCGTCCCACTTCCCCAGGCGACAGAGATCATGAGCTGGCGCGCGTATAGTACCACCTCCTTCAGAGCAATATAAAATTTTGTAATATTGCTCAGAAGAACATGGTACCACCAAAATGTGCATAATTTTTTTAAACTTAAAAGGCAACCAAAGGTAAGGTGATAAATTTCATTTATACTGTAATTTATATTAAAAGATAACTAAGTAAGTAGCATTTACTAAAATTATCTTCATTATTTCAATATTAAATTTTATTCAAAACTATGACTAGATTCGAAGACCTTAATATTGGTAACCAAATTATTTCTTTAAAAAACAATGAAATATATTTCCACCAAAATTGATAACAAAAAACGGAACTCACTTTGCCACATTCAATCCACGGAAGAATTTCGCAATATCTTGATCAGATGACTGCCACGGTAGACCCCTTGCACGTACGACGCAATTGTTATCTACCTCTTCATTCTTTGAGCTACAACAAAGCAAAGAAAGAAACAGAAATTAAAACAATGAAATAACAATAAAATAAACTTACATAAACTATAGTTACATTAGTTAGTTAAATCTATAATTAAAATTAGACATTATAACGCAGCAATAAATCTAAAAGTGTTGTATGGGTTGAAATTTTATTTACCAACGAACATACATGAAAATATTAATTTATTTTTAACAACTTTGTGTTTATTATTAATCAGTTAAATAATGAAAACTATAAGCAAATATGATACCACAAAAAAATTATAAAAAGTTAAATTACATCCTCAACACAGTATATAAATTTTGGTAAAAGTATTCGACACTAAGTGCCAAGTGATAGACGGTCCAATGAAAGTAACTAGAACAAAAAATATTTTTAAAAACCAAATTGAGAAACTACAATATAAAAGAGTAAATCAAATAAAAATTGTATTTAAAAAAAATGTTTCATTGAAAATAAAAGGCAAATATAATTTATTTTTCTAAATAGTTTTCAGCTTTATAAACAAAATTTTCCAGCGAGATTGAAGGTTTTTTATGCCTGCATCGTAGAATGAAGCTGGTTGTATTACGAGCCAACTGTACATGAATCCGTCCATGCTCTCCTCATCTATAAATCGTTGCCCTACCTTACTACTGCTTCTTTAAGCGACTCAAACAAATGAAAATCGCAACACTAGGTCCAGGCTGTAGGTAGGACAATCATCAAATTGAGTCCAATGCATTTCTTCCAGTTTTGAGACCATTTGAGCATCTTAATGTCTGATCCGCAGTCAAAAGGCCAGGCACACACTTTACGAAACTTAAGGTCATTTTGTCATGATCATTTGACAGATCCCATTAATGTATTCCGACCTCTTCTGCAATTTCGGATACACTCACCCGTCGATCGTCTTCAAGAATGCCATGAACCACGCATGAATCTTTTCGTCCATAATGGTGGTCCGAAGGATGGGAATCATATTCCTGATTTTCCACTCGTTCTTGTCCATCCTTGAACTCTATGCCAAGCAAACAAACGAGTCTTGACAATGTTTGGTCCCCGAACTGGGCAGTCAATCTTTGAACAATTCAATCGCTTGAATTCCTTCACGAGCAAGAAATTTTATAATTACACATTGTGCAATAAAGTGGTGCACCTGCTGCTCTAACATCATGATCCATTGGTTGGGAGAGTGAAACGACCGGCTCTCCAAACTCCTAATGACCCAATCCCAGCATACTAGAACTGTGGGTCCAGTACTACCAACTGTAGACACTCAGAAACAAAAATCCCATTTATATTCGATTTACCCTTGTATAAAAAAGTACATAAAATAACGTAATGAAGAACTGGTGAATTTTGTAATCAATCAAGTCTAAACAATCGATTTGTAATTTATTAATCTAAGTGTAACAATTTATTGTATGTTAGTATTTTCTTATTAGATAGTGTTATAGGTCTAAAAGAAATTTATAATACCCAGATTACGAAACACCTGACATAAGTGTTACAATATTAAACCTTACTGATTTAAAAAGGGTTGCCATGAACAGCAAAAACACAGCTAATAATGGATAGAAGAAATGGAAGCTTATACTGACAGAACAAGGAAGATAAGAGCCGCAAAGAAAACTTCTTGTAATGTATGATATTAATTAACTTAAAAGTCCATAAACGATAAGAAATTTCATTTATATATAAAAGTATAATACTTTTAATAAATAAATTTTGTTACAGTCTTTAAAATAAATAATTTGCAATAATAGTCAGTAAATTATAACTGTGTCATAATAATAATAATACAATAACAGATTTTTATCAATGAGTTTAATGAAATTGTTTAACGACTAATATAACATAGCAATAGTTTAACGTTACATACTTGATAATAAACTTTACCAAGGTTATTAATTAGTTATTATTATACAATACTTTTTTTTATTTTTAAAAGGCAATTTTAGAATAAGACATCAAATAATATTGGGTTTAATAAGAAAAACCGTACAGATGAATTAAATTATTTAAAAAAAACAATTAATGGTTTATCATCTGAAATATAGGGCCAATTTTAGACCACAAAAGGTGACTTTAGATGTTTCTGGAAGCTCTTTTGTAGCCCACACCTTTTGGAGAAAAAATTTGTGTTTATTTTTTTCTAGTTGACTTTAAATTTAGAAACATCGAAAAATTAGTTTTAAAACGTAAGTTTCACTTTGATTAATAAATGCCGATGTAAGAAACTAAAAAATGAAGTCCAATCTTTTGCAGGCCATCAGAAATGTGGTGAAAATTTAACATAGTTTTATAAAAAGTAAAACTCGTCTTATGGCCGTACGCTCACTTTCACACTACAACACAACAAAAAAAGAAATTTTTTTTCTTCTGTCCGGCTTGCAAATGTGATTTTCAAAATTAATTCATTTTAAAAAACTTCACCACATTAGGGAGAATTCACGTGTATTTAATAATCCTTTCCATAGTAAGGGAAAATTGCTAATTCTTATAAACTGAAGAAAATGTTTTGAAATGTAAGTAATATTTCAAACATTATTTAATGATAATAAAAAAAAATTGCAAATGAACAATAATAAACTGTAGTGTGCCTGATAAAATTTAAAAAAAAAACAATAACAAAAAAATGTTTTATTACAATACAGAAGCATTTTTAGAAAGTTACAAGATTTGTTGTTCGTAATAAAAAAAATTCAAAATCAAATCAAACAAATACAATTTCAAATTTGAACTAACGAATAATAAGATTGAACAAGTTATTGTAAACTGTTTTTTTAGGAACAAAATTTGTATAGAAATCAGTGTCTGTATGTGAAACATAAACAAAGAAAATAATTTACTTCTGTACATAGAAAAATAAGGGGGGAAGGGGGCTTTTTGATTCAATACAATACAACTGTACGTGTTTCAACATATGTAAGAACATAGCTTTTTATAACACCTGTGTACATTGAGTAGATAAAATGGTGGCGCATTATTATATTATTCAAGATGAGTAACAAAATGTATCCTTCACTTGATGTAAACAACAACCCACAAGTGCTACAACTTCATTACTAATTAAACCACTAAAGACTGATCAAATTCTTTATATTATCAGTAATTTGTAAAAAATTTGTGTTCATTATACAGTGGAAACCCCTTTATCTGGACTCCCTTTATTTGGATCCTCCCATATCCAGACCCATAACCGCACAATAAAGAAAGACCTAAATTAACTTAATTAATATGGCATAAATCAAATTGTTGAATGAATTTAAAAAAATATGATAAACATTACTTAAATAACATAATTCTCCGGATTATTACGTTAATGTTATTAAGTTGTATAAATAAATCTACTACGTATTAAGTGGTGTTTATGTTTGTTGTGACTAACATCAGAACAAAGTTTGTGCAAATGCACGATCGCGTTATATATGCAGTAAAACCTAATACTGTACAGTACATACATATTTTTACATTCTCTTGCCTATATGAATATATAGGAAGGAAAGTATTGTTTTCATGTCGATTTTTCGAAATCGAGTTTTCACCGGATCTATACGTTTTCAGACCCCCTGAACCCAAAAAACATGTTTTTAGCGATTGGTCTGTGTGTGTGTCTGTGAACAGAATATCTCAAGAACGGAACATCGTACGAACTTGAAACTTGAAACTTAAGTTACATACCACTACCGGACGCGACACGAACATTTTCATCAAAATCGGTCAACCGGAAGTAGTAGTTATTCGTATAATTTTTCAGTTTTTTGCGATTTTCTCAAAAACTGGTCCTACGATTTTTTTTAAAATCGCCTATTTTACTCAATTTTTTATTCTCTACAAGATAGGGTAGGCGCCATGTTTGCTGAAATTCTCGGTGAGGCTGTTTTCACGTAAAAAAGTTGTTTTTTTAAGATTACGGCTTTAATATAAATTTTAGCGCAAAAACTTATATAATAAAAGTTGTAGAGAATTTAAAAACCTACAACTTCTGTTTCAAACATTTTTTTGTATGACGCTTAGTTTAGCAGTAATTAGCGATTTTCTGATTTTTTCTCACGAAAACGTGTGAAAAATCGATTTTTTTAAGATTTTGGCCTTAGTATGCATTTTACGACAAAAGTGTATATAACCAAATTATAGGAAATTTAAAGATCTACAACTTTTATTTAACGTATTTTTCTCTACAGAGCCTAGTTTAGCGTGAAATAGTGATTTTCCGTATTTTTAAGCCAGACTGAGGTTGATTTTCATTTTGAGTGTTTCACTCATGATTAAAATAAGGTTATGTTTATTGAGGTTAGTTTTTTGTTTATTTCTAATATTTTATTACTAATGTTAAATTATATTGTACATAATTTGCATTGGCAAGAGAAAGTTGTGTGAGTGTTTCACACCAGATTTTTATCTTTTTTGGCATAATGTATACTGTAGTATATTTTGTAAACAAATATATCCTACATATTATGTAAATTGTAACTGACAACTTGGCATTTTTCAATTGCGTACATCCTATTTCAGAAATTCAAACTCCTTTTTGTATTTCCCAACTGGATTTTCTCACATCCGGCTTACCGTAGGTCGCAAGTGATCCACATAAGGGGGTTTCCTCTGTACTGTATTCAAATAAAATGTGCCAACAGAGCAAGTTTCACGAATTAGCGTTGTGAATAAAAATAAAAAAGTAATCTTCATACATAATAGTATAATAATTTAAGTCAAAGCTGGGATTCAGAAGGGTTCAATTTTAGGTCCAACTTTGTTCTTGTTTAAGGCAATCACAAGTCGTCTAAGGCCACATTCATACAGAGATTAACAAGAAACGGCAAAGCAATGCAAACTGGAGTTGCTCCGAAGCAAGTTGATAATCACTAATGACGGTTTACATGACCGTTCATATCAAGTTCAGAATAATACCAACTTATCTCATTATCAGAAGACAATGTTGTTCTTGCATATATATTCAGGAAGAAGCTTGTTATCTTATTTGAATATGATTTGGAGGTACAATCGTACAAGGACGGGTACTGTTCCATGAACGATGCGAACTAAAAATTTTGATTTTCTACCTTAATTTCAGTTGCTGCATCACTCGCCAGTTGCATTGCTATCACTCCATATGAACATTACATTCAATTCTGAATGCTGCAGAAGAGCAACTCTAGTTTGTGTTGTGTTGCGTTCACTAGTTGCTCTCTGTACGTACATGGTCTAACTTAATGGGAGAATTTCAGTGTTTGCTAATGATACATAATGTAAAAGAAAATTGAGAACGGGTTGGAAATGTTTATTCATAATAACCACCTCAAATATATATACAAAATCAGTGGTATTGATTTTCTAGGATGTTGTGTTCCTTGGGAGGATTTAATGTAACTGTACAATCGAGTGTTTTAATAGAGTAAATGGAACGATTAAAAGAATGCTTACGAACAAAGTTAAATGAGATACACTGTCTGTACTTAGTTGCCTGTTCGAAATGAGGCATGGACAATGACAATTGCCCACAGGCAGAGACAGTAGAGTGTAGAGATGCAATTTTTAAGGCCTGTGGTAGATTATTCCAGACTAAATAGATGGTTGAATGCAGACAAGCAGTACCTAAAAACCTTTTCACAACTGAAATGTCAACAGCTATAGAAAATGGTGGTTAGCACACACTGAAAGGACGAGTGTGGACCAAATTAATAAGAGACGATGGAACTTGTAAAGACCAATTTTAAGAGCTGAAAGTGTAACAGGTTGTGTGCTAAACCTGACAATACGAAGAAGCAAAAGATAAAAATTGTATCATGGTCTAATTACATAAAATACCCAGTATGCTAGAATTAGTGTTGGGTAATTCTTCACTGTGTAATAAGGAAAATATTTAAAATTAAAAAAGAAATATAGGGTATATGATGGGAACAAACCTTTTAATTTTACACAGACCATTATTTAAGAAACTTCAATTGCTTACAGTTCCTCATGAAAAATCTTTAAAATTATAACACACATTAGAAACAAAATAAGTTTTTTTATAAATTCTAATTGTCTTTGATCATAACACAAGAGACAAGAGTTATTAATATGTGTTGTGAATCACAACATTAAATTATTTGAACAAAAAACTAATTATGCAGGGAGAAAATTCATTAATAATAGTAACAAGCTTTAAAAAGCTACGGTAATCTCTGTTTGTTCAAAAAAAGCTAAAAGAAATACTGGATTGATGTTATATTTTGTTGTATAAGTGAGTTCCTTTTTAAATAATACTTTTGTTTTGGAAATTAATAAATTTTTAAGTAACTGTTTTCTAAATTTTTATTCCGATACGGTATACCGTTGCTTACTGTCACAAAAAATTACTGAACATATTTAAGGTTCAAGACGTACTAATAAAAAACTACTTAAACAGTGCGGTAAATACATTAAATATATAAAAAAACTAGAAACAATTGAGAAGAAAATGAAACATAAAATTCTGATAAGGTAGCTTAATTTCATTTCGTTTAATATTAACATTTAAAAATAATAAAAAAGACTATCATTAAACTAAATTTTATAACACGAAAAGACATACAGGTAATAAAATATGAACAATACAATAGGTAATATAAAAGAGTAATAAACATAAAATGTATACAACATTTTGTTTCAATTGATTACATGCAATTACTTAAATATGTAGCTACTTCGAATAAAACAAAAACAAAAAAACATCAATAAGAATTTCAACTACCGAATGTCATTAAAAATAATAAATAATATGAAGTTGGTAATAAATAAAAATTTAATATTTTTTTAAATCAATATTTATGGATGAGACAAGCAAAGATCAGAGGTAGACAACTATGATTAAACCTGCAATTGTGTATGGCAGTAACTGTTTCAGAATGAGCTGGAATCCTGGTCTAAGAAAAGTAGAGGCGTGAGAGAAAGATTCTCCAGAAATCTCTGTTTGAGAAGGAGGATGTGAAAAAATTTGTAACTGACTCAAGGAGAGTGTGAGGGCATCAGGAAAATTGACAGCCCACGGTAGATCAGTAGTGTCTGAACTGCCAGGTAATAAAAACAGGCAGGCACATCAAAACAACAAGAAGTTTTACAAGTTTTAGAAGTTTATAAGTATACTGTGTGAAAATTAATGAAATTATTAAACAACCTAATCAACGACAATGTGTCCACTTCCAGCAGAAAGCAATAAATTTTCAGTCATCAAACTAAACACCTAACATTTTCTTAATATATGCGACTTTCTCATTTCAATAAAAGTTGATGTCTAAGGTAGTTCACTAGTTTGTTGCATCTATTTATCATTGACAACTGCAACTGTCAGCTTACAGGAGTTATGTTGACCCATCTGATGTCTGCCGTAGGCATACACAGCCTGGCCACATCATTGAAATTAACGCCCCGTTAGTTATATCTATGATATAACAGAAGATCAAAAATTTTTCTTCTATCCGCTGGAAAATTTATCTTGACTCCTCCAATGGTAACTTTTGATCAGGTGACAAGGTGAAATGAATTTGTGTTTCAGCCACGAGATGGACTTATTCTGGACTGCTTCAATAGGTTCTACAGTACAAGCCCTATTCTGATACCATATGACAAAAGTGTATTCCAAGTGACTTCTTACCAGAGCTTTCTACAACAGAGTGCAGGTGTTCATGTACTTAATATTACGAGCTACTGGATCAAAAGATACAATACAATAATCTTTACTGACCCATAAAATTTACATAGAAACAGCATAAACTCCCGTAAACTGAAGCTTTGTCACAAATTATATATAAAATTAAACAATTAATTATTAATCAAATGAGTACCATCTCTAATCACCATGTAGTACTAAACAAATACAAAACACAAAATTTCACATTGAACTAATCAATCATCAAAATACTCCTGGACATTATAGAAACCCCGTCCAAGTAAAAACGTTTTTACAAGAAAAATATCTAATATTAGATAGTAGTCGGACAATACATGTTACAAAATAGAAAATTATTGTACAAGCAAACTAGCAATTAAAAACCTATCATAAAATGAAGATAAAAATTCTACAAACACCTGTATAGAATGAATGATAAACACTTGGGGAAAAAAATTTTGTAAAAACACTACAGACCTAAGGTGCTGGATAACTAGTATAACTAAGTCAGAAAGGATATTGAGAAAACTAATAAGGAAAACTACGAAAATATAATGGAACAAACAAATTTCAAAACACTGATTACAGACATCAACGACTTCAGACTTCAATGAGAAGTGTGATTAAGGGCTTCCACGAGGAATAAAACCTAAACACCAGATGGATGAAAGAAAAGAGAAAAGCCTACAGAGATACTGAGAGTATAGGGTGCAAAAAG
The DNA here is from genome assembly GCA_035578175.1 of Catonia carolina. Lineage (NCBI taxonomy): Eukaryota > Metazoa > Arthropoda > Insecta > Hemiptera > Achilidae > Catonia > Catonia carolina. The sequence goes on from JAQMRL010000001.1 coordinate 32,878,309, forward strand.
AGATTCAGAAAAAATGTTTTGTTACTTTACACGGTCTAAATGTTATGGGGCCCTAAATAAGTAGAAATCTACAAGAGAATACAACTAAAAAAGCTGTCAACACAGATCACAAATAATAAAAGTTACTATCTCGTTTAAAAAAAAATAATAAAAAACATTTAAAAATAAAATAATGATAACAAACCTGCGTGATTTATTGACAGTAAAATTTTAACAGTAATGATAAATAAAAATAATAATTTATTTACAAATTAAATATTATCTGACAACTGATACTAACAGAAGAAACACAAATTAATGTTTCTAAACATAAAACATTTTTACAAAAAAAAATGTTTAGTAGGTATTATAGAAAAAACATATTGCTAACTAACTCCAGTAAAAATAAAAAATTAACGTACAAATTTAATTAGTCGCCTTGATGGCTTGGTTGCACAGTTCTAAACTGTATAACTAAAGGTACCTTGTTTTATGTACTCTCACACAAGATAACTAAATAATCATTTCTTAAAAAAATTAAAGAAATATTTAAAAAATTCTTGTTCCTTCCTAAATATCATGGATTAGACCGATAAATATTCCTTTACCAAAATTTTTGTACACCATGGTACTTTAATTTCTTAATGCAGAAACTAACAGCTCAATCACCATTCATTGCAAGTGATTACATACTCTCTAGGCTTGAACACCTTTAAATAAGTAGAAAGAAATGTAACATTACAGCAGCAGAAATGAAGAACAATCCGGTATCTCCGTGTTGTAGGCTAGCCACTATGCTGCGAAGGCAGCCAAAAAGAAATTGGTATTAGCTGTAATAATAAATGAAGACCTACAAAAGAGTCAAGGAAAAAAATTATATTTACATTGAATATATTTGCTTGTTTTTGTTTTTATTTAACAGTGCGCTTCATTAGATATTGCAAAGTAAATAACAAAAAAGCTGAATTAAAGTTTCGATGGTGCTACTATTCTGGTGGCTGCATCCCAAAATTCAATCTGTTTTTAAGAGTATTTATGGTGATGGGAATTGTTTATTTACATGCACAACTTAATTTCATAGATAACCTGATACAAAACATCACGTAAGACTAAGTACTGCTTGAGTACTGCCTTTAGAAATTTGTTTTTAAACCCTTATGTATTGGGCGGTTCCAAGCTCTGTGTAGTTGCGGGGTGAAGTGTACAGGTGAGATATATTGAATGAGTGACCCATGCTGGGAGAACGATTGTTGTGTTACTCTGATACAAAACATTCGTTTTCTAACTTTCCGTATTTAACATTATTTGTTTGTATTTATCACAATTATTTATTTACATGTTTTGATATAAAATGGTAAGTTTAATATTATGAATACAAAAGTTGTGAATTAAATGTTAATAACCTGGTAGGTATTTCTTAAATTAATGCGCCGGATGATAAGAATATGTTTTTAGTCTAGTTAGTACACATTACCACTACAAATGCAGCAGCTGTGAAACACTACTAATTCATCCATACACTCATTCATTCTCCCACTACTATAACAACGCACTGCATTCCTCCCAACAACACGGAGCTGGGACTCAAGCAGTAAGTTAATGTATGTGTGAAATTGGTTGTTACAAATAAATTATTATTATTATTATTATTATTATTATTATTATTATTATTATTATTATTATTATTACAATTAATTCACAGGGCTCAGCTAGAATGCTTTCATTTTGTTGGTTGCCATAACAGATCAAGATATTTTCAAAATTACAAATTTGACATAACTGCTTTCAAAAAAATAAATATTTTTTGACAAATCTCCAGGGGTAACATTGTTCAATTTGAAAATTTAATCATACAAATTGAACATATATTAACAAAATAAACTAATGGTGTAAAAACTCCTTAATTAAATATAAGATACATAATTAAATTCTTAAAATGCAACGCAATCAATAAATGACACAAAGAAAATGTTCATTAAACGTTAACATAAACAGAAAGATTGTTAAAAATTTTCATTAAAAACAACATATATGAAACCAAAAAATGAGAAAGAACCAATGCAAATTAAATAAGTAAATTTACAATGAATTAACAAAAAATATGTATAAAACAAAATCAGGTAGTAAAAAATTAAAACAAAAGACTAAGCAATTGAAAACTATTTTATAGAGTCAGCAAAGAATAATTGCTGACGTGAATCAATTTAGCATACAGTTACAAAATAACCACGTACTCAAAATCACAAACTGTATGGAGAATATTATTAGTACTATTTTATAGCTACAAAATTTATTGAAAAATCAAACGTAAAATATAATTAAATGTATAGTAGTAGTTAACCACCTTAGTTGCGGTAGACTAAAATTTGAGAAGCTTAAACTGCTAACAGTTCCCTCACTAGATTATTCAGATGATAATGTATGTTAAGCAAAATATCTTTATATTATACAATCTAAATCATAAAATGAGGAACAAAAATGATTACCATATTGCGAACTAGAGAACTTTTTTTTTTGACTACAAGATACTTTTATTTGCACCCGTATAAAATTAACAACAGCAAATTTGATAAAAAATGGATACAAATATTGACAAATTTAAGACATTGAGGAGGTCGCTGTTTATTAATAGTACTCCAACCATAATCATTAATTTAGTTCATTATTTTTTGATAATTTACTTACTTTATTTTGTTTTTCTTTATTTTAGACATCTCATGATATCCCTACTTTAGAGTCGTTTCAGTCTACATGTAGGGGAAGTTGATAAATCTGGTGTGTCTAGGTCACCGATGAGCTGGTTCAGATTATTGTGTAAATTAAATTTTTGAAAAAACAACCAACTTATGCAGTAAGCAATACATTAATAAATTTTAAAATCTTTAAAATGATGTAACCTAAATTTGTTTTAAAAGAATGCTAAAAAAAAATTATGAAGTATAATACAAGAGTACCATTCAGAATACTTTTTGTTTTAAAAATGAATGAATGCTGAGAAAATTTCTACTATTAGGAAAACACAATAAGATGGAACACATTTATTAAAGTAAGTAAATATATGGTTAGAAAACTGATAACAAAACTGTGACAAAAGATGTAATGTACCGGGTGATTTTTTAGTCCTGTTACCCAATTGTTAATGTCTGGTAATTTTTTTCTAAGAAAGGGATATTTTGTTTTGTGACACAAAGTTGGTAGCCCTACTCAACCGGTATAGATACGACAGTTTGAGTTGATTCTCCTTGAGTTGCGTAAAATTTTGTGCTGTTTCCAGTTGTGTTACAAACAGAATGTCTTTTACCCTAGAACAACGGGTTTTCATTCTTGAACAATATTTTGCTACAAAATCGTATGCGAGTGTAAAAGAATCATTTCAAATTAAATTTTTTGGTGTTCCTCCACTCTATTCTAGTCAATTTCTAGGCTAACTAACTGATTTTTAGAGGCAGGTATTGTTTGCAGCAGAAAACGTAGTGGTCGACCAACTCTCTTGACAGATGACGTTAAGAGAATGTGAAAACAAGATTGCTCAATTCTCCATGGAAAAGTTTACAAAAACTTTCCTCGCATGTTGATTTGTCATGTTCGAGTGCTCAGAAAGCTGCTAAAAAATTGAAATTGTATCCGTATCACATACGATTAGTTCTAGAGCTTCAACCTCCAGATTTAAACAAGAGATTGTTTTAGGATAAAAGACATTCTGTTCGTAGCACGACCGGAAATGGCACAAAATTTTACACAGCTCAAGGAGAATCAACTCACACTGCCATATCCATACTGGTTGAGTAGGGCTACCAACTTAGTGTCACAAAACAAAATTTATTTTTTTTAGAAAAATATTACCAGACCTTAACAATTGGGTAACAGGACTAAAAAATCACTCTGTATAACTTAGGCAATTTTAAACAAATTGGTTATTAAAACAATTAATTTAAGAGAGTTAATTTTCATGCAAATAAGTTATCCTGACATGTCATCCTTTCTTTTAGATTCTCCTGGATTCAGTTCCAAAAAAGGATTAGTATTAAAGCAGGTAACTACCCCAAAGCAATTACTTTAAACATTACATTAAACTTTTACATTAAACATAACCTCTGTGTGCAATTTAGGTAATATGAGGCGTTCCGGACCAGAAGGGCGAACTCAACATAGGGTCATTTTTTTTTTGTTTTATTTGCAATCTTTGGGTTACAAACTTAATTGTTATAGGTATATTTTGTTGAGTTCGCCTTTTAAATTATATGAAAAGAGAAGTAGAAAAAAATCAGGGAGTTTACTTTGAACGATAGTTGCGCGGACCAGAAGGGCGAACTCAACAGGAAGATGTGAGTCTTGTCACCTCTACGCTACTGATCCCACCCCACTTCTACCCTTTCCCCTTCCTATCGCTATGCATCATACACTCTGCAATTTTTGTTGAGTTCGCCCTTCTGGTCCGCAACACCTCATATGTAACATACTGATAAATACCGTATATCCTCGATTCTAAGACGCAGCTTATTTTGGCAGTACAAATTTTGGAAAAAATAAAATCTAGAAAAATCGTCAAAATTTTATTTCTAATATAAAGTGAAATTTTATTTCCTGAAATGGGCGATTAAACAGAATTAAATGTAACACAATATTAATAGAAATAATAACTTTCTTGAATTCACTTTTTTAATTGAGTATCAAATAAGGAGGAAGTTAGTTTCCATCGGCTGTTATGCGAAAAATAACTGTTATTCGCAGTTTCTCGTATCCAATAGTTTTCTATTGTACTTCTTTGGTACCTTTCACATCGACCATTTAGTTTCTAGGCATATTGAAATAGACTGGAGTTTCGTCTGTATTACCTATCTGCAGATATTTTCAGTTCGTTAGTTATTAACATGTCGCTGGAAATTCACAACCAGAGCTTTAAAATCAAATATTGTGTTTGTGAGTGTGTCGCTTCTACGAATTCTGATAATAATTATCAGAATTATCAGAATAAATTGAAATAAAATAAAACTTTATAAATAATTATTATTTATAAAGTTTTATTTTATTTCAATTTAAGAACATAATTTATTTTATCTTATAATGCATATTAGATGTCTCATACATAGTTCAGAGTTCTAATATACCGGTTCAAAGATAATAAGTGAAAGTGACTACAAGACTCCCTCGAATGTAAGACGCACCTCGCTTTTCCAAGTATCAAATTGTGAAAAAAGGTGCGTCTTAGAATCGAGGAAATACGGTAATAGGATTGAAGAAGAGGTAATAATTAAGATTATAATTCATAAACCTCCCGGACACAAATTGTAAAAATAAACAAGTAATCACAATTTCAACCAAGTGAAGAAAATGTAAGGGGTGAAACTCACCCTCACAACTTACTGATCTTTTAAAATCAAATTCAATAAATAAAATTTTAAAAAATTATTATTTAAAAGCATTTTTATAAAATGAACATAACATTTAGCTATTTTTAAAATAATCAATACAATACATAAATTGATCATGTATAGCTCAATAAAATGATAGCCTAATAATCAAAAACAATAATTAAATTTAATACGTACTAACCTAACAATAACTGATATCAAAAGCAATATAATTTGCACTGATTACATTAAAATAAATTTAATATAAAAATACAATAAATTTATCCAGTATTACATGGTAAGAACATAAACAAAAAAAACTGTAATCAGTTATAAATTCTTTATGATTTATTTAAAAAATGAATACAAAAATTACTGAATGATAAACCACAATATTTGAGTGTAATCAATAAACAAAATAAATAAATAAAATTTACATTTAGGCCTAACCTGTCATACAATGTACAGTGAGTATATTTGAGTTTTAAGTTGTTAAGAACATTTCACCTGAAGAAGTGCTACCAAATTAGGTATGAAAATATTCTTATATTTTACATGAAAATACAGTGTTAACAAGTATGAAGATTAACTTTCAAGACCAAATGAACACAGAGGTACTCAAACTAATAGACAATAATATGGCAGTTACGAGACAGAAAAGGGTTAAGCCTTTCGTTTCGATGTATTAATAGAAATATTACTTTATCAAATATCCTACGTAGGATTATCAACAGCCTTATTATTTAAAATTTGAAATATATATGAGGTGTGGCTATTAAATAATGAGCCTGACGTAAAAAATTTTATTTTTATTTTATACATAATCACTTATTGTCACCTTCAATATATACTCCTTCTCTATTCCTACAACGCTACATGCGAATTTTCCATAGTCGGAAAGAGTGCTGGAAGTCATCTTCTGTCAGCTTCTTCAGGACACGTGCGGCTCAAAAATGTTTGTACTGGCACTTTGTACACGATTGAAAATGACCCAAATTTTTTGGAAATGATAATAACATGTGATGAAATGCGGTTTTTTACTTATGATCCGGAAACGAAGCACCAATCCATGCACTGGAAGAGCCGAACTTCACAGAGAGCCAAAAAAGCTCGAATGAGCAAGTCAAAATTTCAAGCAATGATGATGTTTATTTTTTATATCCATGGTTCCTGAAGGTCAAACAATTAATCAATATTACTACCTTGAGGTACTTTCTAAACATCAAAGAGTAAGGAAAAAATACCTCGAAATGTGGAAGGACAAATCATGCGTTCTCTACAAAGACAATGAGCCAGCTCATTCCGCGTTATCTGTCACAAAGTTCCTAGCCAAGTACAGCATCTCAGTGTTAGAACATCCACCTTATTAACCAAATCTTGCACCATGTGATTTCTACCTGTTCCCTAAGGTGAAATCTGCACTAAAAGAGACAAGATTTGAGTCTGTGGAAGCTGTAAAAGAGAAAGCAGCATGTGTCTTGAAGGAGCTGAGAGAAGATGACTTCCAGCACTGTTTCCAACAATGGAAAATTTGCTGGAGCGTTGTCGGGATAGAGAAGGAGTGTATATTGAAGGTGACAATAAGTAATTATGTATGAAATAAAAATAAAATTTTTTACGTCAGTCTCGTTATTTAATAGCCACACCTCGTATTTCTAAAACACTAGAATTTGGTAACAGTATAATCAAATTATACATCCAAATAAATTTAAATAAAGATAAAATAATCAATCAACAATTGGAATTTCGTGCTCGCCTCTCATCATGCGATCCTGGGTTCGAATCCCACTCAGGCCATATTTTCATACGTTACAAAAAATCATTTCATCCTACATCGCATAAAGTTCCACCCCAATGTCGTCACTAATGACCGCTGCAGTTGATGCGACGTTAAATAAATAAATTTTAAAAAAAATAACAATTAGAATTTAAAGATGACGATTTAATTAAAGAAGCTGCTGACATTTTTTGTAATAAGTATAAACAAATACAGGAATGAAATTTAAGACAGTTTTATTCTAAATGACTGAATAGAAACACCGTCTGAATATTAATTTTTAATTTAATAATACTGTTCAGAAGAAGGTGGTACCACCGAAACGCGTGTAAGTTTTTTAAACTTAAAAAGCAACCGAAGGTAAGGTGATGAATTTCATTTATACTGTAATTAAAAAAAAAATACATTATATATTAAAAGTGCACCTTATATTCTGAATGAATGTACAGTGATATATATATATATATATCACTGTGGTTGTGTTAGGCTTATCTAATGTTAATCTTTTGATAGATATGAAGCTAGTTCCATCATTTTAGGCCAACTGATAAAAAACTAACTGATCGATGTCAATCTAGATAAAATATTCCTCTTAAATAAACTTAACATGATAAATAAAAGATAAGTAACTTGTAAGTTTCACTGTTCATACATGTACGGTGTAATAACATGAAATACTTCTTAAGTAAAACGTTATTACAGAGCGATAAATTTTTAAACCAGATCAAAATCTGAAGTGCGTTGAACATAACTTATAATGTTTAATGTAAGAATTAATTTTACTTTAAACGAGCTTTTCTTATATAAAAATAAATCTTTTTATCAAACATCCTATGTAGGATTTTAAACAGCCGTATTATTTAAAATTGAAATATGTATTTTTCTAACCACCAGAATATGGCAACATGAAACACTTAACAATGTTTATAGCGCTTTCGTGTATCTTGTACACATCTTCAGTAAATTAAAATTCATTAGAATTTTTTTTTACGGCAAAATTTAAAACTTCTTACTCCTACCATGGTAGGAGTAGGAAGTTTAAAATTTTGACGTAAAAATATTTTAATGAATTTTAATTTACTGAAGATGTGTACAAGATAACATTCATTAGAATTTTTTTTATGTCTTTAATTTACTGAAGATGTGTACAAGATACACGAAAGCGCTACAAACATTGTTAAGTGTTTTATGGTACCGTATTCTGGTGGTTAGATATATATATTTCAAAAATAAATCTATGATTGCAACTTGCAGCTTGTAATTAATCCAACTGAAAAAATCTATTAGTTTTCATTGATCCTTCATTATTACTTTAATATTCTTTTCAATTATTTTTTTATTCATAATTTCCCTTTCTCATAATTATATATTTTGGCGGATCCACGAACCAGCATTAGAGTAGACAAAACATTAAAAAAAATCAGATTTATAGAAAATTAAAAGATCTACAACTTTTATTTCAAGTATTTCTCTCTACAGAACCTAGTTTAGCATCAAAGAGTGATTTTCCGTATTAAGCCAAACTAAGGTTGGTTTTCGTTTTACAATCATTCACTCATGATTAAAATTAGGTTATGGTTTTTGAGGTTAGATTTTTTGTTTGATTCTAATGTTAGGTTATATTGTTTATTATTTGCATTGGCAAGAGAAAGTCATGTGAGTGTTTCACACCAAGTTTTTCTAGAAATACCTAAAAAAAATTTGTGAACCATTCACAAAAACTAAAGAAAAAACGATCAAAAAATAAAACATAAAAGAAGATTATAAAGTTATTATTGTTGTGTTTCGAGATGTATATAATTAGAAAGATGTTGATTCAATGCCATTTACTAATGACCTTTTTTGTAGAGTGTGTCATTTGTACACAGAGTTAATATCGACGACTACAACAAAACTTATTTAAAATTTAAAACGCTCCGCACAGGCAACACAATGTGGACTGATACTATAATAGCAAACATACCACCAGTTTATCAATTTTGAAAGGGCATAAATAAATATTTTGCCATGACCTTTCTAATATAATTAATCTACACTCAATTTTTGTTTGATAATGCACATATGATTTCGTATGATGTGTACTTAAAAACCCTTAATTTTAACAATTATAAGCAGACACCTTTTTTTTCAAAAAGCCATTTAGAAAGAGCATATATTTTAATTATTTCTTCATGTTAGGCTCGCGATTCCTTTTCTCCCACAATCTCTCCATTATTTCGCATCTTTCCTTCTAAAATTGCTCAGTGTAGTGGAGTTCACATCTCTTCTTTTCATTCTCTCCCCAAAAGATCACTCTGGCTTTTTTTTCACAAAATTTACCTAATCTGCATGCGTTCTGTGTAAATTTCTGCATCTTTAAGGTCATTCAATGATATTGTGAACCATGCTGGTTTGGTTTTGAGATTTATAATTTTAACAAACATTTGTTTTGTCAATCTGCGCAATTCATTCAGTTCTGCATTGCCATCAATTCTTGGTACCAAAAACTGTCCAAAAATACAAGTCTCCTTTTTCTCATTACATGAATTATGTTTTCAGTTTTTTCGCACACCTCTTTGTTCAAACGAGGTCTGTAGTAATTACTTTCTTCCTTCTTAGCTCCGAGGTTGTGCCGAACTATTCTCCTTTCTATGCTCATTATTTTATTAACATCAACTTTCAACATAAATTTAAGTGTTTCTCCTCCATACAATGCTTCCAATCTTAACACTGTCTGAATTTTGTATTCCATAATAAGGCGTTTTTGTTGTATAGAATTCTGGTTGATAGGATAGGAAAAGACCTATGAATGTATCTGAGAATTGAAATACTAAATATTACTTTTTTCATTCTTATTTAAAGCCACATAACTGCTTTGGTTATTAGAGACCCTTATGGGTCTCCCACAAGGTAAAGATTAATGGATTTTAATATCTAATACTTCCAAAACTAGCTGGGAATAGAACTAAGCCCTTTCACTTTGCAAAGTGCAGCACAGACTAGTGCTTTAATCACTGGGCCGTGGAGGCGGAAATTACTTGACAAATATTTTTAAAAAATTCATTTATTATTGGAGGAAGGCTTATCTGCAAAGCACAATGGTAAGAGTGACATACTGGGCAATACTACAAAAAAATAAGATTTCAGGTTCGATTCCTGCATATGTAAATTTTTATTATGTAACACAGCCATAAACAGAAACTTTCACACCCACTGTACTTGTTAATAACCAAAAAGTTAATACAACTTTCAATAAACTACAAGAAAATTCTAAACAGTCTGAAAAATGTTTTTACCAACCATTTTAAATTTGATGAAGTAAATAATGAGAAATTCAAATATCTATACGAGATATTAAATGAAAAACTTAACTAATTTTTTTTAATGTTTATTGCATTTATTTGTATCCAGGGCTGTGCCTAATACAAAAAATGGAGTTGCTGAAAATTTGGTGCTTTTACCTTTTACTTTAAATGCATAACAATAAATTCAATAATAATAAATAACATTTTATGGACGTTTATTATTTCTCTATTAGGATAGGAGCATGTTGCTTATTAGACAGCCAAAAGGCTAATTAAACTGCTAGAGATTTTACTTACTAAATAAAGGAGTAAGATGGTTTACAATTTTACCAATCTATCATTGTTTTCGAAAAACACTTAACATTCATCTTGCAAATGACAATTTCACATAAATCACCATAGGTTCTAAAATTAATCTCTTTCCGTTATGAACATTAAGAATCCATATTCTCATTTTGAGTACAGGAAGAAAACATTAGACGTTTAAAAAACCTTTATAAAACCCCAAAAAATACTCAACGATAAAAAATTATTGTATAAGAAGATCAAACAGAATAATAAAACAAAATTTAAAACAAGCCAAAATTAAGCTTCAGATAAAATAATACTCAATTTGTAAAACTTTTGTCTACAACAGTGATGAATATAAAATCTCTTCAAGTGCTTACAAAATTTAAAACCTGATAATGTAGGAGAATACATTTAGACGACCTTGAACATTATTTTCATTCACTTCTAAAACAAAACATATGTTTGTAAATATCTTACATTATTTATAACTGAACAATTAATGAATAATCTGTAATTTAGAAGTAGTTTATAGATTGTTCAAGGAGGTATTAATAAACAATTTTAAACAACATAACAAAACCTACAATTCAAGGTCTGGTAATAAATATGGAACAGATTTTGTGTATCAAAAAGAAAATTATGCATTTATAAATACAATTTTTTGGTCCCCACAGAGAAATAGAGTATTAAAATAATTGTACTTTATCAGTTAGTTCTTAGACTATTGAAAATAGTAATGTTTTTTTCACTCTACGTGAAACTAATCAAGATATTTATGCTAACAAACAATGACTTTCATTATACAACCAGGCACTGTGATGAATAAAGTGATAGTTTCATTTACAGGGTGTAAAATAAATGTTTTTCACAAAGCTTTGCATACTTTTTAATACATTGAGAGGAGGGCAGTTGTAATCCACCTATCGCCTCATTTTACGTAATAGGTCTAATGTGTGGAGTTGAAATCCAGCCTTTATCAGCCAGGCGGTTTACTTACACTTTTTTAGAACAAGAAATAGCAGAAAACTACGATTTGTTGGATAGATTGATGATTTCCTGGAAAAACTCAACCCAATATTATAAATAATAAAATAAAATTTAACAATCAGAAAATTTGAATTTAAAACGAAGATAATCTGCCAAGCAGTAGTGAATGGACTAATGACTTACGGGGCAGAATGTTGGTAAATTAGTAGGAAAAACAAGAATAGGCTGAATGCTTTGGCGATGAAATATTTGAGAAGAGCTTGTAGAATATCTCCGCTCAAACATGTGAGAAATGAAGAACTAAGGGCTCAAGCAGAGATACACGATACAATTGTAGAAAGGATACAGAAAAGAAATTGGTTTGGTATGGTCATGTACGATGAATGGAAGAGGAAAAGTGGCCGAAAAGGATCTTTAACTACCAGCCAGCCGCTCGGAGAAAGAGAGGCAGACCCTGGAGAACTTGGGAACAAGAGGTGAAAGAGGCTATGTGGCAGAGGAGGCCGGAGTTGGAGGACTGGTGCAACAGACTGAGGTGTCGAATGCAGAAGCAGCTGTAGAATCCCAGCTTTAAGTAAAAAAAATCTGAGCAATACACAATGAGATATTCTACAGAAAAACAATAATATATATACTTAATTACATAGATAATTGCAGCATATACGTAGAACTTCTTGAAAAAAAACCTACTTATACTCGGAGAAAATAGATAATTAAATCATCACAATCCTTAAAAGCTTATGTTAATCTGAATTTATTAAAAAAAAAAAAAAACAAATATATTACGTACTAAACTGATGAAATATTTTATAGTACACAAGAGCTGCTTCATAAATAAATGCTAAAGTAACTCACATTGGATGATATACTTACTTTATTTTTAATCAACAATTTGTGTACATTACAATCTGTTCAATTTAAAAACAATAAGCAATACCATGACCCAATGGATGAGGGCGATATGTATGACACGTATTTGATGCGTAGTGTACAATCTAAGAGAGTATGGTTAACTTGAACCTCAACCATAAAAGTACACTGGTAACCACTGTCTAGTATTCAAATCTGTACAAAAGTGACTACTTTTACTAGGATTTGAACAATTTCATCTAGAAAAATCAGTTGATTCTTAATGATGACTTTACCACTAGACGAACTGGGTGGATGATACACTGACAAGAGTAAGTTTAAAAAAAAACAAAATAAAAACAGTAATATTTAATTTGGGTAATATCTAAAAAAAAATTGGTAAGTAACAAATCTTTATATGTTTACATTTAAGCAAATGCCCCAGATGAGAAATCAACAATTTGTAATATAAATTAATGTGTTAATTAAAGTTATTTAAATGCACTACTAATTTCAATAGCAGGTAACAAAAATATTGCTGAAAAGCTTCACTGATGCATATTAATCAGAAATCTAGTAGAATCACTCCCCTGAAGAATTTCAAACTCCTAAATTATTACCTCAAAGTGATTGGTCAAGGATGAAAGAGTGGGCAAAACCCAGTTTGACTAAAAAAAAAAGTATCATAGACCCAACAATAACAGAATTACGAAAAAAAATTAATATCTTAACAAATTTTTCTAAACAAAATTATACAAATTGTACAACTATACATTTCTTAAAAATCTTCTTCTCTGAATAATATTTTTTATCCTATGAATTGACAAATTTTTATTCCACATATACACAGATTATTAAAAAAATTGTCAATCTGAAATCATTTTGCCTCCGTTATTTATCGTACTACTAAAAAAATTGTTATTTTTCTAACAGGATTTTAATTTTGTTGAAACCAAAAAACTTTTTGTGATACGAGATAATAAAAAAACCTATTAATATAATTAGCAAATGTTTATAAACTATAAGCGGTAATGGACATCTGTTATCATACATTCGACCTTCACGAGCTCCAATCAAAATTTGATTACAAAACAATCAAATGTATTCTATCATAAAATTCACATAAAGTAAAATTTTTTTAGATGATTAAACTTACCATATTCCAGGTTCTAATGTGATCTGGATCGTTTCTGGATTACTAAAGCAGTGCCCTGAAAACAAAACAACAATAAACAAAACTAATTAAAATGTTTCATAATAATTAATGCAACAGATTTTATGTTATTATCAATTCAGTTAACTTTATAAAGTTAACACTGAATGATGACCTATGTTCCAATTGCACTGTTTTAAAAAGATCACTTATTAATGGTAATAATATCAATAATAATAATAATAATAATAATAATAAAATGCAATCAAAGAATAAACTTTAAACCGTATTTCAATATAAAAACAAACTTAAACATCAAATTAAATTTTGTTAAGATTGTTCGATTTAAACTTAACTTTAAATTTACTAATACAACATGTACTATATAGTAGGGGAGAGGAACCAAATATGGAATACCATTTTCATATTATGATTTTTCTGGGTTTCTATGACTTTTTTGAAATTACTTGAATTTTATATCAATAGTAGAAATAGTTTATTCCACAACTAGAAAATACAAAATCTTAAATTTACAAATATATATTTTTTTTAAAAAGTATCTTTAGCGACATGATTTTTACAATTCACAAAATAGGATCTTAATATCGAATATATTGGGTTATAATTTGGAATACTTGAAATAGATACATAATTTGCCTACACAGTTTTTAAAGCACCAAAGTATTAGTCCAATCAGTTTTTTCACAGTAATCGCAGAGAAAATATAACCTTTCAGCACTAGTGCATTGTTCATGATGTCAATTATTACACCTCGAGCACTGAATCCACTTTTCACCTTTTTTATCTTCATTGTAACCACCTTGACAAAACACCCTGTATTTGGTCTGTTTGAATCCGGTATTTGTTTCTGTCGGTATAACCAATGGTGCAAGAAGATCAGGATTTCCAACGTCCTGTCTGGACAAACACTAGTAGTATTCCATAATAAGACCCTATTCCATATATGGCTCCCTTCCCCTACAATATCAAAATTAACAGACCAACAAAAGTTTTCAATAATTTGGTAAAAGTTCAACACCATTTGAAAACTTTAATGACACTGAAATTTTGATAGAACCTGTATAGCTTTATCCACTAAATCATTTATCCAAAAGAATTTCAAAAGACCATTTCAGAAAGATCAATGTTTTTATCAGATAAACTGAATTTACAAGAAATGCAACAGTACACCTATAAATTTTTTGAGAAAATTGAATTCTATTTCTTTATGACCATTCAAATATTTCAACTAAGATAGTATTATATTATAATAAATTTAAAAAAACTAGCTGTCAAAGATTTACTTTCAATTGTGCCTTGGGAAAAGTGATATGAATGGAATAAAAAAATTTAATAATCAGAAAAATACATAAATGGGAACTAAATTAAATTTTTAAGAACACTTTATTTTATACTCGTAATAAAGAAATCTATATAATAAGGAAAGTAGAAAAGAAGAATTTTTTAAAACAATTCATGGACAGAAGTATGAAAATGGAGTAAATCAGAAGAAATACAGAAAGATAGTGGAAAAAACCAAAATATATATAATCAGGAAAATATTTCTATTAAATATACATACATATATATATATCAAAATAAAATAAAAGAATTAATTGGTTTAAGAAAATTGAAAAGGACTTAAAAAATATTGAATACATAAAAAACTAATCAAAGATTGAAAATTCAGGGAAAACTGATGGTCTAGATTTTTAAAAGAAAATAACAAAATTTAAAGGGCATGTAAACACAATCCTTGATAATTGGAATATAAAATAAAATGAAAATTTATAATACCTACTACATAAATAGTTACTTTGACTACATTATTTCAGCTCGTGTAAACACACAGTGTAATAATAGACCTATAAATAATATCACACTGTAAATAAACACGTTTTTATGAAACAATTAGTCAACTAGAAGAATTTTAATTTCTTAAATCTATTCTATTACGAGGCGTATTTTTAGAGTAGGCCCTAAGTACCGTTTGAAAATAAAAAAAAAAATAAAAGGAAATTTGCAAAAACTAATTTTATTTTCGGAATCTACATACTTTTATCTATTTTTCTACATAGTTTCCAAGTTTTTGTAAACACTTATCATATCGCACAACTAAATTTTGGAAACCTTCTTCATAAAAACTTGCCGCCTGCTGTGATTTGACCTTTGGTTTTGACCTTTACGGGAGAGTGCGTGTGTCTCCAATCCATGCTTTGTTGTTTCGATTCGGGAGTGAAATGCGAAATCCACGTTTCGTCTCCAGTTACGATCCGACTCAGCATATCGTCACCTTTTTCGTCATAACGTGTCAGAAAATTCAAGGAACTGTCGAGTCTTTTGAACTCTCTCGAGCGACCTCACACTGCCGCTCAGACCCGAGCTGCATTGGACTCTTTTGGCTGGGAAGTTTTGGACCACCCACCCTACAGCCCTGACCTTGCGCCGAGCGACTTTCATCTCTTCCGTCATCTGAAACATCACTTGGGCGGCAGCCGTTATGACGATGACGACGAATTGAAAACGGCCGTGAATTCTTGGTTATCATAGCAGGCGGCAAGTTTTTATGAAGAAGGTTTCCAAAATTTAGTTGTGCGATATGATAAGTGTTTACAAAAACTTGGAAACTATGTAGAAAAATAGATAAAAGTATGTAGATTCCGAAAATAAAATTAGTTTTTGCAAATGTCCTTTTATTTTTTTTCAAACGGTACTTACTTTAAAAATACACCTCGTACTTTAGAACAGAGTTTGTACTAAGTAACAAATTATCCCAAATAAGAATGAGTGATTCACTTAAGCAAGTAATACACATTAAGTAAAAATACACATTATTATCTACAATCGATAATACTTAATTAATATTATTATTTAGTATCCGCCCGCGTCAGCTGAAGAAGGAATTGAAGCTTTTAACAACAATAAAATACTATATTTTATTGTTATTTTAACAAAAAAAAAAAGCAAATAGTTAATGTTTTATTTCAATAAATCATACTTTTTTACGAAATACAACTCAAAAATATTTATTTGTAAAGAACTCTTCATTCATATTTTTTTTACAAATAGGATATTAACATTAAAAACCCACACTCCTCAAACTTTTCGATAAAACTATTTATATTAATCGAATTGGAAAAAAAGCTGTGATAAAACCCGTGTGTCTGTACGCGAGTGAATGCTCTAAAATGACCGGGAAGGTTGGTCTAAGAAAAATAAGAGAAATTTTAGAGAACGATAATGGGTCAAATAACGAGTCCGAAGATAACAGACGGATAATATACGCTAGGTTACGAGATCAAGAAGAACTGTACAAGGAAAATGAACGATTAATAGAAAAGGTTAGAAAAAGAAGACTAAAATTTTAAGGACACCTGTTGTATGGATGACAACCGGTTAACAAAACAAATTTTTAAGACACTATACAATAGACCTAAGGTGTCGGATAAATGGTCTAAAAAAAAGTCTGAAAAGAATATTGAGAAAACCGGAATTCACCGAGAAAACTTAATGTTCCGAATAAAATTCAGAGAACTAATTACGGACTTTAAGGGCTTCCATGAAGAGAAAAAAACACCGAGTGAACACAAAAAAGGAGAAAAGTCTACAGTAGGCGAATGCTGAGCATATGGGCTGCAAAAAGAGCTTCCAAAAACGTCTGAAGTCACCTCACATGGTATTAAAAAACTGGGCCTATACGAGAGAAAACAAATTCCAATTGGAATGTTGATATCACCATATTCCAACTATGTAACAAGAATAAGATTTGAAAATAAATTTCATACAGCTGAAATATTTATTAATGCATAAAAGAAGAGAATAAAATTACTACCTGTTTTACATAAATTAAAATACAAGGGGCATGCATGCTAGACATATTGGAAGTTCAATAACCCAATAAAAAGGTTTTTATAAATCACTAATAATCAGTAATCGCTCATTATTATTAGATTACAGCAAATTATTAATTACACCTAGGGGCACGGGCTCACAGCTAATTTTAAATAAACTTTGCAAAAATTTATAAATTAAGTTTTAAAAACACTTATCAATGTTTTTACCCCAGGTGACAAACAGAAAATAACGATCGGTATTTTCTGTCTTAGATTTTTTTTAAAAGCTAACGTTTAAGTAACCTCGTTAAATTTTCAATTCACGTGAAAAAGAAAACTGTATCGTTTACCAACATTATTATTCGAAAACCAAATCATTTTTATACAGCCGAAGGGCACGACAATTACATAATTAAAATACCAGCACAATAAACATTATACCATTTATAAATATTAATACATTCATAATGTTGAAAACAAAAGTACTTATAATAAAAATATTTTTTTCTACCGAGCGGAAGGTCCCGGGTTCGATTACTGGCTAGGGTCTGAAATGATTACGTGTCAAAACCCATTGTTTTATACCCGAAAGTAATCGCTAACAATAAAGATGTTAATACAAGAAAATTTTTTAGAATCCCAGAAAATAGAATCAACCATAAAATCCTCAACATACTATGGGACCAGGAAACATTTAGCACACGGATGAAGGAAATTAAGGGTGAAAACGATTAACATGACTTTAGAAAACTTGAAAAATAAAACCAATTTAGTGCATCTAAAAAACCATCATAAGGTAAGAAATGAAATAAAGAAGAGATTAGATAAAATGAAGAAAATTCCGAGAAAGAAAAAATATAAAATACCTTGAAACGATTGAATAAAATGGTTCCGTTTAGGCCGTAAAAAAAGGAAACGATTTTATCGTCATCTCCCAATTAAGACATTACAATAAAATGATAAAACCAACACTCTTATTTGGAATTGAATCCGCAAAATTCACAAAAGGAGGAAAGAAAAAAATAACTGAAAGGAAAAATTATGGGTGACAGATTTAACGACAATCGAGAAAGAAAAACACGATTTTACGGACATTAAAAGACTAAAATAAACAGATTATTAGAAATTTTTAACGAACAAAGGCTAAGAAATTGCAACTGGTGTACAGAGAAGAAGTAGAATAACTAGGATTTGGACAGAATTACGCTGATAAAAGAGAAACACGATTCAGGTAAATAACATCAAAAAAGAAATTAAAATAGCACTTTCACACTACTACTACTAGTTTTCGAATAATCCTTGTGATTGATTCTTGGAAAATATATACTACCATAATGATTGTACCGTTATGCCGAATACATAACTAAACAAAACCGTATACAAAATATAATACGTACTCAACTTGTTGAAGATCAATCACGAAATACGAGGAGTTGACAACACTAAACAATCGAAACGGGCGGCAACACAGCTTTCGTTATAGGTTGTTTGATTATATATAATTTCCAGGAACGTTAAACAACCAATGGATATCGCATCATGATTATAATTACTAAACTATAACAACTGATGACTAGGATACTTTCGCAAGCGAGGGAAAAATAGCTGACCTCTGTTCAATTTCACTAAGACATCGACTAACGTGAATAACAAACCTACTACAATTCTTGACAATTATTTTTATAATGCATAACAAATCGATATTCAAACAATACTAATATACAAATATTCCATCACAATTTAACTGTTGTACGACCAGAAAATTACTAAAAACAACAAATAAATTTAAAAAATTTAAATTTAATGAATTTCATAACACAAATTTTCCGTTGTGTAAACTTGAATAAGTGAACAACAAAAAATTCACGATTGATATTAGTTTTACTGTATGTAATGTTTTTTATATGTAATTCCCGTAAGAAACAATTACAAATCAGTTGTGAAACATTCACAAGCATTCTCTTGCCAATGTAAATAATAAACAATATAACCAGTTTAACACATTAAGTGCTAGAGACTCGCCTAGCGGATCAAGGGTAGGTGTTACCGCCAGGCTGCCGTCTTACTTAGCGGGTTCTGTTTTGTTATCATTTTAAATAATTCCGGAGGGACACCGCCTGTCAGATATCAGTTTGTTGCAATTATATAAACCTCAGAAAGGTTTTTTTCTTTGTAACCGTGCAGTTCGTTTTTGAATTTTCGTCATACGATCTTCTACCCTCGTAAAGTATACTCGTTCAGTATTTTTAACAAGTTTCCAAACCACAGTTGAAGCCATGAATTTAGTATCTTTGCAGGTATCTGTTCAAAATAGCTTACACTTTTAGATTTACATTAAAAGTATATTATTTGCAGTTAAAAATTACATAAGAAATTACGCGTAAATCGTAAAGGTAAATGGAAAAATTCAAACTAGTAGTACATTTATTATAACAGGCAAAAAAATAAACCTAAAAAACTTTTGAGTTGTTTACTTTTATGTTATTAGCAAACATAAATCCATACATAAGTCGCAAATAAAATAAATCTATAGAAACGTTAGTAACATAAATTGTAGGCCCTACATAAAATAAGCGAAGAACACGCTGCACAAGTACATCAGCCTGACGGGAGAGATACCACCTCATAATTGCTCAGCGTTGAATGTGTTAATGCCAAACTGATCCGAGGTTAACTTTCGATGCTTGCCAGTGATAAAGTTTTCCCAGGCGGAGTTACGAGCCCTGCGCTGGGTAGTCCAGTGGTGGGGCTGCCACCTTAGAGCCTCTAGACGGGCCCTGGGTTTCATTTGGAGACCCAACTCATAGGTTCGTCCGCCCTCTCCACCATTAGGAAAATTTCTCCTCCGCCTTCGAGAGCGTTGACCATTTTTTAGGGCTCCACCTGCCCTGGATTTTATTTGGGTTCACTCCCCAGGCTCTTCCGCCCTCCACGCCGTTCGGAATCCTCGATCTCCACCGTGAAGACCGTTGACCGGTTTTCACCTCAGTTGATCCGCAAGTACTTATTTTGCTATGCCTTATTCGTACCTGCCTGCATATCTACATGACGTTCCGTATCAGCCATTGGGACGCACCAGGTTAGGGTTGAGGCCCCCCATCTGTGTCCCATACAAGGTCAAGATTAGCCCCTACTCTATTCAAAGCCAAACCCTCGCATGAGCTGACCAAGCACGGAAAGAACCCTTAAGAATATAAAAGAGAAACTGGTCCAACCATTTACATCGCATGCCAGTACACAGACTTCCTACGAGCATGGAAATATTTCCATGGTCGTACAGGTTTATACAAACCTAAAAGAAACCGAGGCTTGGAAAGACCTAAAAACAGATGGATGCCGGATCAGGCTATTAAGCCTAATCCTTGATAGATGATGAACCTGTTTAATTATTAGTGAACAATGTAAAATTAAATATATAACCTAATTTCAATCATGAGTGAATGACGCTAAATAAAAATCAACCTCTATAGGACTTTAAAATACGGAAAATACCTAATTGACGCTAAACTAGGATCTACAGAAAAAGTACTTGAATTTAAAGTTGTATAACTTTAATTACATACACTTTTGTCCTACAATGGTACTATACATACTAAGGCTGCAATCTTTTAAAAAAATCCCATTTTTACCGACTTTGATGAGCAAAATACAGAAAATCACTAACTGACGCGAAACTAAGCGTTCTAGAAAAGAATACTTGAAACAAAAGTAGCAGGTTCTTTAACTTCTTACAACTTTAATTATAAATGTTACCTGCATTAATAATGAATTCCTTATCACCTACAAAAAAAACGGTTTCATACTGACAGCAATAATTAAAATTATTAATGAACAAGATTCTGTGTAAATAGCAAGCAATCTTTCGTTCAGTTAATGATTTTTCTACAGTTAGTACAAATCCGCTACCGTTCTAGAGACGTAAGGAGTATAAACCCATCAGTGTTTCAATGTTGATACGTAATCACGAGCGTCAGAAATTTAATAAATTAATTCTGAATGAAATATTCTAATTAGCAAAACATTTGTAACCGTAATTACTTGAGCGAAACGGTATTTGAATTAAACCCACGTTACTACCTACAAAAATTACACGACCACTAAAAGACAATTTTTTTTTTATCAATACAATATAATCTTTATGATCGCGGGTTCAATTTTATGCAGATTACTGCGTTTAAAAATTAATTTTACGTATACACAAATATTAACTGCAAACGTTTTAATTTACGTCACAACTCATAAGAGCAAAATTTTAATTATTTTCTCGTTTTATTACGGTTTTCTCAATATCCTTTCAGATTTCTTTGAACGATTTATTGGCCGGCCCGTTGGCGTAGTGGTTAGCGCAACTGGCTTCTACGCCGGGGTCCCGGGTTCGATTCCCGGTTAGGTCTGCAACTTTTTCATCCCTCACTCTCATATATATCATCATTCTCCTTCGTCTGCATTAGCATAAATTACAAAACAGTCAGACGTAAAACAAAAAAGAACCATTTATCCTACACCTTAGGTCTACCGTTATTTTTTTTTTGAATTTGTTTTGTCAATCGTTCATCATATATTCCACACAGATATCCGAAAAACTTTAGTTCTTTTTCTAATCTAGTTTCCATTTACAGTTAATTTTCCTAGTACAGTTCTTCTCGTCCTCGTAACCTGTATTGTCCGTCTACCATCTTCGGACCAATTATCTTGCAGAGAATCTTTCTCTCAAATTTCATTGCTTCTCCAATATCAGCCGTCCCGGTTATTCTAAGGCACTCACTCGCACACAGACACACAGTTAAAATATAGAATACAAAATATCTCCATAAATATAAACAAACAATAAAACATGCAGGTACAATAAAAAAATGTTGTATTAAAATCAATAAAAGAGTTCTGTAGTTCAAATGCAGAGTATTGATTATATCGGCAACAATACTTTCCTTCTTTAATTCAATACAATAATATTGTATTGATATTGGAAAGAAATTTTAAAAGTTCATTAAAACTAGTGTGTACGCCAATTTGTTACAATAGCGTACGAGGAAATTATTCAGCATTATTCATAAAGTAGGCCTAAAGAAAAAAAAAGAAATTTATTTATCCTATTGTAACCTGATTCCTGGTTTTATGCGATTACAATTGGCAATAAAAAAATACAGTGCATTGTTAAATAATAATAATAATAAAAAAACACAGTAATAGAAACCACGTAAAATTTCTTGTCATTTTCCAATTGTATTTACTCTAAGCTATATTCATATTCGCCGTTAACTTGGCTGATTTTGAAGTTGTTCGTATAAAATATCTTTCAAACTTCTTAAATGCATTGTACGAGATGCTATCGCATATTAAATTTTATGACCAATTTGATAACATAACTTACGTAAAGTATCCTACAAAATACAAGCAATCCTCGATTTAACGGACTAGGCTCCTAAAAAATAAATAAATAAAACAATTTGAATATTACAAAAATCTAAGGAATGTTAATTTTTGTGAAGAAAACTTACCAATAACAATAGTGTTTATTTAATTGCGTTTTTCAATCAATGAGATGCAATTTAGTAATTGTAATTTTTAAAAAAACCGCCATTAGCTTACTATTCAGTAGTACTGTATTGGTAAAAGTTTACAAAATGAAATCAGTGTTTTAGCCGGCGATTTATATTGTTTTATTTTAAACGACGCTTTCCCGCTCTTCCCGTAAAGCCTCAAAGGTACAGGTTACTTCAAAAGTTATGAAAAGAATAAGACTACAAACAAATCTAATATTTACTTTAACACATTATAGAAACATACGTTACCGATTGTGTTATAATATTGAATGACTTTCAATTTAACGAACTTTCACAACAACGGACATCCCCCATTAGTCCGTTAAATCGAGAATCGACGTACTTGAATAGTTGGAAAAGTTGAATTTCTTCACTTCCTTGTATTATTTCATATCAGTTTTAATAAAAAAACAAATACTTCACGCCCATCACCTCAGATTTTGGTAAAATATCTTAGTCGTTTTCGTACCGAGATACGAGTAGTTTTACAACATATTCTTGTTTCACTTACAATCGTAGTCTAGTACATTACAAAATGACTTTTTTTTATAAAACTTTTAAATTGAAATCCATAATGTACTTACCGTCAGCATTAAGCCTCAGCACAATATTTACCATGTCCTGCACAAATTTTACGTGCAGTTCAGGCTCTGTATCGTGTGGCATGCCAAGATCTAATTGTATTTAGTCAAGGTATCGATTTTTCTTATTTACAATAGAAAAACAATTAAAACTAGATTACGATGAGGAAGTTTAAAATATAGCATAAAAATAGAGATACTAATAAAAACTGGTATTTTATTAATAAAGAACACAGTCTGAAAGTAATGAATCACACTATACAACCAGACCCTGTGGTGAATGAAGTGAAGGTGTCATTTGCAGGGTGGGAAATATGTGCTTATCAAAGGGCCTGCCATGCTGATAAGCATACTTTTCAACTCAGTGAGGAAGACAAAGGAACAACAAAGAACACAGAAGACTTGGCGAGATTAAATAAGGAAATGGACATTTCTGTTATACTTCACAGTATTCATACTGTTAAGTGTAGAAAACTGGAGTACTTAGGTTATGTAGTGAGAAACGTAAAATACAGAATAGGCTTACAGCAAAATATCATGCTGGGAAAGATGGAGAGTATTACAATACTTTTTATGGAGGGAACTGCATGGACGGACTTTCTAAGGTCTTTTGGCCAGCTCTTAATGGCACACATCAGATGATAATTTAAGTGTATGCGATTCCCTCAAGATGTTTGTGGTCCTACCAAATTTCTTTCAAATTTCAATTGTTACAAATATACGTATTAATTTATTTTACTGAGGGTCCATTTTCCACCTCTGGGTTATTTTCCCTTCCTCCGTTTATCCAGCCGTAAGACAAATTGTGCTTATTTCTTACCGAAGTCGAGTGTGACTGTTTTGGGCACGTAAGAAAATGATCCTACCTAACTCCATGCCTTACAAGGTATGAAAGTACATACAAGTTTCTTTATACCGATAAAATTTCTTACCGAAGTGCTAACATTTTTACGCTTGTAGATTTACTATCAAAATTTTACTAGCTTTTGTTGTGAGTTGTTTAATAAAAATATATGAATAAAGGTACAGTACTAAAACAGAAGATGATTAATTGTCGATTTAATATAGTAGGCCATTAAGTGTCTGATAAGATAAAACACAAACTTGCATTATAATTATTATGTAATATCTTTTTTTCTACTGATTTCGGTTAACTTAATTTATAAATTTTGTAGAAGTGTTTATAATTAGCAATTAAGTAACTCTTACATTTTCAAACATTAACATTTTATTTACATTCAGTTTCAGTAAGCAATTATAAATAAATGCTTAAATACGTGTACAAATATACAAATTTCGCGGTCTTTCCTATTTATGATCCGTTCCGGCCTACTACGAGCCATAAAAAAAATAAAATTAATTGATATATTACTTACTCTTTATTCTAGTTAATATTCTTTAATTTTTTGGCTGTGATCTTTAACGTCCATGCAGCTTTAGCGTGTTTAATTTTATCAACCCACCGGGTTGGCTAGAAGTAAAGTCGTTGAAAAATCAGCTGTTTAACAGCTGATTTTCGGAGATGAAAGTTCCTGGTTCAAATACTAGTAAAGGTAGTTACTTTTATATGGATTTTAATACTACACAGTGGTTACCGGTGTACTTTGATGGTTGGGTTTCAATTAACCATACTCTCTCAGGAATGGTCGGCCTGAGTTTGGACAAGACTACACCTCATTTATACGTCATACACATCATCCTCATCTCATTGGGTCATGGGGTTGCTTATTGTTCTGAATTGAACAGATTGCAACGTACACATATTAGCAATTTAAAAAAAAATTTATCATCATGAAAACGTCTACATTCCTTAATTTTTATTCTCAATCTCCGAAAATCGTTTTTCAATTTCTGAATCCAATCATAAACGGTTTAGGATCTATCTTGAAAACAGCCAAAATGTTTTAAAAGAATTATTATTATTATTATTATTTCTTAAATTAATTATTCCCTCATTGAATCTATTTTAATTATTTATTTTTTAAGTTTAAAAATTGTTTTATAAAAAAAAGTGGCAAAAGAGGTGCTGAAAACTTATATCACAGAACTAGAGATTCAAGCCAACGAATTTTTGTAAGACCGAAAGTTAATAAATCCTTTTTTGCTAAAAGTTTTGTTTATTTAGGTTAGAAGTGTTTTAACCTGTTGCATCCTGACATTAAAAATAGCTTAAACATGTTGTTATTTTCAAGAAAGGTTAAAGATTGGATCAATAACATAACTGTTGTTGATTCACTTGTAAGAATTGTGGGTTAGTGTTGGTATTTTACCGATGCTGGCTTGCAGTGCTTGCTATTCAGTACTTGTAGAATTTACTGATCATGGTAAATAATATAACAATAATATATAATTTTAGTGTTAAAAATAATATAGTTAACATGCGCTGTAGCTACCGCTACAATTCGGATTATCATTTTGTAGTGGATGACGACATTGATTTGAAATTCATTTATAAACTTGTTATGTATTTTGTTTTTTTTGTTTTGTAAAATAACCACCGTTAACTTGAGTTGGTGGTTATTTATTCCTAGAAGATAAGATGTAATTTTGTATTTGTATAAAGTGGAATAAACAAATATTAATATTATTTTTATGATTATTCCATTTAATTTTGAAACTGATGTAAACAAACACTGCTTTGCTACATTTTGATATAGTCTATGCGTTAATTGTGGTTACATAAAATTGTAATCACGGACCATCAACGCCGCGAGAACTGATTCGTATCTAATTGAAATCGTATTTAACCACACAACACATCATTTTTAAGCACTGAAATGCACCGAATTATTACCGTAATAGAATCCGAAATAATAAATCGATTGTTATCAACATGAGTTGCTACTGGCGTTTGAACATCACGGCAGTTTCATTGTTCCAGCCGTACGCTCATAAATGTTCTATTTACATCACTACCCAAAGTTTAATGAAATATAATAAAGGTAAGTACTCTTAACATGCTACTGGCGTTTGAACATCACGGCAGTTTCATTGTTCCAGCCGTACGCTCATAAATGTTCTATTTACATCACTACCCAAAGTTTAATGAAATATAATAAAGGTAAGTACTCTTAACATGCTACTGGCGTTTTTGTTCAAAATCTCAAACTTATTATAAAGGGCTTCGTTACTACTTTCAATATCGTTTCTGCATCGACAACACCGGGAACAGATATTTCCCTCAAGATGTTCTTTTCCTATTTGTGATCAATTGGCTTTAAAATAATAATTGGCGACCCTGGTCAAGATTTTCGTACAGTTTTCCTTGGCCACTCCAAGCAAATTTCTGGTCAGTCTCCTATTTGCGTTCTGTATAGAAGTATTATAACCTTTTCATCTCCTACTCCAAATTAATTGACTTCCCATATGTTACAATGTAGCCTATATATATTATTAAAATACTAATAATGTTTATTTATTAGCAGTTAAACGTCTGATTGTTCTTTCTGTGAAATTATTCACTTATGCACATTATACGACAAGCTCTTTCCATTCTTTGCTTTCCTTCTTAAATCGCTTCCTTATTTAACCCAAACCCACTGGGTTGGTCTAATACACCATTCGTCACCACGAATTGGCTGATAATTGACAGCTGTTTTTCGGAGACAAAGGTTCCATGGTTCAAATCCTTTTTTTTTTGTTTAACGTCCGACTGTTCTGCAATCACTGCTAATGCAGACGGTTCTAATCCTAGTAACCGAAGTTGGTTTTATACGGATTTGAATACTAGATTACCGGTGTACTTTGATGGTTCGGGTTCAATTAACGATAGTCTCCGAGTGTGCACAAGAAACCATCCCAGACCATAGGGTTTTTTCTGTTATCCCCCCAACACAATTTTTCACATTTTTTTAATATTTCGTATGCAACCTTACAGTATTTTTAAAGATAAAAACGGGAAAAATATTTAAAAAAATCCTTCGCCAATATTCTTCAAGTTAAGTTTAAATATAGGTAGTCTACGTTAAATCCATTGCTTTTTCTCAATATTGTTACTGTATGTAATAACGAAATATAAACTCATTGAGTATACGGCATCATTAAATAAATTAATTTTAACATAATTACATTAAATATAATTAAATAATTTCTATAAATACGTTAAAATTAACTTGAAAAAGGAAAAACTTTAACGTTAACTTGAAAAATATTGATACACCATTTTTTTAAATATTTTTCCCGTTTTTGTCATTAAAAATACTATTAGATAACTTACATACGAAATATAAAAAATATGTGAAAAGTTATGCTGGGGGGGGGGGAATAACAGAAAAGACCCCCATCCTCATCTAATTGACTCATAAAATGGGTTATTGTTCTTAAATTGAACAGATTGCAACGAACACATTATGAATAAAAAAATGTAATCCATTGGTTGAATTACTTCTCCCAAATATTTTAATTGATTTACTGTCGTTATTTTTCCATAATTGGTTTCCAATATTTAAACCCCTCATTTATTGTTGTCTAATAAATAACAGCATTCGAGTTATTATGAAGTATGCAACACGGAGGTAAAATACAATACAAAAAAGTACGTAGTAAATTTCCTACGTCCTAGCCGAGATTCGAACATTGAACCTTACATTAAGTACATTACTGATTAATAAACTTTTTGTTTTAATCATTATCTACATAACATGTTGAAATATAAGCGTAAGAACTTGAAATAACAAATAAAAATAAAGCAAGATAAAATAAATGTAATAATTGCATTAGACACTAATGTGCTGACATTGAATAATATACTTTTAAAAGCTTGTGGAAGTAAAAATAAATGTTATTTGTTCAAAGTTCATTTTCATAATTAGGATAGGGTTGTTTTAAACTACTAAATTCGCAGTCAACCTACTAACATAACCGAATCGATTGTCAAGAGTTTTTTGTAATTTCCCCACGACTCTAGTTTTTTAATTTTTTAATTTCCAAGACTTTAATTTCTTATACAGACTCAGGTCGACCATTCCTGAGAGAGTATGGTTAATTGAACCCCAACCATCAAAGTACACCGGTAACTGTCTAGCATTTAAATCCGTATACAAGTAACTACCTTTACTAGGATTTGAACCAGGAACCTTCGCCTCCGAAAATCAACTGTTAAACAGCTGATTTAGGTGACGACTTTACCTCTAGACCAACCCGGTGGGACCGGGTTGGTCCCACCGGTATTTATAAAAAAATAAATAACGGTAAAAATATACAAGATGAAAACTAACGTTAAAATCGTAGCCGAGAACCCGGGACCTTTGGTTTGTGGTCCGATTTGCGATTGTTATTTTTCATAAAATAACTTAAACATAACTTTTTAATATAATACTTAATGCATGTTTATACTTTACGTGCAAAACCATAACAAAGACCTTTTAAAAATCAAGAGATGCACAAAAATATCACGACAAAAAGCACGAAAACAGCACGTATTTCGTATTATCTTATCGCAACAGACACGCTCATCCTACAGTGTAACAGAAAATAAGGTTTAGCTAATAAAACGATGAAATAATAATATTTTTATTCCACATATTATGATAGTGTACAATATAAAGGCAAAATACACAAATCAGTACACCAAAGAAACGAAATTAAAATAAACTAAATAGGAGTTTACGGTAAGGACTCGATACGCAAGCTTTCGTTTCCCCAAATCTGGCCAAGATCTGATGATTTCCAGGTTTCCAGAACGGCATAATTTAATCGAAAATTATGAAAACACACGTAATACTGCACGAATTATTCTTCTTGAAGGCTACAAAATGATTACGCAAGACATTTTTTTGGTAATTCTTCAAAGAACTGTGTTATAAAAAAACCCTTAATTTTCTATTTCCTGGATTAATCGGGAATTTCGGAAAAATAACGACGGGTTGTGGCAAATCTGCACATGGAAAGCTACATTAAAAAAATAAGTTGTCCTGAATCAGTTCGGCGGGGGCTAAAACGGAACTCCACCAAACGGACCCTTTACACTTTAAATATATAAATGCTTAGATTTTCCCCTTGACAGACAGGTGTTTAATGTACTAATTGCTCATAACAAGCAGAGGGGAGTGTTAAATTTTTTGCACTCGATCTGTCAATTCAAGGGCTACAAAAAATAGTTCTGTTTCTTATCACATGGTCAGCCAATTCTATGATTGAAGCATCTAAGAACAGAAGAGGTACAGGTGTAAAAGACACTAATCAGAGTTATCTCTTCAAAGAGTAATGAATTTCATACAGCCAGATCCTGTGGTAATTGAAGTGAAGATGTCATTTGCAGGGTGGAAAGTAGATGCGTTTTAGAGGACCTGGCATGCTGATAAGCATACTTTTCCACTAAGTGAGGAAGGCATTAGTAAATCATCTCACTCTTCGTTTTATTTAGTAACGCCTTTAGAGGTTCAAACCAGCCTTTCGGCTGATGACCTAAACAACAAAAGCGTATTATAAAAGTAGGCCTATATCGACCAATAGTTTGGTCAATTAAGAAAATCCTTTTATTAATTGATAACCGAGAAAAACTGACATTAAGACGACGCCGACAATACACTTTAAATCCCATAAAATTAATTTAAAATATATTACCGTATTACATAATGATCGTACGTAAAGAAAGGTAATGTAAATATGGTAATGGAATATTAAATTGAATATCCGAGTTAATTGATAAGGCTAACACTAAAAATGTACTTTATATATTTAAATAGATTACGGAAGCAAACCTATGCAACTGAGAAAAAAATAATTAAATGTACTTAAAGAACTTATAACCGAACGAACACACAAAAGGTAGAATAAAGTACAATATAAATAAAATTAATTACCATCATCAGTCATGAAATCTTATATAGTAATAAAAAATGCAATTGCTAAATTTAAAAAATATAAAATGATATCAGTCAAAATTACAGGTGTTATTACTAGAACAATGTTCATCGCTTAACCACATGTTTTTTTTTACTTTCACTGGCCCTGTATGCATACATATATAGAGAGAATGAAAATATTGTTTCATGTCAATTTTTCGAAATTGAGTTTCCATCGGAAATACACGTTTTCAGGCCCCTCTGAATTCGAAAAAACGTGTTTTTAGCGGGTTTGTGTGTGAACGGAATACCGTAAGGAGTAGAAACTTAACTTAGGTACCACTAGAAGACCAGACATGAACATTTTCATTAAAATCGGTCAACCAGAAGTATTTTTTATTTTCGACAAGATACGGTAAGCGCCATGTTTGTCGAGAGGCTGTTTTTTCGTGGTAAAATATGTTTTTTTTTAAATTGTGCCTTACATGAATTTAACGGCAAAAATGTATACTACAAAGTTGTAGAAAATGTAAAAAACCTACAACTTTTATTTTAAACATATTTTTCCACAACCCCTTAGTTAACAATCAATTAAAATAATGATTTTCTGTATTTTTCTCATCATCGGTGAAAAACGGGATTTTTTAAGATTGTTGCCTGAGTATCTATTTTACAACAAAAGTGTAGACAATCAAAGTTATAGAATAGAACATTTTTAAACCTACAACTTTTATTTCAAGAATTTATTTTTTACAAAACTTATTTTAGCGCCAAATAGTAGTTTTACGTATTTCATTATGTTATACAGAGGTTAATTTTCATTTTGTGTCGTCTTCACTCATGATTAACATTAAAATATGTTTTTCGTTTTACATTGTTTAGCCACGATTAAACATAAGGTATATATTTCAATATTAGTACAATAGCAAAAGAAAGAAGTGCGAGTGTTTCACACCAGATTTGTTTATTTTATTGTCAAAAAACGAACTTTTTAACAAAAATATTCTGGGTTTCATAATTAGGTCTATCTAACAAAAAATTTTATTTTACTTTAATCATTCAACAAACAGTTTGGCCAGCAGCCAACCGTTACAGGGCAACAAAAACCGGTATCAACAGGTTTTTAACATTTACAAAACTTCCATTTCTACCCAGGAATTGAACTCGGGGATCTTCCACTTTTCTAACAAAATTTTAAAATTTTACAACTAAAACAACATTCTTTCAAGTTATCAAAATGATATAATTTGACATTAAAATCAAAGAAACAAACAGTATTCAGAGTACTTACTCCAAAAAAAGGGTAACTCAAATTTTCCCACAGCACCATACAAGGAGACGAAATCAAATTGTAGTAAAAATGGACAATTATATTATCCTCTCCTATAATACTTTCACAATAAAAAATTATATATAATAATTTCATGTTGTTGTTTAGGTCATCAGCCAAAAGACTGGTTTGAACCTGTAGAGGTTTTACCAAGTAAAACGAGAAGTGAGGTGGTTTACCAGTGCCTTCCTCACTGAATTGAGAAGTGCGCTTATCAGTATGCCGGGCCCTCTGAAAAGCACATATTTTCCACTCTGCAAATGACACTTTCACTTCATTCACCACAGGGTCTGGCTGTATAATGAAATTCATTACTTTCAGAGGAGATAACTCTGTTTAGCGTCTTTTACACCTCTGCCTCTTCTGTTCTTAAATGATTCAGTCATTTAATTGGCTGACCATGTGATAAGAAACGGAACTATTTATTTTAGCCCTGCAACGAACAGATTGAGTGCAGATAATTTGACAGTCCAGCTGTCTGTTATGGGCAAAATAATTTCATATAAAATATAATTGGATAGTAAATCCAGTGTTATCAATAGTAAATCCAAACATTATTTAGTTTTATAATTCCAGTTTAATGATTCATGGATTCTAAGAACATTTCCTTAGTAAAACTTGGCCCCAATCTTATCCTCAGTACAAATCTAACTTTATTACTTTGTTGATTACTACCAAAGAAACTCATCATAACTTTTCAGATATCGATGGCCTTCAGCCAAGTCAGTTACTGGTTCAAAGTCAAGTAACGCTGGTTAAGCGAGCAACTTGGTATACTAATCAGCTGACAGCCATACCGAAAAAGCTTTACTGGTGACCCCCGTCTAAATGCAGGCCTAATCTACATCATAATTACAGCAAAAGTAACGACACAATTAGATGGTTATCAATGCGCTATAGTTCCCGATAGAATATTTCAAAAAATTACCACTGACCCAACAAATGATGTACTCATAAACTCCAAAAACTAAACACTTACTTGACTGCTAAATCGAAAGTCCTAGTGCAAGCTCAATTCAAACATGAAAATTTATACTATTTTAAAAATTAATTTACATTTTAAACTTAAGTTAGTCGCAAACAACCATTACTAGTTCATAACACTTTTAAACACTTTGAAACTAAAACACCCAAACTATAAAGTGTACTACATTTTAACGGAGATATTAAAATAGGTACCTATTATATTTAAAAATAAACGCTGATAAAAACACCTACCTACAAAAAAATCATTAGACACCAAATAATCCATTAGAAAATACAAGAAATTGAAAACCTAACCTTTAACAGATATAACGGAAACATTTAACAAATACAAAATATGAAATTTAATCGTACCTTAGCTACAGAATGAAATGAGGTTATGTCTTGATTAGAAGGAACACACTTGAAAACACTTGACGTTGTAAAAATACATATGCTATTAAAGAATCACGTATAATACGGATGAAATAATGTTTACACAAACTAATACGCTTGTTTCACATTAAGTAACTTACTTAAAATACTGCGGTATAAACGAATCAAGTATATTCATTAGATATAATGTGGTCATAAAATAACCAATAACTGGTCGTGTATAGTATAGTCTTTGAAACTTATCATAATCTACCCTTGCATAGAGATACACTCATGCTCTCTGGACTTTGAAGTACAGTCACCACAAAATTAAATCGTTTATTAGAAATCATTAGCCGACATTTATGTTGACAATGACCATTAATAGATATGCACCGCAGTATTTAGAAATGGGAAACTAAGTAACGAGGCTACTTTAACATCTTTCTTCAGATTTTCACAATCATAAAGCGAAAAAGCTCACAACACTGTTACCCTTTCACTCACTCGCTAAAATATTCTCAAACTTAATGTTAAACTACAAATAAATTTCAGGTCTTCACCTGAAATTCTTATTTGCTTCTTCACAGAACCGCTAAGTTATCACAAACAATTCATTATGATTATATTCGGTTTGTTTTTATTAATTACAAAAAAATATAAAAATTTTACAAATTAAATACAGTCGGACCTCTATTTATCGAACTTCTATATATCGAAATTCTCTATATATCGAAGAATTTCCTGAGTCCCGTGAAATTTTAAATAAAAAATTCTTCTGTATATCGAAAACAAATTCTATATATCGAATTTAATTTTAGTGAAAATATAAAATAGAACTCCATATAGCCCTCCCATGACAGACTAGTCAATCCGAAACATTGAGAGAGAGAGAGAGACGATATCGAAAAGGAATTGTGTTTGAGAGAGAGAGAGAGAGAGAGAGAGAGAGAGAGAGAGAGAGAGAGAGAGCAACGTGACAATACAGTACGTAAGTACGTTGACCACTGTGGTCCACGTACAAGGGTAGTGTGATACGTTTATACTATGTACGATCAAAAATATGTAAATACGACGAAGAAGTTTTCAAATGGGTACCTAAAACTGTTACGAGATAAAAACATGCCTAACCAAAAGAGAAAAGTTTTTCTTTCTGTGGAGAATTGCCCTTCACACCCGTGTTCACAATAAAACAAACTTTACTGTAAACAAATACTGTTTTAAGGTAATATGGCTACGGTCGAGTAATCTCACTTAATATAAGTAGCAGTCATAATGAAAAAAAAACAGCGTTTCTCTTTATCGAAGTTTCTATAAATCGAATTTCTTATGAGGAACGTACAATTTCGATAAATGGAGGTCCGATTGTATTTCAATTGGGAAGATGAAATCTAATTTTTGACTGTTTTTTGTCTTTTAAGACCACAATGAATCACTTTAGTCAAATTTATAAATCTTCTTCCTTTTCATATTCTTTAGCTTGGTGTTCTGCCAGTATGCCTTCATTCGGGCTAATCTTGCTTGCCGAACTTCCTCTGAAACGACCGGCTTCTTCCTGCTTGGGGTTATTCTTCCATCTGATTTTGTTTCAAATCTACTTTCCTTATTTTTTAAGATTTTTAATATTTCTGTTTTGTTTTCTAAATCAGGCACCAAGGAAACCGTTCGAAGAACGGGTACTTAAGCTAGTTTACTATAACTTTTGCCCATAACAGGCAGGTGGAGTGTTAAATTATTTGTACTCGATCTGCTAGTTCCAGGGCTACAAAATAACAGTTGTGTTTTTATCACAGTCAGCCAATTATATGACTGAAGCGTTAAAAAGCGAAGAGATAGAGGTGTAAAGACACTATAGTCACGGTTATCTCCTCGGAGAGTAATGAATTTCATAAACAGCCAGATCCTGGAGTGAATGAAGTGAAGGTGTCATTTGCAGGTTGGAAAGTAGACGCTTTTCAGAGGGTCTAGCATGCTGATAAGCATACATTTCCACTCAGCTAGGAAGACAAAATGGTAAACCACCTTAATCCTCGTTTTATTTAGTAAAGCCTCAAAATGCTCAAACCAGCCTTTCAGCTTATGACCAAAACAACACGACTATAACTTTGTGAATAATTGAAACAAAAATAACTATTATTAATTACATTAATACATGCGAAATTGGTCGACAGATTTTAAATTTAAATTTAAAAAATGTAGAAAAAACTTAGCGAGTTATTAGCCAAAAGATTACATTTAAAATTGTATAATAATGAATTATTTTATCGAAACAAGATAGAGAGCGGTCTTGTAAACCAATTTAACTAGCAGACACACGTCACAAAATACGTCAAAATTTATTATATACACACAAAATTTAATCTTTAATAACAAATTTTGCAACAAAAGCCTAATTAATATTTATCTTTATACTATAGATAAAATATAGGTCCAATTTCTTTATATTTTCTGCGGTAACGAATAATAAACATGGACTTAACATTGATTGTATAATAAAACACTTTTACAGTAACATTGCAAGTACTTTGTACAATAAAACAACGGTTCGAATTTTACGGTGTCAATTAAGTACTTAAAAATAAGCCAAATTTTTGTTTTGATGGGAGGAACATATGAACTGGAATTATGTCAGCGAATGAGGAAAATTATATCGTGTTTTAATTTTAAAACGAAAAATCTGATTTAATGTGTACGAGGGTCTTTCGGAAAGTAAAGAACGTTTTTATTTATCTTGACTTTTTTTTTATTGTGGTCGAACAAAACTTTTTTATACAACATAACTGATACTTAAACTATTTTTCTACGTAATCGCCGTAAAATTTTAAACACTTGTACCGTTTCATCAATTTTGCTACACCCTCTGCATACTCAATTGACGCCAAATTGTTTAACCACTCACTAGATTTCTTCACTGTACATTTTATACATATCATAGTACACGGTTTTTTTAGCCATCGCTGGATATATTAATTTCTACTGCCTCAGAAAATGGACTGAATGTGATAATAGAGATGAATCTATATATATATAAAATTCTATATCTGTGTGTGTGTGTGTATGTGTGTGTGTGTGTGTGTGTGTGTGCGCGCGCGCGCGCGTGTGTGTGTGTGTGTGTGTGTGTGTGTGTGTAGTATGTGTGGATGTTCCCCTTTATCACCTAAATTACTGAACCAATTTTCATGTAGTTTTTTTATGTTGTAACTATGATGCCGGTGCAGGTTTTTTAGGCTATTGAAACCCTTAAAAAGTTAGCCCTAAAGGGTTGAAAATAATGTTTATATACTACATTAAGGCTTTTATGAGGTTAGATAAAAAAAATGCTTGCAGCGAAATCTACCGAATATTTTTTGAACTATGTAGAAAAACATTGAGCCGTGTTCGAGGTTATGTTTTTGTTGATGTACGTGTACTTTGTCGTGATTTTAAGTAAGCATTAATTTAAATAAAACAAATTAATTTCACAGTTGTCATTAATTAATGTTTTTTTTTAATATAGCCGGTCTAATATTTGCCGGCGGCGTAGCAACGCACGCCAGGTATCGCTAGTATATTGATAAAAATGTAAGCTATGACACTCAACTTTTTGAAAAATTAAGTATATACCTAATTATTATTATCCATCCTACAGGGGTTTGGTAATGCGTTTAGGGGAAACAAAAATTACTCTAAACACTCTAAATTACCTCGGAAATGGGACTGGTAACAATGGAAAATACAATGGCATGAACAAAAATAGAATGCCAGAGAGCCACTTGCCTAGTGCAGCGAGAAGAAACAAAACAGAGGGAAATAGAGATATTGGCAGGCCGAAGAAAAGATGAGTGCCGTAACAGGTAGAAATGCCTAACTTGTGTAGAGAAGAAGAAGAGAAAGATTATTACTTTTTTTTAATTTACAGTATTTATTTATTTTAAAGTCGCATCAACTGTTTGGTCATTTGCGAGTACGGTGGATAAGGTAACATTAACTGTGAGATTTGACAAGTGAAAATTTCCAAAATCTGGCCGGGAATCGAACCCGGGACCTCCGCGTGGCAGGCCATGCGCTAACCACTATACTAAAGAGGCGGCCATTATTATTATTATTAGCCGTAGAGCTCCCGAAGTGGAAGACGCTGAGCATTATTCACTATCATTGATTATTGGACTTGGTGTTTTTCTTGTTTGCCCACCAGCCTTTCATTTTCTGAGAAAAATCAGCTTTTCTTTCCTCACTTCATCTTGTTCCAACTCTTGGAATTTTAACCTCTGGAATAATCTCCCATTCATTAATTTTTGTTCTAAAACTATTTCGATTGGTAACTTCATTATCAGTAATGTTTGCCAGAACTAGATCTTTCTTAACGTGTCGAATCCATTCCCCTCCATTGACAAGCGAAGCTACATACGAGGGTAGGCTGATAAGTAATGCACACATGCTTGTAGAAGACGAACAAAAAGAAATAGCAAGATGGGGTAAATAACAAATTAAAGTACAAATCTTAACCTACCAAATTATCTATTTATTTTTCAATATAGTCACCGTTAAGCATTACACATTTCTCCCAACGTTTAACAAGTTTTTTCATTCCGTCACTGAAAAATTCTTCCGACTTTCCTCGAACCCAGGACGCAATAGCTGCCTTCACCTCATTGTCCGAGCTGTAATGATTACCCTTAAGGTCTCTCTTCAGTAGAGGAAAAAAATAAAAATCGCAAGGCGCAAGGTCGGGAGAATACGGAGGGTGTAAAATTGGTTGAAACTTCAGGTTTCTCAGAGCCTCTCCAGTTGCACGCGAAGTGTGTGGACGAGCATTGTCGTGTTGCAAAATTATTGGCGCCAGGTTGCCTCTAACACGACAAACTCGACGTCGGAGGTGTTTCAGAGTCTGTATATACTGAGCAGAATTTACCGTTGCCCCTCGTTCCAGATAATCAGTCACATAAACTCGGCGAGCATCCCAAAACACAGTCAAAAGAATTTTTTTTGCGGACGGTTGTGTTTTGAACTTTTTCACAACAGGAGAATGTGGATGACGATATTCAGCGCTCTGCCTTTTTTCTTCGGGATCGTAATGATGAACCCATGACTCGTCCCCCGTCACAATATTCAAAAGAAAGTCGTCTCCTTCGTCACGGTAGCGCTTCAAAAGTTGTTCAATTCGCGTTGTTTAATTCTCGTTGACATAGCACCAGAACACGACGCCATACTTCCACTACTCAAAACAAACTGAATGAAAGCAACGCCTTCAAACTGCGCAGACTTGTAGAGGAGAAATAGTACTTCCACATGCCACCAGGCGCGCTACTGAAGTTTATTTAGTTGTCTTCTACAAGCATGTGTGCATTACTTATCAGCCTACCCTCGTATTTTACCATCTTTTTTGTAACTCTATGATCAGGGAGCCTCATGATATGACCAAAAAATTTAAGACGCCTTTTCCTCATGTCTGTTACAATATTTGCAATGTTGCTCAACTGTGTTATTTTTTTGTAATCTATAACCGTTTTCAGTTAATCTTGGACCGAGAATTTTCCTTATTATTTTCCTTTCCTCCTTTTTCAAATTCTCTAAATCGGCTTTCCTGTTGAGGTTCAGGGTCTCACTGACATAAAGCATTGATGGCTTGATCATTGTGTTGTAGTGTCTAATTTTTGTGTGAAGAGACAAGCATTTTTTATTATAAATAAATTGCACCAGCCCTAGGCCTTTACGAGCTTTCTTTATTCTCTCCTGCTGTGAAAATTTCTCCGAAATAACTTCTCCTAAATATTTAAAAAAAGACACCCTGTTGATTGTTCCATATTTGGTTTGTAGTCTGGTAACTTCTAGGTTTGTAGTTGTGAACACTGTTTTTTCAAAGGATACCTGTAAACCAACTTTTTCTGCACATTCTTTCAGAGTCTCTATCTACTTTATTGCAACTTCGCCCGAGTCTGCCATTATTGCAAGATCATCTGCAAAAGCCAAGTAAGGTATTTGCAGATTATTTTTCTTAGTCCCAAGCGATTATTATTATTATTTTTATTACTATTATTAGTTTGGAATTCGGCAGATACGCGATTTAGCCGGATTGAGTTGATTAAAATAAATTTAAATTCAACACAACGGACGAACGGTAATTTCAAACAAAACAGTTTCTACGTACAATTACAGTAAAGGTATACCTTTTTAGCCAACCAGTAAATAATTACAAATTCATATGGATTTAATTAAAAATGTGCATTCGTAGGCACGTATTTAACTACCATAATACAGTTACAAGATAGCATTTTCAGTATTTGTACGTTGTTAATTTTTTCCATACCTAGTTGATGTCAGTTACAAAGCAGGAAATATTAGTAAGCTATTACAAATATAAAATCCTTATAAATAGTAAATTAAATAGTAAATTAAAAATAATAGTAAATTAAAAATAGTAAATTGAATAGTAAATTAAGCAGGAAATATTAGTAAGCTATTACAAATATAAAATCCTTACAACCAGATAGTATTGCATCTTTCTTAACCGACTTGGATGGGAGCACGTGGCGATCGGAAAACCGAAAATTCGGTTAACACAATAACTCATTTACTATCATATAACTTAAATAATTAATTATATTGTGATATAACCTGGATCAGTATCGTAAAATTAATCTAGGCTGCATTACAAAATTACAAAATACTGCATTATACAAATGACCTTAAGTACGATAATTTACCACATCGATACGTTAAATGAAATAAAACTTTACAGCGCAGTACATTACATTATTAAAACAAACAAAATCTGGTGTGAAACACTCACACAACTTTCTCTTGCCAATGCAAATAATTAACAATAAACCTAACATTATTAATAAAATATTAGAAATAAACAAAAAACTAACCTCAAAAACATAACCTTATTTTAATCATGAGTGAATGATGCAAAATGAAAATCAACCTCAGTTTGGCTTAGAAATACGGAAAATCACTCTTTCTCTCTAAACTAGGCTCTGTAGAGAAAAATGCTTTAAATACAAGTTGTAGATCTTTTAATTTTCTATAAATTAAATTATATACACTTTTGTCGTAAAATGCATACTAAGGCCGAAATCTTAAAAAATCAATTTTTCACACATTTTCGTGAGAAAAAAAACAGAAAATCGCAAATTACCGCTAAACTAAGCGTTATACAAAACAATGTTTGAAATAAAAGTTGTAGAATTTTACATTCTCTACAACTTTTATTATATAACGTTTTGCGCTAAAATGCATATTAAAAGCCGCAATCTTAAAAAGAAAATGTTTTTACGTAAAAACAGCCTCAAGCAGAATTTCAGCAAACATGGCGCCTACCCTATATTGTAGAGCATAAAAAAATGTAGTAAACCAGTTGATTTTAAAAAAATCGTAGGACTAGTTTTTGAGAAAATCGCAAAAAAGTGAAAAATTATACGAATAAACTACTACTTCCGGTTGACCGATTTTGATGAAAATGTTCGTGTCGGGTCCGGTAGTGATATGTAACTTAAGTTTCAAGTTTCAAGTTCATACGATGTTCCGTTCTTGAGATATTCTGTTCACACACACACGCGCGCGCGCGCGCGCGCGCACACACACACACACACACACACAGACCAATCGCTAAAAACATGTTTTTTGGGTTCAGGGGGTCCTGAAAACGTATAGATCCGGTGAAAACTCGATTTCGAAAAATCGACATGAAAACAATACTTTCCTTCCTATATATTCATATAGGCAAGAGAAAGTAAAAACTGATGTGAAACACGCACAAGACTTTTTCTTGTCAATGTAAATAATGAAAAACACAACTTACTACTTTATGTTTAATCATTACTAAACAATGTAAAAATACAAACATAATTAATTAACCTAATTCAATTATAAGCGAATGACGCT
Organism: Catonia carolina; assembly: GCA_035578175.1. Classification (NCBI taxonomy): domain Eukaryota; kingdom Metazoa; phylum Arthropoda; class Insecta; order Hemiptera; family Achilidae; genus Catonia; species Catonia carolina. The sequence continues at coordinate 32,919,256 of JAQMRL010000001.1, forward strand.
GAATGAAAATCAACGTCTGTAGGACTTAAAAGATAGTACAGAAAATCATTTGTATTTAAAAAAAATCTGGTGTGAAACACTCGCACAACTTTCTCTTGCCAATGAAAATTATGAACAATATAGCCTAACATTACATTTAAACAAAAAACTAACCTCAGTAAACATAACCTAATTTTAATCATGGGTGGAAAGACGCAAAATGAAAATAAACTTGTTTGACTTAAAAATACGGAAAATCACTCTTTCACGCTAAACTAGGCTCTGTAGAGAAAAATGCTCTAAATAAAAGGCGTAGATCTTTTAATTTCCTATAAATTGTATTATATATATTTTTGTCGTAAAATGCATACTAAGGCTGGAATCTTTAAAAAAATCGATTTTTCACACGTTTTCGTGAGAAAAAAAACAGAAAATTGCTAATTACCGCTAAACTAAGCCGTTATACAAAAAATGTTCAAAATAAAATTTGTAGGATTTTTAATTCTCTACAACTTTTACTAAATACATTTTTACGTTAAAATGCATATCTAAGTCGCAATCTTATAACAACAATTTTTTTACGAGAAAATAGCCTCGCCAAGAATTTCAGCAGACAAGGCGCCTACCCTATCTTGTAGAGCATAAAAAATGAAGTGAATAAAGCAATTTTTTAAAAAATCGTAGAAGCCGTTTTGAGGAAATCGCAAAAAAGTTCTGTTTCTTATCACATGGTCAGCCAATTAAATGACTGAATCATTTAAGAACAGAAGAGGTAGAGGTGTAAAAGACACTAATCAGAGTTATCTCCTCTGAAAGTAATGCATTTTATTATACAGCCAGACCCTGTGGTGAATGAAGTGAAGGTGTCATTTGCGAGTGGAAAATATGTGCTTTTCAGAGGGCCCGGCATGCTGATAAGCGTACTTTTCCACTCAGTGAGGAAGGCAATGGTAAACCACCTCACTCCTCGTTTTACTTGGTAAAACCTCTACAGGTTCAAACCAGCCTTTCGGCTGATGACCTAAACAACAACGCAAAAAAGTGAAAAATGACACGAATAAACTACTACTTCCGGTTAACCGATTCTGATGAATACGTTACTACATATCAGAGTGCGTGTAGCTAACTCAAGTTACAAGTTTCAACTTCGTAAGATAATCTGTTCTTCAGATATTTAATTCACACATAGACCAATCGTTAAAAACATTCTTTTTTTGTTCAGAAGGCCTTTAGGCATAAACGTGTATTTCCGGTGAAAACTTGATTTTGAAAAAGTCGGCATGTAAATAATACTTTCATCTCTACATAGGCCTATTACATTCATATAAGGCAAAAAATGTAAAAATATACAGTATACAAAAACACATTAGACGATATAACTTGCTTTTTGTAGGACCTACAACTTTTTGTAGGCCCTACCCGCTTGCTTTTTGTAAGTCCTACAACTTATGTTACAAACGTTTTTATAGATTTATTTTATTAATGACCTATAAATGGATTTATGTTTGCTAAAAACATAATAAAAGTAAATAATTCAATGTTTTTTAGGTTTATTTTCGCCAATTATAATGTACTTCTTGTTTGAATTTTTACCTTTACGATTAACACTTACTATCGTATATAATTTTAAACTACAAATAATATACTTTTAAAGTAGGCTAAATCTAAAAATGTAAGCTATTTTGAATCGATACCTGCAAAGATACTAAATTCACGGCCTCAACTGTACCCTGAAAACCCGTTAAAAATACTGAACGTATACTACACAGGGTAGAAGACCGTATGACGAAAATTCAAAAACAAACTGCAAGGCTACAAAGAAAACCCCTTTCTAGGACTATATAATAGCAATAAACTGATATCCGACAGGTGGTGTCCCTCCGGAATTACTTAAAATGATAACAAAACAGAGCCCGCTAGGTGGGACGGCAGCATGTCAGTAACACCTACCGATGATCTCTAACACTCTATGAATCAATGAATCTCTAACACTGAATGTGTTAAACACTAGACTAGACCGACTGTAATAAATTATTTACTTGTACTGTACATTATAAAATATACTGTACTGTTATTTTCCAAACCCAGTCAGCTATGAGAAAAAAATCTGTAATTTTCTTCGGTTTCATGTTATTCTTGCGATTGTTAACTGAATAATCCTGCCATCTTTTCAGATGCCGAATATCGATTGTAGTTGAAATCGGCTGCAGTTCAACGTACCGCTGGGCCATTTTAAGTACGTACTACACAATACTTATTTTGTATTGATTTAATTTAGTAAAATTTTTTCGATAAATGATTCCCTATGTGTTCAATTCGAAATATTAATGACTTGAACGAAATTATTTTACGTTAAACCTCAAAAGCGTTATTTTCGACCAATAATATTTTTTGTGTTTATGTCAGATATTGCCGATTACGAGTAGGTGGCGTATTAAATTATTTTCACTCGATCTGCTAGTTTCAGTATAAAAAATAGTTCTGTTTCTTATCATATTGTCAGCCAACTATATATGACTGAAGCATTTAAGAACAGAGAAGAAGTAGAGGTGTAAAAGAAACTACTCAGAATTATCTCCTCTAAAAGTAATGAATTTCATGATACAGCCAGGCCCTGTCGTGAATGAAGTGAAGGTGTCATTTTCAGGATGGTAAGTAGATGACTTTCAGAGGGTCTGGCATGCTGATAAGCATACGTTTCCACTCAGTGAGTAAGACAATGGTAAACTACCTCACTCCTCGTTTTACTAAGTAAATTCTCTAAAGGTTCAAACCAGCCTTTCGGCTGATGACCTAAGCAACAACAATTTGAAAGGAAGTCTATTTATTAATTATTAATTATTATTCTTAATTATTAATAATTATTTATTAATTATTATAATGAATTATTCAGATTCCGAAAGGACCTAAGCGTTACAATACCCGAAGACCAAGTAAAAGATAAAAATGTTATTATATGAATACAATAATTATCTTAACCTCTTTTATAATCCCGTTTCAAAAACAAAGTCAATAATTTTAGCAAAAAAACAGTGTACCACATATCAGAGTGCGTTTATGGATTGAAACGTATACAATTTTTTACTTTCTCTTGCCTATATGAATATAATATAGGAATGAAAGTATTGTTTTCATGTCGATTTTTCGAAATCGAGTTTTCACCGGATCTACACGTTTTCAGACCACCTGAACCCAAAAAACATGTTTTTAGCGATTAGTCTGTGAACAGAATATCTCTAGAACGGAACATCGTACGAACTTGAAACTTAAGTTAGATACCACTACGGACTCGACACGAACATTATTATCAAAATCGGTCAACCAGAAGTAGTAGTTTATTCGTGTCATTTTTCACTTTTTTGCTATTTTCTCAAAAACTGGTCCTACGATTTTTTTAAAATCGCCTAGTTTACTAAATTTTTTATGCGTCTACAAGATAGGGTAGGCGCCATGTTTGCTGAAATTCTTGGTGAGGCTGTTTTCACGTAAAAAAATTGTTTTTTTAAGTTAGAATTTCAAGATTACGGCTTAAATATGCATTTTAAAAATTTATATAATAAAAGTTGTAGAGAATTTAAAATCCTACAACTTTTATTTCAAACATTTTTTTGTATAACGCTTAGTTTAGCGGTAATTAGCCACAATATCAGAGTGCGTACGAAAACGTGTGAAAATCGATTTTTTTTAAGATTTCGGCCTTAGTATGCATTTTTTATAGGAAATTCAAAAATCTACAACTTTAATTTAGAGCATTTTTCTCTACAGAGCCAATAGTTTAGCGTGAAAGAGCGATTTTTCGTATTTTTAAGCCAACCTGAGGTTCATTTTCATTTTGCGTCTTTCATTCGTGATTAAAATTAGGTTATGTTTATTGAGGTTAATTTTTTGTTTATTTCTAATGTTTTATTACTAATGTTAGGTTTACTGTTAATTATTTGCATTGTTAAGAGAAAGTTGTGTGAGAGGTTCACACCAGATTTTTTAGAATTAGTTAAATTTTTTTAACTGAAAAAAATGTGAATGAAATCAACGAAGTACGCCTGATAAAATAGAAACAGCCAATACAATACAACAGACAGTCAAATGAGAGTTGGAAAATGTTATGTCTGCGATTTAATGACATAGCTACATCGATACTAATGGATGTTTAATCAAGCCAACGAAATCAATAATTCAAAATTATTTAAAGAATGAAACCAAATAAGAAAATACTAATTATATTAGGAATACTTTTACCAAAATGAAGCAAATGATTTACGTCTTAATACGAGTATAGGCGTAAAATGTGAATGGTCAACAATACTGAACGGACGGAAATAAGCGTAGCTACAAATAAAAATATTATAAACTAACTAAAAACTTTAAATTTTCTTCAGCTTAAATTACAAGAGTTATCAAATATCTATATATTTAAAACGCAAAATCACTTCCAATGTATTTTAAATGGGAATTCTCTAAACTCTTAAATACAGAGTTCTACCGACGGATTTTTATAATTTTTACATGGTTTTAAAGAGTATTCTTTCCTGATTCGGTAAAAGTTCTAAACTTGAAATTCATGCTAAATTCGAGCTTCATTTTACGAAATGAAAAAGAACAAAAAATATTGTTTACAACGTATAGCTCTGTAATACCGTACAGCTGGTCTCCCACTTAATGAACACCAATTAATATATGAACACAATACAATATCATAAGGAAAGTCACGGTTAATTTCATTGAAATTCAATGGAAGTGTTTCATATAAGGCCTTTGATAATAAAATATTTATGAAAATTTGTGTTTTTGTTTAGGTCAACAGCCGAAAGGCTGGTTGGGACCTATAGAGGTTTAACTAAGTAAAAACGAGGAGTGAGGTGGTTTACTATTGTCGTCTCCCTTATCTGCATCTCATTGTGCGAATTTATTCGCACGGGTCCACTAGTTAATTTTAATATAGCTGGACAATGATTACGGTACATTTCTAAATATTTTATTAAGTAGGTATTACAGTTTATTTTAATCGCATTAATTTTCAAATCTGTATACTATTTAATAATTTTTTTTAAATAGTTGCAAACTAAACACATAACTCATGTAGAAATAACATAACAGCGTACAAAATAATTGCAGAAAATCCACCGACAAAAAACGTAATAGAAACTATTATCAAGAATTCCAATGGTAGGCCTATCTATCTGAATCGTCTCTTTCCAAGAGGGTGATTTTTGTTTTTTTAATTGCATTAATTGCCCATAATGGGCACGCGGAGTGTTAAATTAATTGCACTCGATCTGTTGGTTCCAGGGCTACAAAAAAAAATAGTTCTGTTTCTTATCACATAGTCAGCCAATTATATGACTGAACTATTTAAGAACAGAAGAGGCAGAGGTGTAAAAGACACTAGTCAGAGTTTTCTTGTCTGAGAGTAATAAATTTCACTATACAGCCACACACTGTGGTGAATGAAGTGAAGGTGTCATTTGAAAAGTGGAAAGTGGGTGCTTTTCGGAGAGCCTGGCATGCTGGTAAGCATATTTTTTCAACTCAGTGAGGAAGGCAATTGGAAACCACCTCACTCCACGTTTTTACTTAGTAAAACCTCTAGAGGTTTAAACCAGCCTTTCGGTTGTTGACCTAAACAACACAATTGCATTAACTATTCCGGTAATTAATGAACCCGGGACCTCGGCGTTCAAATCACTGATAACCAACCGAGCTATCAAGGTGGCCAGGTACGTTTTGTCAACTTCCGATAGATCATAAATAAAAGACAAGTGAATATAGAAAAAATGTTTCATTACTAAACGTTACGTACAATTATGGCTACTTTTCCACATGATCACCTTTACGATTGAAATATTAGTCGTACCTGTGGACGAAGCTTTTTAATACGCTCTTCATAAAATGTTACCGTTAGTGAGTTTAAATGAGTGTTGATGTTTTCTTCTGCCCATAACAGACAGGTGGAGTGTCAAATTATTTACACTCAATCTGTTCGTTGCAGCGCTAAAATAAATAGTTCTGTTTCTTATCACATGGTCAGCCAATTAAATGACTGAATCATTTAAGAACAGAAGAGGTAGAGGTGTAAAAGACACTAATCAGAGTTATATCCTCTGAAAGTAATGAATTTCATTGTACAGCCAGACCCTGTGGTGAATGAAGTGAAGGTGTCATTTACACAGTGGAAAATACGTGCTTTTCAGAGGGCCCGGCATGCTGATAAGCATACTTTTCCACTCAGTGAGGAAGGCAATGGTAAACCACCTCACTCCTCGTTTTACTTAGTAAAACCTCGAGGTTCAAACCACCCTTTCGGCTGTTGACCTAAACAACAACGATGTTTTCTTGAATCTCTTTGTTGGATTTTTGGTGGAATTCATGCAGCTGGGGGATCACGATTACTGCAGTTGTTTATTGGAAAACTTTACAAAGTTTGAGGAGAACCATTCAAAACAAAAGAAGAGGTTTGCTGACTTCTGGAATTGTTCTGATCCATTAAAACACCCGTCCAAACAGTGCTGGTGCAACTCAACAACTCCTTAAGCAATTTCAATAGGACATTTCAATCATTCTGCCCATAACAGACGACAGGTGACGTGTCAAACTATTTGCACTTAATCTGTTAGTTGCAAAACTAAAATAAATAGTTCTGTTTCTTATCACATGGACAGCCAATTAAATGACTGAATCATTTAAGGAACAGAAGAGGCAGAGATGTAAAAGACACTAGTCAGAGTTTTCTCCTTTGAGAGTAATGAATTTCATTATACAGCCAGACCCTGTGGTGAATGAAGTGAAAGTGTAATTTGCAGAGTGGAAAATATGTGCTATTCAGTGGGCCCAGCATGCTGATAAGCATACTTTTCTACTCAGTGAGGAAGGCAAATGTAAACCACCTTACTCCTCGTTTTACTTAGTGAAACCTCTACAGGTTCAAACCAGCCTTTCGGCTGATGACCTAAACAACATTTCAATCACCCACCATACAGTCCTGAATTAGCACCGAGTGACATCCATCTTTTCCCTGAACTACAGAAAAATGGCTATGAGGACAGCTAGACTAATTAAAAGCTTCAAGACTCATTTAAATTCATTGGCGGCAACATTTTATAAAGAGGGCATTAGAAAGCTCGTTCACAGGTACCACAAATAGTTCGATCGTCAAAGTGATTATATCGAAAAGTAACCATAGGCATACGTTAACTTTTAGTAATAATACAATTTTCTATATTCATTTGTAATGTATCTATGGCCTACCGGAGGTTGTAAAAACGACCCTCGAACATGCTAGAGACGCCCTTGCATATGAGCAAAACATCGAAGGGCCGTTTGCTGCAAAGCGACATAATACATAATGTAGCAAGATGACTACTGCCGAAATGAGATTTCTGAGGAAATTAGTGGGTAAAAATGAAGCGTGATCACGTTAGAAATGTCAGCATCAATAGAGATTAAAACAGGTACACTACTGAATACGTTATAAAAGAGGCAGTTGTAACAGTATGGTCACACCAAACGAATGGACGATGAAAGATTGCTAAAGAGAGTTTTAAAGGTAAAACATCAGAGAAAGTAAACATCAGAATACCTAAATTTAACTGTGACGAAAATCAGAAAGAAATGGGAAGAAAGAGACGGAATGATCTGCGGAAAGTGAAAATAACGGTTTTTGGACGTGAGACAATTCGGTACTTGGATAGCTAATCTAACTATCTATCTAACGCATAACGACTGAAGAAAAACAAGAAGATGAATATTACTTTAAAGAAAACTGTTTTTGATGATATTTTCATAAAACATTTTACTTAACTACTGGATGAATTAATGGTGTGGAAACGGTTCAAGAAATGGTAGAATTGTAAACGTAACAACACTCTTTTTATAGTACTTACAATCATAAGACTACTTTATAAGAAACCCTGTGTTAATAAAAAAATTTGTAACAAATCCATAATTTACTTACCGTCAGCAATAAGTCTAAGCACAATATTGACCATGTCCTGTACAGATTTTACGTGCAGTTCAGACTCCGTATCGTGTGGCATGCCAAGATCTAATTGTATTTAGTCAAGGAACATAGTACACAATCAAAAATACACCAATAGTTTATAAAAAAAAAAGTACAAAACCAATTCACTAAAATAACAGTCGACATTTCTCGATACATTAACGTACTATAACTTAAAAAATTACTCTCCATTCCAGAAAAAAAACGTAATACAGTACATCCAATATATTAAAACAATGATCCTTCAATAGATTTAAACTCAGAAGGCTCCGAAGAAATACATAATAAAGTAATACAGTAAAAAGGAATTTAAAAGTAGTACTACGAAATACAGTAAAAAGTAAATTATTGTGACAATATCTAAAGGAAAGTGCGTTCAAGAATTCTCGAGAAGGGCCGAGATTTAAAAGGTGTTAATGTAAATAATAATAGATAGTGTTGTTGTTTAGGTCAGCAGCCGAAAGGCTGGTTAGAACCTGTAGAGGTTTTACTAAGTAAAACGAGGAGTGAGGTGGTTTAACAATGCCTTCCTCACTGAGTGGAAAAGTACGCTTATCAGCATGCCGGGCCCTCTGAAAAGCTCATATTTTCCACTCTGTAAATGACACCTTCACTTCATTCACCACAGGGTCTGGCTGTATAATGTAATTCATTACTTCCAGATGATAAAACTCTGATTGGTGTCTTTTACACCTCCACCTCTTCTGTTCCTTAAATGATTCAGTCATTTAATTGGCTGACCATGTGATAAGAAACAGAACTATTTATTTTAGCCCTGAAACAAACAGATTGGGTGTAAATAATTTGAAACCCACCTATCTGTTATGGGCAAAATAGATAGTAGTAAATAATAAATAGGTTTTCTGAGAAATAGAAATGTAACGCACAAATGGTCATGTACTGTCTGTCTATAACTTTGATGGCCTTCCGCAGAGAGGAGCAGAATCGGTCTGCTACTAGCCTTCTCAATAACATTTCATTATGTACTACTACTAACTAGTTCACTGGAATTGGTACCTAACGAAGTGTTATTGAGAAGGCTAGTAGCGGGCCGATTCTGCTCCTCTCTGCGGAAGGCCATCAAGTTATAGACAGACTGTATATTATCAGCCAATTGCTGTACGGCTGCCTAAAGGAGTCGGGCATCTATTTTGATAATTGGCTCTTTTTGTAAACATTCTATTTAATTATAATGAGTTCTTTACGTTTTGTAACTGCCCATAACGGACAGGTGGAGTGTCAAATTATTTACACTCACTCTGTCGGTTGCAGGGCTAAAATAAATAGTTCTGTTTCTTATCACATGGTCAGCCAATTAAATGACTGAATCATTTACGAACAGAAGAGGTAGAGGTGTAAAAGACACTAATCAGAGTTATCTCCTCTGAAAGTAATGAATTTCGTTATGCAGCCAGACCGTGTTGTGCATGAAGTGAAGGTGTCATTTGCAGAGTTGAAAATATGTGCTTTTCAGAGGGCCCGGCATGCTGATAAGCGTACTTTTCCACTCAGTGAGAAAGGCAACGGTAAACCACCTCACTCCTCGTTTTACTTAGTAAAACCTCTACAGGTTCAAACAAGCCTTTTGGCTGATGACCTAAACAACAACACGTTTTGTAAAAACTTATAATATTTTTATTACATTGAAAATCTCTTGTCCTTCTCGTGACTTTCATAGCGCCATCTGTATAAGGAGCACGCTCTTTTTGAAGTGAGTCAGTCTTTGATCTGCCATCGACGAATTTTGATCTGTCAGTTAGTGAGTCATACTGTGTACGAGTATGCCTGCGAAGAGATCCAGCGTATATTGTAGACAAGTACAATCGTTGTTAATTTTGTAAATGGGACTTAGTTTAAGTAAGTGAAAAAATAATCTTGTAATTTCTTAAGTTACGTTATCAATTTATTGTAATTTTAGTTGGATATTATCATATAACCACCGGGTTGGTCTAGAGGTTAAGTCGTCGCCGTGAGTCAGCTGTTTAACACAGCTGATTTTGGAGACGAAGGTTCCAGGTTCAAATCCTAGTAAAGGTAGTTACTTTTATACGGATTTGAATACTAGAGTGGTTGCCGGTGTACTTTCATGGTTGGAGTTCAATTAACCATACTCTTTCAGGAATGGTCGACCTGGGTCTGTACAAGACTACACCTCATTTACACGTCATACACATCATCCTCATCTCATTGGGTCATGGGGTTGCTTATTGTTCTGATTTGAACAGATTGCAACGTATACATATTAGAAATTTAAAAAAAATCTGGTGTGAAACACTCACACAACTTTCTCTTGCCAATGCAAATAATTAACAATAAACCTAACATTATTAATAAAATATTAGAAATAAACAAAAAACTAACCTCAAAAACATAACCTTATTTTAATCATGAGTGAATGATGCAAAATGAAAATCAACCTCAGTTTGGCTTAGAAATACGGAAAATCACTCTTTCTCTCTAAACTAGGCTCTGTAGAGAAAAATGCTTTAAATAAAAGTTGTAGATCTTTTAATTTTCTATAAATTAAATTATATACACTTTTGTCGTAAAATGCATACTAAGGCCGAAATCTTAAAAAAATCAATTTTTCACACATTTTCGTGAGAAAAAAACAGAAAATCGCAAATTACCGCTAAACTAAGCGTTATACAAAAAATTGTTTCAAATAAAAGTTGTAGAATTTTCAATTCTCTACAACTTTTATTACATAAAGTTTTGCGCTAAAATGCATATTAAAGCTGTAATCTTAAAAAAACAACGTTTTTACGTGAAAACAGCCTCACCCAGAATTTCAGCAAACATGACGCCTACCCTATCTTGTAGAGAATAAAAAATTGAGTAAACCAGGCGATTTTTAAAAAAATCGTAGGACCAGTTTTTGAGAAAATCGCAAAAAAGTGAAAAATTACACGAATAAACTACCACTTCCGGTTGACCGATTTTGATGAAAATGTTCGTGTCGAGTCCGGTAGTGGTACGTAACTTAAGTTTCAAGTTTCAAGTTCGTACGATGTTCCGTTCTTGAGATATTCTGTTCACACACACACACACACACACAGACCAATCGCTAAAAACATGTTTTTTGGGTTCAGGGGGTCTGAAAACGTGTCCGTATCCGGTGAAAACTCGATTTCGAAAAATCGACATGAAAACAATACTTTCCTTCCTATATACCTATATATTCATATAGGCAAGAGAAAGTAAAAAAATGTATCATAAGTAATTTATTTATCTGTAGATATAAAACCACTTTAATTGTAATTGTAATTTTTAGTTTGTAATAATTAATACTTGTGATTTTTAAACCATAGTGTGTCAATTATTTAATTTACCCAGATCACGTAACGGACCTTAAAGATAAGTGTCACAGTATATTACTATTAATTAACTCGGTCATTAGTAATTTTTGTTATTTCGTTGATCTCAAAGATTGTTGATCTCATCGTTGATCTCATTAGACCGTTGATCTCAAAGGTAACGAATTATCAGAGTTGAAGTGTTCCAGTAAAAACGTCATAATTCAGTACTTTAGTTATTACACAAGTCCCAGACACAAAATGATTCACAATAGACCATAGATTACCACTAAGTTATTACAATAAGAAACTTTATTACGAACACAATGAAATCTCTAATAATTTAATAAATGTATACGATTTAAAAAACGAAACAAAAGTAATAAATACATTTTTAAAAAATCAGGAAAGTACAATGCATTTTTTTAATACACTAACATTGATAAATTATATTAATGAAAAAAAACAATGCATACTTTCAACATTAGGTATGTTAATAATAAACGATTACATATTTAGCGTATGAAGCCTAATTCAATTCGAAATAATAAAATATGTAGGCCTAACCTCCTCCCGATGCAACATAATCAAACAAATGTATTTATATAATTAGGCCTAACTAAAAAAAAAAATAACACATTTATATAGAAAACCTATGGCATGGCAAATTTTCACTTGAACGAAATTTATTTTTTTAAAATCCAAGTAATTTCTTTCGTACATTTTTTTTAGTTTGTTTCATGTCAAATCAACAGTTTGATCATTACCAAAGACTGTTAAAAATTCCAGATCCTAGTTGGGAAAAGAACCCGGGGTTTCAAGAATATATTGGTTTTGAAATGGACTTATGTACAGCGATTTGCAGTTCCGTTCCTTATCATTGTAAAACAATTTGACAATATAAACAGTAGGAAATAAAAATTAACAACTTTTCTATTAATTTTTATGTGTTTGTTGTTTAGGTCAACAGCCGAAAGGCTGGTTTGAACCTCTAGAGGTTTTACTAAGTAAAAACGAGGAGTAAGGTGGTTTACCATTGCCTTCCTCACTGAGTTGAAATAGTATGCTTATCAGCATGCCAGGCCCTCCGAAAAGCACTTACTTTCCATCCTGCAAATGACACCTTCACTTCATTCACCACAGGGTCTGGCTGCATAGTGAAATTCATTACTTTCACAGGAGATAACTCTGATTAGTGTCTTTTACACCTCTACCTCTTCTGTTCTTAAATAGTTCAGTCATAAAAGTGGCTGACTATGTGATAAGAAACAGAACTATTGTTTTTTAGCCCTGGACTAAACAGAGAGTGCAATTAAAATAACACGCCACCTGCACGTGATCTGCATGCTAGACTGCAAATCAGAAGGTCTGCATCAGATTCCCGAGTAGGTTCTGCAAATTAACATATCTTCATGAACCACTATGCCATTAAGCCATTGATAACCAAGCTGTCGATACCACTTAAAAAAATCAAAATATATTATAAAATCGATTTTATATAAGACTACGTAGCAAAAACCAAACCTGGGTAAACAGATTGGGCAAATTAGTTAAGGCACACAACGCCAACAATACGCAAAACAAGAAATGCAATTTAATAGCCACGTAACTTAAAACACTACAACACGATTTACACAACCAAAAATCACTTAAGCACGCAAAACCATCTTTAAAACTTCAAATACATTAACAATAAACAAAATACTTAAAAATTGAGAGAAAAATAAATTAGAACCTGCATAAACAAAAAATACTACAAACAGCTGAGGAATCCCCTCGAATGAATAGGTACTCGAACAGAATACTTAAAAAATTGAGAGAAAAATAAATTAGAACCTGCATAAACAAAAAAATACTACAAACAGCTGAGGAATCCCCTCGAATGAATAGGTACTCGAACAGAATACTTAAAAATTGAGAGAAAAATAAATTAGAACCTGCATAAACAAAAAATACTACGAACACCTGAGGAATCCCCTCGAATGAATAAGTACCTATAGAAGAACCATTAACTACCACAATCAAAAGAAGAGGATAACCTCTTTAGGATATTACATAAGACCATCTTAAGACAAATACAGTAAAAACTCTGTCATAGCAAAAGCAATGTTAAATCGACTACAGAAATCAAAGAAGATATGAAAGAACGACAATTCCCTTTAAAATACTTAAAAATAAAACTTAAATCAGCTGTTTAACAGCTGATTTTCGGAGACGAAGGTTCCTGGTTCGAATCCTAGTAAAGGTAGTTACTTTTATACGGATTTGAATACTAGACAGTGGTTACCGGTGTACTTTGATGGTTGGGGTTCAATTAACCATACTCTCTCAGGAATGGTTGGCCTGGGTCTGTACAAGACTACACCTCATTTATACGTCATACACATCATCCTCATCTCATTGGGTCATGGGGTTGCTTATTGTTCTAAATTGAACAGATTGCAACGTACACAAATTAGGAATAAAAAAAATAAATAAATAAAACAGACTAAAAAATCTCACAGAAAAACAAACTGTTTTAGCTGGCCGCATTGGCGCAGTTGGTAACGTGCTCGCCTCTCATCATGCGGTCCTGGGTTCGAATTCCACTCAGGCACGGCATATTTTCATACGTTACAAAAAATCATTTCATTCTCCATTGTAAACAGTTATACCCCAACGTCGTCGCTAATGACCGTTGTAGTTGATGCGACGTTAAATAAATAAATTTAAAAAAAAAAACTGTTTTAAAACATTAAACCTTAAACGTAATAAAAACATCAGTGGTAGAATAATTTCAGACAAAGTAAGAAAACTAAGATGAGAATAAACAGAAGACTTAACAACCCTGTCAATGAAGATTGATTTATAGTGATCCAATGCTTTTAATAAAAACAAAATGAAATATATTTTTTAAATAAATTCGATTGAGTGAATTTATCCCAACAGTGTACTAAAAAAATATTTTAGCCGCCAAATCAGAAGGTACAGAGTTCGATTCCCGTACATGTTAAAAGCCACATAAACCGCTGTTGTCGTTAAAACCCCAAACTAAAGCGACTTTAAATAAATTCAGTATAATAAAAATGGTTAGCTAACTTATATTAATTAAAAACGATACAGAAACGTTCTTTCGAAGTGTTTAAACATATTTTATGGTAAATCAAGATAATAAACCGTTCCAAAACTAAAATTTTACGATAAAAATTAATAATTTGATTAATTTAAGGTGATAAAATAATGAATTTCGTAAAAATTTAATTATGAAATACGAAAAAACTTACCCTAACGATTATAAATTCTAATAAAGTTTAATATACTTCTAGTAGAACAATACACCAGAGAAGTGAACATAAGAAGACGTGGCACGTATTTAATGTGTTAACATATTAACAACTGCAATAACAGGTGGAGAAATACAGCAGAGCATACACACACACACACTCACACAAACTAAATAAATACATACACAGATAGACAAATAGTTCGGCAGTTTATTTCACTACTCAGAGGTCGTTAAAAATGATATCGCTAATACTAACACAATACAAGTCAATAATTAAAAATAAAATCTACTAGTTAAAACTCTGAAGCTACACTACTACACGAAAACAAATCTAATCTATAACACGATTTTTACCGGCTAATTGCAGTGCTTAATGAGCGAAAATTTTAAGTTAAGTTCATTTCAGAAGTTTATCTCTGAATGTAATTCATAATTTCACCAATTCGAAAAGATAATTTTTCATTTCACTACAACATATATACATGTAGCCTATTTGAAAACATTAAACCACTTTTACTTGTATGTATTCTGCCCATAACAGACAGGTGGAGTGTCAAATTATTTACACTCAATCTGTTCGTTGCAGGGCTAAAATAAATAGTTCTGTTTCTTATCACATGGTCAGCCAATTAAATGACTGAATCATTTAAGAACAGAAAAGGTAGAGGTGTAAAAGAAACTAATCAGAGTTATCTCCTCTGAAAGTAATGAATTTCATTGTACAGCCAGACCCTTTGGTGAATGAAGTGAAGGTGTCATTTACAGATTGGAAAATATGTGCTTTTCAGAGGGCCCGGCATGCTGATAAGCATACTTTTCCATTCAGTGAGGAAGGCAAATGTAAACCACCTCACTCCTCGTTTTACTTAGTAAAACCTCTAGAGGTTCAAACCAGCCTTTCGGCTGTTGACCTAAACAACAACAAACCACTTTTACTTGTATGTATAAATGAATAAAAATTCTATTTATATCGACTTTCAAAGCTTAAAAAATTTATGTGTAAAATACTCACATGACTTTCCTAACCAATGTAAATAATGAACTATTTAACCTATGTTTAATCAGTAGTAAATAATGAAATATTATATAAGAATTTTAGTTTTTTGTATTCTCAGCTGTTGGTTCAGCTTCCTAAACAACTGTTGATGAGAAATATACTTGTTTTTGTACATTTTGTTTTTGATTTGTGCTATATGAATAAAGAACATAACCTAATTTTAATCAAGAGTGAACGATACAAAATGAAAATCAACCTCTATGGACTTAATAATACGGAAAATCAAGAACGCTTAACTAAGTTCTGTATTAAGGGGAGATGGCACGATGGTTTTAATTCAAAATTTCGATTTTTGGTTTTTTATGTTTTTCAATAGTTTAGGCCTAGATCTACCAGAAAAAGATTAAATTACGTCAAAAACATAATTTTTTTTATGAAAAAATTAAATTTCTTTCAAGTTTCAGAAAATAATAAAATCGAGTTACAGAAAAATTATCATGTTCCCTAGAAAGAATATTTTTCACAATTTTATACTGCTCGTTTTAGTGCTAGAGAATTTTAGTTTTTAAAATATCTGCATCACTGTTTTTCGTATTCTCAGCTGTTGGTTCAGCTTCCTAAACAACTGTTGATGGGAAATATACTTGTTTGTGTAAATTTTGTTTTTGATTTATGCCTTCTTGTTTCTTGCGTTTTCCCGTAAATTTAGATTTTTAACACTAGGTACATTTTTCTCAGAAACCAATAAACCTACCAGGCTGAAATTTTTACCAGTTGATTATCTTTTATATCCACTTATACCGACATTTTTATGACTTCCTCAGGTGCTCCAAAAATTAGTAATACGCAAAAAACGTAGAAAAAATTTGTAAAAATTTTATGTAATTCGTAACATTTAAAAAAATGGTATGGTTCAAAGATTTAATTGAAAAAATATCAGTAGCTCGAGAAGAAACCTGACACCTATGGTGTATAAAGTTTAATTTCCCTATCTTTTACCAATCCTATGAAAAATATACGAAAAATAGCAAATTTAACCTTGGCGGGATACACAGTACAGTCTCCCCTTAAAAAAATGCTTGAATTTAAATTTTAGGTATTTTTTAATGTTCAATAACTTTAATTGTAGAGGTCTTAAACTTTTGTCGTAAAATACATTCTAAGGCCGCGATCATTAACTGTATTTTTTAATAGATTTTTATGAGCAAAATAAACAAAATCACTAATTGACTTTAAACTAAGCATTACCGGAAAAAACGCTTGAAATTAAAGTTGTAGGTTTTTTATTTTCTATAACTTTAATGATACACTTTGGCTCTAAAATGCATATTAAGGTAGCAATCTTTTGTAGAGAATAAAAAATGAAGTAAATGAGAAAATTGTTTAAAAATCGTATGAGCCGTTTTTGAGAAAATTGCACCAATAAACTACTACTTCCGATTGACAGATTTTGTTGAAAATGTTCGCGTCGGGTTCCCAGTGGTCCCTAACCTAAGATATTTTATTCTCAAACTCAAACACATACACCAATCGCTAAAAAGATGATTTTGGGTTCAGGAGGCCTGAAAACGTGTATTTCCGGTGAAAACAAGATTTCGAAAAATGACTGCGATAAAACCCACAGCTTTTCCACTGGTTTGTACAGGTTGTCTGTACCCGAGTGAGTCCCTTAAAATGGACGGGAAGACTGGTCTAAGAGAAACACAGAAATTTTAAGGAACACAAATGGGTAGGATGAGTCCGAAGATAGTAGACGGACAATAGGCAATAGGTTACGACGTCGAGAAGAATCGTACAAGGAAAACCATTAATGGAAACGATTCGAAAAAGAAGAATAAAATTTTAAGGACACCTGTATTGAATAGAAGACAAACGGTGAACAATACAAATTTTTAAAACACTTAACAATAGACCTAAGGATTAGAAAAAATAATTTAAAGTCCGAAAGGATATTGAGAAAACCGGAATAAACCGAGAAAACTTAATATACCGAACCAAATTCAGATAAATAATTACGAACTATAAGGGCTTCCATGAAGAGCAAAACCAAAACACCGGGTGGCCAGAAAAAATGAGAAAAACCTACAGTGAACGAATGCAGAGGATGTAGGCTCCTTAAAGAGCTTCCAGAAACGTATAAAATCACCTCACGTGGTCTAAAATTGACCATATACATACACGAGAAAAAATACATCTAGAGTCATTAAATAAACCCACCGGGTTGGTCTAGAGGTAAAGTCGTCGCCAAAATCAGCTGTTTAACAGCTGATTTCTGGAGACGAAGGTTCCTGGTTCAAATCCTAGTAAAGGTAGTTACTTTTATACGGATTTGAATGCTAGATAGTGGTTACCGGTGTACTTTGATGGTTGAGGTTCAATTAACCATACTCTCTCAGGAATGATCGGCCTGAGTCTGTTCATGACTACACCTCATTTACACGTCATACAAATCATCCTCATCTCACTGGGTCATACGGTTGCTGATTGTTCTGAATTGAACAGATTGCAACGTACACATATTAGGAATTAAAAGAAAGAGAGTCATTAAATCAACTGATAACGTACTATAAGAAGAACCAGAACTATTTTTAATATCCCTGAAAAACGAGTTGTTAAAACACAATTAATTAACCACTGTTTGTACCTGTGCGTGGGCAAGTAGGCCGAATAATAATTGGATACTTGTGTTCATCAAACTTCAAGAATCTAATGAATAATCTTATAATAATGTTTAAATATTACATTTATCGTATAACGAAAGCGACCTTCAAAATATAATAAACTATCGCATTTACGAACCCTAAATTTGTGATTAAACTTAATGTACTATGAACTAAATGCATAAAAATGAAGAACGAATACACTGTACTATTTACAATAGGCCTACTAATTAAGTACTGAAATTTCATTGGACAAAATCAACGCATAAAAAATATAACTACAATAAATCGCACTAGCATTCGCGCTACTCTTTTTGTAGTTTATAATTTTATTTATTGACCGATTTTGATGCTCTTTCCCCAACATCACTGCCTCAGCAGTACAGATTACATTTACCTTCTCTCGGTTCCAAAGTCGAAAAAAATCTGCTTGTTTTTTAGTAAAAGATATTTTATATCAAGTTACAAAACTTTAAAATTGCACACTTAATTGTTAATAATTTCAACAGATTTTAAGTATATTAAAAATTCCACTGTGATATCTTGTATCCTTATTGTATAAAAATACCGTAATACAGTAAATTAATGAGATTTTTAAAAAATTGTAGGAGCCGTTTGTAAGAAAATTTTAAAAAGTGAAAAATCGCACAATTTATTACTTGTGGTTGACCGATTTTGATGAAAATGTTTGTTTTGTTCCCCAAGTAATAATACCGAATTCAAGATCCAAGTTTAAATTTCGTAAGCTATTCCGTACTTGAAATATTTTTTCACAAATACACACACAGAGACCAATCACTAAAAACATGTTTTTCAGCCCAATTTACAGTTTGTCCAATTTGAATAGGCGCGCATAGCTATAGAGTTGTGATCATACCTCTCTTCGTCCCTCGTCTACATGTACGAGTACAAGAAGTAAATCATAAACGTAACAGAAAATGAGTGAACTGTTTTATTTATTTTTCTCGATAAGAAGGATAACATTTTTAAATAATCTGTGTTCTTAGGAAACACTCTGTACTTGTATAACTATTCGAGTTGATACGCCATTTCAGTTTGGACGTAGTATACTTAATTTTTGCTAAAAACCCATTATTTTGGCTTCAAGACGTTGAACCATAATAATATTTGTTTAATGAACACTGTAAATAGAGCGTGAGTAAGTAAGAACAATAAACAATAATTTAATGGAAAGGTAAATAAAAAATCTGGTGTGAAACACTCACACAACTTTCTCTTGCCAATGCAAATAATTAACAATAAACCTAACATTAGTATTAAAACAATAGAAATGAACAAAAACTAACCTCAAAAACATAACCTTATTTTAATCATGAGTGAATGACGCAAAATGACAATCGAACTCAGTTTGGCTTAAAAATACGGAAAATCACGCTTTCACGCTAAACTAGGCTCTGTAGAGAAAAATGCTCTAAACAAAAGTTGTAGATCTTTTAATTTTCTATAAATTTAATTATATACCTTTTGTGGTAAAATGCATACTAAGACCGAAATGTTAAAAAATCGATTTTTCTCACGTTTTCGTGAGAAAAAAAACAGAAAATCGCAAATTACCGCTAAACTAAGCGTTATACACAAAAATGTTTGAAACAGAAGTTGTAGGTTTTTAAATTCTCTACAACTTTTATTATATAAGTTTTTGCGCTAAAATTTATATTAAAGCCGTAATCTTAAAAAAACAACGTTTTTACGTGAAAACAGCCTCACCGAGAATTTCAGCAAACATGGCGCCTACCCTATCTTGTAGAGAATAAAAAATTGAGTAAAATAGGCGATTTTAAAAAAAAATCGTAGGACCAGTTTTTGAGAAAATCGCAAAAAACTGAAAAATTATACGAATAAACTACTACTTCCGGTTGACCGATTTTGATGAAAATGTTCGTGTCGCGTCCGGTAGTGGTATGTAACTTAAGTTTCAAGTTTCAAGTTCGTACGATGTTCCGTTCTTGAGATATTCTGTTCACACACAGACCAATCGCTAAAAACATGTTTTTTGGGTTCAGGGGGTCTGAAAACGTATAGATCCGGTGAAAACTCGACATGAAAACAATACTTTTCTTCCTATATATTCATATAGGCAAGAGAAAGTAAAAAACAACTGGCTCATGAAAAGAATTAATAGTAAATTGATTGGAAATCTTCATTAAAATACAGCCTAAATTATTTTTTGATAGCGATGAAAGCGGTAAAGAATGATGAAGCAAACAGTAATGAATGAGCACAACAGGGAGGCTACTCCACAAATGCATCCATACTAATATGGAAGCCTAACTGATAACAATTTAATGACCTAACCATACCAATCTCTATCTGTACACAAGATAACTTAAAAATATAGGCGTATAAATACAGAGGTTAGACGCCAAGTATACAATTGGACAAAAGCCCATTACTTGTTTTTACACCTACTCATAACATAAAGCCATGAACACATTAATACAGATGAAATCTATGCTAAAATGTTCACCAAATTACATAACATAACCTATAATTAGGCCAATTAATAATCCCAAATCCATATTGTAAAATTTTTTTTTTTTTTTTAGCTTTTATTTGCTATTGGGAACTGTACATTCTTGACAACTACCCAATGTGATCGCTGCTTTTTGCTGTATTTTTTTGCTGTGGATTAGACTTGAGTTTGAACAGGGACCCCCAGTAGAGTTTGTTCATGGATGGCTGTCAACTGGTCACCATACAAAGTCGCTTGCCCAACCGGTGTTACTTAACAAATAATAGCGACTTTCCACCAGCTGACTGACTGGGCTGGCCTGAAGGCCTTGTAAAATATTAAAGTAAAAATCTGATGTAAAACAAATGATTTTCTCTCGCCAATGTAAACACTGAAAATTATAACCTATGTTTTAGGTACTTTTACATTAACGGGGGGCAACTCTGATTTCTAATCTAACACACGATATCATTGTTATATATTTTTAATGATGTTTATTTCTGGTAATAAATGGTAACGCATTAAGTTCGATTGGATAACTGTTCATTGTATGTTTTAGTTTGAAATAGTGTTAATTGCTGTGTTTGTTACACATGTGTTTATAATGAATAAATGGAATTTATCGAGGACCAAGGAAGCTGCCTGTGCCTTACTGCAGAAGTATGGAATTTTGCCAAAAGTTCGGGCTGGCCACGAAATGAAATTGTATTTCGATTAAAGGCAGTGGTAAATGGTGAAACAAAACTATCGCGAGAAGGCTACACACCATTTGGAGTCATACTTGGCCAAGTCATTTTACTTTAATAAAATGAAAAACATATCGTAATTTTAATGATAAGTGAATGAGAGAAATTGAAAATCAAACTGTAGGACTTAAAAATACAGAAAATCACTAACTGACACTAAACTAGGCTTCTTAGAGAAAAATTTATAGTAAACCTACCTATCCGCTAAGAGATAGATGATCATCAAAATTCTTTTTAATTGTGCTTTGGAAAAAGTAATAAGAAATAATATCTCCTATTACTTGTAATATTCTACAGGTATGGATGTCATAATTAAAATGGAAGTGTAACCTGCACTAAAATAACACTATTTAATGTCAATTAAATAATAATATTTACTAATTAATAATTAAAAATCCTATTATTTAATTAAAGGTTATCAATAATGTTAAATGGAACGCAAACACATAAACAAAATTTACTATTAAAATAGTAGTGACAGGCAGGTTACTTTAGAACTAAAGACAAAACAAAACTTACTTTCTATTAGATTTATGGTTAATGTTTTCAAAATTGTTTCAATATACAATGAATGAAACACTATTGAATGATGTTAGGCATATAAACCATTGGTCTTACCCTTTGTCCCACAAACACATGGAACTGATGGCTAACAATGTTATTCATCGAAAACCATTATGCATAATTATTTTAAATATGATACTTTTCAATAAAAACTACTAATATTAAATTTTTAACAGAAACTTTAAACACAAAATTTAGATGAATTGTATTTATTTTTTGTCAACAGTCTCTCAACTGGTTTGATACAGTTCTATCTTCCGCAAGTCATTTCATATCTACATACCTTCAACACCATACATCTTTAGTAATTTGTTTTAAATATTCTAACTTTTGCCTTCCCATACAATTCACAATCTTAATATTACCCTCCATTGTTGATAGAGCCATAGCTGAAGAATAGTATATAAAAAATTAAATTCTGCGCTCTGGTTAGGTAGATAAAAGATAAGGACAAACAAGTGAGTGGCTACATCTGTAGTATTGGATAATGAACACATGGTGCACTTGGCATCATGTGTAAACACACGGTGCCAAGTGCTGGAAAATATGCTTAAGAGATGGACTGGTTATAAAGATCATGCAGATTTCCATAGAGAAGTATTTGAGAAATGAAGATACAAAGCAATGGAATGATTCTCAGGACAGTAGACAGAATAGAGACCCAAGTTTTTATATGGTATGAGCACGTCTAAAGAATAGCATAGCAAACAGATGGCTCCAAAGAGTATTCATTTTCCGTCCAGAAAATAAAAAAAGAAGCGATCACCCTCAGAAAATATGGATAGTGGATCCAATATGTAACAGTAGCAAGGAATCTCAGAGTGACTAGGATGACAGAAGATTTTGCCTTGAGAAGCAAAGAAACTAGAAACTCCAGAAACTATTGTAAATAACTGTAGATGAATAATCCTTGATAAATCACAAATAATATATGTTTTGTTTCCCTAATCGTATATAACGTGCGTTCGGAAAGTCGCTGTGCACTGGAATTGTGACTATGGATTTATGAAAATATGTATAAAGAAATGACTAAGCATTTTGGAAAAAAATTTATTCAATACCTTAATTACATTGTTAAACCGTGATTACATTGTTTATAGAAGGTGTTCGAAATGACCTCCATTGGCATCAATACAGCATTGCACTCGTTTCATTTTGTTTGCAAACACCTTTCGCAACTGTATAAAACGTTATGCAACGTGTTTGGTGAACGAATAATTTCAAAGAATTTGTGGCCTGCAAGATCTCCTGATCTGACTCCCCCCGATTTCTTTTTATGGGGTGCGGCGAAACAAACTGTGTATCGGAACAGACCACACACGATTGACGAACTTAAAGCCGCAATAACGGCATACATTCAAGGAATCACTGTTCTTCAGTTGCGAAAGGTGTTTGCAAACAAAATGAAACGAGTGCAATGCTGTATTGATGCCAATGGAGGTCATTTCGAACACCTTCTATAAACAATGTAATCACGGTTTAACAATGTAATTAAGGTATTGAATAAATTTTTTTCCAAAATGCTTAGTCATTTCTTTATACATATTTTCATAAATCCATAGTCACAATTCCAGTGCACAGCGACTTTCCGAACGCACGGTATAAGGGAGGTTTTTTCTATAACAGGTAGGTGGAGTGTTAAATTATTAACAATCAATCTGCTAATTCCACGGCTACTACAACGAATAGTTCTGTTTCTTATTATGTGGTCAGGCAATAATAAAAAATTGAAGCACTTAAGAAAAGAAGGGGTACAGGTGTGAAAGACTATATAATGTTTTTCATGATTGATAAGCTCTGCTGTTCCGTTCCATATGTTTAGACCAACCAGAACGTTTGCCAGCATTGTCAGATTGTACGAATGTATCAGATTGACAAACATTATGTGCATATATGTATAAGAGCAGCAGTAGTTCACTTGTGTCTAGCATATCATACTGAACTCAATTATCAAGCGCATTAACATGCAATATTTTATAATATATTCCGGTGATTGTATGTTCATAGGTTATACTTGTTATTGAAAGACCATAAAAATGGCTGACGAAATATATAAAGAGCTACAAGAGCAGTGTTGGCAACATTGCTGGCAAGTCATTGGCTAGCTATGAAGTGGGTAGGAGGCAATGAACACATTCTGAGCTCATCAGCTTTGAAAAATAGTACAGTCAGAGTTATCTCCTCTGAGTGAATTTCCTTATACAGCCAGACCCTGTTGTGAATGAAGTAAATGTGTCATTTTCAGGGTAGAAAGTAGACGTTTTTCAGAGTGCCTGGAATGCTCATAAGCATACTTTTCCACTCAGTGAAGAAGCCAATGTTAAACCACCATCTCACTCCTCATTTTACCTAGTAAAACCACTAGAGGTTCAAATCAGCCTTTCAGCTAATGAAACAGCAAGGGCGTTTTACAATTAATGAAGAAATTATTGGTTTTCACAAAGTATTGAACTGACTGAATAGATTCCCTTATCAATAAACTATCAGATAAAAACTGTCACACATAATTACTGATGTCTGTGTGTATTGATAATAACAGATTATGTTATACATGACAGTTCCCGTTTTTGATCAGAATCCACTTCATTTAGTCAACAAGGATTGAGCTTCAAACTACTTCTAAAAAAATAAGACAGAAAGTGTAATTTACACTCATATAGACTTAGGTAAATTAAAGAAAAGATTTCACGCCAAATGGTAAAACACGATACGTTCTTTACTCCTGTTTGGATTCTTTTAGAGCAATATCCTCACGTGTTTAACTACTGTTAAGTATGTAATTGCATTCACATATTGGACCCATCTACATAATCCTATTTACCTAACCGATTAAAAATTTAAAAGAAGTAAAGTTTAACAAAGTTCCTGTTAATCTACCTAACCAAAATTTCTACATTGATAAGTTAGTATTATTATCAACAAAGTAAATCCAGAAAATTCAAATCAACTACATCAACACGATAAAGAGCCTGTGATAGAAATAAAAAATTACTCAACTAAATAATATGGAGAATAAAACAAACATAATGTTGTTTATACAAGCATTTCTGGTAAAAAAACCTCAAAATTATTTTATTTCAAAGTATACAAAGGAGAGAGATTATGGACAAAAATATATTATACAAACCAGGTAAAGCAAAAATTTTGTAAAAACTGTGACTAGAAAAGTATTACATTCAAATTACCTACGTTATAACAAAAATATTTAAAAAAAATTAATTTATAAATATCAAGACAGTTACAAGATAAAAAGATTAAGTGTTCTGTAAATACAAATACTGTAGGCAGGTAAGGTGCTGGATTAAAATTATTACAATAAATCGGTCACTGATCTCCAAATTTTCAAAGTTGGTAGAATTGTATTTAATAAACTCAGTATTAATTATTTTTCATTATGTCTATGTTTATATGAAAAAAATAAGAGCAAAATCTAAAAACTGACTTGTTATATTATGGCCATGAATGTAACAGAAAACTGAAAGGTTTTATAGATAGTAGTACAATACATAACTTTTATAATTTAATAGTCTAAACAATGTTAGTTTAAATATGCCGTAATTATTAATTTATTTTACGAGCAGATTCTATAAAATAATCTTTCAGAAAAGAAAATTGTTAACAAAATATAAATATAACCAAACCCAAACAAAACTGAACAGTATAAAGACAAATTATTAAATTCTTATGTTTTACAAGATACACAATTAACAAATCTTTATCGACATTCAAATTACTCGTTATCTCTATTACGTAATAAAATAAACATGATTAAACCGTAGTATAAACTGCAGTTGAATGTTTACAAAGGCCGGTCAAAAAGAAAATACATAAGTAGCCCTACACGGAATAATATTAATAAAAATATACTGTTAAACTTTATAAATTTTAAAATAAAGAATTATATTAAGTGATTTAATAAACGGTAAAAATGTAAAACTAAAATTATTTCAATGAATATTTCGACGCCGTCAAAACTACTGTGCTTGTTTATCAATATTAACTATAGATCTCGATCGATATCAAGTTCCTAGATCGATTTATAGGTTATGATTTCACATCTCAGACAATACTTCCAAAAAGTTATATAATATAAAAACAACATACCAAACGTAATTCCTTGGAATATATATCTTGCAAGAAAAACACCAATCGATCAACAGAAATACTTCTTATCACACGTGGCATTCAAATTAAACTGACAGATACCTAGCCGTTATTCAACCGGAACTCAGTGCCTTACTGATAAGTTTACTTCATCATAACAGCTAAATAACCCCCACCACTGTTATCATGAAATGAGTGCAAATGATCTTGTCGTTAGGAATAGATAACTACTAATCTTTTCGAAATTATATAAATTAGAAGTTTATTAACGTATTTTACTTCAATAAAAGAAATCTTTATTCGTGTTCGAAACGATAGTTTTCAAAAACAATTCTTCCAAAAATATTAAGAACAAAACGATAAAAATTCGGATAAAACAAACTATTGAATTAGATGTTTTGGACCGGTAAACTATTATTAAAACGAATTTTTCAATTATCAAACAGATGAAATTGAAAACACGCTTTCCACAATAAGAATTCGGTTAGTAACTTTACATTGTACTGTGGTTATATATCAGTATTAAAAGTCTCGTTGGTAAACTACGTTTGGAGGGCTATTTGAATACACTCATTCAATACAAAATAATACCCAAACGGAAAATAATTTAATTAATAAAAACGTTGTTTATTAATTTGTGTTTTCAATAACACAAAAAATCTGTTTCAACTAGATATAGTGTCAAAAGAACTGTAAAAAATTTCTTTAACAAAATTCTAATTTTACATATGCATAATCTATGTAAATAATTTGTCTAAAAGAAATATTTTTGAATATGATAATTAGAAAATTTACCTATTTAGAACATAATAGATGTGGTAAAAAGTTTATTTTCATTTCACATGAGTGACCTTAAATTGAATAATAATTATTTTCTATAAGTTGTCAGATCAAATATTTTTACGAGATTGTTCATATTCAAGCAAGAATGATAAGTTATTATAATGAAAGCTACTTAATCTAATAATAAAAGAAAATACAAAGTTGACATGCAGAGACAAGGAATTATTACAGGAAACTTCATTTAATGCTTGAATGCAATTCCTGGAACAGTAACTGTTTCGTGAAGCTGATAAAAATGTATAGATATAATTACTGTGGGTAGAAAAACAGATGATTATAATACAGTTTGAATGACTTTAAAATATGCAAATACTATGAGTTCAGTTATTTAATTACCAAAAATATTTAGTATGAGCCGCCATATTATATTGTTATACACATCACGTAAAAGTTTTAAAGATATTACCAAAAGTCATACTTAGATTTGATTTGAATGATGAATGTATACTTTATATTAGACATAGAAAAGTAAAGGCAATCATGACGTATTTAACAAAAATTAACCCTTAAAGTGCCACGAGAATATTGTGAGTTCCTACAGAAAAAATGCCAGCCTAATTTTGTGCAATTTGTAGCAATTCATACATCTATCCATACATAACATGGCTATTTTACGAGGTATCTTAACGACTTTTTTGTTTTGTTCATAATGAATTGATCTAGTATAATATTCAACTTGGAAAACATTTCTTACAATTTAAAAATAAAATGATACGTAGTAATTTTTTGTAAAAATTTCCTTTTTATTTTATAAAAAATTACGCTAAAAAATTATGTTACTCAATTTCACTTATATCACTTTAAAGACAATTTAATTATGCAAAAATTACAAAAAAAAACATTTATGTATGGTAAAAAATATAAATACTGCAATAAAAGTTTTAAAATTCCAATTTTTAGTTTTTTTAATCAATATTAATCAATTACATTCATAAAAAAACTTGTTGTTGTTTAGGTCAACAGCCGAAAGGCTGGTTTGAACCTCTAGAGGTTTTACTAAGTAAAAACGAGGAGTGAGGTGGTTTACCATGCCTTCCTCACTGAGTTGAAAGCGTATGCTTATCAGCATACCAGGCCCTCCGAAAAGCACCCACTTTCCACCCTGCAAATGACACCTTCACTTCATTCACCACAGGGTCTGTCTGTATAGTGAAATTCATTACTATCAGAGGAGATAACTCTGACTAGTGTCTAAATAGTTCAGTCATATAATTGTCTGACTATGTGATAAGAAACAGAACTATTTTTTGCAGCCCTGGAACCACAGATCAAGTGCAATTAATTTGACACTCCACCTGCCTGTTATGGGCATAAAAAAACTTAACATGTATTTTTTCAATCTACATTTCTTACTGATTTTTTTCATAGGTTGTTTATAAAAATTGAGTGAAAATAAAAACTCTATGAATTTTTTAATCAACGTACAAAAGGACGACACCGGAATTTTTTGGTAAAACTGCTGATGTCCTAATAATAGGATGCTGGCATTTTTTTAGTCTAAATCTTGACGCCCTTATATTAGGACGCTGGCATTTTTTAGTCTAAATCTTGACGTCCTAATAATAGGACGCTGGCATTTTTTAGTCTAAATCTTGATGTCCTAATATTAAGACGCTGGCACTGTAAGGGTTAACATAGAAAATTGTGATCAATCTTCAAAAATTGGTTTATAAAATATAAATTATTTTTCTATTTTCTACACTAACTGGGATTTTTTGAAATATTGACTTTTAAAGGCATCGAATCTGCACATGAAAAGCTCAATTTCAAAAAATAGCTGATTGGGATCACTCCAGCAGAAGCTGAGAACAAACTGAGGAAAATTTAATTTTTTTAAGTATAAAGATTGAAGAGTTTTGTTAATTTAAAACGTATACACTACATCAATCAACTAAGTTACAAATATATTCTGTATAAAAATGCATTCAAAATTGAATACATAGTCATGTGTAAGCAAACAAAACTAACCATTAAGAAAAATTGTAATTTAAAAGGAAAAATAATTAAATGAAATGTAAAAAAACGTGCAAAATTATAGAAATATAAATTCATTGTTTATATTAAAATCATGTACTATATTAAAACTAGCCATTAATAACAGAAATCAAGGTATTAACAAAGCAAATAGTATTTATTTGAATACCCAATACATTGGTGAAAAGAATTTTCAATAAAGAACCATGAATAAGATGTTCGTGTTGGTATAAAATATTTTAAAGAAACAAATCATATATTTTTTTATTATGCAGTGTTTGCATGCAGTAAAAGGATTATCTGAAACCTGCTTAACTGTAACCCACCTTTACTAAAACTAATCCAAAAAAATTGCTCTTTTTTAATTTATTTAAAGTCACATCAACAGCTCGGTTATCAGCAACAGTGTGAACATTTCCAGACCCTAGTTGGGACCAAGAACGATGTCCAATGAAATAAATTACGAATATAAAGTTTCACTATTCTGCAATTTCGTTCATTCATTCTTCACCTGCAGGACAAACTTCTAATTAAACGATGACATGATTCCATAAAAACGGTTTCATAAAAATCTCACGCTTTTTTAAAATGACTGTAAATAATTTAAAAAAAGAAAATATTAATTACTGTACATTATTACATTTTGTTTTATTTTATATAATGAATTTATATAATAAATTTCACTAACCTTCTTTTTAAACTGCGTCAACTTTTATCTTTACTTACACGTGTTTCGGTGGATCAACCATCATCAGAGTAAATAACATAATTGAAACTAAAAAATTTATTTAAATTATTTGATTTATCATCTTCTATAGAAGATGATAAATCTTCTATAGATTTTAAATAATTTTTTTAGTTTCAATTATGTTATTTTCTCTGATGATGGTGGATTCACCGAAACACGTATAAGCAAAAATAAAAGTTGACACAGTTTAAAAAGAAGGTTAGTGAAATTTATTATATAAATTCATTATATAAAATAGAATTAATTTCAAACTGCAGGATGCATTATAAAGATTTTATTTTTGAATGAACATTTTGTTTTCTTGAAATTTCTGTATTTTTGTTTACACATGCTAATAAGCAGTTCTCAAAAATACTGTGAATTCCTTTTTCCTATTTATAAACCATACAAGCATGACTTATAGTGTCACTCGGAATTTCGTGTATCTGAAATCAGGTCCGCCCTCTATATTTCAGTTAAACAAGGGTTTACTGTACATTAATATATAACGACAAATTTCTTCATATTAATCAAGAGAGATTGATGTTGACAAAAACACAAATACATGATACAAATACAAATACATGATTTTTAGAGAACATGCAAATGATTGCTACTACTTTGAGAGGGGTTACAAATATACATTGAGAGATTTTATAACCTAATGGCAGTTTTGACTCTTTTGTATGGCAGTGCAACTTAGGCTCTTGCAGGGAGACGGGAATAGAAATTGGAAGCTGCATTTTCTGTGAATAGTCAAGAGTTACGAGAGGGGTGACTGAATTAAATATTGAAGTACAAGGCAAGAGTTATAAACGATATGAGTGAATGAGAGAATTAGTTGTTATATCAATAAATAGATTGAGCAGTTTCAAAGAATGAAAAATGAAGATGCCATCTTTATTCTGGGATAGACACTACTGACAAACCAGACCCTAGTTGGAATCGACTAAGGTAGAACACCACAACACAGCGAGTTATATATTTTAATTACAGTTTTCTAATGTAAAACAAAACATTTAAATCTGGAACTGGGAGACTTTAAAGGTCAGCTTAAGCAACTAACACAGAATACAACTTCACCCATAATTGGAATTGGAGCATAATATTTTAAAGAATGCTAAAAATTACTGATAAACACTTCTACAACTCAACAACAGAGAAAAATACTTAGCTTAACAGTGCTAACAGACAACAAATGTGAAGTTAAGGGGGTAGTCAACCCAGAAAATGAAAATGAAAACTTCTGGGTATAATTTATCATTATTTATTTTAATGAAAGAGTAATTTACTAGTAATGATCTACCATTTAAACCAAGCCAAAAAATTAATTACAGCTCCTAATATAAGAGTAAGGTTGGAAAAGCGGGCTTTTACAGGGAATCAAATATCTCAGGAACCAAGAAAGATATCAACATGATTCTTATGCTACAAAATACAGAAAATTGCTGTCTATTATCTGTTGTATGCGCTTTTATGTATTATTTCTTACAAGAAATTTATTGAAGAAAAACCTTATTTTCAAAAACATGTATTTTATGAATTCACAAATTATTTTTTAACTAAATCCCTATTAAGGTTTTTGTAATAATCATTCCACAGATAATAGAGCAAGAAATTATGAACATTTGAAAAAAAAATCATCCAAATATCTCCAAAACAAACCAAAATATTTAATTCCCAAGAATGTACAATCATGCTAAAACCATATTTCCAGAAAACTTGAAGTTGAAGAAATAATATCACTCGCCTTGCTAGTGATCTTTATTTTAAACAGATGTTTTTATAACTTTTTGTCAACGTACAAACAAAGTAAACAAATGTCGTGATTCAGAAAATATTAAACTTCAAATAAATGGAAAAAACAGTCAAAATTAAAAAAAAAATCTTCAGTTGACTACCCCTTTAAGTTCCATTTCAGTGAGAAAAGAAAGACGTTCCAGTAGTGACACCAAGGCAACATGCACATCGGCATACCATCTATTCTTTCTACTATGAACGATACCATAGAAAAATAACGAATTCAGATTTGTCCTTAAGGAGACCACTCTAAAAATACTATCTTAACAAAAGAGATATTATTTCTGGACTTCCCCAAAGGTTTGCAATTCAAAAATTTACTAATATACTGTTAAAATCATCCCGAAAAAAGTAAAGTGAGACAAAAAACTGAGGAAAGCAATAGATCAGAACTAAGAATAAGATAAAAATTTAACACTTAAGATATACCTTGATATAACTGAGCTCAAGCTTTACCCCTGGTCAGTTGTAGTCTTTAATATGTTTATGGTATTCTCATCATTACTTATATTATGCTGTTGTTAATTAGGTCATCAGCCGAAAGGCTGATTTGAACATCTAGCTAGAGGCTTTACTAAGTAAAATGAGGAGTGAGGTGGTTTATATTGCCTTCCTCATTGAGTTGAAAGGTATTCTTATCAGCATACCAGCTCTCTGAAAAGCATCTACTACTTTCCACTCTGTAAAAGACACCTTCACTTCTTCACCACACGGTCTGGCTGTTTAATGAAATTCATTACTCTCAGAGGAGTTAATTGTGACTAGTGTCTTTTACACCTTTACCTTTTCTGTTCTTAAATTCTTCTGTCATATAATTGGCTGAAGATGTGTTAAGAACTATTTTTTGTAACCCTGGAACTAGCAGATTGAATGTAAATAATTAAATACTCCATCTGCCTGTTACGGGCAAATTTGTAATATGTAGTCAGGAATGTTCTCAGCGCCTACAGGAGAACAGGCCGTATTTTTATCCTGTACGCCTCGTCCGTTCTAAGCCACCCATCCATTTAATCCTCAAGGATAGGGGCAAAGCTTGAGCTCGTCTGTTATAAACAGTGCACGCAATGTCTTTCACAAACTGCATTGTTGATAATAATTGTAATAGAAAAATAAGTTACAAGAAATGGATTATGATAATGAAGATACACAAGAAAATAAATTTTAGCTACAATACTATGAACTTGATTGGTACTGTAAGAATTATAAAGTAATACTGACAAGTCTAAACATAAATAATAGCCTATGTGTGTTGAATTGTAGATACGTTGTTTAAAAATGTTTGGTAATAAAGGAAAATACTATAAAGATAATGAATGAAAAAATGATTTATGACAAAACAATTTTACAATCCAATAAAAAGAACAACTTAAAGAAATAGCTAAAGAAACAGGGCTACAAATCTCTTTTGGGAAAGCAGAGCTAATGACAATGGACAGCGACTACAAGAAAATACCACAAAATATGAGAGAATCCGAGTATTTGATAAAATTAAATATTTAGGCGAATTATCCAAAACAATAATCTCTAAAAATCTGTGATGGAATCTCAAATCACAAAACCCCAAATGTTTTTAAACTTGAGGAAAACCTCAACACAAAACCAACATAATGAAAAATACCAAACTCTGATACTACCAAACATTATTAAAGCCAGTCGTCCTTTACGGAATCAACAGTTTATTACAGAAATTGATGAAATAAATAAATAATAAACCATAAAATGGAACATTCAAAGAGAAATTTAAGACTCTGCCAAAAATAATGGTATAGTAACTTTAAAGAAAGAATCCAATGAGAAATTTACCAGGACATGAAATCCATCGAAGAAATCATAACCAAAAGAAGAGCCAGATTCTTCAGTTAGATGGTTAAATAGAAGAACAAATGCTGAAAAAGCACATTTTCAGCAAATTGGGAGTTTCAAATGTATGCCAAGAAATCTTATGAAACAGCAACAAAAATTAAGAAACTAGGAGTAATAGTAAACAAATTGCTTTGACAGAAACCTCTACCAACATAATTTTTTGAGTTTCTGAATAGATTCCACAACGTTGAAAGACCAGATTCTACTCCCAAGAGGTACAGTTAGAAGATCTGCTAGAATGAAAGAACAGCGGGTGAAGGCCAAAGAAGGAAAGATCTTGACTAGAAAAAGTTCAAATTGTTTACTCTGCATGTGGCCTTTGCACCTATCCAAAAAAATAATAATAACAATAGTTCTGTGGGATATTGTCTCACAAAGATATCCAGGGCAACGAATGAGCAACAATTTATCCAAACAAGCCAAGTCACTTACGCCAACAGATTTATACCTCATCACAAAAGATTGTTTTAGAAACAAATTCACTCAAAACAAAATTTAAAATATTCTGGAACACCAAGTGGTAGGAAATACATCAACAAAATTAAATTTTTAACAAAACAACATTAACTGGTATAGATATCAGATGAATTAATGTCCCATAGCCGAGCGAGAGAGAGGGAGATATGTGGCATAACTATGCATGCGCCCAAAGGTCTTTACCGTAATAATCCAAATCTCAAAACATACTATAGTCATTATCTTGCTTGTTGTTTTACTGCATGCATAAACGCTTGCCTCACAACAATGAGTAAAATTATCTAATGTTATTGGAATGGCACGTATGGCTTGTGCCAGTGAGAGTGTTATGCATTCTCTCACTCCCACGGCTAGGGGACTTTAGTTCATCTGAAAACTATACATGAAAGCATGAAATCAGTACTTTGAGGGATATATAGGACAATTCCATTAAAAACACTCTCATCTTTTGTCAAAAATATATTTGCAAACATGTAACTTTGGTGACAACAATCTATCTACAAAATATCTGGTAAAAAATCCAATTGTTTAAAAATTTTGAGATCTGAATTGAAATGCTTAATGATATGTACAAAAGACTAAATGGAATCATCTTCGAAAGACCCAAACAACTTTTTAAAAGAATGAATTATACTTTAATAAGCTCTTCCTTTCCTTTCATTTCATGTTTCAATTCTTTGATTTTTTGAGAAACTATAATGTTCTAAATTTAACTATGTTCATGACCTTTAATATTGGAGTGACTTTACTTTTTTTGTTTTTTTTTGTTTTAATGTTGGTTGGTTTCTGTAGTCAGTTACCTAAAAAAAATTATTATTTAACGGGTTTCAGTGATTGACTTTGCAATCCATATTTTTTTTAAATTGTTATACTCTACTTTTTGTACCCTCTTATAGCCTTTAGTGTTGATGTAACTTTAAAATAAATAATAAAGAAGAAAACTTCCATTAAAATTCACACCTGAACTTCTTGGTTCTCTAAATCACAAGAGATTTGTGTTACTGTATATGGCAGCAAGTATAAACCAATGCTGAAACTTTTATTTAAGCTCAAGACCTTTTTTTAATAAACTAAATATTTAAACTCAACTTCATTTGGAAACTAAATAATATAGCTTTGGAAGTATTTTTTTCTTTTTAGAGTAGGTTTAAGTATCTTAAAATTGTCAAAAATTTATAATAATAAATGATCTATGATATCTCAGATCTATGATATTACAGGAATTCCAATAAAAATAACATTAAAAATCATAAAAATACTGTAATATTGTAAAATAAAATAATTATAATATCAAATCATAAAGTGACTATAAAACAAACTTACTTGATCAAAAATATTCATAAACTTTCTCTAAATGTAATTGACTAAACAGTTATAATAAAAACAAATTTTTAATAACTAACAAACAAGTAAGAAAAAGTAATTAGCAAACGTTCACCACATCTCCGTACTGAATAGAATTATAAACATTTTTAGTACAGAACAATATTACTGTTTAAAACTGTTGCACGAGAATTGCACGTAGTTCACAATATACACGCTAGGTTGTAGCACTATGCAGTATTGAATAAAATACTCTATTTAAACAGTACACATATTTAAATACATCTTTACGTAAAATAATATAGAAAAATTAATTTATCTTGTAATGCTAATAAAGTTTGGATTTTAAATAACAAAAAATTAAACAAAAAACAACATAAATTAACGGTTATAGATAAGAAATTCATTATAGTTTCACTTTTAGTCCAACAGATATCAGCACTACACGGTATAATAGATAAAGCTAGATCGTTTTATTATTTCGGTATGATATTTTTGTACTGTAAGAATAAATACCCAACAAAAAATTTAAATAACTACAAAATTAGTGTGGTATAAAAACTGTTGGTACATAAATTTATTCTACTATATCAAAAATTTATATTAAAAAATCCACACTAAATATATTGTTAACTTCACGAATCCCCGTAACAAGCTGGTGAAGTGTTAAATTATTTGCAGTCGATCTGTTAGTTCCAGGGTTACAAAAAATAATTCTGTTTCTTATCATGTGATCAGCAAATTACATGATTGAAGCATTTAATAATATAATAGGTAGAGGTGTAAACGACACTAATCACAGATATCTCCTCTGACAGTAATGAATTTCATTCATTATGCAGCCATACCTGTGTGAATGAAGTGAAGGTGCCATTTAAAAGGTAGAAAGTAGATGTTTTTCAGAGGGTCTGGGATGCTGATATGCATACTTTTCAAGTCAGTAAGGAAGGCAAGGTAAACCACCTCACTTCTTGTTTTACTTAATAAAGCCTCTAGAGGTTCAAACCAGCCTTTTGGTTGATGATCTAAACAACAACAACCGTGGATTAAATACAGTGGAAATTTTGATAAAGTGGAAGGAAGGAAGAGAGATGACAGAAATTAATTTCAAAAGGAGTATGTCAGGAAAGACATGTATAGATAGAGTGTGGTAAATGATGTAATCAGGAAACAACTGGGGATGGACAGCCTGATAAGGAAAATTAGACAGACAAAACTTATAGTCCAGCCTTTTTTAGTTTGCTCCTAATGTAAACAAATAATGACGTTACTGAGCATGCGCATTATATAAAAATGAGTACATGCTGATTAAAAAGTAACAACAAAATACTTTTAAAAGTATTTTTATAAATGAAATTGTTAGGCCGACATCATATCATGACATGTTTTAAGTACTTTAAGTACTTATAATTTAAAACATTGTTAACTTAATACGACATCCATAAAGTCGCAGACTCTAGGGTGCACCTGTAGTAGCTGGCTTTGGTTTGTTGACAGTAGGAGCAAACTAAGAACAGCTGAACTTTAGGATGGTTTGGTCATGTCCTTAAAATATGGATAAATAGACTGCCTAAAAGGATTCTGTACTTAAAGATGGAGGGAAATAGACCAAGGTGCAGACCAAGATTGTAGTGGATGGGTTCAGTAACAGATGAATTGGGAAAAAGACGCAATGCCAAAAGAGTGCCAATGGAAGAGAGATGGTTCTATGATAGAGAAAGGTGGAGAGGAGTTGTGTTGAATCTAATCTAAGGAGACTTGGAAGATGGAAAAAGAGTATGATGATTATTCTAAAATATTAATAAGTTTTGGAATAGTTTACATAAAGTGAAAATAAATATCATAATTTTTAATACATGAGTATACATGATTAGATGTAAAATATATTAGCAAAAGGAAAATCAAGATTGAAAGTAAATAAAAAAAAAATGACATGAATATGTAGAGGGTGTGTATCTTGTTGGCATGAATGGAATGATATGTTGAACGACTTCCAGTGAACAGTCAAAGAATTGATTCGTTGCCAGTAATGAGCAAATTTAATCTAGGATGTGTGAAAGAGGTCTAACTGATAAAACCACAATTAATAAACATGACTGAATTTAAAACCAACGTTAAAAACTTGTTACTCGTTCTCACTGAATTTAAAAAGTGAAAGAGAAATGCAAAATTACAAGATGTTTAGTTTCATGAGAATAATGAACGGCAAATTATGCTATCGGTTTTATAACCCGTTAAAAAAAATTACAAAGTTAAGTAAAACATTGTGGTTGAAGTTGTGAATAAGGAAATGAGGATTAAACATGTTAAACAGGGTTTTTTTCGGAAGGATTCAGACTGAGGAAAATTACTGAGTGACTTTCCTCTAGAATACATTATTTAATATTAAAATAATATTAGTCATTCAAAGCAATCATAAATAAGTATCAAGCTTTAGGAAATTAATGTAACTTATTTTTTTAAATATTTGGATAAATTTAAGTTTTGCCCATAACAGGCAGGTAAAGTGTTAAATTATTTGCATTCGATCTGCTAGTTGCAGGGCTACACAAAATAATTCTGTTTCTTATAACATGGTTATCCAATTATGTGACTGAATCATTTAAGAGCAGAAGAGGTAGAGGTGTAAAAGACACTAGTCAGAGTTATCTTCTCTGAGAGTAATAAATTTCATTCATTAAGCAGCCAGACCCTGTGGTGAATGAAGTGAAGGTGTTATTTCGAGGAGTTAATGTCAAACAACACTATCTACAAAAACCTATTTTTTAATATTTTTCAGGAGAGCGAAAAAACTACTTCTAATCTAATTCTCTTCCTATTATTCTCTTCCTATTATTTTAATTATTTATATATGTAATCAACTATAAATTTAGTATAATTAAATTTACTTCTTAATGGTAAATTTGCCCATAACGGGCAGGTGTAGTGTTAAATTAATTGCATTCGATCTGTTGGTTCCAATTATGACTGAACTATTTAGGAAAAGAAAGAGGTAGAGGTGTAAAAAACACATTAGTCAGAGTTATCTCCTCTGAGAGTAATGAATTTCACTATATAGCCAGACACTGTGGTGAATGAAAGGAAAGTGGGTGACATTCGGAGGGCCTGGCATGCTGATAAGCATACTCTTTCAACTTAGTGAGGAAGGCTATTGCCATTGCTATTGCATTTCAATCCTCGTTTTTACTTAGAAAAACCTGTACAGGTTCAAACCAGCCTTTCGGCTGATTACCAAAAGAAGAACAACAACAACAAAGGTAAATAAATGGTGATGGCTCTCCTGAAAAATTAGGTTTTTGTAGATAGTGTTGTTTGACATTAACCCCTCGATTTGTAGGGTAGAAAGTAGATGCTTTTCAGAGGACCTGGAATTCTGATAAGCATACTTTTCCACTCAGTTAGAAAGGCAATTATAAACCACCTAATTCCTAGTTCTACTTCGTAAAGCCTTTAGAGGTTCAAACCAGCCTTTTTCAGCTGATGACCTAAGCAACAACAAATTTAAGTTAAGATGTTTTGACATGAATTTCTCAATGTGCTTAGCATAAATGGTTATAAACTATATTACAGAAATACACTACATGTAATTGACATAGAGATCAGTATTAAAATTAATATGCAAAATATCAGATGTTTAAAAAGTACAAACAGATTATTTTTGAGTTAATATCCGTAAAAAGAATAACTATCTTTCTATCATACGTATAGAAATGTGATTGGGTTGAGGTTTTGCCCCTTTAATCTTGTCAAAAGACAGTTGTGTGAAGCACTAATTGAAAGAATTACTACTACCTAAAGAGGATATTGTAGAGGTGTGGAAGATGTCAGATAAAAATGAAATTACCTGTAAGCAACTCAGATTGGACTATTTGTGTCATAATTGCGGCGACAAAATATTGGACATTGTTTTTGTTTTACGTCCGAAGAATTTGCACACAGATGCTAATGCAGAAAAAGAAGATGAAAATGAAAATTTTATTTAGGTCATAAGTCGAAAAGCTGATTTAAACCTCTAGAGGCTTTACTAAGTAAAATAAGAAGTAAGGTGGTTTACTGTTGCATTCCTCACTGATTAAAAGAGTATGGTTATCAGCATGCCAGGCCCTCTTAAAAGCATCTACTTCCCACTTTGCAAATGACGCTTCTCTTTATTCACCAAAGGGTCTGGCTGCTTAATGAATGAAATTCATTACTCTCAGAGGAACTAACTCTGACTAGTGTCTTTTATACCTCTACATCTTCTGTTCTGAAATGCTTCAGTTGTATAATTGGCCGACGATGTAATAAAAAACTGAATAATATTTTCTAGCACTGGAACTAGCAGATAGAGTCCAAATAATTTAACACTTCACCTGCCTGTTATGAGCATAGATGAAAATGAGTGATGAGAAAATGCCAGACTTGACCAAGAATTGAATGCAGAACCCGTGGTGTAGAAGGCAGTTGTATTGACTACTACACCACAGGCCAGCCATGAGATTGTCAGCATTGTGGAAACAGTGGAGTTTAAAAGATTGAACTGATACAGGCACATGAGGAGTGCTCATGAAAGTAGTGGCCTCATGTGGTATGGAGTATTCATGATCGTCACACTAAAGTGTGGGAGAGGGAGATCAAGGTTGTCCTGATGGGAGAGTTTCCTGGACAATAAGACATAAAGACTTGAGAGAGAATGACTGACAAAATAGGGCTGAGTGGAGGTTAGGATTCAAGAAGTGCCAAATGATGTAAAGTTCAGCCGTTCTTAGTTTACTCCTACTGTCAATAAACCAAAGCCAGCTACTACAGGGTGCACGCTAGAGTCCGCGACTTTATGGATGCCGTATTCGTATTAAGTTAACTACATTTTAAATTATAAGTACTTAAAACATCAATCATGATATGATGTAGGCCTAACAATTTCATTTATAAAAATACTTCTAAAAGTATTTTGTATTTAAATACTTTTGAAAGTATTTTGTTGTTACTTTTTAATCAACAGTAGGAGCAAACTAAGAAAGGCTGGACTTTAGTTCACTTACATGGTACAAAAAGAGATTTTAAATGCAACATTCCTTTGGTTCACAAACATTTCCATTGAGATGGATGGAAATAAAAATTCTGTTCTGATAAGATTAGAAGATATTGAAGAAGTTAAGCCAGTAGATCGTGTTGAAAAAACTAATGTAACTGGTTTACACTACATGATTTTCATAATTAATGTGAAAATTACCAGTTTGTTGCAGATAAATTTTCAATAAGTCCATTTAGGTCAGTGATTTTCAACTATCTGTTAGTCATGGACGCTTAAGAAAGTTTTTTTGAGGATGGTGACTTTTTGTATTATTTAAATGAAGGCCTATTCATAAAGTATTAAACCGCTCATTTATTGATAATAAAATATTAAAAACTAAAAAGTTGTGTTCAATAGAAGTAAGTTCATATACATTTTAATGGTATATCAACAGAATGTTATTTTGTTTTATATAAATAAATAAGTTACAAGTATTAACATTCAGTTTTGGGTCTACTCTCCGAGACCCCCAAAGTTCTGTGGACCACCTGTTGGGTACCACTCGTTAAGGTTTCTCTGAAACTTGTCAAAAAGTCATAAAATAA
This sequence comes from Catonia carolina, assembly GCA_035578175.1. NCBI lineage: Eukaryota > Metazoa > Arthropoda > Insecta > Hemiptera > Achilidae > Catonia > Catonia carolina. The sequence goes on from JAQMRL010000001.1 coordinate 32,959,938, forward strand.
CCAAAAAATTATGTATGCTACACATTACATAAGTAATTTCTGGTTAAAACCTTTATCTTCAGATCACAATGTACAGTTGCATTTGAGACGTAAAATGGAGCTCCAGTTGTAATACTCAGAAATTTTTATTAGAATGCCATAATTTTTTTGATGTTACTTTTTACTGCTGTCGATTTCAAACACATGAAGTCCATAATTTCAAAGTGGACATAGGCATTTATTTATAAAATCAAATTTGTAATCTTGATAGAAGATATAATTGAGAATGTAAATTTAAAAATAGAAACAGAAAAAAGTTCAAACTAAAACTAATCTAACATAATACAAAAAAATCCTGAATATTTCCTATAATACTGAATTTCATTTACCAAACAACGATCACACAATATGTGAAATTTATTTCATCAATTTCTGACAAGTAATATATTGAAATGTATAAGCTGAGATTTTAAATTTATTTTTTATGGTCCCAACCAAATGAAACGGGGGCTCTGAAAACACCATTATTAATCTGTGACATGAATAATATTAATATTTGAAAGATCTGACAAGCTAACATGAGAGTTATAAAATAACATACAATTAATGTGAGACAGCATTTTTATTGATATCTGTTAAAAATTACAAGTTAATAAAAAACAAAACCTATCTAAAGATGGCTTACTTTTTACAGTAAAAATATGAATTGTATACGTGACTTTATAGTAATCAGAAAATAGGGTTTTAATTTCATATCTTGGTAGCCAACTTGTCATTTGAACATGACTATACTGTCATATTTTTTGTCTCACTAGGCTTTAACACAGAAAGTATTTCAATCAAATATTTAAGATGAGTAAATTAACTCAGTTGTACTTAACAGCATAATACAGAATTAAATTTCAGTTACAAACTTTGCAGGCCAAGGTTCGGTTAGGTACTTATCAATTCACCTTAAATTGATTTTCATTCAAGGTAATTTTTACAATTAACAATAATTTATGTTTTGTTAAACTAATTCTCGATGAATGGAATCGTAAGAAATTAATGGCAGGAAATTGAAAGAAAGGTAAATATAAGAAATAAGAAAAAAAGAAAATGAAAGATGTTTATAAAAAAAGAAGATTAGTTTGCAAAGCAACTGACAGTAGTGGCGAATGTTAAAAAGGGCCAGAGAGCTGAGTGCTTCGGGCTGTGAAAGTCAGTAAAGGGCAACGACCTATGCTGGTCACTGGATTGAAGGCTAAGTTAGTTCGGGGGCTAGGCAAGCATTCAGCTAACCTAACCATACAATCCTTCTACGTCTACATCTATCATTCCCAACAACTCTTTGCCTTTCACTACATCTACAAGGCACGCCGTCTTCTACTGATAATAATGATTACACACCGGAGACCTATATACTCCACCCCCTCCTCCAACTCCAACAAACATTCATACAACAATAATAGCACCTCCAACTCGTTCCGCAGAATACTCATCAAATCCTCGCAACATGTGACATAACCTAACCGTATACAAGAACTTTAAATGCACAGTCATATTATAAGAAACTCACATAATAACGGAACGAAGTCTATTTTCAATTTCTGTATTTAAATAAATTATTACCTTACGGTTAATCTATTTCTTAGAACTGTACTGCACTTTATTTATTGATTAGGCATACAGTTCCTGAAATTTAAGTACCAAACATAATTAGGCACATTACTAAAACATCTTAGAACATCAACATTAAAAAGCTTCAACAATCTTTCTTTTCTTTTGTTTCAAATCAACTTCAGAAAAACGCTCAAATAAAACCTCTAAGGACCACAAAGAATATTATAAACCAAATTTATAATACCTATTTAACCTTTAAACGATATTATTTTTGCTTGAAAACAAAAGGGTTATGAAATAGAAAAAGGAACTGAAAAAGTTTTCATTTATAAAAGGATCATTTTATTTTATAACGGTAGATAATTAGATTAGGTGATAAGGCCCGCATCACGTTGGTTCCAGAAAAAAAATTCAAAAGCCGAACACTTTTTAAGAAATAGGGCCTACTGTACCAGATTTTTTTTGTTACAAATGCCGGAACAACAGGCAAATTAAACACAGTAAAAAAGGTATAGGCTTAAAGATAGAAGTTATTTACGAAATTATTATATAGATTGGAGTATTGTATGTTTGAAAAATTACTTTTACGTAAAATAGACCTTCTGTTGGATTTTTTTTAAATATTATGGAATTCGTTGAACCGTATAGCCTACTTAGAGAAAGAACCATGCATAGCCTAAGAAACTTTAGTTATGCTGAAATTTATTTATTTCTCATTGTGAATGAGAAGGTTGAATGGGGCAAAACAGAAATCCGGCGTATTCAGTTAAAGAACGAAAAGTAGGTAAGTTACGGAGTTTAAAAATTCAAAATTCCAAGCGCTATGCGACGATGTATAAGATCAAAAATGATCCTACATATTGTATAAAACAGTTTATGTATATTTTAATTTATTTTATTAAATAACAAAGTAAAGAATTCTTTTAATTAATTATGATTTAGATTTTAAAATATAAAATGTAATTATTTTGAATATACTCGTAAAATAAATGAATTAATTTAAGTTTAAAATAAAAGAACAGTGTTGTAGGCGGTAGGCCTATTGTTAATGACAGTTAACTTAAAAGAAATAAGACACATAACAACTACATATAAGTTTTAATTAAATAAAATATTTAAAATATTAAAAGAGAAAATACAAGACGTTATAGCCTATTAGGCCCTATTGGTGTAACAGAAACGCTAAAACGAGGAATGTTTCAAATTCTTACGGATATAGATTTTACGAAAAAATCTAGTGTGAAACACTCACACAACTTTCTCTTGCCAATGCAAATAATTAACAATAAACCTAACCTTAATAATAAAACATTAGAAATAAACAAAAAACTAACCTCAAAAAACATGAGTGAAAGACGCAAAATGAAAATCGACCTCAGTTTGGCTTCAAAATACGGAAAATTACTCTTTCACGCTAAACTAGGCTGTGTAGAGAAAAATGCTTTAAATAAAAGTTGTAGATCTTTTAATTTCCTATAAATTTGATTATATACACTTTTGTCGTAAAATGCATACCAAGGCAAAAATCTTTAAAAAAATCGATTTTTCACACGTTTTCGTGAGAAAAAAACAGAAAATCGCTAATTACCGCTAAACTAAGCGTTATACAAAAAATGTTTGAAATAAGTTGTAGGACTTTTAATTCTCTACATTTTTTATTAGCCTATCTATAAAATTTTGCGCTAAAATGCATATTAAAGCCGTCATTTTAAAAAAATCTTTTTTTTTTACGTGAAAAAAGCCTCACCAAGAATTTCAGCAAACATGGCGCCTACCCTATCTTGTAGAGCATAAAAAACTTAGTAAACGTGTCGAGTTAAAAAAAAACGTCGGACCAGTTTTTGAGAAAATCGCAATAAAATGAAAAATTAAACGAATAAACTACTACTTCCGGTTGACCGATTTTGATGAAAATGTTCGTGTCGGGTCCGATAGTGGTATGTAACTTAAGTTTCAAGTTTCACGTTCGTACGATGTTCCGTTCTTAAGATATTCTATACACACACACACACACCAATCGCTAAAAACATGTTTTTTGGGTTCAGGGGGTCTGAAAACGTGTAGATCCGGTGAAAACTCGATTTCGAAAAATTGACATGAAAACAATACTTTCCTTCCCATATATTCATATAGGCAAGAGAAAGTAATAATATAATATAGCAGGCCAACTATGGTATTGATGACTTTTAACAAAATTCGTTATCGGATATGAATAGTGTATACATTATTAGCCTGATCAAATCACTAACCTTCTACAGGTCTATAATAACTCTTTAAAAGTGTCTGATACTTTTATTTTAGAAAACCATAAAAATAACAAGTTTCTTAGTTACTTAGGAAAATAACTTAATTATTTTTAATTAACAAAGCAATCAATATTCTGTTTTAATTAAATGAAATCCGATTTAAGAGACACATTTTTTAACTCGAACAGATTTCGTAACCTTTCAAGTACCACCACCATCTAATATTTATTCCGAGTACTTCTTATAACTTACTTATACCTTAATTTCGAAATTGTTTAATTAAATACTATAAATATAAATTTATCCTGGGAACAAATTTGAGCTACATTTTGAGTGGTGACTTGTAAATCTATTAAACGGTTGATTGATATTAATTTGTAGCCTTAGGAATTGACTACTCAATGTAAACTATATAAAACATTTGCCGAGAGCAATGAATTGACCGTTCCAGTTTCAATCATGATTTTTTTTGCATCCTTTATTTCTATTCCAGTTTACCACAGGAATTATTCTTCTTTTTATACGATATTATCAACTAATAGAGTCAAAATAGTAGGTTAAACAGAAATATGTTAGGTTAGTATATGTTTTTTATTAGCATTGCCGTTTTATGCTACGTATGTAGGACTAACAGTTTACCTACCAATTGATCAAAGAATTTCGAAGGAATTTTTGTTTCCTCATTTCCCAGAATATGCATAACATGTAGCACGGCAAAACACACTAAATTTCTAGCATGTTGCGTAAAATTTAGGCTACTCTCTTTATTTCAAATTATGGTGCTATCATGAGAATTATAAAGTTTCATACGCACTAGACGGTTACCCGTGATGCGCCAGCCGCGCGGTTGGTTAACCGCAAGCAATAAAATTTATGAAATTCCTGTAATTTTTTTAATTTTTACTTTCTCTTGCCTATATGAATACATAGGAAGGAAAGTATTGTTTTCCTGTCGATTTTTCGAAATCGAGTTTTCACCGGATCTACATGTTTTCAGACCCCCTGAACCCAAAAAACATGTTTTTAGCGATTGGTCTGTGTGTGAACAGAATCGTTCGAACTTGAAACTTAAATTACATACCACTACCGGACCCGACACGAACATTTTCATCAAAATCGATCAACCGGAAGTAGTAGTTTATTCGTGTAATTTTTCACTTTTTTGCGATTTTCTCAAAAACTGGTCCTACGATTTTTTTTTAAAAATCGCGTGGTTCACTACATTTTTTATCCTCTACAAGAAAGGGTAGGCGCCATGTTTGCTGAAATTCTTGGTGAGGCTGTTTTCACGTAAAAACATTTTCTTTTTAAGATTGCGGCTTTAATATGCATTTTAGCGCAAACCGTTATATAATAAAAATTGTAGAGAATGTGAAATCCTACAACTTTTATTTCAAACATTTTTTTTATTTAACGTCGCATCAACTGCGAGGTCATTAGCGGCGACGTTGGGGTGTAACTGTGCGTAATGAGGATGAAATGATTTCTTTTTGTAACGTATGAAAAAATGCCGTTACTGAGTGGGATTTGAACCCAGGACCGCATGATGAGAGGCGAGCACGTTACCAACTACGCCAATGCGGCCGGCTCCCTGTAATTTTATTCGGACTACTATTCGACTTCCCGCAAACTGCCGGGGTCGCTTGGAAAGCTGTGGCACCTCCAAGGGGCAGCCGCCGTCCATTTTTGATTGGTACCTTTTGACCGCAGCAATTAATAGCGGTTTCTCAACCGCACGTTGTAGTTGCGGTCCAAACAAAATTTCTTGGGCTAGTTTTAACACTTCAAACATTTTAGGCTATTTAGTTCTGTAAAAATGTTTTAAATAGTTTTTAAAAGAAAATCTCTTATTAAAATGCGTGTCTCAGTTAGACAAAACATCCCTGAAAATTTAATAATACATGATTGACTGAATTCTGAGAAAATGTTCCTTTTTTGCTAAAAAATAAACGAATTTTCGAAGAATCGCAACGAGACCTATCCTAGAACACGCCAGCTTCATAGTTGATCTTCAAATTCATGTTCAAACTTCCTCTTTGCAATCTTTGTTTTTCTTTTTGATTATTTCCCTCTATGAAATAAACTATTTTGTTCTCTGAACCTTTTCTGTGTCCAGTTCCTTCATCGCTTTAACCATGAAAAATCCTGGTTGTATGACAAGTCGACGAAGTACATTACAAAAACTTATGTTTCCTGTATTGAAAAATGCCACAGCATCATAAACACTAAGTTTAAGTATTTTCCTTTTAATAAACTCATTTTTTGGGAGTAGCCTATTGTTCATACTACATTATTAAGAGACTCATTTACATTTTGAATTTTTTCACTGGCACGCTTGCTTAGTAGATTTCTGGCGGTAAGATATATAAAAGTAGGTTTAATAAATTGCTGCCAAAATTGCCTTCAGAATACTTTTTTCAATGTTTGTAGGGAGGTCGTACAATTTTTAAAACAATACATCGCTAACACAATTTTAACCGAAGTAACAGCAAAAAGTTGAAAAATCGATTTGTCAACACTTTTTAAACAAATTACGAAGGAACTTTGAAAATACAATTTTCTAACTCCCAACTCTTTTTAAACTGTTTATAAGTTACATGTATTTTGATTTTTTGATTCTTTTAATTTTGCCCTAAAAAGTATTGTACGACTTACCTTGAACACAATTTTGTATGACCCAAGAAAATATAAAAATTATTTAAAATGCAATGAAATATCTGAAGAAAATTTTTCTAAAAACAATTTCTTGATTTCTAAAAGATCATGAAACAAAAAGATCAGTTGAAACCCGGGTACCAAAATAATATTTAGTCTCATTGCAAACTTTTTCTTTTTTTCATATTAGGCTATAGACTAGGTACAGATTTAACGTAAGAAAGTAATAGCCTAATACGTATAATACATACACTTAAATTTATGCTGTTATACAAACAAAATGAAATGCATTAATCTTTAAAAGACTGAAGATTCTTCAGACACCTGTCATGTATCGTAGCCTACAGATAAGAAAAGAAGTAATCTCTTCTCTGGGATTCTACATAGTCTACCAGTTAGTACAGACACTGCTTATTTTGTAAATCATGAGATGTTAGCCTGCAGTAACGCCAGCACGATTTTTCAAGATGTTTCACATCTTATACCCGATGGTAACTGGTCGAGAAGAAAAGAAAACACATCAAATGTAATAAAGGTTTCGAATTGTGGAAAGTCTTCAGGGTTTAATTTAAATAACCTTTTTACTTTCTCTTACCTATATGAATAACTTAGGCTATATAGGAAGGAAAGTATTGTTTTCATGTCGATTTTTCGAAATCGAGTTTTCACCGGATCTACACGTTTTCAGACCCTCTGAACCCAAAAAACATGTTTTTAGCGATCGGTCTGTGTGTGTGTGTGTGTGTGTGTGTGTGTGTGAACAGAATATCTCAAGTACGGAAAATCGTGCAAGCTTGAAACTTACGTTACATACCACTACCGGACCCGACACGAACATTTTCATCAAAATCGGTCAACCGGAAGTAGTAGTTTATTCGTGTAATTTTTCACTTTTTTGCGATTTTCTCAAAAACGAGTCCGATATTTTTTTAAAAATCCCCTCATTTACTAAATTTTTTATGCTCTACAAGATAGCGCCATGTTTCCTGAAATTCTTGGTGAGGCTGTTTTCACGTACAAAAAATTGTTTTTTAAGATTACGGCTTTAATATGCATTTTATGCAACGTATGTATATTATACAACGTAAGTTTCAAGTTTCAACTTCGTACAATGTTCCGTTCTTGAGATATTTTGTTCACACACACACACACACGCGCGCGCACACGCACACACATACACACGCACGTACGCACACACATATACACACACACACAGACCATCGCTAAAAACATGTTTTTTGGGTTCAGGGTCTGAAAACGTTTCGATCCGGTGAAAACTCGATTTCTTAAAATCGACATGAAAACAATACTTTCCTTCGTATAATATTTATATAGACAAGAGAGAGTAACATAATAATATAAAAATGGGGTAAATGAATTGTGCTGCTAAGAAAAAGTATTCAAGGTTAGGTCCCGCAATAATTATTACAATTTACAAATTGTTTAGTCAAAATGAAAAAAATTAATGTCGGTATACTGTTAGCTATAGGGGTAGTAGGGCTGGGGATAATTTTATGGTGGCAGCCCTGGAGGCGGCCACCTGCCCCAGCCCAAATAGAGGAGGACTCATCTGATGAAGAAGAGTATCTCACCCACCCCCTAAACGCGACCCCAGTAGGCCACGTTTGCCGGAGGAATAAAGTGAGTAAACACACATTAATTTCTACTTTACTATCTTGTCTTTCATCCATTTACTACTCTAGTAACCATGAAACTACAAGCCTGGGTCTAGTTAGACAGTAATGCAGTGTTGCCGTATTTGGCAGAGTGGGAACAAACTATTTCTTTTTTTTATTTCCTTATCATATAAATTAGAAATTTAATTTTGTTCTTGCTTCAGGATTGTTAGCCAAATTTTTCAAAAAACTTATAAAAGTTATTGATTATTTCTTTACTTTGTTTTCTAAGGTCTTTGTTTCGTTAAGGACGGTCGTTGTTCAGAGAAGATTAACCTGATTTTTCACAAAATCAGCGAATTTATTCATATTTACGACTAAAAATACATTTACTACACTAAAAAAAACAAATTAATTTTTAAATTTTTTAAGAAAGGCTGTATTAAATAATTAAACGGTAGGTCTATAAAATAAACACATTTTTCAAACGAAAATTACTTTGAAAAACATCTCACAAACGTTACGAAATGTTGTGTACGTCACGCTTACATTGAATTAACTGAGTGAAGCAATTCCAATGCCACTAGTGGGGTTGGTGGAGTGGCGACACTGTAAGGCAGGATGGGTGGATGGGAATAAAATACACGGGAAAGGAACAACTGGGAATAATAGATTTCTGGGAATAGAAGAACAAAATTAAATTTCTAATTTTTATGATAAGGAAATAAAAAAGAAGATAAGAAGTTTGTTCCCACTCTGCATTACTGTCTAACTACAGCCAGGCTCGCAATTTTTGGGTACTAGTCCAGTGTATTGATAAAGTACAAGATAGTAAAGTACAAATTAATTTGTGTTTACTCACTCTATTCCTCCGGCAAACGTGGCCTACTGGGGTCGCGTTTAGGGGGTGGATCGTATTCTTCTTCATCAGATGAGTCCTCTTCTATTTGGGCTGGGGCTGGTGGCCGCCTCCAGGGCTGCCACCATAAAATTATCCCCAGCCCTACCCCTATAGCTAAGAGTATACTTACATTAATTTTTTGCATTTTAACTAAACAATTTTTAAATTGGAATAATTATTGCAGGACCTAACCTTGAATACTTTTCCTAGCAACACAATTCATTTACACCATTGTTATATTATTATGTTACTCTCTCTTCCCTATATAAATATTATACGAAGGAAAATATTGTTTTCATGTCGATTTTAAGAAATCGAGTTTACACCGGATCTACACGTTTTCAGACCCCCGACCCCAAAAACATGTTTTTAGCGATTTGTTTGTGTCTGTGTGTGTGAGCAAAATATTTAACGTACGGAACATCGTACGAAGTTGAAACTTGAAACTTACGTTTGATACCACTAGAGGACTCGACACGAACATTTTCATCAAAATCGGTCAACCGGAAGTAGTAGTTTATTCCTGTAATTTTTTACTTTTTTGCAATTTTCTCAAAAACGGCTCCTACGATTTTTTTTAAATCGCCTCATTGGCTACATTTTTCTTGCTCTACAAGATAAAATAGGCCCCATGTATGCTGAAATTCTTGGGAAGGTTGTTTTCTTGTAAAATATTTTTTTTAAGATTGTGGCTTTAATATGCATTTTAACGCAAAAACGTACATAATAAAAGTTGTAGAGGATTTAAAATCCTACAACTTTTATTGCAAACATTTTTTTGTATAACGCTTGGTTAAGCGATAATTAGCGATTTTCTGTTTTTTTTTCTCACAAAAAAGTGTGAAAAATCTATTTTTAAAAATTTCGGCCTTGGTATGCATTTTACGACAAAAAAGTAGGCCTATATAATCAAATTTATAGTAAATTAAACGATCTATAACTTTTATTTAAAGCATTTTTCTCTACAGAGTCTAGTTTAGCGTGAAAGAGTGATTTTCCGTATTTTTAGCCAAACTGAGGTTGATTTTCATTTTGCGTCTTTCAATCATGATTAAAATTAGGTAATGTTTATTGAGGTTAGTTTTTTGTTTATTTCTAATGTTGTATTATTAATGTTAGGTTTATTGTTAATTATCTGCATTGGCAAGAGAAAGTTGTGTGAGTGTTTCACACCAGATTTTTAAATGCAGTGATAATCGCTAGCTGTAATCACGTCGGGATTCTGGATGTTCATCGTACATTCCGGATATCATATTAATATCCAAAAATCGATTCTGCAATGGTCTAACTGAAGAAGAGAAGCATTGCACACGTGTCTAAAGCTACACAATTATAGGCCTATAGGATCAGACTTAGGCCTATTTAATAAACAATATTATACGATTTACAGATGATACGGAGTTGTTGGGAGATAAACCACAAGGTATCCAATGTAATCACAATTCTATTTTGGCCTCGACAGAAAAGAGATATCTGAGAAGATAGGCGTTGCACAGTGGATCCCAGAGAGAGTAGGGGCAGCGATGCTGCAGGATGAGGAGAGCTGGAAGTTGGTCGCTCAGTTTGCGGAGAGGGTGGTAGGGAGACTGCGGAGGGAGGAAACATATAGAAATCAGCGGGATCGCCCTCTCCCACAGTGAATCAATTCTGGCCCGATCTCAGTAGGTAAGGTAGGCACATTAATTTCCTGAGCTAGTGATGAAGAGATGAATGAAAGTGAGAGAGTAAGTGTTGGTCAGTGACAGCGAGAGGAGAATTAGGCAACGGTTCCCTTCCACGCTCCGCTGACAGTATGTAAACTTTTTTTTTAACTCAACATTCCCTTGTAGTATTATATAAACAGTTCCGAGGGAGGTGGCGGGTTCTTTTTTGATGCCGGATCAAGTGGCCAGGCGGCGGGTTTTTGGTTAATAGGCGGTTGCGGCCTCCTTGGGACTGGACGAGGACGCCTCAATTGAGTCCAACATTACTCCCCCATCACGAGGGAGTGAACATAAATCGTTTTCGCCGCCTCGGATAAAAAAAAATGTAATCACAATTAGATTATGTGATGACAGCATCACATAGAGCATAAAAACGAACGTTAAAATGACAAAGCTGTTAATCTTAATTTTTAAATAAACTACAAAAAAGAAAATAGAAATGTAAAGCTTTCTCCACAACTTGATAAAAAGTAAGACGTAATTGAATAATAAAATAATCACAATTAAAACTGGTTTGGACATGTTCTTTTTAAAATTTTAAAATTTGTAAGCAATTCCAAAAGTTAACACAAAATAATCTTAATTAAATTTTTATAACATTAATAGCCTGCAATAAAATTATATACGCCAACAAAATTTTCCGCATTAAAAAAACTAACGATTAAAACTAACTTATCTATTGATAATACTTGTTTTATTAAACAACTTTTTCTTTGTATTGTTTAATTGAATATAAAAAGTAACCGATAATAAAAGTGTTGAATTATTTTAAGGTACAGAAACATGGACAGAAGCAAATAAATGAATAAAGTGTTTACTGCTTGGAAAACGAGTAAAAACAATTAGCAATTTGTGAAAGTTCAATAATAAGCTGAACCGTTTTTTTTTATTAAGGCGAACAATTTTATAAACACCAACTTACAAATCAATTCCCAATTACTATTATATTATAAGTATACATAATTATTTGAATTTTTCAAAAGTTATTTAAAATTTAAAGATTACCTAAATCTTAATTACCTAAAGTTCATAAATACTTTTTTTTAAGCTTTTATTTGTTATCGGGAACTGTACATTGTTGACAACTACCCACTTTGATCGCTGCTTTTTGCTGTATTTTTTGACGTAGATTAGACATGAGTTTGAACAGGGACCCCCAGTAGAGTTTGTTCATGGATGGCTGTCAACTGGTCACGATACAAAGTCGCTTGCCCAAACGGTGTTACTTAACAAATAATAGCGACTTCCTACCAGCTGACTCACTGGGCTGGCCCGAAGTAAGGACATAGTTGTTTATTCGTGTGATTTTCTCAAAACCGGATCCTACGATTTTTTAAAAATCTCATAAACTACAATTTTTATACACTACAAAATAGGGTAAGCCCATTTTTGCTAAAATTCGTGAGGGGGCCGTGCCCTCGTAGTAATTTTTTATTTTTTTTAAGATTGTGGCTTTAGTAGCTATACATTTTAAGGCAAAAAATTTCAATCGAAACTGTAGGAGATCAAAATACTTACAACTTTTGTTTTAACCGGTTTTTCTAGAACGCTTAGTTAGAATCAATTATTTTCCGTTTTTGCTCATCAAAATCGGTAAAAATGGATTTTCAAGATTGCATGCTTACAAACGTGAGCATAATCAATGTTTTAGAAAATGAAAAAACTTACAACTTTTATTTGAAGCATTTTTTAACAGTTTAGCGTCAATTAGTGATTTTCCGTTTTTTGAAGTCTTACAGAAGATGATTTTCATTTAGTCATTCACTCATGATAAAAATTAGATTATACTTTTCATTATTTACATTAGCAAGAGAAAGTCAGGTGAGATTTTTACGCCAGCTTAATGACATTGTTATTATTCAAATTAATTAAAGTACTAAAAATATCATACAATTCTACGGTTACCGGAACGATTCTACGGTTACGAGAAACCGGGAGAAATATAATAAATTGTTGTTGTTTAGGTCAACAGCCGAAAGGCTGGTTTGAACCTCTAGAGGTTTTAGTAAGTAAAACGAGGAATGAGGTGGTTTACCATTGCCTTCCTCACTGAATGGAAAAGTACGCTTATCAGCATGCCGAGCCCTCTGAAAAGCACATATTTTCCACTCTGTAAATGACAACTTCACTTCATTCACCACAGGGTCTGGCTGTACAATGAAATTCATTACTTTCAGAGAAGTTAACTCTGATTAGTGTCTTTTACACCTCTACCTCTTCTGTTCTTAAATGATTCAGTCATTTAATTGACTGACCATGTGATAAGAAACAGAACTATTTATTTTAGCCCTGCAACGAACAGATTGAGTGTAAATAATTTGACACTCCACCTGTCTGTTATGGGCAGTATAATAAATTATAAAATAATAAAACATTCTTTAAAGAATAATTAGTAAAATATTGGGAAGTATCCAAGAAATTAATAACCGAACACGAATTAAACGATAACAATTAAATAATGAATAAGCTCGAGGATTAAGTAAATCACAATATGTATGACGTAACAGCCTTAAATAACGGATAACGCGTTTTATTGGTGTAGGTAGGTAAAAATTAATTAAGAAAGATGTTATGAATGAATGAATGGATAAATAAAATATGGAATAATAATTTTTATAAAAGAAATAAAGAAAATTCATAACAAGAGCGCACGTTGGGTTTTTAAAATTTCAGTAATAAAGATAATGAGTGAATACGCGATAGAGTGAGTGAAAGATTTTAATTTCGATGTCAAGTTCAAGGTCATCCACTATTCTTCTTCTGAGTTATTGCCTACTCTACTACGTTCACTGTTTACTGGCCATCCTCTTTTATAATAGTACTATAACAAATAGGTGTGTTCGTTCGTCAATGCTATACTATAAAACACATGCATTTGTTCTCCTATAGTAATCCTACTTGTCCATTGTAACAGACAGGTGGAGTGACAAATTATTTACACTCAATCTGTTAGTTGCAGGGCTAAAATAAATAGTTCTGTTTCTTATCACATGGTCAGCCAATTAAATGACTGAACCATTTAAGAACAGAAGAGGTAGAGGTGTAAAAGACACTAATCAGAGTTATCTCGTCTGAAAGTAATGGATTTCATTATACAGCCAGACCCTGTGGTGAATGAAGTGAAAGTGTCATTTGCAGAGTGGAAAATATATGCTTTTCAGAGGGCCTGGCATGCTGATAAGTGTACTTTTTCACTCAGTGAGGAAGGCAATGGTAAACCACCTCACTCCTCGATTTACTTAGTAAAACCTCTACAGGTTCAAACCAGCCTTGTGGCTGATGACCTAAACAACAACAACAACAAGTAATCCTACACAAATACTAACACTAAGTCAATAAAACTGACGTATACAATAAGGTATTTTACATTTTTAATGGTTTTCGTTTTTTAAAGATTGTTGTTTAGGTCATCAGCCGAAAGGCTAGTTTGAACCTCTAAAGGATTTACTGATCAAAAAACGAGGAATGAGGTGGTTTACCACTGTCTTCCTTACTGATTGGAAAAGGATGCTTATCAGTATGTCAGGCCCTCTGAAAAGCATCTACTTTCCACCGTGCAAATAACACTTTCACTTAATTCACCACATGGTCTGGCTGTATAATTAAATTCATTACTCTCCGAGGAGATAACTCTGACTAGTGTCATTTATAACTATCTCTTCTGTTCTTAAATGGTTCAATCATATAATTGACTCACCATGGGATAAGAAACAGAAATATTTTTGGTATCTATTGGATTTAGAAAAATTGAATTGAAAACAATACTTTCCATCCCTAAATATTCATATAGGGCAACTGAAAGTAAAAACAGAAATGATAACAAACTATGACGGCAAGAAAAAATCCGTTCTATGAGCATAACATTATTAGAATGGACAAAAAAGATTTACGAAACAGTAATTTGGTAGATGAAAAATTACATAACATAGAAAATGAAAAAGACATGAAGGTATTAGATAAGATTGAGAACAGAAGGTAAATTGTAAATTATAAAAAAGTAAGGGGTTTCAAGATAAAGAGAAAACCACAAATAACGAAAAGGAAAAGAGTTTAATGAAAAATAATGAAAAAAAGGAAAGCATTAAGCGTGAAACAAAATCATTCAACGTGGTCTTACGCAGCCCGAAATGTTTAAAATAATAATAATAATAATAATAATAATAATAATAATAAATAACATTTAAATTTAAATATTCAATTTAAATTCATGTGTGAATATTTATATAAATAATAAATTATTCTTTACCTGTTTAATTATAAAAACATAATTACAAAAAAGAATTAAATTGGTATTTTCACTTCCTCATCTTCTATAAAATGAATCCATTATTCATCCCGGGAAATTAAACACATACTAATAAAATACAACACATTTAAGATAAACATTAATGAAGTTATAAACGTAGTAAAATGTTTAGTTACAGTAGACTGTATCATTATGTTTTCGAATTCCTTATCATTCCTGCAGAAGAGTGTTTTTACTTTTTATCTTAGCCTAAATGGATATAAGATAGAGTACGTTAAAATAATTTTATATTTTTTGTCGTGAAGTTTAAAGAGTATAATCTTAATAAATTTATCACAAAAGGAATACATGTACCGAGGTTTTTAATAACAAAAATATTAAGTTTGAATCAAATTGCATCGGTTGGTGAAATTTGTTCAAATAAAAATGTAAAAGTGCTTAAATGAAGTATATGTTTACACCAAAGACTACTATCGGTTTCGTAATCATGACACCCGAGTTTGAACCATTGCATCTCCTAACCTATGAATCAGATTTCACCATATTTTACATAAAAATTTACCTCATTTTATTCTGCGTTGACGTATAATAAAGCAACATTTGTAATATAGTTTAAAAATTGCCATATATAGGTTGGAAGACAAAAAGACCCGGTTTTTTGCTACCGCAACAAATTTCATGCGTTTAGAGGCGTGTAACTCAATAATTATTTAACCGAAAAGTTTGAAATTTCAGCACAACATAGACAATTATATTCTTACAGCGTGTACAAAATTTCAAATTCGTACGTTATTTAAATTTTGATTTATTAACAATATTCTGAACCCTTGCTATCTCGGTAACCGCTCGATCGATCAGCACGGGAAAACTATCGGTTTATTGAGAGTAAAAAAACTTAGTAGAAATATGTTAATAACATGAAATATTGATTGGCCAATGTTGTGGTAGAATTTTACAATTTTGAAAACTAGAGTGGGTAATGCGGGGGATGGGCGCTACTGGGAGAGTATGGTTAATTGAACCCCAACCATCAAAGTACACCGGTAACCTGTCTATTATTCAAATCCGTAAAAAAGATGAAATACCTTTACTAAAATTTGAGCCAGGAACCTTCGTACAAAACAAAGTATGTATTAGCTGCATAATTTTCAAAATGACCGATTAAACTGTTATTAAATTACTGAAACATTTAGTAACAGTAAAGGTTAATTTTTTCTTATTTGGTTTTACGTTTTCACGTTGTATTAGCAATCAATGCTGATGGAGAGGGTAAAAACCGTGTCGGATGAAAATTAATTACGAATAAATTGTCGGAGATTGTATCCGAACTCCTGACAGAACACACCTTTGCTGACCATTACGCAAACGGGCCATTCTGACATTAAAACAATAAGTGAAACTAATTATTCGATTATCGAATTATCTTCCCTGAAATTAATGAATATTATTAAACATACATATATTTCATGGTGAATCACGTATAATTTCGATTGCTTTGAGAAAATAGTTTAAAAACGTTGACTGATATTTCTAAAAATAAATTTAAGAACGTACGATGTAAATCTAACATTTTATTCTACAACCTAGAAACCCCCTCCCCAACTCGCTGCGTTTTATAGCAGACTTATCTTAAAGGGTTTATACAATCTGTGATATTGGTCTATCAATAACAGAGGGTAATATTGAGGGAGTGAAGTGTAGAGGGAGGCAAAGGTTAGAATATATAAAGCAAATTACAAAAGATGTAGAGTGTGACAGGTATGTAGACATGAAACGACTGGCGCAAGATAGAACAGCTTGGAGAACTGCATAAAACCAGTCGTGAGACTGATGACGACAAAAAAATAATCTGAGATATACCTCTCCCAGTTAAGCACGAATTGAAAGAGTTCACAAGCTACACAGATCTCAGAGGGAGATTAAAAATGAAAGGAAGAATTAAAGAAGATGTACGATCCTGTTTCGAGTCTGAAAAAAATATGATAGACTTTTTGTAACAAAACAAATTTAGTTATATGTGAACAGTTATTGGCTGTTAGGGATGCCAATGAAGGCTGGGTAAAAAATGATTAACAAAAAGCAGAATTATTTACACAACACCTTTCTTCAGAAGCTATTTAAGCCGCATCCTGGAGTAAAAAATACCGACGATCAAGTCATTTTAACAGCAATTTAGAATAAAAAAAGTTACCGGTATAACATATATTTTTTAGGCATAACATATATTTTTAATTGCTTTTTTATGGAAGAACTTTAATGGAAGCCCTCTCCTTCATGTTATTTTGTATTATATCATTCACTTATAGTAGCCTGATTGTGTACTGATTGTGTAATTAATTAATATATAAAAAATAAAAAAAATATGTGAACAAAGTAAGTCTTAGAGTTTACGTTACTTTGTGTGTGAATTTTATTGGATGATTATTTATTTTGTATGCGTATTTATTGTACGCAGTGGGTCCTTTACACCGGGTGTATGTAATTTAAATGTTCGAGGTCTGACAAATTTCTTATAAAAACTCAAATTTTTTTTTTGCTTTAATTTTTATTACGGTACTGTACATTGTGCTGCACAATTTCCGTGTATGATATTTAAATGGCGGTAAGGAATTTCACTTAAAGGAGAAGAGGTACCCAGTGGTACATTCTCCGTTCAAAACTTCGGGTATTGTCCGTTATTCAGACCAAGAGATCTCTTCTCCATTTTCGCTTTAAACATCGCACAGTTATGGGCCCTTATACACTTTTGGCAGTTGGGTAGTTTTTAAGTTTGCATCCTAACTGATGAAGCGTAAGCAGATATAATATTTAAATAGATTTGACAGCACTGGTTTTCCGGTCGCAGTAAGTTTTTTAGAACTTTGACGTAGGCTAATGACCATGGCAGTCGATGCCACCTAAATTAATAAAAGAAATGTACGAATTTTGATTCGTTTATCGAATAATAAACCGATTTAACATTTCCCGTGAATAAGTTATACTAAATACATGAACTTCTTCACAGTTAAATCCTCTCTTTTGTTAATAGGTGTTTTTTTAATATATGTATTACTATTAATTATTTTAGTTTTATTTAAAACTTTTTAAATTTCGAATATTTTCTTTTAGACCTAAGTTATATATAAATAAAACAGGTAACTTATTAATGTGCATTAAACAAACTATACGCTAAATATACCCTACAATACAAAAGTACTGAGGTAAATATTCTATATTAATCAAAAGGGTTAAATTAATTCAATTGGTCAATTCAGAAAGTTCATAATTCCAAATTTTGCCTTTTTTTGCTTTGGTACATTTCCGGATTGATTGAATGTAAACACACCATTCCCTACAGAAATCACAGAAGTTTGGCTTTCCTTCACTAACACAATGCTTAGGAGCTTATCCTTATGTTATAAAGCTTTTCACAAAACCTTTATTTCGGTTGAAAATGAAATGGATGATATTTGAAGCTGAAGTATTCCTACACGTCTGAAAACACAACGTTTCTGCGCAAAAATCAGTATAAGTAAAAATCAGTATAAGTAATAAGTATAGGAGAAGCTACTGTAAGTTGATGATGTTGACAAAAAACGTGAATATTTCAGACAACATATTTATTTTAAAGTCAACAATTTCAATTTTTATAGTAGTGAAAAGATTCCTAAGTCACTCGTGCAATAAATTAATAAATATTATTGCATAACAGAATTTTCTTGTGGTTATTTAATAAAGTATTTCATTAAGAAACAACATAAATAAACGTTTTACTCATTTTTACTACAGGTAAAACATAAGTCTTAAGTTAGTATTTTAACGTATGTATGTGCTTTCTGAAATGACCAATTCAATTAGAAATAAAACAGTACTAGGTATTTAAAAATATAAAATAAAGAGATATTAAAGACTTCCGTAACGCTACAAAGTAGTAAAATAAACCTGAAAATTAATAAAAAACTAAGAATTTTTAACTCAACAACAAAATCTTATAAACTATCATGCATTTGCCAATTAAATGAATTGAACAAAGGATACAGTTAATGAGATCCGAAATGGAGTTAAGTTCTTCTTCGGGGGCTGCATTGTAGAAGGCTCTGAAATCCTTCCTGAGATCATGGAAAAGATTATAATAGGAGGGTAATGTGATGTCCTTGGCGCAAGCCTCCGGATGCAGGCTCTGTCTTAAGGGTAATTGGCCATCAGTGACTAGTCTAAACAAAGGGGAATTTGGATCTAGCTGCAACGACCGGACGTACTGGTCAAACTGAAACACACCAAACAAAAACAACAAAATTAAAATTAGATAATACAAAATCAACATTATTCTAATTTATTCATAAAGAAAATAAAACTAAAAATTGTTTTAATTCATAAGCACGATTTTGAAATTGAATCGTATAATTGTAACAACCGATTCAACCAATAGCAGAAATTTAACAGAATTATTATTCATAAAGTTCTTCCAATCATGGTTCTATTAAATACATAATGGCGACGTTCATTTTACGAAATACCTGATTTAAAATCAATATAAATATAGCCTAGTTGTATAAAAGCATAAGGGTTTTTTTATCGAGTTTAGTCTTCGCTCTCACTGGACAAACCCCGGTCAACCTCGTTTTTAAATATTCTCCATATCCATCATTATATTTTCCAAATTCCCCAATTAATCCAGAAAATCAATTTAATGTTTTTTATTATCGACTAACTTGGAGCACACATATCAAACGGAAACGTTTATTACTGAATTCCCGACTTCAACTTCTATATTCCCTACTTCACAAACGATCAAAATTACCAATGGCACAAAAATTACGCATATATTGTTCTCTTTTGAAACCTATATGGACCTATGGGTCCCAAATTTACGGTTCAACCAAACCCTCTAACTTGCAACGAATTCAAGCATTCCAGTCAAAAACTTTACGCCTTATAGCAAAAGCACCTCTTTACGTTAGCAAAAAAAAATTACATACAGATTTAAAAACACCACTTGTACAAAATTTCATCAAATACCTATACAAACGCTTTCACGACAAGTCACACGAACACGAGAAGCCATTGGTGCGTTCACTTTCCACCTTCCATTTACCTGATAATCCCTCTAGACGCCTTAAAAGGCGCTAGAGTAGAGACCTGATAATTTGATACACAAATTTCATTCTTGGGGAGGCACCAATGGGGGCCCTACCCCTCTCTCATGCCTATCATGTCATTTACATTATTATCATAGTCATCACATTTGCTTGTTGTAAAGTTTTACAGTTGTAAATAAAGAAGTAAAGAGAAAAAAAATATTTTTAATGACCCGGTTCTTTGAAGATACACCGCACCATGCCGTTCTTAAACAAACTTACGGCCTACATAAATACTAAGTGGTAAATATTTTCGGACGTTACCTTTAGTTCGGATGATAATTCACCGTTCTGAAATACTTGCAAAAAGTTAGCTCTTCACGAACTAATTGTAGAACTGGGGTTTTTATAAATTTTTAGATGTAAAGAACACAAATATCCCTGAAAAGCCAGTGTTTCGAGTCCTTATTGTAAATAATTTTTTTAAACATTTGTTTATTTGTTTCTGTTACTTAAAATAACTACAAATGAGATGAGTAAATGTCAAAAAGATCACTCACGTGATACTTCATGTTTTTAGGTATGTTCTTTAGTTTATTTAAAAATTATTTGACTTTTTTAATGTGTTTAATTATATCTCAATCCTATAGTAAATTTCTGCTCAATTTTATCTTTGACCTCCTTTGGAGAACGCCAGTTAGGTGTGGTGTATGCATTCTTTTAATCAAGTAATTTTTATGTTTGTCATTTTTTTTTCTATGAAATCGTCAGCAGTTTTCTCTGATTATATTAATAACTTAAGGGATTCGTAAGTCGTGTAAGGTTTCGTTACGCACGTACTAAAGTAAAGTTGGTAAAGGATGGGTCAAAATATTTCAAATTGTTCTATTCTAACTAATCCTCTAACAACAGATTTTTTTATCAACCAAAATAAAAAGTAATTTTAAAAATATGCATAACACAGTATTACTTATAGCATACAAGGGGCCATAGAGAACAAAATTCTGAGTAATTAAAAAAAATCATTCGAAAATAAGTTGAGTAGTCACAGGTTATGACTTAAAATAAACTGTAAATGTTGCAGAACTAGAATTCTCGAAAAACAATGATTTAAGTATTTTAAGCGTTATTACATTTTAATTCTTTAACGAGATATTAAAGTTTAAAAAGTCGAAAATTTCACAAACGATTGATGGTTTAGCAATGACGTTGCTTTCGTTTTTATTTACTTATTCAGGTAAAACAAAAGTGGTTAATACAATAATGTTACAAATGCTTGACCGTCATTTTATATGGGAATATCACATACAAACAGAAAAAAGAACAGCTTCTGCTGAAAGTACATAAATTAATGGTTAGCTAAAACATTCCTTAACCCTGGTAGTCACCTTGGCAAGCCCATATGGACACACGGAATACAATCATAGAGTACATCCTCACTTCAAATGTAACATATTCGAACATATCCAATCAAAGGTTTTTCCTAAAAAATTCCTTGGTGTATCAAAAACACGTAAATCTATGGTATTCTTAACATCAACTGTCAAGTAATATTAAAAAATCAGTTTTAAGTACGGGCACATATCCAAAAATGGGCAAAGGGGCATTTTCCACCCCTCCTAAATATATATATATATATATATATATATATACTGTATATATATATATATATATATATATATATATATATTGTGTGTGTGTGTGTGTGTGTGTGTGTGTGTGTGTGTGTGTGTGTCTGCAGCTTTTGTACACAATATTTAATTTTGTCCCCCCCGAAATATTTTTGGACACATGGCTGAAATATAGCAAAAACTTTTAACCTCACTTAAATCTCGTGGCTCTAAATCTCCTCAACATATCGATAACGGTTTTACAAGACTGAAAAGACACAGTTTATTAGATTTACGATAAAGAACAGTAACAGTGTTACTGTTTTAGAATTTGTCTCGATCAAAATTCCACTTCCGTTCCAAAATTTTAATTTACAAAACCCTTGTGCGACAAAATTAAACTTGTGGTGTCCAGATCTTTGGAGCAGCGGCAGAGAGTAACTAAAAGTCGATCCAGGCCTTTCAATCATAAATATTTAAGACTTTCTTCTGGCTCTTTTTTATGTAAGCAAGAAAACTTTCTACAATGGTTTCAAATTACTAAAAGTAAAGGAAGTAACTCCTAAAGGAAGTAAAGGAAGTAAAAGTAAAGGAAGTAAAGGAAGGATAGTCATTCCACAGTAAATTTTACAATCGTTTAAACAACCATCCTAAAGACGTCTAAGGCGAAAATGGCACGGATCTCTTGATCTGAATTATTGGCCATAATCATGGGCATACCCAGAATCAAAATTAGGAGAGGGGGCAAGCCAAGGTCGTACAGGTTGTAATATTTTATTGAGCCCACCAATAAAATGTTACAGTGCCTCTAGATACTCTCGATTTTTACACCATTTTGTTTTGTCATAAACTAAAGATTTTACATATAATTTTGTTTCGTATCATCACTTTATAGCCATTTAATTATTTTTTTATTTTTTGCTTTAAGGGGGACAGCTAACCCTGCCCCTCGCTGGGTATACCGATGGCCATGGTCCTAACCGAAGAATGTATCACTGGAAACCTCTTCTCCTGACAGTTTCGCCTTAGACGTCATTAAGATGGCTACCGAATCGATGGCGAAATTTACTGTAGAATAACGTGGTTAGTTTCTTCCACTGCCCGTTAAATAACTTTTAGTCATTTTATACTGATATTGTATAGCACAGTGTCCAATCCGTGATAAAAAGCAAAGACAACAAAAAATTATTTCCTTACCATAGAGCAGTAATATTGTCATTAATGGATGATACTATAAGCACATAAATGAACATTTCCTATAATTACTAATCATTCTTTAATGTGAATAGATTATAATGTCGCTGACATGAAAAAAAATAGTCACTTTGCACAGAAAAATTTTCTCTACAAAAACACAGATAAAATTTTGTAAAGGTAGATTCCTCCTTTATCGTTCTTTAATTTTCATAATACAAAGCAAACCCAGAACATTTAATTTCAGAAAGAATGAACTACTTCAATAAGCAGGATTCATAACTTAGAGAAGATGAGCGAATGGCGTAAATTCATGGCAGAAATTATTTAGGTCAAACATGTTTTAGATGTATGATGGATGAAGTACAATGATTGTAATTTAAACTAGATTGAGCTTCATGTACAGTACCTCCTAAAAAGTAATTTTCAAACAGATTTAAAATACTGTAGTGTAAATACAGAGATTTTGTTTGTCGGTGATTACAGAAACGAGTTCGCTTAGTGCTCGATCGTGAAGATTTCTATCACGGAAGGGTAGGCCTATCCATTAAAAATAGGAAAAGAAATAACCAGGTCCTTGTTCCAACAATGTATATAAGAAAAATTGTAGATTTCTCTACAAAGAGATTTCACAAAGAGTAAATAAAATGTATAAAACGGCGAAAGAATTGCACGCTGCACGCATGGGCGATCTGGGTTGTTTTAAACATAACATCGCGTGATGCTGGAATGGAAATAAGAATACAGAATGATCCAACCGGAGCCCTCATTGTGTTGTACCAGCCAGGCCAAGGGAAACCTACATCATCAACGACCATTATTTTACAACTGCACAATAACCCAGACGAACAATCAAAAATTGCATCATAAGAATGTGCAAATTATAAAAAAATATACTATAAATTAAAGTAAACCGATGACCTTCACGGATTCCGTATTGAAGTTTGTCCCTAAAAATTATAATGAAAAGGTTTGAGAGTGAATAAAATTTAATTGTACTATAAATATTATAAAAAAATCATTAATTATGCGTGTTAAATCCTAACAATTATGTAAACCTAATTGTGTAAAATTCTCTACAGAATTTTGTACGCTTTAGATATTTTAATACTGCATTTTAAGTAGTGAAAATTTTTTTAACGAACGTACAACACTCAAACGATTTCCTTCGAAAAACTAAATGCATAACAAATATCAAAACAGCTCTGAGTAACTTGAAAACACAGTACGGAAAATTGTAAAAGTTGATAGCTTCATATACCTCGGGGACTTAACACAATTATTAAAGACCAGAGAAGAGGAAGCAAACCATAGCAGTTGAAGAAAGATGGCCGGAGGACTCCGAGGAACTCACCATCTATGTAAGAAGAAAACACTCTCAAAACAAGCCAAGATCAGACAGACATAATACTGTTATAGTAATATCTGTGTGTTTATAAACGATGGAGTGCCTTAGAATGACCGGGAAGATTCGTCTAGGAGAGGCAGAGAAATCTAAGAGGAAGATCCTCTGGGAGATAATAGGTTCGAAGATAGTAGATGGACAATACAGGTTACGAGGATGAGAAGAATAGTACAAAAAAAGTACGATTAATGGAAAATATTAGGAAAAGAAAACTAAAATTTTATGGTAACTTGCATAGACTGGAATAAATTTTTAAGACTTAAAAATATAATTAAGGTATCGGATAAGTGGTTCAAAGAAATCAGAAGGGATATTAAGAAAATTGGAATAAACCAAGAAAACATAAAGGATCGAACCAAATTCAGCCAACTGATTACTTCTATGAATAGGAAAAACATAACGAGTGTACAGAAGAAAGAAGAAAACCCTTCAGTGAACGAATGTTGAGAATCATGTAGACTGCAAAAAGAGCTTCCAGAAATGTCTAAAGTCAATTCACGTGGTCTACTAATGATCTTAAACGAAAAACAACCCTCAAACTGTATCGAAAACTTTTTATGAGAACGGCACAACAACTGGAGAGTGGATTGAAGAAACGTTGGTTTTTGAATTCCAGTGGTTATTTGTCAATCGGTCCAGTATTTTTTTCTCCAAAACAACACACACAAACGTAAAGATGGGCATTATACTTAAGACTATATTTTTGTTATGGGTTGTATATCACCCTTCTACAATCATTCTGATCAGTTGAATTCCTGTTGCCAAAAGTTTTACCCCGAACGGGGTTCAGCCTATATATTTAATAAGATAGGATTTGTCCCCAGTATGGTATAGCCTATTTTATTAACTTTCCATTCGACTGATTCCGATCGGCCGTATTTTAAAATGATCCTTTCCACAAACAGATTAGCCTCAACTATCGTTATTATTTCCAAATTCAAGATTAACTAATAAAAATAAAATTTACGTGTTTTATATTAAAACACGATAAAAAAAATTACAACTATGCTATGCCAAATCAATTCGTGGACTCCATAAAAATTAAGTGCAACAGTTTTCTTTAATTCGGATGAAATTATACCGTTTTAAAAAAAAATGGAAATCTTCAGTTGTCCGCTGACACATTTAGAGTTTCAAGGTTTTTATAGATAATTTAAGTGTACAAACGAAATAGATTCTTCCGACCACGTGTTTCAAACCAATGTAGACTATTTATAAACCAATGTATTAATAATGTAGACTTGGGGCTGGACGAGGACGACTCAATTGAGTCCAGCATTACTTCCCCATCGTGAGGGATTGAACATGAGGTTTTCTCGCCGCTTCGGATAAAAAAAAAGTAGACTATTTTTTTTTTTTTTTATTTAACGTCGCATCAACTTCAATGGTGATTAGTGATGACGTTGGGTTGTGTACAAACTTACTGTGTATAATGAAGGATGAATCATTTTTTGTAACGTATGAAAATATGCCGTGCCTGCGGGGGATTCGAACCCACGACCGGATGATGAGAGGCGAGCACGTTACCAACTGCGCCAATGCGGCCGGCATTAGACTATTTTATTTAGGGGTAAACTCCCTCCGTTTGCCAACTTAATTTTCAGGATCTACCTTTATTTATAAATCAAAAGTAAAGTGGTTTTCTTATTTTTAGTTTTACCTATTTTATTTTATAATTTTTTTCTTTACATTATGTGTTTTTTTTTAATCTTTATTAACATAATTTTTATTTGTGTGATTTTTGTTTCTGACCATTGTTTCGTCGAATCTATTATTGGCAATAATTTATTCTGTCTTCCAATATTGAACCCACCCGCTTTTTGAGTTATTGATAAGCGCCTTTTTTTATTTACTTTAGGTAGTTAAGTAAATTATTTTGACTCAATAACTACTAAGGTTTAACTAACCCCTGTGACATTTGCAACCTTAATACGGTTGATTGACCATTGACATTTAAAAGTATAATTGCTGTACACACAGTATACTTTCTTCAGGCCTTTCTGCCGTTGATGTAGCGTTTAATTTGTAACATTAATTAACTATCTTAGAATCCTGCTTTTAATAAGTGGAGAATTAGAATTAACTCCAATAAAACAAAACACGGTATTTTTACCCTAAAACGGCAAACCTGCCCTGCAGTATTTTTATTTAAAACTCCTATAAAACAAGCTAACAAAATTCGCTACCTCGGAACCCATATAGAAAGAAGGCATACATAGAACAAACATGTCAGCACAAAGCGCAAAGCTTTAGATAGTAGACGCAAACATGCTCTTGTGCCGAAGATCAAAATTTTCCCCTCATCAGAAAGTACTTCTTTATAAATCGTAAGGATTTTTTTATAAATCGTAAGTAATTACACTAATGTGAAAGTACCAATGCAAGATTTAAGGCTCAGCTAAACCCTCAGATCTGACTACACTACAAAGTTTTCAATCAAGACTGCTGCGGACAGCTGTTAACGCTCCCTTATAAATTTCCAATCAGAGACCCCCTACAGATCTTAACAATTATTTCATAAATGAAACAATTCAATACACATACAAGCGATTTAAATCAAAATTATAAAACAATAACAAACCACTAAACTGCGTTCTAAACAGTCCAAATTTACAAAGTTAACCGAATAAACCTAATCGTCGACTCCGCAGAAGGTTGAAAAGAGATTTGGGATAATTTTACCAGTAAATACGCTTTCTTCTTCTTCTTCTAAGTAAACGTATTAAAAATTTTGTTAAAAATTTAATCCACCATTCGGGTTCGTTTAATGGTAGATTTACCATAATTTCTGGAACCCAATCCCGGACATTTTTTTTTGAAAGGGACTGATTTTTTTTAGTAAATAACATACAAAATATTTTTTTACATTTAATAAGTATATTTTCCACTGAAATACATTACTTTACAATTAATTTCTAAGCAATCATCTTTAAAATAATAAAGTTAACTAAAAATAGGCACAAAAACACCCAAACATTTACTTAGATCTGGATTCTGCTATTACAACTTCTGTGCCATCGGGTTCGCGTTCTTGCACTGGAGTTGGACGGGTGTGATATTTCTAAGATGAAGAACTTTTCCAAGGAACACCTTATCAGTTTTATTTTTCTTAGTCAAGACAAGACATCTTTTAATTAACTTTTAACGGTCTAACATCACTGCGTACAACGTTTGTTGTTGTTTAGGTCAACAGCCGAAAGGCTGGTTTGAACCTCTAGAGGTTTAACAAAGTAATAACGAGGAGTAAGGTGGTTTACCATTGCCTTCCTCACTGAGTTGAAAGAGTATGCTTATCAGCATGCCAGACCCTCCGAAGAGCACTCACTTTCCACCTTGCAAATGACACCTTCACTTCATTCACCACAGGGTCTGGCTGCATAGTGAAATTCATTACTCTCAGAAGAGATAACTCTGACTAGTGTCTTTTACACCTCTACCTCTTCTATTCTTAAATAGTTCAGTCATATAAGTGGCTGACTATGTGATAAGAAACAGAACTATATTTTTTAGCCCTGGACCAAACAGATAGAGTGCAATTAAAACAACACTCCACCTGCCCGTTTTGGGCATCGTACAACGTTATCAACCTCTAAATCAAAAAATTATAACACCAAAATTTCCTGACTGCCTGTCCTTTACACAGATATCCGAAAATCCCGGACACACGCCTAAATCACTGGACTGTCCGGGCTAATCCGGTCACTGTTAAACAGCTGATTTTCAGAGACGAAGGTTCTGTGGTTCAAATCCTAGTAAAGGTTTTATACAGATTTCAATACTAGACAGGAGTTACTGGTGTACTTTGATGATGGAAGTTTAATTAACTATATTCTTTCAGGAATAATCGGCCTGAGTCTGAACAAGACTACACTTAATTTACACATCATACATATCATCCTTATATCATTGGGTAATGGGGTTACTTATTATTATTATTATTACATTAGGGATAAAAAATTTAATCTGTAATTTTTAAATGTCCAATTTTATTAATGTCAAGGAATTTAAACGTGGGAATCCTGCTAATAAGTGGTGTTCTCAAAAGTGGTAAAGCAATGTGAATTAAGCTGGAAATAAAGCGAGCATTTACTGCTTCTGGAAAGCTGGGTACAATTATTGTAAATTTTATAAGATAAAGTGAAAAAAGTATCATACATTTGCAATAATTATTTATTAAATATAAATACATAAATCAGTGGGAAATAAATTATGTTTAATACATATGTGTACAATATATTATACACATAGAAATTTTTTTTAAAAACCGTGAGAAAATTTCTTTAGCGAAAAAATTCACCGACAATGAATACATGTGATATTGTGACAATATATACCTAACCACTACCTTATTTCATGTTGTAAAAATTCATAGAATTCTAACAGATGAAAGCATTAGTACTGTTTTGGTATATTATTGCGAACAGGTACTACTATCATAATAATAATAATAATAAAAATAATAAAAATAATAATAATAAAAATAAACCTTTCCTCAAGGTAATTGGGGTCGTAAATACAAAAATGTGAGTCGACACCAAGCAAAAACAACGAACAACAAAACAGAAAATCTGGTGTGAAACACACAACTTTCTCTTGCCAGTGCAAATAGTTAACAATAAACCTAACATTAGTAATAAAACATTAGAAATAACCAAAGAAACTAACCTCAAAAACATAACCTTATTTTAATCATGAGTGAAAGACGCAAAATGAAAATCGTACTCAGTTTGGCTTAGAAATACGGAAAATCACCCTTTCTCTCTAAACTAGGCTCTGTAGAGAAAAATGCTCTAAATAAAAGTTGTAGATCTTTTAATTTTCTATAAATTTAATTGAATACACTTTTGTCGTAAAATGCATACTAAGGCCGAAATGTTAAAAAATCGATTTTTCTCACGTTTTCGTGAGAAAAAAACAGAAAATCGCAAATTACCGCTAAACTAAGCGTTATACAAAAAAATGTTTGAAATAAAAGTTGTAGAATTTTAAATTCTCTACAACTTTTATTATATAAATGTTTGCTCTAAATTGCATATTAAAGCCGTAATCTTAAAAAAACTATGTTTTTACGTAAAAACAGCCTCACCCAGAATTTCAGCAAACATGGCGCCTACCCTATCTTTTAGAGAATAAAAAATTGAGTAAATGAGGCGATTTTAAAAAAAATCGTAAGACCAGTTTTTGAGAAAATCGCAAAAAATGAAAAATTACACGAATAAACTACTACTTCCGGTTGACCGATTTTGATGAAAATGTTCGTGTCGGGTCCGGTAAGGGTATGTAACTTAAGTTTCAAGTTTCAAGTTTGTACAACGTTCCGTTCTTGAGATATTTTGTATACACACACACACACACACACAGACCAATCGCTAAAAACATGTTTTTTGGGTTCAGGGGGTCTGAAAACGTATAGATCCGGTGAAAACTTGATTTCGAAAAATCGACATTAAAACAATACTTTCCTTTCTTTTTTTTGTCATCAGTCTCTCGACTGGTTTGATGCAGTTCTCCAACCTGTTCTATCTTGCGCAAGTCGTTTCATATCTACATACCTGTAACACCCTACATCTTTTGTAATTTTCCTTTCTATATATTCATATAGGCAAGAGAAAGTAAAAATGGGTGTACATAAAAATCTTGCACTGTTATAAAATTGTTTTATTATTTAACCGGGAAGTAAAGATACTTTAGTTGAATAAGAGTGATAAGAAAATGGATAAAACACTCCATTAGATGTTTAGATTCCAATTTGTGTATGACTGGTCTAAATCTCGTACCGGTTTTTTTTACTTTTTTCTTCTTGGTGGAAATATAAGATTTTGGTTGTCAGGCATTAACTGTATTACAGGAAAGTGCGTCTTGATTTAATTACCTCTTTAAACAAAGGAATTTTGGCGTAAGACGGAGCTTCCAAAATAAAATGTAAAATTTTATAATTTTTGTAAATTGCTTGGTTTTCCATGTAAAAAATTTGAAGACAATACGTAATTAAAGGTTGTTTAAAAAATTATTTATAAATTTCTTCTGAAATTTATTGCAAATTTAGTGTCGTTCAAGTAGTTGACAGAAGTTCTTTCAATTTTACGTTTGAAAAACAAATTCGTTGATATCATCATAAATATGAGATTACAATGGTTTGGTCACAGATTGAGAAGAGTAAGCTCCTCAGGAAAGTTGGTGAGTTTTGGGAAATCAGAAGGAACAAGGTTTAAATAAGATGAGAATATAAGGTGGGGTGTTTGATGAAAGAAAGGAGGAGGAAGTGTTTGATACGGACAGATGGAGGCTATTTAAAAAATGTGGCGACGAAACGACCACGATTTGAATGATTTAGTAAGTAATCCCATACATTACTATTAATTTATCGATGATTGACAATGATAAGGGTGTCCGAAGTACAGTCCGTTTGCATTAAGAGACATTTCATCTTATTACAAAGATGTTCTCTATAATATAGAAAATAAACGAAGGTAAAGACGATAATACTATTATCTTTACCTTTATTTATTTATTTATTAATCGTTTTAAAATAAAATACCACATCCTTAAATCGTATAACGATTTTTTAAATTTTAAATCGCATCGAAAGATTTGGCATTAGCGACTATTGTTGGTTTTAATACTACAACGGTGAATTTCAACGTGTGAAAATTGCCAGACGTTATTAATTTCAGAGAGACATTATGTTTCTAAAACAAACAAACACAAATCCGTTTTGGTAAAATCCGACAATTGTTCAAAAATTAAAACAATTATACGAGTAATTATAGAAAAAACATTTTTCAAACAAAATACTAACGAATATTAAAAAATATTAAAATAATAACAATCAACAATTCTACAAAACATTAGCAACCCCCCGCTCTCTGCGCTACATGGCAAACTAAACTAAACGTGTTTAATTTTATATACAACCTTACTATACATGTAGAAAGAAAATCAACACGTCAAAAATAAACCCAATCAGTACTGGAAACAGGAATTTTGTTGATATAAGTATAAACGATTTTCTGATTTTTGGAGGGTTTACATAACTTTCTATGGAGACATTGAATGTGTCATTGTTTTTTTTTTGGAGTAATATCCCGTACATAATTTGCAAATATTTTCAAAAAAGACCAAAGAATGATATCTAATTGTCAACTAGTTCTTACTGTATGGTAACTGACTGCATAATATAATAAATTTCATTACCTACAATATATACGGTAGTATCGAATAAATTGATGGGTAGAATAAATAAAAGAACTAACCTTACAAAACAAATAAAATAAAACATGACTTCATTTTACCAATCACAATTGTTTCATATTTGATAATAATTTCGTAATGCCATTAGCATACGTTACTTAGGAAGCTCTGAGCTTTCCAAGTTTTAGAATTTTAGAAATCGGAGGGGTAGTTTCCGAAATTGCTTTGTGCAAACACGTTACTTCTTTACGTTATTCGTGCAGATTAATAAAGATTTGAGGTAAAGAATGGTTTTACGGGTGTTATTTTCGTAATAAATTTGTTTGGAAAGCATTTCTATTTATATAAACGGGACCGTTTAATAACTCCATTATTAGAAATTATGAATAATGGTAGTTTATATTTAGCTTTGCGTCTGGAAATAGAAGATATTTGTGCATACATAATTAACAATAATAACAGCTACCTGTATATCTGTTTATAAATCATAATTTTAGTACAGCAATAATATTCAGTTGCATTATCTCGAGTTGAATCGTTTTGATACAGTGTGGATTATGAAGTGCCGGTCTGAGGTGGTTCCAGAGGGCCTAGTGTTTATTGAAGGAGGTAGAAGAAGAGATAGAAGGAAATTTCCTGGTCGCTTCCCACGGCATGGTCTGCGGTGCATCCCCGTTGTTGCCTCCTCTTCCCACCTATCACTTTCTCTATCCGATTCCTTGAACATCTCTTTCTCCTTTTAGAATGGTTGGCCTAGAAGGGGTAACGACTTCTGCCGAGTTCACTGAACCCCCACCGTCCTTCCTGCCTCTTTCACTCTTCCTTGACACTCTATCTCTTCTTGCTTCTTTTTCGTTTTCCTCTTTTCCTCACTCCATCTCACCCTCCCGAACTTAAACTCATCACATTCTTACGCTCTCAAAAATCCTCACCTCACTCATCCTCTCTCACTTTTTTTATTCTTCATTCCATTACGTTTGTACAGAAATAACCACGAATCTGGTTTTTTGGTAACCGAAACGCGTACAATTTCCTTCGTTCGTTTCATCATTACTGCATTACTACATAGTTAGGCAATACCTGGTGGAAAGGAAATTTAAATTATTTTACGATTGTGTTTTTTTATTATTATTATTTCAAATTCATGAAAATACTGGAATAATTAAGGGTTATTTAAACAACTTTTCAAAGTTACCTCCGTTTCAAAAATTCTAATACATACATGATTCTCACGCTTTTTTAAACAAATCTCCGAATTCATCTGTCTAAGTTAAATAAATAAATAAAATAACACTAGACAAATCACTTGATTTTTTAAAATTAATTAAATGTAAATAAATTTATGTATCTAATAAATAAATTATATGGAAAAATACATAAATTGATGTTTAAGGTCGTTTTTGAGATCGGTGAGAGGAGCAGCACTTAGGAATCGCATCAAGAGTAAGACAATCCGCCATGATTTGGGTAGAACGGAATCTGTGAGGCAGAGGATTGAAGGATATATGGAGAGGTGGTACATGTACGCCGCATGCCAGAGGATCGATCGATATCCGCTACTGGCCTTAAGATACCGTCCGCAAGGAGTACAGTATTTGGGTAGACCACAAAGAAGATGGATAGAAGCTGGAATTGGCAATGTGCCAAATCCGTAAAGGAGGAAGAAGAAGATGTTTAAGGTAAGCACATGTTGTCTCTGTTTAGATAATGTTAATAATTTCCGAAAAATTATTTACATACGAATAGAATAACCTTATACAACATTATATAAATTTATCTCCACTTTTTAATTTACGAGGTGTGGCTATTAAATAACGAGACTAATATTGTAAAAAAAATTTATTTTTATTTTAGATATACATTAATCACTTATCATCACCTTCAATATACACTCCTACTCTATTCTTACAACGCTCCATGCGAATTTTCCATTGTTGAAAACAGTGCTGGAAGTCATCTTCTGTCAACTCCTTCAGGAAACGTGCCGATCAAAAATATTTGAAATGAAACTCGCAAAAATGTTTGTACTGACACTTTGTACGCGATTGAAAATAACCCAAATTTTTTGGAAACGATAATAACATGTGATGAAACGTGGTTTTTTGCTTATGATCCGGAAACGAAGCGCCAATCCATGCACTGGAAGAGCCGAACTTCACCGAGAGCCAAAAAAGCTCGAATGAGCAAGTCAAAATTTAAAGCAATGATGATTGTTTTTTGATATTCATGGGATTGTGTACCTTCACTGGGTTCCTGAAGGTCAAACAATAATTAATCAATAGTAGGTACTACCTTGAGGTACTTTCTAAACTAGTCAAAGAGTAAGGAAAAAACGCCCCGAAATGTGGAAGGACAAATCACGGGTTCTCCACCAAGACAATGCGCCAGCTCATTCCGCATTATCTGTCAAGAGGTTCCTAGCCAATTACAGAATCTCACTGTTAGAACATCCACCTTATTCACCAGATATTGTACCATGTGACTTCTACCTGTTCCCTAAGGGGAAATCTGCATTAAAAGGGACAAGATTTGAGTCTGTGGAAGCTGTAAAAGAGAAAGCGGCACGTGTCCTAAAGGAGTTGACAGAAGATGACTTCCAGCACTGTTTCCAACAATGAAACATTCACATGGAGCGTTGTAGCGATAGAGAAGGAGTGTATATTGAAGGTGACAATAAGTGGTTATGTATAAAATTAAAATTAAATTTTTTACAACGTCAGTCTCGTTATTTAATAGCCACACTTCGTATACACGAGGTTAAAATGAACCTACGCAACTATGGTTTCTCATATCCTAGGATAGATCAATTTAATGCCTCTTTCTCACAAACCAGGTCGTCCAGAATCAAAATATGATTTCTCAGATTTAAGAGTGTAATCATTTCCTTCGTACATTGCCAACCAACCCTAAAAAAAAACATTTTTGTAATTCAGCTTTAACTTTACGATGTTCCGAATAATTATATCATTTTTCGAGTGCAAGTTGTACAATTTGGGTTCAGATAACAGAAAAGTCTTTTGAATAGCGTTTTTGTCGCTCAATGTAATATAAAAAAATTTTCTTAGTCACGGCTAGGCTAGATACAAGCTTAAATACTTATCCTACATTTTTGGGATCATTTTATAACTTTTGACACAGAAAAATAATAAATTTTATTTATTTACCAAAAAATCCGGAACATGATCAGGCTGGGAAATATTTAGAAAGAAATCTAATCTCTAAAAATTACGAATTAATTCAATAGTAAAATTCATTTAGAAAAGTGTTACTTTTAAAAAAGTATTTAAAACCAGTTTTTTTTAAAATAAATGTAGGAATCAAGTTCTTGCTTTGGCCGCCTCCGTGGTCCAGTGATTAAAGTGTAAAGTAACTAAAGTAGAAGGTCCTGTTTGATTCTTGGCTATAGGGTATGCAATTATTATACTTTGAATCCCACCTATTCTGAACCAAAGAACTCGCTTATAACCATAGGATATGATGCTATTTTTAATGGAATAAAAAATTCCTATATAATATTCTTTCAAAAATATCTTGGTACTGAACCAATATATAAAAAAGGTGAATCATTTTCAAAGAAAATCAAATATAATTTCCTTTGTAATATACGACGAATACCAAATTTTAAAATATTATTTACATTTACAAATAAAAATAAAAATCTATAATTTATACAGAAACAATAATATACCTACTGAAATCTGCAGCCATTATAAAAAAAATCAATGTTTTAAATTTATTCGATAGAAGCTAAAATTTGTAGGTACGTCGGAAATATGTTTTTTCCAAAATGATGCTTCAGATAGACTTATGTTAAATTATTATATTACAATAATTACAATAAAACCTCACTTAACCAAAACAAAGGGGACGGACCCGATTTAAGATACCCAAAATTTCTGATAACATTCAAAGTAATATTTTATAGTTTAAAAACAATAGAAGTGAATGTACAGTATTTGAACGATTGTTTATTAGTACTTATAAACGAAAACACAGCAGTTTTAAGAGAAAAAAAATCTTATATTATTTACACAATACACTGATCCCACAAAAAAACCTCAGTGAAATACCTAGGACTGACACTAGACAGAAGACTGACATGGAATCCACATACCAGACTCAAAAGGCAATCTCTTAACGCGCGGTTAAAACTTCTTTACAGTCTTATTCACCATAAATCTCCTCTTCCAATTACTCTTCGCTTAACTGTTACAAGGTACTTCTTCGTCCTATTTGGACCTTCGGTTCAGTGATCTACGGATCAGCTAAAGTATCTAACAAAAAACGTATTCAGACATTTCAGAACAAAACTTTACGTATCATCACAGGCTGTCCAACATACGTTAGTAACAGAACATTACATTGAGACCTTAACATTGAAACAGTAGATGAAACAATAAAGAAACTATACAGACGTTTTCATAGCAAACTACACTATCACACAAATCCACAAATTCAGTCATTGTCCGCTCCTCACCTACCACACAACCCACTTAGAAGACTGAAAAGGCAATGGAATAGAGAAAGACCTTTCGGGAATCGTCTTGAGGGGTTGCCGCTGGGCGACTACCTCACACAAGTGAGATCAAGACAATTATATAAAACTTTTGACATTATAACTGCTGGTTGTGTTAAATTGTTACACAGTTGTAGTTTATTTTTCATAAATAAAGTAAAAAAAAAATTATTTACAATACAGTGTTTACAGTTTCTTTTTAAAAGTCTGATATTTTTACTAAGGTTTTTTTTGTAATTCCTAATGTGTGTACGTTGCAATCTGTTCAATTCAGAACAATAAGCAACCCCATGACCCAATGAGATGAGGATGATGTGTATGACGTGTAAATGAGGTGTAGTCCTGTGCAGACTCAGGTTGACCATTCCTGAGAGAGAGTATGGTTAATTGAACCTCAACCATCAAAGTACACCGGCTACCACTGTCTAGCATTCAAATCCGTATAAAAGTAACTACCTTTACTAGGATTTGAACCAGGAACCTTCGTCTCCGAAAATCAGCTGTTAAACAGCTGATTCTGGCGACGACTTTACCTCTAGACCAACCCGGTGGGTTACTAAGGTTATTAATGAAAACTTTTTTGGCGGCAATTTTACGTCATTGTTTTTTTTAGAAGTAGTAATACGTCTGATGGTGAAGATTCCTCAACAGTTAAATAAAAATGTCAGACAACTTCTTAGAATCAATTCTAAGAATACTGAAACCTAACCTTATATTCGTAATTTATTTCATGGGACACTGTTCTGTACCTTAGCGATGCTGCTACGTATTTAAATTTAATTTCAGTATGTGCATTATATGAAGTATTGAAAAACATTACAGTAAAACCCATTTTTTTTAAAAAATCGGATCTTTTTCGGTTACGCCGGTTTACGGTTGAACGGGGTTTGAATAAGTAGGGTTTAACTACAGTTGATTAACGTGACTTAAAAATAAATAAAATTAAATGTACAATACAATGAAAATAAAATTGATGTTGAATAAAATAGTGTAATTATGAATGTTGCAACTATTGTGTAATTATGTGTAATTATTATTCATATGTGACTATTTTTATTCAACAATATTTTTACTTTAAAGACAATAGACTAAACTATTTATTAATTATTATTCTATAAAAGGTGAAAGTATACGTTGATAAGTAGACCAAATTATCAGGATGCGTCTGTCTTTACACACTCGAAGAACAGGCTTAACAAGTAGATATTCGAACGTACATTAGTAACATGATTGGTCCTTTAAGTTTAATTTATGTATTCAACATGAATTTACCGAAAATTTAAAGAAAATTAAAATTCAATTTTGTCACTTAAATACAAAGTTTTCTTTAGTTTACTTAAAGTCATATCAACAGCATTGTCATTAGTGACTACTGTGGATTTCGGTACTGGAAGGGTGTGTTTTAACAAGTTAAAATTTTCAGACCCTAGCCGGGAATTTAACCCGGAACTGTCTGCTTTGAACTACACCACGGAAGCGGCTAAACAAACTTTTAATTAACAAAACCGTTCTCAATCCAGACTGGACCTACAGTATTCAGTTATGGGGAGCATCTTGTAACTCAAATATACAATTTTTTTTACGGCTAATAGATGAAGTAGACGATGAAAAAGATGATAGCACATGAAATGAAAATGAGTGACGAAAACGCAGAAAACTAATTGAATTAAATAAAACTAAAACACTAAAATAAATAAATATAAAAGGTATTAAAACCAAAAACACTAAAAAATAAATTGGCAGCCTCCATAGATTTCTTTGTAAATAGATTATATCTCCAAAACGTGATGACTATTTATCTACGAGGCAAAGAAAATTTTAATCTATCGAATTACCCTCTCTGAAATTTTGTATTTTAATTGCGTTGAATTTATTTTGGATGCATTTTCTTTTTACGCTTGTTTTAAATACTGTTGTAATTATAACTGGACTATTATAGTTGTAGTAGACTAATAATGTTTATTGCACTAATTCGTCGTCTTTGTCGTACTATTTGGCTTTTACAGTTTCCACCCTGCACTGAACTTGTACAATTTTGGCAATATTAACAAACACTTATTCATTTCAACAGTAAAGTAAATATATAACGTACACGATAATACTTAAAAAAAATCTGGTGTGAAACACTCACACAACTTTCTCTTGCCAATGCAAAAATTTACAATAAACCTAACATTATTAATAAAACATTAGAAATAAACAAAAAACTAACTTTAATAACATAACCTAATTTTAAAAATGATTGAAAGACGCAAAATGAAAATCAACCTCAGTTTAGCTTAAAAATACGGAAAATCACTCTTTCACGCTAAACTAGGCTCTGTAGAGAAAAATGCTCTAAATAAAAGTTGTAGATCTTTTAATTTTCTATAAATTTAACTATATACATTTTTGTCGTAAAGTGCATACTAAGGCCGAAATCTGAAGAAAATAGATTTTTCACACGTTTTCGAGAGAAAAAAACAGAAAATTGCTAATTACTGCTAAACTAAGCGTTATACAAAAAAATGTTTGAAATAAAAGTTATAGGTTTTGTAATTCTCTACAACTTTTATTATATACATTTTTGCGCTAAAATTTATATTTAAGCCGCAATCTTAAAAAAACAATTTCTTTACGTGAAAACAGCCTCACCGAGAATTTCAGCAAACATGACGCCTACCTTATCTTGTAGAGCATAAAAAAATGAGTAAATCAGGCGATTTAAAAAAAATCGTAGGACCAGTTTTTGAGAAAATTGCAAAAAAGTGAAAAATTACACGAATAAACTACTACTTCCGGTTGACCGATTTTGATGAAAATGTTCGTGTCGGGTCCGGTAGTGGTATGTAACTTAAGTTTCAAGTTCGTACGATGTTCCGTTCTTGAGATATTCTGTTCACACACACACTCACACAGACCAATCGCTAAAAACATGTTTTTTGGGTTCAGGGGGGCTGAAAACGTATAGATCCGGTGAAAATTCGATTTCGAAAAATCGACATGAAAACAATACTTTCCTTCCTATATATTCATATAGGCAAGAGAAAGTAAAAATACCAAAAATAATTTCTTTCGCTCTAACAATCCCAATTTTAATATGATAAATTATTTGTTATTAAGTTTATGTAAAGTCAGATTAACATCTTAGTCATTATTAACTACTTTAAGTTAAGGAAAGATGAGTCTGAACGTGTTATAGTTTTCCAGACTCTAACCGGGAATCGAGGCCGGGAATTCCGCTTTGCAGCGTAGCACGCAAACTAATGAACAACCGAGGTGGCCTACAATTTATATCAAATTTTAAATACAATAACATAATTGTTAATTGACATGTAAAAATAGTCTTTATAATAGGAAATACGATTAACACCTCTTACACGTCAAAATACTGTGATTTCCACAAAGGTACTGACGTTACTATACTAGGTATTAAAAACAGTTATACGAGGTGTGGCTATTAAATAATGAGACTGACGTTGTAAAAAATTTATTTTTATTTTATACATAATCACTTATTGTCACCTTCAATATAAACTCCTTCTCTATCCCTACAACGCTCCATGCGAATTTTCCATTGTTGGAAACATTGCTGGAAGTCATCTTCTGTCAGCTCCTTCAGGACACGTGCCGCTTTCTCTTTTACAGCTTCCACAGACTCAAATCTTGTCCCTTTTAATGCAGATTTCACCTTAGGGAACAGGTAGAAGTCATATGGTGCAAGATCTGGTGAATAAGGTGGATGTTCTAACACTGAGATTCTGTACTTGGCTAGGAACCTCTTGACAGATAACGCGGAATGAGCTGGCGTATTGTCTTGGTGGAGAACCCATGATTCCCTTTTACATTTCGAGGCGTTTTTTTCTTACTCTTTGACGTAGTTTAGAAAGTACCTCAAGGTAGTAATATTGATTAATTGTATGACATTCAGGAACCCAGTGAAGGTACACAATCCCATGGATTTAAAAGAAACAATCATAATTGCATTAAATTTTGACTTGCTCATTCGAGATTTTTTGGCTCTCGGTGAAGTTCGGCTCTTCCAGTGCATGGATTGGCGCTTCGTTTCTGGATCATAAGTAAAAAACCACGTTTCATCATATGTTATTATCTTCTACCTGTTCCCTAAGGTGAAATCTGCATTAAAAGGGACAAGATTTGAGTCTGTGGAAGCTGTAAAAGAGAAAGCGGCACGTGTCCTGAAGGAGCTGACAGAAGATGACTTCCAGCACTGTTTCCAACAATGCAAAATTCGCATGGAGCGTTGTAGGGATAGAGAAGGAGTGTATATTGAAGGTGACAACAAGTTATTATGTATAAAATAAAAATAAATTTTTTTACAACTTCAGTCTCGTTATTTAATAGCCATATCTCGTATACCAAAAATAAAATAAACATTTTTGGTATATTTTACCAAAACTCTAACCTTAGGCCCATATCAAATTCAATAACGTCAAGAATAAACAAATAAACAAAAAAAAAACGAAAACGGAAAGATAATGTTGGTCATTCAAAAGTTTCTGAGTTCAACGATAAAAATTAAACCAACACCTGAAATGAAATGTCAGTAACCTTACCCGCATACAACAGATAACATAGGCAGAGACATATATAGGCCTACGTACGGATAGGTACACCGCTAAACTATCATGCAAGACTTTTAACAGTCAGTGGGACTTTCAATGTAATAGGGGACCGCCGCATTAACAAAACTAAGAACTGCTACGGTGCAACATGTATGTAGGCTACGGTTGATAAAAACTAAAATAGAACTATAAATAACCTATTATCATAACGTTCCTCGTTGAATAAATGTAGAACAAAATGCAATTACGAACTATTTTACTATTACAATAATGTTTAATATGCATAATTATTTGCATTAAATTAATTCGTTGTACAAAACCACTAGAAATATTTTAAAGTTTTTTTTT
Organism: Catonia carolina; assembly: GCA_035578175.1. NCBI lineage: Eukaryota > Metazoa > Arthropoda > Insecta > Hemiptera > Achilidae > Catonia > Catonia carolina. The sequence continues at coordinate 33,000,772 of JAQMRL010000001.1, forward strand.
GTTTTTAAATCATTACTATCAATTGCACATCTGAGATAGATTTTAATAAAATTGGAATTGCAGATGTCACTGGGGTTGATTTGACAATATTGTATTTGTTAAACCAAACTAAAGAACAATTAGGAAATGTGAAGAATACTAATATCTTAAAAGTTTGGTATCATAGGAGGCAAATTCCAGGAAGGATATCTCCAACAGGGTTCCACGGGCCAGATGAGCGATACAAGGACTGAATTCCTTACTCTGGTAAAAAACTATCAGAAATCGCACAAAAGTTCGGATATATTAGACAGTAGTTCAGAATATTCTGTGGTACGGCTCGGAAACGTGGAAAATGATAAAGAGGGAAACACAGAAGATAATTGCAGAGGAGATGGACTACTTATGCAGGAGCTGTCAAAATTTTAAGTAAGAGCGAGTTAGTAATTCAGTAAAGAGAGAGATCATAGGGAAACTGAAAACGATAATTGAAGAAATTGAGAAAAATCGTTCTGAAATTATTCCGTAAATAAGTCAAAGATAATGACATTTACTGGTAAATATCCCACCAGGTCTAAAATTGTGGTAGATGATGTGGTGTTGTGAGGTCGGATTTGATCAATATTTGGATATAGAGAAGTAAATTGGAAAATTTAAAGCAGTTTATGCAAGTGTTATTAGAACCCTAAGCAGGAAAACAAGGAAGGAAACCGAAATAAAATTTTACATGGCGAAGGCTGCCTCAGTCCACTCTATGGAAGTGAACGTGGGTTAATACAAAACCACAAGAGAGTAGAGTACAGGGGGCAGAGGTGCGATTCCTGCGGAAAACTAAAGGGTTGCAATTGTAGGGCCCAACTGCGAAATGAGGATACGAGTATAAGAACAAAACTGGGTGTTTACAACTTGAATGGGAAAATTGCAGAGTATCGAAATCGATGGAGGGAACACGAAGAGTCCCTCACGTAGAATTCCTGAGGAAAAGATCCCTCCTCACAGTTTTTATATACAGGCCGGAGGGGAGGAGAGATGTTGCGAGGCCACACAAGAGATGACAATAATTCAATAGAGTTTTGTCGCTGTTGTGGCTCGAAATTCAGTTATCCCATTAAAACGAGAAAATACCAACATTTTTAAATCTTTAATATTGTTGTTTAGGTCATCAGCCGAAAGGCTGGTTTGAACCGGTAGAGGTTTTACTAAGTAAAACGAGGAGAAAGGTGATTTACATCTGCCTTCCTCACTGAGTAGAAAAGTACGCTTATCAGCATGCCGGGCCCTCTGAAAAGCACGTATTTTCCACACTGCAAATGACACTTTCACTTTATTCACCACAGGGTCTGGCTGTATAATGAAATTCATTACTTTCAAAGAAGATAACTCTGATTAGTGTCTTTTACACCTCTACCTCTTCTGTTCTTAAATGATTCAATAATTTAATTGGCTGACCATGTAATAAGAAACAGAACAATTTAGTTTAGCCCTGCAACGAACAGATTGAGTGTAAATAATTTGACACTTGACCTGTCTGTTATGGGCAGAGATCTTTAATTAAGAGGAAAAATTAGTCGTTTTTTTATAAAACCATTGTTGAATTTGTAAAATAATTGATTGTGGAAAACAATATTTCATAGATGATGCAGTAAAATACAAATAAAATTATTATCTAGAATAAAAGTAAGAAATAATTTAAAAAGTATCTAGATTGGCACACATAGCATTTATAAAATTGTATCAAAAGAGAATTTAAATTTTAAAAAAATAAAAAATTAACGGTGAAAGTAATGACAGACCGATTAAAATCGAATAAAAGGCAACAAACCACATTTCATAGAAAAAGGGTAACATTTAATAATATGAAACATCAGAATAAACGATACGTAGTTTGTGCCTGATGACGAGGTTACAGTTATATACAATCTAAGTGAAAGGAAGGCACACACTCATGAAAAGAATACATTAACACATTCTTATTACATTCTGCTCAAATACAGTGCCTAAGAATTCTCATTAATATAATATTACAATAACAGAACTTCCAATAAGTTATTATTTAATAAATCTATGAATTTGTAAATACGCCATAAATGAATTAGCAAAGATTGTATTTAAGTGTAGATATCACGCAAGGTGTTCCAACAGGGATGTCCTTTGGTGTTTCCTAATGATTTGGTTTTCTTCTTCTTCCAATGCTTATCCTGTGGTGGATGTGAGCGACCACTTTCATCATCTCTCTGTTCCTTGCCGTGTGTATGAGGTCTCCCACAGTTTTCAGCCCCGTCCGTAGCTTGACATTACGAAGATACGACAATTTCTACCTTCCAATTCCCCTCCTACCCTCCATCTTCCCGTCTATTATTAGTTGTAGCAGTTCATATTTTGGATTACGCATTTTTGTCCTAGATATGCGATTTTCCTGCGTTTATGTGGTTCACCAACATTTTTGGTCTCTTCCCACCAGCCTTAGAATTTTTTCATTCGATTTCTTAGCTGTCCAAGGTATTTTAAATATTCTACGACACATCCACATTTCGAAAGGTTCTAAGTTGTTCATAGTAACCACCTTCAAAGTCCAGTCTTCCATGCCATGTTACAGCACTAACCACACGTAACACCTTACAAATCTTAGTTTAAGCTAAAGATTAAAATCCTTGCTGGGAAAGATTTTCTCGAATTTTTCGAACGCCCCGCGGGTTCTCTTTACCCGGCTTCTAATTTCCATATCTGACTCATAGTTTTCACAGAGCCATGATCCTAGATTGTTAAATTTATTTACTCGCCTATAAAGTGGTTGTTATGTGTCAGTGAGGCGCTCCTGAACTCTTCTAATATTCGAGTAATTATCATAAATTTTGTTTTTTTTTTACGTTAATACTAATCTCCATAAACTTATTCTGTTCACCAATTGAATCGGCGTCTTGCAAATCGCCAATGTTGTCTACGATCAGCACTGTATCGTCCTCGTAAAGGAATGATGTTTGATTTGGTACTATTTGATAATGATTTGGTACTGTTTTCGAAATTTGAGGATTATTTACAGAGGTCATGGTATGTATTTAGCCTAATTGTTTGGCGATATAACCTCCAACATTTTTTGGAGAAGACAAAGGTGATAGATTTGAATAGTACTGATCATCTCAGAAGTAAATTAGTTTTAAGTAACAAAACCTTAGAAATGGTAAGCTGATGTAACATAATTAATAGTAGTTGTTTGCGGTAGACTGGAAAATTCTTTTTGAATTCTTTAAACTATTTATTTGACTTTTTAGATCCATTGGTTAATGACTTAAAAATTTATTTTCGCAACGGTTTGTCATCCATTCTCTAAACATGTCTGTCAAAATTTAGTTGTAGTATTACGATAAAAGTTATAATACCAAAGTTTTCAAAAAATTCTGATAAAATGAACATAAAACAATTCAGAAAAAATGTCACTGGTGATTTTTTTAAACAATCAACATGGATCAACGCACACACAAATTTTAAACCTTAAAAGTCACTACGCAGTTGTATTACATACGGATTAAAAAATAATGTAACTTTATTTTTTGACGAATATCAAGGAGATCAAGTTCTGACAAAAAAATAAAAAATAAAATTTATAATAAAGTTCATGAAATTGAAGGTGTCTAAGAACTGTTCACTACATGACAATATTTTGATTATTTATGTAATATTTTCATTTAAAAACAATTTAAAATCTGATGTAAAACACTCACACGTCTTTTTCCTACTAATGTAAATAATGAAAATTATAACCTGTGTTTAATCATGAGTGAATGACGCTAAAAGAAAATCAACCTCTGTATGATTTTAAAATACGGAAAATCATCAATTAACGCTAAACTAAGCTTTGTAGAAAAATGTTTGAAATCAAAGTCGTAGGTTTTTAATTTTTACAACTTTAATTGTACGTACATACTTTTACATTAAACTGCATATTAAGGCCGCAATGTTAAACAAACCATTTCTTAAGACGAGAACACAGTCCAAAACGAATTTCAGTGAAAATGCGCGCGCGCGTACACACACACATACACACACAAATTAATAGGGAAAACATGATTTTTTGGGTTTAATGGACCTAAAAACGTGTACACTGTTTCCTTTGAAAACTCGATTTCGACAAATCGACATGAAAACAATAAAATACTAGCCTACTTTCCCTCCCTATATTTTAATAAGGGCAAGAGAAAGTAAAAATCTGTCGTATGTGATTTTATATTCTAAGTAAAGGAATATTTTCAGAGGAAAATTCTAATTAAAATTTTCTAATTATGTCAGCATATTTTTCGTCATAAATTACTTTTCTGCACGTCTAAAATACATACATTGAAAATGTATTAATAACAAGTTTATCATCAGAACTATTTGATACTCAGTCAAAAAATATCCAACGGTAACACTAATAATTATCCAAGTTTCGGCTTACCAAAATAAGCAAGTAATTGAATTACAAAATCACTGTTACCATAATTTTAAGAGGTAACATAGGGTATTTTATTCCCTTTATCAAATAAACTGAATATCATTACTTTCTGAAACCGATTTGGACATCAATAGTTTCCGCACTTACAGATCCGCTAAACCGAGTAATATTGCTCGATTACAGTTCAGGCAGTTTAGAGCAAATCGGATTAAAACGGACTCCCCTTGAAACGTATGAAACGACAAAATTCACAGTGACCTACAAGTTTCTTATGTATTCGATACAATAAATACTTACAATGTAGATTTTCAAGAGATGAATCTCAGCCAACTCTTTGTAAGGGTGATCTTAAGAAAGCTATTTAGGGGTAAATCGAACGTACAAAATACTTACAACGTAAAATAAACGTACGTACGTAAAATGAACGTAAAATACGTACAAAATACAATGTAGATTTTCAAGAGATGAATCTCAGCCAACTCTTTGTAAGGGTGATCTTAAGAAAGCTATTTAGGGGTAAATCGAACGTACAAAATAGGACTCATAAATACGACAAAAAAAAACACCTACTCCTTCTAAACGAAGAGAGAAACGCTCTGTAATAGCGACATTTCTCTCACTTGGCCCCGAGTTTTATAACCTGCTACCTAAAAAATATAACAGAAAAAAATGAAATTGAAATTGGGTATGAAATGTATAAATGGGTAATTAATATCGAGACATCTTAGAGGTGAAGGTAAGTAAAAATACACAAAGTTAATTGTGAGATCACTTACCATGTTTTGTGGTAAAGTTTGAAAGATTTAAGAGCTATATATTTATAGACTACATATTCTGGGCACTTATTTTTCCTAACCATAGTTGAATTCGTTAATTTCCATACTTCGGAAAATGAAAAGCATGTGATAATAAATATGAATGGGTTCAAAAATTATTTAAATGTAAGTTATATATTGTATTTTTTTTAAGGGGGGAATAAGGTATTATTAATATTAATGTTTTCACAGAAAATCAGGAAAATAAACGAACTAGTCAAGACGATTAGCTGAGTAAATTTATCGGACAACCAACCGCAAGGCAAAAGAGTTTGAAACAGAGATTTGTTACTCCGATGAAAAATCAGATAAATAAAATTTGAATATCGTGGTGTCCTACCGAGCGGAAGGTCCCGGATTCAGTTTCCGGCTAGGTTACAGAAATTTTAAGCGCCAAAACTCAATATTTCATACCACAAAGAAGTCGGTATTAATCACGATGTAGGTACGACTTAAAAATAAACTCAAAAAAATTTAATATAAATATTAAATTGGAAAAAACGTAGAAGCTCCATCGATGAGAAGTTTGGCTCCGCAATAAAGTTAAAGAAATCTTAATTAAATTTTGATTAGCCTAGTTTAAAAAATTAGTTTTCCAGTATTTCCACATTAATTGAATAGGAAGTGTGTCAAATTTCAATTTGAAGACTCTTTGACAGCGATTTCTTTTTACTTTATACAAATAGGTTCCTTACAACTGCAGCTGTCATTTCAGTATTATTGAATTTTTACTATATAACTAACCGACCGAATTCATGACGTTTTTATTTTCTTTTGCATTATTTTGTGCTAGTTCGTGAGAACATGATTTTTAACTCTTAGAGAAAGTTTTGATAGGTGATGTACGGATTTCAAAGCAGAAGACGTAAATTAAAATCAACCAGAGTGGCATTCAAGGGAACTAACGTAGTTAAAACATACAAATAATATTTTTATGTTTGTTTTCATCATAAAAATTAAATACTAAAAGTACATTAATTTCTACATTGTATGCTTTAATCTAGCTGAAGATATTAAAATAAATGTAAAATACATTTCAGAGCAGTTTTATATTAAAAGTATGTTGTTTATGTAATCAGCTGCAAGGCTGGTTTGAATCTCTAAAGGCTTTACGAAGTAAAACTAGGAGTGAGGAGGTTTACCATTCCTTTCTCACTGAGTGGTAAAGTATGCTTATCAGCATTCCAGGCCATCTGAAAAGCATTTACTTTCCACCCTGCAAATGACATCTTCACTTCATTCACCACAGGGTTTGGCTGTATAATTAAATAATAACGGGTGATTCAAAAAGAGCGCCGGTTTTTAAACGGCTGGTAAATTTTTGTTTATTGGTTGGCAACATTGTTAGACCTCATTTCTATTTCGGAGAACATTCCGATTGACGATTCAGTTGTAGTTTCTCTTGTTCGCAGTGTAGTACTCTCGCAGTCTGTGTCTAACCGTGGAGAAGTTTACTATTGCACAACGAGTGTTAATCGTCAAAACATTTTACCAGAGTGGAGAGAGTTATGCGGCTACTGTCAGGCGACTTCACGGTACTCTAGGACGTAATGAAGCACCGAATGAAACAACAGTTCGCAGGCTCATGAAAAAGTTTTTTGAGACGGGTTCAACAGTCGACCTTAAAAGTTCTGGACGTCGTCGTTCTGGCCGAACTGAGCAGAACGTTGCGTTGGTTCGTGACAGTGTGGCTGTTAGCCCAGCAAAATCAATACGTCGCCGTTCTCAACAATTGGGTTTACGATGTTCTTCTGTACGGAGAATTCTTCGGTACGATCTCCAATATCACCCGTATAAAATTCAGTTGCTGCAAGAGAAACAATGTTGTTGCTCCGTGAACGGTTCCAGGATCGCATCATTTCTCGTAATTCCGACCATCAATGGCCACCAAGGTCGTGTGACTTGACGCCTTGTGACTTTCATCTTTGGGGTCATCTGAAGTCATTGGTGTATGCCAATAAACCCCGAAACATCAATGACTTGAAGGAGGAAATTCGACGGGTTATCGGACAAATAGAAGTCGAAACTTGTCGTGCAGTAATATCCAATTTCATGGACAGAGTTGATGCGTGCCAACGCAGTAGAGGAGGACACATGCATGACATCATTTTTCATACATGAAATCGGAAGGTAAGATGAACTTGTTGATGTATTTATTTTCAGTTTTTCAATAAAATAAATCTCTTAATTTGATATATCAAAACCGGCGCTCTTTTTGAATTACCCTATACTTTCGGAGGAGATAACTATGACTAGTGTCTTTTATACCGCTACCTTTTCTGTTTGTAAATGCTTCAGTCATATAATTGGCTGACCATATGATAGGAAACAGAACTAATTTTTGTAGCCCTGATTTAAAAGAATAAGGGGTTTTTTGGTCTAGTTTATATAGCTCTCCCCGTGCAGATTTGACATCACCCGTAGTTTTTTTTTCCAATTTCCCGATTACGTGATCCAGAAAATAGAAATTATTATTTTTTTATAATTAGGTTCTTTGAAGATTTACCAACGGATGCCTTGTTTAGTCGATTCGTATCCTCCAAGAAGAATAATTTGTGCTGTTTTACGGATGTTTTCTTAGTTTCCGATGAACTTATGCCGTTATGGGAAATCTGGAAACCGTCACCTGTTGGCCGATTCTTTTGCAGACCTGAGGTTTGTTTTATAGATTTTTAGGCGTAGAAAACGTAAATGTTCGCGCTCAGCTCGTATTTTGAGTTCTTACCGTAAAAATAGCTCACCCAAAAATTTTAAATCACCGTATTAAATGGTGCACTAAAAATCTTCCGTTAACATTTTGTTTCTTTTTTTAAATCGTTTTCTACGTGTAGAAAACATAGTGAAACTATGTTAACTAGTGGAACTATGGAATAGAAATAAACAGTCAAAAAAAATTCAGATCAACACGTTAAAATATTTCTATCTGCCTTCGTGGTACAATGATATAGTTTTTTTTTAATGCGTCCTGGAGACTCCAGAAGGAGGATAGGACATGTCAGTTATAACACCTGAAATATGTACATATAAGAACCACACAATGTATCACTACTATCAAGAAAAAAATTCTTGTACGCTATAAAAAGTTTCACCGATCAAGTAATTTTTCAGATTTTTTTTTAAAGGAATGCAAATTATCACAACATTTTAAAAAGTGGAGTAATTTATTCATGAATTTTCTTCCTGCATAAGTACGTTTTTGTTCAAAAACTTTTGTGGACTAATTAGCCACATAATAATAATTTCTGTTTATCGTGTTATGATTGTGAATATTGAAATTCTGCATAAAATTATTTCGCCTAACATACATAATCACCTCAAAAAAGTAGAGAGCAGGAACTGTAAGCAATTTAAGCTCCTTAAATAGTGGCCTGTATGAGGTTAGTGCTAAATTATGCTGCTTAGCGGAAGGCCCTTGGTTCTACTCCTAGAAATTTGAACACGTTGATTACTATATACATAACTATAATACAATTTTACACTATATAGTAGAACTACACTCACACTTACTTTTCGGTGTTTTGGGCCGGCCCAAAACAAAACATTGGTTGTTTTGGCTGACCACTACTAAGTGGTCAGCGTAACCGGCTTCTATGCTAAGTGTCCCGGATTCGATTCCTGATCAGTCATGCATTTTTTTACTTTCTCTTGCCTATATGAATATATAGGAAGGAAAGTATTGTTTTCATGTCGATTTTTCGAAATCGAGTTTTCACCGGATCTATACGTTTTCAGACCCCCTGAACCCAAAAAACATGTTTTTAGCGATTGGTCTGTGTGTGTGTGTGTGTGTGTGTACACAAAATATCTCAAGAACGGGACATCGTACGAACTTGAAACTTGAAACTTAAGTTACACACCCTTACCGGACCCGACACGAACATTTTCATCAAAATCGGTCAACCGGAAGTAGTAGTTTATTCGCGTAATTTTTCACTTTTTTGTGATTTTCTCAAAAACTGGTCCTACGATTTTTTTAAAAATCGCCTGGTTTACTCAATTTTTTATTCTCTACAGGATAGGGTAGGCGTCATGTGTGCTGAAATTCTTGGTGATGGTGTTTTCTCGTAAAAACGTTGTTTTTTTAAGATTACGGCTTTAATATGCACTTTAGCGCAACAATTTACATAATAAAAATTGTAGAGAATTTAAAATCCTACAACTTTTATTTCAAACAATTTTTTGTATAACGCTTAGTTTAGCGGTAAGCGATTAGCGGTTGGTTTGCGATTTTCTGTTTTTTTCTCACGAAAATGTGTGAAAAATTAATTTTTTTAAGATTTCGGCCTTAGTATGCATTTTACGACAAAAGTGTATATAATAAATTTTATAGAAAATTAAAAGATCTACAACTTTTATTGAGAGCTTTTTCTCCACGGAGCCTAGTTTAGTGAGAAAGAGTGATTTTCCGTATTTTTAAGTCAAATTGAGGTCGATTTTCATTTTGGGTCTTTCACTCATGATTAAAATTAGGTTATGTTTATTGACGTTAGTTTTTTGTTTATTTCTAATGTTTTATTACTAATGTTAGGATTATTGTTTATTATTTGCATAGGCAAGAGAAAGTTGTGTGAGTGTTTCACACCAGATTTTTCACTTTTGTATGACCTCCTTACCTACGCACAAACTAAGGCTCATACGTATAAGCATCATCATCCAATAAAAATGAGCGTTAACGTATTTTATTACAAAACCTATGTTAAATGATTTTTAAATGGATATAAATTTGTGCAAACATTAAAAGTAATTAAAATAAATCAAATCAATCAGACAGATAATGAAACCGTAGGATTAAAAGAAAACTTAAGTGGTTTTATAATTTAAATAGACGCTAATATTTTTACACCAGGTTTTTTTTTTATTACACTTGATTTCGGTAACACCAATAAAGAGTTCAAGCTATAAAAAAAGAATTAAGGACGTATAAAGTTGTACACAGGTTTTAGAATGCAATAAATAATTTTATTACAACGATTAAATATAATCAATTTCTTAAACTAACTATAATTTTTTTCACTAAATTCCTATATTTTTATACCTGTTGAAATATCAGTTATTGATGAACAACAAGTTTCAATGCACTTTCATCCGTTTCTTTTACTTAATCATTTAAATTTTTTTAATAAATTATTATTTATTACGGCTTAAATACTGAGATAGATGCATTTTAAGATGACGTTACAAAGGTTTAATGCAAAAAATACAACTGAAAGTTCAAGAACCTGAATTTTTTATCGGATGTTAAATACTTATTAAAAAAAAGAAGGAAATCGTAGAAAAATCACTTAGTTCAACTTCATACACATCAGATACGATGTAAGGTAAGTTTGTTGCTCTTATCAAACAGCAAAAATAATATACTAGCTAAAATGGCCGTTCTTGGAACGGTTTTCTTGGTGCTGTGTACAGTCTGTTGGAGTACCGAGTTCGATCCCTGTCAGGTCTGATATTCTTTAATCATTCGTTGTTATCTATTCGTACCTCCTTTCAACGTCAGCATTATTATTAATGACAAAACAAAATATTGGACGTAAAATAAAAGCGAGATCTAGGTATTTTTAAATCAAGATAGGCAGCGTTTTATTGTATTCAGAAGCGTAGTTAATTATTTTACATAAATATATAAATTTACTATTTATATAGAGCAATGAAAATTGATGTTTTGAAGTTTAACTCACACAAATCTGTGTGTAATGTAACTGTAGGTAATTTAATTATTAGCTACAGAACAATAAAAATTGAAATAAAAGGTAAATCACAATTGGAATACTCCGCGATGGTTAAATACTAAGGTGACTGTCTTTCGTTTTTGACAACGTGACCAAGAACAGGTGTGTCGTGGAAGGTTAGGTAGTAGTTGAAGGGGTAGGTTACAGAGCTTCGAAATGAATACCAGCGGCGCGTAGACCTATGTTTATTGTTCTGTTTATTTTGTTTTGTAAAATAATGCTGTGATTATTTTTATAAAATTGGTTATATCTCCGTTATTATGCATAAACATGAAAAACTTTACATAATCAAACTTATTTGTCTTTAAACGTTTCGTAATTTCGATTATAGGCTATAACATTTTTTGATAGATTGACTTTTAACTGAGATATTCGCAGTTTTTTGTTTACCCTTCCCTCTGAACTACCCCATCTCTTTGTGATATTAAAAAAATGTATAGTCTATTTTCATTTTGATAACGTCCAGAACCTAAATACCGAGATTCACTGAATTTGGTTCAGCGGTTCTTGCGTGATGCCGTAACATACAGACAAAAATTCATCTGAACTCATTTTCGGTGATTACTTAGTAGATTTGGCGTAGAAACAAAATTTTGGGGCATTTTGAAAAATTGTACAGACAAAATCACAATTTTATTTATATAGATTTCTTTTTATTTATTTTGTTAATTTACAATCTGTTAACAATGAGCAAATTTGAAACAAATTGTAAAATTATTTATTAGTTGACGTCACCGCTACAGCGCCCGCAATAGTTTCTTTGGGAACGTCTCTTGGCCATCGGCGCTTGAAATTTCTCCAACAGTTCGGATCGGTCTACCAGTTATGCGATGTGAATGCAATTGCTTTATAATCGGATTTGTTTGTGTTTGAAACATAATGTGAAATGAATTACAAAAGTCTTTTGCTAGGTTTGTGATGTATAGTAAAAGTAAGTCGTTGTGTATTGTGCTGCTGATAAAATAGAAAGGCGAGTGTGTTATCGTACGTAGCATTTTGCTCTGTATTCTCTGAAAGCGTTTTGTTTAGTAACGTTTTCTAACGGTTTAGTACAACTCTATAATTGTACAAAATTAAGTTAAGACTCATCTTATGAATATTTTGTTAATTCGTATTTTATTTTTAAAACAAATAATTTTGAGCGTCTGTTCATAAATCGGTTCAGTAAATAAAAACACGTTTTGAATTTGTCGTGTTTTTGTAAAGTGTGTTCCCCACGTCAGTCGTCAATCGAATAATAATAAAAGTTTCATTAGCTTTTACAATAAATAAACCTGGTCATGCCTTCAAAAATGGGTGAAGAGTGTAAAAAACCGAGAAAAACTAGTATACCAATTAGTACCGCGTGACTCAAGAGAGTAAGAAAAACAGTAAAATATACAAACACAGCGTTTATTTGTGTGTGTATTTTACATACTGTGAGACTCACAGTATTTAAAATGCACGCAGACAGACGGAGAGTCAAATTATTTACTCTCAATCTGTTCGTTGCAGGGCTAAAATAAATAGTTCTGTTTTTTATCACATGGTCAGCCAATTCAATGACTGAATCATTTAAGAACATAAGAGGTAGAGGTGTAAAAGACACTAATCAGAGTTATCTCCTCTGAAAGTAATGAATTTCACTATACAGCCAGACCCTGTGGTGAATGAAGTGATGGTGTCGTTTGCAGAGTGGAAAATATGTGCTTTTCAGAGGGCCCGGCATGCTGATAAGCGTACTTTTCCATTCAGTGAGGAAGGCAATGGTAAACCACCTAATCCTCGTTTTACTTAGTAAAACCTCCACAGGTTCAAACCAGCTTTTCAGCTGATGACCTAAACAACAACACTAAACAACTGTGTAACATCGCGAAGCGCAAATAGAAGATAGAACATGCATGTGCAGAAGGCTGGTCGACCCGCCACAAAATCTTCACTATTCGGGGACGGGTGTGGAGAGTTTGGCATTCATATTTGCCGTGACAGCTCCGTCGTCACGGCAACCTGGTATGTGCTAAAAGAAAAGCGGCAGCCGCCCGTCTAACTCTTCACTTAGGCATTTATAAGTTTTATATTTACCACAGTCCTTTTACTTTTATCACTACAAGTATTAGCTGGTGCTATTAGAATAGCTACTTTTAACTTATCGAAATATTAATAATTATTTTTTTATCCTGCCGGGTGTGTTGTTGTATAGGTCATCAGCCGAAAGGCTGGTTTGAACCTGTAGAGGTTTTACTAACTAAAACGAGGAGTAACGTGGTTTACCATTGCCTTCCTCACTGAGTGGCAAAGTACGCTTATCAGCATGCCGGGCCCTCTAAAAAGCACATATTTTCCATTCTGCAAATACACCTTCACTTCATTCACCGTAGGGTCTGGCTGTATAAAGAAATTCATTACTTTCAGAGGAGATAACTCTGATTAGTGTCTTTTACGACTCTGCCTCTTCTGTTCTTAAATGATTCAGTCATTTAATTGGCTGACCATGTGATAAGAAACAGAACTATTTATTTTAGCCCAGCAACAAACAGATTGACTGTAATTAATTTGACACTCCACCTGTCTGATATGGGCAGCCCGCCGGGTGTACCATTGTGAAAGTACAATACTGTACAAACAATGGAAGTTAGGGTAACTCCCAATTACTGTAACTTCCATTACTCAGAAAAGCCATTTAATAATTCCTGGGAAAACCCCCATTGTTAAATTAAGTTAAATAGAATAGTAGTTAAGACAATAAGTTGTAAATATTAGCCAACGGTGTATTGGTGTATTTTCTCCCTTTCTGTTTCTTGGGACTTTCTTACACTTATCAACTTTCAGCCAATCATTGGGGTAGTTCTCCTTCCCGGTGGCCCTCCAGGTTGGTTGAACGGTTAATGAGAGAGGGAGGCTTGTCAACCAGAGGTTTCCAAGGAAATTCACAATCTGTTCCCTTTGGGACTTGAAAGTGAATCGTTTAGTTAAGAAGGAGTAGAATTTGAAGAAGAGACGTGGAGAACAAGGAGTGACGGAGAACGAGGGTGACCAGGATAACGAAGAGAAGAAAGAGAAAAGGGAGATATTTAATTCGAGGTAATTCATTGGTATATTTTATTAAGGGTTAATATATTTCTTGTTTTTATATTAACGTCATGGCAAAAAAGATTGGCTATATTTTAAAATAGGTTAGGGTACTTTTAGGATAATTTTCTTAGTAGTTAGTTAATTTATTTAGTAGTTTATTATTCATTAAATATTTACTTGAATTAAGGAGTTATAGCGTTTTATTTATTTTCTCATGCTCTGCTGATATTGCTGGCGCCCAACAATTTTTATTAATATTTTTTTTTAGTTCACATTAAAGTGTTGGTCGCCACCGCTGAATAAACGTAGCTACCGCTGAATAAACGTAGCCACCGCTGAATAAACGTAGCCACCGCTGAAATAACCGTGAATATTACGAAAGAATTGACTTAGTGAAGAATAACACTCATTAGTAAAACTCACAGACACATAATTGGATGAGCAGCTTCTCGGAAAACCCCTAATTAACGTAATTTATTCACGTTTTTATATAACACTCCTATTATAAAAATTATCAAAATAGCTTACTTGCAACGGACATGCAAACGTTACGTACAAAGCTTTAAATAGTATACCAAACAGCTGAACAGCCTTCTGTTCTGACAATCAAAATGACATCTCATCTGAAAGTACTTCTTTAAAAATCCTTACTCAAATAGAAAGTAGCTCTATGTGCGGATGCTAAATCTATGGCTCGGCTAAAACCTGGGTTTTAAGAACCTGAATATCTATTTGATTGCATGTTAAATACTTATTGAAATATAAGAAGGAAGTCATAGAAAATTACTTAGTAACTTTATAAACATAAAGTAGCCTACCACTTAAGTTTGTTGCTTCAATTGAATTTATTTTTTTTGTTTTTGTTAAACTTAGCATTTTTTAGCATTTTCGGTAGAAAACAAAAAATGCTAAAGACAGCTGCTATTTACGCTCATTCATACGTTTCCAATTATATACACTCCACATAATTCCGCGTTCTGAACTGTTCATATTTATCAGGTAACTCCAATCGTCAACTCTGCAGATTCGGGTACGATTTCCGGTCAGGTCTGGTATTTTTTTCAACACTCATTTTCATCTACAACTCTTCATCGGGTCTATTAGCATTAATTAAAAACCAGTAAACCGAATAAAGAAGAAGTCAGCTCTACAGAGAGTGGAAGAGAGAGATTTGTAATAAATTTATTGATCCATCTGATTTTCTTCTCAGTAAACACAAATTGTTAAAATAGTTTAATCTTGTAATTTTTAAATATTGTTATATTTTTTATCCACTTAATATCCAATTTAATTGCATTAAAACGGGCAACTAAAACGTTCACACTGCAATCAATGTTATGAAATTTCATCAGAGGGTTCTGATAATGAGCGGTGTCTCTGTAAAAGTGTTAAAGTAATGTAACATAAACTGTAAACATATTAAATAGTAGTACAGAGATATGCAGTTGTATAGAATAGCAAGAAGTTTTCTACATTTTTTAAAATAATCTGAGCTTATTAAATTCCCTTCAATAAGTACACAAACCTTCATTCGCGGATTCGCGGGAATCAGTTCCACAACGCAACCGACAAGAGATTTTAGTAACAATGCCAAAGAAAATTAATTTAGAACAAAATAAAAAAAACAAAAATAAAGAAAGCACCAAAATTTTGTTTAAGACTGAAATAGCAATAAGTAAAAAAAATCATTAATTTTATGATTGAATAGACAATGAATTATTTCCGCTTGAGTACTGAACACAACCCAGTAACCAATCCATCCTTAACTTTAGAAAACAATCCTGAAAACTACTTAAATTTTTTTTGTAATTATTAATCAATTCAGCAACTGTCACTTCAAATATTTGATGATATTAATGACCATGATTGACCGCATCCGTGGCGTAGTGGCTAGTGGGCTGCCATACACAGCGAAACGTCCCAGGTTCGATTCCCGGTTTGGGTCTGGAAAATTTAATCCGTTAAAACTTACTGTAACAGTACCAAACCCCACAGTAGTCGCTAATAATTAAGCTGTCGATGTGGTTTTAAATAAACTAAAACGATTACAATAATTGAAGTAAATGTATATGTATGAATTTTAACAGTCTTCATTGTCAGCATCCATAATGTAAGATCGTAGAAGATTTGAAAGAATTTTCCGGAAATCACGTCAAGGCGATGACACTAATAGCCGACTTCCTATATCTGGTAAAAAGTAATACCTGAGCGTATTTACAACAATTCATAAACATTCTATTTAAAAATTTATTCTTTTTTGTTCGAAGTACTACATTTAACATATCAATCAACTGGCCGCATTGGCGTAATTGGTAACGTGCTCGCCTCTCATCATGCGATCTTGGGTTCGAATCCCATTCAGGCACGGAATATTTTCATACGTTACAAAAAATCATTTCATCCTTCACCGTCTGCATTAGCAGTAATTGCAGAACAGCCGAGCGTTAGACCAAAAAAAAAATCATATCAATCGCTCATTAATATAATGCATCGTTATCATATTTTTTTTCTCCTCAATCTGGAGATAGGCGGGCCTACAATCTTGCACTCTCCGTAGTCAGCCTCTTCGCTTCCTTATATCTTCTTTCCCTTCTAACTATCCATTTATTCCAATCTTGGTATTCCCCTCGTGGTACGATCCTCCATCAGCACCTCAAGAAGGGTGGTGATTACCATGACGAATGTTGCACCAAATGCATAATCATATTGTCGTTTCTTCTTCCTTTGATTGTGTGTAGCCGATTTCTTCCTTCACCCACTCTTGTTAGTACAATCTCATTAATCACTTCATCTATTTGTGGAATCTTCAGCATTATCCGCCAGCACAATATTTCAAAGTTTCCAGTTTTCCAGGTTTCCAGTTTTTTATTTATCCACCATGTCTCCGAGACGTAATTGGCTATACTCTAAATAAAACGTCTAACAAAACTTTTCCTTATTTCCAGAGACGTTTCCAGTTTTCTCTTTTAGAAGAAAGCTTCCTTGGCTTGTGCTATTCGGTTTTTTATATAAGCTGTGCACCGGCCATCAGATGTTATAGAACTTCCCAGATATTTAAAAGTAGCGATCTGTGCACGTTTTTCGCCTTCCTAAGCCTTCTACTTACCATCTTTGGTGCTACTTACCATCTCCGTCCGTCCATCATACCAAGATCTTATAGCAACAAAAGGTTTTCGGATTCACATTTTACGGAAAAAGTTAGCGAGCCTAGATCGGGTTTGAAGTTCCAATTTTGAACGGAAGTGGCCCAAAACCGGAAGTCAAGAAATCAATGTCGGAATTTGGAAACAAATATGGTGTCATTCGATTCCTTTTAAAGAGTAGATACAAAAATCAGAGTTTGAAGTTCCAGTGTCGACCGGAAGTGTTTTATAACCGGAAGTCAAGAAATCAGAGCCGGAATTTGGAAACAAAAATAGTGTCATTCAATTTCTATTTGAGAGTAGATGCAGTGTAGAAACCATTGGGTTTGAAGTTCAAGTTTCAACCGTAAGTAACCCAAAACTGGAAGTCAAGAAACCAAAGTCGGAATTTGGAAACAAAAAAAGGTTTATTCGATTCCTCTTAAAGAGCAGATACAGAAATCACTAATGGATTTTGCAATGAGTCAAAGATGAGCCTTTTTTAAAATTTCCACCAAGTATGAGACGCGTCATCTCATGAAAAAGATTTTTTACGTTTAATTCACTTACAGTGGTCAAAATTTGTTATTTTTTATTAACAATTGTACATTTTTTAAAAATTTGTACGTGCAACTAGTAAATGAGATGACAACAAAAACTTAAATTACCTTAAAAAATGGTTAAAATAAATTTTCTATATTTGAAAATTGATAAAATAATTCGTTATCAAAACTTGTACTTTTATTTTACCTTCACTTTTAAAAACTATAAAAAGTGGTTGGGTTAATAATTTAACAATATTAATTTTTACATTGTTTTCTTCATTTAACACTTGGTGACGACTACGATAATAATGTTATCTACAATATGTTTAGTCTACCCATTTTTAACAAACAAAAACATAAAAAACTTTACTGTATTTACAGGGTTTCAAATAAGCCACACAATAAAACATTTCGTAATTGCAATAAAATTTTATACAAGGTTTTAATTTAATATCCGTATGTTATTTCTTTTTTACTGTCTAATATACGATTTTGTAGGATGAAAGTATCGTTACATGAAGATTTAATTTTTTAAAGCAGTTTGCATTTTACAAAGAAAACAATAAATTTGAGGTCAAAAAAAGGTTTTGTAGGACAATATCAAAGACTTAAATTTAAAATGCCCTGTTTTTTCATAATAGTTTTAGTCTTCTTAAGTAACTCCCTGACGACTTAAAACCAATCTTAATATTTTTTGTCTTGAATTTTTATTACGGTACTGTACATTGATTCAGCTGCACAATTTCCGTATATGATACTTAAATGTTGGTGGAAGTTTCGCTTTAAGGAGAAGAGGTACCCAGTGGTACATTCTCCGTTTATAACTACGGGTATAACCCGTTATTTAGACCAAGAGGTCTCTACTCCATTATCGCTTTAGACGTCGCACATGTGGGATGTTCCTTGTAGCTAGATCACGGGTTAGTAGGTTTGGATAGATATATTTAGTCATTCGTGAAATTTACTATACAAGGACGCGGTTAGCTCCTTTACTGTAGGAAATTTGAAATTGTCGTGTAGGGTTTTATTGCTTACATAAAAAGAAGCACCAGAAGCAAGCAATATTTAAAAAATAAAATACAGTTCCACAAAAATGAGGAAAAAACTAGAACGAAAATAATATCTTACCAATCAGATTACACTTTGATTATCAATAGCAAAATGGCCATAACATGCAGATAGAGTATCAAATTATTTGCACTCGATCTGCTAGTTTCAGGACTACAAATAACAATTCAGTTTCTTATCACATGGTTAGCCATTATTATGACTGAAGCATTAAAGAACAGGAGAAGTAGATGTAAAATACACTAGTCATAATTATTTCCTATGAGAGTAATGAATTTCATGACCATTGAGCCAGACCCTGGGATGAATGAAGTGTCATTTGCAGGGTGGAAAGTAGATGCTTTTCGGAGGGCTTGGCATGGTGATAAGCATACTTTTCCTTTCAGTGAGGAAGGCAAGTTAAATCACCTCATTCTTCGTTTTACTTAGTAAAGCCTTTAGAGGTTCAAACCAGCCTTTCGGCTGATGACGTAAACAACAACAATATGTTCTGCACAGACCTGTCATTCCTGTCGACCTCATTATCAACAGAATAATATATATGACTGCCCATAACAGACAGGTAGAGTGTCAATTTATTTACACTCAATCTGTTCGTTGCAGGGCTAAAATAAATAGTTCTGTTTCTTATCAAATGGTCAGCCAATTAAATGACTGAATCATTTAAGAACAGGAGAGGTAGAGGTGTAAAAGACATTAATCAGAGTTATCTCGTCTGAAAGTAATGAATTTTATTATACAGCCAGACCCTGTGGTGAATGAAGTGAAGGTGTCATTTGCAGAGTCGAAAATATGTGCTTTTCAGAGGGCCCGGCATGCTGGTAGGCGTAATTTTCCACTCGGTGAGGAAGGCAATGGTAAACAACCTCACTCCTCTATTTACTTAGTAAAACCTCTACAGGTTCAAACCAGCCTTTCGGCTGATGACCTAAACAACAACAACACAACAGCCAGACCCTAGGATGAATGAAGTGTCATTTGCAGGGTGGAAAGTAGATGCTTTTCCGAGGACTTGGCATGGTGATAAGCATACTTTTCCACTTAGTGAGGAAGGCAAGGTAAACCACCTCATTCTTCGTTTTACTTAGTAAAGCCTTAAGAGGTTCAAACCAGCCTTTCGGCTGATGACCTAAACAACAACAATATGTTCTGCACAGACCTGTCATTCCTGTCGACCTCATTATCAACATTATTATAAATATGATTGCAAGTACATCAAAGTACAGTATAACGCGAAAGAAACGGCAGTAATTAGTGCGGATAGGAAGACAGCGATGCCACCAGTATAGCGGTGATTACGGTGGAAACGACGGATGGTGATGCGGTGCGGTGGTCTGGCCTTAGAGTCCATTAACCGTGCACAGCGAAGACGAGAGGGAGGTGTTATTAGAGGAAGCGGTTGACCGGGCTCTTGTCATGCGGTACGGCTACACAACCAACGAAAGAGAACTGAAACCGCAATAACTGCATTTACCTGAATCGCCTATCTTTTTATAAACGTATATCAGTTCTATTCTCCTATCGTCTTCATTTACTTCTCCACAGTTGTATTCGTCTGGAAAAATGTGCGGTTTACAAAAGAAAGCTGAGCCGAACAAGTTTCTTTCATTTTTTAAAATTAAACACAAAAAAAATCTGGTGAGAAACACTCACACAACTTTCTCTTGCCAATTCAAAAAATTAATAATATAACCTAACATTAGTAATACAACATTATAAATAAACAAAAAACTAATCTCAAAAACATAACCTTATTTTAATCATGAGTGAAAGAGCAAAATGAAAATCAACCTCAGTTTGGCTTTAAAATACGGAAAATCACTCTTTCACGCTAAACTAGGCTCTGTAGAGAAAAATGCTCTAAATAAAAGTCGTAGATCTTTTAACTTCCTATAAATTTTATTATATACTACATTTTTGTCGTAAAATGTATACTAATGGTGAATTCTTTAAAAAATAGATTTTTCACACGTTTTCGTGAGAAAAAACAGAAAATCGCTAATTACCGCTAAACTAAGCGTTATACAAAAAAATGTTTTAAATAAAAGTTGTAGGACATTAAATTCTCTACATAAATGTTTGCGCTTAAATGCATATTAAAGCCGTAATCTTAAAAAAAACAATTTCTTTACGTGAAAACAGCCTCACCAAGAATTTCAGCAAACATGGCGCCTACTCTATCTTGTAGAGCATAAAAAATTAAGTAAACCAGGCGATTTTTAAAAAAATCGCAGGACCAGTTTTTGAGAAAATCGCAAAAAAGTGAAAAATTGCACGAATAAACTATTACTTCCGGTTGACCGATTTTGATGAAAATGTTCGTGTCGGGTCCGGTAGTGGTATGTAACTTAAGTTCTGAATTTAAAGTTTGTACGATGTTCCGTTCTTGAGATATTCTGTTCACACACACGCACACACACACACACACACACACACACACACACACACACACACACACACACACAGACCAATCACTAAAAACATGTTTTTTGGATTCAGGGGGTCTGAAAACGTGTAGATCCGGTGAAAACTCGATTTCGAAAAATCGACATGAAAACAATACTTTCCTTCCTGTATATTCATATAGGCAAGAGAAAGTAAAAATATATACTACCACTAGCAAATCCCTCGCTCGTTGCGCACTACGGCAAACTAAACTTAAAGTGTTTAACTTCTCACACAACGTTACACGTTTAAAGCTAATCACTACTAAACAAATAAAACCAATACGATTGCGAACAGCAATTTTGATTACATCAATATAAATCACACCAATGGAAGGGAAGAAATCCAAACGAAGAATAACTGAATATTTGTTTTATGAAAAATTAAGAACATATTATAATCTACTACTTCTTAAAAAAATGTACGATCTTTTTTATTTTTGAAAGGTTTTGGAAGGAAAGAAACACGTCAAAACTCACCGATTATGTACAGTAACCCACAGTGATCGTTAATAACTAAAGTAGTTGATGATTTTAAATAATCTAAAAAAAACACTTAAAAATTAAAACCTAGCACATCGCCGAGGAATGGAAAAGAGACTTTAATAAAAAATTTAATGAAATTAATCTACTGAAACTTTGTATTTCGTTGGTTCGTTATTTTCTCAAAAGGTCTCCAACAATTTTGAAAAACTTCTCTAATCTGTTATATTATACTGACTGACTGATCACTAATTTTCTAACTGCCCCCCGATAACCGAAAAAGCTGAAATTTGGTACATTCCTTCGGTAGTTGATGAATGAAAAACTAAAACATCTGTAAATCAATCACTAGAATGAGGTAAAAAATGGGGTAACTACCCTTAAATAATTCATATCAATTTTGACTTCTTAAACACATATAGTTCTGAAAATTAGCAGTTCATTAAATGCAACTTTCTAAGATTTTCAGTAAGTCCGTGCACAGTGCCGATCCGATTAATCGTTTAATTTACTTAATTATTTGGTTTTTTAATTTAAAGCATTCTTTACTTAATTAGACTTATCAAACTTTTAGAAGTTTTTTAAATATCATTGTTTTAAGCCCAAGCGTATTTTTTAAATCTCTTTTGTACTGTTACTAAATAAAAGAACAGAACATTTACCTTGAACATGTCTTATGGCCATAGTTGGGTAAGTCAATTTCCTCTACCTCGAAATGTGTAAGTTGTTATTGGTTACTATTGTGAAAAAATACGGAAATAAGTTGTATTATTATTATTATTATTATTATTATCTGATATTTGTACTTAAGATAAAAAAATCAATGATTGTGTCAAAACTGCAGTTTACCAAAACCAAAAATATAAAATTTTAAAAAATACGACTACTTAGGTGCGTTAAACACTTTATTCAACAATTTTGCAATTCGTAAATTTTTATTAATATCTCTAGACCAACAAAATTGGTCCAATCTGTTTAGAAAAACGTTCAATACAATTAAAACTTGTTCAAAATATTTTTAAGAACAAGTTATTAAATTTTTGTGCAGTTTTGCATAAACCCCGCATTAAAATCCATCGAACTCGGTAAAAAATAAGAGAAAGTTGTTGGAATGTTTAGAACCAAACTAAATGCAGTACATACAACTTAGTATACAGAATGGAGGGATTCGTGATTTTCTGCAGGTGTTGTTGTGACAGGTACTGTAATCATATCCCGTTAAAGGTAAAGGTAAAAATGTATTAAATCTAGAACTAACGACATTTCTCAGGTAGTCGGGTAATAGGCCAATTTACCCATTTCTTTTGTTTATGTGCAGTAAGTACAAGCCGTTCTTTTCCTCTCTAACTTATAGCCTATTATAACACCAACGTAAGAAACAAAACTATTTAAAAGTCTGAAACGATCGTTTAATATCCCTCTTCTAAACGAAACAACCGAACACAATGTAAATAGCATATCCATGGTCGTTAAATTTGTAGAAGATAGAATTAAAAAAGCACTAGAAGCACAATGGAGTATACTTTACAGATATAATGGAGGCTCATACATAAAAAATAAAATTAATTAATGTTAAATGTCAAAAGGCCATCATAAATAAATGGTTGTGTTGCAGTAATTCAGTCCAACGGAGAAGGGACATTTTGAGATACATTAGAATCTCGGTAGTCCGGCACTTCCGGTAATTCGGCCCTTAAAATATTAGGCCTCAAAGTATAAAACCTCACCCAGGACAGATTTTGGTAAAAGATTTAAATTGAATTAGGGAAATCAACTCGACCTAATTACGGTGGATTTAATATACCATGTATGTTTAGGATTTGATTAAAGAAATGAATAAACAGATCTTAATTATTGTTAAATGGAATAATTCTTGGCCTTTTATCCAAAACCCAGAACTAGGTCATACTCTATAGTTCATACTGAATTGACAACGAAACATAATTCTCAGAACACGAGCACCCCCACACCGCACTAAATGATTTAAAATCACATAGAAATAATTTTTTGTTTAAATTTATAGTTCCAAAATTCCAACATAGCCAGTAATTCGACATTTTCAGTAATCCGACACCCTCTCGGTTTCGAACAGGCCGGACTACTGAGATTCTACTGTATTTCATTAGTAGCTGTGATAGTCTCCAATTAAAAACTATGTGTAACAGCAGTTCTAACCTCAACTTAAGGTTTTTTTTATAGGTGCATTGGTCTGTTTAGACTACGTTCACTGATAAAGAAAAGCCAAAGTGTTTTATTATTGACTGAATTGAAGTTAGTAACTTCAGTTCAACACTCATTTCGACGTATTATGGAAAAGATCCACCACAAAGTAAATAATATACGTCGTCGGTTCAAACAATTTGAAGAAACAGGATCAAAATGGCGCACCCCACACTTTAATCCTTTATTACTCAGGCTTTAAATTGAAAAATTTCCACATCGATAGATAGGCCGGCAAGGATCTATATCCTGGTCTCCAAGAAGTTCAGACTTGACATTTTGTGATTTTTTCTTGTGGTGAACATCAAAAACATTGTTTATACAAAAAGTATTCGTGACCTACTTGTAAATCACTTGAACGTTAAATTATTTGCTAAAATGTTTCTTTTACGATAGATGTACTTGACGTAATGCGAACGGCCAGTACTTCGGTATCTACCAGGTTGATCTAAAAGTAAAGTTGTCGTCACGAGTCACCTGTTCAAAAGCTGATTTTGGAAGAAGGTTCCTGATTCAAATCCTAGTAAGGGTAGTTTTTATACGGATTTGAATACTAGACAGTGGTTACCGGTGTAATTTGATGGTTGGGTTTCAATTAACTACACTCTCAGTACTATCAGGAACGGTTGGCCTGGGTCTGTACAAGACTACACCTCATATACATGGAATACACATCATCCTCATCTCATTGGGCCATGGGGTTGCTTATTGTTCTGAATCGAACAGATTCGAACGTAAAGAAATTAAGGATAACAAATAAATTCAGTACACAAACAAATACGCACTTCTTTTTCTCTACCTAATACCGTATTTCTCTCTCGTGCGTCCAGTGGGGGCACTGGTTCTGGGATTGCCTACTGTCTACATTCCATAATCTTTAGTTACAGCTGTCGGATTACCAAATGTGTAGAACTAACAAATGACGGACTGTTATGATTCAACTGTATAAAAATATTCTATTTAAACCATACAACTGAAATTTTAGGCTTGTACAATAATTTTGAATGGATATATTTTTCTATCGGTTGGCATGGGCATGCCCAGTGGGTCCGCACTGTTGTCAGGTCAAATTAGCAATTAGTTGGTTTTAAAATAACTCACAAATTCAAAACAATCAATAATACACAATCTACAGACACGGATAATATAAAAATATATAAATATAATTTCACGTAAAATAAACAAGGTTTTTTCTGTTAGTAATAAAATTTCAGAACACTTTTAGAGCTATAAATTTTGTTTTTTCAATTTTTATTACATTCTATTTTATCAAGAAGAATTAGTTATTTTATATACGTAGAAATGGAAAAGCCCTAACTGACACACGCGCGCGCACACACACAGACTTCTTTCTCTCTACCTAATACCGTATTTCTCGTTTTTATTTTCGTGATTGACTCACTCACTACAAATTCTCAAACTTCACATAGATCTTCCAGTCAAGTCACATATCCAAGTGCATACTAAGATATTTGACTTCATTCACTTGTGAAATATTGACGTTTTCAAGATAGATGCTTGAACAGTTCTTACGCAAACTAAATGTTATGATTTATCCGTATTTACCTATTCACCATCGCTACAACCACTTTTGAATATTTTTTTTTATTATTTATTGTTGCATTAACTACAAAGGTCATTAGTGACGAGGTTGGAATGTAACAATATACAAAAGATGATGAAATGATTTTTTGTAACGTATGAAAATATGCCGTGCCTGAGTGGGATTCGAACCCACGACCGCATGATGAGAGACGAGCACATTACCCCAACTACGCTAATGCGGCCGGCAATTTTGAATGTTATTTATTGCTTCTTTTAAACATTGAGGTGCACTAACTGAATCAATATTACAGGCAAACAAACAGTATTAACTGCAAAAGTAACTGTTGTAAAATTTTCAGTTTCAGGTAAATCGGAGATGTAAATTAAGATGTCGAGGGTTTAATATTTACAGCCTACACAAAACGATGCATTCGCATAAAAAGGGAAATTTTACTTTTACTTTTGTCGGTCCTGGAAAATTTAGTGTATTTTCATTATCCCTAAAGTGTTTCGTCCACGCGGTATCCCAGAAAACGCATTCTTATTAAATAATACTCGTATATTGGATCGCTGGAAAAAAAATTATTTATTTACGGAAATTTATATTGTAGAAAACAACAAGTGAAGAAACAATACTTAAAAAAATACTAAAATTTAAATTATTTATATAAATTTAAAATTGAATTACCATGAGAAAAGAGGAAGGAAAAATCGACATTAAGTGAAATCGTTGAAATAAGTAAATACATCGGTTTCAAGGCTACACGATAATGATTATATTTTATTTATAGTTAATCAAAAATGTATACATAATTTAAAGAAAGTGTAATTTGGTAAGATGATCATTACGGGTGCCGATGCTGCAACGTGAATCATAACAATATTTAGGATAACTTCGTCGTGTTCGTGGCAGAATAACCTTGGCCAATAAGTTAATATAATACTAAAATATATAGCTAACTTGCCTCCTTAATCGAAATACAAAAATACATGTTAGTTTAAAATTAAAATAAGAAGTAAAAATATTACAATTATTACCCACATTAATACTTTCGTAAAAAGATATTTCATTTAAAGGTCTCAAACTAAGTACCACCAATTAATTTAAGTGTGTAATAAGACAAAAACCTTGGCGTAAAACGATTGATTATTTTCTTGTCATCTACATTGAAAAAGCCAGCATATTTTTTTAGCTACATATTATGTACTCAGTAATATGTTGTTGTTAAGGTCATTAGCCGAAAAGCTGGTTTGAATCTGTAGAGGAGATCTGTTTTACTTAGTAAAACGAGGAGTGAAATGGTTTACCATTGCCTTCCTCACTGAATGGAAAAGTATGCTTATCAGCATGCCGGGCCCTCTGAAAAATACATATTTTCTACTCTGCAAATGACACCTTCCCTTCATTCACCACAGGGTCTGGATGTATAATGAAATTCATTACTTTCAGAGGAGATAACTCTGATTAGTGGCTTTTACACCTCTACCTCTTCTGTTCTTAAATGATTCAGTCATTTAATTGGGTGACATGTGATAAGGAACAGAACTATTTATTTTAGCCCTGCAACGAACAGATTGAGAGTAAACAATTTGACTCTCCGCCTGTCTGTATGAAAGATAATGAAAGACGAATAAAAACTGGTAAAAGGAAAAACTAACTCTATCTGGAAAAATGTTATATACAAAAAGTATAAAAATGATCTTTCACTGTATTAATGTGAACTTGAAAGCCAATAAATTGGTTTTTTTCACGTTTTATTTATTTACAATAAATTATAACGAATTACATACTACTTTACTTTTTAATTCCGTTTTCGGTGTAATCGTTTGATGAAATAGAGGCTTGGACGCTGAAGCAAAATATATAAAAATATTCGTAATATCACGTGACACTTGTATTTCCGGTGAAAACTCGATTTCGTAAAGTCGATATCAAAATAATACTTTCCTTCCCAATATATCTCTATATTTCTTTTAGACTAGAGGACAAGAAATAAAAAATAAGAAAAACAAAAGGAGGAAAAGGACGAGGATTGGTGAAGAAGGAGGCAGAAAAGAAGGAGAAAAAGAAACTCAATACTGGATTACGTTTGCAACATACCCGGGAATCAAACCCAGGACACTGACCTCAGTACTTTATTACACTACCGATTACATAACCAAACCAGACAAGTTCATAATAATTTATATTATTACACAATAATTATTTTGCAATACTTTTAATTACGCAGCAGTAGAATGTTTATCGTGTAAGGACCCCTTTTGCAATACAATTAGGCCTACTGTTCAAATACATAATATATACATACTTTTAAATCCACAAATATTTATTTTACAATATACTCGTAGTACGCAAATCAAACCAGTACTTAACCATTAAAATAATGAAGTAAACTTAAACGTTAGTAAATATGACTAAGCACAATTTTTAAATGACATTACATTACTGCCATCATTATCATCATTCTGAAGAAACCTTTAACTATTATTAAGCTTACGAATACTAAAGCCACTACTATAAATACAACACACATTTAAAATAACAGAGCTCCCGTAATTATTGATGAGAATTCTTCTTTTTCTTATATACTAATTAATACTAAAAATAAATTTAGGAAAAATTATACGTCATAATAAAAGAGAGCTGGAGGAGAGGTTAAGGGTAAAGTTAAATCTCTATACACTTGGGTGATTTCAATTACTATGTAATTGTGTTTTTTTTTATTTCATAAATAAAAACAATAAATTAATAATTATTATACGATTTACCATGTCCTTCGGTTTAAAATAAAAATACATTGTTTTTAAAAAAAATAATAATACTCCTAATTGCATTATTAATTGGGACATGCACGTGATTCTAAATTTTTCATTAAATCATTTATTTATAAATATATAAATAATTTAAAAACTATACTTATAAATTTGGTCAATTGTCTGATGGTTTTAATCGGTATAAAATGCAAATCAAAGTTCCGGATTTAATTCCCGGATAGGAAATGAAAAGTTATAACACGAAGATGTTGTTAGGTCATGAGCCGAAATGTTGGTATGAAATTCTAGAGGCTTTACTAAGTAAAATGAGGAGTGAGTGGTTAACAATAGCCTTCTTCACAGAGTATGCTTATCAGCATGTCAGACCCTCTGTAAAGCATCTACTTTCCACCCTGCAAATGATAACTTCACTTCATTCACTACAAGGTCTGGCTGTATAATGAAATTCATTACTCTCAGAAGAGATAACTCTGGCTAGTGTCTTTTACACCTCTACTTCTGCTGTTCTTAAACGTTCACACATACGTTCAGTTATATACGTACAATTATGAATCATAATATTATGAAACTCGACACAATGATGACTTCAGAATTGAAAAATATAGAACTTCAAAGTTCTCGAAAGGAATTCACTACAATTCCGTTCGGTTTTTCAACAGATTACCATCTAAAATAAGTCTCCTTAATTTCAAAAACTTTGATCGGGAAGTAAAAGGTTTTTTTTAACAAAACATGCATTTTATTGTGTCAGGAGTTCTTAAATTATCTTACAATGAATGCTCCTTAAATGTAATGTGTGTAAAATTTAGAGTTAATGAAACGTTGTTAGTGTAAACAAATAACAGAATTCCAATGTACAATTAAGTAGTAATTTAATGAATTAGTTATTGCTGTTTTGTTTTAGTTAATACTTAATTGTAAAAAAATATTGTTTGTTAAAATAGATTTAAAAGTACGTATAACTGTATCTGTCGATGTCAATTCCTTTTTTGGTCGCTGACAAATAAAGATTTATTTATTTATGTGATGAAAAATAAAACTATTTTTTTGTAGCTTTGGAATTAGCAGATTGAGTGCAAATAATTTAACACTCCACCTGCCTGTTATGGGCAAGACCCATAGATCAAAGATTATTGAGGGAATTATTATGGTAGGGTACCCTACCATAATTAGAGTCACTAGGCCTAACTGTAGTTATTTTAGTGAGACAATACTACATTTTGATTGATCAGCTGGTACGTTTTTAATATTTATTATTGAGTATTATTGCCTGTGCTTACGGGTAGGTGATGTACAGATTAAAATATGCTAAACTGACCAGGAATCCAACCCGGGACATAAAAGAGAGTTGCACTGACCAGTACATACCAACGGACTGGACGTTTTCGGAGAAATAAATTGAAATAGAGGCTTGAACGCTAAAGCAAAATACAGTACATAAAAATATTCGAGGCTTCCGAGACATGGTGTTACAGGAGATTTCTGTGGATATCAAAGATAGATAGAATAAAAAACCACTTGAGTTTTTGGTTATATTTAATACGCAATTAATTAAAATCTATGAATACTACGAAACGTAAAGAAACTGGAGTACATTGGTAATGAGAGGCAAAAATTCAGAATATTACAAAATATTTAATATATAAATAAATAGAAAGATAGAGGATAAACGTGGTCCAGAACGATATAGGAATTAATGGTTAAAGACTCTTCGAGACCGGTGTAAGTTCAGTCACACTTTTTTGGCTGGTAGTCGACCAAACTCAAGTGGTTTTGATGGTAGCCAACAATCTCAGTGGGCAGAACACCTCATAAAGAAGAAGAGTATTACTATTTAAGTCGATGTCCTAATGTAATATGAAACATTGTTAAATGCATAAAAGTATATCATGTTTTAAATACAATAAAATTCAGACTCATTTCACTCGTTGACAATCGATTTATAAAATAAAGATAAATACGGAAACCCATTCACTCACTCACTTATCACTGATAATAATAATAATAATAATAATATAATATTTATTAATTCTACTTTATGCATATACAAAATTACATCCTATCTACTAGGAATAAGTAACCGCCAGCTCAAGTAAATGGTGGTTATATAAAAAAAATATATAAGAACAAGTTTACAAAATGAATTACAAATCAATGTCGTCATCCACTACAAAAAGACAATCCAAATTGTATCGGCAGCTACAGCGCATGTTAACTATATTATTTTTAACACTAAACATTAATCACGCCGTCAGTCTTCAGATCAGATATTTACCTGTTCATGACTAACACTAAAATTATATATTATTGTTGTATTATTTACCAAGATCAGTAAATTCCTACAAGTACTGAATAGCAAGCATTGCAAGCCAGCAACGGTAAAATACTAACACTAACCCACAATTCTTACAAGTGAATCAACATCAGTTATGTCATTGAGCCAATCTTTAACCTTTATTGAAAATAATAACATGTTTAAGCTATTTTTAATTTCAATACGCAACCCATTAAAACACTTCAGACGTAAATAACTTTCGTCTTACAAAACGTTGTAGGCTTGAACCTCTAGTTCTGTGATATAAGTTTTCAATACCTCTGTTGCCACTTTTTTTATAAAACAATATTTTAAAACTTTAAAAATAAATAAGTTTTTAAAGGGCATGATACGTAAATTTTTAAAATCATTAACAGTACTGTCTCTCTAACGTTTAAATAATAATATTTTAATTAAGTATTTTTGAGTTACAAACAAATTATTTATTAGTTCATCATGAGTACCCCCTCTCCCAAATTTAATAGCATACTGAAGACGAGATTAAACCAAAGAAAAATATAAAAATCTCATTCGATTTAAACCACAAAGGTTTCTTGAGAAATAAAATGCCCAAATTCATTTGCTGATATCAGAATGTAGCTGATTTACATGACTTCTAAATGCGACCCTACCAAGAACCTCTCCTAATTATTATTATCTAACTTCCCGGAAAACTAAGTGCTGAAATTTGTCACATTCATTCCTTAGTGGTTAAACAAAAAAACTAAAGTATAACATTTTAGTCACTAGCATCTAAGAGAAAAAAAAAAATCTGGTGTGAAACACTCACACGACTTTCTCTTGCCAATGCAAATAATTAACAATATACCTAACAATAGTAATAAAACATTAGAAATAAACAAAATACTAACCTCAATAAACATAACCTAATTTTAATCATATATGAAAGACACAAAATGAAAATCAACCTCAGTTTGGCTTAAAAATACGGAAAATCACTCTTTCGCACTAAACTTCTCTCTGTAGAGAAAAAGCTCTAAATAAAAGTTGTAGATCTTTTAATTTTCAATAAATTTGATTATAAACACTTTTGCCATAAAATGAGTACTAAGGTCGAAATCCTAAAAAAATTGATTTTCACACGTTTTCGTGAGAAAAAACAGAAAATCGCTAATTACCGCTAAACTAAGCGTTATACAAAAAAATGTTTGAAATAACAGTTGTAGAATTTTAAATTCTCTACATTTTCTATTATATAAATTTTTGCGCTATAATACATATTAAAGCCGTAATTTAATAAAACACTTTTTTTACGTAAAAACACCCTCACCAAGAATTTCAGCAAACATGGCGCCTACCCTATCTTGTAGAGCATTAAAAATGTAGCAAATGAGGCGATTTAAAAAAACCGTAGGACCCGATTTTGAGACAATCGCAAAAAAGTGAAAAATTACACGAATAAACTACTACTTCCGGTTGACTGATTTTGATGAAAATGTTCGTGTCGGGTCCGGTAAGGGTATGTAACTTAAGTTTCAAGTTCGTACGATGTTCCGTTCTTAAGATATTTTGTATACACACACACACACACACACACACACACACACACACACAGACCAATCTCTAAAAACATGTTTTTTGGGTTGAGGGGGTCTGAAAACGTATAGATCCGGTGAAAACTCGATTTCTTAAAATCGACATGAAAACAATACTTTCCTTCCTATATATTCATATAGGCAAGAGAAAGTAAAAGTAAGGAAAACTATCCTAAAGCAAAAAATATTTCTTATATACCTCCATAAAAGTAAAGTTAAATTGTTTTAACTACTTGAATGCATATCCTCGTAAGCATATGAAATTCAGTCATTCGCTCCTAAGAGGTAGAACAAGGAGTAAGTACCTGAAAGAAATATTATTTCTGTACTTTCTCACAGAGCTGTAATTTGGGATATCGGCATTAGTACACAGTGTTGTTGTTGTTGTTGTTTAGGTCAACAGCCGAAAGGCTGGTTTGAACCTGTAGAGGTTTTACTAAGTAAAACGAGGAGTGAGGTGGTTTACCATTGCCTTCCTCACTGAGTGGAAAAGTACGCTTAACAGCATGCCGGGCCCTCTGAAAAGCACATATTTTCCACTCTGCAAATGACACCTTCACTTCATTCACCACAGGGTCTGGCTGTATAGTGAAATTCATTACTTTCAGAGAAGATAACTCTGACTAGTGTCTTTTACACCTCTACCTCTTCTGTTCTGAAACGATTCAGTCATTTAATTGGCTGACCATGTGATAAGAAACAGAACTATTTATTTTAGCCCTGCAACAAACAGATTGAGTGTAAATAATTTGACACTCCACCTGTCTGTTATGGGCAGAGTACACAGTAGGTCCTCGATTTACCGTGCTAAATCTAAACATCTAGTCAAACACCGACGTTAAATCAGAACCTTCAAGAAGGATAGGAATTTGTGTATTAGTATATGTACAGTGATCTTATGTACTTAATTAGGACTTGACAATAGGAAATTCATAATTTTATAGACATTTTACTGAATACAGACAGAAATATTATCATTAACCCATTGTCCATTGTTAATGAATTTAACTCATATTTTATCGAATTACCAGGCACTTCCGTTAATTCTCAAACAAAAGAAAGGGTGGGGGCGAAATTTTTCTTTTATCAAATGAGTGACGTTAAATCCGAGGTACGGTAAATGCGAGAACGTACATACAGGACCTAATTATTCTTGTAGTCATACCTTGAAAAATAACGTAAATAATGAAATCAGGAACAGCAATTCTTCCTTTTAGAGTGCCGATTCCATTAACGAAGATTGGCTACAACTCTGGAAAATCTATCTCTCTCCCCCCTTTCTCTCTATCTTGAACCAATCTCAAAAAAAATGAGTGTACTCATATTAATACTTTTTAACCATACAAATTTCTTTTGTCCAGGTCTTGGCATACCCTTTAAAAAACATGTCTGAGAAACTTATGACCGAGGTAGGCAGTCTTTGTTATTTTGATTATGTCCATAAACTCACGGTTCACACCCGTAAAACAAATTAACAGACTATTTAATACGTCCTTCTAAAGCTAGCACTTAGGTAGCGTGCAGCGCAGATGCAATTGAACGTATTGTATAAGCTAAGTAAAGGATATGTAAACAATTCTGATATTAAAGTACTTCTGGAAGGTATTGCGAAGAATTAATGTAGTCAAACAAAACAATGTTAAATATATAAACAAAATTGATAAATAAATAATATTCACATTAGATAAATTTGCATAAATCTACGTACTATTCAAAAACATTTCTGAGAAAACGATATTTCACAATAAAATGACTTTAAATAATGGTAATAACAGTAGAACGAGCACGTGTAATTTATTTGAATGACTGGATCGCTTAAATCTAAGAGAAACGAACAGTCATTCGAATGAGTTCCACGGTTTGGTTCAAGTAACGATGATTTACTGTGCGACAGATCCTAAAGTTCATTCTTTTGCGATCGACGTACTGAAGTACGTCTGTTTTACGGTGGTTGGGCATTGTAAGGTCGGTCATCAAGGAAGTGCATGCAGTACCTACTTACTTATTTCCCTTTACCCGAGCAACAACAAAATCACTGACATCGCACACGAAGCAGCTGACACAACGCACATCGTATTTTATTATTAATATCTCAAGTACTTGGGATAAGAACAACCTTTTATAACACACTAGTAATTGTCCCTTTCCCGTGCGTGAACTTATTCCGCTACTTTCTATAGGATAAAAATTTTTCAAGAATAATTTTTTCTGGAAATAGTAGACACTTGTGTGTGGAACCTGAATGAATTTTCGATCGAAATTGCATTTTGTTTTAATTTAACGTTGTGTTAGATCACCTGATATCTAGGCCCAGATGTTAGCGTGCTACGCTGCAAAACAGAGGTCCCAGGTTCGATTCCCAAATTATAACATGCTTAAATCCACCGTTTTACAACCCAAACTAGTCGCTAATAATCAAGATATTGATGCGACTTAAACTACAAGCAAAATACGTTAATAACAAATTCAAAATTGAGGTATTATTTACTGAGCACTAGAAACATTTTTATGATTAGGCCTACTTAAATTATTCCTTGACATGATCATAATGTGTCTATTACACACTAGCATCATTGAAATTGTTTCTTCATAGTTTTTTCCATTATTTTTTGTAAATGATGGTAAACTGTTTGTAATATTATTGTAGCAACAGTCTTTATTATAAGCATAAATTAAATTATAGGTGAATGATATTCTACCAAGTAAATAATATGTGAAGAGAAAAGCTTATTTTTTTACTTAAAATTAACAAAATTTCTTCTTTTGTAGCGTTTTTCTAAAAAAAAAACATGATATCTCAGATATAATACCC
This sequence comes from Catonia carolina, assembly GCA_035578175.1. Classification (NCBI taxonomy): domain Eukaryota; kingdom Metazoa; phylum Arthropoda; class Insecta; order Hemiptera; family Achilidae; genus Catonia; species Catonia carolina. Next base: position 33,035,656 of record JAQMRL010000001.1, read on the forward strand.
ATTATCTCAGAAAGTACAGACGTTATTGACTTAACATTTTAGGAGGTTTTCACAGTACTAAAATGTAACTACAAATTCTGACGGGAGGATTTTTTAGTGAATATTTTGAACCCCAGTGAAGGGTGTTTTGTTTTACTCTGTGTGACTCCACATTGGTAATTATGAAAAACATTTTCCTCCATTAAATGTAATTATACAAAATCCTTTTCTCTAATTTTGTATAAGAGGCCACCGAATGTGAGGTAAAAATTAGAAGCCAATATCTTCAGTTGCTGCTGAGAAAACGGGTAAAATTTTAAAATTAGTCAGATAGGCATTGCAACCTCTCTTAATCGGCTTCTATAACCCTCTTTACTTTACACAAATTTGTTGGAGACACCTCGCTCTTTACAAGGATGAATAACATAATTTTTTTCCTATTTAGGAAATTCACAATCTGTTGGAAACAATCAGTGAATGTGATATCACAAAATTTTTGAAAAATTAACATGGTATACAAACGTGAGTGGAGACACAGTCCAGTGACAGAACTCCGACGTGAATAGACAAGTGTAGCATTAAGTGCAGCATTTAGAACATTGTAATGGATAGTCAATTACAGTACTAAGTTAATAGATGAGTTCCCGGCTCCATCAACGTTTCAGACGTCTTATTGGATTGTTTGGGAGAGTCTGCGTAGCCAGATTTGAGATCAATGGGTTATGGTGGTTCACGAGTTTCTTCCTAAATTTTGTATAAAGTTTAAAGAAAACGTCATTTATGTAGGGTACGATTAGGTCTGAGTGTAGCATTCTATTGGTTACATAATATGGGGCGTTAACTATCCTCCGTAAAAGCTTTGATTGGAAACGCTGAATCTTTGCCAATACCGAATAACATAATTAAAAACAAAATTTAAGGTAGGTTTACGAAACCGAAAATTATTATTTACATCTATTTCAAGTTACTTTTACAAAAAAGTCGAATATAAAAGAATATTTTGACAAATTATAACCTAAGATAAAACAAGATCACAATTTGAACGAAAATAGAAAAATCACGTGAATTTTAAATAGTAGGGTGTCGGGTAGTTTACTCAATTTTATAACTGAAGTATTTATAAAATTTATTGATATCATCTAAAATATATTTACAAATTAATTTATGATTAGACATATACGAAAAACCCAAGTTATAAGGAAACTTAATTACAAATTATACGAACATTATAAAGACAATACTGAAGTAAAGCCTACTTTAAAAAAGGGCTTATATACAATAGCATCATTACGATAAAAAAAGAAACTATGAGAAACTGAAATAATAATAAAAATAATACTGAATATGATATTGCGTAATAAAAATATATGTCCACGTGAAAAATACATACTTGCATTATAGGCCTACTTCTAATAACGTGACGGTAATAAAAAGGTGCATGCACCTTAACACGGTGTGCAACATCATTTAAAATTTTCCTAAGAATTAATTATATTACTATTTCGTAATTTATAAATTAAGAGATAACATTAAATTTTTTTTTTTTTTTTAATAAAAAGCGACATAGGACTACATAAGTTCATCAAACTAAAAAGAGCTCAATTCAATTTTTGCGGTTCAATCTTTCAGTTTTTGGAGTCCCTTCCTGATGTTTCCCTCCTTGAATTTTCTCCAGTATTCCCTCAATCCATCCGATCTTCTCTGCCGTTCCTTGTCAGAATACACAACTTTCTGTCGTTTCGTCGGTTTCTGCTGTTCAAGTCTTGTGGTTTTTAGCCTGTGGTAATTTCCGGCTTTTGTTTTGAGGTCCGCAAGTGAGATTTGGAGCCCGTCCATGTCCTCCTTAATTTCCCTGATCCAGTGGGGCTGAGTTTTTCTGTTAAGGAAAAAGTTGATGATTTGTTTTTAGATTCTGGAAGAGTCGGTCCTCAAGAGATGCCCAAAGAAGGAAATTCTCTTTTTCCTCATCTGGTCTGCTAGAGGTTCTGTATTTCTGTATACTTCTTCTTTCGAGACGGGTTTCCATATCCCATCAGAGAAACATCTTTTGTTCAGGCATCTCCTGATGATGAACATTAAATTTATAATCAACAGAAAAATTTATATATATTTTAAAGAATGAATACAAGATGTGCGCACTCCCCGAGGTTATCCAATTTACTTTAATAGACTTTAGTTCGTTCACTCCTGATAGAATTTGGATTAAATTTTATTTTCAAATATCACTGGATTAATAAGAATGTTTTGCAGTATTATTGTATATTGTCACTTGAATCACGAGTTTTTCCTTATTTTCAACGAGGGTAAAGGGGGGATAGCATCAGTGCGCATGCGCGACTGCTTTAATTTCAGTACGACAAACATAACAACTTATACTATACCCAAAGCATATTTTAGTATATCGCGAAACCTTTTGTAGGTTAACTGTACGAATATACTGTTAGTTACCGTAAACACAAATGTCGGTTTTTCGAAAACGTGGTCTAACTATTCACAGTGCTGAACGCAATTAATAAAATGTTGTGAAGTTGAAGCTAAACGAAACTGCCTATCCGTGCCTCTTAACAAAAGCCGTGAGTGAGCGGCTAACTACTGTGATGTTTCTCTTTCCACAATTCGAAAAATAAAGAAGAAAATTAAGGACGCGAAGAAGCTATTCTTTAACAGTTTTGGTGACACCTGGTAAAAAAACGATAACGGTTAGATAGATACTAGAGAGACTGATCATGAAAACGCTGATGACAGCAATAATAAAGAAGGCGATTCATTCGTAATTACAGTAAATCAAACATTACTAGTCATGTAATTAAGCTATAGGCAATATTATAGATCATATTTATTTCTTATAAGGTTTATGAAGAAAACATTTTCTCAGAATAAACCACAGCTTACAAAATGTGTCTAGAAAGTGCACGGTAGTGAAATGTACGGGCAGTCTCTCACTGTTAAGGTTGGCAGCACTACAAATATTTCAATTCCCTTCCTCACAGCCCATACATACGCAAAAGGCAATCTCGTGGCTTTATCTATACACGGTGAGATTTTATAACTGTCTCTCTATAAAGGTCATAATCATAATGGAACCGTTCTTTGGGAGGACCGTAATACCATGTTTACCTCCACCTTGTTCTATTGTTCACCAGTAACTTAGAGGGTATGTTTAAAATCAAAAAGAAGATTTTTTGATCGCTTGGTAACAATGGATCAATCTTGGATCTATCAATATGATCAAGAGACCCAATGAGATGAACAAGGAGTGAAAGCACATCGACTCACTTCCTACCAAAAAGGTTAAAGTCAGAAGTCTCCAGGAAAGGTCATGCTGTTCGTTTTTTGAAACTGTCGTGAATTCATTTTAACCTGTTCAAGGCCAAGAAACACTAGGAGGAAAATCAGGTTGGTGACTACGTAGAGAAATCTTAAGAATAACAAATAATTAAGTTACTATCTCGATTTATTTTTAGTAATAATTAAAAATTTACCATACCCCCTCGTAGTAAGTAAATACCTGACGTAACGTATGTTTCCAATAAAAATTCAAACCACCAAATTCCCGACCTTAAGTGACTAGATAAATACTTCGTTAGCAGTTTTTTCTGGATCTGAGAACTGACATTTAAAAACACACACAGAAATCTTTTGCATTATCACGAAATATTAAAAGTACCTCCCCTAATTTATTAAAACTTGATGAATCAATTTTAAAAGACAAAGCTTTAGAACAAAACCAATTAAATGTGTCTCAATATCAATTCATTTAAATTCCATTTAAATATTGTTTTTAATTGAACACAAAAGTAGTTTAAACTAAACCAAATTTGCATAAATTGTTGTAAAGTTGTTCATTCAAGCGTACAAGCGTATTTATTTAATCAGGAGAATTAAATATTTACAAAAGGATAAAAAATGAATTGATATAAATAACAAAATTAATGTAATGAATTCTAACCTGTTGAATAGCTGTTTTCAGTTGTAGTCCGGCATTCTTAACAATTTCTTCGGTAAGTGCTGTCTCTTGTGTCAGCTGTTCTGAGAGGACATTTTCGTTAACGTCCGCTACAGTTGGCTTTACAACGTACTGTTGCACACCGATAACCTGAAACAACAAGAAATTATATTAATTTTTTGACTTTAATTCCATATTAAGCTGATTTTTCGGAGACGAAGGTTCTGTAGTTCACATCCTAGTAAAGGTAGTTACTTAACAGATTAATACATAAATAATTGTATAACTACAATTAACTTAATTAATTTTTTTTTAAATAAATGCGTGTTTTAAAATTTACTTTTGTGAACCACATATATCCACCCCTAAGAAGCCTTTAATTTTGGTTTAAATGGTACCCTCAGTATGCCATAATCCGTAAGATGGTAATCCAACAGCCTTCCGGTCCTACATCTGTCGGATTGTCAAGATGCAACTGTATACTTGTGTTTGGCCCAGCGTTGAAAAAATTCGAGCAGAATAAACTCATGTTTGGTGTGTCAGCATAGTTGGTTTACTATCTGTGTACTTGTGTATGGCGATTAAAGGGTTGAAATGTGAAGCGCAGCAAAAGGGGATTCCTATAATGCCCGCCACGAAAGAAGTCCGTTGTGTTTTAACAGCTCTATTTCAAAAACGACCAAACGAAAAATTTCTAACGCAACAGCAAATTAAAGCCGGTTCGTTTCTGTATTTAATCGTTTACCTTACTTTTTTTAAATTTGTCGCAGATACATCAATTTATGCATAAAAAGTAACCAGCTCTTAGCCAGTTTTATGTTAGTGTGCTTTTCAAATATCTGTTTCTTAATCCAGGCTTAACATAAAAATTTGGGGTTTAAGTATGTTTAAGATCACCGTTTTTTCTGCAATGTGAATATTTAAAAAGTAAAATCTCATTTTGCATTCTAATATGGGGGTTATTTTAAAACAAAGTGCTATTTTGACTCCACGTGAAGATTGGGAAACGATTGTTCGAATAAACTATGCATTTTTACAACATTATTCTGTTAAGTATAGTACACTCTTGCATTTATAATTATATAAAAAACAAAAATGAAATTGAATCAGTCATTTCAGAAATCCCGTAACTCAAAATTTTACATTTTTTTAAAGTGCATTTTAGAATTAACTGAATGTGAACACACCATCCCTACAAAAATCACATAAGTCTGGTTTTCCTTTAGTAATATAACACTAAGAAAAAGCTTATCCTTAAGGATATAAAGTGCTTCCTTCTAATGAAAAATTGAAAGTGGATGATTTTTGAAGCTTCAGCTCTACTTTCTAGTGGAAAAGACTATACAAAGTTTCTATACAAAAATCTTTTTAAGGGAGATAACTACTGTTTTTGACGACGACTAAAAACGTGAATAGTCCTGAAAACCAATATTTTTCTTTTTTATAGTTTTAAATTTCAATTTTTATTACTGCAAAAAGCTATTTTAAATAACTAATGTAAACTAGTGAAATAAATAAATAATTACTATAATACAACACAATTTTCTTCTGGTCTAACAGCGTATTTTACAAAAAAAAAGAAAAACAAAGCAAGTTAGCATTTTACTCCAATTTATTTCAGAAACAACTTAAGTCTAAATTTTCAATTTTTTTACATCTAGTCGCTTGTTTAAAAAGACAAAAGTATATTTTATATAAAGGGGACAGCCCTCTGAAAAATTCATAAATATTGTTTTTTATTTAAACATAATAAATTACAAGTTTTTTTAATTTTTCCAAAAGTTAGATTTTTTGACTTATGGCCTTACTGAAATGACCGATTCAATTGTGTTTAGGTCATCAGCCAAAAGGCTGGTTTGAACCTGTAGAGGTTTTACTAAGTAAATCAAGGAGTGAGGTGGTTTACCATTGCCTTCCTCACTGAGTACACTTATCAGCATGCACCGATTCAATTATTGTGATATAAATAGAAAATTTTATTAAATTAGTAGATGGGCAACTGGTCTTTACAGCGGACTTCTTTCGTGGCGAGCACTTTATAATATATTGTTAAAACTATTAAATTTTTTTTGAAATTTTGTATGTGATTCATATCCTTTGAACTCTATATAACCCACACACTCGACCGATACATAAAATGACCATACACGCCTGAATATTTCTAGCTAATTAGAGCTAGAAATATTTTAGGCTTAGTAGATTTCACCGCAACATCAATCAGTAGACCTTTATACGTTAATTATTGTTTTTACTATTCATTCCCATTGCGCAATATTTATTTACGATATGTAGGCCTAAGTAACTAGTTGTTGAAAATACCAGAATAATTATTATCAATGTTATTAAAAATGATAATGTTTAAGTATTGTGAATAAAGTTAACCTACTACAACTACTACTCAGATATGAAATGAGCTTAATTATTAGTCTATTATAACCAAAATGACCCTGACTAGTACTTGTATACTCAATATTTTTTTACACATATCCATAAAGATATTATTAAGTAATCTATATTACTACTGAGAAATAACTAAAATTTAACCTAAATTTCAACAAAAACAAGTGAATTAAATTCCTCGGTAAATCAAACTTTCTCGCTAGTAAAATTCACAGCATTTTATTAATTTCATAATACATTTTGTATTCTTTTTCGTATGTACCGTATTTCCCAGTGTATAAGACACATTCTTCTTTCTTCCTCTTTCTTTCTTTCTTTCTTCTTCTTTCCATATAAGACACAGTTGCTGCCCATAACAGACAGGTAGAGAGTCAAATTATTTACTCTCAATCTATTCATTGCTGGGCTAAAATAAATAGTTCTGTTTCTTATCATATGGTCAGCCAATTAAATGACTGAATCATTTAAGAACAGAAGAGGTAGAGGTGTAAAAGACACTAATCAGAGTTATCTCCTCTGAAAGTAATGGATTTCATTATACAGCCAGACCCTGTGGTGAATGAAGTGAAGGTGTCATTTGCAGAGTGGAAAATATGTGCTTTTCAGAGGGCCCGGCATGCTGATAAGCGTACTTTTCTATTCAGTGAGGAAGGCAATGGTAAACCACCTCACTCCTTGTTTTACTTAGTAAAACATCTAGAGGTTCAAACCAGCTTTTCGGCTGATGACCTAAACAACAACAAGACACATTCCCGTTTTCAAGAAGATTTCCATTCTTTAATGGGGTTGTCGTATGGAATTGCATGTTGGGGTAGTACATACATTACTCACATTAAATCTGTGATTAATCTACAAAAATCTTTTCTATACACTATTAATGGTTACAAAAAGTGCGATCGTATGAGCATGTTCCAGGAATTTATAGTCCTTCCTTTAAAGTTTAAGGCATTTATTTGTTTTCAAGGTTCTGATACAATTCTTTTGGGCTTGTGGTAACCGTGAAGTAATAATTGATCCCAATAAAACCAATTATGGTACTAGGAACGCTGGAAAAATTCAGACTAGAAAACCAAATAGTACATTTTATCAGAAGTCATTTCTCTATCTTGAGAGGCGATTCGTTAACGTACTTCCACCCCATATAGGCCTACACAATATTATGTCACCACATCTATTAAAACATAAACTAAAATATCATATAATATCGATCTGTGAGCAAGAACTTGAGAAACTATTCCAGGTCTTAAAATAACTGTTTTATTAGTTTTTAATTTTCTCTATGCGACAGTTTAACTGTCTCTTAATGCTCATTTATTGAATTAATTTCGTATAAAGTTAAAATATTTAAGTTGTGTTAGTTAAAATATATTATTGTAAAGTAGTTATAGTTATAAAATAAAAATTATAATATCGCTATTATAATATAGTTACCAGTAGTAATTTAACTTAGTAATTTTATAGTAGTTATAAGTATTTAAGTGAATTAATGTTTTTGTTCTGTATACTCCTATGCGCAGACAGAACTCTTTGTGAAGAAGAGTTTTTGCGTATAAGTATATTTAGTTTAAAATATTGTACATAGCTTAGTATAGCCATGAATTGTAATTTTAATGTAGTTATATTTTACTAAATAAAATAAATAAATAAATAATGTTAAATTTTATATTTGATTTTTATTTTATTAAAGGAATGGGAATTTGATTTTCATAAGTAGTGATTTTTACTTTCTCTTGCCTATATGAATATATAGGAAGGAAAGTATTGTTTTCATGTCGATTTTTCGAAATCGAGTTTTCACCGGATCTATACGTTTTCAGACCCCCTGAACCCAAAAAAATATGTTTTTAGCGATTGGTCTGTGTGTGTGTGTGTGTGTGTGCGTGTGTGTGTGTGTGTGCGTGTGTGCGTGTGTGCGTGTGTATGTGTGTGTGTGTGTGTGTGAACAGAATATCTCAAGAACGGAACATCGTACGAACTTGAAACTTAAGTTACATATCACTACCGGACCCGACACGAACATTTTCATCAAAATCGGTCAACCGGAAGTAGTAGTTTATTCGTATAATTTTTCACTTTTTTGCGATTTTCTCAAAAACTAGTCCTACGACTTTTTTTAAAATCAACTGGTTTACTACATTTTTTATGCTCTACAATATAGGGTAGGCGCCATGTTTGCTGAAATTCTGCTTGAGGCTGTTTTTACGTAAAAACATTTTCTTTTTAAGATTGCGGCTTTAATATGCATTTTAGCGCAAAACGTTATGTAATAAAAGTTGTAGAGAATGTAAAATTCTACAACTTTTATTTCAAACATTTTTTTGTATAACGCTTAGTTTAGCGGTAATTTGCGATTTTCTGTTTTTTTTCTCACGAAAACGTGAGAAAAATCAATTTTTTTAACATTTCGGTCTTAGTATGCATTTTACGACAAAAGTGTATATAATTAAATTTATAGAAAATTAAAAGATCTACAACTTTTGTTTAGAGCATTTTTCTCTACAGAGCCTAGTTTAGCGTGAAAGCGTGATTTTCCGTATTTTTAAGCCAAACTGAGTTCGATTGTCATTTTGCGTCATTCACTCATGATTAAAATAAGGTTATGTTTTTGAGGTTAGTTTTTGTTTATTTCTAATTTTTTATTAATAATGTTAGGTTTATTATTAATTATTTGCATTGGCAAGAGAAAGTTGTGTGAGTGTTTCACACCAGATTTTTTAAATACAATAGAAGTGTATTTCCATTTGCTAAATCAGTGATTTAAAAATATCGATACTTAAAGATTGCTACAGGAATAAGAAAAATATTATATAACAATAGCTACTACTTTTCAAGCTACACCAAATAAGCTACAAATAAGTTTAACTGAAATAATAAATTCTTGTTCATGCAGTATTATGATACACATCAGTCTTGGTCGGAGTCATTATAACTTAATAATATTCACAATATAGATAATATTTCGAAGTTGGAAGATTAACGAATATTTATAATTAATAATAAAACAATAGACCTAAGTTTATTTCTTAACAACCCATTGATTTACAACAATGTTACAATATGAGTAAGCCTGCTAAGGTGTAAATAATGTAAACATTTATAAAAGAAAACATCTTTACAATTACAATTATTAAAAATAAAGATTAAGTAAACAAAATGACTTTTATGAATATGTTGAAAGAAACGCAGGTACAGGTGTATTTGAAAATTTTATTTGGTGAAGTAAAAAATTATTAAAGAAGCGATTTCACAATAACCGGCTCGGTGAATAAACTCATGACCTTCCAAATATCAAACCAATTTTTACCACAGGCTGTTTGCTCCAAATTTTCATTGACATCGATTCTTTGAGTTTCTTAAAGCAGAAATTTAGCAACATAAAATGTAACCTTTTTAGCTATTTCTTTTAATTATCGATGTCTTTTTTTGTAATTTTTATACTACATCCACCCAAATGTATGTCTGAATTTTTATAGAATTTTTGGCAAGAGTTAACATATGTTTGAATAAGGACATCCAGTGGTGTTTGTTCCTCTACGGATGTCAGGTGCTTACAAAATCCTAGCACAACCGGTGTAATTTAACAACAGAGAGACCTTCTACCAGCTGACTGACTAGACTAATTCGTCTAACCAGTTGTAACTAAAATGAATACTTTTTTTTGTAATTCCTAATGTATGTACGTTGCAATCTGTTCAATTCAGAACAATAAGCAACCCCATGACCCAATGAGATGAGGATGATGTGTATGAAGTGTAAATGAGATTTAGTCTTGTACAGACTCAGGTCAACCATTCCTGAGTGAGTATGGTTAATTGAACCCCAACCATCAAAGAACACCGGTAACCACCGTCGAGCATTCAAATCCGTATAAAAGTAACTACCTCTACTAGGATTTGAACCAGGAACCTTCGTGTCCGAAAATCAGCTGTTAAACAGCTGATTTTGGTGACGACTTTACTGCTAGACGAACCCGGTGGGTTATGTATACTTTTTTTTTTATTCCTAATTGTGAACGTTGCAATCTGTTCAATTCAGAACAATAAGCAACTCCATGACCCAATGAGATGAGGATGATGTGTATGACGTGTAAATGAGGTGTAGCCTTGTACAGACCCAGGTCGACCACTCCTGAGAGAGTATGGTTAATTGAACCCCAACCATCAAAGAACACCGGTAACCACCGTCGAGCATTCAAATCCGTATAAAAGTAACTACCTCTACTAGGATTTGAACCAGGAACCTTCGTGTCCGAAAATCAGCTGTTAAATAGCTGATTTTGGTGACGACTTTACTGCTAGACGAACCCGGTGGGTTATGTATACTTTTTTTTTTATTCCTAATTGTGAACGTTGCAATCTGTTCAATTCAGAACAATAAGCAACTCCATGACCCAATGAGATGAGGATGATGTGTATGACGTGTAAATGAGGTGTAGCCTTGTACAGACCCAGGTCGACCACTCCTGAGAGAGTATGGTTAATTGAACCCCAACCATCAAAGTACACCGGCAACCACTGTCTAGTACTCAAAACCGTATAAAAGTAACTACTTAAACACATTTTTTAATCCCGAAGTAGCAGATATTAATTTTAGAAATGAATAAATAACTCTTTATGAACGTACATAACAAATGTAAAGCATAATAAAATTTATAGAAAAGCAGATTTGATATAAAAAAATTCTTTCTGTTCTGTTACAGCCTATTAATTTCTTTTGGAAACTAAAATTAAAAACTAAATGGAGACAAACATCCTATCAGTCAAAGGCAAGTCCAAAAAGTCAAATCTCTAAGCTTGAATTTTTGCTTAGTTACACTACCGGTATAATATAAAAATATAAATGGGAAATCCCTCAGTCATTAACTGACTCATCACTAATTCTTCTACTTGCACAATAGCTAGAAAGCTGAAATTTGGATGAGTTAGGCTGAATTATGGTGATGTTAGCCTATTATATAGTGCAGCTAAAAAAATCACCCCTTAAAAATTTCCAAAAAGTACCTTTAGAAGACTGAAAAGGGTATCCAATCCTTAAACCAATATTTTTTTATTTACTAAGTTCCGGACGAGGTAGATGGCTGAAATCTCAATGGAGATGTTACGTACAGTAACGCTAAAAAAATACACCTCAACGATTTCAAAAATTTACCCTTAAGGGGTTGAAAAAAGCGTTCAACTCTTAAATACAATACAAGCAACACTTTCTTAATCAGACTCTTATTAAAAATTACTCAGTTACAGACGAGCTAGATAGCTGAAATTTGGTGGAGATGCTACCTATAGTGCACTTAAAAAATTATCCCTTAACGAATTCAAAAACGTACCGGTAAGGGGTTGCAAACCAATAAACAATTTTTTGTTTATTAAGTTCCGTACGAGGTAAAAGGCTTAAACTCGAAAGACAAGTTCAAATACATACAAAGGATTTTTCAAAATAAAAAAAATCTTATTTTCGATTTATTTACAGGATAACCCTAATTTAAAAATGATTGAAAAAAAATTATACCCGGGTGAAGCTGGGATGGGCAGCTAGTTGTCTAATAAACTGACGGTTTTGATGTTCGTACAGTTTATCTAAATATTTTAACCTAATAACTATTGTTTTTTGTTTTGCGCTTTTAAGGAGAGTTCTTCTGACATAAATTTGTTGCTTCTGATCATACCTCTCTTCGTCCTTCCCCTACACGTACAGGTAACTCACAAACAACGTGACAGAAAATAAGAGAAATGTTTATTTATATTTTTCTCGTTTAGATGGATAAAATGTTTAAACAGTGTGTGGTCTTAGAAAATACCTTGTACTTGTATCTATTCCAGTTGAAGCGTCAATTAAGTTTGGATATACTATACTATGTGTATTTAAATTATGTCTGATAGTTTTTGATTGAAATCGTTTTAAAATTTTGATGCGCACAAAGAAAAATAAGTGAATTATCTTTTGGCTACCTAGGTGGCTCCATTAGTAGTACGCTTCACTGATGAATCGAAGGCCCTAGGTTCAATCCACGACTTGAATCAAAAGGTTTTATAAAATTTTAAACTTTTCTTTATTAAACCGCATTTTTAGCTTTACAATCATGGCTGTAATGAAAACCCGATCATTATCATCATCATAAACGAGATAGATAGATAGATAGATCTCCTGGTTTGTACCAACTTCAAATTCATAAAAGTAATCTATCATTCCTTTAAAATATTGGGATGCATATCTCTTCTGAGGTTGTATAATACCACGTTGCTTGATTGGTTTATAAGTAAATACTTGTTACAGCGTTCGATTGCCTGGCATCCGCAAAAAATCTCTATATCACTCTTGTCAGTACTTCCAAATGATTGATATCACTCCTAGAACATTAATTCCATTCCTAATATTTTCATTTCTTTACCCGGCGCGCGCTCACGCACAAACTTAAACACACACACACACACACACACACACACACACACACACACACACACACCAATAGCTAAAAAAAAGTATAGGTAGGCTATAAACCATACAGGGCAAGAGAAACTACTGACCAAGAACCGAACCCGGAACCCCGGCTTAGAAGCCAGTGTCGCAGATCATTATACCAACAGGCCGGTCTAAAAAATTTATTGGTTGTAAACGAACACCAAATATTTTACCATTAATAAAATACTTGTGGCATTACAAATACACAGCAAATAATAAAAAACAGAGAAATATTACAAGTAGTACTAAGATATTACTTAATAAGAAAATCCAGATTATACAATTAAAAATAACATAAAAAATAAAACGACAGTTGTAATAATTGCATGTTGAAGGAACAAAATAAATTATTGCGCATTTGAAACCAGTTGCATTTTAAGAATACAATAAAAAGATAATACTGAACTATAAAAATACGAAAGACACAAATGACAGGGTTCACATTTCTTTCCAAATCGACTTAAATTTTTAATAAAATTAGGGAAATAAATATACTTCTTTAACCAACCAATCTCCTCCCTTCGTTTAAATATCCACACACACACAAACACACATCGTTAAGAACTTGTTCTTAGATGTTGTAACAAGTAATACCAGATCTGAGAAGAGAACTGGTAGGCCTAAGCTAGATTTGTTCCTCTAACACGTAGAACAAGTTTCAAAGAGACAAGTTCGAGAAATCGGCCCAAAACGAGGATTGGTGAAGATAATGAGAATATTTAAAGAACTGTGATTGAGAAAAAACATATTACAGTTCGATAAAATATATTAATATAAAACGCAAAGAAAACTATGTATATTATTTTATAATTAGAAATAATGTAATATTTTTATCACACAAACATCGATTACAAAGATTTACTAGTTTTATAAAAATAATAACCATGTAAAAAAGAAGAAGCCGGTCGGTAAAAATAGATTTCCTTCGGTATAATGAATCAATTAGAATTGTATAGCTGTAATTTGTTATTTTTCACTTAAACACTAGGTAAGAAGCTATAAAAAGGGTAATAATAATTGGAATCAAGATAAACAGTCCTAATAATAACAACACGGAATAAGGAAAACTTTAAATTATTCTATTTTTATTATGTTAGGGTAAGCGTAATTTTTATATTATTAGGTTAGTATACAAGTGGTAACTTTTGTTAAATATTTAATTACTTAATACCAAAATTTTTATATAACGGAATAGTAGCCTAAAATACTTTATAGCCTACTTTACTAGCAGGCTGCCCTTCACGGCAAACTTTATTTTTGTCTTTAATTTTTTATTACGGTACAGTACATTGAGCTGCACAATTTCCGTATATGATATTTAACCCTTTCACAGTACCAACGTCAGGAAAACAGGACGGCGATATATTATCGCCGTCCTGTTTATTATCGCGATAATATTTATTATCCGGCGATATATTATCGCCGATGTAATGAAAGTTGTTGTTGTTGTTAGGGTCAACAGCCGAAAGGCTGGTTTGAACCTCTAGAGGTTTTACTAAGTAAAACGAGGAGTGAGGTGGTTTACCATTGCCTTCCTCACTGAGTGGAAAAGTACGCTTATCAGCATGCCGGGCCCTCTGAAAAGCACATATTTTCCACTCTGTAAATGACACCTTCACTTCATTCACCACAGGGTCTGGCTGTACAATGAAATTCATTACTTTCAGAGGAGATAACTCTGATTAGTGTCTTTTACACCTCTACCTCTTCTGTTCTTAAATGATTCAGTCATTTAATTGGCTGACCATGTGATAAGAAACAGAACTATTTATTTTAGCCCTGCAACGAACAGATTGAATGTAAATAATTTGACACTCCACCTGTCTGTTATGGGCAGAATGAAAGTTACAACTTTGAAAGTGACAACGTCTTGTTTACCGGGCGTCCGTAAGTTATATATTAAGTACCAACGTCCGGATAAGCAAACATTTACAAAAAAAATTTTTAAACAAAAATTAATAGAATAATGTATTTTGAAAAACCGTCTTCGTGGCGTAGTGACTAACGCGCTAGCCTGCAAAGCGAAAGGTCCCGGGTTCGATTCCCGGCCAGGATCTGGAAATTTTAACACGTTAAAACCATCGTTAAGGTACCAAAACCCACAGTAGTTGCTAATGACCAAGCTGTCGATGCGACTTTTAATAAAATATTTTTTTTTTTTATTCCTAATTTGTGTACGTTGCAATCTGTTCAATTCAGAACAATAAGCAACCCCATGACCCAATGAGATGAGGATGATGTGTATGACGTGTAAATGAGGTGTAGTCTTGTACAGACCCAGGCCGACCATTCCTAAGAAAGTATGGTTAATTGAACCCCAACCATCAAAGTACACCGGTAACCACTGTCTAGTATTCAAATCCATATAAAAGTAACTACCTTTACTAGGATTCGAACCAGGAACCTTCGTCTCCGAAAATCAGCTGTTTAACAGCTGATTTTGGCGACGACTTTACCTCTAGACCAACCCGGTGGGTAAATAAAATATAAAAAACTATTTTGAATATTTTTATTGTTAAAACGATTTGTTTTTTTTTTTATGGACGTAATAAAAATTAATTATCAACAGGAAATTTTATTTTTCTGTAACGTTAAAATTTTGGTTAGCAATGGCAGGCTTACGTCTGAAAGTTTTCGAAATAAGGGCTGGCACTTTTTGTTCACCCTTATTCAAGGGACTCAAGGGATTCAAGGGACATGTTTTGGACTCAACGTTAAGATTACTTAGATCCATTAGTGTGTACAACAGTGTCTGATAGGGAAATAGGAGTATTAGTTTAATTTTATATGTGTATTTGTGTATGTTTTTTATTTATTTATTTATTTATTTATATATTGTTTTTTGTGGCCCCTTTACAGCCTTTTGTTTTTATCGTCAGGTCTGTGATATTAGCTTTTAATTTATATTATTTTTTGTTTGCTGTGATACTAGTTTCGTAAGATTTTTATTTGTTAAGTTGTAAATTTTATTTATTCTGTCTGTGATATTAGGTTTAAGTTTATGTTCGTATGTTAATGTATTTTCTGCGATATTTCTAGTTTGTAAGACGTTTTATATTATAATAAGAAAATGACTTTCTACACTTGGGCCCTGTACCCCCATGTGTAGAATAACGGGCGTTGATAACCGTCCTGGTTTTTCGGCCAAAAAAAAAAAATTATTCAAATTAAATGGCTTTAGATCAAACTTTTAAATATTGTTTCGGCACTGAAAGGGTTAACGGGCGGTTAGGAATTTTAGTTTAAGGAGAAGAGCTATGCGGTGGTACATTCTTCGTTTAGAACTACGGAAGTTGTTCGTTATTCAGAACAAGACATCTCTTCACCATTTTCGCTTTGGACGTCGGACAGTTCAAAAGTTTCTTGTAGCTAGGTCACGAACTAGTTGGTTTGGATGGTATCTTGTTCGTTCGCGAAATTTACTATAGAATGACACGTTTAGTTCCCTTACTGTCAGAATTTTGAAATCATCGTGGAGAATTTTATTGCTTACATAAAAAGGAGTGCCGGAAGCGATTCTCAAAAATTTTTATTGAAAAACCTAAATCGACCTTCAGTTCCTCTCTACCGTTACTCAGAAGATCTGGACACGATAAGTCCAGACTGGTCTCTACAGAGTTTTTTTATATTAAAATTTTGGAACGGAGTTCAATTTTGATCGACAGTTAATTAATTAATCAGAATAGCTTCTGGCGGCGGTTAAGTTCTAAAAGTTTTATACGCAGATAATGCTTCCAAGCTAGTCATCTGTCAAGCCACACGCCAAGATATCGCACTATTTTCGCCTGGAGGTTATGAACGTTATTCAGCACCATAGGTGGAAAAGTTTGACATCGTAAGGTGAACGTAACTTATGGTACGTTCGATAAACTAGTTACAGCAAACTAAACTAAAAACATTTAACTTCTCAATCAACCTTAAAAGTTGAAAGCAAGATCATTACTGTACAAAAAAACCAACTAATATTGAAAAAATTAATATTATTGACATAAGTATGAAGAGGAAAACGATCTGAGAATAATTAAATATGTATTAAAAGAAAAGGTGAAATCTACTTCTATCAAAAAAATGGTAGATCTCTCATTTTCTACGCACAAATCAGTTGTGACTTTTTTATATCTGCCACGTAAATTTTCATAAATTTTAAAAAAGGAACAAGTATTGGATGATGTATTTTAAAGCGTAGTGTAACTGATACCTGCAGAATTAACTGTACAACAGAATGCTAGATTAAAGAACTTAACTTGCTAACCAAAACATGGCTTCATTTCACTAATACAGTAAAACCTCACTAATTCGGAATTCGCGATATTTCGGACTACTCAAAGAAGAGCAGCTTTTTTAATTTTTTTTAGAAGTTTTTTAGTTAAAAATTAATAAAGTGCTACTTCAAAAAATAATAGCTTTTAACTGTCTAATAAAAATTATTTCATCCTGTAATAGACTACATTATTGGTTACTCAGTGAAGAAAACGTTCCACAATTTAAGCTAGTTAAGTGAGAAACCACATAGACGAACTTATTGAATTTGCAGACTTCAATCCGGAATTCAATGACTATTATCTTGTCCTAAGAGAGATGCGCCAACAAGTTATAAGAAAACAGTGTAGCAAAGAATCACAGAAAAAAATAACAAGGTTTTTTTCTAAGCTACCTCAAATGATCCCTGAGGATATTTGTCAACCCTCTACTTCAACAAGTGCCAAATAATCGGTACGTAAGTACAGTGTTTTAATTAAATATCATTTTACACTGGACATTTATTATTTAGCAATATTTTTACTCCGTAAATATTTTTATTTCTATACTTTTAACTTTGTTGTTTTTCAATATACTGTACTGTAAATTCATTAAACATCGATATTTCAGACGAGTAACGTTTATTTTTTAATTTTAATTGCCTAAATTATTCAATTTTTAGATGTAAACAAATATTCGCGATAATTCGGACTTCACTTCCCCCCAATTATTCCGAATTAGTGAGGTTTTACTGTATTAATAAACAATAACGTACTGATATGACAGGGTGCCAGATTGATGACAGGTAGAAAAGAAGGGACAAGCATCTCGTCACCGGGTTTTGTCAGGGCTAAGTGCAAGTGTTCACACTAAATGCTTTAATTTAAACTGGTCGAGTGAAATCGGACTACACCCGACACAATTACAACAACAACCAGTTTGATTTGATGTACGGTTGAAATTGTATAAGAATGTATGTACCCCTCTCAAAATATACTCGTATATTATACTGTTTGTTAAAAAAATTAAACTACAAAAAACAGCAGTCAATTCATATCTTTAAACTATAAAATTAATAATTAAACGGTTTAAGGTCAATATAACAAAATAAAACTGAATGATTAATTTGTGTAATAGAATTGAGTCAAATGTTTTCAGAAAGACACTTACAATTTCAACACTACGTCATACTACTTTTTCATCCCTTATTGAACAGCATTTTTACAAAAATTTGTACGTTCATTTTACAAGATTTTTTTGAGAACTTTCTAACAGAGATTTCTTGCTCCAATTTCACATTTTTTAAACCTTTAAGTTTTAAATTTTAAAATATTTACAACAAAAATCTATCATGGGTGCCTCCGTAGTATAGTGGTACCGCTAGCCTACAAAGCGGAGGTCCCGTGTTCCATTCCCGGCTAGAGTCTGGATATTATTACAAGTCAAAACCCACAATTGAAGTTAAATAACCCACCGTAGTCGCTAATAATCACACTGTTGATGCGACTTAAATAAACTAAAAAAACAAAAAATACAAAAATCTATCCTGATGTATGGTTAAACACTGAAAATGTTTTACTTCCAGAAGAGCTAAAAAAAATACAATATATCGGCTAAAACTCATTTTTAGGGGATTAAAAACTATTTTTATCTTAAAAAGGACAGTCTACATAATAAAAAAACTAAAAGAAAACTGAAAAATCAATGATTTCATCCAAAAACACGGTACAATCTCCCCTTAATTCCTAAAAATGCCACGAATATTACACATAATATAACATTTCCAAAGAATAATAATTATATTAAACGTCTAAAAGCCAAATGAAGAACACAATTTTGTCATTAACACTAACAACGGACACAATCTGAAAAGGAATGCCTTATTGCATTTATTTCTGTATTCGAAATAGCCAGCCCTATTGTAGCCTGCATGAGTATAATTAGAAATTGACAGTAATAAGGAAATCTTATTGTAGCAATGACGAATACAATAATATTGAATAGGTCTCCACACACATTTTCTTATTGAAAAGATCCACTTAGCAATTACTTTACATTACGGGAATCCAATTTACATATTGTGTGAAAATTGTCACCTCTTCTAGACTACGTAACTATCCCAACAACCAATTTTAATTTTAGTCTTATTAGTCAATTTCAAATGTTTACAAGAGAATCTGGGTTTTCAATACAATACAGCATTTTATTTAAATTACAGCAGATATAATTCATCCAAAATATTTTATATTTTTATTAGTAATACATTATTTTATTTTTATTTATTTTTTTTACTTTCTCTTGCCTATATGAGTATATAGGAAGGACAGTTTTGTTTTCATGTCGATTTTTCACTGGATCTACACGTTCTCAGACCCCCTGAACCCAAAAAAACATGTTTTTAGCGATTTGTATGTGTGTGTGTGAACAGAATATCTCAAGAACGGAACATCGCACGAACTTGAAACTTAAGTTACATACCACTACCGGACCCGACACGAACATTTTCATCAAAATCGGTCAACCGGAAGTAGTATTCGTGTCATTTTTCACTTTTTTGGGATTTTCTCAAAAACTGGTCCTACGATTTTTTTTAAAATCGCCTGGTTTACTAAATTTTTTATGCTCTACAAGATAAGGTAGGCGCCATGTTTGCTGAAATTCTTGGTGAAGCTGTTTTCACGTAAAAAAATTGTTGCTTTAAGACAGCGGCTTTTATATGCATTTTAGCGCAAAAATTTATATAATAAAAGTTGTAGACAATTTAAAATCTTACAACTTTTATTTCAAACATTTTTTTGTATAACGCTTAGTTTAGCGGTAATTAGCGATTTTCTGCTTTATTTCTCACGAAAACGTTAAAAAATCGATTTTTTAAGATTTCGGCCTTGGTATGCATTTTACGACAAAAGTTTATATAATCAAATTTATAGGAAATTAAAAGATCTACAACTTTTGTTTTGAACATGTTTCTCTACAGAGCCTAGTTTAGCGTGAAAGAGTTATTTTCCGTATTTTTAAGCCAAACTGAGGTTGATTTTCATTTTGCGTCTTTCATTCATATTTAAAATTAGGTTATGTTTATTGAGGTTAGTTTTTTGTTTATTTCTAATGTTTTATTATTAATGTGAGGTTTATTGTTAATTATTTGCATTGGCAAGAGAAAGTTGTGTGAGTGTTTCACACCAGATTTTTTTTTTTATAGTGATATCTGTGACTTACCATGTATCGCGTCTGTCTAATAGATGCGCATCAAAGTAACTATATTTGAAGAATAAGAGTTCCATACAAGGAAACAGGTGGATAAGTGCTTCCTTCAATATCGATTCTATAGAGGAAAACGTTTGAAGCGTCTGTTTGGTGTTATAAATAAACTTTATTGGAACGTAAAATAATGACGTCATTATTATTAGGAGTAGGAAATGGGAAGGTTACTTCTGCACTGAACTCAAATAGGAGACAAACCAGGTATTCACCTGGAATGGCCAAGGAAAACTGAGAAAAATCTTGGCCACGACCGCCGAAAGTTATCCTAAAATTAATTGATTACAAATTATTCCTGCTAATTTTCATAACTACTCGTACAAGTAAACTTTTTAATTGGTCATTTTGATTCGCCATTATGCGAACCAGTTATCTAAAATTCCTACGTTGTGTTAGATATTGTAACTTAGAAAGATTAATATTTCCTGATGAAAACATTATAGCAATAACATCTGCTAACGAAACTATAAGAAAGAACTGGTTAAATACACTTAAAAAATACCACGTGGTTAAAATAAACATAAATTATACTCCACTGGAATACCAACAAGCGTAGGCCTCCTAATGATTATGGCATTAATGTTGTATTACGTAACATAATTACAATAATTACATAAGTAATTATCCATATATTTAGCTACACAAATAATCATACGTTTACTTCAAAGCAAAATTGACATGTAAGCTAAAACTAAATGTGCTTTGATTCACAGTTATAAATATCTGGCCAAAAGTCTAACAACCATTCATAAAAGTTTCTTTTTACACTCACTACTCAATAAAATTGTTATACAATTTCACGGTAAACCGCATCAACCTACTCTTCTAGAAGTAAATACAATATTTTACTTATTTAACGAACGATTTTGATCCTGAATCCTCAACAATTATATTTTTATGAGGAACGATTCAACATGAATTGAACCATTTTAATGGGGAGTTTTTGATGATAGATCGCTACTGAATCTTAAATCAAATCATTGTAAATATTTATTGTCTTTAATAATAATTGTCTTTCAACTAATTAATGGCAAAATTTTGGAGTATGCATCCAATTTTAAATATTTGGGATGTGACATGTCTTTTACAAACAAGAAGGACGCCGGCCGCATTGGCGTAGTTGGTAATGTGCTCGCCTCTCATCATGCGGTCCTGGGTTCGAATCCCACTCAGGCACAACATATTTTCATACGTTACATAAAATCATTTTATCCTCACACAGTTGCACCCCAATGTCGTTAATAATGACCTTGCAGTTGATGCGACGTTAAATAAATAACTTAAAAAAATAAAGAAGGACGTGACGAATGACTGAATAAATTTAAGAAAATTTGCGGGAAGATGCATAATATGTTGAAGACTAGGAGAAATATACGTTTAAATTTTTTTAAGACTATGGCGAAAGCTGTGAAGTGAGGTGTGAGAATTTTCTAAGAGGGAATGAGATACGTTGCAGAGGACGGAAATGAGATTCTGATAGCAATGAAGGGCTGTATGTGGAAGGGTAGGTTACGGAATGCGAATATACGGGACGAAATGAAAAGTTCATAAAAAGAACGGGTACAGCCATTTGGAACGGATGAGAGGACCGTTTAACTCCCGTTCAACCCAAACTTACAAACTCACTTGAAAGAGGAGTGTTGGGCGCCCGAAAAGGAGACGGTTTCCGAAACAGACCGAATTGCCTAATCCGTAAAGTGCACAAAAAAGAATATAGCGTTTATTATAGTCCAATCACTATAATGGATGAAGCATTAATTGGGCGTGGATCATGCCCTTTAGCATTTCCTCACGAATAACATTGTCAGAATAGAATGGAGACCAACTTGATAAAAATGAAAATAACAGTGCTGACGATGACGGAATTGCGAGGAAAAGTTGGTAGTGATGATGATTAAATGGCAACAAAATATTACTGAAACAGATTCGTACACCAAAAAGACGTATAAAATTTGGAATGACCATAGTACGTCAAACGAGATCGTTTGGATGATTTTGTAGTTTTCAAAAATCTTTTATAGGCTAAAGCTGTCTTTCAAAGTCTTTTACGTAGAGAATTAAAATGTCAGAAAGAAAGAGTATCGTTCCTAAAATACTAAGATGCTCCACTGGAGAGCCTTTAGTGTCAAGATTAGAACAGCTGAGTCCTGTTTAAATTGGTTTGTGCATCAGCGCGATTTTTTTTCACCGTATAGAAAAATTTTTGAAAGAGACCGTGCTCAGAAAACATGGATAGAAGGAGTTCAAGATTTGAAGATATATCATCGAGAAATCTTAGGAAGGGTGGTTGGGAAGACAATGAAGTGCAGGATACGGCTAGATAAGAAACTGTAGGACCCCCGCAAAAAAGGAAAATAGTAAAAGGATTTAGTAAAAGAATAAAAATAAACAAAGGAATACAGAGAGAAAATTATTTAATTCGATTGTGACAAAAAATAATCCTTATTTTTAGAAGAAAAAGTTTATCTGCAAAACACTATTTCTAAATGAATACAAGGTCAAAAAGGTCATACTGCTTACAATAATTATGTAAAAAATTAAACTTTATATAAATGGTTATAATTTTAATAATTAAAGGTTATTGTACTTTATACTTTTATATTTTTAATTTTGAGACGTACATTTTAATATGTCACGACGACATTCTATATAGGCTACCATACCAGATAAATAAGAAAATAATACTTTGTATCAACTTTGCAGTGTTTCTAGTTGCGTGACTTGATCTGTGTAATCGCAACAACATAACGAAATTTCATAAGCTTTTACTTTAGTTAATAACAAGAAATACTTAAAAGGTAAATCTAAAAGAATATGTACAGGTTACCACCAGATGTACTCGATTAATTAACCTACAGTTTCTTTGGTTTGCAATTAACAGCAGTCCTGGGATTGATCGACCTGTGTCTGTTCAAGAACAAAACTGTTATAGACCGGTAACAAACGCATGAATTTGAAACAGAGATCGTGTTACTTATCCAACAATACTCTATTAAAATCAAAATACTGAATTCGGTACCTTTTTCATAAAAATTAACACAACGATTTGCCCATAGCAGGCAGGTGGAGTGTTAAATTATTTTCAATCGGTCTGCTAGTTCCACAGCAACAAAAAATAGTTCTGTTTCTTATCACATAATCAGCCAATAGCATGATTAAAGCATTTAATAACAGAAAAGGTAGAGGTGGAAAAGACACTAATATGCTTTTCACGGCTGATGAGCTCTGCTGTTCCACACGTTTAGACCAATCAGAATGTTTGCCAGCGTTGCCAGATTGTACTTGACAAACATTACGTGTGCATGCGTATAAGAGCTGCAATAGTTTACTCTCGTCTTACATCTCGTACTAAACACATCAATTATAGAACGCGTTAACATGCAATACTTTATAATATAATCAGCTGATTACATGTTTCTATGTTATTTTTGTTATTAAAAGACCAAAAAAAAAAATGGCTGACAAAATATTTACAGAGCTACAAGAGCAAGTATTGGCAACGTTGCTGGAAAGTGATTGGCTAGCTGTAAAGTGGGTAGAGGGCAATGCATACGTTCAGAGCTCATCAGCCTTGAAAAATAGTGTAGTCAGAGTTATCTCCACTGAGATTAATGAATTTCATTGTACAGCCAGAACCTGTGGTGAATGAAGGTGTCATTTGCAGGGTAGCAGTAGATGATTTCCAGAAGGCCCGGCATACTGATACGCATACTTTTCATTTAGTGAGGAAGGCAATAAAAAACCACCTCACTCCTAGTTTTACTTAGTAAAGCCTCTAGAGGTTCAAACCAGCCTTTCAGCTGAAGACCTATCAACAACAACACTTAACGCTATTCGTTAAAGAGAAAGCATCTTTTTTTTTAAAGAATTTCTGGTAGAAGAAAGGATTTTATCTTCTTATTCTTCTTCTTACTATCAAGGATTAGGCATAACCCTGTTCCGAACTCTCAAACCATCCTGTACGTCTACACAAACACGAGAAACTCCAGCCCGCACATCTCGACTACTGCCATCTTCTTCGAGGTCTTCCCACCTCCTTTCTTCCAACTGGAACATATTCCGTCACTTTTAGAGGTATTTTTATTTTATCCTCTGGCATCCGTTCCAAATGTTGCCTCCATTGATTCCGGTACTCCTCTACTTTTTCATTCAAGCTAAATACACCCAACTTGGATCTAATTTCTTCGTTTGTATTAAATACAGCCTCGAGCAGCCCTTCACCGTTCTTAAAAACCTCATTTCTGCTGCTTGAATCCTAATTTCTTGGTGTTTTGTAGTAACCCATGACTCACTCCCATAAAGAAGGACTGGGGCTGCCATTACCTTGTAGAACTTCACTATTGTCTATGTTCTAGCTCTGTTACCCAGTGTCCTGTTAATAGTACCACAAATAGCTTGAAAAGGTATCTTAAAAGGTAGCTTGAAAAGGTAGGATTTTATAAAAAGTTACAAAACTAAATTATTTTTAACAGACACGAGTATGTAATGCTGATTCAAAAAAGTATCAAAACCACAAAAATAAGGCTTACAGGACTTTACGATATGAAGGCTTTAAAACTGTCTAAGGCATCGTAGAAGGAAAAAGATATCAAAGATACTTAGAAAATAAGAGGCCGGTGATTATGCCAAACTCTACCCTTTCCGTCTCCCCTAAAATCATAAACTAACCCCGACCTAAAATTATACCATTTGTCCATGTTAAGTACGGTGCGTGCCTTCCCCTCCCCAAGACAGTAAAACTCCCACATAACTGAAAAAGGCCACTGAAAAACAAAATAAAGAAAAGAGCCGCTCTTAAACCCACTTATCCCTTAATATAAATTTTCATCCACGAGTAACTTCTTAAAATACATTACCTCCTTTGAAGTCCCAGTCCCAATCCCGCAAGAGCCAGAATCCTATTTCCTAATTATAAACTATAAAATTCCCCCTAAATTTCATGAGGTTGCAATTATTCAGTAAAATTGTTCCCCGAGCGACCAGGTGTTCCTTAACACGATGTCGCCATCATAGGGCTTCTCAGCCCTCTCAACCAGGATTCAGGATTCACGATTTATCAAAGATGGCCACACTTTTAATATATAAGAACAATAAATAGTGAAGGTTTCCAGTTGTCTAAGACTTAAAAGATGGAAGCGGTACGATAAAAATACACCCAGCCAGATGATTGGAGCAGACTAGTCTTTAACTCAACATATAAGAAGACGATACAATTAAGATGAAAGAATTATTTTAGATTTTAAAACTATAATTCAGAAAATCACGGAAACGAGAGACAACAAATAATTGATGGTTCTAAATTTATGAAGGAAATACGACTCTTGGTTCGTTAGCGTGATACACGGGAATAATTTTGCACTACAAAGTGAAAGGTCGCTGTATTGTTTTCCGTTGTAGGATTACTTGCAAAAATGTAAGTTTTCAAGGTTTATTCCGAATGATAAAGTTAATTTTTCGAATACCGTTTCTTCCTCATCCACCGTTTCGATATGAAAATCCCATGGGGGTCTTTGTATGATTTCACAATGCTGTATTTTGTAAATCCCCCCAGTACCGGCTGCACACCGTTACCGTAAGGAATTTTAATAATTTATAATATTACTTAGATTTTTATCGTAAACCTAATTATAAACCTACGGTTTTAGAATGAGCAACTTTGATGTGTTTTTTTTTACCTAAAATAACAACCCCTGTTTAATGAACTAGGCATCGTTAAATTCTGTACATTCGTCCTGCGTGGACCTACGGTCAGTGATCTACAAATTAGCTAAAAAATTGAACATAAAACTATTTAAACATTTCAGAATAAAACTTTACGCACCATAACAGGCTGTCCAACATAACAAAACATTACTCAAAACCGTAATATCGAAACAATAACGAAACTACTTTCACAAAAAACTACACTACAACAAAAATCCACAAATTTAATCACTGTTCGCTCCTCACCTACCACAAAACCACAAAAAACTGAAAAGCAATAGAATAGAATAGTGTTTTTTAGATAATCTTGAGGGGCTGCCACTGGGCGACTCCTTCACACAAGTGACAACAAGACAATTTACTACTGTTTAACACGACTAACTTTAGAACTGCTGACTGTGTTTCTGTAGTTTTCTTATCAAATAAACTAAAACAAAAAATACATTCATGGACTTAAATTCACTGTGGGACTGTAGTTTTAAAAAAGAATGGATTTTTAATTGGTAGAATACTCCATAAATTCTCTTAAACCACTTGAACCGACTTGGAACTATGAAGCGTTAAGTCACCAAAACATAAGGTTATAAGGAATGATTTTCCTAAAGATAATAATTTATTAATTAGTAATATTTCTAAAGATATTAGGAGAAAATCCAAGGCTCCAGAATGAGTGATACACATGCACCCACGGATATCTTTATAGAAAATACAACCACATTTTTAGCTTCAGGGGATCATACAACATGTAGATAAGCTGAAATCTGGGCATAAAAAATTTGGCAACATCGCAATAGTTTCAGATTTTATACTATAGAGAAAATTTGGGATAATAAAAAGAGTGCTTTAAAAAAAATATTAACAAAAATTTATACTCTATTAAAAAAACAAGTAAAATATACAGATATAGAAAACGATAGGATATTCATACATCAAGAATTGAACGCGGTAAACATTTTAAAAAGTACAAGAAAAATAAAAATGCATTCGGACATTAGAATGTGTAATAGTACAAGCGCTGCCAGAATAAATGGTGTTACTGTATCTACTAAGAAAAGAATTTTAAATAATTTTAGCCGATGGGGAATTCCTTTCAGTTCGTTCCATCTGAAACTAATTTTAATTTTGTCAAACTTCTATGGTTAATAATCCATAGGTACGTACACTTCACATATCTATTGTTGAGAATGCATTAACATTGTCATGTCATATCGACCGTATAAGCATGTCTACTGCATGCCAACAAAAAAAAGCTTAACAATGTGATATATGTTACTCAATACAAGTAGGTTAAATGTAGTTTGACATCATGCATGTACGTTACATTAATTTTTTTAAATAAACAAAAATTTTATTTATATCGCTATCTTAGTGATGTAATAGTTTAGAAAATTATATTACGTTTACATATAAAGCTGAAGATCCTGGGATCGATTGCAGAAATTGTAACAAAAAACAGTTTTACGCTACGGCCGCCTTGCGTTGTGGTAGCGCGCTAGCCTACAACGTGGAGGTCCTGGGTTCAATTCCTGGCTAAAAAATTGAACATGTAAAACATGTAAAATTTTAACATGTTAAAACCTACTGTTATAGTACCAAAACCCACAGTAGTCGCTAATGACCTCGCTGCTGATGCGACTTTAAATATAAACTAAAAAAATTATTGTATAGATATTTTACTTAAATTATTTTTTAATCCCTAATGTTTGTACATCGCAATCTGTTAAAAATTTGAAACAATAAGCCCCCGATGACCCAATGAGATGAGGTGTAGTCTTGCACAACTCAGGCAAACCATTCTTGTGAGAGAATGATTAATTGAACCATAACCATCAAAGTACGCTGTTAACCACTGTCTAGTATTCAAAATCCCTATAAAAGTAACTATTTTTACTAGGAATTAAACCAGAAACCTTCGTGTCCGAAAATCAGCTGTTAAAAAGCTGACTCACGGCGACACCTTTAACACTATACCAACCCCAGGGCCGCTGAATAAGGATCTTTTATTCAACGGCCCTGTACCAACCCGGTCTATTGGTGGGTTATTTTACTTAATAAAACCACTAATTGGCCACCTCCGTAGAGTAGTTGTAGCGCGCTAGTCCCAACAACGCGGAGGTCCTGGGTTCGATTACCGGTCAGGACCAGAAAATTACAAGTCAAAACACACTGTTTTAGTATGAAAAAACTTGGCACGTAAAAAAATTTACACGATAGAACTTTCAAAAGTAGTGCCCTTAAATGATAATTAATGTAGGAAAAAGCAATATAGAAGAGTTACTATCACAATAAATTTTTTTAGCTCACTTATTTACATACATATATTTCTAGTTCATTGGATTACATTGTTTGTTTTTTTTAAGATTTATTATATTTTTAGATTTAATAATTGTATATTATTTATTAGGCTTTTTTATTTTTTTTAGAAATCGTATAATTTTTAAAATGGTATAGTTTTAAGACATGGCCTAGTTTTTAAATCTCTGTTGCAATGTGTCACTAAATAAAAGAAGAAAACACCTCCTCTAGAACATGACGTTTAGTCATAATAGGGTAGGTCAATTTCCTACACCTCGTACATTTTAAATTGTTATAAATGTATGATAGTAGCTCTTAGAAAGAATATGGGTGGATATTATAAAAATAAGGGAATAAGAAAAGTTTTATAATTTATTAATCATAGTAGTAGTAGGCCTACATAAGCCATAGTCGTCGCTAATTAACCAAGCTGTTAATGCAACTTTAAAACTAATGAATTTAATAAACACCTAAAATGCTCTCGCACTTCTCTCGAGCTTACCCTTTGGCTCAGAAAGGTGCATTAAATAAACTGATTTATACCTTGTTCCGGATGACTCCACACATTACTTTTTCTCGGTATCACTTTGAGGGGGTACAGACGTTTAAAAATGAAAACAAATTGATTTTCTTTTTATTTTATTTGAATATTCTCTACAGTTTTTTGATTAATTTAGTATATAAATTGTAGCTGTAGTGTAATTGCAAACCCTTGGAAATTAATAAAGGAAATGATCGTGCCCACCAAATTTTTGGACTTTTGACTAGTTTATTGCTTACTTTTTGTTTCGTTTGAATTCAGTTAGTATTACAATTCTTTCTCTTACAGATTGAATCGTGTGTAAGAATTAGCTGTCATGTTGTGAATGATTTGTTTATGGGAAAGTAACCTAAAAATGTGTGCTTTACTCTTTGCGTTTACTAGGTCTTTAGGTTTTAGTATTACTTAGTACTTAAAAGTGTCGCTTAGTATTCTTTTGGAAAACGGTGTTTTTGGGATATTGTGTTTTTTTCCAGTTTGGTACCATTCACTCAGAGACTAACTAAGATATCTCCTTCAGTTTTTTGCTAGAGTAGCCTATCTTCATAACTTTATTTACCTGGTATACGAAATAATTTGCTATTATATTCTTAATTTTATGAGCTAGATGAGTATATATTTCAAATTTGGCCAATTTACGATTAAGTCGAAAATATATTGTTTAAAAAATTCAGAATTAGAAAAAGCAAAGTATTATTGGTAAACACTATAGAGCAAAATTCAATAAATAAAATGGTTATTATTTGAAATCTCTATCTGTAGTAGTTAACTGAGAAAATGGTAACAGAAAATTACTAAATTAACATGCGGGAATAGAAACGTCTGTACCCGCTTAAGAATACCTCGTCCTCACTTTAAATCCCTATATCATCTACCTTACTCCGGCATCAAAATATTTCATTTCATCAAATTATTAGTTCAATTGTTTCCAGCTATGTACGGGTCTTCGCAAGCTTCTTCTTCCTCCAGGACTGTATCCCAGAACCTGTTTCGGAAAATCTCAAATTTCAGCTCTATAAGGGATCGGAAAGTTTAGAGTGATAAATGAGTGAACGAATAACTCAGGAAGTTAGTCAGAGAGTCAATAAAGGCTTCGAGTTTATATACACATGACAATACTATAGAAATCATTCTCTACGATCACACAACACAGCGTTGAATTAACGTTTCTGTTCTTAAGATTAAACAGACATCACGTCCGTCCAATTTTTAGAGACGTTTTACAATAACGTTGATCGTAATTATCAAAAAGACAGAATTACAATGCTATACAATTGCCCACGATCGTGGCGATTGTGCTAATAATAATTAAAATTAATACAAAGATAGAAAAACACACACGCGTTATATTACAAAAAGTAAAACTGTATCACAAATCTACAAAATGTATGGTTAGAAATAACATGTTTAACCTTTTTCTATGAAATTATAAATAAATAGGCAAAACATTTAAGTAGTACGTGTGATGTAAAGTGAAAAATATTATACTTTCAAGTGCTACAAATACAACATGATGCAAAATAACACAATCTGTTCAAGGTCACTGTCCTATCATCTAGGCTGTGTTTATTATGCTTAAAAATGTGACAAAACACAGTAAAGATTACGAATATTTTAGAAAATTTAATACGGATTGTACTCTACTAATAATTACGCATGTATTGCACGCAGACTTAATGCTAGCCTCGGCAGGTTCCATTAAATTTGGGCTTGCAAACACAACTGGGTTAACAAATATAAACAATTGAAGTGTTCCTTTCCCTAAAACTTTACTTAAGAGCAGAAAAACTGAATGAAACTCGTATAGTTCTCATTGAAATATCAGAAAAAAGATTGTCAAAACAAAACGCGTTCTAATACTCATAGGACAACTAATAAAAAGTATATGCAAGAAAGTATGTTTTGCAGAAGTATGTTGGTAGTTTTTCTTCTAGATTGACTTCTTTGTAACTTTGATTCTTTAACGAATACATCCCAATGGATAATTCAAGAGCTGAACAATAAGAAGAAAAATAATAAAATTAGAGAACAAATATAAGAAACATTGAGTAATAAATATATATTAAGATTGCGACCTTAATATGCATTTTAGGACAAAAGTGTAGCCTATGTAGTTAAAGTTGTAAAAATTAAAAATCGACAACTTTTATTTCAATTTCAACTTTTCACGTATAGGTACACATTCGCATTTAACATATCTTTACTTTCTCTTGCTTATATAAATATGTGAATATATAGGAAGGAAAGTATTGTTTTCATGTCGATTTTTTGAAATCGAGTTTTCACAGGATTTACACATTTTCCGACCCCCTGAACCCAAAAAACATGTTTTTAGGGATTGGTCTGTGTGTGAACAAAATATCTCAAGAACGGATATCGTACGAATTTGAAACTTGGAACTTAAGTTAGTTACCACTAGAGGACCTAGAGTAATTTTTCCACTTTTTACGATTTTCTCAAAAACGGCTCCTACCAATTTTTTTTAAAATCCCAGGCGCCATGTTTGCTGAAATTCTTGGAAAGGCTGTGCTCTAGTAGAAAAAAAATATTGTTTTTAAGATTGCAGCCTTAATATGAGAAAGCAAAGTGGTAGGCCTATATAATAAAAGTTGTAGAATATTTTAAAAACCTATAACTTTTATTACAAACATTTCTTTGTATAACCCTTAGTTTAGCGATTAATTAGTGGTTTTCTGGTTTTTTTTTCATGAAAATCTGTAAAAAATTTATTTTTTAAGATTTCGGCCTTAGGTCTAATATGCATTAAACGACAAAAGTGTATATAATCAAATGTATAGGAAATTGAAAGATCTAAAACTTTTATTTTAGGCATTTTTTTCTAAACAACCTAGTTCAGCGTCAGAGTGATTTTCCGTATTATTAAGCCAAATTAAGGTTGGTTTTTATTTTAATCATCATGATTAAAATTAAATTATGTTTTATGAGGTTAGTTTTTTGTTTATTTCTAATGTTAAGTTATATTGGTCTTGATTTGCATTGGCAAGATAAAGTCGTGTGAGTGTTTCTCACCAGATACAACCCTACAACCCTTAGGGTCTAGACCTAGCCTAGACCTTAAGGGTCTACAACCCTTAGTTTAGCGTCGATTAATAATACTCTGTAGTTTGCTTATCAAAATCGGTAAAAAATGGGATTTTTTTAAAGATTGCGGCCTTAGTGTGCATTTTACGACAAAGTGTAGACTATAGGTTTATAATAAAATTATAGAAATAAAAAATCTACAACTTTTAATTCAAGCATTTTTTTTCTAAAATACCTAGTTTATCGTTAATTAGAGATTTCAATATTTTTACATTTTATAAAAGTTGATTTTCATTTAACGTCATTCACTCATGATTAAAATTAGGATGTTTTACATTTTACAACATTTAATAGTAATTAAATATAGGTTATATGTTTCATTATTTACATTGCCATGAGAAAGTCGTGTGACTGTTTCACATCAGAGTTTTTTTGTACGTGATTCTATTAAATTGTTAGTTAAATATCAATTAATCAGGTGAACTTGTAAACAATTGTAAAAATTCGACGAATTTCATTCGAATGATAAGAAAGAAAATATAAGAATAACACTGCAATGGCCTTGACAGTACTATTGAAATGATTGTACAGGTACTGTACTGTACTGTATCCATGTGACAAAATACCTACGTACTAAAATATTTTAATTTTATTATTCATTTGCTATTGTCATCTTATATCACCGGCTTTATTTAACTCCAGGGTCAATATGATTGCAACTAAATTCTGATCAGAAAATTATAACTTCAGAATGTTTAAATGTGAAATAACGACTTAATTAATTTAACGTAAATTTTACCGGTATTACGAATAACTTGAACTGTTCCAATTGACAAATTAAGGAATTAATTTTAAAAGTACAGTAAAATTTCTCTTAACCGAATATAGGGGGCGGACCCGATATCGGATAACAGGCAGAGTTTTAAAATAGTAGAAGTTGAAAATACAGTATTTTTACGATTGTTTATTAATATGTATAAATGAAAATACAGCAGTTTTAAAACCAAAAATAAAATCATATTTTAATTACTATACTATATTTACAGATTTTTTATTTTTTAAATTTATTTATTTAACGTCGCATCAACTACAACGGTCATTAGCGACGACTTTGGGGAGTAACTATCGTACAATGGAGGATGAAATGATTTTTTGTAACGTATGAAAATAGCTATGCCGTGCCTGAGTGGGATTCGAACCCAGGACCGCATGATGAGAGGCGAGCAAGTTACCAACTGCGCCAATGCGGCCGGCATTTACAGATTTTTTTTTAAAAGTTCGCTTCTATCAACTGAAACGCTTACTCGATAGACGTTCTAAATTAAACATGTCACACAAATTAACAACCTACAAGACGGTCTTAAGACCAATCTGGACATATGTAGTTCAACTTTGAGGATCTGCTAAACTTTCACGCTCGAAAGGTATACAAGCGATTCAGAACAAGATTCTACTAACGATAACGCAATGCCCCTTTTACATCACAAATTCAATGTTGCACAAAGACTTACAAACCCCATACGTAATTCATGTCGCGAAACAACTGTACTAGACGATGCATGACAAATTTGTATTACTACATGACAAACCTCTCATACAAAACGTGTACACTAGGGCAATACCGGGTGCTCAGCGTAGACGTTGAAGCGCCTTTGGCCAAGAGATCTTCTTAGACAACTGTAGGACTGTGTTGATGACTGGACGCTCCTTCAAGTAAATCAAGTTTTGGTACATTAGCTTCTCATTAAGAAATTGTTATATTAATTTAATAACAGAAACTTAATTTCAATTACAAGTGTCAAAAAAAAGTTGAAATTTTTTTCTGAAAATAGTTTTATGCGTTAATATCACGTATCGTTTTATTAAAAGTAGGCTACGTCTGCCAGTGAAGATTTCTCACACTGTTTAACAAAACTTAAGGCAACCTAAAACAAAATTAAAAAATCGTACGCATTCTACGTACACATTAATAAACGAATTCGAAAAGTACTGAATCCTTATATTCGTAATTTATTCATTGGACACTGCTCTGTACCTTATGGCTACATACATAAATTTACTTCAGTACTGTAAATTATACGCAGTATTGAAATACGAATACATTACAGAAATAACCAATTAAAAAAAAATCTGGTCCGTTTTTGGTGAACTGAGTTACGGTTGAACGGGGTTCGGAAAAGCGGGGTTTTACTGTAATCACTGAGAATTTCCCGAAAGGAAATAAAGACTTGCTTTTCATTATGTAATGTATGTAGGCCTATTTTACTTCATTATAATTTTAAATTTTGAAGTAAAATTACAATCTTGTGCAAAAATTTTAAAATAGAGATAAATATTTATGTAAATGTAATGTAGTTTAAGATTATTATTCATAAGAACATTTTTTTTTGGAAATTAATGAATACTAGCTGACTCGTGCGAATTGATTCGCCGAATAATACTTATTTATTCTTAACTTCACAACAATTTCGCAATCACATTATTGACTTATATTATCTTATTTCGCAATGTCTTGTATCTTTGTTATTATTAGCTATTAAAAAAAGATATGCACCTACATTAAAAATCTGGTGTGAAACACTGACACAACTTTCTCTTGCCAATGAAAATAATTAACAATAAACGTAACATTATTAATAAAATATTAGAAATAAACAAAAAACTAACCTCATTAAACAAACCTAATTATAATCATATGAAAGACGCAAAATGAAAATCAACCTCAGTTCGGCTCAAAAATACGGAAAATCACTCTTTCACACTAAATTACTCTCTGTAGAGAAAAATGTTTTAAATAAAAGTTGTAGATCTTTGAATTTTCTATAAATTTTATTATATACACTTTTGTCACAAAATGCATCCTAAGGCCGAAATCTTTAAAAAATCGATTTTTCACACGTTTTCGTGAGAAAAACAGAAAATCGCTAATTACCGCTAAACTAAGCGTTATACAAAAAATGTTTGAAATAAAAGTTGTAGGATTTTAAGTTTTCTACAACTTTTATTATATACATTTTTACGCTGAAATGCATATTAAAGCCGTAATCTTAAAAAAACAAAGTTTTTACGTGAAAACACCCTTACCAAGAATTTCAGCCAAGATGGCGCCAACCCTATCTTGTAGAGCATAAAAAATTTAGTAAACCAGGCGATTTTTAAAAAAATCGTAGGACCAGTTTTTGAGAAAATCGCAAAAAAGTGAAAAATTACACGAATAAACTACTACTTCCGGTCGACCGATTTTGATGAAAATGTTCGTGTCGGGTCCGGTAGTGGTATGTAACTTAAATTTCAAGTTTCAAGTTCGTACAATGTTCCGTTCTTGAGATATTTTGTACACACACACACACACACACACACACACAGACCAATCGCTAAAAACATGTTTTTTGGGTTCAGGGGGTTTGAAAACGTGTAGATCCGGTGAAAACTCGATTTCGAAAAATCGACATGAAAACAATAGGTACTTCCTTCCTATATAGGCCTATTCATACAGGCAAGAGAAATTAAAAATGGCTACAAGAAGAGAAAAAATACCGCTGAGCGAGCAAATCAATAGAATAATTAGCTACGAACATAAAAGGGGATAAAATTTAAACTAACAGACCCTATAAAACCAGAAAAATGTACCAAGCAAATTGAGTGGTTGTTACATAAATACATTTCCCAATAACGAACAAATAAAAATGAACGAAAGAAACACTACAGATATACGTATTCAAAATAAAACAAACAACATAATTTAGTAATAATTGAGAAATTAAATAAAAAATAAAAATATAATTACTGGAAAAATACAACTAAAATAATTAATTACATAAATTATATATAACAGATAGAAGAGTTCCTTGACCAATTTCCGTGGAAGAATTCATTTCGAAGTATTAAATAAATTTACTAAAGCAGTTATTAGTCAAAAAAATAAATAAAAATATATATCTACTAGTTTTTAGCACATTCCTAATAATTTTATTTTGACATGAAAAAGTATTAATAAAACAGTAATTATTTTTAAAATGTTTATATTATTTTAATAACAACTAAAGTTATTATTAGAAAATGTACAAGCTTATTACTGAGCTAAATTAAAATTATCATACGGTCCTGGGTTCGAATCCCACTCAGGCACGGCATATTTTCATACGTTACCAAAAATCATTTCATCCTCCATCGTACAAAAAGTTACACCCCAACGTCGTCGCTAATGACCGTTGTAGTTGAAGCGACGTTAAATAAATGAATTAAAAAAAAAAAAAATATGATACAATGTTTTGTAAGTTGTCACTGGTTTGAAGTTTATCCACAACTAAACACACCTACAGTCCAGCCTCTCTTAGTTTGCTCCTAATGTAAACAAACAATGACGTCACTCAGCATGCGCATTACATCAAAATGTGTACACGCTGATTAAAAAGTAATAACAAAATACTTTCAAAAGTATTTAAATACAAAATACTTTTAAAAGTATTTTTATAAATGAAATTGTTAAGCCTACATTATATCATGACTGATGTTTTTAGTACTTTAGTACTTCTAATTTAAAAATCTGGTGTGAAACACTCACACAACTTTCTCTTGCCAATGCAAATAATTAACAATAAACCTAACATTAGTATTAAAACATTAGAAATGAACAAAAACTAACCTCAAAAACATAACCTTATTTTAATCATGAGTGAATGACGCAAAATGACAATCGAACTCAGTTTGGCTTAAAAATACGGAAAATCACGCTTTCACGCTAAACTAGGCTCTGTAGAGAAAAATGCTCTAAACAAAAGTTGTAATCTTTTAATTTTCTATAAATTTAATTATATACACTTTTGTCGTAAAATGCATACTAAGACCGAAATGTTAAAAATATCGATTTTTCTCACGTTTTCGTGAGAAAAAAAACAGAAAATCGCAAATTACCGCTAAACTAAGCGTTATACAAAAAAATGTTTGAAACAAAAGTTGTAGGTTTTTAAATTCTCTACAACTTTTATTATATAAGTTTTTGCGCTAAAATTTATATTAAAGCCGTAATCTTAAAAAAACAACGTTTTTACGTGAAAACAGCCTCACCGAGAATTTCAGCAAACATGGCGCCTACCCTATCTTGTAGAGAATAAAAAATTGAGTAAAATAGGCGATTTTTAAAAAAATCGTAGGACCAGTTTTTGAGAAAATCGCAAAAAACTGAAAAATTATACGAATAAACTACTTCTTCCGGTTGACCGATTTTGATGAAAATGTTCGTGTCGCGTCCGGTAGTGGTATGTAACTTAAGTTTCAAGTTTCAAGTTCGTACGATGTTCCGTTCTTGAGATATTCTGTTCACACACAGACACACAGACACACACACAGACCAATCGCTAAAAACATGTTTTTTGGGTTCAGGGGGTCTGAAAACGTATAGATCCGGTGAAAACTCGATTTCGAAAAATCGACATGAAAACAATACTTTCCTTCCTATATATTCATATAGGCAAGAGAAAGTAAAAAATAGTTAACTTAATAGAAATACGACATCCGTGAAGTCGCAGACTCTAGCGTGCACCCTGTAGTAGGTGGCTTTTGTTTGTTGACAGTAGCAGCAAACTAACAACGGGTGAACTGTACATTAATAGTAATTGACGATTTTGTGTCACTACCAATACTTAACCTTTTCAGTCCTGAAACAATATTTAAAAGTTTGATCTTAAGTAGCCTACCATTTAATTTGAATAAGGGTGTACCTACAAGAAGTATCAACCCTTATTTCAACAGCGTGGTCATAGCAACTACTGTGGATTTTGGTACCTTAACTGTGGTTTTAACGTGTTAAAATTTCCAGACCCTAGCTGGGAATCAAACCCGGGACCTTTCGCTTTATAGGCTAATGCGCTAGTCACTACGACACGGAGGCGTTTTCAAAATACATTATTCCATTAATTTTTGTTAAATTTTTTTTTGGAAATATTCGGTTATCCGGACATTGTCACTTTATGCATGACTTCCGGACATCTGGTAAACATCACTACGTAATATCACTGTCATCACTGTCACTACGTAAAATACTCGTATATCGACGTCCTGTTTTCCGGACTTTGGTACTGTAAAAGTTAACTTCGCTTAGTCTATTATCTAAATCAGTGGTCACAAGCTGCAACTGGCGGACCGCGAGCTCTAGACAATATTATTTTTTGTATGCAGATCTTATTTTCGTGTGTGATGTGAATTTTTATTACGTTTAGGCTATCTACATGCTGAGAACAACTGGTGAGTGGTGATATCAACAGGTTATATACCCAAGTATCTTTGAAGAGAATTGATGCTCTATGGATAAGTTTTACGGCCGTGATGAGGCTTAAACCAACTCGTAATATCAACTTTTGTA
The DNA here is from genome assembly GCA_035578175.1 of Catonia carolina. NCBI lineage: Eukaryota > Metazoa > Arthropoda > Insecta > Hemiptera > Achilidae > Catonia > Catonia carolina. Next base: position 33,073,879 of record JAQMRL010000001.1, read on the forward strand.
CAAGAGCCTACTGTAGTTACATTTTATTGCTCAAACCGTTTCGAAATCAACAATTAGTATTAAGATTTAACATGGTTGCCTTATTTAAATTCTTACAGTCGGAAAGGTCTAAGTAAATAGTTGGCCGGACCGTGTCAATCTCATCAAAATTTTATGGGTACCCGGAATGCCTATCCCCGTAATATTAGGTAATGTAAGGAAAATTTTCTCAAAAACTGTTAGAGTTCTCCTGTCCAATTTTCTTGTGGTTACTTTTCAGGGTATACACCCACCGAATTAGTAGCAACTGTATCTCGTATTGTTAGGAAGGTAAGAAAATGTTTTTTTAAATTACCACTTTTGAAAATCGTAATTTTTTGCCTATTTAAGTGGAAAATAAATATTAAAACACATTATTTTACTCTAATATTAACTCAGTACATTGCAATAATGGTATAAAACGCTGTGTAAAAATGTCATTAAAATCCGTTCACAGTTGGCTGAGAAAATGTTCCTTATGTGTCAACAATTGCTATTTACGGGAAACAAGAAAAACTAAAAGAGAACACATCATTAATACTGGAAAATAGTTACCTCTAATACATTCCAGGATTATAATCTGGAAATTTCTCAACGGTTACATTCAAAGCTGATCTAATGTCAACGTAAATTTTCAAAGCAAAAAAAAATGAATTTATCGTTTGTCATTCAAAAAAATAGATGTGTTTATACAAACTGGTAACGTATAGAAAATAACGTAAGGGTTAAACATATTTTTTATTTTATTTTGGGGGAGGGATAAAAACTGCAAAACCCCAAAAAATTATAGATCATTGTATGCAGAAAACTCTGAATTTTAATAATGTGCAAAAAACCGGATCTGTGAAAATTTTTGAATTTTCTCCGTTCCGGGTACCCTTAAAAGGACCTTCATCAAATTTAGTTGATGAACACAGCTGTTTTAAAGACCTATATTAAAAGAAATAGTAACCAGCCAGCATGTTTACCAATAACAGTTTATCCTTTGAAATTTTGATATTCTTCATAAATCACAAGATATTAATTTTAAGGTGCATGCAAAAGACAAAACGGTTATTTCAGAATACTTTCAAAACTTATTACCTTCACAAATAATAACAAAACAAAACAGTATGTGATTTTTATAAAAATAGAAAACAATAAAGATCCTTTAATTAAGAAAACTTTGTTAATTAAAATTAATAATACCAAATATTGTACCGCCTGCTTTTACTATTAATGAACTTTAATTATTTTAAAAAAAATGAGGTGCATAAACAAATTCTTTTGTTAGAGATAATGAATACCTCGATTACCTCATAATCAATACTAGAAATGAAGGATAAATATACACACATACCTCAATAAAATCTTATAAAAAAATTAAGTTAAGTAGTAGTTTAATAATGATATTAAAAATTTGTTCTTTAATTGATTTAATCGTTGTTTAATTTCAGTAAGTAATGAAAAATAAATAAAAATTTCTCATGAGTGAATCGTTTTCAAGGTAAACTAAAGGTTACATTTTTTAATAATTATCATATTGTACTCCAAAATCTATAAATTGTCAGAAAATGTTTGAAAAATTGGTACAGTAGTTCAGTTTTATAAACATATTCTTATTTTAAATTAAAGGTTATTAGTGACTACTAAAAAGACAGTAAAACATTTTTACAAAACTTGTGGTTGAATTATTATACATGACAAAAAAAAATTACAAGTACCCTTTTTTAAATTCATAATGTGTGCAAGTTGCAATCTGGTCAATTAAGAACAATAAACAACCCTTGACATGAGGATTATCTGTACGAGTGGTCTTGTACAAACTCAGGCCGACTATTACTGAGAGAATATGATTGATTGAATCCCAACCACCAAAGTACAATTGCAACCACTGGCTTTTATTCAAATACCTATAAAATTAACTACCATTTTAGGAATTTTTTTTTAAAATCCCTAATGAGTGTACGTTACAATCTGTTCAGTTCAGAACAATAAACAACCCCATGACCCAATGAAATCAAGATGATATGTATGACGTGTAAATGAGTTGTAGTCTTGCACACACTCAGGCCAACCATTCCTGGGAGAGTATGGTTAATTAAACCCCAATCATCAAATTACACCGGTAACCACTGTCTAGCATTTAAATCTGTATAAAAGTAACTACCTTCACTAAGATTTGAACCAGGAACCTTCGTTTCCGAAAATCTAGGAATTGAATCAGGCATGTTCGTCTCCAAAAATCAGCCGTTAAACAGCTGATCGGGCGACGATTTTACCACAAGACGAACCCAGGTGTTTGACTAAAAACCATTAAAATAATAATTGTATAATACGGAATGATACATTTTGTATTGGATCAAAACAAAAAATACTCATAGTTAAAAACTTCATGAACAAATTAGAACATTATAATTTATCATAATTAAAAAAAATCACATTCAAAATAAATGAAAAAGACTGATATTATTAGAGTTCATGAAAGTTATTAATTATTTTGAAAAACATAAACTGGTTCATTACACACTTGTACATGCCATTAGATATTTTAAATTCAGATCTAAAATTTATAAAGCATTCTATTCAATCAGGAGAAATGTTTTATCGATAATATACTGCAACAATACTCAGTAAATTATATTTCTGAGTTTATATATGTTTATGATAAACTATGATTGTTTGTTAAACGTGAGTATCCTGTGTATATCCTTGCGAGACTGACTTAATGCTGACTTAAACCTGTTAATATTGGTTGGTTTTCAAAAATTTTGTTTCGTGATACATGTACTTTTGTTGGTTATTGTTTAAATAGGCCTACTCGTTGTTTCAGGAATTTTTAGATTTTGTTTTGAGCACCTTTGAATTTCATCTGGTTAACCCTTTATACTGCCCATAACAGACAGGTGGAGTGTCAAATTATTTACACTCAATCTGTTCGTTGCAGGGCTAAAATAAATAGTTCTGTTTCTTATCACATAGTCAGCCACTTATATGACTGAACTATTTAAGAACAGAAGAGGTAGAGGTGTAAAAGACACTAATCAGAGTTATCTCCTCTGAAAGTAATGAATTTCACTATGCAGCCAGACTCTGTGGTGAATGAAGTGAAGGTGTTATTTGCAGGGTGGAAAGTGAGTGCTTTTCGGAGGGCCTGGCATGCTGATAAGCATACTCTTTCAACTCAGTGAGGAAGGCAAAGTAAACCACCTTACTTCTCGTTTTTACTTAGTAAAACCTCTAGAGGTTCAAACCAACCTTTCGGCTGTTGACCTAAACAACAAACAACAAGTTAACCCTATAAAGGGTTAAGGGATAGAACTATTAATACCAATCTGATGTTCATTGGTATACTAAGTAGTACGGGATAATCGGATGGAGAATTTTGATATTATTATTGTTTAAAATCTCTGGATATACAGGTCATTTGTTCTAGCTAGAAGCTTTCCCTCCAACGCTGTGTGCCGCTGAGCTGTTCTGTTTAGTGGTGGGGGAAGCACCTCGTAGTAGTAACATAGTATACGATTAGAAAGAGAGGGAATGATCATTAAGTGAGAAGGAGACAACACTTGCCCCTTTGAAACTATCCCTACTCTACCTACTCGCCCTCCCCTTACAAGCTTCTTCCTAAAACAAACGTACTATACTAAATTATTATTTATGCATTAATTCTAAGTAATTTAATACAATAAATTAAAATCTAATATGCAAAACTATAAATTACATTAGGAAGTGTTTTAACAAGGTGAATATTTTTTAAGTGTAATTCTTTTCTTAATTGTTTTTTTTTATTAAAGACCTATTATTAAATAATATTTTATTAAAGTCTAAAGAGTATATGAAATATTAGCAACTAGAGAAGCTTGTGAGAACATAAGTCTTCCCCATGAAAGAATCCGTTGTGTTTGAAGAAACTACAGAAACGAAACATTTCAATGAAACATCAAATAAAAGGTCCTTTTCTATGTTGATTCATTTTTTAAATTAAAAATTAGTAGAAAATTTATCCGTACCAATTACCTCGTTTTAAGCTGTTTTCCAGGTAATGAGCTATTATTAAAACGTATGTTACTTGGTCTAAGCTGAATATAAAAAATTGGCGTTCACGTGTGTTAAAGATCCTTAGTTTTCTATAAAATTTAAATATTTTTTAAATACATAGATATATATGATTTTTGAAAAGGTGAATGAATTAAGGACATGCCTGAAACTTTTCTAAAAGTTGTATAGTTTTCTCTAAAAGTTAAAAATTCTGTCCTTTATATTTTAAAATTGTAAATACCAAAAGAGCGATTTCATAATATATTAGAGAAAACAAATTATATTTTATAATATTTTTACAAAAAATCTATTTCTAAAATGTTGTCAAATCTTAAAAAAATATTAAATTAGGCTCTCCACAGTTAACTGGAATACAGATATAGTAACCGATGACAGCTGTAATTGTGTCGAGGTAATTTAACCACATAATTTTGAATATAGTCGCCACAATATAACGAAATTAAGAAATAAATTTAAATGTTAATACAAAAAACTTTTTAAACGCCATAAAAATTAAGGTACATCGTAATTTCGTAATTTAAATTGTTAATAATGTTATTGTTTTTACAAAAATTGTAAATAAATGTTGGATTTGTCAGATGCTAAACGAAAAATAATAGTACACTTCTCTTACGTTATTGGTCGTCTACGTAATGTCAAATCAAAAGTTAAGATTATCTACTTATATACGTAGAAGACAAATATTCTCACGAATTCCAACCTGGATCATCGCCTTCTTCTCCTCCTCCTCCTCCTCCTCCTCCTTCTTCTTAACGTGTCCTCTCCGAACGGAGGTTGGCGATCATGATGGCTATTTTGACTTTGGACACCGCAGCTCTGAATAGCTCCGCTGTGGTACAAAGGAACCAGTCGCGAAGATTCTTCAACAAAGAAATTCTTCTTCTTCCCACATCTCTCTTCCCCTGAATCTTCCCTTGTATTGTCAAGCGAAGCATTTCATATATTGGTCCACGCATAATATGGCCCAGATATTCCATGTTCCCCTTTTGAATGGTGTAAACAAGCTTGTTTTCTGTTCCCATTCTCCACAAGATTGTCTCGTTGGGTACTTTATTCGTCCAGGGTATTTTTAGCATACGCCTGTACAACAAAAGCTCAAACGCATCTTTTTTTTGTCATCAGTCTCTCGACTGGTTTGATGCAGTTCTCCAATCTGTCTATCTTGCTCAAGTCGTTTCATATTTACATACCTGTAACACCCTACATCTTTTGTAATTTGCTTTACATATTCTAATCTTTGCCTCCCCCTACAATTTACTCCCTCAATATTACCTTCCATTATTGATAGCCTAATACCTGGATGTCTTAAGATATGCCCCACTAGCCTATCCCTTCTTCTGGTAAGATGCTTCCATATACTTCTTTTTTCGCCTAAAACCTCTAAATTACTTATTTTGTTCACCCACCTAATCTTTAACATTTTACTATAACACCACATTTCAAAAGCTTCTATCCTCTTTTTTTTTACAGCCCCTATCACCCACGTTTCACTCCCATATAATACTACACTCAAACTAAATACTACACTTAAACGTAATGTTTTAAGAAATTTTTCCTAATCTGTAAATCAATGTTTATAGCCAGTAAGCTGTTTTTTACTTCAAAGGCTTTTAAACTCATCTATTCTCCTGATATTAATTTTCTTTAACGTCCGAGCTTCCGCGTCATATAACACCGTTGAAAAGATGTAACATCGAACCATCCTCAATCTAAGGTCAAGGCTCAAGGATTTATCTATAAAGGTTTTTATTTGCTGAACCTGGATCAGAATACAGTAATTCCTGAACTTCTTCGGGAATCTATAAAACGTAGAATTTTTGTTGGCATTTGGGTATGATTTTCTTGAACTACAGCTTACAATAAGCCAGAAGTTATTAACAGCCTACCTATAAAACACTTTTTCAGAAAATTAATGAAAATAATTAACATAACCAGATCTCACAATAAATTTACTTTTGGTTAGCAAATCTACGAAACTGTCAACGAAATTCTAAATTATATTTGTTAAACTGTTCATTTTTGACCCAATCCACGCTCAAGAAAATTTAAAAAAATTATTATCTTTTGACTACAAATTAATTTGGAGAAACCATTTTTATTTACTTCACTTTTATAGCTATTTTAAAGAACATTTTCAAAATCTATCGTTCAATTTCCAGATTTATTAAGACGACTTCAAGATCATGAAGTACGGATAACCCTTTTCTGTCTTGAGTACTTTCTCACTTCAATAAAGCAAAACTTTTCTTTCCGTTTACCTGAACAAAAAATCTTTTATAAATCTACCTTTAATTAAATTTGTAATAAATAACAACTGTACAGATTATGTGGACGGTTTATTTTTTACAAGTTATCTCCACAGGAAGTTACTTATTCAGGCCAAATTAGCTTCACAGGTCTATTTTTATTGTTCGGTAAAGAGCAGATTGTAGATAAATTTTGTTAATAAACAAAAACTGTATGATTTTCTAATTACCATTTTTGACAACTACAATAAGAAAATATAATACTTAATTAGTCAATCGCTTTAATATTATCTGTAACGGAAAGTCTAAAAACTATTTCAAAATAAATTAGTTTCGAATTTCAGTCTTAAGAGACTAAAAATTACACTAACATTTCTAGTAAAAAGTAAAAGAACAAAAATATTTTATCATAAATTGAACCAAAATAATTTAAACAGCTACATTTAAATGTACAGACACGAAAGGTTACTAGTTGCATTATTTAGGCATTTAAAGTGTTAACAGAATGTCTACAAGGTATGAAACTCCCTTCGTTGTTAAAAATTGTTGTTTTTAAAAGCATTCCAAAGGGCGCGCCACAGCCTCTGGAATTCAGTCCCAACTACTTATAGTACTATTTCATGCCACTTTCACCATTGGTTTATTCAGTCGGTATGCCAATATCCCAATTTATCCTAACTAAAAGTTAACTTTCATCAATTCTAAATATTACTCGATAACTAAAAAATATTTTTTTAAGAAAGTTTAAATAAATTTCACAGTAAATCTGACTAAGTTTCTCGCTAATCTCCGAATAATTTTTTTAAGTTGTTTACAGCTTGAATTTTTGCCGTTATTTAAATCTTATTCATATTGTATTTAAATTTTATTAAAATATAAAACAACGCCGATAAAATACAATTTTACAAAACTTTATCGGTGATTAACAACCAAACTTTCTGGTGTATTTTTGATTCACAAGAAGAATATTATTGAATATGTATACACAATTGTACAAAAATACTAGAGTCCGGCCTCTCTAAGTTTGCTCCTAATGTAAACAAATAATGACGTCACTGAGCATGCGCATTATATAAAAATGTGTACACGCTGATTAAAAAGTAACAACTAAATACTTTCAAAAGTATTTAAATACAAAATACTTTTAAAAGTATTTTTGTAAATGAAATTGTTAGGCCTACATCATATCACGACTGATGTTTTTAGTACTTTAAGTACTTATAATTTAAAAAGTGGTTAACTTAATAGGAATACGACATCCATAAAGTCACGGACTCTAGCGTGCACCCTGTAGTAGCTGGTTTTGGTTTGTTGACAGTAGGAGCAAACTTAGAGCGGCTGAACTATAATGAGTTAAACATTAAACAAAGAAATAATAATTAAAGAATTGATATATTTTACAAAAGAAGAAATCGAATTTAAACGAATTATAAAATAAAATACTAAAGAATTCAAGTAACCAAAAATTATAAGCCAATGAAGAATTCATCATTATCCATCATTCTTTAAAAGTCATAAATTTTCAAGATCAATAAATTTAAATTGAATTTAACTTCATAAATCAAATTAAAACGGTTCATAAAAATCAAATCAGTAAAGTGTTCATACAAATGTATTTTGTAGAATACTTTGGTCCCTATTACGGAAATATTAAGTTTTACATAAATCTAATTTCGTTTTGCAATTTTGTACTCAAATATTTAATTATTTATTTACATTTACCGTGTTCCATAAAATTTAAAACGTCTTTTGATTATTGTTTCTTCAAGGGTTTCTATGTGTTGGTTAAGTTCTTTATTTGAGCGTTTCTTGAAGCTTGGTTTCCTACCTAGATCTTTTACTTAGGATTTTCCTGAGAATGCTTCTTTTTATTTTTGGCCACTTGTTTCTATTCCATATAAATTTACTAGTTTCAAAACTGTTTGATAGCATTTTAATTTTCTCGTAATTGTAATGTTATTTTTAGTTGCAGAAATTTTTTGGTTAGATTAAATTGGGTTTACAGTTTTATTAACCTTCCTTCCTTCCTTCTTAGTGATATTGTTTACAAAATAAGTATAGAATTCTAAATAGTATAGGTAGACAGAAAAAAAAACACCGATCAGAAAAATAACACAAGAATGTAAATTTTTTGTGCATAACAGTCAGGTGACATGTTAAATTATTTGCACTCGATATGCTAGTTTTAGGGCCACAAAAAATAGTTTTATTTCTTATCACATGGTCACCCAATCATATGAATAAAGTATTTAAGAACAGAAGAGGTCAAAAGTGTAAAAGACACTAGTCAGAGTTATCTCCTCTGAGAGTAACGAATTTCATTATACAACCAGACCTTGTTGTGAATGAAGTGAAGGTGTCATTTGCAGTGTGGAAAGTAGAATACTTTTCAGAAAATCTGGCAAAAAATCTAAGATTACTTTTTCACTTTGTAATGAAAGACAGGTAGAGTGTCAAATTATTTACACTCAATCTGTTTGTTGCAGGGCTAAAATAAATAGTTCTGTTTCTTATCACATGGTCAGCCAATTAAATGACTGAATCATTTAAGAACAGAAGAGGTAGAGGTGTAAAAGACACTAGTCAGAGTTATCTTCTCTGAAAGTAATGAATTTCACTATACAGCCAGACCCTGTGGTGAATGAAGTGAAGGTGTCATTTGCAGAGTGGAAAATATGTGCTTTTCAGAGGGCCCGGCATGCTGTTAAGCGTACTTTTCCACTCAGTAAGGAAGGCAATGGTAAACCACCTTACGCCTCGTTTTACTTAGTATAGCCTTAAGAGTTGTTCAAACCAGCCTTTCGGCTGATGACCTGAACAACAACAGTTTGATTATCCTTTCTTCCTTGTTAGTAATATTGTTTACAATATTAGTATAAAATTATAAATAGTAGACTACAGGCCGACAGAAAGTAAACACCCATCAGAAAAATAATATAAGAATGTAAATTTGCAAGAAAATTCATGCAGTTTAACACACCAATCACGTAGATATTTTTGCAGTATTTGATTTGATTAAATTTAAGAGAATCAAGCGGTATAATAAAATAAAATGAAGTAGAGTATGTAGAATAGTAGAATACAGGTTATGTTGCAACTAGAGTGTACTAATGTCATTCATAACTGGTTATAGTGATTATAACAGGCAGTAACTTTTAATATAGGCTCACATAGTATGGTTTAGTAGTACTAGATCCATTTCGACATTTAACTGGTCTAGTTCGTCGTACGGCAATAAGCCTAAATGTATACTAAACACACACACATATACATGTACATGTAAATACAGGGTGTTCCTCCACGAGTTACTAAAATTAAATCACTAGTTCACAACATTAAACTAATTAAATATGTTCATAATAATATTCCTTATCCTGATTCATTTTTCCGTACGCTAATTTGTTTTACCAATTAAAAATTTCTTATAGAACGAATAATAAATTAAAAATAATAATAATAGTGTTTTAAACAGGGATGTCTTCGGAAAGAAAGTAGATAAGTGGGAGGTTTTCTCAGAATTGCGACCAAAACCGTTTAGAGCTAGGTGGTGTGAGGAAAGGAAGCGGAAATTCTCGCAGGGGATGAAGGAGTATTGGGTTAACAGGAAAAAGGACAAGCCGGGATGAAGAATGAACCATTGAATACTTAGCGCCTTCCTTTCAAGGGAGTTTAACCGTCTAATAATAATAATAACACAGTAATAAAATTGAAATGGCACAGGCTTGGATGCTGAACAAAATTGAGATAAAATGATTTGAGATCATTGAGATTTGGTTTTACAAGATAAACGGGTAGAATGAAGTACACAAACTTTTTTAAGCGAAAAATCAGGGTGGTTATCATCGTGTGTTATTCCTTACAAGGGTGTAAAGGACCGAGGTGTAAAACGCATTTAAATCTTACAATACAGGCAAGAAAACATTTACAGGCAAAAAGAATAAAAAAGGAATGTAAAGGAGCCAAAAACATAAAACGTACAAATATAAACTTAAAGCTAATATTATAGTTAAAGTAAATTTAACATTCCACTCCAACCAAACCTTTCAAACACTGTTATATATACTGATGGATCGAAGGAATCTAAAAGTTACATCTAAAATAGGCATTCGTCGCCTAGCATACCCTGTAATTTAAGAGGTATGACGAATCACCGACGCAGAGCTGCGTAGCAGATCAATCCACCAAAACATGTTTGATTGTCAAAGGACAATTGCACTTGCCACATATTGAAGCGTCGCCAGAAGTCATGAAAGACACTCATGGGTTAATCTGGTGAGCCGAATCCTAAGTCGCCCGATTCTAAGTACTCAAAAGATTTAGTGAGAATAAGAGTATACAAATTGTGAGTACTGATCAAAGTAGAAAACTGGAGTACTTCGATCATGTGCTGAGGAAGCGGAAACTGCAAAACCCAATGCTAGAAAAGACGAAACGTAAGGTTGGTCCAGGTCGATGTAGAACTTCATGGTTGAAGAATTTTCGAGACTGATTTTATTTAGAGTCCATTTTAACTTTTTCGACGGGCAGTCGATAAGACTGAAGTGGCCTTCTTGGTTTCTAACGTTTTAAGGAGAACATCTGAATAATAGACATCTGAATAAGATATAAATAGTTGTGCCTTAGATATTCTGGATCAATGATTTATGACTTTTGCTCAAAAATGTACAATAGTATTTTAGCCCTTTTATGCGCTTTTTTCTTGCCTGGTAAAATAAGACACAGCTGTATATATTTTCCTCATAATAAAGCATTATTATTTCAATTTTCAAACATTAATCGGCCCATCTTAGTTCTGTATTTTCCCTGATTCTTATCAACTCTTATCGTGTGCTAATTTGTTCACCCAGCCGATTTTAAACACCTGTTTTTTTACCAACGGTACGGGTTAAGTATAATTTTTCTGCAGTTATTTAAGATACAGCTTTACATCAAAAACCCAGTAATTCAGAAACTATTTTCTGTAAGGTAGATAAATTATTTGTCGTTTTATACAATTAAAATTTTTTCCGTGATATTTTAACTACTTTGCTACGTTCTCAGAGGACAGGGTTTGAAAAAGGAGTGGCTAGAACTATAAAACGGATTTTGATAAAACTAATAACTACAAAAATATTAACAATAAGAAAATTTAATTGGCTGCCATTTTGAATTTTTTTAAGGTAATATTTTAATAATTATTTTAATTTCTGAATGAAGGTGTTGATCAATCCTAACCGAATTTTAATGCAATATCTTAACTTTTCTCAATATATAAGATATGGACTTCGGTATACAGCTTTGGAAAGCGAATAACTTCGCTTTGGTTTTCGAGTGACAGCTTTGGAGTAACTCTTACGTGAAAATCATACAAAGATTACAATCCAAACTGTTAAGATCTATTTTTCAAGTTCCTTGGTATGTAAACAAGAAAATAATCCATGAAATCTCAACATACCGTAGGTACAGAATGAAATAAAAAAAATTCGGAAAACTATCAAAAAATATTGAAAAGTTATTCCAACACCCTGGCCATTCCATATTCTGCTGAACTACAGTTACATAAGACGATTGAAGCGAAAAATAAACACACGAAGAACTTATTTTAATTAATTTTTTTTCTCTTTAACAGAACAATTTTAATGAATAGTGAAAATAACAGAAGAGGACAATCTTGAACTTTTAATTATATTTACATATAAATACGGTAAGATACAAGTTTACTTTTTTAAGGCGATTCCATATTGAATTGTCTTTCATGTATTATTTTTTTATATTTTCTTATCAGCAAATTGTTCCTTGTGTTGAACAGATTCTAGATTTTGGTGTTAAATTTTTTTATTTTTTTATTCCTAATTTGTGTACGTTGCAATCTGTTCAATTTAGAACAATAAGCAACCCCATGACCCAATGAGATGAGGATGATGTGTATGACCTGTAAATGAGGTGTAGTCTTGTACAGATCCAGGCCGACCATTCCTGAGAGAGTATGGTTAATTAAACCCCAACCATCAAAGTACACCGGTAACCACTGTCTAGTATTCAAATCCGTATAAAAGTAACTACCTTTACTAGGATTTGAACCAGGAACCTTCGTCTCCGATTGGTGTTAAATGAAAAGAAAAAAGAACATACCCATAATGTTTAATTGGTGTTAAATGAAAAGAAAAAAGAACATACCCATAATGTTTAATTGGTGTTAAATGACGAGATACAAAACGACAATCATCGTCATGGAACACCCAGTAGTAGTCAACATGTCTCAGTAGTAGTATTTAATACCTAGTAGAAATAATTTCAGTTTACCTCGACGTCTGTAACTGGTTACTAAGTAATAATAAACAAGTAATTGCACCTGTTCCTAAAATAGTTCCAATTACTAGTGCCAATATGCTTTCCCAAATTGGTTGGATTTCACACTTAACTTTACAAAAACTAGGTCCATTATCCCTCATTAGATTTTCTACAGTACTCATACAGGTTATAATAAACATACTTTTAAAAGTACTATCCTAATTAGGTACTCAGATTTTATCGGGAAGAATAACCTTAAAGAAAACAAGACTAGTGGCTCAGTCGGCAAGGTGCTTGATTACGTAACTGAAGGTTCGTACTTCGATCGTCTGCTTCGTTCTCAAAACTTTTCACACCGTTCCATTAATTTTAACAACTATTTTTATATTTCTATGAACCACTTTTTCTTCGAGTTACCATCAAAGCAATTTTCACTTAGCAGTTAGTCTAAAAACCGACAAATACTTAGGTTTACGACACCGTTAGGTGTTTTTAGTCGCGACGATTTTTTCGACCTGAAAGACGAAAACCCATTAATTTACCTAGGATGTGTAATCTAACTTAAATTATATTTCTGAGCCCTTGGCTAGGTTGATAAAATTATCATTAAGGTAATTTTCTGCCCATAACAGACAGGTGTAGAGTTAAATTATTTGCACTCGAACTGCTGTTCCAGAGCTACAAAAAAAATAGTTCTGTTTCTTATCACATGGTCAGCCAATTATATTACTGAAGCATTTAAGAACAGAAGACGTAAAAGTGTAAAATAAACTATTTAGAGTTATCTCCTATGAGAGTAATGAATTTAGTTCTACGCCCAGAACCTGTGGTGAATGAAGTGAAGGTGTCATTTGCAAGGTAAAAAGTAGATGTTTTTCAGAGAGCCTGGCATGCTAATATGCATACTTTACCACTCAATGAGGAAGGCAATGGTAAACCGTCAATTCCTCGTTTTACTTAGTAAAGTCTCTAGAGATTTAAACCAACCTTTTGGCTGATCACATAAACAATAACATGGTAAGTTTAATACGTAGCATAATATTTTCTACGTGGTCTTAGAATATGATTAACTGAAAAGCCGATCAAGACTACACTCTTGTGAAAGATGGAAGATACGATAGGTGTTTTTTTTTTTTTTTTTTTTAATAAAGTAGGTCCCGTATTTTTCACAAGATAACCCTGATTCATTGAACAATGTAAAATGAATTACTGTTTATATTCCCACGGAATAATTTTAAGTTTGTTACGGTGTAGGCCTAAGTGCGAAATGATGGACATAACAGTTTATAACGGAATTATCACTACTTGTGTCCTACTGTACTTAATTAAAACTGGACCTAAAAAATGTAAACAGCGTATGCAGTTTAATAGCAATTGCGACTCAAACAAAGTGTATAAAATGAACTGGTTTATCAAATTATTCCCGGTTTTCTAGGTTTCACTTTACACTTTATTTTTTCTAGGCATCACTTTAAAAGAATATTATTACTGATTTTCATAATTTTATCTCTTTATGACGGTACCAAAATTCTATTCGTTGCATTAAAATAAATATATAAGCCTACACGGTGATTCACCAAAAAACGAAAATATTTCGGGAGATGAATCTACATCGAAAAATAAGAAAATATTTCGTACTAACATAAATGCAGAAATATTTTATTTTTTTAAGTTGTTTTATTTAAAGACATTCTTGGCCATTAGTAGTACTACTTTTTTATTTAGTAGTTAACTTTATTAACATAAATCTCTCAGAATCAAATTTTTCTATAATTTTTATTTAAAACCATTATAGTATTGTATTTATTGCTAATTTTTAACGAAGTTATTGGACGATAAACATTAAAAACAGAGGGGTTTTACCCCTATTTAGTTCCATTTTAGCCAATATTTCTCAAAAACTACTGAAGATATGTTTCTGGAACATATTTTATTCACTTTTACAGGTCAAAAACAATAAAAAACTTCGTTTTGACTCTTAATTAACGCCATAAAAATTTCATTACGAACTTATTTCATGAGATGAACTGGAATCAAGGCGATATCTTTCGCTAGCCGTGACACTCTATCGAAGCATTTGCAGAACTATATTTATATGAACTGTTTTCTTATTTTTTAATGTAGATTCATCTTTCGAAACATTTCCGTTCTTTGTAAATCACTCTATATTACTTTTTTTAAAAGTTTGGGAGTTTAAATGTCACAATTTGAAAGCTTTACTTTTTGTAGTTACCGCTGATGAGCACACGTACCCTACTGACTTTTAGAAATTTAACTACTGTCTGTCTATAACTTGATGGCCTCCCGCAGACAGGAGCAGAAATGGCCCGCTACTAGCCTTCTCAATAACATTTCGTTATGTACTGCGACAACTAGTACACTGGACTTGGTACATAAAGAAAAGTGTTATTGAGAAGGCTAGTAGCGAGCTGATTCTGCTCCTCTCTGCGGCAGGCCAACAAGTTATAGACAGACAGTATTCGAGAAGGTATAGATATAGTAGCTACATATTGCTTTAGTGTAGTAACCCCCTTTTTAACCGTTCTACGCAACTGGTCAGAACAAAACTTTTCTGGTGTTTCAGGTCAACCATTAAGGGAAAACTATAACAAACGTTAACTCTCTAGGTGATCAGGAAGTTAGTTAGAGAAAAAGTTATTTAAGAGTGAGTGACAGATCATGCGAGTCAGTAAGAACTTTTTTCATTTTATTATTACATGAAAGAATCATACAATAGATCATATTTTATACATTAATAAAAAATTATTCATTTATTTCATTGCGAGAACATTATATTCGTCACACAACAAGCAGAACAAAAATGCCGGAGGGAATTAATTGCCTACTTAATCTTTAGGCCTACATTTTTTGTCTTACAAATGCATTAAAAGATAGCGCGTTGAAGAAAAGATAAAATAAATGATAATTTGCAATGAACTGCCCTTAAGGTTTATCAAAATAGATTAATTGATCGTTTTATATGATGTAGCAAAAGAAAAAAAATCATAACATTCCGCTCGCATTTAACTTCTAGAACAATTTATAGAATATAAATATTACACGCTTCTTAATACAAATAAATAATTAAATAAACTGCAATTAAATTTAGCAGCAACGATTTTTCATTAAAACTATTCTCACATCATATTGTAAATACATAAAGTCCTATTTTTATAATCTGGAACCTTTTTATCTCCAAAGAACCACACAATTTGACCACTCCTTTGTTCTGGATTTCCCTTTCTGGTGTGTATTTAAAAATAACTATCCCAAGCGATTAGGTAAATTTTATGAGACAAATCTTACCCTAATAAAAACAGGAAAAAGAATCGTACTTTTCTTTCCCAACCGGTATTAATTTTAATTTTCCCGACCGGTATAACACAGTAAAATTTATTGAAATTCAAACCAGATCTAGGTGTTAATGAACACAGTATGTATGTAGTTCAGACACATTAAAAAATCACTCAAAGCTTCCCCAGGAATCGCGACGGAACAGCTTTAAAGTGCGGTAACTGAACACATCCAAAAAGCTGAAAAAAATGATGTATTTTAGTTACCAGTATTCTCATCATGACAAAAATAAACTGATGAATTATAAAGTATAATATTTAGTTTCATCACGTTTATTGCAGTGTATAGCAAACTACTCACGTTTTTCGTAGCTACAAATTTCCTAAAAAATAGAAGACAAAAAAATCATGTAAAAGTTTGTAAAGTTCTCCGTAACTTTTTATTGGTTAATATTTATAACGTATTCACTAGTCGTACAACACACACACACACACACACATACACACGAAACTTCCAAATAACAGTTGACCACGTCAAGTGGTTACTCAGCAATCAATGCAAAACTGTTGTTTTTTGAAATGATTTTAGAAATAAAAAGAGGCGGAGACAGGATACTAAGGTAACTAGATGAAAAATTTGTAGGTAACAGAAAACATATTACGGCAATACTGTACACCCGGACAATTGTAACAAGTTAAAACTGGATCCTTTACCGAAACCCAAATCAGTATTTAAGGGTGGGAGAAGTGTTACGTCCGACTGGTTTGCTGATTTACATGATAGGTGTTGATAGTTTGTGATGAAAATGCCAGATCTCACTGGGAATCGAATCCGGGATTCCATAGTAGTCACTAATAACCAGATCAGTAAGTGCGACTTTAAATAAATGAATCGGAAAAGAATAGTTAATTTTCTTTTTAGTTTATTTTCTTATTTAAAGTCGCATCAACTGATTTGGTAAAATTAGCTACTACTATGGGTTATGGTTGCCATAACAGGCAGGCGGAGTGTTAAATAATTTGCACTCGATCTACTAGTTCCAGGGCTACAAAAAATAGTTCTGTTTCTTATCACATGGTCAGCCAATTATATGACTGAACTATTTAAGAATAGAAGAGGTAGAGGTGTAAATGACACTAGTCAGAGTTATCTCCTCTGAAAGTAATGAATTTCATTATACAGCCAGACCCTGTGGTGAATGTGTCATTTGCAGGGTGCAAAGTAGATGCTTTTCGGAGGGCCTGGCTTGCTGATAAGCATAGGCTACTTGGTACTCAGTGAGGAAGGCAATTGTAAACCAACTCATTCCTCGTTTTACTTAATAAAAAAACCTCTAGAGGTTCAAACCAGCCTTTCGGCTGTTGACCTAAACAACAACAACAACATGGGTTATGGTACAGAATCAGTGGGTGATTCCCGGACCCTAGCCGGGAATCAAACCCGGGATCTACCGTATTGATGTGGGAAGCACGGAAAAAAGTATTGTGACATTAATAATAGTATTTCGTGATATTCTAGAAATAGATAAGGGAGTAAATGGTTTATTGTAAGTTAAGGGGAGATTGCACGATGGTTTTTTTTATGTTTTTCAATAGTTTAGGCTTATATCTACCAGTAAAACATTAAATTACAACAGAAAAATATTTTTTTTATGAAAAATTAAGTTTTTATTAAGTTTACACAGAAAAATTATCATGTTACGAAGAACGAATATTTTTTCATAATTTTATACTGCTCGTTTTAGTGTAAAGAGAATTTTAGTTTTTAAAATATCTGCATCACGGGTTTTCATATTTTTAGCTGTTGGTTTAGCTTTCTAAACAACTGTTGATGGGAAATTTACTTTGTTTACATATTGTTTTTGATTTGTGCCTTCTTGTTTCTTACCTTTTCCCGTAAATTTAGATTTTTAACACTAGGTACGATTTTCTCAGAAACCAATAAACCTACTAGGCTGACATTTTTACCAGTTAATTATCTTGTATAGTCACATATACCGACATTTTTATTACTTCCTCATGTGCACCAAAAATTAGTAATACGCAAAACACGTGGAAAACAATTTGTAAAAATTTTATGTTATTCGTAATTAAAAAAAAAAAAAATTATGGTCTAAAGATTAAATTGAAAAATGTCAGTAGCTCGAGAAGAAACCCGACACCTATAGTGTGTAAGGTTTCATTTCCCTATCTTTACCAATCCTATGAAAAATGTACCTAAAAATAACAAATTTAACATTGGCGGGATAGTTCAGTCTCCTCTTAAGTTGTTAAGTGACAGTATCTTATTTATAGTCCAGTTTAGTTTAAACTTGGAGTTTTATAATTAATATATCGAAAGTAGGTAATCTAAACGTAATCAGTTAGTAGTCTAAGCTTACTAATTAATTGTAATTATTGAAAGCGTCAATAATTTATTTCCTAAAAAAAGTATTTTTATTTTTTATTTTACTTAGTACCCGAACGAACCTAGTCTTAGGTGTTACACAATATTATTATACTCTGAGTATCAATTTACACAACAATGACGAGACTATACACAAAGTTAGTACTAAGGTACAAGTATTGTATTAAGTTAGTGAGCCATCAGGTAATTACTCGACGTGATCACCTAGTAAAAATACCAAAATTCACATCAACTTATTCATGCACTTTATTAAGCACCTTACATTTCACATAAAATCACACGAAATTCAAAATGGTAGTATATTCAAAAGTATTACAAACTTCAAAGAAAACAAATAAATACGAGGGGGTACCCAAAAGAAACCGGAATTATTTTTTAAAACTATTTATTTTTAATTTTTTTACAAAAGAACCTTATCCCCTTCAAAATACTCTCCATTACAACTAATACATTTGTCCCACCGGTGCTTCCACTGTTCAAAACATTTTTTGTACTCCTCTTCAGTGATGGCTGCCAGCTCATCCGTCGTTTTTTTCTTGACATCATCAACGTTGTTAAATCGGAGACCTTTCATGCCCCTTTTCATGCGTGGGAACAAGAAAAAATCACACGGAGCCAGATCGGGTGAGTACGGTGCCTATGGTAGCAAAACCATGCCGTTTTTCGCCAAAAACTGGGTAACCGAGATTGCCGTGTGTGCAGGCGCGTTGTCGTGGTGAAAAAACCAGTCCCCTGTCTGCCACAAATTAGGTCTTTTACGACGAATGCTGTTTCGTAGTCTTCTTAACACTTCAAGATAAAAAGCTTGATTTACCGTCTGGCCTGTTGGAACGAACTCTGAATGGACAATTCCCCTCACATCAAAAAAACAAATCAGCATTGTTTTGATGTTCGATCTGACTTGACGACTTTTTTTTGGTCGGGGTGATAATGAAGTCTTCCATTGACTGGATTGTTGTTTGGTTTCTGGGTCGTACCCATAGCACCAAGACTCGCCACCCGTAATGATCTTTGACATGAAATCTGGATCAGTATCAAGCTGTTGTTTCAAATCACTACACGTTTCAATTCGACGTTCCTTTTGAGTGTCTGTCAGAACCCGAGGCACAAACTTGGCAGCGACTCTTTTCATTGTCAAGTCTTCTGTTAAAATGCGTTGGACTGAGCTCCAAGATAACCCACTAACCTGTGATATTTGGTCAATGGTCTGTCGTCGGTCTGTTCGTACAATTTCTTTCACTTTCACAACATTTTCGTCTGTTCGGGAAGTCGACGGTCGTCCAGAACGAGGTTTGTTCTCAATCGACATGTCGCCATTTTTAAAGCGCAAAAACCACTCGTACACTTGGGTTTTTCCAATAGCGTCGTCTTTGTAAGCTGTGTTCAACATTACAACTGTTTCCGCGGCGTTTTTACCGAGCAAGAAGCAAAATTTCACAGCCGCACGTTGTTAATTAAAACTTGCCATCATGAAAAACGACACGAGCACAAAACAGCACTAGCGAGAACAATCACTGCACGAGAACAGAACAAGCGAGATCAACGAACAAAATGGCATTGAACTGGCAATGAGTAGCGCTACAAGCTCCGCCCACAGCAGAGCTATTCCGGATACTTTTGGGTACCCCCTCGTATGTTAAACAAACACTACTCCTCCGTTACTTAATATATTAACCTATTGAAATCCAGAAAAGTGTGTAAAATAATACTACAATAAATTATAATAAATACAATGTTTTGTAATAATTTTTATTATTAGATATTTGAAATTGGATATATTTAAATAATTTTCTCAGTATTTAATTAATTAATTCAATGTAACCAATTGTATTAATTAAGAAAGATTAAATTAATACAAAGAATATTAATTGTATTTTTAGTACATAAATTATGTATGATGAGAACCCTAAAACTATTGAATTCATACGTTTATAGAACCCTATTACATAGATACAATGCCAATTCATCCATATAATTAATGTGTGTAAATTATATAAAAAAGTTTTAATTAGAAATTAACTTTTGAATAAACACGACTCAAGTAATCCAGAGTATTTTGTACAAAAATAATAATTGTTAGATGAATTACAAATAAAATAAAACACTATAAAGCAAACGGCTCGTTAAAAAAGATTCCTAACCCACCGGGTTGGTCTACAGGTAAAGTCGTCGCCAAAATCAGCTGTTTAACAGCTTATTTTCGGAGACGAAGGTTCCTGGTTCAAAACCTAGTAAAGGTAGTTACTTTTATACAGATTTGAGTGCTAGACAGTGGTTACCGTTGTACTTTGATGTTAGGGATTCAATTAACCATACTCTCTCATGAATGGTCGACCTGAGTCTATACACGACTACACCTCATTTACACTTCATACATATCATCCTCATCTCATTGGGTCATTGGGTTGCTTATTGTTCTGGATTGAACAGATTGCAATCCATTTTCTTTTAATCCCTGTTACACACATCAGGGATTAAAAGAAAAAAATATTCCAACCACGACATAAGAAAATAAATTAAATAAACTGAACGGGTGAAAACGAAAAAGTGAGACACTTGGCTCATTTTCTTAAATTGTTTCCAATGTAGCCACAGAGGGGTCGCAAATATCGAAAGGATTGTTCTAACCACTTTAATTTTTTTTAATCCCTCATGTGTGTACGTTGCAATCTGTTCAATTTAGAACAATAAGCAACTCCATGACCCAATGAGATGAGGATGATGTGTATGAAGTGTAAATGAGATGTACTCTTGTACAGACTCAGGCCGACCATTCCTGAGAGAGTATGGTTAATTGAACCCCAACCATCAAAGTACACCGGTAACCACTGTGTAACATTCAAATCCGTATAAAAGTAACTGCCCTTACTAGGATTTGAACCAGAACCTTCGTTTCCGAAAATCAGCTGTTAAACAGCTGATTTTGGCGACGACTTTACCTCTAGACCAACCCGGTGGGTTACTTTAAAAATTAAACAATTTCTTTTAAATAATGAAATTATAATAATATTGATTATAGTAAATTTAATTGTTCGTTCAAAATTATAGTACAATATATTTAATAAACTTAATATCTGACGTGTAATTATAATTGAATCACATAAGAACTTCGTACTTTGTTTTCTATTTTTCTTTTACAGTACTTTTTTATAGTAACCACACAGGTGTTTAATAAAACGTTAAGTCATGTCAAGAGGTCAAAATATTACATTATGCATACAGGAAATACTTCATAACTACCTAAAGGCTATTCGATTGCCTATACTATAATACTACAGGCTAGAAACACTCATTGTGTTTGATCGTGAAAAGTTTAGTAAGGCCTAATAAATTAAGAGTTGGATGACATTAAAAAGGCATTGTTAATTTTCATAACTTACTGTGTAGATTAGAACAGCAAAGGTTATTCATTATATTTCATTGTTTACACTGGCAAGAGAACGACGTGTGAATGTTTTACGCAAGATTTTTAAGACTGTTAAAATTTAAATGGTTTATGAGTTTATATCAATAATAAAATGGTATATAATTAGTATAAAAAAATAATGTTCTAAGGTTGTCAATATGAAACCTCCACGAAAAAATGCCGGACTTTAGTTCCGCGGGATATTACTATGGGATTAGTTAAGAGTTAGCCAGTGAGTAGGCTTACGTTAACATGTATATAATTATACAAAAGATCTAAAGAAGTAAATAATTTCAGAGGAGATAAAAATAGATTAATGTAACTTATAAATCTACTTCTTTACTTTCTCTTTGCGTAATTATATGAATATATAGGGAAGGAAAATATTGTTTTCATGTCGATTTTTCGAAATCGAGTTCATCGTCATCATCTGTCAAGGATTTGTTTTTGGTTTAACGTCTGACTGTTCTGCAATTACTGCTAATGCAGACGGTGAAGGATGAAATTACATATTTGTAACGTATGAAAATATGCCGTGCCTGAATGGGATTCGAACCCAAAACCGCATGATGAGAGGCGAGCACGTTACCAACTACGCCAATGCGGTCGGCAATAGTAGCGATTTTCTACCAGCTGACTGACTGGGCTGGCCCGGAGGGCTGTGTCAAGGATTAGTGGGGCCACGCCCCAGACCACACAGAGCGTGCCCATACAACTGCAGTTTAGCTACCCGATCCTAGCCTGCTTTGAGGTAACAGGCGCTGGCTGCAGCACCTCCGTGAGCTATTCGTAGTACACGGTTGTGCGCAGAACATCCATGTGTGGTAGAGAAAGGGCAAAGCATTAGCTGCGTAACGAGCTCGACGGTGACTCGTCCAACGTTCACACGAGTACTGAGGGGAGTGGGGCGCCCTGCGAACGTGACCGCACCCACTCATTTGGGTTGGCCTCTCAGGAGCTGTAGGTTCCTGGGTAGCTCTCCGGAGCCACTAGGCTGCTTAAATTCCTTCGGAATGGGCGTAGCTGGCCGAGGGGTGTCCGGCAACGGATAGGTGAATACGCATGTCAAGGATTAGGCTCAATAGTCTGTTCCGGCATTCATCACTTTTTAGGTCTTCCCAAGCCTCGCTTTTATAGAGCAATGACTTTTTTTTTGTTTTAAATGTCTGACTCTTCTACAATTACTGCTAATGCAAACGGTGAAAGATGAAATGATTTTTTGTAACGTATAAAAATATGCCATGCCTGAATGGGATTCGAACCCAAGACCGCATGATGAGAGGCGAACACGATACCAACTACGAGAGCAATGTCTGTACCACTCATAACATACGGGAGTGAAATATGGATGTCATTACAAAGGAATGAATCTCGTATCCAGGCTGCTGAAATAAGATTTTTGCGGGGAGTCAACGGTTGTACCCGGTTAGACAGAGTACGTAATGAAGCTATCCACGCCGAGTTACATGTTCTACATGTACATGCACATGGAAATATAAACCTAGAGGGATGCGGAATCGAGTTTTCATCGGAAAAACACGTTTTCAGTCCTCCTGAACAAAAAAAAACGTATTTTTATTACTTAGTCTACATGTATATGCGTGTGCGTGTGTGTGAATAAAATGCCCAAAGATCGGATTATCGTATAAAGTTTAAACTTCAAACTTAGAGGACCTCACACGAACATTTTTATCAAAATTAGTTCAAAGAAAGAAGTAGTTTATTCGTGCAATTTTTCACTATTTGCGATTTCCTAAAAAAACGATTTTTTAAAAATCGCCTCATTTACTAAATGATTTACGCAGTACAAGATAGGATAAGCGCCATGTATCCTGAAATTCTTGGAGGATCTGCGTGTGCTCTTGTGGTAAAAAAAATTGGTCTTTTCAAGATTATGCATTTTAGGGCCAAAATGTAGCCTTATATTACGTAAGTTGTAGACAATTAAAAAATCTAAAACATTTTATTTCAAACGTTTTTTCTACAACGCTTAATTAAACGTCATAAGATTATATAAAATTTTCTGTATTTTTCTCATCAAAATGGGTAGAAAACGGGATTTTTAAGATCGTGACTTTAGTATGTATTTAATGAAAAAAAATTTACACAAATTTATAGGAAATGAAAAACCTACAATATCTATGTCAAGTATTTTGTTCTACAAAGGTTGATTTTTTTAGCGTTATTCACTCAAAATTAAAATTAAGCTTTTTTTAACTTTACATAGTTTACTCATGATTAAACATAAGTTAAATTTTCATTATTTACAATGGCAAGAAAAAAACTATGAGTGTTTCATACTAGATTTTTTTGTTCTTAGATACATGAGTCATTTAATTAACTAATTATAAGGGAAGAAACAGAAAATTATCAGCGTATCGATTTACAAGTACAAGTAATAGAAGATTTCACAATATGCTTACTAGTATACAAACAAGATCCTGTTTAATTCCCGTAGGGTCTTACAATTAAAGTAACATACCATACCGCCTTTGAACTTGTAAAGGTCAAATAATATAACGATAAGAAAACAATTATTATTATGATAAAATTTTAAACTGCCCATACCAGACAGCTGGAGTGTCAAATTATTTACACTCAATCTGTTCGTTGCAGGGCTAAAATAAATAGTTCTGTTTCTTATCACATGGTCAGTCAATTAAATGACTGAATCATT
Source organism: Catonia carolina (assembly GCA_035578175.1). Lineage (NCBI taxonomy): Eukaryota > Metazoa > Arthropoda > Insecta > Hemiptera > Achilidae > Catonia > Catonia carolina. The sequence goes on from JAQMRL010000001.1 coordinate 33,098,237, forward strand.
TAAGAACAGAAGAGGTAGAAGGTGTAAAAGACACTAATCAGAGTTATCTTCTCTGAAAGTAATGAATTTCATTGTACAGCTAGTGAATGAAGTGAAGTTGTCATTTACAGAGTGGAAAATATGTGCTATTCAGAGGGCCCGGCATGCTGATAAGCGTACTTTGCCACTCAGTGAGGAAGGCAATGGTAAACCACCATTAAGGCAATAGTAAAACCTCTACAGGTTCAAACCAGCCTTTCGGCTGCTGACCTAAACAACAACAAAATTTTAAACTATATTGTTAAAAATTACATTAAAGAAATTGAGGAGAAATTTCTTTATAATATTAATATTTTGAAAGATTATCGTGTATGTACAAGATAAAAATGGTCATTGTATACTTTAAGTGCTGTCCAAAACACGTAGAGCTATTTTTGGTTGTAGCAGTCAGGTCATGAAGTAGGTGTCGTAAACTTCCAGTAAGAGTGGGCTGCCTATTTGACACCCAGTAAACTCTAAACGAATGGGCGGATGAATCTTGTGTTATTTAAAAAGAACAAATTTTTATTATATATACCTACATGTATTTCGTAGACCCAATAACAGTTCATTAATCATAACTCGGAAAACTAAAATGAAATTAATCAACAACAAAACATCTTGTGTGAAACATTTACACGACTTTCTCTTGCCAATGCAAATAATTAACAATATAACCTAACATTACTTTAAAAATAAACAAAAAACTAACCTTATTTTAATCATGAGTGAAAGACGCAAAACGAAAATCAACCTCAGTTTGGCTTAAAAATACGGAAAATCACTCTTTCACGCTAAACTTGGCTCTGTAGAGAAAAACGCTCTAAATGAAAGTTGTAGATCTTTTAATTTCCTATAAATCTATAAATAAACACTTTTATAATTTCACAATCACATCACAATCGTAGGACCCGTTTTTGAGAAAATCGCAAAAAAGTGAAAAATTACACGAATAAACTACTACTTCCGTTTGACCGATTTTGATGAAAATGTTCGTGTCGGGTCTGGTAGTGGTGTCTAACTTAAGTTTCACGTTCGTATGATGTTCCATTCTTGAGATATTCTGTTCACACGCACGCACGCACGCACAAACACACACACACAGACCAATCGCTAAAAACATGTTTTTTGGGTTCAGGTGGTCTGAAAACGTGTAGATACGGTGAAAACTCTATTTCGAAAAATCGACATGAAAACAATAAGTACTTTCCTTCCTATATATTCATATAGGCAAGAGAAAGTAAAAAAATCATGAATTTTCGTGATACTTTGAAAAATTATTATTTGCGGGATAGGTATCGGAATGTGTAATTCAATAGATAGTACGGAAACACGAATAAATCTCTCTCTCTCTTTCTCTCTCTCTCTCTCTCTCTATTTTATTCAGTACAAAACTTTATTTACCTTACATAATAGAATCGGTCGTTACAGAAAGCCTATAAGTCAAAATTTTATCATTTTTCTTTAGTGCATTTTAAGACTAGCTGAATGAAAAACCCACCATCCCCACAAAAATTGCATACGTCTGGCTTTCTCTAACTAATAAACCCTTTCAAAGCCTTTTCTTAGTGTTCTAAGAAAAGGCTTGCTTTCCTTTAAATCAAAAAACGAAAGTGAACGATCTTTTGAAGCTTAAGCGTTACTTTCCAGTGGAAGAGACCGTAAAAAGTTTCTGTGCAAAAACGTTTTTAAGGGAGATAACAACGTTTGGTGACGACGATGAAGAACGTGAATAATCCTGAAAACCACCATTTTTCTTTTTAAAGTTAAGAAAAATTGAAATTGAAATTTTTATTATTGTAAAAATCTTCTTTAAGACACTTAATGTAATAACTAAATAAATAGGTACTATTGTGCAGCAAAATTTTCTTCTGGTCTAATAACGTAAGTTATTTCATGGAGAACAATGTATTTAGCATTTACTTCAATTTATTTCAGAAACACCTAGATCAAATTTTCATTTTTTTAAACAAGCGACTTATCTTTAAAAAATAAAGTACACATTTTATATTGAATCGTAGTAAGTTATCAGTTTGTTAATTTTTCCAAAAGGTAGTTTTTTGACTTGTGGGCTTTCTGAGTGACCAGTTCAATTGTTATGTTTCCAATGACAACAGCTGTAATTTATGATGTCAACAATGTCGAATAATTCAATGTAGAATCAATCAATTTAACGATGCGGTTGTTTTATCATTAACAATTTTTGCCTTTGTTCCTATAAGATTGAAAGGAAGTAACTACCCTAAAGAAATAAATATTATTTCTGTACACTCCACCCTCAAGATCTGCTTATCTAATAATCCTAATTAGCAGTTCTTTTTAATTTATAAAATTTAAAAAAAAATTATCCCTAATTTGTTTACTTTGCAATCTGTTCAATTTAAGGATAATAAGCAAACCTCAAGACCCAATGAGATAAGAATGATAATTTTGTATAAAGTTTATAAAGTTTAAATTATTTACGAAATTTATTAACGCGAAAATTGACAAATAAGTTTGTAAATACGGTACACAAAATTAAGTTATTTAGTTGTTAAATTTACCTTGTGATTAATTCTTAGAAAATTTTATCGAGTGGTGTGACTAGGTAAAAACGTGTGTTCATAATCTTTAACGTTGGATTTGTTTTATTTTTTAATTTTTGAGGTTAGTAAAGTATTTATATATTTGTTTATATATATATTAGTTTATTATTTACTGAATAATTATTCAATGGAAATAGTAATAGACGTTTTTATATCACTTCAGCGTAACTTTGTATTTGATTCATTTACTATTAATTTGACTACAAAATGTTATGTTTAATTATTTTTATCAATTATATAAACAAATTAATAAATTTATAATATATATTTGAAGATTTAATGGTAATATTTACTGAATATTTTTCAAAATATAATAAATTCTTATTATGTTACCTGTTGATTTTCTAACCTAACTTCTGTTTGTTTCAATAAAATAACACCATTTAAGTTGTATTTTCCTTAACCAAATTCAAACGTTTTACTCATACTTAAAAATTTAATTAAAAGCTACATATTTATTGAACTTAATAAATAATTAAACAAGTTTTTAAATAAAATGTATAAATCAACTAATCACGGGTCAACGACATTTTAAAAGCATTGTAGATTTCTCCATATAAATGCAAAATTGTCCATGTATTCTGATAAATATAGAATTTTTTATAGATTTTAATTATTTTTTATTATGAGAAAATTTATAAATGTCGGTCAATTTTTAATTATTATATTATTTATAGATAACTAACGACAAATCTGACCTTCACAAATAAATTTATACACACCTTTGGAATTCGTAGTCGTGTAACCGGCTTCGTATTAGAAATTACAATTTGAATGTAGAAAACTTGAATTTGTTGATTTTCCAAGATGATTATTTTGTTTTTAAAGAATAAATAACTTAAATAAATTATGTAGGCTAATCATGTACCTAAAATTGTTTTTACTTCATATTTAAATAAAATTCAATCTAGTAGGCTAAATTTTCTTGAAAAATTGTTTGAAAATTCATTGGGTTAACTTTTATATTTGACTTATTCTTTATTTGAAACTATAAATACAGTTATGTCCACCAAAAAGTTTAATAAAAATCTTTTAAAAACAAATTCCATGAAATTACATTGAATTTTTTTTAAAGAATATATATATACCCAGTGGATAATTCACTGATTTAACAATATAATACTGCCCATATCAGACAGGTGAAGTGTCAAATTATTTACACTCAATCTGTTCGTTGCAGGGCTAAAATAAATAGTTCTGTTTCTTATCACATGGTCAGCCAATTAAATGACTGAATCATTTAAGAACAGAAGAGGTAGAGGTGTAAAAGACACTAATCAGAGTTATCTTCTCTGAAAGTAATGAATTTCATTGTACAGCCGGACCCTGTGGTGAATGAAGTGAAGTTGTCAGTTACAGAGTGAAAAATATGTGCTTTTCAGAGGGCCCGGCATGCTGATAAGCGTACTTTTCCACTCAGTGAGGAAGGCAATGGTAAACCACCTCACTCCTCGTTTTACTTAGTAAAACCTCTAGAGGTTCAAACCAGCCTTTCGGCTGTTGACCTAAACAACAACAAAGTTTAAATGAGGAGTAGTCTTGTACAGACTTAAAACGACCATTCCTTAGAGATTATGGTTAATTGAATCCCAACCATCAAAATACACCGGAAACACCGTCTAATATTCGAATCCGTATATGAAAATAACAACCTTTACTAAGAATTGTACCTTTTTTTGGCGGGGGGGGGGGGTTTAACGTCCGACTGTTTAGCTATTACTGCTAATGCAGACGGTGAAGGATGAAATAATTTTTTGTAACGTATGAAAATATACCGTACCTGAATGGGATTCGAACCCAAGACCGCACGATGAGAGGCGAACACGTTACCAACTACGCCAATGCGGCCGGCAGAATAGAATCTTTATTTCCAAAAATCATGTGTTAAACAGCTGACTTACGACGACGACTATACCAACTAGACTAACCCGGTGATTTATTTTTGTAAATAAAACTGTGTTCCTTTAAAATTTTAAACATTTTGTTAAGTAAGATATGAAGACTATATGTTTACCAAACAAGCTTTTGCCTGAAAAATGGAATGTTTACGAAAAAATAAAGCGTGGAGTGAAAATAGTAAAAATCTGGAAAAGCTAAAAGGTAGTTTATTTAATCCTCAATCGTAGCCTTCGTCGACTAGCAACTGATAATTTTGTTTTTTTTTTTTAGTTTTTACTCGTATTTGTTATTGGGATTTGTACATTGTTGACAACTACCCAATTTGATCGCTGCTTTTTGCTGTATTTTTTTGACGTAGATTAGACATGAGTTTGAACAGGGACCCCCAGTAGAGTTTGTTCATGGATGGCTGTCAACTGGTCACCATACAAAGTCGCTTGCCCAACCGGTGTTACTTAACAAATAATAGCGACTTTCTACCAGCTGACTGACTGGGCTGGCCCAAAGGCCAGCAACTGATAATTAAATAAAACAATTGTTATTACTATGGTTAATTATCGACATCAAAAACGTTATTGTTTACTGCTTACACGGTGACACCACTAACTTATCACGTAACTCAGTTTAAACTGAAAACTATAAACATAAATAAATAAAAATGCATTTTACATTAAAATAATTTACATAAAAGCCCTATTAAGTAGGTACTTTTAATAAGGAAAGTTAAGATACATACAATATTATAAAAATAAACACTACAAATATATTATAACAAAAAAAAATACTCAAGTAAAGTTGTTTGGACACTATGAAAGTTCAATTGTAATAAAAACGTGAATAAAAAGTTGAAAACGTGAATAAATAATAGGCTTAGATTTGATAGGAGGAAAAAACCAACAAAAATTCCTGACAAATGACCCACCTTTTTTTATCTATAAGATATTCAGGACATTGATTTATTTGTAGAGTTCTTCTAGTATTCGTAACAAGCAATCTTGTGCCTTGGTATAGAAAGTATTTGTATTTTAAAAATACAATCGTAGAAAAAATGTTTGAAATAATTTTTAGGTTTTTAAAAGTTCAAAAATTTTATACAGCCAGATCCTGTGGTGAATGAAGTGAAGGTGTCATTTGCAAATTGGAAAAATCTATTCAGAAGGCCCTGGCATGTTAATAACCATAACTACTGTACTTTTCCGCTCAGTGAGGAAGGGAATTGTAAACCACCTCACTCCTCGTTATACTTAGTAAAGCCTCCAGTTAAAACCGTAAACCTAAAGCATGATTGTTTTAGATTTTTTATGAATAAACTATAACAAAAACCACATCAATGGGAGCTTTCTCGTGACAGCTGTTGTTACCACACTTACAATAGAAGCCTACAATGTAATTGCTGTGAGGAGGATTAAGCGATAAAAATATGATCTCACTGATATAGTTTTTTTTATTACAAATTAATTTTTATTATCTAATTACAAATTCTTGTACATATGAATTTAGTTATTTCCAATTTGTTACTGATTAATGTGCCTTGGTATAGAAAGTATTTGTATTTTAAAAATACAATCGACGAGAAAAATCCACTAAAATAAAATTTATTGATTTATTTAACAAAAAATATATTTATGACAATAATGTCAAAACAATAATTGAAGGATAAGAATATAAAATTCAACCAAGGACAAAAAATGAGGAACAGTCAAAAGGGGATTCCCTCAGAGGGAGAAACAACAGCAAGATCTGATAGAATCAAAAAGTATTGAAGATCAAGAAAGTCCAAAAATCCCAAATTTACTCTTTATAGTTGAACTATAAGTAACATCTCCACCGAGTTGCAGCCATCTACCTTGTCCGGAAAATATTAAACGGAAAATTCAACCTCTTAATAGTGGAATAATGAAATCGTTTATGTTTAACTTTTCTATTTACCCTAAAGTAAATATTCACTCCAAATTTCAGCTTTCTAGCTATTATAAGAGTAAAAGAATTAGTGATGAGTGAGAATTAGTGAAAACATGATTCGTGATTGGCGCATGGCCGTCCGTTACACCCCGTCGGTCATGTTGTTCTTATTCTTCCAACAACAGTACGCTCATATTATTTGTTTACATCTGTCCCAAAGTTAAGTTAAATAAGGTAAAGGATGGCATAAACCTAAAAATTCCCGCGTTGGTTTAAGTTGGTTTAAGTCCCGCGTTCAAGTTGGTTAAAACATTTAAGAAACATAAAGTTATCGAAAAAAATTTTACAACCTAAAAGTTAGTTAAAGTTAAAGTAAGTAAAGTTTAGTTAGTTAGTAAGTAAAATTTAGTTAAAAACTAAAGACCATCAGAATCCATTAGCGATTAACCTCCTTGACAACAGCGAAGATACTCACAGACTGAAACGTTTTAAACCATTAGACTTACCTTTACGATTTTGTTAATCATTTAAACTTTTTTTTATCTTTTCTACTTCAACTCCTAATCATCGTCCTCTCATAATTGGTGTCGTTTTCATCTCTATCATCGTCATCGTCATCTCCAACTTCAACAACTTGTGTTTCAAGATCTTGATTCACAGTTCATCAAGTTTGATTTTGTACGAGTATATATATATATATATATATATATATATGTGTATTTTTCTTCACAGTTTAGTCTTTTTGAACCAAACTACTGAGTGTAGTTTATATTTTAATTCTAAGGACATTACTCAGATTTTCTCATATTTGCTTAAAGTTATGTATTTATTAACTCAGTGCAAAAGAAATACACTCTTACAAAGAAAAGGTTGGTTGACACACGTTAGTTTTCAAAACCTGGTACATATGGAGAAGCATTTTTCGCTCCAAGACGAACAACACACGTACATATCATACGAAACCTCGACGTTTTGGCTCAAAAGAGTTATATTTAAAATTAATGAAAATAAAATAAAAAACTAAACATCGAATAAAATGTTGAAAAATCCAGTATTTTCTCACTCTACAAATAAAATTGCAAGAAAGTAAATCGATCGCCATAAAATTAAAACAAAAAAATTTTTAACAATTCAACAAAGAATAACGTTATTATCTCCTACACATTTTTAGCCTATTAGCTAACAATAACCTGTCATTCAACAAATCATTTTATTTTTATAAAATAAAAAGTATTATAATAAAGACAAATAAACTTTAAATTACATTTTGATAAATACTGTTATAAAACACAGTAAACAAACCAACAAAAAATGTAATTTTAATTTAATTGCAAAGCTTTCTCCTTTACTTAGAAATTTTGTTGTAGCAGTATCATAAAAGCGTACAATGTAACAAGTAACTGTAGTTTGTTTTACGTACTAAGAATAATAAGTTTATTTAATAAAATTTTCTCTGCTGTTCATTCGAAAACATAAAATTTCACTTTATACATCCTACACGAATTTAAATTTCTAGGAATTTGTAATTTGTTTTTGATTATTTCGTTAATATGTTACTTTAAAATAATAATTAGAGAAATGTGAACGTCTTCAATTACGTTTTTTTACATTTAGATAAAAAATCACATTTATATGGTGTGTTGTTCGGTTCAATAGGTTTCTATCCTAGGTGTCTTAGGTTTGATCATGGTCATGCCTGGTACTTTTATCATTCAATTTAATACTGTATGTCGTTCTTCACCATTTCAATTATTATTAATATGAAAATAAAATAGTTCCTAAACAAAAAATAAAATAACTGCCCATAACAAATAGGTGGAGTGTCAAATTATTCACACTCAATCTGTTCGTTGCAGGGATAAAATAAATAGTTCTGTTTCTTATCACAGGGTCAGTCAATTAAATGACTGAATCATTTAATAACAGAAGAGGTAGAGGTGTAAAAGACACTAATCAGAGTTATCTTCTCTGAAAGTAATGAATTTCATTGTACAGCCAGACCCTGTGGTGAATGAAGTGAAGTTGTCATTTACAGAGTGGAAAATATGTGCTTTTCAGAGGGCCCGGCATGCTGATAAGCGTACTTTTCCACTCAGTGAGGAAGGCAATGGTAAACCACTTCATTCCTTGTTTTACTTTGTAAAACCTCTAGAGGTTCAAACCAGCCTTTCGGCTGTTGACCTAAACAACAACAAAATAGTTCATAGTTGTTTTAACAAAGTCTAATTCCTTTGCAATAAATTTTTTTTTCTATTTAGGAAATTCACAATCTGTTAGAAACAATCAGTGAATGTAATAACACAAAATTTTGAAAAAATTAACATGGTTAATAAACGTAAGTGAAGACACAGTCCAGTGACAGAACTCCGACTAGAAAAGATAAGTGTAGCATTTAGAACACTGTAATGGATAGTCAATTACAGTACTACGTTAATAGATGAGGTACCGGCTCCATCGACGTTTTAGAGGTCTTATTGGATTGTTTGGGAGAGTCGGCGTAGCCAGATTTGAGATCAATGGGTTATGGTGGTTCACGAGTTTCTTCCTAAATTTTGTATATAGTTTTAAGAAAACGTCATTAGCCTATAAGTTTAAAAAAATGTAATTATAAACTTAACGCAAAGATGATAAAAATATAAATAATAACGTTCATAGAACGAAAATATAAACCACATTCAGTAGTGTGTTTCAAAATAAAAAGACCAAACTCAGGACAAAAAATAAAACTAAACTTGACTCTGAACTGTAGATTAATATCTTTAAATACAAAGTAGTTGAAGCTAATGATCATGATAGAGATGATAATGATGACGATGATATGTTGCAGTATTTTTTTTAACGCCCAATGGTTCTGCAATTACTGCTAACGCAGACGGTGAAGGATGAAATGATTTTTTGTAACGTATGAAAGTATGCCGTGCCTGAATGGGATTCGAACCCCATTGTAGTTCAAGTATAAGTAGAATAAATTGATTTAAATTATTTAAAAAATCGTAAAGGTAACTCCACTGTTTTAAAACGTTTAAGGCTGTCAGGAGAATCTTCGCTGTTGTCGAGGAGGTTGATTACGAAAGAATTTTAATTCTTCCAAATTTTTTAAATGTTTTCTCTTATTTGTTTAATTTCTTCTTCAATAAAGGGCAGTTTTAGTTCGTTGTGCATCAAAAAGCAAATTTAAGGATCGGATAACCGGTTAAATATTTTGGACGAACCAAGAACTTAATATAGATTATTGATTTTAAAGGCTTTCAAGAAAAATAAAAGCAGTAAAATGGATAAACGAAAGAATAAAAACCTATGAATAAGGGGATAAAAGAATGTTGACACTTTAAACGGCAGAACGAGCTTTTTGAAATGAATTTTTAGTCTGAAATAGACTTACACTACGCACAACATTGATTGTAACAGAATGATTACAATAATATAAGAATTATCAAATGTTTGTTAATGCAGGAACAACGTCAAGAATTTTGATAATTATTTATAATAATTTGATAATTACTGACTAATTAATTTTGATAATTTACTGACTCACGTTATTTCACAAATGCAGTGAAATTTATCTCGGTAGGAACTTGGATGTATTTTAAAAAATGCATTAATGCCCTAGAATCTACACATTTAATGGAGGATGTCACGACACTGACCTATGAATGTAAAGTACAAGGTAATCCTAACACATGCAAATAGGAGTAATATAATAATTATATCTTACCTTATTCCGACTCATGTCTATAATGACATAAATAAGGAGAACGATCTCCTGTTCATCGGAACCGAGTGCGTTACCCTGCAGGCCGGCGGTGGCCACGTACAGGACGCAAAGATGTGGAATGCCCATCATTGTGGCTGGGCTCCTCCGCCAACGGCTAATTACACCTCAACATCTGCAACAAATCAAATAAAACATAATTATTTAATAAAAAATTTATTTAACAATCTCTATATATATTTAAAAGGGCTATACGCTGTAGAGTGAATACCGATCAATAGGAAAGGGCTTCTTGACAAGATTGAAAAGAAAGAAAGAATAATCGTAAAAAAAAATGGAATCTAAGAAGGACACGTTACAAGCTGTTATGAAAATCTTTGCCAAAAGACTGAGAAACTGAAAAAAAATTTCAGAAAGAAAATACCATACTTTCACGGAAACAACACAAGAATGTCAACTGAAAGAGCATCTAGAATGATTCTGGATTAGATGAGGAAAGTCAGACGCAAGACTACTAGTTTAGGTAAGTAAATAAACATTACCTAAGAGAATAAAACATAACACAATAAATGGTACGCAATAAACAAGAGTACAGGATGGTCATTAACACTATAAATGGATTCAGGGAGTGCACCAAAAGAAGGAAGACGGGAACCATCCAGTCGGAGGAGAGAATGCCAGCACACTCCGTAATGATGAAGATTCGATTGCTCGATGGAGGAAAAGGAACAACTAGTAGGGGTACATAGATAATACTTAATAGTTTATATTATAATATTTAAAAGGATAAGGGTTTTCTTACACGAGTTTGGTCTCAGCCCATTTTGGGTTAATTCTAATTCCAAACAACTTTGTCTTAAACTGAAAATGTTAACATGCGAATTAGTCAATATCCATCGTTATAGTTTAAAAATTCTTAATATCCAAACAATTTTATTTGCTTCTCGGGCTGAAATAAAAATTATCGCCTCAAAACGAACTTTTAATTTATAAAACCACACTCCGAAAGATTCTGACCTACGGTATCCAGTAATGGAGCGTTTCCAATAACATAATCAACAAAATTATTTTTCATAATCAACAACTTTTTTAATCGAAAGTCATCCAAGCTCTAAAAGATCGTGAATGACAAGCAACCACATTCAAAACAATCTATTTATTTAATAATGACCTTCAATATACACTCCTTCTCTACCCCTACAACGCTCCATGCGAATTTTCCATTGTTGGAAACCGTGCTGGAAGTCATCTTCTGTTAGCTTTTCAAGACACGTACTGCTTTCTCGTCTACAGCTTCCACAGACTCAAACCTTGTACCTTTTAATGCAGAAACACCTTAGGGAACAGGTAGAAGATAATAACATGTAATGAAACGTGGTTTTTTACTTATGATCCGGAAACGAAACGCCAATCCATGCACTGGAAGAGCCGAACTTCACCGAGAGCAAAACAAGCTCGAATGAGCAAGTCAAAATTTAAAGCAATGATGATTGTTTTTTTTATATCCATGGGATTGTGTACCTTCACTGGGTTCCTGAAGGTCAAACAATTAATCAATATTACTACCTTGAAGTACTTTCTAAACTACGTCAAAGAGTAAGGAAAGAACGCCCCGAAATGTGGAAGGACAAATTATGGGTTCTCCACCAAGACAATACGCCAGGTCATTCCGCGTTATCTGTCAAGAGGTTCCTAGCCTAGTACAGCACTTCAGTGTTAGAACATCCACCTTATTCACTAGATCTTGCACCATGTGACTTCTACCTGTTCCCTAAGATGAAATCTGCATTAAAAGGGACAAGATTTGAGTCTGTGGAAGCTGTAAAAGAGAAAGCGGCACGTGTCCTGAAGGAGCTGACAGAAGATGACTTCCAGCACTGTTTTCAACAATGAAAAATTCGCATTAAGCGTTGTAGGGATAGAGAAGGAGTGTACATTGAAGGTGACAATAACTGATTATGTATAAAATTAAAATAAATCTTTTTACCACGTCAATCTCGTTATTTAATAGTCACACCTCGTATATCTACTTACTTTTCTATTGTAAAAAGATTGTAAATTTGTTCTTTAATAAAAATAACTTAGCTGATAAGACATGTAACAGAAAAAATATACATCTTGGGAATTAGCAGGTCAAGTGCAATGAATTTAACACATTATACGGACAACAGCCTTTCGTTAAAAAATTGACTTTAGAACTAAATTACTGCACAAATAAAAATAAGAAAACAGTATATTAGTATCTAAAACATATTTAGGACGTACAGTAGACACAAGAAAATAAAGAATTATTTAAATATACAAATAAAATCAATAATAATACTTAATTAAAATTTAAGAAAAATCGTTTAAAAATAAAATTTAAATACCTTCTCGGAGGCAGTACAGGTAAGTTGGCCTTGCAAATAAAAATAAACATCTGAGAAAAGCATGTGCTGTGTTCTATGTAGCAGTACACAAACTACGTGCAGATAACAACTTATTTGATAAAACAACACAAATAACAACCTACTGTATTACTCGAAACAAATAGATGAGAAGAAAAGAATGAGAGAGAGGAGAAGAGAAATCGAGAGAGAGATTCCGTTTTTTTTAAAGTAATGTATGAACTTTAAATCAATATTTATATTTTATTCGTGACAAATTTCTTATTTATTTTTTTAAGCTTATTAAATAATACTTATACTTAAATTAAACTTGGAACGTGTAATCTCTTAGAATGGAAAGATAATGAATAATATATGATATGCCGATGACACCATAATATTTGGGGATACCTTGAAGTCACTGCAACTCCTTATCAATAGCGTTACATCACTCAGTGAGAAATATGATCATGATATTAATATAAATAAGACCAAACCGATGGTAATTAGTAAAATTTATCGGCCAAATTGCAGTCTTACAATAAATAACAACAATATCGAACGTGTCAACAGATGTAAGTATTTGGGAACGAGATTGAACCGATAGATGGAATCATTCTGAAGAGATTAGAATACGCACAGAAACAGCCGTTGGTCATTCAATAGAATGAGTTAAGTATACAAAACATATGATCTGAATATTAAAAAACAATGCGACAATACTGCGATGCTTTTTTGTCAGTTCTGTTTCATGGCGTGATCTTGGACGCTTAATGAGTTAATGAGTAAAAGACTTGATGCGTTTGAGATGTGGTTATACAGAAGAATGCTGAGAGTCTCCTGGGTGGATCGTATCTCTAATGACGAGGTTCCTGAGACGCATCCAGAAATTAAAAGAAGTCTTGAACATAGAATATGCTAGTACTGTACATGTTGGGTATTGGAACTGTATCTCTTTGGTAAGGTACGGAAATGGTATTTAGGCCTATTGCTGCAAGGTAGTTACGCCCTTTCTGCCCCTTAGTTACACGTAGTCGTAGTTAGAAGTTCTTGGTTTTCCTAGACATCATTTGTTGTTTAGGTCATCAGCCGAAAGGCTGGTTTGAACCTGTAGAGGTTTTACTAAGTAAAACGAGAAGTAAGGTGGTTTACCATGCCTTCCTCACTGAATGTAAAAGTACCCTTATCAGCATGCCGGGCCCTCTGAAAAGCACATATTTTCCACTCTGCAAATGACACCTTCACTTCATTTACCACACGGTCTGGCTGTACAATGAAATCCATTACTTTCAGACGAGATAACTCTGATTAGTGTTTTTTACACCTCTACCTCTTCTGTTCTTAAATGATGCAGTCATTTAATTGGCTGACCATGTGATAAGAAGCAGAACTATTTATTTTAGCCCTGCAACGAACAGATTGAGGGTAAATAATTTGACTCTCCGCCTGTCTATTATGCTGATTATCAGAACTATAGATTCTCGGTAAAGTATAAAAATTAACTAACTGATTTAGTGGTTGTCAGCCCCTTTTTACCCCTTAGATGCAAATGAATAAAATACAAAAGCGTTAGTTTTTTCTAGTCAAACCCCATACAAAATTCTTTTTTAATTCGGTTTTATGTTTGAGTGTTTTGAATATTAATGTTTACGCAAGCGATGAAGAAATCTGGTGATGTTTCAACTGTCTAGATAATCAGAAGACAGAGAATTAGTGATGAGTGAATGAGTGAATGAGTCGGCGAGGGCATTTTTGCATTTATACATAAAGTTAATAAACAAACGAAGGCTAAAATTTTACGAACGTTTCGGTAGAACGGATTAATAACGATTAAGAAAAGAAATAATCGTGTTTAAAGCACTCACAGAATTTCTCTTGGCGATGTAAATAAAACTACAAGCTAGCCTATGTTTAATCATGATTAAACGATAAAAAATTTAAAACAAGCTAATTTTAATCATGATTGAATGACGCTAAATGAAAATAAACGTCTGTTCAATTAAAAAATACGAAGATCACTAATTGACGCTAAACTAAGCTCAGTAGAAAAAAATTAATGAAATACAAGTTGTAGGTTGTTTAATATTGTCTATAATTTCTGTTGAATAAGGCTGCAATAAAAACTTAAAAGTATCCCATTTTTATCGATTTCATTGAGAAAATACGGAAAATCGTTAATTGACGCTAAACCAAACGCTGTAGAAAAAACGCTAGAAAAAATTTGTAGGTTTTCTATTTTTCTAGAACTTTGTGATCACATACACTTTTTCCTTAAAATAGGCTATATATTAAAAGCGCAATCTTAAGAAACCCATTTTTTACCATGAGAACACAGACGCCCTCTAAAATTTCAGCGGACATGGCGCTTACCCTACCTAGTAGAACATAACAAATATAGTAAATGAGGTATTTAAAAATACAATCTGACCGGTTTTCATTTTGTTTTATATTGAAATTATCAATTTTCATACAAATTTATGAAAACAACACTTTTGTGTTAATAAATAATACAAATAGGACTGTTGTCTGCTAATTTAAAGATCCGGTTTTAATTCCTGAACGTTATCTAAGAAATACCCGGAAAACGATCACGTACAGAACATGACTTCTGAGATTATTTACCTTTAAATAATCTCAGAAGTCGATACGACTTTGTTAAGCTTTTAAACAACACTTGAGATAAATATTCAAAAATTATTTTTAATAACTTAAATACTGATTTAAAATACAGTATAAGCCAATAACAACAAAAAAAACAATAGATAACAAACCGCAAACAGTTTATATTTGAGACAAACTGAACTGAAATAAATATTTCTATCTTGTAACGGTAGAGTACAGTATTCTTATTAGTTCTAGGTCAGTTCATTTCAAGGTGTATTTGATTATTGACACCGTGTAAATAGATTATAGTTTATGTACCTCAGAATACCGTCCTTACTTGGTCTGTCTAATCATTACAAAAAAATATAGATAAAAAAAAATCCCTTTAAAATTTGTCTCAACTTGCTCAAAAATATGTAAATCCCTACTTACAAATAAAAAATATTCTATATACCATTACTAAAAAAAACTAATGTGAAACACTCACACGACTTTCTCTTGCCGAAGTAAATAACTAACAACATACTCTATGTTTCATCATGAATAAACTATAAAAAATGAAAAATATAACCAAATTTTAATCATGAGTGAGTGACGCTAAATGAAAATCATTCTCTGTTTGACTTAAAAATTCGGAAAACCACTAATTGATGCTAAACTAGGCTCTGTAGAAAAAAATGCTTGAAGTAAAAGTTATAAGTTTTATTAATTTTCTAAAACCTTGATTACACTTTTGCCCTAAAATGCATATTAAGGCAGCAATGTTAAAAAGTTCCACGTTTTTACCGATTTTAATGAGCAAAATACAAAAATCACTAATTCACGCAAACTAAGAGTTGTAGAAAAATGTTTAAAATAATTTATAGGTTTTTAAAAGTTAAAAAATTTTATACAGCCAGATCCTGTGGTGAATGGAGTGAAGGTGTCATTTACAGGTTGGAAAGTAGATGCTATTCAGAAGGCCCTGGCATGTTAATAACCATAACCTACAATGTAGCTAATTGCTGTTAGGAGGATTAAGCGATAAAAATATGATCTCACTGATATAGTTTTTCTTTTTATTACAACTTAATTTTTATTGTCTAATTACAAATTCTTGTACATATGAATCTAGTTATTTCCAATTTGTAACAGATTAATGGTGAAAGTTTTTTTATTATGTAGTAAAATCTACAATCTATTCTTAAGCAAAGTAATGAGTAGATGAATTAGTTTTTTTGCTATGATCGGCGAAAACCCCCCAATAAGGGAAATTCGTGGATTTACTTTCTGTGTTCTCTTGACGTTTCAAAATAAGTCCGTAGGATGTCTTCGTTTTAGTCAGTGAGTGCCGTTAGAATTGTCTAACAGTGAGATGGCGAGGTGATTCGTGTGTAATTTGATCTTCTTAGATATTTTGTACTGTGTGTGTTGATTTCTTCTTGAACTGTGGGAATGTGTAAATCTCTGTGTAATATGTAGTTCGTTACGTACCAACAAGTAGTTATGTAGGCACAAGTTAGGTGATTTTAATGGATATATTGTGTGTAAACATTCAGTTTCATTTATTGTTTTATCTTTCATACTGATTATTTTGCGAGGCTGTGATTTTAGTAATGAAATAAAAAAAATTAAATTGGTGATTAAACAACACTTATCTCGCTGTATTTTACTGATTATAAAGTTTCATCTTTATTTACTTTTACCAAACGTATTGTGCGGTTCCAAGCTCCGTATAGTTGCGGGATGAAGGGCACGGGTGAGGTATAATGAATGAGTGACGCATACTGGGAGAACGATTGTTGTATTACTCTTACAAAACTTCGTTTTCAAACTTTCCGTATTTAACATATTTGTTTGTATTTATTACATTTATTTATTTACATATTTTGAAATAAATTGGTAAGTTAAATGTTATGAATCCGACCAAGTTAATAACCCGGTAGGTATTTGTTAAATTAATGCGTCGCATGATAAGAATAGTATAGTCTAGTTAGTACACGCTGCCACTACAAATGCAACAGCTATGAAACACTACTAACTCATTCATTCTCCCACTACTATAACAACGGACTGCATTCCTTCCAACTACACGGAGCTGGGACTCAAGCAATAATTAAAAATTACAAAACCAAATTTTAATAAACAAAATTTATTTTTAGTACAGCTAAAGACAAATCCGCTTTCAATAAAATGAGCCAACTTTTCCGGAACCATGATTTATCAAACACAATTAAAATGAGGCTCATTAAATGGTACGTTTTCTCAATACTTTTGTATGGAGTAGAATCGTGGACTCTAAAAGAACAAGTGATAGAGAAGTTGGAGGATTCAAGATGTGGGTCTGTAGGAGATCTGCGGACATCGTGGACGGAATAAGTAAGGAATGAGGAGGTATTACAGCGACTGAAAAAGAATGAAGAACTCCTTTACATTATAAAAATTAGACAAATACAATATTTCGGTCACATAATGGGAAACGATGAAAGAGCTACGTTCTGTTTCAGCTCATCATCTAGGCGAAAATAAATGGCTGAAAAGATCCGGGACGTCGTCGTATATCTTAGCAGCAAAATCTTAGTAAGTGGTTTGGAAGAACATCAACATTCTCATAACTGCAGATAAGGTGATGATTGCCATTATGGTTGCTGATATCCGGAACGGATAGGCACTAGAAGAAGAAGAATTTAAGTATAAAGGGAATGCATCAAGGAAAAGAAACTTTAAAAACTGGTCGATACTTAACGATGATCGATCAGAGTTGAAATTCGACCCTGGTAAACGCTTTCATTGGTCCAATAATTCGATTAAAGTGATAAGTCTGACAGCCCGCAATCGCAGAATAGATCGGGTTTTTGAAATTTCTGTTATTATTTTGAAGTTTACTAACTTATTACCCAAAAAAATACTTTAAAAGTTAATAAAACTGAAAACTTTCACGTTAAATAAGAACAAAATTTGAAAAATTGATCTTTTAACACCAATATGATTGTTATTTATTTCCGGACTTTTATAACAAAAATGTTTTAATTTTAGAACGGTAAACTGGTATAATGAGTTATACTTCAAAATAATTTAAGTATGACGTCAATCAACCAATCCGCAAGCCACTTACCAAAAGTTCCTCACCAAAAGTTTACGAGGGAAAATACATAACTTAAAAAAAATATACGTTTAATCCTTATTGTTACTGCCCAAAAAATTACTAGCCATAAAAAAAGACAAAAAAATAATAAAGAAATATTAATTTAAGGGGGCAGTCAACCCAGAAAATGAAAATCAAAACTTCTGGCTATTTTATCATTATTTATTTTAAATGAAAAAGTAATTTACTAGTAATGATCTACCATTTGAACCAAGTCAAAAAATTAATTACAGCCCCTAATGAGGTTGGAAAAGTGGGCTTTTACGGGGAATCAAATATCTCAGGAACCAAGAAAGATATCAACATCATTATTATCCTACGAAATACAGAAAATTGCTGTCTATTATCTGTTGTATGCGCTTGTATGTATTTTTTTCTTACAAGAAATTTATTGAAGAAAACCATATTTTCAAAAACATATATTTTATGTATTCACAAATTATTTTTTAACAAAATCCCTATTAAGGTTTTTGTAATAATCATTCCACAGATAATAGAGCAAGAAATTATGAAAAATTGAAAAAACCATCATCCAAATACCTCCAGTACAAACCAAAATATTTAATTCCCAGAATGTACAAGAATGTTCAATCATGCAAAAACCACATTTCCGAAAAACTTAAACTTAAAGGAATAATTTCACTCGCCTTGCTAGTGAGCTTTATTTTAAACAGATGTTTTTATTACTTTTTGTCAACGTACAAACAAAGTAAACAAATGTTGTGATTCAGAAAACTTTAAACTTCAAATAAATGCAAAAAACAATCGAAATTAAAAAAAAATCATCTTCTTGAGTTGACTACCCCCTTAATATTTGAGTAAAACAACCGAAAGCAACAGCCGGTATTTTGATTAATTCTAATAAACAATGATCATTTAATTAAATTTATTCACTCATACAGACAAAATATTGTAATATTGATTTTATGACTTAATTATAACAATATTTTAATGGTTATTTGTGATTATAATTGCATCCCATTCCAATAACAACATAGTTTAGTAAACTGTTATTTACGCTACATAATGTAGTATTTTTACTATAATACTACTTAACTGTAATATTTTATAACATAATATAAGAATAACAATAATTTATTAACAGAATTTTAGATTTTACATTAAATTCTGTTTGTTGTTGTTTACATCAACAGCCGAAAGGCTTGTTTGAACCTCTAGAGGTTTTACTAAGTAAAACGAGGAGTGACGTGGTTTACTATTGCCTTCGTCACTGAGTTCAAAGAGTATGCTTATCAGCATGTCAGGCACTCCGAAAAGCACCCACTTTCCACCCTAAAAATGACACCTTCACTTCATTCACCACAGGGTCTGGCTGTATAGTGAAATAAATTACTCTCAGCGGAGATAACTCTGACTAGTGTCTTTTACACCTCTACCTCTTCTGTTCTTCAATAGTTCAGTTATATTATTATTAATCATTTAGTTAATGGCTGACTATGTTATAAGAAACAAAACTATTTTTTGTAACCCTGGAGCCAACAGATCGAGTGCAATTAATTTAACACCCCACCTGCCCATTATGGGCATATGATTCTGAAATCTTATTCCAAAAGAAATTCTGTTTAAGAAAACTATTAGGAAATTTATTGAATTTTTAGTATTGTAATACTTGTACCTTCAAAAGGCGAATGAGCTTTTTTTCTTTTTTTAACTGAATCGAGGATACTCTTAAAAAAGGAGTATAGGTTATATCAAGATAAAAAAATGGTAAGTCTAAATCACCATGTTATATTCATATTTTTTTTAGTAATCTTTCATTACTACTTAATTTAGTAATCACGTCTTTGCATGCCAAATGCAAGCAAAATCAAAGAAGTTGGTGCAGTCACTTGGGAAGAATGGCATTAAATAATTCCAGTAGCTACATTTTTATCAACCCATAGCTAGGAGATATGTAGGAAGACCGTGGAAAAGATGGGTACCGGAACAGGCTCACGAAACTTAAGCTCCTTGAACTGATGAAGAAGAAGAAGAAAACTTTAGTAAGTCTGCCATCTAATAATTTTTATTAGATAATACACTATTTGCTTTATCATTTACTACTTGAAATGTATTTTTACCTTTATCTTACTAACGTTTTTTTACTAACTTCAAATAGCCTTTGGTGTAGTGGTTAGGTCTGGCATGTTTTCGCCAGTCATTTTCATCTAAAACTTTACACTATCTGCATTATTACCTTTAATGTGCACGTCAGTTGTATTTAAGAAAAATAATAAAAATTAGTTACCTAAACTCTTAAATTTTGGTAATTTCCTACCAAGTTGGTCATTAAGGAATATTAATTAATTAAATAACTCTGTAGTAGTAAATAAATGATTATAATAACAATTAATTCACTTTTCTTAATTATCACCTACAGAACACACATGAGAATTTCCAAAACTATATCTCCTTTTTTTATTCGAGGCGGCGAGAAAAACTCATGTTCACTCCTTCGCGATGGGAAAAATATGCGTGGGTGGTATCACCAAATGTCCTCCTTATCCACATCTCTACATTTGGAATGAATCTCCTTGTCCACTCCCCGACCCTAAAGCACATCCATACCTCCATATCTTACATATCCATATCTCCATATCGCTCCATCTCCATCTCCATCCCCATCCCCATCTCCTCTGCCACCTGCTGAGTAATCGACTCCAACATTCCTCTTTATCAGCACCAGCACGCTGCTCTTCCCTCCTGCACGCCACTAGATCCCATGGAGGCATTCCCGAAATTACCAGGGCTGCCTCCGTAGATACAGTCCTATAAGCTCTACATATTTTCAAATCCAATTCCCGCTGCGTCCTTAGAAGCCTACCGCTGTAACTTTTAAATCTTGCTCTACACAGGTACACCCTACAATACCACTGATGTTGCCACTGCTGCCAACATCAATCTCTTTGCTTGCCTTGGAGCCCCAGTATTAGGCATCAATCTATTTAAGGTGCTGCAGACTCTTTCGGTTTTTGCCAACGCCTCAATAGTATGCAACCGAAAGTTTCTTCCAGTTAGATATAGTTTATAAAACTATATCTCCTTGGAAAAGTATAAAATGAAATCGCTGTACAAAGTATCACTAATTTTATCCGTTGGGAAGAAGTGTTTGAACTACACTTCATTATCAACCCATAGCTAGGAGATGTGTGCGAAAACCGTGCTTCCGTGTTTTAATTCATTAAGCAAGAAACAAAAAATGTGTTAAATTTCATTCTCTTTGGTAACAGAAAGTTAAAAAATGAATTATCAGTCAATCAAAGGGAATGTTCATTTACGTATATGCGGATTCAACTCCAAATTCAGTATAACTTCTGAATTAATGTGTTTTAAAAGGAAACAAATTCTATTCGCGCAAATAAATAACAAATACAATACAAACACTATAAATAACGAACTGTTATTATAAAAATTATACAACCATTATTATTCCTAACATTAATATTTAAAACTAATAATTATCAGGTTCAGGTTATCAATTGGTTCCGGCTTCTTTAAACATTCCATTTTCTTCCATCAAGTTTACCAACAGCTGCGTCATTTCAAGAACCTACTAAGAACTCTAATCGTTTATCCATTCAGATGTTCGACCCAATTCTCCCGATAATCTACATATAAAAAACTCTTAAAAGTTTATCTATGTGTAACGTTTTCCTATGGGCAGAATTTATGTATTCAAAAGTTACTGGTGTGGTTATTTATTAAATTATAATTTACCATCTTATATCAGATAAGCAATTCCAATCATTTTCAGAATTTTATGTCTCCATTTGTATTTGGTAGCCTAACCCACAAAGTAACTTCATCAGTTCCGATTTAAAAGACGTAAAATATAACTACAAATAAATTAAATCTTTTAACTTTTGTATTCAGTGTTAAAAAATCCAACGGGATACGTTCTTATGGAGAAAAATAATTTTGATGCTTGGGACAAAATACAAGACTAGAAAGAAGTGAAAAATGGAAATAATATTGATAATAATTTTCATTTAAATATACTTTTCGATAGAATACATGAGAATTAATTTTATTAGCCATCAGTAAAATTACAATAATGTATCCTTAAAGTACAAGGATAATATATATTAAATTTATAATGAAAGACCTCCAGTAACAAATAATGTTAAACAAATCACTGAAACTTAAGTCCTTTTTACAAAATTAGAAAAACAAAAACAATTAATTCATAACAAATAGATAATACTAATATTAACTAGCAACCGTTTTAGGAAAACGGAAACAGCAATACAAAAAATCAACGTGTTAAAAGAAGAAGTTAGTAGAATTGCTCAAGCTAGGAAAGCCTTTGAAATGAAAAACAGCTTACTGACTACAAACATTGATTTACAGATTAGGAAAAATGTCTTAAAACATTATGTTTGGAGTGTAGCATTATACGGGAGTAAAATGTGGATGATAGGGGCTGTAGAAAAGAAGAGGACAGAAGCTTTTGAAATGTGGTGTTATAGGAAAATGTTAAAGATTAGGTAGGTGGACAAAATAAGTAATTTAGAGGTTCTTAGGCGAGTGGATGATAAAAGAAGTATATGGAAGCATCTTACCAGAAGAAGGGATAGGCTAGTGGGGCATATCTTAAGATATCCAGGAATTGGGCTATCAATAATGGAGGGTAATATTGAGGCAGTAAATTGTAGGGGGAGGCAAAGATTAAAATATATAAACCATATCACAAAAGATGTAGGGTGTTACAGGCATGTAGATATGAAACGACTTGCGCAAGATAGAACAGGTTGGAGAACTGCATCAAACCAATCGAGAGACTGATGACACAAAAAAAGAATAAGCAGAGTAACCAGGACTACAGATTTCTTTCGAAAAAACTAAATACATAGCGAACATCAAAACAGACCCGCTTCACTTGAAAGCAATACGGAAATATAGGAAAAGTTGATTGCTTCAAGTACCTCGGAGAGATAATACAGCCGAAGACCAGCGAAAAGGAAGCGAACAGCAGACAAGGGACGACGGCTGGTACATTCCGAGGAACTCACCACTTGTGTAAGAAAAAAACATTCTCAAGACAAGTCAAGATTAGACATGGTAATACTGTGATAAAACCTGTGGTTCTGTACGCGAGTGAGTGCCTAATGACCAGGAAGGCTGGTCTAAAAGAGGCAGAGAAATTTGAGAGAAAGATCCTTTGCAAATAATGGGTCTGAACGTAGAAGACGGACAAATATTAGTTATGAGGTCGAGAAGAACTGTACAAGGAAAATTAACGATTAATGAAAACTTTTAGAAAAAATGACTAAGATTTTACGGGTACCTGTATAGAATGGATGACAACCGGTTGCCAAAACAAATTTTAACCGACAAAACGTATGTATGTACCGATCAAAATTCAGACAACTCTAAGACAAAACAGACTCTAAGGGCTTCCAAAAAGGCTAAGCAGCACCTAAAGAGCCTCTTTAAGAGCGTAAAAAGCAAAAACAACCCACCTCCCGCCCCGGTGGACAGAAGAAAGAGGAAAAACGTACAGTGAACGACTGCTGAGAACGAGGGCTGCAAAAAGAGTTTCTAGAAACGTCTAAAGTCACCTGACGTGGTCTAAAATTGGCCCTAAACGTAAAAAGGTAACTTATTTCCCATAAAAAAACAACATTTAACATAAATATAATAACCTTAGATTACAAAGTTTTATCTCTACTATTAAAATTACGCACGAGGAGAAAAAATCCAACTACGGTTTTCCATGTCCTAGGACAAGTCAATTTAGTGCCTCTTTTTCAAATATCAGGTTGTCCAGAATCACAACATTATTAATAATTTTCTTAATTTACAGCCTACCAATACTGAAAAGCCATTTCTATAATTCAGCTTTAAACGTTACGATGTTCGGTATACTTTATAACTTTAGGAAAAGAGGTTGTTCAGTTTGTGGGCCAGGTAACAAAAATGTCTTTGGAATAGCATTTTCGCAGCTCTTTGCAAAGGAATTAAATGTTTTTATCTTGTACTGTAGTTGTAAATTCGCTTCAGGAAGTTGGCTGTTTTTGTGCGCTTGAGTAATTAGTTCCCGGACATAAAGTTGACGAAAATCTAGTAATTGAAAATCCTTGAATAATTGGCTCAGAATGACAGAGCGGGTTGTTTTTTGTAGAATACTCACCAAATGAAGTTTTGTTCTTTTTCCCGAGGGTCTAAAACGATTGACAAGTACCGCCTCATAACAGGATGCTATAAATGATTATTGACTGGACAATTTAACGAACAATAAATTTACTTAGAATAAATTTATTACGTTCTATAACTCAAAGTTAGGACGTCATATCTTTTGAGCCTGGGATATAAAAATTATGGAGGAAAAAATTACAATAATGTTGAGATAAGAAGTATTCAAAATTCTTAAAGAAGTTCCATCGTTTTTTAAGTTTTCTTTACCCAAATCAATACTTAACGGAAATCTATTAGTAACCCGAATGGAAAGATTATCATATTAATAATTTTTATAAACATATATTTTAATACTAGTCCCTTAAATTTACGAATGAGCTTACACAGTTTAGCAAGTATAAAGAACTTCAGGTATGAGCCACGATACACTATAGCAAAATTAGTTCCTGGCGAAGATTATGGCGCTGTTAAAAGCAATAATAAAATACGAGTGGCAAAGGTAAAAACAGTATCTTTCTTTACATAAAAAAATGGGCCAAAAAAATCATCACCAGGTAGAAAAACCATTGGTTGACTCACCTGGCTAGGTCTATTTTTGTTCAGACAAACCCTCATCTCAAAAAAATAAACTGTTTACTTCTTTTGACAACAAACCCTATTCCGTCTTTTGTGTACTGTTAACAGAAAGGTAGACTACAAATGCCAGGAATGACAGACAGAATGAACACCAAAAACAGTTCACTTATAGACAACATTGAATTGTGTATTCGCGACTTCTACTTAATATTAGTCCATGATTCATTAACGTACAATTCAGAGAAATTTATACGTTACAGTACTTGTTCCACGTGTAACTGAGTACTATCAATTTTTTAAACATTTACATAGTAAATTAAAAGGGGCTTGTTCGCCTCACCCAAAAGAGTTTGTAGCGACCACAACTGGAAAAATCTTTTCACGGAGATCGTTTGGTAGGGTCTATATTTCGAGGTAGACCCTCACGTCATAGCCTCGGATAGGTGGAGCATCTGCCCTACCGAATAGAAAAGGAGAGCTAGTAGCTTACAAATGTAAAGCTAAAGTCTGATAGACTAAGATTATGCCATCACATCTTTGTTTTAAAGCGACTTTAGCATGTAAGATGGTATGTCACTTAAAAAAAATACCACCCTCATTGGAAGTAATTCACCGTCACTTCATGCAGCGCACATAGACCATCAGGATTCTGAGCGTCCTGTACCAACATGAACGAAGAACCTGGAGTCTTCTGGAAGCTTGGCGAATGATGTGAAAAGAATGAAGAAAAACAACTTGCAAACCAAAGAATCGGCATCATTTTGGGGCAATTTTAACATACATAAACTAAATTACTATAATTATTTTCTTCTTACCGGAAGAAGGGATAAGCTAGTGGGGCATATCTTAAGACATCCAGGTATTGAGCTATCAATAATTGAGGGTAATATTGAGGGAGTAAATTGTAGGGGGAGGCAAAGATTAGAATATATAAAGAAAATTACAAAAGATGTAGGGTGTTAAACGTATGTAGATATGAAACGACTTGCGCAAGATAGAACAGCTTGGAGAACTGCATCAAACCAGTCGAGAGACTGATGACAAAAAAAACTAAATTAGAAATTCATCAGTTAGGAGTTAACGTGCTAATTCAATTTCCTGAAACTTTACAAGAGAGCTGAAAAACTGTATAAACTCGTCCTACAGCTCCCACGGAGATGGCAGAGAAAACTGTTACCACAAAACGGTACGGGTCTTTTGATGATCATTGGAGTTAAAATAGTTTTTCTAGTGGATAAACACAATTCCTTTGTTCAACGATACCAAAATCAATTTATGACCTAAAATAAAGATATCACGTTAATAGACTACTCTTAACCAGCTAACGTCGTCTCCGCGTGGAAGCTGTTTAATAGCTGATTTTCTGAGACGAAGGTTCCGGTTCAAATCCTAGTAAAGGTATATACTCGTACATATACGGATTTGAATACTAGACAATGGTTACCGGTGTACTTTGATGGTTGGGGTTCAATTAATCATACTCTCTCAGGAATGGTCGGCCTGGGTTTGTACAAGACTACACTTTATTTACACGTCATACATAACATCCTCATCCAATTGGGCCATGGGGTAGCTTATTGTTCTTAATTGAACAGACTTGAAAAAAAAAAAAATAGCCTACTCTAGACAAAAAAAAATTGTCTTTGTGGGGGTTAATTAAATAAAATGGTTTATTGTTTTCCCTTTTTATTCCAATTTCACTCCTTTAAATTTTTATAAAAATTTTTTTTAATAAAATAAAAAAATAAAAAACCATCCATGTGACTTTTTAATAAAATATCACATATAAAATTTATAAACTAATTTTTAAATTTGCCGAGTTTACTCATAATTTTAAATGAGTTTGTAATGTAGTTTAATTTCATAGTAAAAGTTTTACAGTAACGACCTACCCTTAATGTAGCAATACAATGACTTGCTAAGCTAAAATTAGAGACAGAAGAACGGCCTCAGGCCTGAATATCACAATACGTTACCGGTAATTAATAATTATCCATGATAATTACTATGATAATAATGACAGTAATAACTGGGTGTTTATACAAAGAAAATCGCCAGCGGTCAATTATCAACATTTAAATTCACAATTAACTTAATTGAAACCATCTAACAGTAAATGCCCATCAATTTAAATACCTACAATACTGTCTATTCAATTTAAGTTATATCCAGTTGTAAACAAAATCCGACATAATAATTGAATTTCATTGGCCAGTTTAATGGTCACGTGGTATCATTCCTACGACGTTCATTATATTAGTCTTTTACAACGCATGCGTGTTTGCATCCGAGATGAAAAATAACTAACAAGAGGTTTTATTGTTTGATATTGTCATATTAGTACAGTACGTGCACTACTGGAGTGAGGATCGAAGATTGTTTGCTGAGGAGTGGATTGTAAAAGCATAAAGAATTTTTGTTTTTTGGTTTAACGTCCGACTGTTTTGCAATTACTGCTAATGCAGACAGTGAAGAATGAAATGATTTTTACTGTGAATTTTTAATAAAGAATTTACTGTGGTCTCTGAATAAAGAGGTATATGTCAAAAATCACAATTTTTATTGGGAAAAGGGATACATGTCCACATGTACTTCTTTACTAGAACACGTTTTTTTTAAAATTCCTAATAAGTGTACGTTGCAATCTGTTCAATTCAAAGCAATAAACAACCCCATGACCCAATGAGATGAGGATGATGTGTATGACGTGTAAATAAGGTGTAGTCTTGTACAGACCCAGGTCGACCGTTCCTGAGAGAGTACGGTTAATTGAACCCCAACCATCAATGTACACCAACAACCACTGTCTAGTATTCAAATCCGTATAAAAGTAACTACCTTTACTAGGATTTGAACCTGGAACCTTCGTCTCCAAAATCAGCTGTTAAATAGCTGACTCACGGCGACGACTTTACCTCTAGACCAACCCGGTGGGTTCGAACACATTTTTAATTTCTTAATATTGAATCTCTTTTCACAGTATCATATTTTCCATTAAAAACGTCGTGGAATACATATCTTTTTACCCAAATGTAGAGAAAAATTTTCATAATCAGCTGGTGGATTTATCAACATTTTCACAAAATGTGACATTTACTCCTTTATGCAGAGACCACAGTAAGTTATGGACGAGTTATAGTTTCTACGTTCGACTGTAAAGTAAATTGGCTTGGACCAGAAGAATATTAAAACACCTAGCAGAATACTGCCAGTAAAAAGCCAACAGGACCTTCAACGATTGCTAAACCAGCATACCAGTATACCAGGAGTTGTGCAGCTTCGTGAAGAGAAAAGTGTTTTAACGTTAAATCTCAAAAATAGTAAATTCATGGTAATTTCAAGAACGCAATAACAGCAGCACAATGTCAAAGTCAAAGAAGAAAGACTAGAGAAGATCCGAAAATACAAATATTTGGGAATAATTTTTAAAGAAAATAATGACTGCACAGAATTGGCAAAGAACTTACCAAGTATTTACCAAGAACTGCATTCAATAGTTATGAAATATTCAGGAGAGACCTTACATTAAATTTAAGAACTTGATTTCTTTGATGTTATGTAATCTCAGTGTTATTGCAAGGGATGGAGGCCTGGAACTTGAAGAAATACGTTACTAATAAATTGGAGGCGTTCGAAAAATCATCACATCGAATGATTTTTAGGCTGAGCAAGATGGATCGTATCATAAATGGGAGTGTTATCAGAGTGACAGAGAAGGAGAAATGAAGTACAAAACCATAAAAATACGCAAAAAAAATTATTGTAATAATAATATATTGAGAGGGGAAAATTACAACTTATTCCATTTAATAATTCCGAGGAAAATTATGAAAAAAGAGATCATGAACAGCTAAAGAATGAAGTTCAGGTACAGGTCCACTGATTTGTTTAAGAGTTTCAGCATCAACGCCATGGTTGCCAACCATTTTAGAGGAGACGGCACCAAAAAGAAGTTAACTAATACATTAAGTCTAATGCAGATTGTGAAAGGTTTTGCATGAAAATGAGTGATTAAATATACTAAACCTGACCGGGAATCGAACCCGGGACCAAGAAAATATAACAACTGGTGAAATCTGCATTAAAAGGGACAAAATTTGAGTCGGCGAAAGCTGTAAAAGAGAAAGCGGCACGTGTCCTGAAGGAGCTGACAGAAGATGACTTCCAGCACTGTTTCCAACAATGGAAAATTCGTATGGAGCGTTGTAGGGATAGAGAAGGAGTGTATATTGAAGGTGACAATAAGTGATTATGTATAAAATAAAATAAAAGTTTTTACAACGTCAGTCTCGTTATTTAATAGCCACACCTCATATATCTTTAAATTGTTATGACAGGCTGACAAAAAAAAGCATGCATAGAAATATTTATACTGCAAGATATAGTTCAATTTACCAGTAATGAGGGATACATGATAACCGAAAGGACCTTTTGATTTTTTTTTAATAAGGTGAGAGTCATCCAGTGTGTACTCGTATTTGGTGGTTTTCTACATTTTATAATAAATATAGAGCGAGAGACAAAGATTGAGTGAGTGAGAGGGGGCGGGGGAGAGAGGGGATTATGAGCACTGTCAAGAAACCAAAAATAAAAAATTATTTATTTCAGTCTTATAAAAAGAGGGGAAAATGATACGAATTGCTGAGGCTCGCGCTGCGGGGAAATCTAAGATAGAAAGGAGTCCTGGTCAAAGACGAATATATCCTGGTGCTCAAAAACCTGAGACAATGGACTAGTCTCACTTCAATTAACTTGCAGTGGATGGGATTACATGGACCACAATGATCACTGGCGTCCACCGAGGATACAGCAGAAGATGAAAAAGAAGACCAAAATCAAAGAATTTTATTTTTAATCCCTAATGTGTAGGCTATGCGTTGAAATCTATTCAATTAAAGAATGATACGCAATCTATGATCCAATCAGATGACGATGATATTATGTATGACGTTTAAATGAGAAGTATTCTTGCACAGACTCAGGCCGGCCATTTCTGAAAGAGTATTGTTAATTGAACCCCAACCATCAAAGTACAACGGTAGCCATTGTCTAGTATTTAAATCCGTATATAAATTTACCAGGATTTGAACCACGGAATAAAAGAAATTAAAGAATGTAGGAAAAAGTTTTATTTGAAACTAGTATTATGTTTTTTTTAAATTCCATAAGCGGATTCAGCGTCTGCCAATAACAGACAGGTGGAGTGTCAAATTATTTACACTCAATCTGTTAATTGCAGGGCTAAAGTAAATAGTTCTGTTTCTTGTCACATGGTCAGCCAATTAAATGACTGAATCATTTAAGAACAGAAGAGGTAGAGGTGTAAAAGACACTAATCAGAGTTATCTTCTCTGAAAGTAATGAATTTCATTATACAGCTAGACCCTGTGGTGAATGAAGTGAAGGTGTCATTTGCAGAGTGGAAAATATGTGCTTTTCAGAGGGCCCGGCATGCTGATAAGTGTACTTTTCCACTCAGTGAGGAAGGCATTGGTAAACCCCCCTCACTCCTCGTTTTACTTAGTAAAACCTCTACAGGTTCAAACCAGCCTTTCGGCTGATAACCTAAACAACAACAAGCGGATTCAGTTGATTTTACGATTACTTTGATTTTACGAGATTTTACTCGTACATTCCTACATTTATTGTTGATGGTTTGTCATAGGTAGCAAAATATAGTACTTGACTTAAGTAGAACATCCAACTTACATTGCTTTTTTTTAACTCCAATAGTATTGTGTAAAAAGAAATAAAAAAACTGACTAGGAAATAATTTTTGAATATAATAATGGAAATGGTTACTGTCGCAGATTTTTATGTAGGTAAATGTTTAAACATTATTCAATGTATAAAATGCAAAAAAATAATATTCTGTTTGTATTTTTTTATTACATATTTTATTCAGGTAGGCTTTATTACTTCCGTGGTATTGCTCAAACTACAGGATATTTTATAATTTACAGTTAAAAAAGTAATTTTTACATTTATTTAATAGAAGCATCATAAAAATACTGCATAGGATTAAAATATAATATCAAATGAATATTATAGTTTTATTATGTTTCAATTTCTGTTTAATATTTTATTACAACTCAAGGAAAAGGTTGATTAGATTGTTCGGTCAAATAGGTCTAATTTATCATAAAACAGAATTAACAGAATAGAAAAAGGGAAGCAGCACTATTGTATGGAAATGACATGTAAAAAAATAAATAAAAGAGGCTTAAGAGAATTTAGTTGCAGAGAGAAGAATCTTGTGGATAATTTTAGGGTTCAATTTAAGGAAGACTGTACTTTGTATCCCGCCAATGTTAAATTTCTATTTTTAGGTACATTTTTCATAGGATTGGTAAAAGATAGGAACATGAAACTTTACACAACATAGGTGTCGTGTCGTGTTTCTTCTCAAGCTACTGACATTTTTTCAATTTAATCTTTGGACCATAGCATTTTTTTTTTAAATTATGAATAACATAAAATTTTTACAAATTGTTTTTAATGTGTTTGGCTTATTACTAATTTTTGGAGCACCTGAGGAAGTAATAAAAATGTCGGTATATGTGGTTATACAAGATAATTAACTGGTAAAAATTTCAGCTGGTAGGTTTATTGGTTTCTGAGAAAAATGTACCTTAGTGTTAAAAATCTAAATTTACGAGAAAAGGTAAGAAACAAGAAGGCACAAATCAAAAACTATATGTACACAAACAAGTAAATTTCCCATCAACAGTTGTTTAGAAAGCTGAACCAACAGCTGAGAATAAAAGCCATAATGCAGATATTTTACAAACTAAAATTCTCTTTGTACTAAAACGAGCCGAATAAAATTATGAAAAAATATTCGTTCTTCGTAACATGATAATTTTTCTGTGTAAACCTGATAAAAATGTAAATTTTTTCATTAAAAAATTTTTTTAACGTAATTTAATGTTTTTCTGGTAGATCTAGGCCTAAACTATTGAAAAACATAAAAAAAACCAAAAATCGAAATTTTTAGTTAAAACCATCGTGCAATCCCCTGAAACGAAAATGGAGAAATTGTAAGACAAAATATATAAATTATAATTGTTGAAGATTCAATCATGAATCGAAAAATAAATGAAGATCAAGAAAATTAAAAATATAAGTTTGTTACTTGCCAAATTTGTTATTTTTTGTGTGTAATCCTTAAGCGGGTTCTTTTGATTTTACATACATTACTGTCTACATTTATTACTACGTTGGTTGTTTACAAACATTACAGTAGAATCTCAGTAGTCCGGCCTGTTCGGGACCGAGAGGGTGCCGGGTTACTGAAAATTCCGGATTACTGGATGTGTTGGAATTTTGGAACTATAAATTATAAATTTAAACAAACAATGAATATGTATTGATTTCTATGTCATTTTAAATTAAATTAACAAATTAAAAAAGGCTTGCTGAGTACTTCTGTAGTCATTGTACTAAACATAATTAACGGCTATTGACATCGCCTAATGCGGTGTGGGGGTGCTCGTGTTCTGAGAATTACGTTTCGTTGTCACTTCGGCATGAAGTATAGAGTATGGCCCAGTTCTGGGTTTTTGACAAAAGGCCAAAAATTATTCCATTTAACAATAATTAAGGTCTGCTTATTCATTTCTTTAATCAAATCCTAAACATACACGTTATACTAAATCCGCCGTAATTAGGTCGAGTTGATTTCCCTAATTCAATTTAAATCTTTTACCAAAATCTGTCCTGGGTGAGGTTTTACACTTTTGGGCCTAATTGTTTAAGGGCCGGATTACTGGAGGTGCCGGACTACCGAGATTCTACTGTATTGATTTTTTCTCCTAACGAAAATAAGGTGTTAGATATATGCTAACAACATTTACGTCTTGGTTGGTATAGTGGTGTGCGCAATGGGCTTCTACGCCTAGGATGCCGGATATGTCTGACGATTTTTCGCCAATCATCTTTTTCTAGCTTCTTCACCGTTTGCATAAGCGTTAACATTAATAAGTCGTACGTAAAACAACAAAAAACTAACTTTATTTTCTTCTAATTAAAAAAACGTATAATGATTTGACGTAATTCTGTAATCAATGTTGAAAATAATTATCGAACTACTTGTGTGATTATTGATTTAAATAACGATAGTCGGAATGAAAACATAAAAATATCAGATTGAAATAAAACAGCAGTTATTTTTCCGTGGGATGTCCTTCATTCAAGTGGCGCTCCTATATGACGACTAGAATACATCGGGTATTTGCGTACGTAAATTTTTTGCCAGTCACAATATGTAATAATAGGCCTAATTTGCCCCTTTTAACCGGCTGACGTCTAGGCTTCCATTGAACGACCTTGCAGTGACGTCAGCCTTAACGTAGATTTCCAGTTTCCTTTCGACATTACGCTAACACATCCGGTTTTCCAGTGTTCGGATTGTTGTTGTTTTTGCAGCGAGTCTGTAGTAGCGATTAACGAACGTGTAAAACTAAAAACTTGTGTAAACTGAAATTATAGGGTAACACCTTAGGTGGTGAGAGCCGGTTTATCGAGTTGAAAGTTACGAGAAATCAGCTGGAAATTTTTAAAAATAGATATTTGACCGATAGTACAATTTTTTTTTAACACTGATTTTAAATTTAATAATGCGAATAGATGCCCATAACAGACAGGTGGAGTGTCAAATTATTTACACTCAATTTGTTCGTTGCAGGGCTAAAATAAATAATTATGTTTCTTGTCACATGGTCAGCCAATTAAATGACTGAATCATTTAAGAACAGAAGAGGTAGAGATGTAAAAGACACTAATCAGAGTTATCTCGTCTGAAAGTAATGGATTTCATTGTACAGCCAGACCCTGTGGTGAATAAAGTGAAGGTAACGTTTACAGAGTGGAAAATATATGCTTTTAAGAGGGCTCGGCATGCTGATAAGCGTACTTTCCCACTCAGTGAGGAAGGCAAAGTAAACCACCTCACTCCTCGTTTTACTTAGTAAAACCTCTAGAGGTTCAAACCAGCCTTTCGGCTGTTGACCTAAACAACAACAATGCGAATAGCATAATCTCCGAAGTGGATGATAATTGTCGCAAACATAGGCCTACAGGTTAGGCGTTCTTATTTGTAACAACTTTACACGTAATTTGCTATTTAAAGACGTTGGGAAGCCCATCTCTTTCAAGGTGGTAAAATGCATCATTAAGAGGTAATATCCCTTCAGGCAGATCCTTTCTACTTTGTATCCAACTTTTTCCTGTTTTCCGATCCGGTTACGATTATGATTTCAAACATAGTAAGGAATAAATGTGACTAAACGTAACAATTTGTTTTCAAAACACTAAAATTCTAAAAAGATTCTGTAGAAGCACCACCGACTTGAAGGAAATTTAAACTACTAAATCAACCTGGAGAGGTAAATCGGAAGGTGGAAAGGTGGGCAGAGCGTACTTTTGCTCCTCCGAAAATTCCTAGATAATACCACAATACTAAATCAACCGGAGGTGGTAAATCGGAAGGTGGAAAGGTGGGCAGAGCGTACTTTTGCTCCTCCGAAAATTCCTAGATAATACCACAGGTTTAGCTAAACAATAAAAGTTTCAACTTTGGTAAAATACTCAGGACTGTTGTTCAAGTCAATTTTATAGCATATGTACATTAATATTCCAGACTAGACTAAATACAAAAGAAAATCCTCTCAGTTTTAAAGAAGAAACAAATCCACAATGAGATTTACTTTAGAATCAAAAGAAATTTAAATAATGCATGAATATATTGGTTGAGTTCGGTTTAGCATAACAATGTTGATTTTCAACAGTTTTAAGTGAAAGTTATACAGCACAAGTCATGAACAGTTCATTTTCATAACACGTAATGAGTATTTCATGTCAAGTTATCCACTAATACCAAATAAAATATCACCTATACTTGCAAATACATATAAGGTAACCACATTTAGATTATTAAAGAATATAGCTTGCATGGTAAGATTGTTTAATATATTACATCTACATACAGGTATATGTATGCGTATACCACATACAACAAAAAAGATCTGGGGCAAAACACTCACACAAATTTCTTTTGCCAATGTAAATAATGAAACTATGACCTACGTACAATCATGAGTGAATTACGCTAAATAAAAATTAACCATTGATGGACTTAGATTTTGAAGAGAAAAATACGGAAAAATCACTAATTCACGCTAAACTAAGCTCTGAAGAAAAAAAACTTGAAATATAAATGCTTAAAATAAGAATAAAAATACAGAATAATCACAAAGTGTTATCTCCGAAAAATTCGTAGGAGGATTCTGCTTTCATTCGAAAATTCGGTTCTTTTCGATAACCGACTGATTCATTTTAAGAAAAATGTATAGCTGTACGCAGGGCTGTTAAATTGGGAGTCCCAATTCAATGGCCCTGATAGGTATGTAAAGAAATCTGGTGTGAAACACTCGCGTGACTTTATCTTGCCAATGTAAAATCATTAGTAAACAATAAAGATAATGAAAAACATAACCTAATTTTAATCACGAATGAATGGCGCAAAATGAAAATCAATCTATGTATGACTTAGGCCTCCGGGCCAGCCCAGTCAGTCAGCTAGTAGAAATTCGCTATTATTTGTTAAGTAACACCGGTTGGGCAAGCGACTTTGTATGGTGACTAGCTGACAGCCATCCATGAACAAACTCTACTGAGGGTCCCTGTTCAAACTCATTTTTGCCCTAAAATGCATATTAACATTGCAATGTATACAAAAATAATTTTTTACCACGAGAGCGCCTCACGGGCTTCAGAAGATATGCAGCTTACCCTATCTTGTAAAACATAAAAAAATGTAGCAAATGAGGCGTTTAAAAAATAAATTTTAGGGGCCATTTTTAAAAAAAAACCGTAAAAAATTGAAAATTCGCACGAATGAACTAGTACATTCTGGCAACCGGACCCAGTAGTTTTATACGAAAATATTTATGTCCAATCCTTTAGTGGTACCTTACTAAAGTTTTGAATTTCAAATTCGCAAGATTTTCCGTTCCTTTAAGGTGTGTTTATTATATGTTCTGGTTGTGTATATTAAAAAATTTTATGAACAGGTCTACCAGGAGACCAAATCGGTAATAGAAACGATGAGGAAAAAGAGAATATCCTTCTTTGGACATGTAATCAGCAGAACACCCAAAGATAGAATCACAAACAAAATAATCAGAAAACTCTATCAGAAAAAGACAGAAGTAATATGGTTAAGAGAAATCAAGAAAGATATGGAAGAATTAGGTATCGCCTTCGAAGATCTAGAAAATAAAACCAAACAGCTGAAACTATTAAAAGATAAAAATATTAGATTCCAAGGAAAAGAGGAAGCAGGAAAGTGATATTTTCAGAAGCAGAAAGGCAAAGAAAATCTGCCAGAATGAAGGAATACTGGAGGAAAATTAAAGAAAAGAACCAGAAGAGAGTGCCCAGAAATTCACTCGAGTCATCCACTGCGGTCTCAATAGAAAAAAAAGGATTTTGTATCTAAGAATTATTATGAATGCACTTGCTTTCACTTTTTCTTATTTGAATAGATTTGAAAATACATTACTAAAGATGTGTATGATGTAGAGGAAAGCGCTATAAACATTGGTAAACGTTAACTGTTGCCTTATTCTGGTGGTTTAAAAATATATTTTCATTATAAATACCGTGCGTTCGGAAAGTCGCTGTGCACTGGAATTGTGACTATGGATTTATGAAAATATGTATAAAGAAATGACTAAGCATTTTGGAAAAAAAATTATTCAATACCTTAATTACATTGTTAAACCGTGATTACATTGTTTATAGAAGGTGTTCGAAATGACCTCCATTGGCATCAATACAGCATTGCACTCGTTTCATTTTGTTTGCAAACACCTTTCGCAACTGAAGAACAGTGATTCCTTGAATGTATGCCGTTATTGCGGCTTTAAGTTCGTCAATCGTGTGTGGTCTGTTCCGATACACAGTTTGTTTCGCCGCACCCCATAAAAAGAAATCGGGGGGAGTCAGTTCAGGAGATCTTGCAGGCCACAAATTCTTTGAAATTATTCGTTCACCAAACACGTTGCGCAGGAAAGCCATTGAGATGTTAGATGTATGTGCTGTTGCCCCGTCTTGTTGGAACCAACCATTATTCATTTCCACTTGTGTTATTTGATGCGTAAAGTTCTCTAAAATATCAGAACAATAACGTAAAAATTTTTTTCCAAAATGCTTAGTCATTTCTTTATACATATTTTCATAAATCCATAGTCACAATTCCAGTGCACAGCGACTTTCCGAACGCACGGTATAATACGGCTATTGATAATACTTGGATAGGATGTTTGATAAAAAATGTATATAAATATAAATACTGCCCATAACAGACAGGTGGAGTGTCAAATTATTTACACTCAATCTGTTAGTTGCAGGGCTAAAATAAATAGTTCTGTTTCTTGTCACATGGTAAGCCAATTAAATGACTGAATCATTTAAGAACAGAAGAGAGGTATTGGTGTAAAAGACACTAATCAGAGTTATCTCCTCTGAAAGTAATGAATTTCATTATACAGCCAGACCCTGTGGTGAATGAAGTGAAGGTGTCATTTTCAGAGTGGAAAATATATGCTTTTCAGAGGGCCCGGCATGCTGATAAGTGTACTTTTCCATTCAGTGAGTAAGGCAATGGTAAACCACCTCACTCCTCGTTTTACTTAGTAAAACCTCTACAGGTTCAAACCAGCCTTTCGGCTGTTGACCTAAACAACAACAAATATAAATGTTCTTCTCGAAAGGTCAAACGCAGTATACATAAAGGTTTTCATTTACTGTCCTACCCCATTTGCTTCTAAATCGAGCTTGGATCACCCCCTTCCCTATTTTGAGTAAGAATATCTTTGGAGTGGAACAAGATGACTATAAGAGGAGATGAGGAGGCCATAAAAAATTTTAAAAGTTATTCCAGTGTGCCGTATTGAACAACAGAAAAAAAATAAGTAAATTTTTGTTATTACTGTTCGATACGATGAAAATGAAGCCGTACATAAAATAGTTTATACATGTGATAATAGAGCAAATAAATTATTATAATAGGTTACACTTATTACGGTATAGTTTAAAATGTTTAAATAAAAGCATTTAGAGAAAGTTTTTAGTGACAAGCTCACCTTGAACTGATCGTATTATTCTAAAGTAATTATTACTTATAAATAATATTAATAAACATTACGAATAATTTCATATTGTAATTTTTAACGATGTCAATTTAAAGCAATAACGTTTCAAATATTCTATACATTATATAAAAGTATACAGACAGCCAGTAAAGTCATGCATTATAATTCGAATACAAAAAGGTTTTAACCGATGTAAGAAGCTCGTTAATAGATAATATAATTTGTGTGGACATTTCAGATAAAGTTGCATAATTTTTATATTCCAGGTTAAGTCATTCATAAACCTCGTTTAGATTACCGATAACTGATTTAAGGTGGACTTAACGTTCTACCTTCACAATATTATTATTTTCAATTCATGTTCCTATTCCTAGAAAACTATCAGAGGTAATCACCTAAAATTTTCACTGCATATTTTAAAATTTTTTTTATCCCTAATGTGTGTACATTGTCATAACCCAATGAGATGAGGATGATGTGTATGACGTTTAAATGAGATGTAGTCTTGTACAAATCCTGGCCGATCATTTCTAAGAGAGTATGGTTAATTGAAATCCAACCATCAAAGTACACCGGTATTTACCGTCTAGTATAGCTTGAGTCCCAGCTCCGTGTAGTTGAAAGTAATGCAGTGCATTGTTATAGTAGAAGGAGAATGAATGAGTTAGTAGTGTTTCACAGCTGATGCATTTGTAGTGGTAGCGTGTACTAACTAGACTAAAAAAATATTCTTATCATGCGGCACATTAAATTAACAAATACCTACCGGGTTATTAACTTGGTCGGATTCATAACATTTAACTTACCAATTTATACAAACATATATAAATAAATAAATGTAACAAATTCAAACAAATATGTTAAATACGGAAAGTTTGAAAACGAATGTTTTGTATCAGAGTAATACAACAATCGTTCTCCCAGCATGCGTCACTCATTCATTATACCTCACCCGTACCCTTCACCCCGCAACTACACACAGCTTGGAACTGCACAATATTTAAATCCATATAAAAGTAATTACTCCCTTTACTAGGATTTGAAACAGGTACCTTTGTGTCCGAAAATCAGCTGTTAAACAGCTGACTCGCGGCAACGATTTCACTCTAGGCCAACCCCCTGGGTTTTAAGATATTAGCTATAAAATCCTTACACAATGACTTGTTTATCACAAAATTAAACTTTAACAAATAACAAATTTTTAAATTCGTAACAACCTACATAGTTAATATTATTTTTTCTAATCGTAAACCTATTATTTAGTAACATACAGATTTGATTTTAATATCAGTCATGTTAAAAATAACTCCAGTATCATGCTATCAAACGTTCATCCTCCTACTTGAAAAAAGTGATTTTTGAAGAACATAAGTGTGAAAAATTTAAACTTGAGGAAAACTGTATGCTACGCTTACTGTTACGACTTGACTGTCTATAATCTGACTCTTCATCTGATTAGTTTTCTGTTTTAACATGCCTATTTTTCTTCTTTTTTCCTTAATTAATTCTTGGAGTAAATATTCTGCTTTTCTACCCCTAATAATATCAAGTGTGTGCAATTAATTCATGCTGCCGCTATTACTAAGAAATTCCAAAGGTAACACGGCCTAACCTGAGTTGCTAAACAATTTATTAAAATAATTTTGTCCTTAAAACGCAAATTAGGTATCATTTGAAAGAAACATTTCAAAATATATTTTAAAATTAAAATCAAAAATTAGGTAAAATTCTAATTTTCTCCGGTAAGTCTCTACTTAAGGGCTTCAGCGAAGAGCTATTGCAAACAGAGGATGAAAGAAAGAACGAAGAAAGAAAAGAGCTTTTGAGAAATATCCAAAGTTAACAATAAAAAAACGTCTAGTCGCAATAACTTTAGAATATCAGCCGAGGGTGATTTAAAATCGATCCAGACGTTTTAGTCAAAATTATTTATATTTGCTTCTGGCCCTCCTGTCTATGTAAATAAGCAGATGAATTAAATCCCCACGATGATATTAAAATTCTAACAGTAAAAGAACAAGATGCGTCATTATACAGTAAATTTTATAGGTAATCCCCTGCAACCAATAAGCCCGTGATTTAGCTATAAAGAACTGCTCGACCGAACAACCCCTAAAGCGGAAATGGAGCAAAGACCTCTTAATCTGAATATGAATAGTAAAAAACACCCATCGTTCCACCCAGAGAATGTACTACTGTGTACCTCTTCTCCTAACAATAAAATTCTTCACCACCCGTCAAATAACTTTTAATAAATGCAGAAATTGTGCAGCTCAGTGCCACAGGACCGTAAAGACTAACCAAACTACAAAACGGTACCCAAATTAAAAATAAAAAAGTCTTAATATAAGAGGACATGAACTCATCTTATGCATGATGATGAGCAATACAGAGTTAAGGCTGAATTCTTAAATTCTACACTATACTGCTGTAAACTATCATTGGTAAATCAATACATATAACTAGGGCATCGAATTACACCTAACAAAAGTAACCAAATAGTAAACGTCGATGGAAGAAGACAGTTGAGTTGTGAAGAATTTGGAAAAATTTGGAAATACCTGAAAACCAAAGAATTTGATTTATGTACGTACCCCCTTCAACATAAAAAAACCAAACGAATACACAAGAAACAACACCAAAGTGCAGGACATAGTACAAAAAAATGGCTCAATAAAAATAGAAATAGTCGAGCCGTAATAAAAGAAACAAAGAAGATGGAATAGTGTAATTCATAAATGAAGAACAAAGACATTGGAACTAGGGAACACGGATGACCACTGACAGCTTGATGATGTCAAGAGAGTGGTGTGATTATACTGGGTGCAGTACAGAAACAGAAAAACATTAAGAAATTTTGAAGAGGCTTACATTCCATAACGGACAAACAGGCTATATAAAAAATATTATGGTTCAATCATTGTTCAAAAGTAGAGTAATGATATGATAGTGTTTGTTTTAAATATCATTGCGGGATGAGTTTTGATACAAAAAAGCATCGTACAATGAGTCAGTCAAAATTCATAGCAACCAGTCAAATCAGTTAAACAAATTTTCCACTACACAAGTTTTAAAAATAAACTCGAAAAGTTTTTGCTAGAAATCTTTTTACAATATTAATGAATTTTTTAATATTACCTGAAATCAGTTTCTAAAAAACTGGATTCAACTGTCTCGTTAAAATGTAAATGTTCATAGTAAGTTTGTGGAAATGAAGTATTAGGTATCTCGTACGATTTTTTATTAAACAACGTATAATTCCTTTGCAATTAGATTTTTTAATGTATTTATAAACTTTTAAGCAGATATGATAAAAATCTAAATAATAAGTTTCTTAGAATGAAAATGTACAATACACTCAGTTGTGTGTTAAAAAAGACGACTGAACTCTGAACAAAAAATTGACTGAAATTGACTCTGAACATTGCAATAATATCTTGAAACATGAAGTAGCTAAAGATGACGATGATTAGTGGTAGAAATAGAAAAAAATCAATTAGTTAAATGATTAACAAAATCGTAAAGGTAAGTCCAATGTTTAAAAATATTTCAGTCTGTGAGTACATTCGCTGTTATCGAGGAAGTTACGAAAGGATTTTGATACTCTTCTAACTTTTTTAATTGATTTTCACTAAAATGTTTCATACAATAAAAAAAATTACTTTATTTCCTAGGTATTAGATTATTATTTGTATTACTCCTATTTTTTTTCAATTTAGTAACAAAAATCTGTGTTGTTGTTTAGGTCATCAGCCAAAAAGCTGGTTTGAACCAGCAGAGGTTTTACTAAGTAAAACGAGGAGTGAGGTAGTTTACCATTGCCTTCCTCACTGAGTGGAAAAGTACGCTTATCAGCTTGCCGGGCCCTCTGAAAAGCACATATTTTCCACTCTGCAAATGACACCTACACTTCATTCACCACAGGGTCTGGCTGTATACACAAAAATCTATCAGTTTATAATTAAAAATATGTTCAAATTATTCAGCCATAAAATTATATTTTACAAATTTTTTGTGTAAATTAAAGTTCCAACTGTTGAATGGACTATTAATACGTTAAATTATAAATATGAACACTGTGCACTAATAAGAATTGATTTGTAGTCAATTCGTATATGTAGCCTGCTAATTTTCCTTTTTTGCGTTCTGTACAGTAATACAATCTTCCCATCAAATATCCCAAATATTATAAACTATATTATTAGTGACAACACGGTTTATTAACTTTATGTGTTGTGTGATATCACAGCATGTCTATTTTTTATACCTTTTGAAAATCATACAAACAGCAGCAAAATAAATAGGACGATAATTTCCAAAAGTAATTTACGATTAAAAATTTATTACCACTATTTAGTAAGATTTTGACGGTAAATATCTTCAACTTCAACATTAGATTACGGCTAACTTATTAGGTTAGCCATACAGTTTGGTACACAGAAGGCCTACAGTATTGTGCGAATTAATGTGAACAGAGACAAAATTTCAGTTTTCATAAGTTGGTTAACCAAACAGTCAAACATCCCCCCAAAAAAATGTTCTGGGGCTGTTTTTCATACTCAGGTACTGGCACACTTATTCCAATTGAAGGTATGATGAATGGTGAAAAATACAAAGCATTGCTAGGGCAACGCTTAGCTATAGAACTTAATAAAGTACAGGCCGAAGGGACCGCAATTTTTCAACAAGACTCGGCTCCGTGCCAGATAATAATATTACCCTTCTTGATTGGCCTGGGAATTCACCTGATCTTAATCCTTTAGAAAATTTGTGGGCAATATGTAAGGCTAGGCTACAAAAATTGGACTGTACGACAAAAACAAAACTGGTGGAAGCAGTGATTCAGGTTTGGTTTAGAGATGAAGCCATCACAAACAATTGCAAAAAACTTGTGGATTCCATGCCAAAAAGACTCCAGGAAGTCATAAAAGTAAAAGGGGAACACATTAAATACTAGTTAATGGAAATTATCTCATGTAAGTGTACCTAAATGTATCTTTGTCCTAAATAAATCATATTTACAAATTATTTCTGTTTGTTTACATTAATTCGCACAATACTGTACGTTTAGTAAGGGTAGGTTATTACTAACTTACAAACACTGTAATGTCACTATAACTTATATTAACCGCATAATTATGAGACAGGTAAAATATTTAGAAACTCTAATATGTTATAACGACTTTTATAAAAGTTTGTCAATCCAAAAAGAAAACGTGAGAAAGAAATACTACATACCTTTGTTACAGCAATCAACAAACGAATAGAATTTATGTAAACAAGAAACAAATTGCTAAATTTGTTGTCTCAATTACAAGTCTTACTAAAATTATATTCGTACACACATAATTAAGAAATAAAGAAAACAATATGAATTGTTTACAAGGAATTATTTTTTTATTTTAATTTTGTTTTCTTTCGTGGTTTGCGGTAGTTCAATACAATCTTATTCATTGTATCTCAGAAGCGTAGCGGTTAAAGTGTTAGCCTACAAAGCAAAAGTTACTAAATTCGATTCCCGGATAAATCTGATACCTAGAATGTTAAAACCCCCAGAAGTAACTAAAGTCCAAGTAGTTAATGTAAGTTTTTCTGTTTTTTCCACTTTACGGTACACGTTATTAAGCTTGTTACCAACCTGTGGTGTAGTGGTCAAGGTAAATAGTTTCTACGCTATAGGTTCTGAGTTTGATTTCCGGTCAGGTCTGGTAATTTTTCATCTATTACTCTTCATCGTCTCAATTAGGAGTTAAGTGCAAAACAGTCGGACGTAAACCCAAATAAATCCTATTACCGAATGAAAATGTTTTTATTTATTTTCTTTTTTGCATAAGAATCACTGATTTAAGAAAGAGCATCTGTCAATTTTTTTAAAAATATTAGTAAGTCACAAGGATTTTATATCTGTCACAAAAAAAACATTTTTAAAAATGGGACAGTAATTTCGAATTTTTAACCTCCTGAAAATATTTTTTATTCTCCTGAAAACTTATGTTATAGCTGAATAATGCCCTTTTTTAAATCACCAATTTAAAGAAAGCTGTAATTAAAGTAAATCACTACCAGCATTGTAAAGATCTTCCCAAGCTTCATCTTCCCCCTCGGTTGAATCTCTTAATTATCTGAAGGTGATCCATCCATTTATTCCGGTAATAATTGATTCTCTAATTTCCTCTTGTCTGTAAATCATTTCTAATGCCGTAATTTTGAATTTTGTTCTCTTCGTACAGCCCTTGACCATTCGTAGAAAACCCATCCTCGCAGATTTGTTTCCTTCTTGCAAGATTCTGCCCACAGCAGACAGGTGGAGGGTCAAATTATTTACACTCAATCCGTTCGTTGCAGGGCTAAAATACATAGTTCTGTTTTTTTTCACGTGGTCAGCCAATTAAACGACTGAATCATTTAAGAACAGAAAAGGTAGAGGTGTAAAAGACAGTAATCAGAGTTATCTCCTCTGAAAGAAATGAATTTCATTAAACAGCCAGACCTTGTGATGAATGAAGTGAAGGTGTCATTTGCAGAATGGAATATATGTGCTTTTCAGAGGGCCCGGCATGCTGATAAGCGTACTTTTATATTCACTGAGGAAGGCAATGGTAAACCACCTCACTCCTCGTTTTACTTAGTAAAACCTCTACAGGTTCAAACCAGCCTTTCGGCTGATCACCTAAACAACTTGTAAGATACCAAGTCTTGCTGCCAAATAAAAGAGTCAGAACTACTATTATTTACTATAAAA
Organism: Catonia carolina; assembly: GCA_035578175.1. Lineage (NCBI taxonomy): Eukaryota > Metazoa > Arthropoda > Insecta > Hemiptera > Achilidae > Catonia > Catonia carolina. The sequence goes on from JAQMRL010000001.1 coordinate 33,143,060, forward strand.
TCCTATCAAAGTATATTTTTGAGTGCTTTATAAAATTTTACAATGAAACAATATAAAATTTTATTTTTTTGAAATTTCATTGAAAATTAATCGAACGGTAAAAACATAAGCGTACTGAAACCTTTCTAGAAATAGTTGGGGGAGGGTCATGGAACGTGAATATTTTAAATCCAAAAAAATGAACGTTTAGAAATACTATTTTGGTTTAAAGAACGCGATAAATAAATAGCTACGGATACTTTCAATACAAAAAGACAAGTAAAAGCATCATACTTATCATACTTAACACAGCCTACATACTTAAAATGTTATATCGGATATTAAAATAATAATTTAAAAATATATTATTTATCAAACAAAATAAACTTTATTACGTAACACAACATACAAATAAATAATAATTATAACAATCAAAATAAAGGTAAATATATAGAAATGAAAGTACTACCGGACTAAACTAGGCACTTTTTGATAAGACAGTTTTTATCAAAATGTTATCGTAAGTACGGTCTGTTTAACGAGAAAATGGCACTGTTTTTCCATACTTAAAGTCAAAGTACAATAAATACGCATAGTTTTCTGTTGTTTTTCTTAGAAATGGAAAAAATAACCGTACTCTGAAAATTTTCATAGAAAATTATATAACATAGAAATTGGTTACAATTTTATTCTTCATGTGTGTACGGTGGAATCTCTTCAAATCAGAACAATAAGTAATAGTAATACACCGTGACACTTATCTTTAAGTTCCGTTACGTGATCTGGGTAAATTAACACTATGGTTTAAAAATCACAAGTATTAATTTTTACAAACTAAAAATTACAATTACAATTTAAGTGGTTTTAAATCTACAGATAAATAAATTACTTATGATACATTTTTTTAAATTCCTAATATGTATACGTTGCAATCTGTTCAAATCAGAACAATAAGTAACCCCATGACCCAATGAGATAAAGGTGATGTGTATGACGTATAAATGAGGTGTAGTCTTGTACAGACCCAGGCCGACTATTCCTGAAAGAGTATGGTTAATTGAACTCCAACCATGAAAGTACACCGGTAACCAATGTCTAGTATTCAAATCCGTATAAAAGTAACTACCTTTACTAGTAGAAATTGGGACAGAATCTATTTAACGTGTTGCTTGAAATATAACTTACGGACAGTGAAAATACCAAGTACAAGTCACTGCAAGGATTAAGGGAGTTTTGTCTGAAAGGAAACCAAATTATTAATATTGAATTAAAAAAACCTAATCTTATAAAAAAATAGTTACAGATAAATATCATAAAAGTGATTTTACAAAATATTTCTAAAATAAAATTAGTAAAATTTAACATTCTGGGATGCCCAAAACGGGCAGGTGGCATGTTATTTTAATTGCACTCTATCTGTTTGGTCCAGGGCTAAAAAAAATAGTTCTGTTTCTTATTACATAGTCAGCCACTTATATGACTGAACTATTTAAGAACAGAAGAGGTAGAGGTGTAAAAGACACTAGTCAGAGTTATCTCCTCTGAGAGTAATGAATTTCACTATGCAGCCAGGCCCTGCGGTGAATGAAGTGAAGGTATCATTTGCAGGGTGGAAAGTGAGTGTTTTTCGGAGGGCCTGGCATGCTGATAAGCATACTCTTTCAACTCAGTGAGGAAGGCAATGGTAAACTACCTTACTCCTCGTTTTTACTTAGTAAAACCTCTAGAGGTTCAAACCAGCCTTTCGGCTGTTGACCTAAACAACAACACATTCTGGGGCACTAAGTAGGCCCTACCTATTCTTTTATTTTATTTTATTTACAGAGTAAATAAAGAGTGGAAGGTTTTACAATCTAGACATAAATTCTCTGATCTAGAAAGGATGTTTTAAGTTAAGGTAATCAGTGAAACATAAGTTAAAAACTGGAAATTATACGAAGCATACAAAAACAAACACCACTAGAGTGAAAACTTCACACAAGAGAATCTAAAATGGTTTTGGAATTGGATTTAGTATTGAGAATCGAATCGTTTATTTGTCAGGGTTAGTAGATTTAGTTTATTTGTAACGCCGCATCAACCGCTTAGTGATAAACGACTACTTTCGATTTTGGCATTAGTTCTCAAAGTGGGGGAGGGGGGGGGGGGCGCAAAGCGTAGTTTAAAAAAATAAATGAAGTTTTTGTAGACCAAATAAATGAAATAAAATATTTTTTATTTTTTTTAATATTGGAACAAGTTGTTAATTTGGAATAGGTGGTTATAAAATTAATAGAAGTGTTAATTTTTGTTTAGTTATATTTAAAAAAATATTGCTGTTGTTTAGGTCATCAGCCGAAAGGCTGGTTTGAACCTGTAGAGGTTTTACTAAGAAAAACTAGGAAAGAGGTGGTTTACCATTGCCTTCCTTACTGAGTGGAAAAGTACAATTATGCCGGGCCCTCTAAAAAGCACATATTTTCCACTCTGTAAATGATACCTTCACTTCATTCACCACAAAGTCTGGCTGTATAATGAAATTCATTACTTTCAGAGGAGTAAACTCTGATTAGTGTCTTTTACACCTCTACCTCTTCTATTCTTAAATGATTCAGTCATTTAATTGGCTGATCATGTGATAAGAAACAGAACTATTTATTTTAGCTCTGCAACGAACAGATTGAGTGTAAATAATTTGACACTCCACCTGTCTGTTATGGGCAGTTTACAAATTTTTTTTTTTTGTCATCAGTCTCTCGACTGGTTTGATGCAGTTCTCCAACCTGTTCTATCTTGCGCAAGTCGTTTCATATCTACATACCTGTAACACCCTACATCTTTTGTAATTTGCTTTATATATTCTAATCTTTGCCTCCCTCTACAATTTTCTCCCTCAATGTTACCCTCCATTATTGATAGCCCAATACCTGGATGTCTTAGGATATGCCCCACTAGCCTATCCCTTCTTTTGGTAAGATGCTTCCATATACTTCTTTTTTCATCCACTCGCCTAAGAACCTCTAAATTACTTATTTTGTCCACCCACCTAATCTTTAACATTTTCCTATAACACCACATTTCAAAAGCTTCTATCCTCTTCCGTTCTACAGCCCCTATCACCCACGTTTCACTTCCGTATAATGCTACACTCCAAACATAATGTTTTAAGAAATTTTTCCTAATCTGTAAATCAATGTTTGTAGTCAGTAAGCTGTTTTTCATTTCAAAGGCTTTTCTAGCTTGAGCAATTCTACTCTTGATATCACTCGTGCTTCTACCATCCTTTGTTATTTTAATCCCTAGATAGCAGAATTCCCCAACTTCCTGTATGTTTGTGTTGCCTACTTTTAAATTTCCCATCTCTTCTAAACCACTCTTGCTGCTGCACAACACTTTCGTTTTGTTCTTATTAATTTTCATGAAGTAATTTATTAATTTTCATGTAGTAGTTTACAAATATGTACTTATTAAAAATATATATGTCCTGATTTATTTGTATTTACGTTTTTAAATATCTCAATATTGAACCGATTGTCCCAATAGGAATAGGCTTTAAAAATGTAAATTAAATAAGAATTACCAGTAAAAGTGTTATAAAAAAAATCACACTTATATACACATAAGCCACGCCCCCTTGGACGTGGCTTACAGGTAAACAATATGGGGGGGGGGGCTCGAAATAAAAAGTTTGAGAACCGCGGGGTTATGGAATTGGAAAGGTGGGTATTAATGTGTAATAACTTTCACATTCTCTAGGTGGAAATCGAACCGGAGACCTTCTACTTTGTAGACTAGTGCGTTAATGGCTATGCCACAGAGGTAGGTAGGTGACCAACATAAAACTGTTACGGCTGCAAATAAAATAATGATAGCTAAACGAAAATTATTGTTAAAGAAAACCTGTTTTGTGTCTTAGAAGAATCGCCGCCTGAAGTGACCAATGTTTATATTCGTAAGTAAACAACAACGCGGTGGTACTAGGAGTATAACAACATTGTTACAAACATGAAAAAACAAGAAATTTGAAAATGTTTACATCTTCAGTGATTATATTCCGTAACGTTACTCCAAAATTTCACTTCAAATTAATATGGTTTTTTTTTGTTGTTGTTTTTCAGGTCAACAGCCGAAAGGCTGGTTTTAAACTCTAGAGGGTTTACTAAGTAAAAACGAGAAGTGAGGTGGTTTACTATTGCCTTCCTCACTGAGTTTAAAGAATATACTTGTAAGCATGCCAAGCCCTCCAAAAAACACCCACTTTCCACCCTGCAAATTACACCTTCACTTCATTCACCACAAATCTGGCAAGTGAAATTCATTACTCTCAGAGAAGATAACTTTGACTAGTTTCTTTTATAACTCTTCTGTTCTTAAATAGTTCAGTCATATAATTGGCTGACTATATGATAAGAAACAGAACTGTTTTTTTTTTAGAAAAAATTTATACAAAAGAGAAAATTTATACAAAAGAGTGGAACCAACAGATCGAGTGCAATTTGGGAAAACAGATTGTACAATTTGAGGGCCTGGTATAAGAAAGACCTTTGAATAGATTATTTGTTCACTTTTCTAAAAGATTACCGTACAATGATTGTTTTCTGATTTTTTTTTGTGTTACGTCTGAGATTATTTTTTCTGATAAACAATAAAAACGGTATTTTTTAATTTATTTAAAGTCACATCAACAGCTTGGTCGTGCGACTACAGTGAGTTATGGAACGTTGAGTAGCGACTTGTTAAAATTTCCAAACCCTAGCCGGGAATCGAACCCGGGACCTCCGCGTGGTAGGCCAGCGCGCCACTACTACGCTACGGAGGCGGCAAAAACGGTATTTTGGTTGTTATCAATAGAAATCATAATAAATAAGTTAATTAAGTCAGAGAACAATGAAAAGAAATAGTAGGCTACAATTTAGATAGAGATTACGAAATCAAACTGATCTTGACCAAACAATAAAATAATGAAACCAAACGTTGAATAAATTTCAATACAAAACAAATCCAAAATAGGATATACAAATAGAATATTATGCAAAATATAAACACCGGCTGTATAATTTTGTTTCCTAAAACTCTGAAATGGTGAGGCGTTAAATAAAGTTCACGGTGACTTCTTTGTAATTTATGATGCTTCTCGGCCTACTTAAGCGAGCTTTCTTTCTTTATCCGCTTGTTATTTTTCCAACCGGTCGCTTAATTTTATGAACCAGTCATGTAACTCTGTACTAATGTAATCTAAATACCACGACTCCCTTCTTCTCTTTCACGATTAACCACTAAAACTCGACCATTGTTAACCAAACATAAAATGGTTAATTAATTTGTAAATAAACACGAATGACCGCACTCGCTCTCTCACTTAACACTTGCGCCCCAACTTCTTGATCAACTAGAGAGCTGACAATCGGCGTTCATTTGTTACTTAGGTGTCGAAAATAAAAAATAAAACACCCATTTCAACCCACCTGCCATCTAAGGGATAGAAACATGTTTTAATTTTTTAATAAGGCCGAGTAAACAAATAAACTTTTATTGTCACGTAAAAAAAATATATAGTACAACCTCGTTAAACTGGGCCTCAAGATACCGGAATTCGGATACACCGAGCTCGGGCTCATTTATACAAAAGAGTGAAAATGCAAAGAAGTTAAAAGAGAGGTAAACCCCTCAATTTCTACCTAATTGTGTATTACGTTCGCGACGTTATTGTATTCTGAGTTGCATTGCGTCCAAAATAAAGAAAACAACAGCGTCGCAAACGTCAACAATAAATTAATATGTAATGGTAATACAATGGGAATGGTAATCCCGCTGTACAAAGTAATACTCCACGCTTCAAACATGCCTTTTATCACTTGTATGTACTTTTATTACACATCTTTTGGGGCAAAGAAAAATTGTTTAACTGCAATCGCAAATTCGGATACACAAGGAAGGGTATAGTCAGTCATTAGCCTGGTATAAGAACGTTTTACAAAAATAGTTCTGTTTCTTATCGCATGGTCAGCCAATTAAATGACTGAATCATTTAAGAACAGAAGAGGTAGAGATGTAAAAAACACTAATCAGAGTTATCTCCTCTGAAAGTAATGAATTTCATTATACAGCCAGACTTTGTGGTGAATGAAGTGAAGGTGTCATTTACAGAGCGGAAAATATGTGCTTTTCAGAGGTCCCGACATAAGTGTACTTTTCTACTCAGTGTGGAAGGCAATGGTAAACCACCTTACTCCTCGTTTTACTTAGTAAAACCTCTACAGGTTCAAACCAGCCTTTCGGCTGATGACCTCAACAACAACAACGTTTTACTTTACATTATAATACACTAGCATAGTGGACCCGTGCGAATAAATTCGCAGTTTTCTTGGATTCCAACCCCTATCATTAAATAAATGATAAGTTAACAACAAACTTAACCATTCTTAGAAGAACTTAGAATAACGACTAAAGCACAGTAGTACGATAGTTTCGGCCTGAAAAGAACGGTTTTAAATTAAAACGCAACAAATAAAAGAACGTTAACACAATGTCTACCGATTGAGTGTGTTCTGCGATGAGAAAAGAGATGCACATGCTCTGTATGCTTATGTAATATGGTTATGAAGGGGGTAAATGTGAGAGAACCGCATTACATTACGTAGTAAACGAAATTTAATATTTTAATTTCGTAAAATAAAGTTCATAATAACATGAATTTCAAGTTTAGAACTTTTGGGCAAATCAGGAAAGAATACTTTTTAAAACAGTGTAAAAATTATAAAAATCCGTTCACTAGAACTTTGCATTTAGGAATTAATAGAATTCCCTTTTAAAATACATTTGAAGCGATTTTGCGTTTTAAATATGTAGGTAACAAGTCAAATTTTGAAATTTAGGGATTAGGAAGGTTATCCTACTCCACAGATTGCAAAAAAGGGGTTGACCCCCTTTTAACTATTACGGCTGCCACGTTCATGTAATTACTTAATTTATTATAAATGCATACTTGTTATAAGTTTAAAAGAAAGTTTTTGTTATTAATTAATCACCAGATTCAAAACAACGTGAGAAAAATTATAACACTGAGTAAAATAATTTGTGAATTGTCATTATTTTCTTTTCAAAGTCTCACTATAGTCTTTACCATATTTATTTAAAAAATGTTCGTACAATACAGAAAATTTCTTTCTTATAACAATATACAAATTATTTAAATTGAATCGGTAGAACTACGTTTTTAAGGATGAACATAATTTAAAATACACTGGACAATATTTTGCGTTTTAAATATATAATAAATTATTCAGTTAATCCCAGAACTTTTGCACGTAATCCACAATCATTTTTGAAGTACATTATAATAATCACCGTTCAATTAAACTGAAACAAAATATTTTTCTGATCTAACGTCAACTTTTAAATTTACAACTAAATTTAGAGACGAACCCTCATTGTATTCATTTTTTTCATAATTTTATGTTATTAACAAGAAACATAAATTCATTGTGTATTTTTAAATAGTTATTAACAAATTACAGTATTAAAATTAGTTTTCCCGCAATACTAATTTTGTTCAAGGTCGTTTGTAAGAGCTATAATCATCCGAATATCAAATGGACGTTTTTACTTCAGTAGCCTATTCTAAACAACTAATAGTTTTCCGTAGATTTTATGTACAAATACATAAATACAGAAATAGAAATCTTCACACAGTTTCTACTATTAAAGTTTTATTTAAACAATAATTTTATAGTAACTAATTAAAACAAAATCCAAAATACAACTAGATTTATTTACAAGAAGAATATAAAAAACAAATATAGTATTATTGTACAAAAAGTATCCAGCTCCTGGGGCTGTTCGAAATCCACCAATGTAAAAATCGTACAAATTAGTAAATCGGCAATTTAGTATATACCCTAACATGTGTGATTTATTAGTACTATTAGTATATTAGTACTAGGGTTCAAAGATTGTTTTAGACAATGTAGTATTAGATCAAGTGTCTCACTATAACTATCTGGGCTGCGATGTAAGCTTTGATAGGGACTTGGATGTCGAAAATAAAATATATAAATTTCAAGCTATTTGTGGTACCATTAACAGGACACTGGGTAACAGGGCTAGAACAGAGACAGTAGTGAAGTTCTACAAGGTAATGGCAGCCCGAGTCCTTCTTTATAGAAGTCAGTCATGCGTTACCACTAAACGCCAAGAAAGTAGGATCCAAGCAGCTGAAATGAGGTTTTTATAAAGGGTGAAGGGCTGCTCGAGGCTGGATCTAATACGTAACGAGGAAATTAGATCCAAGTTGGTGTATTTAGCTTGAATGAAAAAGTGGAGTACCAGAATCAATGGAGACAACATTTGGAACGGATGCCAGAGGAGAGAATACCTTTAACGGTGACGGAATATGTTCCAGTTGGAAGAAGGGAGGCGGGAAGACCTCAAAGAAGATGGTAGTAGTCGAGATGTACGGGCTGGAGTGTCTCGTGTTTGTGTAGACGTACAGGATGGTTTGTGAGTTCGGAACAGGCTTATGCCTAATCCTTGATAGTAAGAAGAAGAGGAAGAGTATTAGGGTATATTATCATCCTCACTTATGCACGGCAACCCCATCACCCAATCAGGTGAGGATAATACGTATGACGTGTAATGAGGTGTAGTTTTGTACAGGCTCAAAGAGTACGACAAATTGAACCCCAACCATTACAGTACACCCCTAACCACTGTCTAGTACTTAAATCTGTATAAAAGTAACTAACTACCTTTTCTAGGATTTGAACCTCGGAACCTTGGTCTCCGTACATTCTATCAAACAGCTGACACGCGGCGACGACTTTACATTAGACCAACCCGGTGGGTTAATACGTATAAAACAGCAATAAAAGAAAACCAGAAAGAATTATTAAATACGTAGAACAAAAATGCAAATTTTTTTACTTGATAACATTATTTTCTGCCCATAACAGACAGGTGGAGTGTCAAATTATTTACACTGAATCTGTTTGCTGCAGGGCTAAAATAAATAGTTCTGTTTCTTATCACATGGTCAGTCAATTAAATAACTGAATCATTTAAGAACAGAAGAGGTAGAGGTGTAAAAGACACTAATCAGAGTTATCTTCTCTGAAAGTAATGAATTTCATTGTACAGCCAGACCCTGTGGTGAATGAAGTGAAGGTGTCATCTACAGAGTGGAAAATATGTGCTTTTCAGAGGGCCCGGCATGCTGATAAGCGTACTTTTCCACTCAGTGAGGAAGGCAATGGTAAACCATCTCACTCCTCGTTTTACTTAGTAAAACCTCTAGAGGTTCAAACCAGCCTTTCGGCTGTTGACCTAAACAACAACATTATTTTATCCACAGTACAAATCTATCATACAAAATTTGAAATTGAAATTAGGGAAATTAAAAATATATATATATATAAAATGCAGCCTAAAATTGTTATAAATGTATAAAAAACCAATACTTCAATGTCCTAAAATTAAAATTATTATTTTAGTAAAAAAAGGAGTATGATAGTATCACAGTGTTTTTTTAATTGTAAACTATATGTTGAATAATATTGCAGAAATTATATAATTTCAGCAGGACTTTTATTTAGGATACTTTAGTATAATCAATGTTATTCATTATTTTGTAGTGTTGTTATAAATTAGTTATATATCCGTGTATTCTGCCCATAATAAACAGGTGGAGTGTCAGATTATTTGCACTCAATCTGTTCGTTGCAGGGCTAAAATAAATAGTTCTGTTTCTTATCACATGGTCGGCCAATTAAATGACTGAATCATTTAAGAACAGAAGAGAAGTAGAGGTGTAAAAGACACTAATCAGAGTTACCTCCTCTGAAAGTAATGCATTTCACTATACAGCCAGACCCTGTGGTGAATGAAGTGAAGGTGTCATTTGCAGAGTGGAAAAAATGTGCTTTTCAGAGGGCCCGGCATGCTGATAAGCATACTTTTCCACTCAGTGAGGAAGGCATGGTAAACCACCTCACTCCTCGTTTTACTTAGTAAAACCTCTACGGGTTCAAACCAGCCTTTTGGCTGATGACCTAAACAACAACAACATCCGTGTATTATCAGTTTATCATGTCGACCGTTCGAAAGCAGGCTAAAACAATTCAAAGTGCGGAAAGGAATGTTATTTTAAATATTATTAAGTGTTGTAAAGAAGAAGCAAAAATTAAACTATATATAACTACACAGTTTTTTAAAAATGTTTTTAGAAATGTACGTACTACGCTAGCAGCAGCGCAAATTGCATTAGCAGCAATTTGCAAAACAGTCGGACGCTAAACCAAAAAAAAAAAAAAAAGCAGCGCACTGTCCACACTGAGTCCCGAGTTTATCTCGTCATTACATACGTATATCAGTACTTTCAAACCAATTAATACACTCTATCTTCCCTGCAAAACGAAAGTGTTGTGCAGCAGCAAGAGTGGTTTAGAAGAGATGGGAAATTTAAAAGTAAGCAACGAAAACATACAGGAAGTTGGGGAATTCTGCTATCTAGGGAGTAAAATAACAAAGGATGGTAGAAGCACGAGTGATATCAAGAGTAGAATTGCTCAAGCTAGAAAAGCCTTTGAAATGAAAAACAGCTTACTGACTACAAACATTGATTTACAGATTAGGAAAAATTTCTTAAAACATTATGTTTGGAGTGTAGCATTATACGGAAGTGAAACGTGGGTGATAGGGGCTGTAGAACGGAAGAGGATAGAAGCTTTTGAAATGTGGTGTTAGAGGAAAATGTTAAAGATTAGGTGGGTGGACAAAATAAGTAATTTAGAGGTTCTTAGGCGAGTGGATGAAAAAAGAAGTATATGGAAGCATCTTACCAAAAGAAGGGATAGGCTAGTGGGGCATATCCTAAGACATCCAGGTATTGGGCTATCAATAATGGAGGGTAACATTGAGGGAGTAAATTGTAGAGGGAGGCAAAGATTAGAATATATAAAGCAAATTACAAAAGATGTAGGGTGTTACAGGTATGTAGATATGAAACGACTTGCGCAAGATAGAACAGGTTGGAGAACTGCATCAAACCAGTCGAAAGACTGATGACAAAAAAAAAAATCTTTCCCTGCATAATATTCTGCATTTCTCACCTCTGGTTGCAAGACAAAAGTATACTACAGTTTTCAACGTTTTACAGTACTCATAATTTCCAATTTCTTATTAAACTTTACCAAAAATTGCGCGTTTTTTATTCTATCCATCAATGATATCCGCAGCAACCGCTTATCACAAAACATGTCGAAGGCCTCGAGTCACTTTTATCTCATTAAGCCACGAAGGTGGCCTTTATTTGAATAAATATAGCCTACTTACTATATTTACATATAAAAAAATATTTACAAGAACCCTGCTCGACGAAATTTATTGTTTCTCCTTTTTACTATTACAGAAAAGTCTAAAATCAGTTGATTTTGAGTTATAGTGTACGCCACGAAAGAAGTCCGCTGTGAAGACTAGTTGCCAATTTAACAGAAACTCAACCATTTTTATAGAATTTTCTAATTACATCACAGGTCCATTTCTGTTTTATTTGTAATTATAAATGCAAGAGTCTACTTTACTTGGCACAATACTGTTGTAAAAATGTACAATTCAGTCGAAAAATCGTTTTCCAATCTTCACGTGGAACCAAAATAGCACTTTTTTTTAAATGGATGCCACATTAAAACGGAACATTTTATTTAATTTTTTAAATATTCGCATTGTGGAAAAAACTGCGATCTTTACCATACTTAAAACTCAATTTTTTATGTAAAGCCTGGGTAAAGAAATAAACGTTTAAAAAGCACACTAAGAGAAAACCGGCTAAGAACTGGGTATTTTTTATGCGTAAATTGCCGTATCTCTGACAAACTTTTAATAAAACTTTTAAATAAAAACACTTAAGTTTAACGAATAAGCGCAGGAAAGAACAGGCTTTAATTTGATATAGCGTTAAACATTTTCTGTTCTGTCGTTTTTTAAAGCTCTTCTAACACAACGGACTTCTTCAGTGGCAAGCATCCTCTCAATATGGAATTATGAATAGTCAACATACAATGATTGGATTTATAGTAATAATTGGTAAATGTGCCTTGAATGGAGGACTCTCCCATCGATGCACCTCCTTTGGATGAATGCGTTACTTAATTTGCTTGCTTCAAACAAAGTCTGTTGGATGTTTTGTCGTAGTTTTCTAAGTATTTCTGTGTTATCTAGGAAGTTTACAACTAAAAACTGTGGATGATTGTCTGTCCAACTGTATTCATTCATCAGACGAAGGTGTTCTAACAAAAACTGTTTTTTTCTTTTTCATCTAATACACTGCTTGGTGTTTGCAAAAAGAAACGATTAGAAAACGAAGACTAGAATACTAGTGATACCTGTATGGAGTGGAAGCCAAACGGTTGGCAAAATGAAAACAAATATTTAAGACAATAAACAATGTACAATGTGGTTTTAAAAAAGTCATAAAGGATATTGAGACTTCATGTGAAGTTTTGAAAGGAATTTCAAAATTTTATCTTTTATTGTTGGTATATTTAAATCTGTCTGCACAATTTTGTTAGACATGTACAACAAACAATTTTCTATTGGTGTGAAATTTTTAGGAGAATTTAAAAATTTCGTTCTTTACTGTTGGTATATTTAAATCTGATTTTACAATTTTGTTAGACATGTGCAACAAACAATTTTGCATTGGTGCATTTTCACTGGCCGAAATTAATTCTTTTGTGAAACGAGAATTTTTTAAATGAAACTAATTTTATATATTTTTTAAATACCGCTTTTTTAATAAAATTTAAGTGGGCATTATCTCAATCATGTTATTTTATTTGCACGACTTATTAAAAAATTGCACTTTTAGAAAACCGATATCAAAAGCCGTTCTGAGATAGATAAAATTTACAATAAAAACTTCGATAACTTGTTTGAAACAGCTTTTATATATTTAAATTTTCTAAAGCTGTAGGTGCCTTTCTAATTAGCTAAAGAAGAGACGGAAGTATTATTTCTCTTGATCGGTTTTTTATTTTCATATATTAAATAGAACAGGATTGCCAACTTTTTAATTGATAAATGGTAGAAAATTCCTCAGTAATTTTTTAGCTAATTTTCAAGGAGTAATACATAATTTGTACTTTGATTCAGTATCCATAAAATTTCTAAATTTATACGGTTGACGATGTGGAACAACTCACCATGAAATGGACTGATTTTAATTAGGTTATGTTTTTCATTATTTATATTGGCATAAGAAAGTCGTGTGTCTGTTCCACACAAGATTTTTTTAAAATTTAATACTAGATATTACTGTTATTTCTAACAGCACAGTTGCAAAATTTGATACAATAAGCAAAAGAAATAATATTCTTAAAGAGTTGTAATTCTGAAAATTGGTACTTATTAAAACGATACCTAAAAAATTAAAAAGTGTGCGTTTCTTTTCGCTAATTAGCAAAATACCTATCTATAGACTGATAATAATTACAATTAACATTGTAAGCCTGTAAGTAAATGCAATAAAGTAATTGCATTATATTAATAATAACATGAAGAAAATAACAAGCTTTCTCATTTATCAGAGAAAGTATCAGCCGTTTAATCGGTTAATTAGTCCCCTATAAAGTTATTGTAAAACTAACAACTATCTAAACTTACTCCGTTTTTTTTTTAATCTGAAACTGATTGAGTGTACAGTCACTTCAATAATTAGCGATAAAGGTGTTGCATTCGAGAGGACAGACATGGTTATTCATTTCAGCTAAAAATGTAACAACTTCCAGTCCATTCGAAATACCATGATAGTATTACTTAAATGGAATAAAGCTCAGAGGGAATTTTGTAATGTTCTCATGCGTCAGTGCTACCACTTTTTTAAAGATTTTAAGAGATTTAAAGAGATTTTTTGTGTTAACTTTCCCTGTCAGTGAATGAAAACATTTTAAAAGATACATTAATAATAATAGGTGTAGAGGTAAAGTCGTCGCCAAAATCAGCTGTTTAATAGCTGATTTTCGGAGACGAAGGTTCCTGGTTCAAACCCTAGTAAAGGTAGGTACTTTTATACAGATTTGAATACTAGACAGTGGTTACCGGTGTACTTTGATGGTTGGGGTTCAATTAACCATACTCTCTCAAGAATGGTCAACCTGAGTCTGTACAAGACTACACCTCATTTACACGTCATACACATCATCCTCATCTCAATGGGTCATGGGGTTGCTTATTGTTCTGAATTGAACAGATTGCAACGTACACACATTAGAGATTACAAAAAAATAGAAACAAGAAAAAAATGATTTTTTCAATAACATACAGAAAATATATAAAAATTAATTTATTATATTGTTATTAAATAAATATTAGTGTATTAATTAATCACGTCTTATGCATTAAATGCAGAAGTTACTGAATGCAACAATAACAAATACCAGTAAAATAATTACGACGAAAATTCCATATGATTTCGAGGGGTTAATGTCAAACAACATTATCTACAAAAACCTTTTTTTTTATATTTTTCAGGAGAGTGAAAAAACTACTTATAATCTGATTGTCTTCCTATTATCTCAGTTATTTATAAATGTAGTCAACTATAAATTTAGTGTAATTTAATTTATTTCTTAATGATAAATGTGCCTATAACGGGCAGATGGAGTGTATAAATTAATTGCACTCGATCTGTTGGTTCCAGTGCTACAAAAAATAGATCTGTTTCTTATCATATAGTCAGCCAATATTATAACTGAACTATTCAAGAACAAAAGAAGTAGAGGTGTAAAAGACACTAACTCCTCTCAGAGTAATGAATTCCATTATACAGTTGGACCCTGTGGTGAATGTAGCGAAGGTGTCATTTGCAGGGTGGAAAGTGGGTGCTTTTCGGAGGGCCGGCATGTGATAAGCATACTCTTTCAACTTTGTTGAGGAAGGCATGGTAAACCACCTCACCTCGTTTTTACATAGTAAAACTTCTAGAGGTTGAAAGCAGCCTTCCGGCTGTTCACCTAAACAACAACAACAACAATGGTAAATGGTAAAGGCTCTCCTAAAAAATTAGGTTTTTGTAGATAGTGTTGTTTGACATTAACCCCTCGATTTGAAAAAAAAACAAAGTTTTATATTTTGTAAGAATAATCAAGAGGGAAATTTTACATTCGAAAAGATATTTTTCATTCAATTTTTTTTTTGTTTAACGTCCGACTTTTCTGCAATTACTGCTAATGCAGTAAGTGACAGTGAAGGATGAAATGATTTTTGTAACGTATGAAAATATGCCGTGCCTGAATGGGATTCGAACCCAAGACCGCATGATGAGAGGCGAGCACGTTACCAACAACGCCAATGCGGCCGGCATTTTTTTATTATTTATTTTTTTTATTCAGAAAAGTCACCACCATTCAGAGACTTACTATCATGCTATTTCGAATGGACTGTAATTACATTACATCAATATAATATTTTTTTCATAATACTTCTTCTTCAGGTGCCTTCTCCATACGAAGGTTGGATATCATCATGGTCAGTCGTAATACTTAATAATAAGTAATTTAGAGGTTCTTAGACGAGTAGATGAAAGAAAAACTGTACTGAAACATCTTACCAGAAGAAAGGATAGGCTAATGACGTATATCTTAAGACATTCAGGTATGAACTATCAATAATAGAGGGTAATATTAAGGGAGTGAACTGTAGCGAAGAAAGGTTAGAATATATAAAGAAAATTTCAAAAGATGTAGGGTGTTCCAAGTATGTAGATATCAAACGATTAGCACAAGATAGAACAGCTTCGAGAACAACATCTAACCAGTCGAGAGACAAGTAGCAAAAACAAATTGTAAAACCCTAATATGTGTACGTTGCAATCTGTTTAATTTAGAACAAT
Source organism: Catonia carolina (assembly GCA_035578175.1). NCBI lineage: Eukaryota > Metazoa > Arthropoda > Insecta > Hemiptera > Achilidae > Catonia > Catonia carolina. Next base: position 33,158,901 of record JAQMRL010000001.1, read on the forward strand.
GAGCAACCCCGATGACCCAATATGATAAGGGTGATATGTAAATCAGGCTTTTACATACGTAGTCTACTCAGAGAGTTTAGTTATTTGAACGCCAATCATCAAAGTACACCGGTAACCACCGTCTAGTATTCAAATCCGTATAAAAGTAACTACCCCTACCAGGATTTGAACCATAGAACCTTCCACTCCGTACATCACTAGTCAACAGCTGACTCTCGGTGACGACTTTACCGCTAGACTAACCTGGTAGGTTATTAAAAATATAAGACGAAGAAATTAACAAGCTTTCTCTTTCAAAATATTATAATTTTTATTTTAACACTGATATGGTTAAGGGTTAAATAGTTAATGGGAACAGTAATGAACAAGACTGTGAGAGTAGATAAATTAAAAATTGGCACATGGAATGTAAAATCCATGTATGAATCGGGAAAGATGCATAATGTTATACATGAAATGCAAAGACTGAAAATCAATATCTTAGGAATCAGTGAAACAAGGTGGCCTGGACATGGTCAGATACCAACAGCTGGAGGCATGTTGTACTTCTCTGGAAATGACGATAATCATCACAGACATGGCGTGGCAATTGCAGTCTCAAGAGACATTGTGGCATCTGTTATCAGCTTTGTGCCTATCTCAGACCGTGTCCTGCTTTTACAACTACAGTCCAACTCAAGGAAACTAAACATAATACAGGTTTACGCTCCTACTGCAGACAAGTCGGAAGAAGAAATTGAACAATTTTATGACCTAATCAGAAGGACACTGGAGTCACTGAATCGAAGGGATATCAATTTAATTCTTGGAGACTTCAATGCAAAGGTCGGCAGTGAGAGTTGTGATAAATATGTAGGACAAAATGGATTGGGGACAAGAAATGAAAGAGGTGATAGGCTTGTACAATTTTGCATAGAGGAAGATATGGTAATAACAAATACTTTCTATAAGCTCCCAAAGCGACGTCTATATACATGGAGATCACCACGGGACAATGATCAGAACCCAATAAGAAATCAGATAGACTTCATCTTAATAAGTGCAAGATACAGAAACAATATCACATCAGTTAAGACATACCCAGGTGCTGACGTCTCCTCAGACCATAACCCATTGGTAGCTCAGATGCATATCAAACTCAAAAGAATTCCAAAGAAAAAAGAAGCTCGAATAAATAGAGAACTACTGAAAAACCATAGTATAAAGAATGAGCTACAAATAAAAATAAATGAAAACCTGAAAACCCTAGAAAGCGAGGAAGATTATCAAAACTGTAGAAGTATTGATGAAGGATGGCATAGGATTAAATCAGCTTTATTGGAACCATCCATAAGCACTCTGAAAAAAGAAAAGCCCAAAGGAAAGAAAGAATGGATGAATAATGAAATCCTTCATCTAATGGATAAAAAAAGAGAATGTAAGGGGAAAAATGAGCAACAATATAAAGAAATACATAAAATACTCCGCTCAAAAATCAGGAAAGCAAAGGAAGAATACTACAAACAAAAATGTGAAGAGATTGAAGAATTGCAAGTAAAGCATGATAATTTCAATGTACACAAAAAAGTCAAAGAACTCGTTGGTACAAATAGACAAAAGCAGTTCAATATATTGTATGATAACATTGGAAAAATAGTGACAGATATGGAACACAAAATGGAGTTATGGAAAAATTACATTACTCAACTCTTTGAGGACACGAGGCAGCAGGCTAATTTTGAAAATATGGAAGGTGAGTTAGGTCCAGACATACTTAAAGATGAAGTGATGTATGCATTAAATGCTCTAAAGAACAAAAAAGCTACAGGTCCAGATCAACTGCCTGCAGAAATTCTCAAATTGGTTGAGGAAGATCAAATACATGTTCTGGTTGAGTTAATTAACACAATATATACAACAGGAACAATACCAAATGAATGGTTGCTATCAACGTTTATAACCCTCCCTAAAAAGAAAAATGCAAAGTACTGTTCTGACTACCGTACAATAAGCTTGATGGGACATGCATTGAAAATCCTGTTGAAGGTAATTCATAATAGAATATTCAGAAAGTTAGACGTAGATATCAGTGACACACAATTTGGGTTTCGTAATGGCCTAGGAACAAGAGAGGCACTGTTTGCTCTCAATGTACTATCTCAACGGTGCTTCATAGACTATAACAAAGCCTTTGATAAAGTTAGGCATGATCAACTCATTGAAACATTAATAAAGAGAAGGATAGATCTCCGAGACATAAGAATAATATCGAACCTATACTATGGCCAAAAAGCAGCAATACGGATAGAAGACGTGACATCCGAGGAAATAGAAATACAGAGAGGTGTTAGACAGGGGTGCATACTTTCACCTATCCTATTTAATGTATACTCGGAAGATATAGTAAATAAGGCACTTACTGAGTTGGACACAGGCATTAAAATCAATGGCATGACGATAAATAATTTGAGATATGCTGATGATACAGTTCTTATAGCTGGAACACATGAAGACCTTCAGATGCTAATAAACAGAGTGGCCACAGTTAGTGAAGAGTACGGTCTTTCACTTAACATTAATAAAACAAAGTATATGTTAATAGCTAAAGCATATCAGAACGTTGGTAGGATATATGTAGGGAACCAATGCATTGAAAGAGTCCATGCTTACAAGTACCTAGGCACAACTGTTAATGAAAACAATGACAGCTCTCAGGAAATTCGCATCAGAATAGAACAGGCCAGAAAAACATTTATAAAGATGAAGAAACTGTTCTGCTGCCGAGATTTAAGCCTTGAATTAAAAACACGTCTCCTAAGATGCTATGTCCTATCCGTACTGTACTATGGGATGGAGGCTTGGACAATGAAGAAGATTGATGAAAGGAGACTGGATGCATTTGAAATGTGGCTGTACCGGCGAATTCTGAGGATTTCATGGGTGGAAAAGATGACGAATGTGGAGGTGTTGAGACGTATGCATAAAGAAAGAGAAGTACTATCAACAGTGAAGAAAATAAAATTATTGTATATGGGACATGTCATGAGGGGAGAAAAATATAAAATTTTACAAGTGATTGTCCAGGGGAAAATCCAAGGAAAGAGATCCTTGGGAAGAAGGCGAAAATCCTGGCTGAAAAACCTAAGAGATTGGTATGGTTGCAGCAACAACGAATTGTTTAGGGCTGTGACATCAAAGATACAAATCGCTCTGATGATTGCCAACCTTCGAAGCGGAGATGGCACCTGAAGAAGAAGAAGGGTAAGTTAAATTAACGGTTAAGGGAATAAATAGTTCATTGTAAGAAATTGTGTATTTGAATAAAGATAATGGATCACCATGAATGGAAAGTTTTGAATATAAATTCCCGCAAAACGAAACTAGTACAAACGTACCGAAATAGTGTAGTTACGGGACCGGTTTTGAATTACGTTAAAAATGCGTGTGCACATGAGTGGTAACCAATGGTTGTGGACAGGTAAATATGTTTATATCGTTGAGCGACAAGATTTTATATATTATAATGAATTTAAGTTTTAAGTAGAAAGTAATTAATTAAGGTAATCTAATTGTAATTTGTTAGTAGTCTTAAGTTTAATAATTAATTAATTGTATAGTATATTAATTGTGTCAATATAATTGTTATAGATTTATTTATTTATTTGCTTTTACGCTGATCCAATGAGAGTCATTGGATCACTTGAATCAAATTTAGAAATCCTTCTAGGTTTGATTTTAGGATTTTTACGTTTTTCCTAATAATTTTTCGTATATTGGGATCTGATGTCTGATTTTATCTGTACAAATCATTGACGATGGAGCTCAAGATTTTTCAACGAATCTGTGCTTTTCTCTTCAAGGAACTTATGCTGTTCAAATTTTTCTAAATGATTTTGTTTTGCAATGTTAAGTTCTTGCATATCTTGCTTTATTTCGGCTAACCACCTTGGAGGATTTTTCCACGAGTTAATTATAGAAATGAGTTGTTTAGTTACTCGATTGTCCGGTATTCTAAGTAAATGCCCAAAAAAAGAAATTCGTTTCTTCCACATGATGTCAGTGATTGGCTCGACTTCATGGTAGAATTAATAATTAGAGATTAAGATCCAGATACGTTGAGTTTCCGTGTTTTGTTTATGCAAGTCCTAAAGATTCTTCTTTCTATAGGTTTATTTGTTATACCAAATCCCGACCGAACCTTAGTTTAGTCCTTTAGTAACATTTAGATATGTTACTAAAAAGTAAGATGCCTAAAATACCAATTTTAGGTCAGCCCCGGATAACACGAGACTTAATAAATTTTATTATATCTAATCTTCTTCTTCTTCAAGTGCCGTCTCCGCGTCGGAGGTTGGCGATCATCATTGCTATTCTAACTTTCGAAACAGCTGCTCGGAACAGTGACGTGGAGTTGAGACCAAACCAATCTCTCAAATTCTTCAGCCAGGACGCTTTCCTTCTACCCGGCCGGCGCTTTCCTGCTATCTTTCCTTCCATTATCAGCTGAAGAAGTCTGTATTTCCCGTTTCGAAGAACATGGCCGAAGTACTGCAGTTTTCGTCGCTTGATGTCGTATAGCAGTTCCATCTCCTTGCCCATCCGAGTCAGTACGTCCGTGTTTCGTACTCTGTCGGTCCACGATATACGGAGCATGCGGCGGTATAGCCACATCTCAAACGCCTCCAGCCTCCTTTCTAGAAGTTTCGTTAGTGTCCATCCTTCCTGCCCGTAAAGAAGTACAGGAAGTACGTAGCACCTCAGAATTCGGAGCCTCGTGTTGAGACTAAGATCACGCTGGCACAATAGATGTTTTAGTTTCGTGAACACCGCTCTGGCTTGCTCAATACGCACTTTAACTTCCTGACCGTAGTCCCATTTGTCATTTAGGCAGCACCCCAGGTATTTGTACGTGTGCACCTGTTCAATGGCGGAGCCAGCGAGTGTGATTCCTGCGTTGACCTCCTCTTCGCCGATCACCATGAACTTGGTTTTACGTATATTCATCCGTAGTCCGTATGCATTGCTTACGGACTATAATTATAATTGCATTATATCTAATAACTACTTCTAAAGACTTATTTTAAAAAGTGTTTTTTCAAATATTGTGGACTTCGATTATAGTGAATACTAGGCTGCAGTGAACGGAATCCGTATAAAATAGGTCCCAAACCGTAAAGTTAAGAAATACTTACACTGAAACGCTTAACTCCGGTCACAGTGAACATGTAAACAGTAATCACTGTTGTAAATACCAGGTAGAAACGACATTTCTTACGTAAAACCGATTCAAGAGATAAACGAGAATGAAATTTCAATACCCGACTTTTTGTCGTATTGTTAAGGAGATTATAACTCCACCTAGAATACTAGTTTTGTAAAGCATAACAATAAAATTGAGGGAGAGAAGGGGGATTATTCAGTGCAATCGGTGAATCAACCCCAAGGAAAACAACCCTACCACAGACTCTACAAGGTGGCAGGACTGCGCTAAAGTTTTGGAAGCTGCTATTAACGTGGATACTACTGTTAAAGGTTCTGGCTTCAAAGGTTATGGCATTCAGAGGGAAGTATCCCACTCGTTCGAAGATTGTTTTAGACAATGTAACATTAGATCAAGTGTCTCACTATTAACGCCAAGAAAGTAGGATCCAAGCAGCTGAAATGAGGTTTTTAAGAAGGGCATAAAAAAATTATTAAACTAATTTAATCTGTCAATTTTAAACATAAATTTAATCAATAACCTACCGGGTTGGACTAGTGGTAAAGTCGTTGCCGCGAGTTAGCTGTTAAACACTTAATCGGAGACGAATGTTCCGTAGTACAAACCCTACTAAACTTATTTACTTTTGTACGGATTTGAATGCTAGACAGTGGTTACCGGTGTACTTTGATACAGGTTTCAAAATTAACCATATTCTGTACAAGAATACACCTCATTTACACGTCATACATATCATCCTCATCTCATTGAGGAATGGGTTGGTTACTGTTCCTAAATTTAACATATTGCAACCTACACACATTAGGGATTAAAAAAAATCAATTTTATGGAATTTAAACGCGAGGGTCCTACTAATGAATGAATGTTCTCAAAAGTGATGCAAAAAAAGCTACACAAATATATTTACTGTTTGTGCACAGTTTTAATTAAATAAGGTGAATAAAGAAACTTGAATTACTAAACGGGAACACATTAAACTTTCTTTTATCAGATACAGGCTTTCAAGTAGAATGTACAAGATCATAACAAGAAGAAAAATTTAAAAAAAACAGATTTTATTAATTCTTTTTTTATTTTATTTAAAGTCGAATCAACAATTTCATCATTAGTGACTACGGCGGGTTATGGAACTGGAAAGGTGAATTGATAGTAACGATAGATGGATTGACAAGTAATAATTTCCAGACCCTGGCCAGGAATCGAACCCAAGACCTTCTGCTTTGTAGGCTAGTTCGCTAACCACTACGACTTGAAGGCGCTTTTTATTAAATTTACTTCCATCTATATAACTTTCTTTTTGTGTCTACACGCGAATGAACGCCTAAGAATGACCAGTAAAAATTGGTCTAAGAGAAGCAGAGAAATTTGACAGAAAAGTCCCCGCAAAATAATAGGTCAGAAGATAGTAGACGGACGATATAGGTTAAGAGCTCGAGAAGAACTGTGTAAGGAAAACAAACAATTAATAGAAACAATTAGAAAAAGGAGACTAAAATTTTACAGACACCTATATAGAAAAAATGACAACCGGTTGACAAAACAAATTTTAAGACACCAAACAATAGACCTCAATAGAAGTGTCGGATTAATGGTTTAAAGAAGTCTGAAAGTATATTGAAAAAACTGGAATAAACCGAGAAAATTTAATGAACCGAACCGAATCCAGACAACTAATTCCAAAGTTTATAGGCTTTCATGAGGAGCAAAACCAGAACACCGGGTGGACACAAGAAAGCAGAAACCCCTACAGTGAACGAATGCGGGCTGCAAAATGAGCTTCCAGAAACGTCTAGTCACCTTTTTTTGCCGAAAAACATGGCGGTTTTAAGGCGAAAAACCATGGCAGTTATCATCGCCTGTTATTCCACACAATGGTGTAGAAAGCCCGAGTGCAGAAAGCATTTTTCATATAATATTTAAAACCTTACTAACTAGTATCACAGGCATGAAAATAAAATTTACATAAAAAGAAATACCACAGACAAAAACGGCAACAAAAAGGCTGTAAAAGGGCCATAAATATCAGAAATATACAAACATAAACGTAAACCTAATAAAACAGTTAAAACAAATAACACTAACGACATTGACAACTAATATAATTAAAATTATTACAACCAACAAATTTAAATTTACGTTAAAAAAATATCACAGACGTAAAGGGTCGCAAAAGGCTGTATAGGGGTCACAAAATAAAAACATATAGACATATAATTATAAACTTATAACTAATTAGAATAAATAGAACATTCCAGATCACCCTAGACTGTCAGACACTCGTAAAAATCTTAAAGCCCCGTCCAAAATAGGGCTTTTGTCACCGAGAACATCCCGTAATTCGAAGGGAATCTTAAAATACCCTAAAGTCACCTCACTTGGTTTAAAATTGGCCCTATACGAGAATTAAAACCATGACTTTTCTTCTAGTTTCTATTTACAAAAAAATATTAAACATTTTGGGTTAATTGTATTAGTTAAACATATTTAGAGTATAGAAGGAACTAAATTGTTGTTAGCCTACCATTGTAATTAAATATGTTGACACTATAAAATTCTGAACAGAAAATTATTGAATAATCGATAGAGATTAATAATAATCTTTATTCCACATAATATAAATTATCCATTAATATACTGGTACACAAATAACCGATATTGTTTTCATAAAATCTCATAATTACAAGTGTATTGATTTATCATAACTATAATTAGTTAATTATAATCAATTAACAGGCCTATTAGATACAGTATATAAACAATATAAATAACAATTCAATTTAAATTGTAATCATTCTCTAATCAAAATAGATATTCCAATAGAAAATACTGTAGTAACAAAATAAATTGATTAATTAAGATACCCAATTTCAAACCCATACTCCGACCATGCGTTGCTGTAATTAAACTTCAATAATTTAAAATTTTTGTCCAAATTAAAAATCTTAACCTAGTATAATTTTTAATACAGTAAAATCTCTCTAAAGCGGAATTGAAGGGACCATGAGGTACCGCCGCTATAGAGAGAGTTCCGTTATAGAGAGAGCGAGTAATTAACGGTGGGAGGGAAGTTGGAGTACTAATTTTTCTGTACAAAATAACTTATATACGCATGTAAATGGTGCATGGAATAAGTTTTTGAAAAACTACTGAATAGGTAACTTTATGACGAATGTTTAATACAGTAGATTACTTCAATATAGTGAGATATTTAAATTAATTACATTAAGTGTAGGTTATTAACTTAACAAGAAATTTGGATAAAACTGGTTTTATTAAATATTGAACTTTTTTCAATAATCATTTATACAGTACGTACCGTAATAGATAGCCTAAAATTAATTAGCACTGAAACTCGTTTTTTACTGAACAGTAATAAACGTAGGATACATACAATTAAAATCTCCTAAAACATAAGCTACGCAAACACAAAAAAAATACACTGTACAGTATATATTTTTACGTTATTAAGGAAACAATGACTGTGAAGTACATTTCATTTCGTAAAATAAGTTGTAAATTTTGTTTCGTTTTCAATTCATAAAACATGTCTTCAATCTCATTTTCAATGTTTAAAACTTGTAAATTTTCATTTACATATTGGCTATGACAGTATGTGTAAACAACAAGAATAGCGTCTAGTGCCTGTTTACTTGAAGGGACAACATTTCTGTTTCCATTTCATCGTCATCTTCACTTTCTTCCTCGTTGTTTTGGCCTAAGACATTTTCGATTACTGCAAAGTGAAGTAGCTAAGTGATGAAGTGGCTAAGTCATTGTCTGCCCCTACTTAGGCGTCTAAATCCATATCCTGAAGATATTGTTTTGCCGCAATAAAGAGATTTTTGTGCCGCTATAACGAGAGTTAAATACATTATCGTAGTATACGAAAGGGTCGGGGTCGGTAAATAATGCCGCTAAAGAGAGATTTCCGCTATATAGAGTTCCGCAATAGAGAGATTTTACTGTATATTTTTTTAAATAATTGTGTTTTATAAATTTATTTGTCATTTTAACATTAAATACCTAAATCGAATCTATCTGAAAAATAACATTCGATTTCCATTATAAATATAATCACTAAAAGTATAAAAAATGCGTAAAATATGTTACTTTTTGTATATAAGTAAAGAAAATTTATACAAATATCAGTTATAATAATTTATAATCGTAAATAAAGAGCTTAGTGAATGAAGGTGTTTTGTGACATAGTTTTGAGAAATATATACATATAGGGCCTATGATCAATTTTCTACGACTTCCATTTCTGTGAATATCTGTTTTCATTTCTTTTTTGTTTTGTTTACATATTACCCTCACGAAAATTTATATTATGCTAATAAAAGTTCTTCAAACATAACTTTTCAACATAAACTTACTGTCTAATATAATAGTTTTCACAAGATGTGTATATAACAATACCTTCTTACACTAAAAATCGGTTTCCTCTATGAATGGATTTTTTTTAAATAAATATTTAATAACACTTTTTACTGGTGATGGCAGATGTTTAATTAATATTAAACATCAGTTAACTGTTATTATTCTAAAAAAACAATATTTAATACGATTGTGGTGAATTTCGGTGGAAGATGTAAATTGATCTTAACACAATTCCTATCCACTAATATTTTATTAAGGGGAGATGGCACGATAGTTCTGTTTTCACTCAAAATTTCGATTTTTGGTTTTTTTATGTTTTTCAATGGTTAGGCCTAGATCTACCAAAAAAACACTAAATTACGCAAAAAAATTTTTTTTATGAAATTAATTAAATTTTTATCAAGTTTACATAGAAAAATTATCATGTTCCCAAGAACGATATTTTTCACAATTTTATACTGCTCGTTTTAGTGCAAAGAGAATTTTAGTTTTTAAAATATCTGTATCACTGTTTGTATTCTCAGCTGTTGGTTCAGCTTTCTAAACAACTGTTGATGGGAAATATGCTTGTTTTTGTACATTTTGTTTCTTGCGTTTTCCCGTAAATTTAGATTTTTAACACTAGGTACATTTTTCTCAGACATCAATAAGCCTACCAGGCTGAAATTTTTACCAGTTAATTATCTTATATATCCACATATACCGACATTTTTATGACTTCCTCAGGTGCTCCAAAAATTAGTAATACGCAAAAAACGTAGAAAACAATTTGTAAAAATTTTGTGTTATTCGTAATATTTTAAAAAAATGGTATGGTCCGAAGATTAAATTGAAAAAATGTCAGTAGCTCGAGAAGAAACCCGACAACTATGGTGTGTAAAGTTTAATTTCCCAATTTTTTACCAAACCTATGGAAAATGTACCTAAAAATAGCAAATTTAACATTGGCGAGATACAAAGTACAATCTCCCCTTAAACTGAAGAGATAAACATTTATGTTTTCAATAGAACTATGCAATAAACACGTTTGTCTACCAAAAAAAATCAGTTTTTGAAAAATGTTACCTAGCGCCTTCATCCACTATGCTCTTCAAATATATAAGATGTTATTTTAGCTTGGTTATATCAGTGATTAATTATTTTATTTGTAATATCAATTAAATTAAAAATTAAGTTCTAGACTTAGCCTAGCTAGTTCAGTAGGCATACAGATTTTAAATAAATTTTTCCCAATAAAATATAATTGAGATTCTAGTTTATCTACATGTTTTACTATAAATTTAAAAATAATTAACCTAACTTAATATTTTTGTTACCTATATAAATTAATTTTTAAATTTTTATTATGTTTTTTCTGTTATATATACTTATATTTCAATGATTTTATCATTTTTGTGATCACTTTTAACTAAGATATTTCCTCAGAAGTAATTTTGTTACTTGTTCCACATAACTTTTTTAATTTTTAAAATGCTTAGTAAAGTTTTTGATTTTACCTTGTTTAAATAATCACATGTTAATTCTTGTTATTAGACTAATATTATTTTGTCAATCATACTGTTATTGTCTAAATTTAAAATTACTGTAATTAATTCTTGCCACACATATTATATTGTTGTTGTTTAGGTCAACAGCCGAAAGGCTGGTTTGAACCTCTAGAGGTTTTACTAAGTAAAACGAGGAGTGAGGTGGTTTACCATGCCTTCCTCACTGAGTGGAAAAGTACGCTTATCAGCATGCCGGGCCCTCTGAAAAGCACATATTTTCCACTCTGTAAATGACAACTTCACTTCATTCACCACAGGGTCCGGCTGTACAATGAAATTCATTACTTTCAGAGAAGATAACTCTGATTTGTGTCTTTTACACCTCTACCTCTTCTGTTCTTAAATGATTCAGTCATTTAATTGGCTGACCATGTGATAAGAAACAGAACTATTTATTTTAGACCTGCAACGAACAGATTGAGTGTAAATAATTTGACACTCCACCTGTCTGATATGGGCAGTATTATATTGTTAAATCAGTGAATTATCCACTGGGTATATATATATTCTTTTAAAAAAATTCAATGTAATTTCATGGAATTTGTTTTTAAAAGATTTTTATTAAACTTTTTGGTGGACATAACTGTATTTATAGTTTCAAATAAAGAATAAGTCTAATATAAAAGTTAACCCAATGAATTTTCAAACAATTTTTCAAGGAAATTTAGCCTACTAGATTGAATTTTATTTAAATATGAAGTAAAAACAATTTTAGGTACATGATTAGCCTACATAATTTATTTAAGTTATTTATTCTTTAAAAACAAAATAATCATCTTGGAAAATCAACAAATTCAAGTTTTCTACATTTAAATTGTAATTTCTAATACGAAGCCGGTTACACGACTACGAATTCCAAAGGTGTGTATAAATTTATTTGTGAAGGTCAGATTTGTCGTTAGTTATCTATAAATAATATAATAATTAAAAATTGACCGACATTTATAAATTTTCTCATAATAAAAAATAAATAAAATCTATAAAAAATTCTATATTTATCAGAATACATGGACAATTTTGCATTTATATGGAGAAATCTACAATGCTTTTAAAATGTCGTTGACCCGTGATTAGTTGATTTATACATTTTATTTAAAAACTTGTTTAATTATTTATTAAGCTCAATAAATATGTAGCTTTTAATTAAATTTTTAAGTATGAGTGAAACGTTTGAATTTGGTTAAGGAAAATACAACTTAAATGGTGTTATTTTATTGAAACAAACAGAAGTTAGGTTAGAAAATCAACAGGTAACATAATAAGAATTTATTATATTTTGAAAAATATTCAGTAAATATTACCATTAAATCTTCAAATATATATTATAAATTTATTAATTTGTTTATATAATTGATAAAAATAATTAAACATAACATTTTGTAGTCAAATTAATAGTAAATTAATCAAATACAAAGTTACGCTGAAGTGATATAAAAACGTCTATTACTATTTCCATTGAATAATTATTCAGTAAATAATAAACTAATAAATATAAACAAATATATAAATACTTTACTAACCTCAAAAATTAAAAAATAAAAACAAATCCAACGTTAAAGATTATGAACACACGTTTTTACCTAGTCACACCACTCGATAAAATTTTCTAAGAATTAATCACAAGGTAAATTTAACAACTAAATAACTTAATTTTGTGTACCGTATTTACAAAATTATTTGTCAATTTTCGCGTTAATAAATTTCGTAAATAAATTTTATAAAACAAAAAAAATCAGCACCGATATGTCTTATATTTAACCATTTACTTGTGCAGATGGAACTGCCGAAAGCAAGCAACCATGTAATTCAACTGTAGACAGGTAAATGCAAAGATGTTCGTAATAAATGTTACCGGTAAGATATTCCACTTTTTCACTCCCTACTACTTTTAAAACCATTTACTACAACTACACTATCGTGACGTCAAAGAATCTATCATTTTGCTTGCGATTTTATTTTCATTTTTTTTAAAATTACATGCGTGCGAATCTTTTTTTAAAATCATCAATTCAGACTTCCTATTATTGGTCTGGAAATTTATTATAAAGGCTATCTTATCTCGAAAGAACATTAATCAAAATGCATTTTAAAAATAAAATTGAAAGTAAAGTAAACATTTTCCCAAAATGGTATTAATTAAATTTAAAATTAAACCTACAGAGGAAATTACATTTAATTGATTCTGATGGTTAAATTGGGGATTATCGAAAACTACATACGATAAGTATTTCTAAATTTTTTTATTATTTTTATTCCATGGGTATTTTAGATGTTTTTTCAGAAGACAATTTTTTTTATCTTTTATTAATTATCGGGTACTTTATTGACAACTACCCAATTTGATTGCTGCTTTTCGCTGTATTTTTAAAGTGTTTTAGGCATGAGTTTGAACAGGGAGTCCCAATAGAGTTTGTTCATGGATGGCTGTCAGCTGGTCACCATACAAAGGTGCTTGCCCAACCGGTGTTACTTAACAAATAATAGCGACTTTCAGAAGATAAAAAATAAACTTCTTTGCCATGTGAGTTTACGGTTTCATTGAATGCTAAGGTTATGTACAGCTGCATTAAGGTAACCATACTTTTATAATTAAATATATTAATAATAATTTTGAGTTGATACAGATTATAGCAGAGAATTTTTTTGGAAAGATGCTTACGTAAGGCCTTGGCTTAAGCACGGGTAATAATGTGAGGGGTTGTACAGATGAAAACATGCCTAGACCTGACCGGGATCGAAACCGGAAAGCCGGCATAAAAACGAGTTACTCTGACCACTGCACCAACAGGCGAGCCAATTAAACACTTAAGTTTAGCTCAAGAAATTTCACTAAACGAACTACCGTGAATTTCAACTAAAATTTTTTAACAGCAAATTAAAATATAAATTAAGAAAAGTAATTAAATACCTTGTTTAGATATTGTTCTAAGCCTACCTATTTGAAAAATACGGAAAAATTGAAAACTTCTGTTCTGTGTAGTATACATTTTTATATGATATTTAACTAGAAGCTTCCTCTGAAAGTAAAAAAAAACAATATAACGACTGCTTTAAGAAATTTTTCCCACCGAAATTCAAAATGTCAGAGCATTTGCAGAATAATGTTCTTGTTTGGTATTTCAAAAAAGGTTTAAAACTTTTCTTTTTAACAAGATACCTGAGACACCAAGATAGATAACAAGATAACATGAGAAAATGTTTAGTAAAAACGTTACTATTTTATTTATTTATTTGTTTGTTAATTACCTTCAGTAAACTACCGAGGAAGTATCAAGAAGTTATAAGTTAATACATAATCCCTGAATAAATACGTATTATTTCAATCGCACAATGACCTGCTACAACCAGCATACTTACTCTAATAAGTGGGTCTTCTTCTTTAGAGTTTACTGTTTTACTGATGCAAAATATGGACGCCGAGGGGAATAGAAAAATAAAAAATACTTTTAAAATCTGGGTACAGGACCGATTTAAAAAAAGTAAAACCAACCGACATGATTAAAAAAAAAAGAATTATTCCGAAAGATGGTAGAGAAGAGAAGTTCGATTAGGGTACAACTATCGACAACGGAGGAACATTAATTAGCTAGAGGACACTCAATGAGAAGAGGATATTTAATTAAAACTCTACTAGAAGGACCAATAGAAGAGAAAGAAAAAGAAGACGTCGAAGAATATAAATTATAAACAATGTATACGGGAGTATGAGCTTTCAAGAAATCAAATTGGAAACAAACATGGTGCAAAGGATCCAGACTAAGAACAGAAATCTTCATGACCGCGAAAAATTTCAGGAGAAACCGATTTTTTATGTAGTTTTTCACATAAATTATAAGTATCGAACGAACTAAGCGCCGAATAAGAATTATTACGAAAAAAGTTTAAAGAATATCGAATTATGTTTAATTTTTAAGTAGGCCTACTACATTTTTGCTCTAAAATCTACGTGTTGTTTAGGTCATCAGCCGAAAGGCTGGTTTGAACCTGTAGAGGTTTTACTAAGTAAAACGAGGAGTGAGTGGTTTACTGCCTTTCTCACTGAGTGGAAAAGTACGCTTATCAGCATGTCAGGCCCTCTGAAAAGCACATATTTTCCACTCTGCAATGACACTTTCACGTCATTCATCACAGGGTCTGGCTGTATAATGAAATCCATTACTTTCAGACAATATAACTTTGATTTGTGTCTTTTACACCTCTACCTCTTCTGTTCTTAAATAATTCAGTCATTTAATTGGCTGACCATGTGATAAGAAACAGAACTACTTATTTTAGCCCTGCAACGAACAGATTGAATGTAAATAATTTGACATTCCACCTGTCTGTTATGGAAAAATCTACGTGGAATCTACGTGGGAGTTTACTTCTATATAGAAGTATATTTTGAAGGAAAAATATTTTTGTTACGAGAGCAAAGAATCTCCACTTAAATCGTTTGAATGACACCATCAGCAAATGTAGTAGTCTACATATTTATTTATCCCTAATGAGTGTAAGTGGCAATTTTTTCAATTTAAGAACAACCCTATGAGGGTTGTTTCAGCAACCCTATGAGCTAATGAGATGAGAATGGCAAATATATAACACGTAAACAAGGTATGGTCTTGTACAGACACAGAGAGTATGGTTAATTGAACCCCAACCATCAAAGTACACCGGTATTCACTGTTTAGTATTAAATTTGGAATAAAATTAACTACTTTTACTAGGATTCGAACCACGGAATCTTCGTCTCCGTATATCAGCTGTCAAACAACTGACTTACGGCGACAACTTTACCACTACACCAGTCCCCGGTGGGTTAATAAAATGTAGTACAAGAATCAAGTTTAATCAACCTTTAACCTTTAATTTTAAAATTTTAACTTTAAAAATTAACCTTTAATTTTAAAGTTACATTGATAATTCCAAACAAATTTCTGGGGTTGATTAAAAATACCTTATTTTCAAAATTCAGCAAGATCGATTCAGTAGTTTATGTTTCAGAATACACAGTTATCTTTCTAAAACTGAAACCCACTACTTTGGCTTCAGGGGACCATGGAATACACACATACTAAAAATACAGATAAACTAAAAACAGATAAACTCGTACAGATATCCTTCTAAAAATGAAATCCACTTCCTTGACATCAGGGGTCATAAAGCGTATACCGGTTGACATCAAACATTTGTCAATTTACAATGTCTTCTCATTTTACTCTACAGATAGTACGATATAGCAAAAAGTATAAGATAACTAGGTACCGGTTATTTATCATTTCAAATGACAAAAAAAATCAGGTGTGAAACACTCACACAACTTTCTCTTGCCAATGCAAATAATTAATAATTAACCTAACATTAGTACTAAAACATTAGAAATAAACAAAAACTAACCTCAAAAATACAACCTTATCTTAATCATGAGTGAATGACGCAAAATGAAAATCGAACTCAATTTGGCTTAAAAAAACGGAAAATCACACTTCCACGCTAAACTAGGCTCTGTAGAGAAAAATTCTTTAGATAAAAGTTGTAGATCTCTTAATTTTCTATAAATTGTATTATATACACGTTTCTTGTAAAGTGCATACTAAAGCCAAAATCTTAAAAAAATCGATTTTTCACACGTTTTCGTGAGAAAAAACAGAAAATCGCTAATTACTGCTAAACTAAGCGTTATACAAAAAAATGCTTGAAATCAAAGTTGTAGGTTTTCAAATTCTCTACAACTTTTATTATATATATTTTTGCTCTAAAATTAATATTAAAGCCGTAATCTTAAAAAAACTCTTTTTTTACGTAAAAACACCCTCACCAAGAATTTCAGCAAACATGGCGCCTACCCTATCTTTTAGAGAATACAAAATTAAGTAAATGAGGCGATTTTAAAAAAAATCGCAGGACCAGTTTTTGAGAAAATCGCAAAAAAGTGAAAAATTATACAAATAAACTACTACTTCCGGTTGACCGATTTTGATGAAAATGTTTGTGTCGGGTCCGGTAGTGGTATGTAACTTAAGTTTCAAGTTTCAAGTTCGTACGATGTTCCGTTCTTGAGATATTCTGTTCACACACAGACACAGACACACACACACACACACACACACACACACACACACACACACACACACACAGACCAATCGCTAAAAACATGTTTTTTGGGTTCAGGGGGTCTGAAAACGTGTAGATCCGGTGAAAACTCGATTTCGAAAAATCGACATGAAAACAATACTTTCCTTCCTATATATTCATATAGGCAAGAGAAAGTAACAAGTCTCGCCAATGTAATTATAAGCAAGTTGGCTAACAGTTCTACTTACTCAAGTTTAAAATAAACAGTTAAGTTAAGAGGTAAGTCTGTGAAACGGAACTAAGGATAAGTCAAGCACAAAAACCTGAAACTTATTATAAAACAGTTATACTAGTAAATTTAGAATCATTTTAAAAATATAGTACCACTAATTTTTTATCATTATTATTTTAAATAGATAAGTTATTTTTAAAAACCGGATTTCAAAGAACTTTATATTCGTTGAAAAAATTGCTCGTCGGGTCCATTTTGTATTCATTTATTCATAAAAACGTTTCATAAATGTATTGTACTATTATAATGGTGATAAAATACTGGTCGATTGGGAACCAGTAAAATTGTTTATTGAAACGGATGTTACTTAACCTCAATTTAAAACTTGTATTTAGAGAACTGATTCGATTGAGTAACCACATACCCTTAGGTGTTTCACTATATCTAGGTATCAACAACATGATCAGCATACTACGTACGAAAATTATCTAGTTCGTTTAATTTGTTCTAATAGAAAACATAAGCTTTTTATTCTTACATGGCCATTTTAGACTACGTGTAGTAACTTATGACATTTCTGGAAACTCTTTTTGCAGCCCACACTTACAAAATTCTATACCAATCAAGTTTGTAGTAAAATATCATCTGGAGTATTTGCACTAAAAGAAATTGCCAGATTAAATGATGAAAAGTTGCTAATGGCAGCTTATCGTGGTTTCATTCTGTCTCATATCCATTATGGTATCTTAGTATGGGGTAATATGAATAGGGTTTTTAAAATTCAAAAGAAAGCTATTAGGTGTATGTTGGGACCTAACCAGCTAACCTCATGCAGGCCACTATTTAAGGAGCTTAAATTGCTTACAGTTCCCTCTCGACGTTTTTGAGGTGATTATGTATGTTATGCAAAATAATTTTATGCAGAATTTCAATGCTCACAATCATAACACGAGAAACAGAAATGATTATTATGGGGTTAATCACTCCACAAAATTGTTTGAACAAAAACCTACTTATGCAGGGAGAAAATTCATGAATAAATTACCCCAATTTTTAAAATTTTGTGATAATTTGCATTCCTTTAAAAAGAATCTAAAAAATTACCTGATCGGTGAAACGTTTTATAGCGTACAAGAATTTCTTTCTTGATAGTAGTGATACATTGTGTGATTCTTATTATGTGTTTCATGTGTTATAACTGACATGTCCTATGGAGTCTCCAGGGCGCAAAAAAAAAGAAAAAAATACAAGAGGTTTAAGGTTTATGAAAAATTTTAATGTCCGCTATCATAACACAAGAAACAGAAACGATTATGTAGCAAACCACAACACTAAATTGTTTGAACAAAATCTACTTAAGCGGGGAGAAAATAGCCAACATGAATAAATTACCAGTTTTTTTAAATTTTGTGCTAATTTGCATTCATTTAAACAAAACCCTAAAAATTACTTACTTGATAAGACTTTTTGCAGTGTACAAGAATTGCTTTTGAAATTTTATTTTAATGAAATAGAATAATAAATAAGCACCCAAAACATCTAAGCGAATTCTAAGAAAACAATGAACTATTATGTTAATACTAGAATATGATAACACTTATTTTAGTAAGTAAGCTGTAGGAGTAAGTAACATGTACCTAATTAAAATATTATGTATTTTAACTGATAAGTTCTTGGCGTGTTCTATACTTCCTTGGGAGTCTCCTGGACGCAATCAACAGAAAAGAAAAAATAACTTTTTCACTAGGATTTTACAGTTTCTTTCACCATCGCATGTTCTGCTTTTGTTCTTCGTGAAAACCCTTAAATCCAGTAATCTGCTGTCTAAATTTAGTTCGGACCATTATATTTCCTTGTGTTATATTAGTTTTCTATATCCTTTTTGACTTCTGTAATCCATTCATCCGACACCTGAAGTAGGCATAAATATATTGTTTAGTACCTTAAAAAACTTTTCCGTCAACCGCTTGTCATCCGTACATATAAATGTCATTATCAGATTAATTAGAAACAAAATTAAAACTAGATACATCAAAATAATAGTGTATTCACGTCCTACGAATCTATAATGAAAGTTTGCCAAAAAGAGTTTCTACGGCAAAACCAGAGCGAAAGAGGAATATCCGAAGGTCTAAATTTAACTCGGAGTTATGGAGGTGAAAAGAATGGCTTTGTACAGAAGAGAGTTTGGTACTGGAATCCCCCAACGCTGTAAAGAACATAGGAGATAAGCAAAGAAGAATAATTTCGAAACGTAAGAAAATTATCCTTCATTTTAAGGCTGCATAGCTAATTAGTCTTGATAAAAGAGGTTGTTTGACCATAACAGGCAGGTGGAGTGTTAAATTATTTGCACTCGATCTGCTAGTTCCGGGGCTACAAATAATAGTTCTAGTTCTTATCACGTCATGGGCGGGATTTGGCGGGAGTCATTGGGGGGGGGGGGCAAATACCGGGGGTCTGGGGGGTATGGAATACCCCCCAGCACAAGGGGGGGGTCCGGGGGACCTCCCCCGGAAAATTTTGAGATTTTTATTGCATTCAACTCAATTTTAGGGCTGTTTTTAGGCTAAATTAAAAAGTAAATTTTGTTGGGATTTTAACGTTAAAACGTCATTTTAACTCCCAATTGATGTAAACCTAAAATTGATCTAAAATGGTCCAATAACAATGTTTTTAAATGTTAAAAAATAGTATTAACTTATTTAACCATTAACACATTTTTATTGGACCATTTGATTAATTAATTTTAAGTTTAAATACATCTCCACTAAGAACAGCTTATAAGAAGAACATCTGAATTGATGCTTAAAAAACCCCTGTACAGATAGAGTGTAAGTGAAGTGTATTTATTGTAGCATAAATAATCTGTTTGGAGTAATTTGGAGTAAATCATAACTACGATTTTTGAAAATGTCAACTTCAAAATATTTTCCATGATAGCTAGACTAAAATTATTTTTTCGATACACTAACTTGGTTAAAAATGTATACCAGTAGAATATTGGGGGGGCAAGTGCCCCCCCTTGCCCCCCCCCCAGATCCCGCCAATGTATCACGTGGTCACCCAATTATATGACTGACGTATTTAAGAACAGAAGAGGAAGAGGTGTAAAAGACACTAGTCACAGTTACCTCCTCTGAGAGTAATGAATTTCATCATTATACAGCCAAATCCTAATACCCTAATACCTTTAACCCTAGAGCCGGCAATCGTCGATTTTGAGAAGATGTTACCGCTTCTTGAACCGATCGCGTTGCAAAATCGGATTTGCTTAATAGCATTGCAATGTTGTCGTTTTAGTTTTAAATTCATCTACAGACAGCGTTGCTGTTTTGTACAATAGTTTAGTAATGTATGAAGTAAATTTTTACATAAATATAGAAGCGTTTTAGTTTCAATTCTGCCTATGTTTCTCTGTTCAAACCACGCTATCCTACCGTTGAATTTGGTTATTTCTTGGTTTACATGATGTATTTTTGTACATATTTTCTTCAGTTTTAAAGATAAAATCGATTTTTTTGGTTTTATTTTGAAATAAACATTATAAGTAACGATTCGTATACAATGAATTTTGAAAGTAGAGCATAAGAAAGTTTTAAACAGTAGGGTCATCTGAAATTTCAAAAAATATTTGTCTAAAAATTATTTTCAAATAGCTTCAGCATCCCTAACTGTCAGATTAAAATTTTAATAATATATTTATTCTATTTACTAAGTTTTCTTGTTATTTTGATAAGTCACGTGATAAGGTTTGTGATTTCTAGCAAATTTTTAAGGATTTCTTTACGGTTCGGTGACCCGTATGCTAGAAGATCTCTGCCGGTCTTAAAAACATGTTATTGCCGGCTATAGGGTTAATTCAAGTACGATCCCACTCGTAGACTACATACACAGAATCAAACCGTCTGAAAATCACTTTTTGGCTGGTAGGGTCATGAAATGTAACTATCAATTGAGATCAGGATACATAAAAACGCTCCACAACATAAATAATTTTTCATTCAATGCTACTGAGTTGTGAAAAAGTAAAAATATATCATTTTACTTTTTCTTGTCTATATGAATATATAGAAACGGAAGTATTGTTTTCATATAGATTTTTCGAAATCGAGTTTTCACCGAATCTACACGTTTTCAGACCTACTGAATCCCAAAAACATATTTTTAGCGATTGGTCTGTGTGTGTGTGTGTGTGTAAAAAGAATATCTCAAGAACGGAACATCATAAGAACTTGAAACTTGAAACTTAAGTTACATACCACTACCGGACCCGACACGAACATTTTCATCAAAATCGGTCAACCGAAAGTAGTAGTTTATTCGTGTAATTTTTCACTTTTTTGCGATTTTCTCAAAAACGGCTCCTACGATTTTTTTAAAAATCCCCTAGTTTACTAAAGTTTTTATGCTCTACAAGATAGAGTAGACGCCATGTTTGCTGAAATTCTTGGTGAGGCTATTTTCACGTAAAAAATTGTTTTTTTAAGATTACGGCTTTAATATGCATTTTAGTGCAAAAATTTATATAAAAGTTGCAGAGAATTTAAAATCCTACAACTTTTATTTCAAACATTTTTTTGTATAACGCTTAGTTTAGCGGTAATTAGCGATTTTCCGGTTCTTTTTCTTACGAAAACGTGTGAAAAATCGATTTTTTAAAGATTTAGGCCTTAGTATGCATTTTCCGACAAAAAAGTATATGATAAAATTTATAGGAAATTAAAAGATCTACAACTTTTATTTAAAGCAGTTTTCTCTACAGAACCTAGTTTAGCGTGAATGAGTGATTTTCCGTATTTTTAAGCCAAACTGAGGTTGATTTTCATTTTGCGTCTTTCACTCATGATTAAAATAAGGTTATGTTTATTGAGGTTAGTTTTTTGTTTATTTCTAATGTTTTATTACTAATGTTAGGTTTATTGTTAATTATTTGCATTGACAAGAGAAAGTTGTGTGAGTGTTTCACACCAGATTTTTACTTTTCATTGTATATTGTACTATGAAGATATTCTTCATAACTTTACTATAGCCTAAAAAACCCATCCATACTGTACAAAAAGATGAATGAAAGAGTGATGAATGAAAGTGAGAGAGTGAGTGTTGGTCAGTGACAGCGAGAGGGGAATTAGGCTACGGTTCCCTTCCACGCCCCGCTGACAGTATGTAAATTTTTTTTAACCCGACATTTCCCTTGTAGTATTATATAAACAGTTCCGAGGGAGGTGGAGGGTTCTTTGTTGATGCAGGATCAAGTGGCCAGGCGGCGGGTTTTTGGTTGTTAGGCGGTTGCGGCCTCCTTTGGACTGGACGAGGACGCCTCAATTGAGTCCAACACTACTTCCCCCATCCTGAGGGAGTGAACATGAGTTTTTCTCGCCGCCTCGGATAGAAAAAAAAAGATACTGTACAAAAAGATGATGTACATGTTACGCGATAAATGTAAAAATGATGATTGTCAACATCACAATGTAACGAACAAAACACACAACAAAAAAAACTATTTTTTTTATAATATTTATTCAACAGAAATCAAATGTTTCATTCAATATTCAGAAAATTTATCAAATCAAAATAAGTTATGTGTAGCCTAATAAATCAAAAAGGACATCTGTAGGACAATCTAAAATTTGCAAATGTAAATTTTACTCATTATATGAACGACAACCTTCTCCAATCTTCTCCTCCCTTTTACTTGCTTCATGGTTAAAGCGTGGGATTTTTGAGTAAGATAAACAAATTGTACAATTTTTCACAAAAATTTCCATAAAAGAGGTTAATAACCGGTATTGAATAGAAGACTTAAAGAGTATATCTTCTAAGAGCCTAACTACGTTCATCTGTACACTATATAGACATTACACGTATGTAAAGTACATTAATTTTTTAATTTAATTTAATTGTGAGCGCAGAAAACAGAAAAAATTATAATCTTTTAAAAATAAAAGTTCGTCTGTTTTTACTTTCTCTTGCCTATATGAATATATAGGAAGGAAAGTATTGTTTTCATGTCAATTTTTCGAAATCGAGTTTTCACCGGATCTATACGTTTTCAGACCCCCTGAACCCAAAAAACATGTTTTTAGCGATTGGTCTGTGTGTGTGTGAGTGTGTCTGTGTGTGTGTGTGTGTGTGTGTGTGTGTGTGAACAGAATATCTCAAGAACGGAACATCGTACGAACTTGAAACTTGAAACTTAAGTTACATACCACTACCGGACAGGACACGAACATTTTCATCAAAATCGGTCAACCGGAAGTAGTAGTTTATTCGTATAATTTTTCAGTTTTTTGCGATTTTCTCAAAAACTGGTCCTACGATTTTTTTTAAAATCGCCTATTTTACTCAATTTTTTATTCTCTACAAGATAGGGTAGGCGCCATGTTTGCTGAAATTCTCGGTGAGGCTGTTTTCACGTAAAAACGTTGTTTTTTTAAGATTACGGCTTTAATATAAATTTTAGCGCAAAAACTTATATAATAAAAGTTGTAGAGAATTTAAAAACCTACAACTTCTGTTTCAAACATTTTTTTGTATAACGCTTAGTTTAGCGGTAATTTGCGATTTTCTGTTTTTTTTTCTCACGAAAACGTGAGAAAAATCGATTTTTTTAACATTTCGGTCTTAGTATGCATTTTACGACGAAAGTGTATATAACCAAATTTATAGGAAATTTAAAGATCTACAACTTTTATTTAACGTATGTTTCTCTACAGAGCCTAGTTTAGCGTGAAATAGTGATTTTCCGTATTTTTAAGCCAGACTGTTTGATTTTCATTTTGAGTGTTTCACTCATGATTAAAATAAGGTTATGTTTATTGAGGTTAGTTTTTTGTTTATTTCTAATATTTTATTACTAATGTTAAATTATATTGTAAATTATTTGCATTGGCAAGGGAAAGTTGTGTGAGTGTTTCACACCAGATTTTTTAATTTAATTTAATTGTGAGCGCAGAAAACAGAAAAAATTATAATCTTTTAAAAATAAAAATTCGTCTGTTTTTTAAATTTAATTACGGAATCGAAACCATGCCATTTACTATACTTTTCATGCTCTACAAAAAATTTAAGCGCCATATCTGCTGAAATTCGTAGGGCTATGGTCTCGTGATAAAAAATGATTTTTTTAAAGGTTGCGGCCTTAATATGCATTTTAGGGTAAAAGCGTATGTATAATTAAAGTTGTAGGAAATTTAAAAAAAAATTACAACTATTATTTCATTAATTTCTACAACGGTTAGTTTAGCTTCAATTAGATATTTTCCGTATTTTTAAATTCAACAAAAATATGATTTTCATTTTGCGTCATTCATTCATGATTAAAATTGTGTTATGTTTTTAATTTTACATTATTTAAACATAGGTTAAATTTTTCATTATTTGCTTTGGCAAGATTACGTCGGGTGAGTGTTTCACACTAGATTTTTTAGAATAAATCTCCTACACTTAAAGGGAAGTATAGATATTGATCCATTAATTTCGGATTTTAAATAATTATTACTTCACGCTAAACCTAACAACGTACTTGAGAACAACACCAAATAATATATTTTCTTTTTCGACTTTCTCTAACTCTACAGTAAAAATATATTCATGGAACTAATTTTTTGAAATTTTATGTCAAAAACCATAAAAGATTTTTACTCTCTCTTGCCTATATGAATATATAGGAAGGAAAGTATTGTTTTCATGTCGATTTTTCGAAATCGAGTTTTCACCGGATCTATACGTTTTCAGACCCCCTGAACCCAAAAAACATGTTTTTAGCGATTGGTCTGTGTGTGTGTGTGTGTGTGTGTGTGTGTGTGTGTGTGTGTCTGTGTCTGTGTGTGAACAGAATATCTCAAAACGGAACATCGTACGAACTTGAAACTTGAAACTTAAGTTACGTACCACTACCGAACTCGACACGAACATTTTCATCAAAATCGGTCAACCGGAAGTGGTAGTTTATTCGTGTAATTTTTCACTTTTTTGCGATTTTCTCAAAAACTGGTCCTACGATTTTTTTTAAAATCGCCTGGTTTACTCAATTTTTTATTCTCTACAAGATAGGGTAGGCGTAATGTTTGCTGAAATTCTGGGTGAGGCTGTTTTCACGTAAAAACGTTGTTTTTTTAAGATTACAGCTTTAATATGCATTTTAGCGCAAAACTTTATATAATAAAAGTTGTAGAGAATTAAAAATTCTACAACTTTTATTTCAAACAATTTTTTGTATAACGCTTAGTTTAGGGGTAATTTGCGATTTTCTGTTTTTTTTTCTCACGAAAATGTGTGAAAAATTGATTTTTTTAAGATTTCGGCCTTAGTATGCATTTTACGACAAAAGTGTATATAATTTAATTTATAGAAAATTAAAAGATCTACAACTTTTATTTAAAGCATTTTTCTCTACAGAGCCTAGTTTAGAGAGAAAGAGCGATTTTCCGTATTTCTAAGCCAAACTGAGCTCGATTGTCATTTTGCATCATTCACTCATGATTAAAATAAGGTTATGTTTTTGAGGTTAGTTTTTGTTTATTTCTAATATTTAATTAATAATGTTAGGTTTATTGTTAATTATTTGCATTGGCAAGAGAAAGTTGTGTGAGTGTTTCACACCAGATTTTTCCTTAATAAGTCTGCAGCATCAGACATGCACAAAGTCTATAGTAACTTAACGGCTGAGTGCAGTCTTCTCTGTATCGCTCTACCCATGTGAAATATCGCTTTTCTATCATCTAGTTACAGTTAGCATTCATCCGTAGACTAGATCATCCTACCTATGTTATGGTATCTTATTATGGGGTAATTCTAGCATGGGTAATATGAATAGGGTTTTTTAAATTCAAAAGAAAGCTTTTAGGTGTATGGTGGGAGCTAACCAGCTAACTTCATACAGGCCACTATTTAAGGAGCTTAAATTGCTTACAGTTTTTTCTCTCTACATTTTTAAGGTGAATATGTATGTTAGGCAAAAGAATTTTATGCAGAATTTGAATGTTCACAATCATAACACGAGAAACAGAAATGATTATTATGTGGCTAATCACTCCACAAAATTGTTTGAACAAAAACCTACTTATGCAGGGAGAAAATTCATGAATAAATTACCCCATTTTTAAAATGTCGTGATAATTTGCATTCCTTTAAAAAAAATCTGAAAAATTACTTTATCGGTGAAACTTTTTATAGTGTACAAGAATTTCTTTCTTTATAGTAGTGATACATTGTGTGATTCTTATATGTATTTCAGATGTTATAACTGACATGTCCTATACTCCTCCTGGAGTCTCCAGGATACAAAAAAAACCTAACGAAAATTTACGAATACTGCAGAATATCATGCAGGGAAAGGTAGGTGTAACTTGTCCCAAATACTGTATTTCTGGCTTATGGTTGGAAAAATAACTAGACTATTACATTCTATTTGAAATGACAGGCGACTATCTTTGACAACATTTTGTACACAATAGATTGCGTCTGCACAACGCACGGACGTATTGCTAGCATCATAGTAGCCTATTGGTAAGCACAGTCCAGGGCGGCGTAGAACATTATGATTAAGAAATCTTCGGGACTGGTAAGATGTGAGTTCGGTTACTCTTTATCATCGGGCAATCGACAAAACTTAAGTAGCCGTGATGGTCACATATCAGAGTGCGTACGAAAAAAATGTATTTAATGTACTCCTATAAGGCTAGCAATAAGTTAGCGCGCTGCACAGACGCAATCTATTGTGTACAATATGTCAAAGATAGTCAGTCGCCTATCGTTTCGAATAGAATGTAATAGCCTAGTTGTTTTTCCAAGCGTAAGCCAGAAATACAGTAATTGGAACGAGTTATACCTAGCCCTCTACGTAAGACACATAAACCGGAAGATGTTTACTTATAGATTAAGATGACTAACATATTCTATTGGCTATTGACGACCTTGAACTTGACCTTTGTGACGCTAAGTACCCCTATTGTACGGTCGGATGTCCTCCTTATTATTCATTTCATTTTTTTATTTTTACTTTGTCTCTTCGTGTTGGAATTCTGCGACTACCCTTTGTTAAATATCTGTCACTCATTTTAAACCTTTAAATCTATTTAATTTTTTTTATTTCCTGATCTCAGTATTTATGACGTTTTTTTAATTAATGTATTCAATCATAAGTTATTTATGTATAGTACCTCGTTTATACGGATTCCCGGTTATCCGGCCTTATCTGGATCGGACATTTTTTTATTGTATACTGTATAAACCTTATTGTACACTTATCAATGTTCATTTAGTCTTTAAAGTAAAATTTTAGAATGTACTGTACTGTTAAAGCATTCATGGCTCGAACTAAAGATCGCACGCATGTTACTATAATTGCTTGGAGAATCATCGATGAACAACATCATGGTGTAATCTACTTGGAGCAGCAGCCCGACACCACACTGACTGAAATGATTGCGCGATCGTGCTGCTTTTAAACGCCATACAAGAGTAGAGTAAATTAAAGAAAATGAATGATTTCTTTACAAAGAAAAACTAAATTTCGTAAATATTTTTATAAAAACACATGTATGTATTGTATTTCTGTTGTTTATGTATTGTGAAGTAAAAATAAACGGTAAATTCTACCAGTGTTTAAATTTTTATTGAGTTCCTATTTTTTCCGGTTTGTTTCAAAAATTAAGCAAAGAGTGATGTGAACACATGCGATGGAACTGTAAATACCTGTCTGCTGAGTATCAACTGCAAATGCCGAAATATGTCCAGATTTAATTCTCTTAAATATCTAGGAATAAGAATTAATCAAACTTCGCTGGGATGAGCATATAGATTGGTTAAGAAACGTCTGAAAAAACTTACATAAGAAAATTTAGAATCATTAAAAATGGTTTACTATTTAGTTGCTCAATTAGTGTTTCCGAGCGCTATTTTTGCTTGGGTAGGAGCATACGTATCTCATTTAATGACGCTTTTAAGAGTGCAGAAAACAATATTAAAAGTAATAACCAAAAACCACGAACGCTTTCCATCTGATGGGCTTCTTAAGAATTTTCAAGTAGGCCTACTTGATATAGGACAGCTTTACGCACGAGAAGTTCTTATTCAGGCATTTAAAAACAGAAACACCTTCCCCTCAACTCATCGCTACAATACCCGAAACAACCCCTTAGTTTCCAATCCACAGAGCTTCAACCAAATTATTCCAAAGGTAATCGAGTTATTTAGTTCCTAAACTTTTAAATCTTATGCCTTCTGATATAAGAAATCTGCCGAACATAATAAAGATTTGGTATTTAGTCAGTTGTCGCTTAGCCAAGATACACACGAGATTCACCGTACGTTGACGCCTTCTAATCCTTAACTGGTCCTCTTAGTTGACTTTTAAGCCGTAGAAACAGACTTCTACCGTAACGGGAACCACTCCACAAGTGCACCCTAGAACACGGTTGCCCCATAGTTGGGTGGGTTGGTTTTTCCCGCATCATTATAATTATCAATTTGTGTCAGTAGTAATTACATTAATAATAACAGTAATTTATGTAATATGTTTCTTTTGTTTTTTGCTTATGTATCTATTTGATAATCAGGCTACAAAAAAAATAGTTCTGTTTCTTATCACACGGTCAGCCAATTATATGACTGACGCATTTAAGAACAGAAGAGGAGGAGGTGTAAAATACACTAATCAGAGTTATGTTCTCTGAGAGTTATGAATTTCATTATACAGACAACCCTGTGATGAATGGAGTGAAGGTGTAATTTGCAGGGTGAAAAGTAGATTTTTTTTCAGAGCACCTGGCATGCTGATAACCATACTTTTCCAATTAGTGAGGAAGTTGATGGTAAACCACCCTCACTCCTCATTTTACTTATAAAGCCTCTAGAGGTTCAAACCATCCTTTCGGCTGATGACCTTAACAACAAACAACAACAAAGTTAAATGGAAAATAAATGTATTCATTATTTTGTTATTATCCGAATTTTCTATTTTCCGGACCCAATTTGTCCAGATAAACAAGGTAGTACAACATAACTAACCACTTTTCGCCCCAGAGGGATGCATTAGACAAAGCAAAATAAATATTTAATTTAGAACATTTGTTGGAAGCGTTAAAGTTATGGGTTTTCAAAGAAAAACAGCTTTATTAAATATAGCCTAGATGAAATTTATATAGGCCTACACGAATTTAACATACATTTCTCATGGTTTTTTTTACATTTTGTGAAAGTATTTAAAATTTGAATAATGTTATTCATACAAATATACAACGAGGTGAAATCTACTTAAGCAATAATATATTTTATAAATGGTTATAATTACTACAAAGTTTTTTTAGGGAAAAAATTAAAAAAAATAGCAAAATGACTTAGTAATTTTATTATATGTTGGTTTATAATACATACACTCATGCGGGTAAGTAAATTTGAATTGGCTGTCCGATAACACATCGAATGAGGAGGCCTTGCTGACAAGATTAATAGGCGGCATTTCACATTAACCTTTTCGCTAATCTACAAAGAGAAATACTCTTAATTTTTGTTGCGCAATTTTGGTGTAAAATGAAAGTTACAGTTGTAATTTTGAAAAAAATTTCGTGTAGGTTTTAATATAAAGTTACAATGAGCATTTATAGTGTTGGGGACCAACATAAGTAATTTTTTAAATGAAAGCAAAGCCTCCCAGGAATTCTTCCAGTGATACCACTTAACTTATTTAATATTAGCCTATTATTTTTTTTTTAAATCCCTAATGTGTGTACGTTGCAATCTGTTCAATTTAGAACAATAAGCAACCCCATGACCCAATGAGATGACGATGATGTGTATGAATTGTAAATGAGGTGTAATCTTGTACAGATTCAGGCCGACCATTACTGAGAGAGTATGGTTAATTTGAACCCCAACCATCAAAGTAAACCGGTAACCACTGCCTAGTATTCAAATCCGTTTAAAAGTAACTACCTTTACTAGGATTTGAACCAGGAATTTTCGTCTCTAAAAATCAGCTGTTAAACAGCTGACTCACGGCGACGACTTTACCTCTAGACCAACCAGGTGGGTCTATTTATTATTAAAATTACAAACATAAGAAAGCGTAATATCTTGGTTATGTTAGCCGATTTGATTTTAATTAATTTTTGCACTGGAGTAAATTACTTTTTAATTTCTGAGGTATATAGTCTAGGTTAGTTATGTCCAAAAACCACTCGCGAGTAGATTGTACAAATTCCAGAATTACTTATGTAGGCTATTTATTATGTAGCTATTATTTATGTAGCTATTTATAGAAAGGAAAGTTATTTACAGTCTGTATAAGAATCAAACGGCTGTTTTGAGAATCGAGGGGTACGAAAAATATGCTGCTGTAAGAAAAGGTGTACGACAAGGTTGTTCTTTGTCACCACCACTTTTTAACTTGTATAAAGAAGAGACTATAAATGAAGTGAAGGAGAAATTTGACGCAGGAATAAAAATTCAAGGAGAAACAATAAAAATGGTGAGATTCGCCGATGATATAGTAGTATTAGCCGAGACAAAGAAAGAACTAGAGGATGCCTTAAATGGAATGGATGAGATCTTGAGAAAGGATTACTTCATGAAAATTAATAAGAACAAAACGAAAGTGTTGTGCAGCAGCAAGAGTGGTTTAGAAGAGATGGGAAATTTAAAAGTAGGCAACGAAAACATACAGGAAGTTGGGGAATTCTGCTATCTAGGGAGTAAAATAACAAAGGATGGTAGAAGCACGAGTGATATCAAGAGTAGAATTGCTCAAGCTAGAAAAGCCTTTGAAATGAAAAACAGCTTACTGACTACAAACATTGATTTACATATTAGGAAAAATTTCTTAAAACATTATGTTTGGAGTGTAGCATTATACGGAAGTGAAACGTGGGTGATAGGGGCTGTAGAACGGAAGAGGATAGAAGCTTTTGAAATGTGGTGTTATAGGAAAATGTTAAAGATTAGGTGGGTGGACAAAATAAGTAATTTAGAGGTTCTTAGGCGAGTGGATGAAAAAAGAAGTATATGGAAGCATCTTACCAAAAGAAGGGATAGGCTAGTGGGGCATATCCTAAGACATCCAGGTATTGGGCTATCAATAATGGAGGGTAACATTGAGGGAGTAAATTGTAGAGGGAGACAAAGATTAGAATAAATAAAGCAAATTACAAAAAGATGTAGGGTGTTACAGGTATGCTAGATATGAAACGACTTGCGCAAGATAGAACAGGTTGGAGAACTGCATCAAACCAGTCGAGAGACTGATGACAAAAAAAGGCTATTTATAGGTGCAACTCCACAAAAGAGTAGGCCTAGTAATAGTCCGTGCTTGGATGAGAAGTAGGCCTAGAAACAAAAGATATTAATCTATTATCAAGATAGCACAAACAATTATTATTAAACTTTTAACATTTTAAAAATCAATGTCATGTGTATTTAAAAAATCTGGTGTGAAACACTCACACAACTTTCTCTTGCCAATGCAAATAATTAACAATAAACCTAACATTATTAATAAAATATTAGAAGTAAACAAAAAACTAACCTCAAAAACATAACCTTACTTTAATCATGAGTGAATGATGCAAAATGAAAATCAACCTCAGTTTGGCTTAGAAATACGGAAAATCACTCTTTCTCTCTAAACTAGGCTCTGTAGAGAAAAATGCTTTAAATAAAAGTTGTAGATCTTTTAATTTTCTATAAATTTAATTCTATACACTTTTGTCGTAAAATGCATACTAAGGCCGAAATCTTAAAAAAATCAATTTTTCACACATTTTCGTGAGAAAAAAACAGAAAATCGCAAATTACCGCTAAACTAAGCGTTATACAAAAAATTGTTTGAAATAAAAGTTGTAGAATTTTCAATTCTCTACAACTTTTATTATATAAAGTTTTGCGCTAAAATGCATATTAAAGCTGTAATCTTAAAAAAACAACGTTTTTACGTGAAAACAGCCTCACCCAGAATTTCAGCAAACATGACGCCCACCCTATCTTGTAGAGAATAAAAAATTGAGTAAACCAGGCGATTTTTAAAAAAATCGTAGGACCAGTTTTTGAGAAAATCGCAAAAAAGTGAAAAATTACACGAATAAACTACCACTTCCGGTTGACCGATTTTGATGAAAATGATCGTGTCGAGTCCGGTAGTGGTACGTAACTTAAGTTTCAAGTTCGTACGATGATCCGTTATTGAGATATACTGTTCACACACACACACACACACACACACACACACACACACACACACACACACACACACACACACACACACACACACACAGACCAATCGCTAAAAACATGTTTTTTGGGTTCAGGGGGTCTGAAAACGTATAGATCCGGTGAAAACTCGATTTCGAAAAATCGACATGAAAACAATACTTTCCTTCCTATATATTCATATAGGCAAGAGAAAGTAAAAAAAACTTATTTATACTTCTCATTCGCTATTTAAATTACACGACAACCCTCTCATACAAAACATGTACACTAGGGCGATACCGAGTAGGGCTAAATAGAACAGAAGATCAAAATGTCTCTGGCCAAGGAATCTTCTTGGCTAATTATAGGACAGTAGTGATAACTTAAGGATGTAAAAGTCACTACTATCGGCTTCATAATCATAGACAACCGAGTTTGAACCCAAAGCATCTCCAAAACTATGAATTGGATTTCAACATATTTTACATAAAAATTTACAGTTCAGCCGTTCTTAGTTTGCTCCTACTGTCAACAAACAAAAGCCACCTACTACAGGGTGCACGCTAAAGTCTGCGACTTTACGGATGTCGTATTCCTATTAATTTAACTATTTTTTAAATTATAAGTACTTAAATTACTTAAAACATCAGTCATGATATGATGTAGGCCAAACAATTTCATTTATAAAACTACTTTTAAGAGTATTTTGTATTTAAATACTTTTGAAAGTATTTTGTTGTTACTTTTTAATCAGCGTGTACTCATTTTTACATAATGCGCATGCTCAGTAACGTCATTATTTGTTTACATTAGGAGCAAACTAAGAGAGGCTGGACTGTAGCTAATTTTATTCTGCGTTGACCCATAATAGACCTATATTTTAAATGTTGTTTAAAAATTGCCATATCGAGGTTAGAAGACAAAAAGACCCGGTTTTTTGCTTTAAAACATTAAAAATATAGGACTATTGTGGATCAACGCAGAATAAAATGAGCTAAATTTTGATGTAAAATATCTTCTCTTCTTTAGGTGCCGTCTTCGTTCCGAAGTTTGGCTATCATCAAAGCTATGCGTATTCTTGATACTGCAGATCTAAACAGCTGGCAGTTGTTGCAATTGAACCATTCTCTTAAGTTCTTCAACCATGAATTCCTTCTTCTGCCTATGGATCTTGTGCCAATTATTTTTCCCTGGATAATAAGTTGCAACAACTGGTATTTATCTCCCCTCACAACATGTCCCAAATACTGCAATTTGCGCTTCTTAATCGTTAGTATCAATTCTTTCTCCTTTTGCATCCTTCTCAAAACCTCCACGTTTGTCACTCTCTGTGTCCACGATACTCTCAGTATCCTACGATACATCCACATTTCGAATGCCTCTACCCTCTTGGTGTCGACCTTTTTCAATGTCCACGCCTCCATTCCATAGAAAAGAACTGAGAGCACGTAGCATCTCACAAGGCGAATTTTAAGCTCAAGGCTTAGATCTCTTCCACAGAACACCTTTTTCATTTTAGTAAATGTGACCCTAGCTTTTTCCACTCTGATCCTGATTTCTTCAGAACTATCATTATGTTCGTTGATAACAGTTCCTAGGTAGTTATACTTTCTCACCCTTTCAACTTTTTGACCATGTATAGTTATGTCAGGAAAGGTTTGTGGCGATTTAGATACCACCATTATTTTTGTTTTGTTGATGTTAAGTGTTAGTCAGTATTCTTCACTGGATTCTACTATTCTGTTAATATGTAAAATATGTTGAAATTCAATTCATAGTTTTGGAGATTTAAGCGTTCAAACTCGGGTGTCGATGATTATGAAACCGGTAGTAGTCAGTTTTATCTCCTCTGAGAGTAATGAATTCCATTACACAGCCAGACCCTGTGATGAACGAGTCATTTGCAGAGTAGAGGTAGATGCTTTTTGGAGGGCCTGGTATGCTGATAAGCATACTTTTCCACTCAGTGATTAAGGCAATGGTGAACCACCTCACTCCTCGTTTTACTCAGTAAAACCTCCAGAGGTTTAAACCAGCCTTTCAGCTGATAACCCTAACAACAACAATGATGACTAAAAGCTTCAGCAAGTTATTTAAGTTTTGGAACAAACATTGTTATAATTAGGTAAGAAATGTTATTATGTAAAATTGTAATGACAGATACTAAATTTTCAATAAAAGAAATTTTACAAAAAAAAATTAACAACCAAACACCAATATAATTGACATCATATTAATAGGGACGGAAAGAAAATTAAATAAATAATAACACAAATATATTGACCCAATAAATTTCAGTAATAGTAGTCTATAGCTTCTTCTTGGCAGCTAAAGAAAACCCCATTCCTAACTTCTGCCCAGATGAAGTAAAAATTTTTAAAACCTTAATTTTAGTTTTAATACTACAAAATTATATAGTAAATTTTAAAATTTAGATACAAGGCATTCAAAATGAGTACTACGTTTAAATTGTATTTTTTAAACTTTCTATAGCCTAACAGTCCAGCGACTGCTCTTTTGGTTCTTTCTGCCTAAATACTGTAGTATAACCATTTGTATTGTAAATTAGATGTAATATTGATCATTTAATATACAATTAGTTTTCTAATTTTTAAAACAGCAAACTCCTCAAAAAAAGATTGAGACGGTTAGCGCATGAAGTTCATCCTCAGTAAGGTAGCCTATTATCCTAAACTTTATTTCTGCATTAATCCCAAAAGAATAACAGACATAAACCGAAAACATTCTTTTAAAAATCACATTTTTGGCTTCAAGGGGCAATGAGCAGTGAAGATCAATTGACAAACGGATAAGAATAAATTCGCACAGTTGCAATACTGTCTCACAGATAAAATTTAAAAAAAACAAAACACTAAAATATAATAAGCTGTAAGTATATTTGGGCAGAAATTGCATTAGCGAACTCTATTACAAAATAATTTCTTTGCAAAACTAACTTCTACGGTAGGTTAGGCCTATTATTTCATCACAATAATATCATAGTTGAAAAACTGCAAAACTCTTATCAGTTTAGTAACCCTTAAACAGATAAGTTATTTAAAAGTAAAAATAATAATAATAATTAACTGAAATATAGGACTAACATATTATAATCAATTAAAAGTTAAATCATTACAGGATAATCCTGATTAAATCCTGTAGACTTGTCTGGATGGGCCAATATCTACCGACCGGTACCGCTAAACTAAGAGGTTTCCAGCCAAACCAGATAATCAAAATAATATGAAAAGATTCAACAGGTACGTTATGTGGAATATCTGTTAGGTAAGAACCACTAGGAACATCATGTAATAGAAGTGAGTTTTTGTCGCACCGCTTGTTGAATGGGGGGGAGAATGTTAAAATGGTGGGGGACCCACCTGTAGAATGATTGTTTCTCATTGGACAGTTGGATATCGGTAGGGGAAAACATTGGACCGATTCAACTGTCATGCAGGCTGCACCTGGAGGGATTTTTATCAACTAAAAGGGAATGTTTCACTTTTATAACTTGCACATCCTTTCAGGGAGGAAGTGAAACGTGGTTGTTTTCTTATGCAGGAAAGCTACAAAATATTTATTTTATTTCTTTTTATTATTTTTGTTTATATTTCCCTTCCCTTTCAAAAATTAATGAAGTCTTGCAAAAAATAACTTCGTTTCGTATAAGCCATCCGTTTCAAACTTCTTATTGCGTTAATTTATATTTAAACGTAAAAAACCCATCAAATCTTTAACAGAATTTCTTGGTAATTATCAGTCTATTATCATATTGTTTAAATAGCCTATTTATTAAACTTTTATAGAATAAATAAATCTTTCAACCGATTACACGGTCTAGAAAACGCTTTAACTATTCCTATAATAATACTAACCGATCCGTGGTATAGTGATCACCACAATTGGCTTCTACGCCAGGGGTCCTGGGTTCTATTACCGGTCAGGTTGCAAAAATATGTAATAAATAACGTTTAAATTGTTTTCCTTTTACAATTTTTACCTTTTTTTACTCTCTCTCTTGCCTTATAAGAACATTATAGAGAAGGAAATTTCTATTGTTTTCATGTCGATTTTTCGAAATCGAGTTTTTGCCATAAGTACACGTTTTATGTCCCCCTAAACCCGAAAAACAAGTTGTATAGCGATTCGTCTATGAGAAAAAAATATCTCAAGAACAGATTAGTGAACGAAGTTGGAACTTGAAACTTAAATTAGGTAGACCTACTATAATAAGGGGACCGACATAGACCTAAATATTTTCATCAAAATCGATAAACAGAAGTAGTAGATTTTCGTGCGATTTTTCACTTTTTTGCAATTTTATTGAAAACGACTCCTACGATTAAAAAAAATCGTCTTCTTCACTAAACTTTTATAGTCTATAAGAGAGATGGATTTAACGTTGTCTACTACAAAAGCTTGGGAATGTGCTTTCGTGGTAAATTTCTTTTTTAAAGATTGAGGTGTTAATTTTCTAAAAGTTTACGGCAAACGTGTATATAGGCTTAATCAAAGTTACAGGAAATTAAAAAACATCTACAACTTTTATTTCAAGAATTTTTTTACAATGTCTAGTTTAGCGTCAATTAGTGATTTTCCGTATTTTTAAGTTCTATAGATGTTAATTTTCATTATGTATCATTCACGCACGATTAAAATTAAGTTTTTCAGTCTACATTATTTACTGATGATTAAACATTGGTTATAAATCCTATTATTTACATTGGCAAGAGAAGGTCGTGTGAGTGTTTCACATCAGTTTAAAAAATCAAAGTCCAAACCGTAGAATATAAAACCATAGTAAGTCGGATTATGAATAGGTACACTATAGGATATAGGCTACTAAGTTACTCTATTGATTTCTTTATTAGGCCTATAGATACCCGAGTTTTGAGTCTTGTTTCTTCAAAACAGCTAGTTCAATTTTAACGTAGCTACTATAGGCT
Organism: Catonia carolina; assembly: GCA_035578175.1. Taxonomy (NCBI): domain Eukaryota; kingdom Metazoa; phylum Arthropoda; class Insecta; order Hemiptera; family Achilidae; genus Catonia; species Catonia carolina. Next base: position 33,196,449 of record JAQMRL010000001.1, read on the forward strand.
ACACTAAAATTTAGCTGATTTCAATCTGCGTTGTTACTTGTCAGTTTCATAATTTTAGCGTGTTTTAATATTACGATATCAGGATGAGAGGACAAAAAGAGCCGGTTTTTTGTTGCTCCAATAGATCGGATGCATTTAGAGGCTTGTAACTCTAGCACCGCTTGACCGATTTATTTGAGATTTCGCCGGAATATAGTTGTATGTTTTTATAGTACGTACTAAATTTCAGACTTGTAGCATATTTAAATTTTGAGTTATTAGTAAAATTCTGAACCCCTGTTAAATCTTTAGCCCCTGTTAACTTTAGTAAAGTTTATCATTAGGCCTACAGCGCAGATTGTTAATTTATCTTTTTACTTTCTCTTGCCTATATGAATATATAGGAATGAAAGAATTATTTTTTCATAGATTCCAATATTTTGCTTATGATCATTCTTTCTTTACGTAATTTAGACGTAAAACAAAAATTTCTTTCTTTACTTTTCACAGTTGATACAATGAAAATAGCTGAATGCTTCCAGGAATACTTGTTTTTCCACTAAAACTTGGTACGCTAGGCTATGAGTATGCTTTATTTTTTAATAAAGTCGAACAAAACCAGTGGCAACACGTGGAGGAAAACCGTACTTTGGTGACTTAACCACCCTTTCGGAAAAAACTTCTCGAAAAATATGCCACTTCACTTAAATATTTACAAGAGTTTAAAACATCGGAATATCTAACAGTTTTAAAGTGGAATTGAACCCGAGACCTTTTGATTATTTTTTCGATCACTGTACTGTCAAGTACTGTTCTCATTAAACCGACGAGGCAGTCTCATTAAAAGAGATGCTTCGTCTATTCATGTCTCGTAATATAATTCTAAAACGAAATGCTTAAATTATAAAAAAAATCTTCTTAATACTAAATTAAAATGGATTTAGGTTAATTGCTTACTTAAAAAAAGAAAACACTTAGAGACAGAAAAAATTAGAATAAAGCTATAAGTAAGAAATACACAAGTAGGCATAATAATATAATCAGGACTGCATAGAACATGTTAACATTGAACGCAAGAGAATTACCACAGTTAGGCTAGTAGCTGCGTAATTGACATAGAACACAGTTTTCTCAACATTAATTACTTTAGGCTCACTTTATGTCAATTAAAAATCTCGTAATGCATATGACGAGTTAACTGCCTAATGATTTAAATTAAATAAATTTTTAAAATTTGGCGTTTTTAGTTTCTTCTTCTTCTTACTATCAAAGATTAGGCATAAGCCTGTTCCGAACTCACAAACCATCCTGTACTTCTACAAAAACACGAGACACTCCAGCTCGTACATCTCGACTACTGCCATCTTCGAGGTCTTCCCACCTCCCTTCTTCCAACTGGAACATATTCCGTCACTTTTAGAGGTATTTTCTTCTCTGGCATCCGTTCCAAATGTTGCCTCCATTGATTGCGGTACTCCTCCACCTTTTCATCCAGACTAAATACTACACCCAACTCGCGTCTAATTTCCTCGTTATGTATTAGATCCAGCCTCGAGCAGCCCTTCACCCTTCTTAAAAACCTTATTTCAGCTGCTTGGATCCTACTTTCTTGGCGTTTTGTGGTAACCCATGACTCATTTCCATAAAAAAGGACTGGGGCTGCCCGTTTTTAGTTAAATTGCTATATCTTTATAAAGTGAGAAGGCTACGAAAAAAGTTATAGATCAACTAATAAACGTGTGATTTATTTTGTCTGCCTCCTGTCAGACTTTACAAAAGTTTTGCCCCAAATTCCAAATTTTATTTTCTGCAGTTCTCTATTGCAGTGGTTCCCAAAGGGGCTTTCGCGGACCTCCAGGGGTCTGCGACTGGCTGGTAAAAATAAATTTTAAAAAAAACCGATCATTACAACAAAAAAAATGGTGATTTTATATTTTTTTTCGTTGCTTCTTTGTAAAATAAAACTAGTTTATGTTTAGAAAACCTTTGCAATTTATTTTTCTCCAATATTATTCTCTTGCTTTTTTTGTAATTGTGGTTTTTTTACAAATTTAAATTAAATTACAAACACTGGTGATAGTAAAGTAAAAATCAAAGGTATAATTTCAATATACTTAAAACATATTCAGGATCCTCGAAGATTTAACTCATTTACTGAGGGGTCCACGATTGATTAAACTTTGGGAACCACTGTTATATTGGACGGAACAAAATTCATACTCAGCTATTATGATAGTTTTGCAATTGGATTTTCAAAAGCCAATTACAGATCTGTCAATCATTACAAAAGGCAATGGAATAGAGACCTTTTGTGAATCGGCTTGGCAGGCTGCCACGGGGTAACTTCCTCACACGAGTGAGAATAACAAAATTTAATAAAACTGCAGACATTATAACTGCTGGTTTTGTTAAAATTTTATATAGATGTAATTTCTTTTTCAAATAAAGAAAAAATACATCAATTTTCCTTCAAACTTATTCAAATTTAAATTCACGTTCAAACTTATTCTTACAAACTTATAATTTGAATTCAGAAAGGTGTATAAAATTATATTCCAATTGTTTAATGGGCTGATTATATAAATTGACCCAATTTGTTGACAATTTGTAGTCTGTTTTTTTTTGTTAATGAAAGTGCCAACTATTCAATTAACAAATAATATGCCGAAGATGACTTGTGAATATGTACACTAAAAACTATTTGGAATAATTTGTCACCAATCAGTTTCAGTATAATTTTTGGCTGCCCTAGTTAAGGATTTTGCCCGCCCCGTGGCGTAGTGGTTAGCCAACTGGCGTCTACGCCGGGGTCCTGGGTTGGATTCCCGGTCAGGTCTGGGATTTTTCTATCATTGGTCTTCATTTATCAACCTTCTCACTGTCTGCATTAGTAAATTGTATAACGTAACAGAGGTTCGATGCTACCAAGTGCCAAATGTGCAGAGTCGCTCAAATTTCTGAATAATATTTAAGTTAAGGTTTCTATATAATAATAAGCTTAAATTATCTTAAGATTTGGTAATAAAAGTTCTATAAAAAAATAAATAAATAGCAAAACGTCGGACGTCAAAAAAAATGGTTTAAGATTTTCGTAGTTCCCTTGGTCACTCCAAGAGAATGCCTGGTCAGTGTCCTAATTGTATTCTGCGCAGTACCTTTTCATTTCCTACTCCGAAGTTTTGTATTTGTTGTATATTTTATGACGTATAATTATTGTCTATGTGATAATAAAGTTTATGTATTTATTTAAATCGATCCAATGAATTGCTGTGCAGTTCCTGCTAAATTAAGGGTAGAACGGATTTTTTTTATCTTAATTAAGAAGCAATTGTACATTTTTATAAAACCAACAGTATTTAATAATGTACGTGTTTAATGTCCTGTTTTTTCTTGACTGAAAAAATCACTCAGTGGCAAACCTCATCGCTGTTTTATATAAGATCCCCGTTATAGCATCTTTTTAATCTTTTTTAATCACTGAACACTGTATCCAAGTTTCATCCGATGTTTTGAATAAACTTCATCGCAATACAGACATGCTGCATCGATTACCCTTAAATTAGGGCTATATAGGTAATTAAAACAAAGAAAATCATGTAGGATTGGCAGAGGGAATCTTGGTTTTCAAACTTCAGTCCAATCGATTTTGTAGTTTTCGCTCCAAAATGAATAATATATACAAATGTAGGCCTACACATATCTAAAAAAGACCTCCTTTTTTGGTTTCAAGGGGAAACGAGAACATTTATCGAAATCCAGGAATCGAAAATGTTACCACATGGAAATAATTTCTTAATCTGTGAGCCGACTAAAGATAGAGCAGAGCAAAGTAAAACAATAAAAATAAAATTGTCAAAAATTGTCTTGTTAAGTTACAAACTAGGAGGCTGAAGTTTGCGAGGTATCCAAAAACCTTTTAAGTGATCATCAAAATGAAATATTGTTACCTTACTATAAGTAGATGTATGTTACAGATAAACAGTCTAACCCTAGAATGTTCAATAAAGAGAATACACACAAAGTTGTAGTTAAGTACTGCATGCAATTCATGATCGGAAACCAGTTTTCAATGGCAAAAACTACTTTCACTATTATTGTTGTACAAGTAGACATTACTATGTGTAAGCCTGATACACATTAGAGACCTGTCTTGCCCCGTTTGGCGGTAGGCTGATGGATCCAATACGGGCCTACGTCTACAAACTCTACCCGTATCACGTAGCCTAAAAACACCAGTTACAGAAGAACTTCCTTTATCCGAATACATATAAACAAACTCTGATTCGTATAATCAGAAATTCGGATAATTGAAAAAAATCAACTTATATTAATACATTTTACTCTTTATAATCGAGTTATTGGTTAATTCGAACAAATCCTAGGATGATTCCCCTTGACAAAGTTGCAAAAAGTGAGTTAAAATATCTTCTTCTTCTACCTTTCAAGGATTAGGCATCTCTGCCTGTTCCGAACCTCTCAAATCTGCCAATCTCTTTCTCGGGCGTCCTCGTTCTCTCCTGCCCTCCGACTTATAGCCTAGTGTCTGCTTATAGTCCAGTGCGGCGGAGGAGGCGGAAGAGCCTAGAGCAGCATCTCGAAGGAACTGTTCTGCAAGCTCATATGCAGTGATGTGGCAATCAAACTCATGAGCTTAATCTGCGCAGCACTCGTAACGCGGCCAGACGATTTTCTTAAATACTGGCAAACCTCATGATGCCACGGATAATGGACCGGGATTTACGGAGTTAAAATATAAAGCTTAAAATATTTTACTGAAAAATTTGGGTAATTCCAACTTATGACATTCCACTGTTAGTAGGCCTACTATATTTTTAATAAATACAAGAAATAAACATTAATGTAGCTCGACCTTCTTGGTGAAGAAAAATGTTGAAAAAAAATGTAAAAATAGGTTATTTAGAATTTAAATCTCGTATACAGTTTAAAATACGTGATTTCCAACGGTACCAAAATCACGATTCTATGGCAGTTACAATTGTTTTCAAATTTTTATACCTATAGCTATAGCCTATTTAAAACTCAAAATCGCTTCCAATGTGTTTTAATGACTTTAAAATGAGAATTCTGTTAACTCTTAAATACAAAGTTCTACCGAACGGATTTTTATCATTTTTACGTGGTTTTAGGGGAGACTATACTTTGTATTTTGCCAATGTTAAATTTGCTATTTTTAGGTAGGCTACATTATTCATAGGATTGGTAAAAGATAGGGAAATTAAACTTTACACACTAAAGGTGTCGTGTCTCTTCTCGAGCTACTGATATTTTTTCAATTTAATCTTTGGACCTTACCATTTTTTTTTTTAAATTATTAATAACATAAAATTTGTATAGCCTAAATTGTTTTCCACGTGTTTTGCGTTTTAATAATTTTTGGAGCACCTGAGGAAGTAATAAAAATGTCGGTAGACTATATATGGCTATACAATATAATTAACTAGTAAAAATTTCAGCTGGTAGGTTTATTGGTTTCTGAGAAAAATGTAGCCTACCTTAGTGTTAAAAATCTAAATTTAGGGGGAAAAGGTAAGAAACACGAAGGCACAAACCAAAAACAATATGTAGCCTACACAGACAAGTTAATTTTCCATTAACAGTTGTTTAGAAAGCCGAACCAACAGCTAAGAGTATTTAAAAACCGTGGTGCAGATATTTAAAAAAATAAAATTCTCTTTGCACTAAAACTAGCAGTATAAAATTATGAAAAAATATTCGTTCTTCGTAACATGATAATTTTCCCTGTAAACCTGATAAAACTTAATTTTTTCATAAAAAAAAAATTTAATGTAATTTAATGTTTGGTAGATCCTAGGCCTAAACTATTCAAAAACATAAAAAACCAAAAATTGAAATTTTGAGTTAAAACCATCGTGCAATCTCCTCTTAAAGCGTATTCTTTTCTGATTTGCTCAAAAGTTTTAAACTTGAAATTCATCCTAATGAATATGAGCTTTATTTTACAAAATGAAAAAGAGAAAATTTCGATTACAGCGTAATGTAAATGCGGTTTTACCACATTTACACCGTCCATAACCGTATTATTATAAAAGCATACGGAATGTGTCATCTCTCATCTCATCTCACAACAGGGGCGGTTTCAGGGAAGAGGCCATGGGGGCCATGGCCCCCCCCCCGAAATACTAGGAAAACTTAGTTTAATATTTTCTATAAGCTATTATTTCTAACAAAACTGAATCCCAATACTCGTACCTATCAATTAACAATAATTATTTTAGTATAAAAATGAGTCAAACAGAAAGTATCTATTTTTAAATAGTATTAAGATAACAATCAGTGCCAGTAGTCAAAAGCCACTCGCATCCAGTCAGCACCTTGAAAATTTCTCTATGAATTAAAATTGTGGTTACAGCAATACAGCATAAAAGAGGACTTTTCAATGACTCAATTACAAACTATGTATTACAAATTATGTAGTAAGAGCTACATAAAAACAAGATAGCCCCCCCCCCGAAAATCAGCCCTGGAACCGCCCCTGTCTCACAACACACTCAGTCTATATTAGAATGAGAGATATTAGATTGTTTTATTTAAAGTTTTAGTTTAAAACCGTTCTTTTCAGGACGAAACTATCTTATACTGCGCTTTATTTATTACTCACCGTTCTTCTAAGAGCGGTTAGTTTGTTGTTAACTTAAATTATTTATTTAATGATAGGGGTTTGAAACCCAAGAACATTGTATGAATTATTCGCACGGGTCCACTATGCTAGATATTCTTTAATTTTTATTTTTTTAAGGTAACATAATTCTGTTAATTTCTTAACGTAGCTAACCTAAATAAATAAATATAGCTACTTTTAATGTTACGTAAACTCATGTACATTATAATTTAATGACATGTTAAATTTTGAAATAGGGGTTGCTTCTACACATAATGGAAGAAGGGAGCAGCTGACAAAACATTCGCTTGGAATAATCAAGGGAAACTGTGCAAAAACCTTGACCAGGACTATTATTTGTAGGGCCTATTAGCTTTTAATTTATTACAACAAATTGTCTGTTATTCTTCACGAAAAGTTCACTTTCACAAGTCATCATCAATCTGTTTCTTATATTTTTAATTAGCAAATGGAAAGAAAAAATTATTTACATTAAAATAAAACTACCCACCGGGTTGGTCTAGAGGTAAAGTCGTCGCCACAATCAGCTGTTTAACAGCTGATTTTCGGAGACGAATGTTCCTGGTTCAAGTCCTAGTAAAGGTAGTTACTTTTATACGGATTTGAATGCTAGACAGTGGTTACCGGTGTACTTTGATGGTTGGGGTTCAATTAACCATACTCTCTCAGGAGTGGTCGACCTGAGTCTGTACAAGACTACACCTTATTTACACGTCATACATATCATCCTCATCTCATTGGGTCATGGGGTTGCTTATTGTTCTGAATTGAACAGATTGCAACGTACACAAATTAGGGCTTACAAAAAAAATAAATAAAAAATAAAACTGAAAAAATTTCCAAAGAAATATAAAAAGTACGTTGAATAGAAATTACAAAAACAATTAAATACACACAGTATTTGCTCGTTTATAGATAAAATTCTTTTTAAATTTTTTTGATATATTTCTTACCATTGATAAATTATATTATCGTTACCAAATTTTTAGGATTTTTCTTTCGGTTTTACATCCGCCTGTTTAACACAGTAATTCTAATGCAGATGATGAAAAAATTCTAGACCTGATCGGGAATTAAACACGGGATCTTTGGTATACCAGTCAGTTGCACTGACTACTACACCAACTGGACAGAGAAAAATAGTATTTATTATCCCTACTGTGTGTATGTTGCAATCTGCTCAGTTCACAACAATAAGCAACCCCATAACCCAATGCGATGAAGATGATAAGTATGACGCTTAAATGAAGTATAGTGTTGTACAAACCCAGGCCAACCATTCCTGAGAGAGTATGGTTAATTTATTCCCAATCATCAAAGTACACCGGTAACCACTCTCTAGTATTCAAATCCGTATAAAAATAACTACCTTTTACTAGGATTTGAACCAGGAACCTTCGTCTCCGAAAATCAGCAATTAAAAAAAAATAAAGTGAGTAAACAAAGGTAGGTACTGCTTAAAAATAGGCGAAAAGTTACCATCATTTATTTGAATTTCATTTAATGAAATGTGAAGATCGGATGAATTTAAAATAGGTACTAATTGAAACTTTTTCACGATTGCAATACTCTAGCTTTATCCTAGGAAGGTCTTATAAAAAGAGCACAAGGAAATAAAAACAAAAATACTCGTGAAGTAAATTTTCTAAAATTAGCATGGCAAGCTTATGTGTTATAATAATAATTTACATAAACCTCGAACAGCATAAATAGAAATTCATTACTTTTGTTTACATTACTATAGTCCTCGCTACGAAAGAAATCGGTTGTGTTTGAAGTAGACTACTCTATTTCAGAAACTACCAAACTGAAATATTTCGGTGAAAAACAAATACACCAAATAAAAGTTTGCTTTTTTCTGTGTTGATTTGTTTGACCGAAGTTATTTTATTTAAGTTATTTATTTCGATGCTGTTTTCTCGGTTTTGTTATAAAGTTTTATACTGTATTTGGGTTCAGGGGGGTCTGAAAACGTGTAGAGCCGGTGAAAACTCGATTTCGAAAAATCGACATGAAAACAATACTTTCCTTTTTATATATTATTCATATAGGCAAGAGAAAGAAAAAATAGTTGTAATAAGTTAAAAGTAGTTTGTTTATTATTATAGTGACCCACCGGGTTGGTTTAGAGGTAAAAAGTCGTCGCCAAAATCAGCTGTTTAACAGCTGATTTTCGGAGACAAAGGCTTCTGGTTCAAATCCTAGTAAAGGTAGTTACTTTTATACGGATTTGAATGCTAGACAGTGGTTACCGGTGTACTTTGGTGGTTGGGGTTCAATTAACCATACTCTCTCAGGAATGGTCGGCCTGAGTCTGTACAAGACTACACAGTCTCATTTACACGTCATACACATCATTCTCATCTCATTGGGTCATGGAGTTGCTTATTGTTCTGAATTGAACAGATTGCAACGTACACATCCATATTAGGAATTAAAAAAAAAATTATATAGCCTAGTATTATAACCAGATCCCGAACGAACCTGGATTAAATGTTACAGTGTAGGCCTATTACATCAAAATGAAGTGTAGTCATTTATTTAAATAACACCGTTTGTTAGTTTTTGAAAAAAATTCTTCAAAAAAAAACAGACCTCTTTCGTGGCGATGACTATAGGTAAAATTGAAATAGAAAATAGATCTACAAAACAATTCAGTGCCTAAATAATTACACAGCGCGTTCAGGTAGGCTATCCCAGCAGTACAGTATTATGATTACTGATTACTATAATTGTGAATTCGTATACAAATCATATTTTCACGCTGTTATCCTATTTTCAAGGATTTTTTAAATAGTTAACTGGCTTAAAATTATAGAGGAAATTATAGTTTCATTTTATTATAATGATGGTTTTTATTACTTTTGTTGTTATTTTTATTTTAATTAAGGTATAAGGTAATCAACAATGTTCCCAAATATAAAACAAAAATAGTTAGCCTAAATAATAACGTATTATAGCCTATAATTTCTTATAGTAGGCTATGTAGTAACTACCGTATATGGTTTACTAGTCTCAGAGGGTGCCTAAATAAACTGGTTTAAGGTTTTCCCGGTATTACGATACATAACTTTTGTAGATATCATTTCAAGAATATGCTTACGATTTTCAGAATTGTACCTCATTGGTAAGGTGTTTCGGTTAGAGGTCAACACCAAAAAGACTTTTGACTCCACAGAGGTTTTTTGCCCATAACAGGCAGGTGGAGTGTTAAATTATTTCCACTCGATCTGCTAGTTCCAGGGCTACAAAAATAGTTCTGTTTCCTACCACATCGTCAACCTAATATGACTGAAACATTTAAAAACAGAAGAGGTAGAAGCGTAAAAAACAAAAGTTATCTCTTCTGAGAGTAATGAATTTCATTAAGTATTCAGACCCTGTGGTGAATGAAGTAAAGATTTTATTTCCAGAGTGGCAGAGTAAACGTAGGTGCTTTTCAGATGACCTGGCATGCTGATAAGCGTACTTTTCCACTCAGTGAGGAAGGCAATAGTAAACCACATCACTCCTCATTTTACTTAGTAAAGCCTCTAGAAGTTCAAACCAGTCTTTCGGCTGATGACCTAACACAACAGGTTGTTTTATAAGGCCATAACTGTCTATATTCCCTTAAGACGAGACTGTATGATGGTTTTAACTGTAAATTTTGAATTTCGGTTCTTAATGTTTTTAAATAGTTCAGACCGAGATCAACCACCAAAACATTAAATTACGTGAAAAAATTATTTTAATGAAAAAAAATTAAGTTTTTAGGAGGTTTACCCAGAAAAAATATCGTGTCACCAAGAACAAATAAGCCGGCCGCGTTGGCGATGTTGTTAACGTGCTCGCCTCTCATCACGCGGTCTTGGGTTCGAATCCCACTCGGGCATGGCATTTTTTCATACGTTACAAAAATTTCATTTCACCCTTCGCCGTCTGCATTAGCAGCAATTTGCAAAACAGTCGGACGTTAAAAAAAAAAAAAAAAAAAAAAAGAACAAATATTTTTCATAATTTTATACTGATCGCTTTAGAGCAAAGGGAATTTTAGTTTAAAACAACTGCAAAAAATATCTGCATTACTGCTTTTTAATACTCTCAGCTGTTGATTCAGCTTTCTAAATGTTAATAGGACGTTTACTTGTTTGTGTACATTTTGTTTTTGATTTGTACCTTTTTGTGTTTTAGCCCGTTCCCGTAAATTAAGATTTTTAACATTCAGGTACATTTTTCTCGGAACCATTAAACATACCAGGCTGAAATTTTTAACAGTTATTTATCTTGTACATTCACATATTCCGGCACTTTTATGACTTCTTCAAAAGCTACAAAAATTATTAATATGTAAAATACCGTAAAAAAATTCTAAAAATGTTATGTTATTCCTTATTCTGTTTTTAACTTTATGGTTTTTACGGATTAAGTTTCAAAAATGGCAGTAGCTCGAGCAACCCGACAACTATAAGTAGGCCTAAGTAAAGTTTAATTTCCCTATCGTTTACCAATCTTGTGAAAAATGAACCTAAAAATAGTAAATTTAACATTGGCGGGATACAAAGTACAGTCTTCCCTTAACCAGATCCTCCATCCCCTATTTCCCTAACACTAGCCACCCCCTCCTCCAGCAAAGCCTTGTCCACGCCATCCCATGTACCTAAAAATAGAAAATTTAACATTGACGGAATACAAAGTACAGTCTTCCCTTAACCAGATCCTCCATCCCCTATTTCCATAACACTAGCCACCCTCTCCTCCTGCAAAGCCTTGTCCACGCCATCCCTCCATGATCTTTGTGGCTTGCGCTTTCTCCTTCCCAATGACACCATTCCATTACTTTATGAATCCATTCGGTGTCCACTCTTCTGACATGTCCATACCAAAGTAACTGTTTTCCGTCTAAGCGTTTGATTACATTCTCTTGCACTTACATCCTCCTTCTAATTACATCATTCGGTGCCTTATCTAATCTGGCCGAACAACAGAATCTACGCCAGTACTCCATTTTTGTAGCAATAATTTTATTTCTGTTCCATTGTTTATGACCCATAGGCACTTGTGCAGCATAGGTCATAATGCTTCAGAGTTATATAATTTTCTTAATCTTGATATTTATATAGGCTTACTTGTTCCTGGATTTATTTGTCTAATGGCTGTTCTTGCTTGACCCAGTTTTTTGTTAATTCGCTGCTCTTGATAATATGGAAATCAATAATTCACGCTAAACTAGGCTATGTAGAAATAAATGCTTGAAACAAAAGTTGTAGGTTTTTTTAATTTTCTACAACTTTGATTACATAAGCTTTGTCTTAAAATGCTTATTAATGCCCCAACCATTAAAAAAAAACATTTTTTACCATGAGACCACAGCCCCCCAAGAATTTCAACAGCTTTATCCTATCTTGGGGAACATAAAAAATGTAGACACGGTGATTTTAACACGGTGATAAAATTGGTTTAGAGAAAATCGCAAATAAGTGACAAATTGCACGAATAAATTATTACTTTCGGTCGACAGATTTTGATGAAAATGTTTGTGTCGGGTCCCCTTGTGATACCTAATTTAAGTTCCAAGTTTCAACTTCGTACGCTGTTCCGTCCTTGAAATATTTTGTTCAGTCACAGACTAATCGCTAAAAACATGTTTTAGGGGCTCAGGGGGCAAGAAAACGTCTGTTTCCCGTGGAAACTGGATTTCGAAAAATCGTCGTGAAAACAATAATTTCCTTCCCTATAATACTAAATACAAACGAAGATCGTAATCATTATATATGCGTATATGGCAAGAGAAAGTAATAAATAAATAAACTACAAATAATCTTCTTTAATTTTTTTTCTCAAAGTTAATTAAATTATATACCAAAGTGCCCCTTAAAACTAGCTTACAGAAAAAAATTAAAAATCTTTTAATAGGCTAGTAAATAAATAAATGTTAATACTAAACGAAGAAAGTCACTCAACATCATAAGAACCATTTTTAAAATGATAATAAATCGGAATAAAGTGTCCATAATTTTGAAAGTAAGTTGCTAAGTTGAAAACAACCTTGGAGAAAGGATTTGAAATAGTTTTAGGTCTGAATTTTTAAATGCAGTTTAACTCCCCACCAATCCAATTCAAAGCATATTCTTCCGCAATAGCCGATTCTTTTGTTTTTGGTAATATATTGAAACTGGGTTACACAAAACAGTGTTCAAGTTAGTAATATTTTCACATAATTCTTTAGTAACGAAAAAATAAAAATATGATAATGAGTAATATAATTAAAAGAGCAATTAAGGCGACTTATGATTTCTTGATAAATGAAGGTAGACATGATAAGTCGAGGGAATTTTTATGCAATTCAGCGAGTATGGGTCAACGCTCCAAAGAATAAAGTGTTGCCAACACACTAGATGTAAATATCCCTTCCTTCCGTGACTTCTATTATAGTCGTATAATAAACGAGGGGCGTAGAAAAATGTGTTAGGGAAGAAAAATAGATCGTGTGATTTATTTCTTCACGAGTTGCAATGGGTGGCACGCAGGGCGATCTGCACATGACGGCATTCATTCCATTCTTTCTTCAAGCGACTTCTTCTCATAGAAGGCGTACTGACAACAGCGGTTACAATGTTCATAATAAATCAGGCCAACAAATAACTACGTTGTTCTTAAAAACATTAAAAGTATGACTGAGTACTTAGTTCTTATGAACGTACAACGTGACAAGAGATTTTTAAATCACTGTAGGCAATTACTGTATTTTTCATGACATGAATGATAGATTTTTCGGGACTTGTTTCGTTTCATGAAACTGTTATTTATAGGTCATTAGTAATTTTTGAAGTACTAATCACGTCGTCGCTAAGTACAGGAAAATATTTTGGTTTTATAAGACTTGAAACAATCGAGGAGATTTTCGGTAGTCATGTAATCAGGTCTTACAAAGCAACAGATTTGCACCCGCGTGCAGCTATCCTCACAAGGGTGCACAATAAATAAAATAGTTTATTGCTTTACCGGTTACATTCTAAGTTCAAATAACGATTTTCAGAACTATAGCTCTTTGTGAATTTGCAAAGATAATGTTTAAGTTATCAAACGAGTAACGAGCTTCTAACTAAATAGGCTATATATTGCTGTAGTAGATACAACCGAACAAATTAATGCCACTTTTCTGCCTTAATTTTTTACGTAGGCCTAGATTCAGAAAATGAGGTCGCTGAACCGCTGGCGGATACTTCCTGAGTAAATACAGCGATTTGATATTTTTCACGATAAAGAATTATTGAAACGCCCGGAAAATTTTGTTTTCTATGCCTGAAAGTCTATAAAATCCTCGAACTTCCGAATGGATCAGCGAACGGATGACGATTCCCACAGTATTTTTAAAATGATATGATTTCATTGAAAACAAAGCAAACTTCCGTATAACAGCACTACTTAAATGAAAACTAAATGTCTTCATGGAGGCCATAAAAGTCTATAAAATTCCCGAATCTCCGAATGGATCAGCTCACAGCTAAAGATTCCCAGGTTTTTCAAAACGGTATGATTTCATTGAAACAAAACAAACTTCATGGAAGCTACAAATTGATTTCACACGGCATCGATGTAGTAGATATTCAGAAAACCGGATAATAAAATCGTTTATTTACTTTTTTTATTGGGAAATTTGGAATACAGCCTATTAACGATGAGTAATGGCAAACCAGCGTGTGGATAGTTTCAATTTAACAAAGGCCTTACTTGAATCACCCCATTGGGAGCATAGATCAAAAACTGTGCAAAAATCTCTTATCTTTTTAAATACACAGATGAAAATTAAGTATGTAGGGACGACGATGCAATTGAAGACTAGCGAGAGAAACGTGAACAATAATGACGAGGAAATATGACCGCTCCACTCACCACCTGTACAAGAAGAAAGCCCTTTCCAGGAAATCCAAGATACCACATTATGTATATTTATATTTTTGTATTTATTATATACAGAAATTGTTGAACTCAATGTATAGCACCGTAATAAAAATTAAAGACAAAAAAACTTTCATTATTTTTGTCACAATACACTAGCGTACTTAACAATTACATTATGAATCTGTCAATAAATTTTTTATCACCCTATATGCAAACATTTATCATATTAAAATTGCAATTCATAGTTCTTAAAACGAATATACAAAAATTACGCAATAGTAGCCAAAAAGGACAGATAAAATTTATAAAATTAGGTCAAAACGTTTTCTAACTTATACATTTGATGTAGCATTACCATTTCCAGACTTCATAATGTTTGCTAAGTTATTGGGATAGCTAAACAAATGATGTGATATTTCTAACAAGGTAAATGACATTAGTGTTAATTGTTCTTGTAAACATTGCTAATTACTACAGTAATGTTATAAATAATTACACTCGATTAAGAGAGGGAATGAAAGTTTCCATTTAATATTTGAAAATCCTAACATATTCTAAATACCCACCGGGTTGGTCTAGAGGTAAAGTCGTATCAGCTGTTAAACAGCAGATTTTCGGAGACGAAGGTTCCTGGTTCAAATCCTAGTAAAGGTAGTTACTTTTATACGGATTTGAATACTAGACAGTGGTTGCCGGTGTACTTTGATGGTTGGGGTTTAATTAACCATACTCTCTCAGGAATGGTCGGCCTGAGTCTGTACAAGACTACACCTCATTTACACGTCATACATATCATCCTCATCTCATTGGGTCATGGGGTTGCTTATTGTTCTGAATTGAACAGATTGCAACGTACACACATTAGGAATTAAAAAAAAAAAATATTCTAAATTTGTTTCTCCCACGAAATCTTTAAATATTCTCCCTAACACTCAAAGTATTGTCAAATATTGAATTAATAAATCAAAAACTACTGCATTAATGTATTTCAAATTCTTCCCACTCTATCCGTAGCCTAGACCCTACAGAATGAGAGAGTAATTCGATGATACAAAATCTTCGGTATTCAACCGATCTTCACATTTCACGACCTCTTGAAGTCAATAAAGTTCGTCAAGTAGGAGCTGCATAAACTAAGCAGATTTACTTCGTGAAAATTTTATGTTTATTTGATTAAATCAACATTTGGTATTATTGTGGTATACGGAGTAATATCGGAGGTAGTAACTTGTAAAGATTTTACAGACCCTACCGGGAATCGAACCCAGGAATTCACAATATGTGTAATCAGTCGTAAACTTCTAAGCCATGTAAGTGACCACCCACTACACTGTAAGCCACTCAACTGTGCCTCGTATTTTTTTTTTTATTTTTTTAGTAATAAATTTACTTGATCCTTCGTTTGTGCTTAGGTAATGTGCTTAGGAAGTGTTATACAGATAAACAAATGTCTGAACTGACCGGGAATCGAACCAAAGACCCCGGCGTAGAAGTTGCGCTGACCACAACTAACAGGCCGGTCAAATGAACCAACATCTAATAAATAAGTGCCCTGTGGGACTCATTATCCCTAGAGTGTCGTTCTAAAGAAAATCACAAAGAAAATCCTAAATATAAAAGATGAGAGTTGCTTTTATAAAAGTCG
Organism: Catonia carolina; assembly: GCA_035578175.1. Classification (NCBI taxonomy): domain Eukaryota; kingdom Metazoa; phylum Arthropoda; class Insecta; order Hemiptera; family Achilidae; genus Catonia; species Catonia carolina. The sequence continues at coordinate 33,212,618 of JAQMRL010000001.1, forward strand.
CTCGAAAGAAAATCTCACTGAAATTCTAAAATCTCCGTTCATAGGCCAATGCGTCACACACAAAAGATTGACTAGAGTAATACTACAATTATTGTTTTTAATCACTAAAGTGTGTATATTGCATTCTGTTCAATTTAAGAATAATAAGCAACCCCACGTCCCAATAAGATGTGGATGATGTGTATGGCGTGTAAATGGGGTGTAGTCTTGTACAGACTCAGGTCGACCGTCCTGAAAGAGTATCGTTAATTGAACTGCAACCATCAAAGTACACCATTAATTCATACTTCAGTTTTACGATAGCTAGTCACAATGTTTTTTACCGAAATGTCTATAACTAAATATAGGTACTATGAAGTGTCAGAAGCTGTTTTCATAAAATATTGGTCATAAATTTTCATATCACTTTGAATAATTAGTTATCACAAAACGTAGAAATTTTATTTCAAATATTAAAAAAAATTGAAGGGAACATCTAAAAACGGTTCTGAAAAATCAAAGAGGTTAAATCTTTAATTTGACAAAAAATTAAGTTTGTAAATGGTTACATCTAGAACATTGAGATAAGGTGTTTCTACAAAAAAATCATATTTTTACTTCAACTCCTATCGCAGGAGGTTCTTATGAACTTAAGAGATAATTTTTTTATGTTACAAATAGGACTTTTTAAATTACTATTGAGTAATTTAAAGAAAACCATTACAATTAATACAGTTCAGGGGGCCTGAAAAGGTGTTAAAAGGTGAAACTCGATTTCGAAAAATCCACACGAAACAATATTTTTCTTCCCTACATATTCAAATAGGGCAAGAGAAAGTAAAAAAGCATAATTTAACCTGGATTACAAAAAAATTCAAATAGTGCTTAAAATTAGACCTACATAAAGTGCCAATTGCAATGACGCTGTACAAAGAGTGGGAGATAAATGTGCTGTGCTGTGTGTGTGTGTGTGTGTTCCCGATTAACGTACAGCGATGAGAAAATCATGACTTTCAAGAATAAAAAAAGCCCATTGTATTAATATCAGAATGTGTACTGTGTGAATTAGGCCTGAATCATGAGAGCGTAACCACAGAATAGGTAGTGAGCGTTGAACCCAGGTCTTCATCTTTCACGGTCGAACCACTAACCGTCACTTCCTGACGCGTTGCGTAGGGGAAGTGAAGAATACAAGCCAGGTACCATTTAAAACTACTAGTCTAGTCGCTACAGCCTCTGCTTATAGTGCAAGACACTCAAGATATTTCATTCGCAGTACTACCGTTACACAGTAATGTCTTTTGTATGAAGTTACTTTTACAATGACTGGCACAATCAAGATCTTTTCTTATCTACAAATATAACTTTGTACACTGTGTTGTTGTATTAATCCTTGCAACTCAAATTGTAGTTACAGTAGCTACATTAAGTAGACAATCCAGTCAAAATATTGAAATTTTTTACAATCTTTTTGCAGATTTTCATAATTTAGAATTTCTATAATTCAAACAAGTTATTACTTTTAACCAGTGGCATAGATAAAAATTTCGTTCGGGATATCGGTTTTAACGTAATGTACCTACTAATAACTTACTTCTTATTCTTCAAAGTGCAGAAAATATTAAAACTCTTCGTTTTTTTCAAGGGGCATTTTAACTTATAACGTTAGGTGACATTCGATGTTTCTGGAAGCTCTTTTTGCAGCTCACAAATTCCAGCATTCGCTCACTGTAGGTTTTTCTCCTTTCTTCTGTCCACCCGGTTCCATTTGTCCTTTTCATGGCAGCCCTCAAAGTTCGGTTCATTAAGTTTTCTCGGTTTTTTTCTATATCCTTTCTGTCTTCTTTAAACAATTTATCCGACATCTTGGTCTACTGTTTAGTGTCTTAAAAATTTGTTTTGCAAAATGATTGTTATCCGTTTCCTGTCCGACCTTACCAACCATCCTTGGCAGAAGCATTTGCCGGTTTTGATGACTCCAAACTCTTGTTGGTGCAGAAGAATGAGCCCTTTCCACCCAGTGCACAGTCAAGAGTGTTTTTATACATGACATGCGCAGCCGAACCCAAACGACCTTAAAACAAGGGGTGATTTTATAATGATTTGAATATTTATTCAAACTAATAAAAAAGAAGTTCGTTAAGCGCCGCTAGTTTAAATTATTTTAGTTAGTTATTTAATTTAACTTGGTAGGTTTCCTGGTACTGGTAAAATTTACTAATCTTTATATTTTTCTTTTTTTTACATTTCAGGGGAGGGTTGTCTGAACATCCTAGACCCCTCTTATCTACCCCACTACTTTTAACATGTACTAACACTTAACTACTTTTAACACTGGGAGTTAGTAAAAAATCTGGTGTGAAACACTCACACAACTTTCTCTTGCCAATGCAAATAATTAATAATAAACCTAACATTATTAATAAACTATTAGAAATAAACAAAAACTAACCTCAAAAACATAACCTTATTTTAATCATGAGTGAATGACGCAAAATGACAATCGAACTCAGTTTGGCTTAAAAATACGGAAAATCACGCTTTCACGCTAAACTAGGCTCTGTAGAGACAAATGCTTTAAACAAAAGTTGTAGATCTTTTAATTTTCTATAAATTTAATTATATACACTTTTGTTGTAAAATGCATACTAAGACCGAAATGTTTAAAAAAAATCGATTTTTCTCACGTTTTCGTGAGAAAAAAAAACAGAAAATCGCAAATTACCGCTAAACTAAGCGTTATACAAAAAAATGTTTGAAATAAAAGTTGTAGAATTTTACATTCTCTACAACTTTTATTATATAACGTTTTGCGCTAAAATGCATATTAAAGCCGCAATCTTAAAAAGAAAATGTTTTTACGTAACAACAGCCTCAAGCAGAATTTTAGCAAATATGGCGCCTACCCTATATTGTAGAGCATAAAAAATGTAGTAAACCAGTTGATTTTAAAAAAAATCGTAGGACTAGTTTTTGAGAAAATCGCAAAAAAGTGAAAAATTATACGAATAAACTACTACTTCCGGTTGACCGATTTTGATGAAAATGTTCGTGTCGGGTCCGGTAGTGATATGTAACTTAAGTTTCAAGTTTCAAGTTCGTACGATGTTCCGTTCTTGAGATATTCTGTTCACACACACACACACACACACACACACACACAGACCAATCGCTAAAATCAAGTTTTTTGGGTTCAGGGGGTCTGAAAACGTATAGATCCGGTGAAAACTCGATTTCGAAAAATCGACATGAAAACAATACTTTCCTTCCTATATATTCATATAGGCAAGAGAAAGTAAAAATACATTTCCTTCAGCATGTATGAGAAACATCAATATGTTGAGTTGCAAAGTCGCTTCACCTATTAAATTAAGCACAGTTTATCACTATATACAGTACCGAAAGCACTATAAATAGTTTCACACTATATAAAGTACCGAAACTTCGGTCAAATTTCTCTTATCTTACATGAAAATATATAGGAAGGAAAGTAGGCCTACTATGTTTTCATGACGATTTCTCGAAATCAAGTTTTCACCGGAATTACACGTTTCCAGGCCCCCTAAACCCAAAAGAAACGTTTCTAGTGATTGGTCTCTGCGTATGTACGTGTGTGTGTGTGTGTGTGTGTGTGTGTGTGTGTGTGTGTGTGTGTGCGTGTGCGCGCGCGCGCGTGTGTGTGCGTGTGTGTGTGTGTGTGCGCGCGCGCACACACACGCGCGTGTGAACAGAATATCTCAAGAACGGAATAGTGTACGAAGTCGAAACTTGGAACTTAAATTAGGTACTAAAATGGGATCCGACACGAACATTTTCATCAAAATCGGTCAACCGGAAGAAGTAGTTTATTCGTGCAATTTTCCACATTTCTGCAATTTTCTCAAAAACGGATCCTACGATTTTTCTTAAATATTACAGTTTTTACGTTTTTGTGAATTCGTGGGGAGGCTTTGTTCTTGTAGTAAAAACATATTTTTTTAAAACTGCGGCCTTTAGCCTATATGCATTTTAGGTCAAACATGTGTTTATACCTAATAAAATTTCTAAAAAATTAAAAACCCAACAACTTTCTGATTGCACAGAGAGCTGAAATTCCTTGGAAATGTTCTTTAATTGATAAATAAAAACCCTGAAGTTTGCCTCTTGTGTTTTTAACCAACTGCGCCTGAGGAGTAATACCAGAGTAACTAGCCCGAATAAAAAGTTTTTGAACCCATCTGCCTGAAGAGCTATTTGACTGAAACACGATATGATTGATTTATTAAATGTAGACTACCTCAGGGAGATTTGAGTTTTTGAATTTCAACCATTAGCGTTTGAAAGAGTAAACTGGATGCGAGTAACCACCATGCGAAAATAAAAACAATCTTTTCTATTTCTTTAGTGCTATCAGTTCTGAGTTTAATTCTGAATTATAGTTTACAAAAGTTTAGAGACGTTTAGACGCAATTTCTGATAAAAAACAATCTCTTCAATTTCTTTGCTACAGTTCTGAATTTTATTCCGAATTACAATTTACACAATTTTAGAGTTATTTGAACGCGATTTCTGAGTTTACTAATGAAGTAATAATGTACCGATTGAAACATGTTTATAACTATGAAGAAATTTCAAATTCTATCCCGAGAACTGAAATAGTCGCTTCGGCAGACGAGTAAACGATCGAATAAACGGCTCTTTCATATCATGTGAATACTTAATCACACAACTTTTAACTCAAATGATAAAACATGTAAATGAGTAGGCTTACATCTGACATTAAATAGTTAGATAAAAGCTAAAAGCTAAAGAATAAACACACCTCAAATAAGGTTTGAAATCCGACGTCAACTTCGTTGCAATCAGGAGAGCCGAAAAATGAACTATTTGGAAAAACTAAAATCTGAAGCCTTACAGCACAGACTAAATCCTAAATTCATTGAATTTCAAAAATTTGGATTTTGCTTCGTTTTATTTTAATTTCATTCTGTACTTTCTCTTGCTCTCTATGAAATGTAGGGAAGGAAATATTGTTTTAAAGTCCATTTTTCGAAATTAACTTTCTACTGTAAATACACGTTTTAGGCCCCATGAACCCAAGAAACATGTTTTTTTCCGATTGGTTCGTCTCGCGTGCGCGTGTGTGTGTAAGTGTGAACAAAATATCTGAAGAACGGAATGTCGTCCGAAGTTGAAACTTTGAACTTAACTTAGTTAGTACGGGGACCCAAGTATAAAGATTTTCATCAAAATCGGTCAACTGGAAGTAGTAGTATATTTGTGCAATTTTTCACTTTTTTGTGTTTTTCTAAAAACCAACTACTACGATTTTGTTTTAAATCACCTCATTTACAACAATTTTTGAGTTCAATATGAAGTGAGTGGCATTCCTGCTAAAATTTGAGGGGTCTGTGCTCTCGTGGTAAAAAGTGTTTTTTTTAAGATTGCGGCCCTAATATGTAGCCTATTTCTTGGTAAACGTGCAAACAATCAAAGTTACAGAAAATGAAAAATCTGGTGTGAAACACTCACACAACTTTCTCTTGCCAATGCAAACAATGAACAATATAATTCAACATTAGTTATAAAACATAAGAAGAAAACGAAAAACTAAACTCAATAAACCTTATGTTAATCATAAGTGAAAGACGGAAAATGAAAATCAATCTCAGTTTGGCTTAAAAATACGGAAAATCACTCGTTCACGCTAAACTAGGCTCTGTAGAGAAAAATTCTCTCAATAAAAGTTGTAGATCTTTTAATTTTTTTATAAATTTGATTATAGGCCTATACACTTTTGTCGTAAAATGCATACTAAGGCCGAAATCTTAAAAAAATCGATTTTTCACACGTTTTCATGAAAAACAAATAAAAATCGCTAATTTCCGCTAAACTAAACGTTGTACAAAAAAATGTTTAATCAAAAGTTGTAGGATTTTAAATTCTCTACATTTTTTATTGTATAAATTTTTGCGCTAAAATGCATATTAAAGCCGTAATCTTAAAAAAAACAATTATTTTACATGAAAACAGCCTCACCAAGAATTTCAGCAACTACCCTCTCTTGTAGAGCATAAAAAATTTAGTAAACCAGGCGATTTTTAAAAAAAATCATAGATCCAGTTTTTGAGAAAATCGCAAAAAAGTGAAAAATGACACGAATAAACTACTAACTTACTTCCGGTTGACCGATTTTAATGAAAATGTTCGTGTCGGGTCCGGTAGTGGTATGTAACTTACCCGAATGATTTACCCGAATGACTTACTCGAACCCGGTTTCAAGTTTCAAGTTCGTACGATGTTCCGTTCTTGAGATATTCTGTTCACACACGCACACACACACATACAGAGAGAGACACACAGACCAATCGCTAAAAATACGTTTTTTGGGTTCAGGAGGTCTGAAAACGTGTAGATCAGGTGAAAACTCAATTTCGAAAAATCGACATGAAAACAATACTTTTCTTCCTATATTATATTCATATAGGCAAGAGAAAGTAAAAAGCATAGGTAAGCTACAACTTTTACTTCAATAATTTTTTTCTACAGTGCTTAGTTTAAGAGTCAATAAGATTTTTTCGTTTTACGTCTGACTGTTTTGCAATTTCTGCTAATGCAGACGGTGCAGAATGATGTTAATGAAAATGAGTGATGAAAATGCCAGACCTGACCAGGAATCGAACCCGGGACCCTGGTGTAGAAGCCACTTGCGCTAACCAATAAGTGATTCTCTATATTTTGCTCATTAAAAGTTCTACAGAGATTGATTTTCATTTTACAGCATTCTTTTATGATTAAAATTATGTTATCTTTTTCATTATTCACACTAGCAAAGTTCTGTGAGTGCTACACACAAGATTTTTTTTCATTTTTATTCAAAATATTTCAAAATGTAAATTACTATCACCACTTTAATTAACAATTAATTAACATGTTCAAAACCGGATGGGAAATTAATTGTTTTGAAAAGTAATTACTAAATTAATCTGATAATTATATTATGTAAATTGTGAAATTCCTACATGGAAATAAATTCAATTAATATTTATTAATATTGAAAGACGCAAACAAAATAGTCATTTTTAACATCCTTTTTTTATTAAAAGTCGTTTCAACTGCTTGATTGTTAGGGACTCTAACTTAGCCTTATGTTTTTAGCTGTACAATACAAATCCCAATAGAAATCCAGGAATTAGAAAATTTGTTGCAATATTTGCCCTCCCCATTCTACATTACTGCGAGAAAAATACACAGTGACTACCACATAAAAATAATGCTAAATAGAATTTACCCACCGGGTTGGTCTAGAGGTAAAATAGAGCCACGAGTCAGCTGTTTAACAGCTGATTTTCGAGGACAAAGGTTCCTGGTTCAAATCCTAGTAAAAGTATTTTACTTTTATACGGATTTGGATAATAAATAGTGGTTACTGGTGAACTTTGATGGTTGGGGTTCAATTAACCATACTCCCTCAGGAATGCTAATGATAATGTACGTAAAGCAAAATACCTTTTTACAGAATTTAGATGTTCACAACCACTACACAAGAAACAGAATCGATTATTATGTTGCTAATCACAACACTAAATTGTTTGAACAAAAACCAACTTATACAGGAAGAAAATACATCAAAAAATTGCAAAAAGGTTTAAAAAGTTGACAATTTAAGTAATTTAAAAAAAAAACTAAAACAATATTTGGTTGATGAAACATTTTACAGTGTGCATGGATTCCTTTCTAAATAGTTTTTGGTTGAAAAATATTTAACTTCTAATTAAAAAAATATTGTGTACTATTTGAAACAAAGGGGTTCATGACAAGCCTACTGAGTTAAGCAGCAGCGGGAAAAAATTATTGGTAAGTGATGAATTTATCATTGTGTTTGATTTTTAATTTTGTGTGATATTTGATACAATGGGGTTCATGACAAGCCTACTGAAGTAAGCAGTAGCAGAAACAAATTTTTGGTGGTAAGTGATGAATTTATCATTGTGATAAACTTTTTGTTTATCAATTTTATCTTGACATGTCCTATACTCCCTTTTAGAGTCTCCTGGATGAAAAAAAAATGCTGGGCCTGAGTCTGTACAAGACTACACTAATTTCATTGGGTCATGAGAGTTGCTTATTGTTCTTAATTGAACAGATTGAAATGTACACATATTAGGGATAAAAAAGATGGAATTTATTACAGACAGACAAATAGAAATGAATTCCTTTTTCAAACGTTACCACTGCTCGATCTTACTGAACTATCAACTGCCACGAAGCACTGCTTTTGTGATACCGGAAAATAAATACTTTTAGCATTAAAAATATAATTGTTGTTGTTTAGGTCATCAGCCAAAAGGCTGGTTTGAACCTGTAGAGGTTTTACTAAGTAAAACGAGGAGTGAGGTGGTTTACCATTGCCTTCCTCACTGAGTGGAAAAGTACGCTTATCAGCAAGCCGGGCCCTCTGAAAAGCACATATTTTCCACTCTGCAAATGACACCTTCACTTCATTCACCACAGGGTCTGGCTGTATAATAAAATTCATTACTTTCAGAGGAGATAACTCTGATTAGTGTCTTTTACACCTCTACCTCTTCTGTTCTTAAATGATTCAGTCATTTAATTGGCTGACCATGTGATAAGAAACAGAACTATTTATTTTAGCCCTGCAACGAACAGATTGAGTGTAAATAATTTGACACTCTACCTGTCTGTTATGGGCAATATATAGTTATAATTCTAATCAGAGTTATCTCCTCTGGAAGTAATGAATTTCATTATACAGCCAGACCCTGTGGTGAATGAAGTGAAGGTGTCATTTGCAGAGTGGAAAATATGTGCTTTTCAGAGGGCTCGGCATGCTAATAAGCGTACTTTTCCACTCAGTGAGGAAGGCAATTGTAAACCACCTCACTCCTCGTTTTTACTTAGAAAAACCTCTACAGGTTCAAACCAGCCTTTCGGCTGATGACCTAAACAACAACACAGTTATAATTATGTAACATAAATTTATTGGATAAATGAAATCTACAAATTAAATCATTTTTATGTTTAAATTTAATAAAATGTAATTTATTTATTTTTTCAACAAAAAATTGAAGAAGTAAAATTTCATACTTTTATATACTTTTTGGTATCCTTATAAAAATAATGCATAAAATATTAGCTTACATTGATTTGTCAAATTATGTAAATTTTTGACTATCCAAATCCAAGTTTGTTTAGGTTTATCGGATATTCGGCGTTCTATTGTAAATATTTTATTAGAATCTTATCACACCAACAGTTTCAGAAATACAACGATTTTTTTTTGTGAATACACCCAAACGTACAAACCTGGCATATGCGAAGGTGATATAGAGATGAGAGAATGCCAGAAATGACCGGGGATCGGACCCGAGAGCAAGATAACAACACCAAAGAGCCGGTCTTAAATACTTACTTTTACTTTTAGCGGGGTTCCTACAGATTGCTCCGCATCCCGCATTTCGATCTCCAAAGCCTCCTGTCCCACCAGTCATTTTCTCTTAAATTCCTTTTCTCCATGGCCCCTCGAACTCCCTCACTCCATCTCCCCCTGGGCCTTCCTCTTCTTCGTCTTCCCGCTGGACAGTATTCCCACACTCTCTTCGCCATCTATCTGAATTCATTCGCTGAACGTGCCCATACCATGTTAACTGTCTGTCCTCAATTCCCTTCATAATTGTATTAGATCTTCCTACCCGTCTCCTAATATCCTCGTTTCTTACTCGATCTAATCTAGACAAACGACATGCTCTGCGGAAAAAATCCATTTCTAAAGCTTCCAACCGCTGTACATTCCTCTTACTCATTTGCCAACACTCCGCTCCATATGTCGCAATTGGCTCCACAACTGTACTGCAAAGCATCTTCTATGTCCTCAGGCTAACTTTTGAAGACCACAACAGACCGTTCAGCTTTCGAATTGCTGCCCTTCCCTGACCGATATGACACCTTATATCCTCCTTACACCTGCCGTCCTCTGTGATAAGTGCTCCCAAGTATTTACATTTCGCAAAGTTCCTCACCAAAACTCCCTCCTCAACCAAATCCTCTCCCCTTTCCCCAACCACAACATAAGCCGTTTTAGTCATATTAATCTTCATCCCCCACTTCAGATATTCCTCCTTCAGCTTCCTGGCGTAAGTGGCAACCATGTTTTTTAGGGGTGGTATAAAAGATGCTGCTGCCTTGCAGTTTAGAAGTTGGTTCTTCAAAGGCTAGCGGAAGAAAACACGTATAAAAAATCACCTGGTCCTCCAGGTTTGGGGGTTGAAGCATTGGGCCAGCAACTCAACATTCGGAAAATTGTACCTATCGCTAAAAATTTCGATCAAAAGCCTCGGTCTTAAATAACTAGTTTTATAAAACCACATTATCTACCTATAAGTATGAAATTTTTATATTACTTACTGCTAATTATAGATTTTTTTACTTTCTCTTGCCTATATGAATATATAGGAAGGAAAGTAGGCCTATTGTTTTCATGTCGATTTTTCGAAATCGAGTTTTCACCGGATCTATACGTTTTCAGACCCCCTGAACCCAAAAAACATGTTTTTAGCGATTGGTCTGTGTGTGTGTGTGTGTGTGTCTGTGTGTGAACAGAATATCTCAAGAACGGAACATCGTACGAACTTGAAACTTGACAAAACTTAAGTTACATACCACTACCGGACGCGACACGAACATTTTCATCAAAATCGGTCAACCGGAAGTAGTAGTTTATTCGTATAATTTTTCAGTTTTTTGCGATTTTCTCAAAAACTGGTCCTACGATTTTTTTTAAAATCGCCTATTTTACTTAATTTTTTATTCTCTACAATATAGGGTAGGCGCCATGTTTGCTGAAATTCTCGGTGAGGCTGTTTTCACGTAAAAACGTTGTTTTTTTAAGATTACGGCTTTAATATGCATTTTAGCGCAAAAACTTATATAATAAAAGTTGTAGAGAATTTAAAAACCTACAACTTCTGTTTCAAACATTTTTTTGTATAACGCTTAGTTTAGCGGTAATTTGCGATTTTCTGATTTTTTTCTCACGAAAACGTGAGAAAAATCGATTTTTTTAACATTTCGGTCTTAGTATGCATTTTACGACAAAAGTGTATATAATTAAATTTATAGAAAATTAAAAGATCTACAACTTTTGTTTAGAGCATTTTTCTCTACAGAGCCTAGTTTAGCGTGAAAGCGTGATTTTCCGTATTTTTAAGCCAAACTGAGTTCGATTGTCATTTTGCGTCATTCACTCATGATTAAAATAAGGTTATGTTTTTGAGGTTAGTTTTTGTTCATTTCTAATGTTTTAATACTAATGTTAGGTTTATTGTTAATTATTTGCATTGGCAAGAGAAAGTTGTGTGAGTGTTTCACACCAGATTTTTAAAAAAACAAACACCGTTTCGAAGCGATAACTACAGAATACACGTTTTTGCGGCTGATATAATAAATATTAATACCATCCGTTACCGCTGCCGTGTTGAAGTGATTAACGTGCTAGACTACAAAGCGGAAGGTCCAGAGATTGATTCGCGGCTAGGGTCTGGAAATTATTACGTATTCATAATCTTCGTTCCAAAACCCAAACCAGTCACTTATCAAGCTGTTTATAGTATTTTAGTAAGTCTAAAAACAACCATCCGTGTTTCCCGCTCGAGTAATAAACGACTAAATTAGTTCTGTATTTTGCCGCGAGAATGTTCTCCTACATGAATATCCATAGAGTAACGAAGTTACATAGAAATCAATCATAACATAGTATAAAATACATAAATAAATTAAAAATAGTAACCAAAATAAATAATTTGAACTAAAATTTTTAATATTTCTTATTTTAAAAACAATAATAAATTAATAACGCGAAAATTTCTTCGTAATAACCAACAAACTATCCAATCGGAGAACGTGATTAAGAAGGCAGTGAAAACCCATACTTACGAAAGCATCACAGTAGGTTTACAAATAAACAAGTGCCGGTGTGTTCATATAATGAATTTAATGTGATTTAGTGATAATACAAAAATTGCACTATGGGAGAATTAGAACAAAAACTCCCTGAAGCTCTAAGCGACATAGAATGGACGGTCGACACCGAAGTACATTTACTAAGTTCTATGGTTGGCCATAAACCAGTAGGTTAGTATTCTAGTGATTGCACATAACCTAAAAGTAGTTTACAACTTTTACATAAAATATTTAGCATACAACTTTATTCGTAGTACATGCTTAGAAATACATAACCACTAACTTACTTCATATGTAAAATATGGTTTAAAGAAATTTTAGTGTAATTTTGCACATAATTATTATGTTTATCAATGTTATTAATGATTTAGAGGACAAAACATGCAGTTCAAATCAATTTTAGTCACTTATATAATTGCAACAGATGAACATGAATGGAATTTGTCTGTTACTCGTATAATATTGCTGGCTATAAACCTTGAAGGAATCTTACATTTGTGGGATCCATAAAACACTAAATTTGTTTGAATTTTTTATCAGGTGATAATGCGTTAGGTGTTGACTTGTGCAGATAATTATTAAAAATGCCAGACCTGACCAGGAATCAAACTCAAGACCTCTTACATCATCTCCAAGCTTCCAACAGTAGGAGAATATTTGAAATTGGTCCAGTAGTTTGAGATTTATCCCTCAAACAAACATTTGAAATCATTTTTTTTATAATATTAGTATAGAAGTGACCAGATATTTTTTACCTAAATGGACAATTTATGAAAAGGGGATTGGGGAGGAAGTATTGTCTGGATTGCAAGTGCACATTAATTCAACAAAAATATTGTATAGCCTAAATAATTCTAAAAATAAGTAAATCAATAACGCAGGTTTGAATAAATTTAAGTTTATTTTCAGGTTTTGTTTAGCACGTTAAATTATAGTTTCTTTGCAGGAAATCTAAAAAAAATATAGTTTACTTTTTAAAAAAAATTATGGCAAGTTAATTTTACTGGTTTTAATTGGCACTACGGAACTTTTTAAAACTTGGTACCGATTATTGTGCTTATGTAAGGAACTAAATACAGATGTACGAAAGAAAAAAAATAAGTCTTAATTTTTGTCTTGAGTAACGTTTCAGAAAGTTTATTCTAGATGTATATTTGCATCAGTCCAAGGATTACCTGAATTTGATAATTTAAAAGTTCACATATATCCTGGCAGAGTGTACTGTTCTTAAGTGCACCCCTTAAAACTTAATTTTATTGGCGTCTTGTTCATGAATAATCGATTTCAGTTATACTGTGGACAATTCGAACTGGCACAACTCATCCTCTACATGTACACACAGTTCCACATAAAGTATATCCATAACCTATTCTTTCAACAAGGTCTACAAATTTTAATGTACGCAAATGCCTAAAACCTTATTACAATAGACAAATATACAAATAATTATTTCATTTTATCATTTTAAAATATGTATTTAATTTGTCCCAGTAAAAATTTAAATTAAAAATTACAAGAACTAAACTGCTAAAACTCACTAAACTATACTCTATGATACGTGCAACTAATTAAATAAATTGGTCTGAATGTATTATGATGAACAGAAAATCATATATGAAAACAAAATATTAGTCACATCATTATGTCGGGACAGATTATTAATAAGAACAACAGTGAAAACAAAGCGTAGTGATCGTGCGTGAGTCATACATTACAGTAATGATTGTATATTTTTGTGACTGTACCGTCGTTGCATGGCGAGGGGCGAAGAGTGGAATAGATAAGCATCGAAGCGGCTTTTGCCAATTCGAATTGTCCAAGATATAATTTCATACGGCTAAAAGTGTCTTATCTAATTTCGTCTGAAGAGTTTTTTTCTAAAATTGTCATCCTTTTTTCACTACACCTCTGGGTATATGCCTGTCCAAAGAGTCTCCTTACAGTTCTATCCTTGGTCTGATTCATCCATAGAGTTTGGCTTTTTTCTCTGTATCATCTTTACACCTTGTGTTTGGTCTCTCAGTTCTGGTACTCTATTAGTCCATCTGTTGTTCTTAATTCTCATAAGATGACTTATACATTTCCATGCAGATTTGGCTATTTGTTTAACAATGTTTCTCGATCATGTCTTCTGGTGAACCTATTCATTGGTGTTCTTGTCTCTCTTGCCATATTCCCAGCACGTTACTCTTCTTTTTTACTTTCTCTTGCCTATATGAGTCGGATCCATACATTTTCAGACCCTCTGAACCCAAAAAAACATGTTTTAGTGGTTGGTCTGTGTGTGTGTGTGTGGTGTGAGAACAGAATATCTCAGTAACGGAACATCATATGTACTTGAAATTTTAAACTTAAGTTGGACACCACTACTGAACCTGACACGAACATTTTCATCAAAATCGGTCAACCGGAAGTAGTAGTTTATTCGTGTCATTTTTCACTTTTTTGCGATTTTCTCAAAAACTGGTCCTACGATTTTTTTTAAAAATCGCCTCAATTACTAAATTTTTTATGCTTTACAAGATAAGGTAGGCGTAATGTCTCCTGAAATTCTTGGAGAGGCTGTTTTTACATAAAAAAATTGTTTTTTTTAAATTGCGGCTTTAATATGCATTTTAGCGCAAAAACGTATGTAATAAAAGTTGTAGAAAATTTAAAATCCTACAACTTTTATTTCAAACATTTTTTTGTATAACACTTACTTTAGCGGTAATTAGCAATTTTCTGTTTTTTTCTCATGAAATAGTGTGAAAAAAAATCGATTTTTTTTAAAGATTTCGGCCTTAGTATGCATTTTATGACAAAAGAGAATAAAATAAAATTTATAGGAAATTAAAAGATCTACAACTTTTATTTAGAGCATTTTTCTCTACAAAGCCTAGCTTAGCGTGAAAGAGTGATTTTCCATATTTTTAAGCCAAACTGTGGTTGATTTTCATTTAGCGTCTTTCACTCATGATTATAATTAGGTTGTATTTATTGAGGTTAGTTTTTTTGTGTAAATCTAATGTTTTATTACTAATGTTAGGCTATATTATTCATAATTTGCATTGGCAAGAGAAAGCTGTGTGAGTGTTTCACACCAGATTTTTCTTTGAGGCAGTGAGTACCACTCTAGTATGATCTTTGTAGAGGTCAGGTTAACCACAGGGATTGGTGATTCTAACATATTTCAGCGACTGGGTTTCTCAAAGTCCCCATATTCAGAAAGAAACCTGTCCCTAAACCCATTTATTACACAAATTTGTAATTACCTTTCTGTATATATCCTATCCTATTAATTCCAATATGTCTGGCCGATGTGACATTTAACATGTTGGAGATGGCTGAAGTCTCTCGGAGTCATTGCTCTCTCGTATTTCTATACATGCTATTTTTTGCTGACAGCTAGAGAGTGTTCAGTTTGCTATAGAGTGCTTCAGAAATATTTGCTTTGTCCTGTAGAGAAGATTGTTTTAAGATATCGGCTCTATCATTCTTTTTTAATTCTTGAAAGTGTTATTTTACAGCTACAGTTTTAAACAGATTTTGTTTTATTATCAGTGTTTTTACTATTAATTAATCATATTAAGCCTTTACTCTCAATCTGTTTGTTGCTGGGCTAAAATAAACAGTTCTGTATCTTATCACATGGTCAGCCAATTAAATGACTGAATCATTTAAGAACAGAAGAGGTAGAGGTGTAAAAGACACTAATCAGAGTTATCTCCTCTGAAAGTAATGAATTTCATTATTCAGCCAGACCCTGTGGTGAATGAAATGAAGGTGTCATTTGCAGAGTGGAAAATATGTGCTTTTCAGAGGGCCCGGCATGCTGATAAGCGTACTTTTCTATTCAGTAAGGAAGGCAATGGTAAACCACCTTACTCCTCGTTTTACTTGGTAAAACCTCTACAGGTTTAAACCAGCTTTTTGGCTGATGACCTTAACAACAACAATTAAGCCTTTGTATTAACAGTAAAATAGATTTAAATATTGAAACATTTTTGAATTATTACGAATTTAAATAAAAGTCACTTTATAAACCTGATTCATTCACAGTGACGGAGGATGTTTGAGAAGCATCAAGCCTCGGAATTAGCGTAAACAGGTCCATCACATCATATAATTTCTTAATACTCACATAAAATTCAATATGTTAACAGCTAAGATACCTCATCATTGTCGTGTCTTGTCTTGACAAACCCGGTGTTTATCTTGTCTTAGAGTTATCACACATTATAATGGCGGTGCATTTTATAGAATCTACTGGAAATGCTCATTAATTTGCTATTCCTGACTAAAATTTTGAAAAGCAGTCCAAAATATTGAGTCAATTAATATTATTGTCTCTGTAGTACAAGAAGTATGAAAGAAATTTCAAACAATTATTTTATTTATGAGTAATTCAAGTACACTAATTTGTTCTGGCCCACGGTGTAGTGGTCAGGACAACTGGTTTCTACACAAGGGGTCCGATATTCGATTACTGGTCAGGTCTGGCCTTTTTATCACTCGTATCACCTTTCAGCGTCTGCATCATCAATAATCAAAAACCGTACGAATGTATATTTAAAAATTTTTTAAAGCATCCTGCAGCTGGTAATTGATCAAAGTGTGAAAATACTTTTTGTTTTCATTGACCTTATATTACTGCTTCAATTTTTCTTCCACGTATTTTATTACTTTCCCACAATCACATGTTTTGGTGGATCCAGTATCATGAGAATGTATAAAACACAAACATTTAAACTAATGTTATTAAAATTATGTTGTCTTTAGTTGCTTGTACAAGTGAATGATAATATAACATTCTGGAAAGTTTTAATAGAATTATTTTCAGTTTTTATGTTTTATAGTTTCTGATAACAGTGGATCCACCGAAACATATAAGTGTTGACAAGTAGATTAGGAGGAAGAGAAACTCTGAAGCAGCAGTAAAAGTTCAGTGAAAACTAAAAGTATGTTTATGTTTGAATGATTTTATGTTTTTTTTTCAAACATAAACAACATATTTAACAAAATGGAGAATTAAAAACATAAGATATGACTACGTTACTCTTTTCTGCCGCACTGCTGCATATAATTTTATAAATATTGTTGGCATTGAACACCATTTAATATAAATTTAATGAATTAAGTTAACGTTTCATTATTCTGGAATTGCAGTTAAATTTAAAGTACTGTATTATTAACAGGTGAAAAGTAATACAACTGAACATTGTGATTAATCTACACCTAACAGTATTTTATGTGCAATAAAATTATGATTAATATTGAGTTATGTTTGATTTTATAGTTCTTTTAGTAATATCTTACTCATTCTTCTGATAACATTATTACAAGAAACAAAAAGTTAACATTTATAAAATAAGCTAACCTAGATTCAACTATAATACGCAGTGCAATAAAACCAACGGTGCAATCGCATGCAAGAGTTAGATATCAACATCATCCTGAAAATTTTTTACGCTCTTATAAAATTCACGTTCTGTATTTTATACACACTATGGTACGTATTATTTTTTTTCAAACGATTGTAGTTTTAAAAGTTGTTAAAGATTTGGGTGTTTTTCCAGGTGTTAATAAACACTTTCAAATGGCGTGCATATGGAATAAGTTCACCTCGTCTATAAATAAAAATATAGCGTCTAATGCTATTTGGAAACGATTAGAAACAATGTATGATCTGGCGACGTTGGTAAGTTTGTATTTAGAAACCATTTTTTTTTTTTTTAAGTACAGGAAGTCCTCTACTTTCGTGCATAATGCGTTCCCAGAAACGTGAACGAAAGTTGAATTGTCCAAAAGTCGAACCGCTGTTAAGAAATACCGGGTGAGCATAAAGTCTTGCCCTGATTATAAAAATTTATTGCAGAATAACTGTTTGACATAATAATTTAAATTTGATGCTGTTACATAGGTTAGTGTTAATAGTTTCTTTTAAGATTACTTACATTAGTAAACTTCAACGTGTGCCCCCTTGGTAGCTCGGAGAATGTCGAAGCGGTATTCCAGTTCCCGCCAGGTGTTTTGTAACATGTGTTCTGTCACAGTACCCACAGCAGCTTGTATCCTAGCCTTCAGTTCGTCAACGTCAGCAACTGGTGTGGCGAAGACTCTATCCTTGATATAGCCCCAAAAAAAAAGTCAAGGGGAGTAATGTTTGGAGAGCGGGGTGGCCAGGGTGTTGGACCATCCCTTCCAATCCACCGATCCGGAAATGTTTCATCCAGGAAATTACGCACTATCAAAGCCCAGTGGGGCGGTGCCCCATCTTGCTGGAAAATTATCTATGGTTGATATTCTTCTAACTGTGGTGCAATGAACTGTTGCAAAACATCTAATTAAATGTTAGCGTTAATGGATGAAACATTTCCGGATCGGTGGATTGGAAGGGATGGTCCAACACCCTGGCCACCCCGCTCTCCAGACATTACTCCCCTTGACTTTTTTTTCTGGGGCTATATCAAGGATAGAGTCTTCGCCACACCAGTTGCTGACGTTGACGAACTGAAGGCTAGGATACAAGCTGCTGTGAGTACTGTGACAGAACACATGTTACAAAACACCTGGCGGGAACTGGAATACCGCTTCGACATTCTCCAAGCTACCAAGGGGGCACACGTTGAAGTTTACTAATGTAAGTAATCTTAAAAAAAACTATTAACACTAACCTATGTAACAGCATCAAATTTAAATTATTATGTCAAACAGTTATTCTGCAATAAATTTTTGTAATCAGGGCAAGACTTTATGCTCACCCGGTTCATTTACGTATTGCAGTACAGTGCATATGTTGTATATTTACTGCTACAGCTAGCACAGAGTACTTAGGCCTATATGTAAATTAGTAAGTTAGGTTTTATACACTGTTCGTACTGTACTAAAAGTGGATACAATTATCGCTTAAATTTACAATCATAATACATACTATTACTACAAAAAATATATGATATGTACATACCTTTTACATAGTAGTTAATGCTAAAAAATTACTTGTTTAAAGTCCATAAAAATGTTGAATGAAAAATATTCTTTTACAACTGGAACGAGGTGAATGTAAAATTACTCTTGAAATAAAATTTTCGTCTTCCAAGCATGCGAATTTGTACAGTAGTGCCAACTGTAAAAGTCTATTGTTTATCGGTTAATTGGCCGTGTGGTTGTACGAAAATCCGAAACCAGTACGAAACTTGAATAAAGGGAATAAATTCTTAATGTCCGAAAGAGCGAAATGTACGAAAGTCGAATATTCCAAAAGTAGAGGACCTCCTGTATATTAATTTCATGTACATTAACTACACTCATGTGTGTGCTATGCGTTTTACTGTTCTTGTCTGTTGCGCTGTATCCAACATTGTATTCACCTCAATTTTTGTAAACTTTTAATGCGGGTTGCGCCCTGTAGGATAAAATGTAAACCTTTTTGAACGTTCAGAAACAGATTCTGTTTAGTTTCATCAAGAACTGATTGTAGGATTTTGTAAAATTTGTTAACTGAAAATACTGGGTGATTCATTTAAAAGTAGCCCACCGCTCGAGTAATTTAACTGATAGCCGCTCGAGTAATTTTCATATGCTGTATTGGCAGCACTGATCACGATGTGATCGACTGGCCTTTATAGTACAATTTATATTATTATTGAGTAGAATTTTTTCCAGCAAGATGGTGTAACATGTCACACGTCTCGCCAGTCCCTATCTCATATCAATCAGGCTTTTCCCATGCGAGTTGTTAGTAAAGATTTGTGGCCTCCTCGTTCACCCGATTTGAGTATGTGCGATTTTTTTCTATGGGGTTATTTAAAAGGAACTGTTTACCAAACAAACCCCCGCAGTATACATGAGCTAAAGAATAACCCGTGGCAGCCATTCAAGCTATAGACGTTTCCGTATTGCATCGTGTGTGCATTAATAACATTGAACGAGCGCAAAAATGTGTAAGCGTTCAAGGACGCCACTTTCAGCATCTACTGTAAAGGTGAAGTTGAAATTTGTATATAAATTTTAAATAAATATGTAAAATTATGTATTAAGTAATTCTATTTATTCATTTACTATTTAAATCCAATTGAGTGCCGAAGGCCGCTGTTAAATGCAGCGAGCTACTTTTAAATGAATCACCCTGTATAATGTAATCTCCTTGCTGTTTTAATTATTCTAACAGTTTTAATGAACCCTTCGTGTTCTGTAAGTCACAGAAAATTTGATATTAAAAATGATTATTAAATATTTGATTGTGAATTATATGGGGTTAAGGTAAAATATCTGTTAAATACCAATTAGGGTGTTTTAAAAAATAAATTATTTCAATTATGCAATTTTTCTTGCGATCTTAGTTTAAAAACAACATACGAGTCAACATTTTAAAAATTGGTAAACACTTAAAACAAGTAAAATTTTTTTATATTTTTGTACCAGATAATGTTTTTATTCTTTATAATCTGTCCTGGTGAGTTTAAAAAATATTAACAGTTTTCTTCGGGTATTAATATAGCCAGTTATGTAACGAAACAATTTATGAAGCCTCAAGTTTTCCAGGAAGATCTCATTCCAATTAAATAATTTCTATGAAACAATGAAAAAAATTTTACTTTTGTCAAAAGCTTAAATAAATTTTCAGGTTCGTTTTAAGTAGGGTTTAAACAAATATCTTAAATAGTAAAGTTTTAAAATTTATTCTCCAGTTATTTGTCATGTATTACCCTATAATTTATGCATGAATGAAAATGAAGTAATTTGCAAAGAATGTGCTATTGAAATTATAGTTCTATCAATCTAGGCCTTTAAAATTCTTGGCTAAAATCTGTTTTAAGTTATGAGCTTGTTAATAGTTGGTTATACATTTCCAGAAAATAAAGAATGTAATGTGCATACCCCTTTTTGTATTTGAGCCCTTTTGTTTAGTAAATTCAAATTATCTTCATGACTCACTAAAAATAGCTGTATAAAATAATAGATATTTTTTTGTAATAATTAACGGATGGGGACCTGTTTTATTCTTGCAATGTTATGTCATTATGATCTCATTGTGTATGTAGGTGTACCTAACCTAAAACGTGAAATACCTGCCCAATTACTTTCAGAAACCAGTTAAAAATTCTACAGGTAAATTTCAGATAAGTGATTTCATGTAATTATGTAATTAATAGTAAACGTGGGTAATTGTTTTTTATTACTGGAATAGAGATGATATTCGGTGTAATTAACGTAAATACAACTTTTAAATTACTATATTGGTAATACATTCGTTGTCGACAGGTGTCAATAGTTGCAAAATTAATGGCTAGCCGATAACTAATCGTAAATACGTGCACAAAATTCATATATAATTATCATTATCAAATTGTACGATGAGAGTGCATGCATCCAATTGAAATTTAAAAAAAAACTTTATTACGTACTCTGTTATGATTGGCATATCAACAGGTGATGAGCAAAGCTGTTGTTGAAACATCCGATAACCTGTTATACTAAAACAACACAAAACTTATAAAAACTACTCGAAATGTCCACCGGGTACTAATCGAATCCGATAGTGCTATTCAAGAAGTTTGTAAATTGATTTGAATCGGCTATCGATTAACCGGTTGATAACTAGATTTTTAGCGATCTAACATACTGGTAACCTAACGATTCTCATCATGCATTACCGTTCCGGCGTGCACGAAAAATAGCATTTTTTAATGATAATACTTGTTGACATGCTACACTAATGTGCTAAACCTGTAAAAAAATAAAACAATTTCTTAATAAATTCAAATACTTGGTGCATTCCTTGCCCTATTTTCTTTATTTCTTGTTAAAAGTTTTTTGCATTTGTTTTCTTTTTCAACTTACAAAAAGCGTACATCTACCGCCATCTTTGCTATCAGACAGTGCTGCAAACTGGAATTGCGTTCAAAATTGTAATCGGAAAGACGCGCCATAATTTTAAAACTATTTGGTACTTAATTATACTTTTCTTTTTACGACTAAACTTGTAATTTGTTTATTACCTCGTATTAAACAATTTTCATTATAGTTACTGCAATAAAACGTAATTTATTACCAGTTTATCTTATATTCTTTTTTTTAGTCAAAGTCTTGATTAGAGAACACAGTACAGTAAAACATTTTGTCGCCTATGAATTTAATTTACTAAATAAATATTGTTTTCAGATTTTCTTCTTGTCTAAGTATCGCCTTTTAGTGAATGATGAAATTTATTTGTTAATTTTAGGAATGCATATGATTTTTTTAATACAAGTGTACTCAGAATTTGATCTTCACTGGATTTTTTATTTTATTCCTCAATTAGCCAAATTGTAGCATTTATATGAGTAGACTACTCCCTCTAGTGTTTTTTACTTTCTCTTGCCTATATGAATATATAGGAAGGAAAGTATTGTTTTCATGTCGATTTTAAGAAATCGAGTTTTCACCGGATCTATACGTTTTCAGACCCCCTGAACCCAAAAAACATGTTTTTAGCGATTGGTCTGTGTGTGTGTGTGTGTGTGTGTGTGTGTGTGTGTCTGTGTGTGTGTGTGTGTGTGTCTGTGTGTGAACAGAATATCTCAAGAACGGAACATCGTACGAACTTGAAACTTGAAACTTAAGTTACATACCACTACCGGACGCGACACGAACATTTTCATCAAAATCGGTCAACCGGAAGTAGTAGTTTATTCGTATAATTTTTCAGTTTTTTGCGATTTTCTCAAAAACTGGTCCTACGATTTTTTTTAAAATCGCCTATTTTACTCAATTTTTTATTCTCTACAAGATAACGTAGGCGCCATGTTTGCTGAAATTCTCGGTGAGGCTGTTTTCACGTAAAAACGTTGTTTTTTTAAGATTACGGCTTTAATATAAATTTTAGCGCAAAAACTTATATAATAAAAGTTGTAGAGAATTTAAAAACCTACAACTTCTGTTTCAAACATTTTTTTGTATAACGCTTAGTTTAGCGGTAATTTGCGATTTTCTGTTTTTTTTCTCACGAAAACGTGAGAAAAATCGATTTTTTTAACATTTCGGTCTTAGTATGCATTTTACGACAAAAGTGTATATAATTAAATTTATAGAAAATTAAAAGATCTACAACTTTTGTTTAGAGCATTTTTCTCTACAGAGCCTAGTTTAGCGTGAAAGCGTGATTTTCCGTATTTTTAAGCCAAACTGAGTTCGATTGTCATTTTGCGTCATTCACTCATGATTAAAATAAGGTTATGTTTTTGAGGTTAGTTTTTGTTCATTTCTAATGTTTTAATACTAATGTTAGGTTTATTGTTAATTATTTGCATTGGCAAGAGAAAGTTGTGTGAGTGTTTCACACCAGATTTTTGAATCTTAAGTTCCATTCAATGCTGTCCTGCCAATCAACCTCCCACCAGCCTTATCACCTGGCATCCACCTCCTTATAACTTGAGGCCATCTACAGGGTGTTTTATTAAGAACGCAAACCATAAAAGCCACAATCTACGGCATATTTTTATTTTCCATAGCTTACAAATTATTAATTAATCTAAATTATTATTTTACAAATGAATAGCAAATTGCAATGAATTTAACCTTTATGTTTACAGTAGATGTTCGAAGTGATTTCCTGCAACTTCAATACAGATACGAATTCGTTTAATGACATTTGCAGCAACTTTTCTCAAAGTCTGTTCACTAATGCTTGAAATCGCACTTGTAATGTTAGTTTTTAATTCATCGACTGTATGAGGGTTGTTTTTGTAAACTTCACCTTTTTAAGAACCCCATAGGAAAAAGTCTGCTGGTGTAAGATCTGGGGATCTCGGAGGCCACAAATCTTTCGATACTAGGCGGTGATTTAAAAATTCCCGTAGCATAGCTAGCGTTTCATTTGCAGTATGACATGCAGCGTTGTCCTGTTAAAACCAAAAATTTCGGTCGTCCAAATTCAACAATGAAATGAACTGTTGGATTAAATCACTATAACAGTACTATCACTGTCTACAGTACTGTCAAAAAATAATGGCCCTATTATACGGCGGCGGGAAATTGCACACCAAACACCAATTTTACGTGAGTGCAATGCTTTTTCTTGGAAAGCATGAGGATTTGTTGCACTCCATATTCTACACGTCTGACTATTCCCATAGCCATCTAAATGAAACCAAGCCTCATCATTAAAATAAAAATGATCCAACAATTGAATACCATTTTATTCAACCAAAGATCGAAACCACCGACCATATTGTAATAGTTTCTGATGGTCTGTAGCTTTCAGTTCACGAGTTACGCCAACGCGATAATGATGCAAATGTAACTTTTTCGTAGCTCTGAAAACAGTTGTTAATGTTAGCCCAGCTTGCGATGATAATCTTTTAAGCGAGTTTTTAGGTGATTGAGTCAAACGATTTTTCAAATCTTCGAGAACTTCCGCGGTTAACTTTCTTGGCTGGCGAGGTGGTTTCTCATCGAGTACATTTCCAGTTATATGGAATTTATTTATGAAACACAATATTGACAATTCATTCGGAACGGCAGAACGGGAAAATTTCAACTGAAACTTATTTTGCACACATTTGTAAGATTTACTTGCTATATAAGTCTCTATAATAAACATGCGTTCTTCCTTGGAAAAAACCATTGCTGACACAATATATCGAAACGACTGCTGTCACCACACTAACATTTTAACTGTCTTAGGTAGTCGGTTTTGAGTGCACTGTTGCCAACATACCGATTGGGGACAGAAACTTTACCGATGTTTTACTTCTATCTTCTTATAATCAGGGTTGCGTCCTTAATAAAACACCCGTTACCTTTAGGCATTCTCCCTATAACCCCATCCTGGTTCAACCTTTTTAAGTTTCCATTATGGTGACATCAACTACAGCTCTAGCCCTGACAACCTCATTTCTAAATCTGTTCAAGTTTGTGATTCCACTACTTTTACCCCAACAGTCGATCTCCATTGCTTTCTGGTGTTTTGGCACTTGTATCTGACACACCTCTTCTCAATGGGTAGTGATATTTTCAATTACCAATTTGTACAACCACCTTTTGATTTCTGTAATTTTATTCCAACTTATGGAATTCATTGAAAAGAAAGAATAGTAAGGTATTTAGTAAACTAGTTGCTAATTATAGATAGTGAGTCATGAGACTGCCATTTGCATATGGATGGGCTGTGAGGAAGGGAAGAGAAATCTGACAGTGCGGCCAACCTCAACAGTGAGACACTAATAAGCTTTTCACGGTTGATGAGCTCTGCTGTTCCACACGTTTAGACCAATCAAAACAATAACCAACGTTGTCAGATTGTACCTGATAACCAATACGTCCATACAACCAATGCCCATAACGAACAGGTGGAATGTCAAATTATTTACACTCAATCTGTTCGTTGCAGGGCTAAAATAAATAGTTCTGTTTCTTATCACATGGTCAGCCAATTAAATGACTGAATCATTTAAGAACAGAAGAGGTAGAGGTGTAAAAGACACTAATCGGTGTTGTCTCCTCTGAAAGTAATGAATTTCATTATACAGCCAGATCCTGTGGTGAATGAAGTGAAGGTGTCATTTGCAGAGTGGAAAATATGTGCTTTTCAGAGGGCCTGGCATGCTGATAAGCATATTTTTCCACTCAGTGAGGAAGGCAATGGTAAACCACTTCACTCCTCGTTTTATTAGTAAAACCTCTACAGGTTCAAATCAGACTTTTGGCTGATGACCTAAACAACAACCAACACGCGCGCATGCGTACAAGAGCCGCAATAGTTCACTCTCGTCTTGCATCTCGTACTGAACACAACGATTATAGAGCGCGTTAACAAGCTTTATAATATAATCAGCTGATTGGATGTTTATAGGTTATAATTGTTATTGAAAGACCAAAAAAAAAACTGACAAAATATTTAAGAGAGCTATAAGAGCACGTATTGGCAACGTTGCTGACAAGTCATTGGCTAGCTATAAAGTGGGTAGGGGGCAATGCGTACGTTCAGAGCTCATCACCCTTGAAAATAGTATATATTTCATTACTGTCTACAATTGCACCGTTTGTTAACCACACTTTGCCTTTCAATTAATATACTTAGTTGTGACTGATACTTTTTCCACTTAAATCCCATTTCCTTTAAAATTTTTCTTAACGTACAAAGTTTCCAACTAAAATTTAACCTTTCTTTCAAAACCGGTAACAACTTTTCATATGTCGGCATCACTTTCTTATTAATATAACATTCCTTTTTTACCAGGTGTCAAAAAAAACTGTTGAAGAATTATCTTCTTCACTGTCTTCAACATCCTTCTTTATATTTTGAATTGTGAAAAGAGAAACAGCAACAGTAGTTAGCCGCTCGGTCACGGCTTTTGTTAAGTGGCACGGAATGGTATTTTTGTGTAGCTTCTACAACTTCACAGCATTTTATTACATTGTTTTATTAGATTTCGTTCGGCACTGTCAGTAGTTCGACCGCGTTTTCGAGAAACCGACATTTCCATGTACGGTAACAAACGGTTATGTTAGTATATACTATTTTTCAAGGCTGATGAGCTCTGAATGTTTGTATTGCCCCCTACCCACTTTGTAGCTAGCCGATGACTTGCCAGCAACGTTGCCAATACTTGCTCTTGTAGCTTTGTTAAATATTTTGTCAGCCATTTCTTTCGGCCTTTCAACAATAATTATAACCTACAAACATACAATCAGCTGATTATATTATTAAGTATTGAATGTTAATGCACTCTATAAACGATACGTTCAGTTCGAGATGCAAGACGAGAGTGAACTATTGCGGCTCTTATACGCATGCGCGCGTATTGTTTGTCAAGTACAATCTGACAACACTGGCAAACGTTCTGATTGGTCTAAACATGTTGAACAGCAGAGCTCATCGACTGTGAAAAGCGTATTAGTTAACCTACAAAAGGTTTAATGATATACTGTATGTTCTCTAAGTATAGTTTAGGTGTGGTGACAAACTGATAACAAGCAGTCGCGCATGTGCATTGATGCTTTACCCCTTTACCCCTCGTTAAAACCAAAGGCAAACTCGTGACTCAAGTAACTATAGCGTTGGCGATGTTGGTAACGTGCTCGCCTCTCATCACGTGGTCTTGGGTTCGAATCCCACTCGGGCATGGCATTTTTTCATACGTTACAAAAAATTCATTTCATCCTTCACCGCCTGCATTAGCAGCAATTTGCAAAACAGTCGGACGTTAAACCAAAAAAAAAAAAAAAAAAAAAAAAAAAAAAAAAAAAAAACTATAGTTAAGGTATTTATGACAGCTAATGTTATTTTCCTCTCCACTTGCACCATTTGCATACACCTTACATCGTAAAACTCATCAAAGTGGATCCATTGCTCATCACTAATTGCCTAGCTACACCTCCTATGGTCATACATTTAATTTTGTTGAAATTGATTTCAAACCCCTTCTTTGAATATTCCTCATCTAATTTTTTAAGCATATTGAAAACATCATATTCATCTGCAATAAATAACACATCTAGTGGTATGATAATTATATTATTATAAATACCGAAGTCACGAGATTGCCTTTTGCGTATGTACTGGCTGTGAGGAAGGGAAGTGAAATATTTGCAGTGCTACCAACCTCAACAGCGAGACACTACTCGTACATATTTTACTACCGTGTAGTTTCTAGACATATTTTGTAAGCTGTGCATTTATTCCGAGAAAATGTTTTCTTGATAAACCTTATAAGAAATAAATATGACTTGTAATATTGCCTATAGCTTGATTACATAATGTTTGATGTACTGTAATTACGAATGAATCACCTTCTTTACTATTACTGTCATCAGCGTTTTCATTTTCAGTCTCTCTAGTATCTACCTAACGGTTTTCTTTTTTTACCAGGTGTCAACAAAACTGTTATAGATTCTTTATGTCCTTAATTTCCTTCTTTATTTTTCGAATTGTGGAAAGAAAAACATCACAGTAGTTAGCCGCTCGCTCACGGCTTTAGTTAAGAGGTACGGATAGGCATTTTTGTTTAGCTTCAATTTCACAACGTGTTTATTACATTGCGTTCAGCGAGAAACCCACATTTGTGTTTACGGTAACAAACAGTTATATTCGTACAATCAACCTACAAAAGGTTCCGCGATATATTGTATATGCTCTGAGTATAATATAAGTTCTTATGTTTGTCGTACTGACATTTAAGCAGTCGTGCATGCGCACTGATGCTTTTCCCCCTTTACCCCTCATTGCAAACAAGGGCAAACTCATGACTCAAGTAACTATATCTTTTGTAACGCTCCCTTCAGATGTTATGCAGGTTTAGATAACAATTCATGTTTTTCAGTTTTTTATGATTTGGGAACCGTAAAACCTTATGACAACTTCAGCGGTTTATTTTCAGTTAAACAGGGCATTCAGGCCCTGTAATATATGAATAAATAACATGTTATATACCCACTATGTAAGTAACTATTTTATTCAGTTTATTTCAAAACTTGAAGTTAAAGTAAGTGGGTGGTTGTTTTGGGTTCATTTATCTTTACTGTACTTTCGAAATGTGTGTGACAGTATTTTCATGTAAAGCTTGAAAATCAGAAAAACTTATAGTATTATAAGGCATATATACATATCCGGATCCTGTTTCAGCGATTGCCCAGGTCTGGGTGTTAACAATGCATCTCCATTTTTCTTTATACTCTTACCATTTCCCCTCTTCAACCTGCCACCATGTGTATCCTCTTCTCTCCATACACTCCATAATTCCCTCTTTCCATCCTCCTTTAAGACATCCTTGCAGTCTCCTTATATCAACCTCCAGCCCCTACATTCTGCTTGGTATTTTCTCCTAGCTCCTTCTTTAACAAATTCATACCTAAGTAGCCGGCCACATTGGCGTAGTTGGTAATGTGCTCGTCTGTCATCATGTGGTCTTGGGTTCAAATCCCATTCAGGTACAACATACTTTCATACGTTACAAAAAATCATTTCATCCTTCATCGTCTGCATTATCAGTAATTGCAGAACAGTCGGACGTTAAACAAAAAAAAAAAATTATACCTAAGTAACTTAATTTTCTCCTCTCTTTCTCTATCTTTCAAAAAATAAATTTGTACTGTGCATCCTGTAAAACCCACTGGGTTGGTCTAGTGGTAAAATCATCGTTGCGAGTCAGGTGTTTAACAGTTGATTTTTGGAGACGAAGGTTCCTGGTTTAAATCCTAGTTAAGGTAGTTACTTTTATACAGATTTGACTAATGTAATGCTTTTCACGGTTGATGAGCTCCGTTATTCCACTCGTTTAGACTGATCAGAACATTTGCCAGTGTTGTCAGATTGTATAAATGTATCAGCTTGACAAACATTATGTACGCATACGTATAAGACCGCAGTAGTTAACTCATGTATTGCATCTCGTAGTGAACACATCAATTATAGAGGGCGTTAACATGAAATACTTTATAATATAATCAGCTGGTTGTATGTTCATAGGTTATAATTGTTATTGAAAGACCAAAAAAATGGCTGATTAAATATATAATAGAGCTACTCTCGTAGCTCAAGTATTGCAAGTGTTGCAAGTATTGGCAACATTGCTGGCAAGTCATTGGCTAGCTATGAAGTGGTTAGGGGACAATGCGTACGTTCAGAGCTCGTAAGCTTTGCAAAATAATATAGTTAGTGGTTATCGGTGTTCTTTGGTAGTTGGAGTTCAGTTAATCATACTATGTATTCTATTAATCATATATTGGCCTGAGTCTGTACAAGACTACATCTCATTTACACGTCATATGCATCATCCTCATCTGATTGGATCAGGTAGTTGCTTATTGTTCGTAAATTGAACAGATTGCAACGTACACACATTAGGGATAAACAAAATGCATCCTGCAGCTTGAAATCAATTCTATTAGAAAAATATTGTAAATTTCACTTACCTTTTCAGATGCCTTGATTCTTATGATCTGCTTATACATGTTTCAGTAGATCCACCATCATCCGATACTATGAAACTTTAAAATAATGTTAAAACCCATAGAATACGTTGCATCTTCAGTCATAAAGAGTTTTGTACACAAATAAATTCAATACGGCTTCACTGTACACTTTTTCCCTGAATTATATTTCTTCTTGTTTCCTTTGTTTTAAAATTGTTGTTGGAATTAATAGCAAATGTAATTATTACTTGTAGTATACTTTTCTACAAAATAAACCTTGCCTGACAGAACACAAAAATTGTTCACTTAAAAAGATATATATATTATATTCCATGACTGAGCAGTTGTGAAGTGTATGGGATGTTGAACTTTGTATAATCACTGTAATGTTTAGAAGTGCTATTGCTTTTCTATTTTTATACATGAGTAATTAAGCAAGTTCACTGAGTTGACTTTTGTTTTCAGGATGAAGCTGAAATTATTCCATTCCCAAACTATGATCAAGAATTCTCTCTTCCTGATGACGAATATGCTGAACTTAAGCAAGAGAAACTTAGAAACCCGCCACCTCCGACAGAAATCCAAAGCAATGAAAAATCGAAAGAGGTTGAGGAACCACCAGAAGACGTTTTGAAGCAAGTGTTTAAGAAAGAGGAAAAAGAAGTTCAACCTAAGGAAGTGAAAAAAGAACGTAAATTGAGCACAGCATCCAAGAAGGATGAGAAGAAGGAAGTGAATAAGAAGAGTGAGAAAGAGGAAATAAAAAGAGAAGAGAAAAGGAAACCCGAAGACAAAAAAGAAAAAGAAATTAGTAAGAAGGATGAACGAAAGGATTCAAGCATTAAGAAAATCGAAGAAAAGAGCAACAAAAAAGTAGATAAAGATGATGAAAAAGAGTCAATACCGAAGAAGGTCGAGGAGAAAAAAGACACAAATAAGAAGTCAGAAAAGGACGATAAGAAAGAATCAAAAATAAAGAAAGATGAGGATAAGAAAGAAACAAAAAAAGAAGACAAAAGAGAAACACCTGTTAAAAAAGAAGAGAAAAAGGATTCTAGGAAAAATGAAAAAGAAGAAAGGAAAGAGCCTTCACGTAAATCTGATGGAAAGAAAGATTCCAAAACTAGAGACGATAAGAAAAGAGATAGTGTCAGTAAAAAAGAAATTGCAGCAGAGAAGAAAACAGGCATTGAAAGTGGAAAGAAAGAAACAGGAAATGAATCGAAAAAGAGCGAAAACAAGAGAGATGCAACAGATAAGAAATCAGATGCAAAAGCAGCTGACAGAAAATCAGACAAGAAACGTGATTCGGAGAGGAAGTCTGAATCTGATGGTAAACGTGACTCAGTCGATAAAAAAGATGTCAGCAAACAAGATAAGTCAGCCGATTCAAAACCGACTCCGAAATCAAGGGTTTCTAGAGATAGATCTGATTCAGAAACATCAGGTAAGAAACCCAAAATTTATTATCTTATTATAATTAATTTCTTTAAACGCAATAAAAATATGAAATACTTCATACACAAGAAGTAATTTTGTCGACATTTTATAGTAAAACAAAATTGTTGATCAACCTGAACTGTTGATTTATTTACAAAAAATGGCCGGGAGTTAACAGACTTAAAATTTCATGTCAGTAGTGTAGAAATTTTAAAGAAAAATTTTACTTTAATGCAGGGTTGTATAGATTTTTTTGCTTTCCTAGCATTCGTTGTCTGCCGTAGTGTCTTGGATTCTTTGTATCCATGTTTTCCTAAATAGGATGATCTTTCTCCTGCTTACTGGATGAAAAAAGAATGCTTGCTATGACCACTGCCGATTTTTGGATGTCTATACCATACCAACTGTCTGGTATCTCTTTGTATCTACTTTAGTGTTCTGAAAACCGGTCATTTATTTTATGTCTTCATTGTATTAAATTCTCTGCTCTGGAAACCCTTCAAAACCACTCATCTGTAAAGCTTCCACTCTTTGTTTATTCCTGTTGGTTATTTGCCAATACTCAGTACAGTACCATGTGGATTTTTAGGCCTCCAACACAGTTGTTGCTCTTAGATTCCTTTTTCTTATTTATATTTTACTTGAACAAACCAGAGCACCAAATTGGACAAAGGAATGCTCTGGTTGAATAGTATTAGACAGGGCAAACATGAGTACACATAATCTTTTCTGAGTAGTTAACGATAAAAAATTATTTACCCAGAGTTATAGCTAATTTTCGTTGATGGAGTTTGTACTTTAAGAAGGAAAAGGATACTATTTAGTTTTTGAAGAGCAACTCGACTCAGATTTATTTATTTATACTTTTATGTGTGTGTGTGTGTGTGTGTGTGTGTGTGTGGTACCTTATATCCGACACAATCATCCAGTCAGATGAAAAAATTGTCATAAGTTTTTGCCTCAGAAACTTAAAACATTGTTTGTTGACTATGTAATTTTTTTTTATAAATCCCCTACCCAAAAACCTAGACATTCAGTATCTGAAGTTTGTAAACATATTGCAATGGTGCAAGATTTTACATACCAGAATTACAACTGATTTAATCCCAAAAAGTGGATTTAAGAAGATTATCCATACGTGCATTTGTTTTATTTATTCTGCAGCGCAAGCCACTGCACTGATTCGGCTGAGATTTGAGTCCCAATATTTTTGCAACAAAGTGTGAGTGGTTATTTGAGAAAACTTTTAAGTTACAGCTTTATTATTGCAGTATTTTGGCCAAAATTATGTGTAGTAAATACAAGTGCTTAGATCTTCTTTGGGCTTCTAAAGGTTCATGATTAGTTCGGTTGAACCTGTGTATAAAAAAAATTGCACCATTACAATACAATTACATTACATTAACCCACCGGGTTGGCCTAGAGGTAAAGTCGTTGCCAAAATCAGCTGTTTAACAGCTGATTTTCGGAGATGAAGGTTCCTGGTTCAAATCCTAGTAAAGGTAGTTACTTTTATACGGATTTGAATACTAGACTGTGATTACCGGTGTACTTTGATGGTTGGGGTTCAATTAACTATACTGTATACTCAATTATATATTCAATTAACTATACTATATTAATGATCGGCTTGGGTCTGTACAAGACTACACCTCATTTACACGTCATACACATCATCCTGATCTCATTGGGTCATGGGGTTGCGTATTGTTCTGAATTGAACAGATTGCAACGTACACATATTAGGAATTAAAATTACAATACAACACTCTTATTCTCTATTTCCTGTTTTTTTTTATTCTTCTCTATTGCACTTTTATCCTACAGTATTGGATACATATCTCCCTTGTTTGTCTCCACAATTCCCTGCTCTGCGCTATTCTTGCCCAGTTAAATCCAACCACCAGTTTTCACCACCATGCTGTGGATGATCTCCATTTCTCTTTCTGTCACGGCCTTCACTGCTGAAGCTTCAATGCTCGATAGGTTCCCTTGATTGTTTGTCTGCCTCATTGCAATTTTAGTTGTACCACATAATGTTTTATGTCCTTAATTTAGTTTTTATCTGAATATCCTAATTTCATACTTGGTCTTACAATTTAATACTCAGCATCAGTTATTGTCGATTTTTGTTTTGACAAGGCTCTCCAACATGCTTTCGTAAAGGACCATGTCTGTGCAGTGTAACTTTTAAGTTACAGCTTTATTATTGCAGTATTTTGGCCAAAAAGGTTCATGATTAGTTCGGTTGAACCTGTGTATAAAAAAAAATTATTTGAATAATAATCTAACATTTTTCCTCTAAATCAACACAAAAAAAAGGCTTAATTATTTTTGGTATTTTATTCTAACATTTTTGTGAATGAAGGGTACAACAGTCATCAACTTCTGCTTTCATCTTGACTGGTCATAATTTTTGTTGTCTCATTTTATAATAAAAAAGAATA
This sequence comes from Catonia carolina, assembly GCA_035578175.1. NCBI lineage: Eukaryota > Metazoa > Arthropoda > Insecta > Hemiptera > Achilidae > Catonia > Catonia carolina. The sequence continues at coordinate 33,246,319 of JAQMRL010000001.1, forward strand.
GAATTTCAATTCTATTCTTTCAAATGTTGTTTACTTCGACTGTTAAATCTGTTTAATTATGCATCTTGTGACTCCTGATGACCAATTGTCTTTCTATCATTTTAAGGGCCTACCCGTAGGTCAGTCAAATAGAACACAAGGAAATAAAAATTGAACCAAGAACTATGTGCTTAAAAACTTTATGAAGATAATAAATTGTCTTTACTTATTTGTGACAAACAACTTGTAAAATTCTCAGCATTTCTATATGAAGTAGGTATTGAAATATTTATGTATGCAGTTGCTTAATTTTAATATGCATCTTATTTTCAGGTTCTTCAAAGAAAGAAAAAGGACGTGACAGTAGCTCAAAGAGTGATTCTAATTCTTTAGATGATGTTAGTCTAGCAAGGCGCAGTTTAATTGCAAAACGTGCCACTAGAAGCGGACCCGAACAAAATCCACCCCCGGCCAAAAGAAGAAGAATTTAAATGTCTAATGAAATGTGTGCAGAGTTGTTTTAATATGTAAAATGTGTTTGGCTGGAATGCTAGATTTTGTGTAATTGAATGAGTATTAAATCTGAAATGGTGATGTTTAATAATGTTTTCTGTGAACAATGTAAGTAGATTTAAGCAGTATTGATCTCTCTTTCATGATAATTTTATAAAAAATATTTGCATTTTTATAATTAGATGTAAAGTGTAGTTACGTAATATCAGTGTTGTACTTATTGTTTTTATAAGTGCCTTAAATTAATTGTATTATTTTGTAAAATATATCCATTATTATGTAAACTGTGGTGTTTGTTTTCATTGTTAAGATTTTGCCATTTTTATTGGAGCGAATTTTTAAAATTATCATCTATCGTTTTGTTTTGTCTATCTGTCTATCACACCCTGATATTAGAAACAAGAGATAACAACAAATGGTTTTCGGATTTGTAATCTACACAGAATGTTAGTGGGGCTAAACTGTAATTGAAGTTCCGGTTTTGGCTAGAAGTGGCCCAAAATCAAAATCAGAAACTACAAGAGATAGAAACAAATGGTTTTCAAATTCATAATCTATACAAAAAGTTAGCGAGCCTGGATTGGGTTTGAAGTTCCAGTTTTGACTGGAAGTTAAGAAATCATAGTCAGAAACTACAAGATATAGCAAAAAAAACGGTTTATGGTTCGTAATCTACACAAAAAGTTAGTTGGCTTTGACCGGAAGTCAAGAAATCAAAAGTTGAAATTTGGGAAAAAATACAAGTGTCATTTGATTCCTTTTAAAGAGTAGATATACGAGGTGTGGCTATTGAATAACAAGACTGACGTAAATAATTATATTTTAATTTTATACATGATTACTTATTGTTACCTTCAATATACACTCCTCTATCCCTACAACACTCCATGCAAATTTTCTATTGTTGGAAACAGTGCTGGAAGTCATCTTCTGTCAGCTCCTTTAGGACACGTGCCGCTCAAAAATGTTTGTACTGGCACTTTGTACGCGATTGAAAATGACCCAAATTTTTTGGAAACTTTAATAACATGTGATGAAACGTGGTTTTTTACTTATGATCCGGAAACGAAGCATCAATCCATGCACTGGAAGAGCCGAACTTCACCGAGAGCCAAAAAAACTCGAATGAGCAAGTCAAAATTTAAAGCAATGATGATTGTTTTTTTTATATCCATGGGATTGGGTACCTTCACTGGGTTACTGAAGGTCAAACAATTAATCAATATTACTACCTTGAGGTACTTTCTAAACTACGTCAAAGAGTAAGGAAAAACTCCCCGAAATGTGGAAAAACAAATCTTGGGTTCTCCACCAAGACAATGCACCAGCTCATTCCGCGATATCTGTCAAGAGGTTCTTAGCCAAGTACAGCATCTCAGTGTTAGAACATCCACCTTATTCACCAGATCTTGCATCATGTGACTTCTATCTGTTCCCTAAGGTGAAATCTGCATTGAAAGTGACAAGATTTGAGTCTGTGAAGCTGTAAAAGAGAAAGCGGCACGTATCCTGAAGGAGCTGACAAAAGATTACTTCCAGCACTGTTCCCAACAAAGGAAAATTCGCATGGAGCGTTGTAGAGATAGAGAAGGAGTGTATATTGAAGGTGACAGTAAGTGATTTATAAAATAAAAATAAATTTTTTTACGTCAGTCTCGTTATTTAATAGCCACACCTCGTAGAAATCATTAGGTTTGAAGTTCCAGTTTCAACTGGACGTCAAGAAATCAAAGTTGGAATTTGGAAACAGAAATAGTGTCATTCAATTTTTGAGTAGATACAGAAATTATTAATGGTTTTTGATAAGTTAAAGTTAACCCTTTTTAATTTTCACCAGCCATGTGTTCTCATGGCTTACTCGGGCATGGCATTTTTTCATACGTTACAAAAATTCATTTCATCCTTCACCGTCTGCATTAGCAGCAATTTGCAAAACAGTCGGACGTTAAACCAAAAAAAAAAAAAAAAAAATGTGTTCTCATGAAAGGAATTTGTTTTTAATGTTTCTGTGTGCATGAATACCTTTTTCCGTAACTTTTATCTTCATCTTAACCCTCTGAAGAGCACCGATGTTCTGGTATGTAGCATGCTTGCTGCCGCTCATCCAGACCATTATCATCACATCCATGAATTCTATGAAGTAGCATAGCTGTTTAGAAACAATCAGTTTATTTAAAATGTATCTAAGCTTGTGCTGCATTATTTTGTTAAATATTTTTTTACAGCTTTTTTGTGGTATCAAGATGAATAAATGTTGATAATTCAAGGTATCAATGATGAATTTTGTAGATGTGACAGCGCAAACTAAAAAATTACCCATTAACAATTTCCAAAATGTACCCCTAAGGGGTTGAGAAAAATTTATTCAACCCATATACCTTAACGAACAAGACTGCAAATGAAGGCGGAACATAGTGATCTAGATCACAGCACAGAGCCAATTGACTTTCGTTAATTGTATCCTGCGTTGTCACGCTGTGGATGACAGCCCAAGAATAAGTTAGCTGGAGTTCGGTGGAACAGAGTGTGACTTAACAAAGGGGCAAGGCAAGCTCACACCTGACCTTGGCTGTTATCTCATCAGCAGTCTCTAGTTCGTTGGGGTAAATGTTAGTAATGTTTGGGGTAAATGTGTGTTATAGTTTTCTAAATCAGAAAATATTAATTTAGATTTATTTATAACACTTATTAAAAAAATTATTGAAATAAAACAAAATTATACTAAAGTGAAGTTCGGACGGGCAGCTAGTTACAGAAGCGTGCAAATTAATCCGAACACAGAGAATTTTTTGTTTTTTTCTATGATGTGGCTATAAATATAACCAACTACGGTGGCATGCGGGCCGCACATGCGCAGCAAGTAGCTCCCCCACCACAGCGTCGTAGCCTGATACAGACTGCCTCTAAAGTAGTACTCACTACTCATTGTGTTCTGTTCATGCGGTAATAGTTTTGACATTTCTGTCGCTGTCGAAAGCCTCATGCCGTCGAAATTAGTTGCGCGCGTACAAAATACGGGGAAAAATGTCTGCGATTCATTTTGGGGTAATAGGCAATAAGTTTTTTCTAAGTGATGTACCTTTCATAAGTTTTGACAGGCCCGAAAGAGAGGTACGTCATACCCTCATTCTATTATATTAACTATACAGTTCTTTTTGTTAAAATTTCATACAACTGATATTGTGCATGTGTAGTTGATTTCTAAAAATTGACGAATGTTTGGTATAAAGTTCACAACTATTAAAAATGATTCAGCTTCTTGGAATACTAACAGGAAGGAGACACCAGACACGATGATCTATCTCTGACTTCCCTTCAAAAAGTGATTTTTTTTCAAGCTCGTTTATTATTTCTCTTTCTGCCCTATGTATATCAAATTACAGATAAAATTTTATATTTTATAACAAAATAATAAAACGCGTATTATTTTGTCCTGGAAAAGAAGTTATATTAGCCTACGTGATACGCAAAATATGCGATGAGATTTAAACGTCTAACTTTGTACGAGCGTATCTTATCTAAATATCAGAGTATAATAATAACATTTATAGTGTAATAAAATAAGATTCATTAGGAAGCGAAAGTAATTTTTTCAGAATTTTTTGATGAAAAATGAGCTTGTTAAGAGTGTAGTGAACGAAACTGGCCTGCAGAGTGCCCTACCGTACCGCGTATTGTCACTATTGTGCTTGAACGCCGTGCACTGATTGAAATGAGTTGAGGGGAACGGCGGACGCAACACATTCTCTCTCTGTCTCGCTACCCTCCCTACATGCCACCATAATTGGCGAACAGTATACACTGCTAACCACACACATTCTGTAAGCTGTCTGTGCAGTGCGAAGTTGTTGTTGTTTGTCGCTATAGCAATTTCGTGACATAACTAGTGGTTTATACAAGTGTATTTCATTTTTTATGACAAATTCATATATTGGTTTTGTCTGTTTACGTAATATATTGGAACAATGAATGTAACTTTAAGAAAACGTTCAAAAATTGTTTCTCTCTCAGAGTATACCGATATGGTACAACGACAAATAGCTTCAGAGTGTGGCGTTGGACTATGGACAGTGAATGCTATATTAAAAAAATTTCGAGAAACTCATTTCTTTTCACCTCGAAGGAAAGGAAAATGTGGCCATAAAAAAAAACCACTGCGACTCGGTATCGGTTATTAGTGAGAACAAGTAAAGTGAATCCAAAATTATGTGCTGTGGACTAAAATCAACAGCCAGTGAAACGAATTTGCATGTGACAACTGTTAGATGCCGACTTGATGCTGGACAGAAAGCTCGTTGACAGGCTAAAAAACAACTTTTGACCCAAGCAACGTGCAAAAAACGGTTATTGTGGGCCAAAACACATGCTAAGTGGACTGTTGCAGACTGGAAAAATGTAATGTTCTCCGATGAATCCCATTTTTACGTTCGGCAATCAGCGGATGAAAGAACATCACCACCTCATATTCAGCAATCAGTTAAACATCCCGAGAAAAAATGTTTTGGGGTTGTTTCACATTTGAAGGTCCTTGTTCATTAGTCCCAGTAAATGGTATGTTAAAAAAAAGCGATATATCCAAATTCTTAAGTCAAAGGTCGTGCCACAACTGCAAACAAAATTTTCACATGGCAATGGAGTGTTTCAACAAGATTTAGCGACATGCCAAACTGCCAAAAAAGTGAAAGCATTTTTCAAACAAGAAAACGTTAAAAGTGTTGACATGCCCAGGTAATTCCCCAGATATAAGCCTGATTGAAAATCTTTGAGCAATAGTGAAAATCTTTGAGAAATAATGAAAACGACTCAAAAATGGATTGTACTACAAAAAACACCTCATTGCAGCAATAATATCTGTTTGGTATCATGACAAAGAAATTAAAAAAATGTGCAGTACACTAATTGAATTTATGCCAAATCACATATGTGAACTGATAAACAATAAAGGTGGCCATATTAGTTATAAAACATTAACAAATAGAATGTATATATATTTTTCAAAACTAAAGTAACTTTTCATTACATAACATCTGTGTTCGGATTAATTTGCATGCTACTGTATTAACTTACCGATACGAACTGTGTAAAACATGAACAAAAAGTAAATGGATAAAATTATTTAATTTTTTGTAATATAAATAAATAGAAAGAAGTATACCTAAAAATGTTTTTATTAATACATCAACTATAAAATAAAATTCTTATTATTTAATTATAAAAGTATTGCAGGATAATTTTTGTAAAAACTGACAGTAACAATTAATCATTTTAAAACTAAAAAATTACAATTGTTCTGAACTTAAAGGTTTTTTTAATGTACTACAATGTAATGCAGTAAAATTCCAGTTATCTGAAACGATGGAATGACGAAGAGGCATTTTATTTAAAAACAAGACAATTAAATACAAAAGGAATCATTTCTTCTAAACATTACAAAATGATATTTCTCTCCTGTACCACACATTCAAATTTTATGTTATGTGAAGGTTTATGTATACCAACACACAGTCAACACATTTGCAGTGTGATTTGATACTATTGGTCTTCTGGGAGATCATGCCCACAAGGTTTAGTTATTTGTAATTATGACACTCAAGTCAACCATTAACTAATGGTTATAGTGTATATTAACCCAGATGAAGTCAAAGCAGATCTATCAGGGGAGGTGCAAGTGAGCCCCCTGAAGCATGATAAATCATAGAAAAATGTAACTAGAAAATTACTGTCCAAGCCTAAAATCACAAATGTATGAAAAACAGAATTTTAATATTCTTGAATGACCTTAGTAGCCCCTGGGAGTACAAAATAAAAAAACAGATTTCAAAAAGTGTGGCATACTATCACTTACATGAGAGTACAGTAATAGTTGAAAAGGTATTGCAGAATACTAGAATGCAAAATAAATACAGATTAAACAGATTTATAATCTGTACACACTACAATATAAATGAAATTCATCATCTTACCTTTGGTTGCTTATTTAAGTTTAAAAAACTTAACGCGCATTTCGGTGGTACCACCGAAATGCGTGTAAGTTTTTTAAACTTAAATAAGCTACCAAAGGTAAGGTGATAAATTTCATTTATTCTGTAATTTACATTAATGGTTGGCAGGATGCATTTCAAAAATTTATTTATAAATAATCTGTATACCTATTGCCAGTTGACATTATCGTACCAAAAGTAGGGCAGTAAATAAGAAATTGGTAGTAATGCTTTCGAAATGAGATTTCTGAGAAGAACAAGCGAGTAGAATCAGGCACAATCGTATAAAAAAATATCAGCATCATACGAGATTTAAAATACAGCAACTACTGGATACCACTTAAGAGGAGGCAGTAAAGATAGTAAGGCTGTCACTTGAACGCATGATTGAAAGGTTCCAAAAAGAGTTTTTCAGGCAAGACAGAAGGGAACGAGAAATATCAAAAGGCCCAATTTTAATTGGTAAATATATTTAATAGAAATAGATAAGACAAAAGTAAGGAGCTACAAGACATGAAAAGAATGGCTTCGGTCAAGAGAGTTTGGTTCTTGGTTGGATACTCCGATGATGTGAGGCAATTAAGAGTAAAAGCAAAAAAGAAGTAACTAACAATTTCATTTGAAAAAAATGCTAATACTCAAATTTACAACTTATACAACACAGTAATAACATTTTTTTATACTTTTGAACAATTTTGCTCCCATTATTTCAGACAACTGGGATTTTACAATGTAAACTTATAAAAAAAAATATATATATACAGTATTAATATAGCTTTAGTATTTGGCCTGACTATCAAGACATGCAATGGAAGCTTCTTCAGTAGATTTAAAATCAATCTTATATTATAAACATTATCCTAAACTTGGTGAAAGAGAAGTTAATAGTCTTTATTCACAACATTGATTTCACACTCTGATCTTTCTTCAATGAATACACATGAGGTAATAAGGAGCTTTGTTTTAATAAATTGAATACATTTTTCATTTTGGTTTCCCTCTGAATTTTCCACCACCTCCTTTTTTAGCTTTCTTGTTAGAATCTGCTTTCTTATCTTCACTCTGAAAAAAAAATTAACCAATAAGAACAATGTGAGAAATGCTACAATAAATTAATATACAGTGTTTCAAAAAGAATATCAAGGTTTTTTAAGGTAATAAATTTTTATTACTTTTTAAATTTTAATATTTTAATCTTTTTACTGACCTGTTACAACTGGTATATTACTCATTTTTTACCTTTTTATTATACATTTTTCTTTAAACTAACATGTTTTGGTGGATCCGTCATCAGAGTACACAAATTTAAAAACCTGAAACTAAACCTTAATTCTGTAGAAGATATTTTGTCTTTAGTCATTTGTAAAAAATTGTTTAATTACTTGAAAAAATTAGTTCAATTAACCATACTCTCTTAAGAATGGCCAGCCTGATTCTGTACAACACTACACCTTATCTCATTGGGTCATGTGGTTGGTTATTATTATTAAATGAAACGGACTGCAATGTACAAATATTAGGAAATAATGTATTTATTCGAGTACCTCATACTTTTTTTGCGGATTGGGGGGAAAAAAGTGAACAAAAAAAATCCATGAACGCAGTAATTTATTCCGTGTTTTTAGTAGCATTTTTTAAGTAGAAGTAGGCACTGAAACGTTTTTATAGAACTAAATTCGAGATAGCAGTGGGGGAAACGTAATGATGAATGCATTAATAAACAATTCAAAACTGCATTAAAAAAATGCTCAATCCCTACAATTTAAAAAAATTCTAATCAATAAAAAAATTTTTAATACTAAAATAATCTATAGGCCTACTGTTGAAACTATATTTTTTGGATGGTATCTTCTTTTTGTTTTACAGAATCTATTACCCAATTTTTAAGCCATATATTATGCTGACAACATTATGTCTACCCCCTACTTTTTCTGAAATTAATAGGTGATTGTTAATGTAATATTATAATAGTAATTACCAAATTATTATTTTAACTTAAACAAGACTGAATAAATACTTTATATTCTGCATCTGGTGTTTTGTTTTGTGCATCATATTAGGTAATGTTATTTATTTTTTCGGTTAATAAAATCATGGGTGCGGGGCTTATTCGAGAGCAGGGGGTACTCGAGTATATACGGTATGTTATTTAGGTCATCAGCTGAATGGCTGGTTTGAACCTCTGCCTACAGGCTTTAGAAAGTAAAATGAAGAATGAGGTGGTTTACCACGCCTTCCTCACCGAGTGGAAAAGTATGTATATCAGAATGCCAGGCTCTCTGAAAAGCATCTTTTCTTTTCTTTTTTTTATTAATGCATCCTGGAGACTCCAGGAGGAGTATAGGACATGTCAGTTATAACACCTGAAACACATATAAGAATCACACAATGTATCACTACTATCAAGAAAAAAATCCTTGTACGCTATAAAAAGTTTCACCGATCAAGTAATTTTTCGGATTTTTTTTAAAGGAATGCAAATTATCACATTTTAAAAATTGGAGTAATTTATTCATGAATTTTCTCCCTGCATAAGTAGGTTTTTTCGAATAATTTTGTGGAGTGATTAACCACATAATAATCATTTCTGTTTCTCGTGTTATGATTGTGAACATTGAAATTCTGCATAAAATTATTTTTCTAATTTCCACCCTGCAAATGACACCTTCACTTTATTCACCACAGGGTCTGGCTGATGAATGATTAAATTCATTACTCTGACTAGCATCTTTTACATCTCTACCTCTTCTGTTCGTATATGCATCAGTCATATCAGTTAATAAATGCTGAATATCAATTTTAGAGTTTAATAGGTTATTTGTGTTTTAAAATTTGTGTACTCTGATCTATGTAGATCCACTAAAACATCTAATTAAGAAATAAAATTATAACAGGGTTTTCATTTTGGGTGGGTTGATGTTGGCAGTCTGTGGCGGCCATTTTGTTTTGGTGGCGTCTAACCTATTGTTTATTTTTCATTCACTATGACAAGTTACATGATTAAACGGTATGCCCGAATAATAAAACTTGTACTGGTATATTTTAATTATTAATTAACAATTATTAACATTATCATGATTTTATCATTGTTTAAAATTTCAAACATAAAATATTCTCTTTTGTAATGTATTTCAATATCTGTTCAATTATAAAAGAATCGACCACTTTATATATCGTACTGTTATTCCCACAATTAGATGATAATAATTATCATGATAATAATAATAATCATTACCAAACCAACATGGTTTCCTATAGCAGTGAGTTGTACACCCTTTGAGATTTAAAATCCCACTCCATATTTCTTTACAATTCCTCCATTTCTTTTTCTTAGTTGCCTAGCAACGAGATTTTGTTTGTATTAAATTAAATTTGTTGTTGTTTAGGTCATCAGCCGAAAGGCTGGTTTGAACCTGTAGAGGTTTTACTAAGTAAAACGAGGAGTGAGGTGGTTTACCATTGCCTTCCTCACCGAGTGAAAAAGTACGCTTATCAGCATGCCGGGCCCTCTGAAAAGCACATATTTTCCACTCTGCGAACGACACCTTCACTTCATTCACCACAGGGTCTGGCTGTATAATGAAATTCATTACTTTCAGAGGAGATAACTCTGATTAGTGTCTTTTACACCTCTACCTCTTCTGTTCTTAAATGATTCAGCCATTTAATTGGCTGACCATGTGTTAAGAAACAGAACTATTTATTTTAGCTCTGCAACGAACAGATTGAGTGTAAAAAATTTGACACACCACCTGTCTGTTATGGGCAGAAATTAAATTTATTAATGTAAAATAATATAATTTTGAATATTTGATATCAACCAGCTGGCTCTATTTATATTTATACTTTAATAGACCAAAATATAAAAACAGCCAGCTGTCAGTCATTTTGAATCATTACAAACTTTATTATCAAAATGAGTGTCTGTTAATGCAAACATTGCATGCTACGTATATTTTATGGCAGATGTCGTGGCTCTTCAGTTGATTCTCCAATGTTTGGTAGCCAAATTTGAGAATGGCAATTATAGATTCAAAAATCATGAAACTGCAAAACAAAATGCTTTCTGATTAGGGGCATTATCATTAGTTCAGTTTATGAACCTTGTAACTACTACAATTATTTGAGTTGCTCTATCACTTCATGTTTAATTTATCAACATACGTGAAACTTTGAGGAATATTATGTTAGCGTCGATGCACCCCCGTTAATTAATTCTTGTATTCACTGATAGTCTTTTGAATGTACACGCCAAGGCTATCTTATTCTGTTTTATAATGCATTGTACAATGTCATGCTTGCCTTCTGTATTACGTATCCTTAATCTCTGCTTCCTTCTCCTACGCACGATCCTAGTTCATGGTTCCTTCTGCCTGTTTCCACTTTCACTCGTATGTTGACTTTTGCCACGGACAAATCGTTTTCGCTCGAGGCTTTTCTTCGGCCATGCGTCTGACGGGACGCGTTGGCAATTGCTGTATTTTGCTTCATAGCTATCAAGTTTGAGTGTATTCATGTGTGTTGTTGTATGTACAATATTATATTTTGTGTGCTTCCTTAAATGTGCCATATTAGTTAAGGTATTTATGCAACGGAACGGGCTACGCGTGTATCCATCGACTGGACGCCTTTCTTCAATATTCAGTAACAAGTAATTGGCCTATTTTGTTTGTGGTTTTAAGTTCGATTGTAGAAGTGACTGTTTCCTCTCCGTATTTGTTATCCTTTCTCATTCCATTCATTCATTCTGGTTTTAGACAGGACCCCGATAACTGTCTTGATCCTCTTTGGGTTAAGTTAGTGTAAAACAGGGCTGCAAATAGGGAATTCTTACATAAAGGCTTTAAACAAGGAAACCAGGCTGTGGAAAACCTTAAAAATTATCATACCTTTAAACACCAATATTCATTTTGAAACACCTTAGTGCATTGTTCTTCAATTTTTAATGATATGATTTACTGTACCTAATAAAATTATGACAAGTTAACCCGTTGTTGTTTAGGTCAACAGCCAAAAGGCTGGTTTGAACCTCTAGAGGTTTTACTAAGTAAAACGAGGAATGAGGTGGTTTACCATTGCCTTCCTCACTGAGTGGAAAAGTACACTTATCAGCATGCCGAGCCCTCTGAAAAGCACATATTTTCCACTCTGTAAATGACAACTTCACTTCATTCACCACAGGGTCTGGCTGTACAATGAAATTCATTACTTTCAGAGAAGATAACTCTGATTAGTGTCTTTTACACCTCTACCTCTTCTGTTCTTAAATGATTCAGTCATTTAATTGGCTGACCATGCGATAAGAAACAGAACTATTTATTTTAGCCCTGCAACGAACAGAAAATAAATCTATTACCACGGAAACAAAATAAGTTACATAAATGTATATAATAAACATTTAATAACAATGCACAATAACAAATTTTGGATCTCTTGAATGGAATTCATCTTATGAAATTTCTTTTTAGTAATTTTAGATCTACTATAATACATTTTTAAAAATTACGCACGACATTCACAAACTGTAACAACAGTGATGTTAATGTGGTGTGTAACGTAGACAGATATTATACAATATAGATAAAACCACCAAATATACATACTACATGTCTACATCTACGATAGTATGGTAGTACATTTCAAAAAGTTATGCACGACATTCACAAACTGTAATAACAGTGATGTTAATGTGGTGCGTAACAGACAGACATAATACAATATAGAAAAAACCACCAAATACACACTACATATCTATATCTATGATAGTGTGGTAGTAGTTTTAGATCTATGGATAAGTAAAACACGAGCTAAACTTGAAAAGAGATAAATTTTTTAATAACTTATTTAATGCGTTAAGACTTTAAGGAGAACAAGGATGAATATTTTATAGTCCTCACCCAGGACTGAATTATTAACCATAACAAGTAAATAAACAAAGAACTGGTAATGAAAAGTTGAAAGGAAAACACAATATTGAAGGGAAACAGGAAGCACGGGAAAGGAACTGATATCACTGCGTTAATGGACTTACCACAAATTTATATGCATGGTCAATTACCAGAAAGTACCACAGCATGAGACGCAGCGTAGTAGATGATTGAAGCGTCGGTAATGATTGTAAAGTCCAAAGAAAACTTAACTGTATTTTAGCTAGCGTAAACACTATTGGCACACACAAACACAACGTGAATATATAACACATGGTAGCGCTACAATTAGAATTTATAGTTGAAGGGTTGAGGGCGCCGCTGTCGTTTGTATTGTAACTGTTGACCGCACACTCGCTCACCAGCACTTGCCAAAGGCAGTCCGCCGTGACGCTTTATTAACCGATCGCTTATACGCGCACCCGGAAAACGGCATACAACTGTGAAGTTCCTGTGAAGAAATCGCTCCTTGGAAGAAGCCAGCCGTGTAGTGGGTATAACTATCTCTTATTCCTGACTTTCCCCTTTTAACCCCCCCCCCCCCCACTCATCACGATTACAATTCACGCTGGAAAAGGAGGTAAGAGGCTGCTTAATTTTGTATTTCTTTACATTGCATTCCGGGTACGTCAACCAAATAAAAAGTGCACAAGATGCGCAGCAGAATCACGCATCGCATACAGTCCACTGCTCTGGAGGAGGGTCCTGCAGGATCCTTCGTTTGATTTCGTTTTTGTTTCCACTCGGGGACAAACGCACCGCACCACGCTCGCAAATGCCCAAACAACACAAAAGTACATAAGCCTTGCACCTCCAACTATCATCCATTGGAAGGCGCGACCATTGCATTCAGTAACAAGCCATGACACGCAGTGAGTGAAAAGGATGCGGAAGACACAGGATTAGGTGGGGATGAAAAGACGTAAAGTGATGTAATACGGGATAACACAGACGAAGCAGCGCATTGGATCTATTGGAATGCATCATGAATTTTTTTTTTCAATTACACACTAGATGACTCAACTGAATAAAAATGTTATAGGTCCTTCACATATCATGTATCCTGATGCCGGATACATGAAATCCAAAAGTCTATTGACTTTTTTTAATCAGTTGAGATTAATCTAGTACTATGTATTTGGTGGGTTTATCTATATTCTATAATGCTAAACAATACAGAGAATACTGTTTAGTAAAATAGATATTATCTGTCTAAAAAAAAGGATGTATGATACTCATATTATAAGGAAAATGGTTTTTTAATTTTGTCAGTCAAAAAATTAATAAAAACAACCAGTTGTTGTCTTTTGAAGCATACGTAAAAAAATTTACAAACTTAAAAACATCTTAGGCTGTGAAGTTAAGACAGAAGCACTTAGAAAAAATAAAGTAATACCACAGTGCAAAAATGCCAAGGTTACGCGTGCGTGCACATACACACCCAAATACTGTAATAAAGAGTACAGGTGTGTTAAATGTGCAAAGACAAGTGAAGTGACACTGCACCTGCTGCAATATCACAATTGAACTGCAAAAAATAAGAACCAAAGTAACAAAACAACCACAGAAAAGTCAATTTAAAATTCCAATGGCATCTTATACACATGCACACGTAACGTTTGTCAGTCTGATACATTCCTACAACCTGACAATGCTGCCAAATGTTCTGATTGGTCTAAACGTGTGGAACAGCAGAGCTCATCAACAGTACTAAGTATTACAGTTTATTTTACAACTTTACAATGTGTAATTATTAGTGTTTTATTGTGATTAATTAGGTTTATTTTTATTGTCATTATTTTACAAAAACTGTTTTTACTCAAAAAGCGTTGTTATTAACAAATATAGAGGTGTAAAAGACACTAATCAGAGTTATCTTCTCTGAAAGTAATGAATTTCATTGTACAGCCAGACCCTGTGGTGAATGAAGTGAAGGTGTCATTTACAGAGTGGAAAATATGTGCTTTTCAGAGGGCCCGGCATGCTGATAAGCGTACTTTTCCACTCAGTGAGGAAGGCAATGGTAAACCACCTCACTCCTCGTTTTACTTAGTAAAACCTCTACAGGTTCAAACCAGCCTTTCGGCTGTTGACCTAAACAACAACAACATTAACAAATAAATATTTTATTTTCCGATTACTGATTATTGTTTATATTTAAATTAATGAAAGAGAAAATGTAGACATTTATTAACCTTTAACGTACGGACTGTGTTTGTAATTTTGTAAAACATCAAACTAATCATAAGAGTCTTGCAAATAAATTCTTTTATCTTATTTACTAATAGATATAAAATTCTGAAAAAAATACAGTTAATTTATGAAATACGTACCAATTTTTTGAATATAAAATTTTGAAAATAACTTTACTATTGTCTTCGCTGTGGCTAGCGAAAAATTTCGCACGGTAATATAAAGTACTTGGTGTACATTTTTTACTCTGAAGGGCTTAAAATTCAGTTTATCAAAAAATTTTATAGAATATATTTTGTAAAGAAGAATTTTCTTTAAAAATGGGTAATTTTCAATTCATTTTCCGAAAAATTTGTTGTAAAGAGTTACAAATTTTTTAAATAGTACATGTTTTTACAAAAATGTCCTTCAAATTTATCATAACGATCTTGCGAATAAACTCTTTTATCTTATTTACTTAGGGCTGTTCTTATGGGCAAAGCTGAATAGAACATTGCTTACTGTATAAATACATGTTTTGATAAACATTGTAAGAGGTCTGGAACGCAAATGGCAGAGCTTTTACTAAGCCAATGCAATACTAACAAAAATCATTCATTTTTGTCTATAAAATCGTTCGTAAACCTGTTAAATGAGACCTTCTGCCTTTTCAAGGGCAAACTACCAACGTATAAACATTCATACTTCACACACACACACACACAAGACACACGTGTATTTTAATTTGTGTGGGTGTTACAATCATTCCCCTTCTATGACAAAAAACTGGATTTTCTTACATGCTACCAACATTTTAAACTGAAATACAAAATTTCCCTTTCATGATATTTTATTTCTGATTGCACTGTTACACACATTAGAAAATTCCCTGCAAGAAAACTATACTATTCCCTGTGGTTAAGTTGACAATTAGTACGGAGCGTCTCTTTTAAAACTCTCTGAACACATCTGTTGTTAAAAGCCACTGAAACAGCATCCCGTGTTTTAAAGGTTAAATAGATGTCAACGTTAAAGAGGTAAATCTTGCAGTTAATTTATTATGATCCTTTGAAAATAGCTAAAAATACCCACGATCTGGTGTCATTATAAAATACGGTAGGCAGCTTCAATGTGTTGAAGAAAACTTAAATTTGTGAACACTACATATT
The DNA here is from genome assembly GCA_035578175.1 of Catonia carolina. Lineage (NCBI taxonomy): Eukaryota > Metazoa > Arthropoda > Insecta > Hemiptera > Achilidae > Catonia > Catonia carolina. The sequence goes on from JAQMRL010000001.1 coordinate 33,262,060, forward strand.
TTTTTTATGACGTAATTAATTAAAATTACATATACTACTGACTCATTTATATTTTATTATAAAGGCTTACATTACATCATATTCTAAACTAATTACATCACGTACCTTTCTCTTACTAGCATTACCATTCGGTGTAGAAGGAAGTACTTTAAAGAATGAATCCAAACGACCTTGGGTCGTTGTCGATCTAGCCTTCGCTAATTTTTTTGCTCCATTTCTAACTCGATCCTCACTGAAATTTTTGTCACCGCATAAATATTTCACTAATCCATCTTCATCTGGTTCAGTCCATTTTAACTAAAACAAAATAAAATGCAGCTCTAAATTTTGAAAAACTATAAAGAAAAATCTGGTGTGAAACACTCACACAACTTTCTCTTGCCAATGAAAATAATTAACAATAAACCTAACATTAGTATTAAAACAATAGAAATGAACAAAAACTAACCTCAAAAACATAACCTTATTTTAATCATGAGTGGAAGACGCAAAATGAAAATCGAACTCAATTTGGCTTAAAAAAAACGGAAAATCACACTTTCACGCTACACTAGGCTCTGTAGAGAAAAATTCTCTAAACAAAAGTTGTAGATCTTTTAATTTTCTATAACTTTTATTATATACACTTTTGTCGTAAAATGCATACTAAGACCGAAATGTTAAAAAAATCGATTTTTCTCACGTTTTCGTGAGAAAAAAAACAGAAAATCGCAAATTACCGCTAAACTAAGCGTTATACAAAAAAATGTTTGAAACAGAAGTTGTAGGTTTTTAAATTCTCTACAACTTTTATTATATAAGTTTTTGCGCTAAAATTTATATTAAAGCCGTAATCTTAAAAAAACAACGTATTTACGTGAAAACAGCCTCACCGAGAATTTCAGCAGACATGGCGCCTACCCTATCTTGTAGAGAATAAAAAATTGAGTAAAATAGGCGATTTTAAAAAAAATCGTAGGACCAGTTTTTGAGAAAATCGCAAAAAACTGAAAAATTATACGAATAAACTACTACTTCCGGTTGACCGATTTTGATGAAAATGTTCGTGTCGCGTCCGGTAGTGGTATGTAACTTAAGTTTCAAGTTTCAAGTTCGTACGATGTTCCGTTCTTGAGATATTCTGTTCACACACACACACACAGACACACACACACACACACACACACAGACCAATCGCTAAAAACATGTTTTTTGGGTTCAGGGGGTCTGAAAACGTATAGATCCGGTGAAAACTCGATTTCGAAAAATCGACATGAAAACAATACTTTCCTTCCTATATATTCATATAGGCAAGAGAAAGTAAAAATATTATACACAAGCAGTATTTGTGTATGTGATATTAGTCCTGCAACAACAACTACTTAACAAATAGTGCTTAACCCTTTCAATGCCAAGTTATAAAACCGTGGGTTAAACCAGTGAGCCAGGTTTTCTTTAATATTTTTTTGGATGCATCTTAAATTTTTAAGCATTTTAATTTTTACTAGTTTTATCAATTAAAATTATTTCTTTGTAGCAGATTTATTAAAATTTATATTAGATTTATTCCACTATTTGTATCACTAAAATCATGAACAACATGAATAAATTTATTGGAAGCCTACTGGTAGCTTTTCAAAGTAGGTCTAACCTTTTTATGTCATTTAGGTGGAGGTTTAATTACACTAGATTGTTCTTCCATGTCGCAATCACTATCACTATCGGCTAAATCACAATCGGAGAGGAATAAAACAAAACAATATCATTATCGACGCCATTTCGTGTTTACAAACAAAACGGGCCACGCAGAAATGAAAATATCTCTTTACTACGTACTTGATTTCATCGACAAAGAAGAAAAAAAGTCAACAGTAAATGCGTAAATACAGTTGATAACACTTACTGGAGGCAATTCAAACACTTTCAATGCCAATCGAGTTAACTCGTGTTTGGCATGTAAGCATGGTAAGCCCACTACGTGTATACTCGTGTTTTAGGGTTAAACTTGACAATTAAATTTTATCAACCAAACCCTAATATGAGGTATGTTTGGAAAGTAAGGTCACAAGATGCTTAGAGCGCTAGGGAAATTAGGGGGGCCACCACTGTCACACTGCAGTGAGGACTCAACTGCTGCTGAGGGAGAGCTACGCCTGAGCCCGGTAGCCAAGCCGTCACTCTTCGGGAACCGCTTTCAACACACCAGCTCACTGCTTTTGACCATCTACAACAGGCCTTTTCAGGGCCAACAACAGAACACATACGCCCTTTTTTTAGGGCCACCAGCATGCTACTTACAACGATCCTTCTCAGGACTCCCAACCAATTGAATGGCCTTTTTTAAGGCCACCAAATTCACAAGAAAAGGTTTTGCCGCGTGTTGTCAGCAGTTTATTTTTGTAATTAACCTTGTTAAAAAAAATAATTGTTATAAAAAGAAGTTTTTTTATTGATTATTTTAAAAACAACCCTAAAGAACCTTGAATTAAGTGTTACAATACTTTGCCGCTACTTCCTGCATTACAAACATCTTGAACGATGTTCAAGTTTGTATTAGGCATCCAGGATAGAGTCAAAGTCATTTTACTACAAATTGTGATTCTAAGACAGTAGCAACTGACACGAAGCATACAATCATGCTAAAACTCTGTAGGACTGAAATTTCACTGACATAATCATACGAAAAACACAATGAAGGGTTAAAAAATACATACCTCAACTGTTTCAGGATCTAAAATTTCAGGATTGACAAAAAGTTCTCGAGCTTCTTTATATAACCAATTTTCAGGAACTGGATATTTTTTTTTATCAATATTATCGAGAATTTTCTCTAGGCTTCTATGTTGGCGGATAAGATCGATCGCACGTTTTGGACCGATTCCTTTAATACTTTCACAATAATCACATCCCAGCATGATGCACAGATCAATAAACTAAATACAGAAAATAAATTACACCAGATGAAACAATTATGTACAGACAGAATTTATTTATCTTATAAAACTAACTGTCAACAATACAATAAGCTTCAAAATATGAATAATTTTCCACGTGTTAACATTAAAACAATTTACTTCTACAAAGATCGATGTTTATTTATTACTTTCTCCCGACTATATCAGCCAGATAAAATAATACTGTGAACAAAAAAACTTGGTAATAGATAATTCACATTTCATGACAACTCTAAAGTTTGAACAATATGGTTTCTTTTCTTTGTTCAACTGTTATGCACACGCCACTATTACAGATGATAAATGAAAAGTGATTAAAAAATGGCAGGACTGACCAGGAATCCCTGGCACAAAAGCCGGTTGAGCTGACCACTACACCACATTTATACAAAATATATGTACCATACTAGAGCATGAACTATCTCTTTCGTCAAAATACTACTTATTCATTTTTGAGTCCATTAAAATATTATGACATTTTTTAAAAGTAACTTTTAACAGTACAAAAGTTAGTTATGAGAACATTTTAATAATTTAAAAGAAAATAAACTGACAACAGAATCAAAGAACAGAAATTTTGGAAAAATTGATTAATACAGTAATAACGAAACTTGTGGAAAATAAATTAAAATACTTCAAGCAAAATCTGTAAGAAATTGGACTGGAAATCAAATGCATGTAACAAAAATAAAATCAAAACTTTTTCCAGCAACACCAATTTCCCATATTACTAGAGCCTGGCAGCTATACAAATCCCATTGAAATAGGAGATCTACAAGAAATATGCGAAAGTGTATTCAAAATAAAAAAGGATAAGAGCTCAAAAGACTGGAGAAGACAAGATTCTAATGACACAGAATACAAAATTTAAAATCATTAACCTACCTCTTCTTTGTTTAATTCAAGTCCATTAAGAACTTTATCAAGATGGAACTCTTGTATCGGCATTTTACGTGCCTCGCTGAATGTCATGTGACGTAGCAAAACACTTGAACCGAATGTCAAGGCATCCATATCTTCAGTCGCTGTTGCAAATATTTTACCCGCCTTGACCATAGCAGCACATTGAGCCTCAGCCTCACACGGTGCCTTTGAAAAAATAGTAACATACTTTTGGTTATTCACATCAAAATAAAGATTTACAGTCCATTCAAAATAGCATAATAGTATTACTTAAATGGAATAAAGAACTGAGGGAATTTTATAATGTGCTCATGCATCAGTGCTACCACTTAAAATTTTTTTTGCGTTAACGTTCCCTGTTAGTGAATGAAAGCATTTTAAAAGATAAATTAATAATAGAAAAGAAATAAATAATTATTTTTCCAATAACACACAGAAAATGGAAAGACAATTTATTAATTAATTGTTATTTTATTATATTATTATTAATTACTAATTAATTAATCATGTCTTAAGTATTGAATGCATGGGTTACTGAATGCAACAATTACAAATGCCAGTAAAATAATTCCTTACGATTTTCAAATTGCAAAACAAAAATTTATATTATAATTATTTTGTATGAATAATTAAAAGGGAAATTTAACTTTCAAAAAGGGACTTTTTGTTTTGAAAAGTTACCACCATTCAGAGAATTAAATAAATTCTTGTATTAAGGTGCATTTACATGTGCAATGATTTGTTGGCGCCAGTAAAACGATGCATGTGTGTAAAAACCATTGTTGGCGCGCAAGTTTGAACATGCATGCACAGAAAGAAACTTGCATGGAATTTTCTGCAGCCTTCTGAAATTTTGTTCGCCAGTAAGTGACTGGCGCACCACTAAACAAACATTTGCATATATAAACCTTCACCTCGCCAGTAGGCTATTGGCAAACAGAAGTTATTATATATTTTCATAAAGATAGCTTTTTATTTTGCTGTATCTTTAAACAGTAACTAAAATGAGCTTAATTTTGAAAAATAAGAAGTGAAGTAGCGATGAAAACATTAAATTTTTGGGACAAATATGAACCAACTTCCTTATTTGTGGGACGTACATTGTTCGTCTTACAAAAACAGACCTCCAAACTATCAATACCAATGTATCAAATCACTGTTCTGGAAGCTTTCACAAACTTGACACTACACAACAGCAAAATAAAATGAAACTGGCGCCAGCAAATCATTGCACATGTAAATTCGCCTTTAGATTATCAGGCATTATTTTGAATGGACTGTACAAATACACGAGAAAACCAAAACACAAAGAAGTGAGTTATGTAAATAATAAACTTTTGTTATAATTTTCTGTATATTGTTTAGATTTATACAATATAAAATACAACCAAATACACAATAGATGAGTTTCACCTGATTAAAAAAGACATACGTCTTTTATTTGGTATTGTCATGACAATCTGATGAAAGGGTGCAAGCGTTGATGTTTTATTATTGCAACTGAAGGTGGATACATGATATCCAAAAGGACCTAATGCCTTGTTTAATCAGATGAGACACATCTATCGGGTATTTTCATTATGAACGATGTCGTTAAAAAAAACAAAGTTTGGTGTGAACACAGAAAAAATACCATATTACTTATTCCTATGTATTTTACGCCGGCGACATTGGCGTAGTTGGTAACGTGCTCGCCTCTCATCATGCGGTCTTGGGTTCGAATCCCATTCAGGCATGGCATATTTTCATAAGTTACAAAAAATCATTTCATCCTTCACCGTCTGCATTAGCAATAATTGCAGAAAAGTCGGACGTTAAACAAAAAAAAAATAAAAACAAATTTTACTTCAAACAAAATGAACAATCATAGTTCTCAATCCATTAAATTTTTTTAAAAAGGACAATTTTTGAAATTATCAAAGAAAGCGTTGGGTACTCAAATATTATGATTTCTTCCTCTTATTCAGTTTTATGAGCTGGCCAATACATCATAGACAACCATTGCATTCTTTTGTCCCAACTTTGAATTCCTATTTCGGTTTGTCTATTCACCCAACTGAATATAAATGTTAAAAAGTGTAGTATACTGACAATTTGCCCATAACAGACAGGTGGTGTCAAATTATTTACACTCAATTTGTTCATTGCAGGGCTAAATTAAATAGTTATGTTTCTTATCACATGGTCAGCCAATTAAAGGATTGAATCATTTAAGAACAGAAGAGGTACAGGTGTAAAAGACACTACTCAGAGTTATCTCCTCTGGAAGTAATGAATTTCATTTACAGCCAGACCCTGTGGTGAATGAAGTGAAGGTGTCACTTGCAGAGTGGAAAATATGTGCTTTTCAGAGGGCTCGGCATGCTGATAAGCATACTTTTCCACTCAGTGAGGAAGGCAATTGTAAACCACCTCACACCTCGTTTTACTCAGAAAAACCTCTACAGGTTCAAACCAGACTTTCGGCTAATGACCTAAACAACATACTGACAATGTCTACTCGCAGAGTTTGGAATGAAACCCTGTTGAAATTTTACAAAACTATGGCTTAAGCATAAGAAAACCCTGAATACTTGGAGGTAAGATGAAAGAAAGATCCAGGCAGCGGAAATACAGTTCTTGGGAAAATTTCAGGGATGTAGTTTGAAAGATCACATTAAGATGGAGGAAATGCATGGTCATTTAAATGTTTCCTCTCTCTTGAACAAATTTGGTAAATACAGAGAGAAATGGGAGAAGCATTTGATACGAATGAGTGAGGATTGATAGATGAAACAAGAATTGAACTACATTCCTGATGGGGGAAGAGATGTGGGTAGGCCTTAAGTCGGAGGTCAGGAAGAAAAGTAAACTAAATTTATTAATAACAAATTTATTTTAGTTTGTTCCCGAATTAAATACTGGAATAAAAATGGATACAATTTTGACTAATTGACACCAAATAAATGTTTTTTTACAAGGTCATACTATGAACGAAAAATTTACAAAATTTTATTTTTTGCCAAACAAAATATCATGAGGTCATTAATTAATAATACTGTGACAATATCCAAAAGGAAAGAGTGTTTGAGAATTCTCAAGATTTAAAAAGATGTTCATGTAAATAATAATAGTTGGTACGATAATAAATAGGGTTTCTAAGAATTAGAAATACAAAGTGTAGCTATTAATTAACGAGATAAACGTTGTAAAAAATTTAATTATAATTTTATACATAATCACTTACGGTCAACTTCAATATACACTCCTTCTTTATCCCTACAACGCTCCATGCGAATTCTCCATAGTTGGAAACAGTGCTGGAAGTCACCTTCTGTCGCTCCTTCAGGACATGTGCCGCTTTCTCTTTTACACCTTCCACAGACTCAAATCTTGTCCCTTTCAATGCAATTTCACCTTAGGGAACAGGTAGAAGTCACATCGTGCAAGATCTGGTGAATAAGGTGGATGTTCTAACACTGAGATGCTGTATTTAGCTAGGAACCTCTTGACGGATAACACGGAATGAGCTGGTGCATTGTCTTGGTGGAGAAACCATGATTTGTCCTTCCACATTTTAGGGCGTTTTTTCCTAACTCTTTGACGTAGTTTAAAAAGTACCTCAAGGTAGTAATATTGATTAATTGTTTGACCTTCAGGAACCCAGTGAAAATACACAATCCCATGGATATAAAAAAAAACAATCATCATTGCTTAAAATTTTGACTTGCTCATTGGAGCTTTTTTGCCTCTTGGTGAAGTTCGGCTCTTCCAGGGCATGGATTGGTGCTTCGTTTCCGGATCATAAGTAAAAAACCACGTTTCATCACAAGTTGTTATCTTCTACCTGTTCCTTAAGGTGAAATCTGCATTAAAAGGGACGAGATTTGAGTCTGTGGAAGGTGTAAAAGAGAAAGCGGCACATGTCCTGAAGGAGCTGACAGAAGATGAGTTCCAGCACTGTTTCCAACAATGGAAAATTCGCATGAAGCGTTGCAGGGATAGAGAAGGAGTGTATATTGAAGGTGACAATAAGTGATTATGAATAAAATTAAAATAAAATGTGGTCACAACATCAGTCATGTTATTTAATAGCCACACCTCGTATATACACAAATGGTTATGTATAATACAGGTCAGCCTATTGTTGTATGACTACCTAAAAGAGCCGGGCGTCTAGATAATTCACTCTTTTTGTAACCATTCTATTCAATTATAATGAGTTGTTTATGTTTTAGTACAAACTTGTATTTCGATTATATCGAAAATCTCTGTCCTTCTCGTGACTTCCATGGCGTCATCTATTGTGCGGTTCCAAGCTTTGTGCAGTTGCGGGATGAAGGGTACAGGTCAGGTATAATGAATGAGTAACGCATGCTGGGCGAACGATTGTTGTATTACTCTGATACAAAACATTTGTTTTTAAACATTCCGTACTTAACACATTTGTTTGTATTTATTTATATACATATTTTGATATAAATTGGTAAGTTATATATTATGAATCCAAGCAAGTTAATAACCCGGTCGGTAATTGTTAAATAAATGCGCCGGATAAGAATATTTTTTTAGTCTAGTTAGTACACGCTACTACTACAAATGCATCAGCTGTGAAACACTACTAACTCATTCATTCTCCCACTACTATAACAACGCACTGCATTCCTTCCAACTACACAGAGCTGGGACTCAAGCAATATATAAGGAACACACTTTTAGAAATAGTTCAATCTTTGATTTACCATCGACCAGTTTTGATCAATTAGTCAGTGAGTTATACTGTGTATGAGTACGCCTACAAAGAAGAGATCCAGCGTAAATTGTAGATATAATCGTTGTTAACTTTGTAAGTACGATTTAGTTTATTTAACCCTTAAAGTGCCAGCGTCCTATTATTAGGACGTCAAGCAGTTTTACCAAAAAATGCCGGCGTCATCCTTTCATTAGTACGTTGATAAAAAAATTCATAGAATTTTTATTGTTCACTCAATTTTTAAAAACAAAGTATGAAAATAGTAAGTAAGAAATGTAGATTGAAAAATATATGTTGAGTTTGTTTTTTATGAATGTAATTGATTCATATTGATTAAAAAAACTAAAAATTAAATTTTCGAAACTTTTATTGCAGTATTTTTATTTTTTACAATACATAAATGATTTTCTTTTTAATTTTTTGCACAATTAAATTGTCTTTAAAATGATACAAATGAAATTGAACATAATTTTTTTTTAAATTGAAAAGGAAATTTCTACAAAAAATGACTACGTATCAATTTATTTTTAAATTGTAAGAAATGTTTTCCAAGTTAAATTTCATACAAGATCAATTCATTATGAACAAAATAAAAAGTCATTAAGGTACCTTGAAAAAATAGCCATGTTATGGATATATAGATGGTACAAATTGCACAAAAGTAAGCTGGCATTTTTTGGTAGGAACTCGCTATATTTTCCTGGCATTGTAAGGGTTAATGTTATAAATTTATTGTAATCAGTTGGTTATTTCTTATAAGTAATTTACTTGTAGATTTAAGACGCTTAAATTTTAATTGTAATTTTTAAACTACAGCGTGTTAATCATTAATTTACCCAGATCCCAAAATGGACCTTAGAGATAAATGTTATACTTTTGACAACCTATCTGATTGTTTGCAAATTCTTATCGAAATAAAAAAAATCATACTAAATCTACTAGTTTAGATTAAAAAATAAAACATAATTACATCGATATATGGAATTCCCATTAATGTCAGTAATTCTTTGCACTCTGCGGAATGTTGTTTAGTCACTTTTACAAGACGTCTATTGAATTTATCAACAAGTTCTGCATCTCCTATAAGAAAATAATTTAGTTAATTAAAACACAGAACCATAGTATATTTTTGTACAGTAATTCTCTTGTCTTGTATGAATATAAAGAAGAAAAAGTTGTTTTCAAAGTTCAAAAAGTTGTTGACTTTTCGAATAAGAGTTTACACCAGAAATACATGTTTCAGGCCTCCCTGAACCCAAAAAAAAAAACATTTTTAGCAATTAATTGGACTCTGGTTAAACAAAATATCTCAAGAATAGAATAGCTTATGACGCTGAACTTAAGTTAGGTACCACAAAGGAATTGACACAAACATTTTCATAAAAATCGGTCAACCAGTAGTAGTAGTAGTAGATTCATGTGATTTACTCAAAAACTGTTTTGAGTAAATCTCATTTATTACATTTTTATGCTCTACAAGATAGAGTCAGCACCATATCTGCTGAAATTCTTGGAGTCAGTAATCTCTGATAAAAGTTTTCAAGATTACGACCTTAATATGCATTTTAGAGCAAAAAAGAATATAATTAAAGTTGTAAAAATATTAAAAAAAACCTACAACATTTATTTCACGCAGTTTCTTCTACAATGTTTAGCGTCAATTAGTGATTTTCTGTAATTTTCTCATAAAAAATTGTGTACACTGTATTCATTATGAACTTCAATTGTAGTTTATTATGATTCCACCATAACTGCAGCACTTAAACTCATTGTTTTTCAATGAACATTTTAAGACACTGAAGAACATGGATATAAAGAACTACATGGATATTATCAACAGACAAACAATAACAAACCCAAAATAATAATTGTAATAGTGTACAATATTGTACACATCATCATCATATTTATTCCTCTTCCAAGTTTCCTAAGGTCGGGTCAAACACAATTCCTCTCCATCTCTCCTCCAAAACACCAGAAATACACCACCCAAACAACACCTTTCACCCAATTCATCCATAATTGAACCCATCTTCTTCATCGATCAATTGAACATTTTACTTTTAACTCAAAGTACAGCATTTTTTTTAAGCATTCTGCCTTCTTCCATCTTACTGCCATGACCGATCGAGCCTTTGGGCATGGACCCAACCATGCTCATTAACCCGCCTCATGGGGAATCAGAGCTCTCTTCTCTGATACCCACATGAGGAATTCTTGCCTGGCGCGTCCAAGTCGCGGGGGTGGGCACCTCTCACTCCAGTAGGCCGGAGTGAATAGGTGGCCAAGTTCAGGTAGGGACCCAGTTCTGTGGGGTATAACACGGACAACCGAGTGATTGCCGGTATAAGCAATCTCCCACTTATTGGCCAACGGCTTCGGGCGGATGAGCTAGTAAGTGGCAAGGGCACTCTTTTGTCCAGAGGCTGGGAAATCGGCCTCGAAGGCGGAAGAGCCAAGGAATGGTCAACGGCATAAGGATGCAGAAGGCAAGGAGAAACCACTGCATTAAAGATCCTAATGGATATCTCTAGTACAATCATCATGGCTGTGCAAAAACAAATGATTTCTGGTACTGATCATGGACGGAAACCAAGATCCGGCACGAGAGGTATATCTCAAGACAGCAGGGCCTCTCAGGTCGTTATCCGGCGAAATCCCTGTGTCAAAGATTCAACCAATACTACAATAAATATTGGTACATGGAATGTTAGAAGTATGTATGAGCCTGGAAAAATGCACAACGTCATACAGGAGATGCAAAGGTTAAGCATCGATATCTTGGGCATCAGTGATACAAGGTGGTTGGGTGCAGGCAGCTTCTCGACGAGCAATGGTATGATCTATTTCTCGGGAAATGAAGATGCGCAGCATAGATATGGCGTGGCAGTTGTCGTTTCAAAAAGAATGATGCAGTCTGTCATTAATTTTTCACCAATATCGGATAGAGTCCTACTTTTGCAGATGCACACTAAAACTGCAAAACTTAATATTATACAGATATATGCACCTACTGCAGAAAAATCAGATGAGGAGACTGAGCAGTTTTATGAACAACTCAATCAAGTTCTAAAGTCTATAAAGCCAAGCGACGTCACACTCATTCTTGGAGATTTCAACGCTAAAATTGGGAAAGGAAAGAGTGGAAAATATGTGGGAGACTATGGCCTCGGATCAAGAAATGACAGAGGAGACAGAATGTTACAGTTCTGCCAAGAAAAGGACATGATAGTCTCAAACACTTTTTATGAGCTACCCAAGCGGAGACTTGGACATCTCCTCAACACACTAGTCAGAAGACAGTTAGGAATCAGATAGACTATATTTTGGTAAATCAGCGTTACAGAAACTCAATAAGATCAGTTAAGGCTTATCCGGGCGCAGATGTATTTTCAGATCATAATCCCCTGATAGCGCGAGTACACATTAAATTCAAAAAACCTTCACAAAGCGTAAGAATGGAACGGATGGATACCAGCCGCTTACAAGATCCGAAAATTAAAGCAGATCTAAAACGACATATCAATGACAACTTGCGATTGCTGTCTACAAGGACACAGAATACGCATGTGGAAGACAAGTGGCAAGAGTTAAAAGAGGCCATAATAAAACCTGCCCAGAGTTTGCTCACCAGAGAAAAACAGAAAAACAAGAAGGGACATGAGTGGATAACGGAAAAAATCTTGGGACTCATGGAGGAGCGCAGACGGTGTAGGACAAAATGCAGACTAAGGTATAAGGAGTTACATAAACAAATCAGAAATGAAATAAGGACAGCTAAGGAAGCTTTTTATGAGGGAAAGTGCGAGGAAATTGAAGAACTGCAGCTAAAACATGACACTTTTAACTTACATAAAAAAGTAAAGAATTGGCGGGCATACGGAGGTGGAAGCATCCCAATCCATTATACAACGCAAATGGAGAAATAATAACTGATTTACGGCAAAAGCTCATGATTTGGAGAGATTATGTGGAAGAACTGTTCGATGATGAAAGACAAGAACATGATATACATAGCATACAAGGCGATGAAGGACCAGAAATAGCTAAGGAAGAAGTACTATACGCTATAAAAACAATGAAGAATGGTAAGGCACCTGGTCCGGACTGGCTTACATCGGAACTTCTCAAGCTTGTGGAAGGTGATTCAGTGAACACTCTGGTTGACCTTTGTAATTACATCTACAAAACAGGAGAAATACCAAAGGAATGGCTCCTGTCAACCTTTGTCCCTATACCAAAGAAGGCAAATGCAAAACAATGCACGGACTATCGCACAATAAGCCTAATGGGACACACATTAAAAGTACTCCTCAAAGTGATTCACGCAAGAATTCACAGAAAACTAGACGTGGATATTGGTGCTACTCAGTTCGGATTTCGGAACGGACTTGGAACAAGGGAAGCACTATTTGCGCTTAACGTCATGTGCCAGAGATGTCTAGATGTGAATCAAAATGTATATATGTGCTTTATTGACTATAATAAGGCATTTGATAAAGTACGTCATGATCATCTAATGAGACTGCTGGTGGAGAAAGGATTGGATAGGAGGGACATCAGGGTTATTTCCAAGATTTACTATAATCAAAGAGCGAATATTCGAATAGAGCAAGAGACAACGGAGGAAATCGAGATTAAGAGAGGCGTAAGACAGGGATGTATACTCTCACCAATCCTGTTCAACCTATATTCAGAAGATATCATGAACAGAGCACTGTCAGAGCAAGATATAGGTATTAGAATAAATGGCACTCCAATAAACAACTTAAGGTATGCTGATGACACGGTTATAATGGCAGAAACTCCAGAAGATCTTCAGATACTAATTAACAGAATAGTAGAATCCAGTGAAGAATACGGACTAACACTTAACATCAACAAAACAAAAATAATGGTGGTATCTAAATCACCACAAACCTTTCCTGACATAACTATACATGGTCAAAAAGTTGAAAGGGTGAGAAAGTATAACTACCTAGGAACTGTTATCAACGAACATAATGATAGTTCTGAAGAAATCAGGATCAGAGTGGAAAAAGCTAGAGTCACATTTACTAAAATGAAAAGGGTGTTCTGTGGAAGAGATCTAAGCCTTGAGCTTAAAATTCGCCTTGTGAGATGCTACGTGCTCTCAGTTCTTTTCTATGGAATGGAGGCGTGGACATTGAAAAAGATCGATACCAAGAGGGTAGAGGCATTCGAAATGTGGATGTATCGTAGGATACTGAGAGTATCGTGGACAGAGAGAGTGACTAACGTGGAGGTTTTGAGAAGGATGCAAAAGGAGAAAGAATTGATACTAACGATTAAGAAGCGCAAATTGCAGTATTTGGGACATGTTGTGAGGGGAGATAAATACCAGTTGTTGCAACTTATTATCCAGGGAAAAATAATTGGCACAAGATCCATAGGCAGAAGAAGGAATTCACGGTTGAAGAACTTAAGAGAATGGTTCAATTGCAACAACTGCCAACTGTTTAGATCTGCAGTATCAAGAATACGCATAGCTTTGATGATAGCCAAACTTCGGAACGAAGACGGCACCTAAAGAAGAAGAAGACAGCATTTTTTTTAAGCATTCTGCCTTCTTCCATCTTACTGCCATGACCAAAACATTTCAGTTTCGTCTGTCCAGCCCTCCTTAACAGGCCGTTCATTTCCAGTTGTTCCCAAATTACATAATTTCTAATTCTATCTCTTCTTGTATTCGTATAAAACAGTATACAAAGGAATGTTATATTCGCTGCAACAATGTATTGGAAATAAATAAAAAAGTAAAGCATTTGAAATAGGACTACTGGCACATTTTTATACTTTTTCAGAGAAGCAGTTCTAAGAATCTGCATGTGAACTTTGCAAGAGATACACAGGGAAACAACAGTAATGTTTGTAAAACCCTCTTAGGCTAGCAATAAAACTGCACCATTGCTAGTAAACACACATATATTCTTCTTAAAAGTTCTTTTGTTAAAAGAAATCTGTAATTTTTTTGAGTAAAAAAAAATACAGTTTTACTTAACATACACAATTCATTTACCTGCTTCTTCAGCTTTTTCCAAAGCCTTCTGTGCTTCTTCCCTTCGTTCCATACGTTTATTCAATTCGCCTGACTTCATTTCAGGAGGTTTACCATCAAAAACATAAACTGGTTTTATTCCATTCTCTACCAAACGAATCGTACGATAAAATGTTCCCATTAAGTGACTGAAACATTTATGAAAGTTAATATTACATTCATTCATTTTTAACAAGAAAAAAATCTGGTGTGAAACACTCACACAACTTTCTCTTGCCAATGCAAATAAAGACCAATATAACCTAAAATTTTTGTAGGTCTTTTAATTTCCTATAAATTTGATTATATACATTTTTATTGTAAAATGCATACTTAAACCAAAATCTAAAAAAAAACGATTTTTCACACGTTTTCATGATAAAAAGACAGAAAATTGCTAATTACCGCTAAACTAAGCGTTATACAAAAAAATGTTTGGAATAAAAGTTGTAGGATTTTAAATTCTCTACAACTTTTATTATATACATTTTTGTGCTAAAATGCATATTAAAGCCGCAATCTTAAAAAAACAATTTTTTTACATGAAAACAGCCTCACCAAGAATTTCAGCAAACAGGTGCCTACCCTATCTTGTAGAGCATAAAAAATCTAGTAAACCAGGCGATTTTTAAAAAAATCGTACAACCCGTTTTTGAGAAAATCGCAAAAAAGTGATAAATTACACAATAAACTACTACTTCCGGTTGACCAATTTTGATGGAAATGTTGGTGTCGGGTCCGGTAGTGGTGTCTAACTTAAGTTTCAAGTTTGTACGATATTCTGTTAACACACACAGACCAATCGCTAAAAACATGTTTTTTTTGGATTCAGGGGGTCTGAAAAGTATAGATCAGATGAATACCTGATTTCAAAAAATTGACATGAAAGCAATACTTTCCTTCCTAAATATTCATATAGGCAAGAGAAAGTAGTAATAATCAAATCAGCAATAAAAAATCCAACCACAAAAGGCTATGCGGAGCAAACAGGTAAAAATACCCACACCTGTTAGTAGTCTAATAATTGCAAGAAGAAATTAACTTCTAGGTCGTGCTTAATAAGCTACAATACAACTAATACTAAAATATTATAGTTTATAAAATCAGTGAAAAAAAGGAATTCAGTACAATAGAAAAATGGTATTTTCACTGTAAAATAAATTTTGTTAAATTTAGAATTTGTAATGTAAGCCCTAACTGTTTAAAAAATGATATGAGAGTTTTGAAATATTATGTTACTATAACTAAATTTCATTCAGCAATAAAAATATGTAGTAACAAAAAATAAAAACAATAGATAAGATAGTGATCTAAGAGAAGCATTCATAACTGATAATCAGAAACTCAGATGCAACAAAATCCTAACAGAGCTCAATCATTTTACAAAAACTGGCATTCTATTCTTTTTCTGTTCACGACATAGGCTACAAAAGCTGTTCCGTCATCAAAATATATTTTTTAACTGAAAGCTGTATAAATAAAAATGAACTATTCCTAGTATTGTCGAGGCCTTTTGAAACTTCTCTTTAACTCAAGCCTGTATTCCAGAATCTGTTTTGGAATTTTGTCTCCCCTTCATTCTTTGAAGATACTTCTATTCATTGCGATAATAAATTTTCTCATTTACACTTACCTGCTTATCTGCGACTCTTTTTTTTATACTTTCTCAAAGAGCTACAAGTCGGTCCATGGTGTAGTGGTCAGGATAACTGGCTTCTAAGCCAGGATCCTGAATTTGATTCCCGACCAGGACAGGCATTTTCATCTATCACTCTTAAAAAAAAGTCTTGATGTAAAACCAAAAAAAAAAAAACTTTCTTTAACATAATTAAAAATTCCCTTATACAACCCTTGACAGACAGCCTTTATAGAAAACAAGTCAGAAGTGAAGCTCCTGAAAGCCATTTTTCAGTTCCAGAATTTATGCAGTACATACAACCTGTGTATACTCAGCACAAAAATTAAAGTGGTTTTGTAGGAAGAGATACTGTAAATCCAAAATACAGATTAATATCTATTTTATTGAACAGGTCAGAACATTAAATTACTAGGGCTGCCAAATTGGTTTTGACAGAGAGCTTGATGTTGACAAAAATACATAGTTTCCAAAGAATATACAGAATGAATGCAAGTACACTAAGGAACAGAGCTCATAAATGTGATATAGATTTTATGACTTATGTCAGTTCCGACATTTTTGTTATCAGTCAAACAGGGAGAAAGAAACAGAAATTGGAAGCTGTTTTCTACATTTAATTATAAAACTAAATTACATAAGAATTGTAGTTCAGGAAACTAAGATGTTAGTTTTACTCTATAAATTTTTCATTTAATTTTTTTTGTCCCGTGGTTAGATTAGCCATTAAATTTCATTTTAGGCTGACTTCACACATAAATGACATGATCGATGTCATATGACAGGTAAATGATGAAACAATTTTCTGTTTGTTTTATAAAAAACCATACGCTTGGAGAAAAATTACCAAACACTAGTACAACAATATCGGAATTGTAAAATATTTGTAGTAAAGACAACTTTGACTTGTCTTGTTTTTATTGTTGTTAGTACAAGAAATTTTGCTTTGAACTACAAAATGAGAGTCAAACCGGTGTTCATGATATATTTGTTAAACAAACAGAAAAAAAAGAATACAAAGAATGATACAAAAAACTAAGGTGATGTAATAAGTACCTGGTAGTTTCTCCATCTACTGATGTCAATTGGGCACCTTCACTTCGAACAGCTATAAGAAACTGGTACAAACTCATAGAAGCATCAATAGCCACTTTACGACCTACATTGAATAAAAGAAAAAAAATTAAACAAATATTTTACACAATCAGAGTTTCTTTGTATCAAGTGATTAATCCTATTAAATCAAAAACATAACTTACAGTTCTTTTGTTGGAATGATAGCTATGACCTTCATCAGAGAGGATGCTCGCGGGGGACAATATTGTCCACCGGGTGTAGTCAAAACAATTAGTCACCGATTAATGTCTTGTTTACTGTGACACACGTCCTGTTATTTAACTTCTTAATGCGTGCATTGAACTTGGTTCTGATAAATAATTAGTCTGTGTTTGAATTTGGTAAAGGAAGCATGAAATTCATTATTTCACCCCCTTCCTTGTTTTTGCATTTATACTAAATGTTTTGAGTTGATGCATTTCATTTTTTTTCTGTTTTACAATTTTTTTGTTGTTGTAAAAGTAAGTGCCATAGTTATAAAAAAAATACAGAAACACGAGCTGTTTGGTCCAAACTTGGTAAAAATCTACATAATCAGGTGCAAGAAATTATTTGAAATTTAAATGGCTTTATAAAAAAAGAATCCGAACATTACAAACAATCACGTGAATTTGTTATGTCTGTCATCAGTGTGATAACAGAACAGCGGCAGCTTGAGGAGATAGACAACTTTGATAAGTGTTTTGTTAGGCGGGTAGAACATACATTTTACCAAAGTGAAAAAATGTTGCCTACTTTGGCTACAATTAAAGCAACATTAAAAAAAGACATTGATTTTGAAATTTACAATAAATTGTATATAACTGTTTTAGATTTGCACGATAAAAATATTAATGATAAAGTAAGGCGATTTATAAGTAGGTAGGCCTACTATAATAGTAATATGATATGGGCAATAATAAAATGTAGATGTATTGTACATGTATGTACTGTATTGTCAAATGTAAGTACAGTAACACTCTCTTAGTCACCCATTAGTTTCCAGGCTGCCATTTCGGCAAAAGTACTGTACTGTATTATTGTCAGCAATTATTTTAACTTATGAATTTTCTTTGAATTTATAAACATGATATAATTTTGTGTAACAATAGCAAGCTTACTAATTGCATGGAAGAAAGCCTTTCCACTCATAAACAACTTCATATAAGTAAAAAGATGAAAATCTTTAGAGATCAGATTAGAGCTGTACATGGGGTGACTGTGAAAAAAATACACAAAAGACAATTTTAATAGAACTATAAGCATTATACTTAAGGCCAGAACTTCCTCTCAATTATAATCCTACCAATGAAGAATGAGTTTGTTCTCTAAGCAGTGCTCAGTTGGATGAGGATGTCATAAATTTTATATCAAAATGTTCTGTGTTTGGAATTTAGGATGTTCCAGAAAAAGATATTTAAGTGTGCAGGAAATTGATTATTTAAATAGAAAGAACTGGTTTGTCTCAAAAAATATATTAGGGAGTAATTACAGATACCAGCTAATTAATGAATCAAATGTTTAGGGAATAATTTGAAGGTAGGAGAAATAGTGTAAGTTTTGTGGTTAGTTACAATTTTAAGTCGTACAGTAATACAATAGAAAGAGGGGTTAATAAAAAACATTTATTTCTGTTTTAATCTTTAGATTGTGTTAATGGTAACTAGGCAGACAGACGTCTGCGTAGACTGGTAGGTAATGCTCTAAGGCCCCTCTCACACCGGTGAAACTCAACATCAATGCGATTAAAACGACTCGACCGAAAACGAATCGTGTATCTTCGCATAATGAGGAGATTCGACCTTGACGCAACTGTTCAACATTTTCTTCGAATCCACCTGCTGTTTGGTAATTTCAAGTGATGAAGACATAGTCATTGCTTATTACTATTTAAGAGAAAAACAGAAAAAACTGCAGCTGTGGGATATCACCATATATAAGTAATAATCATAATAGAGGAGCGTGTGTGTGCCTAGGAACTCTCCTGTGATAAAAACCAATTTAAGTCTTTTTATTGGATGCCAAAAGAAAGGTAATATCTCAACTAGAATACTCTGTCAGATTAAAATTGTGCAGATACGGATGTTTTTCAACATCAAGCACAAAGGCTACATTGGCTACTTTGTCTGCCATGATTATATGCGACTGGTCGAGCAGATGTTGGACAAGCTGAGTCGCATGCGATCGGTTCGATTGAGGTCGTACTGGTGGGAGGGCGAACATATAAATGTAAGGGTACGACTCATCAGACATCGAGTTTTACTGGTGTGAGAGTGGCCTAAGTGTTAGAACAACACCGAATAAGATTGAATGGATTTATGCTTTAGTTTAATTGTTTGTAATTGTAATTTTGTATTAATAGTTTGATGGCTAATAAACAGATACTACTAACACGACAGTTAAGGAGATACAGAAAACTACAAAATGAGACATGAATAAAATTACAAGAATGGGACAGAAAGAAATAACACAGACATTGCTTCTGACTGATTTAAATTTCCTATTCAATAATCTCCAGGCCAGCCCAGTCAGTCAGCTGGTAGCAAGTTGCTATTATTTGTTAAGTAACACCGGTTGAGCAAGTGACTTTGTATGGTGACCAGCTGACAGCCATCCGTGAACAAACTCTACTGGGGATCCCTGTTCAAGCTCATACCTAATTCACATCAAATAATACAGCAAAGCAGCGATCAAATTGAGTAGTTGTCAATAATGTACAGTTCCCGATAACAAATAAAAGCTGAAAAAAATCTCTGAGAACAGTTCCAAATTAAAATAATTTGCACTTGTAAACAAACGACTTTGACACAATACTGCAGCATGGTTTATTAGTCAATCTAAAACTAATGTAGATTTATTTCACTGAATCATTAGGGACTATAATGAATACACAGTTCTTTTTCTACCAGTAAGGAAAGTTTTTCCTCTTTTCGATACGAGTTTATGGCAACCTCACATCAAAATATCTCCAACCAGTTACTAATGTGAGGTTAAATACATTGTTCTTAATAACACGAGTAAATTACTTTCGACTCATTTTACCTATTTTAGTTTAAGTTTTATGATACAAAAGGTATTTGAAATAATTTATACTATCTAACTTGGTGTTAGTCATCATGGCAAAATGACGTTCCTCACAGCACACGTTTCTTAATAAAATCTTAATTTATTTAATGATTAAAATAATTAAATTTACCAAAGTAGTTCTTAATTTCGCTGTTATTGACAGCGTGAGGTGCAATGTCAGCAATTAATTTTGATAATCCTAAAATACCCATGTTGACAAATTACACAATAAACAAAATCCACAGCGAAGGTAAATTGGCGGCAACTTGCTTCCTTACGCACGCCCGTACACACACGCGCGCATGTGCTGGCCGAACAGCTGTTGGAGCAACATGATATTTCAAAATAATTCCTCGTGTTTATAGTTTCATAATAATATATTAAACAAAAAATGTTGCACTAACAGTTTATTGAACGATAAACGTTATTTCAATTTATTTTAAATATTCTTCGTAATTGTTTTATATATGAATATCAGATACATTTTTTTATATTCATTAAGGAACGTAATTTAACTGAACTCAATAACTTGACATAAAACTTATTCATTCGATATTTTTTTTTAAATGTATATTTATATTTTTACTTTTAGATAATAACTAAGAGTTTAATAATATCATTCAGATTGTTATAACCAATAAAACTTTAAAACCAGTTTTCAGCTGATTTTATGTCTGCTGCTCTTAAAATGCCGATGTAAACATGGCAGATGTGGGGTTACTTTTTTGACATTTGTGTTTCATCAAATATCGACAGTAATACTTTCTTTTAAATGCTTATTATTCTATTTATAATAAAGTAATTGCTATTATTTATAATGGACCTTGAGTACAAAGATATAAAGAGTGACACAAATTACAATCATGGGGACACAGAGAAAGAAAATGTTATCCAAGAAGATGAATATAATGAAATGTCTGTGGATGAACCCGAAAAAGTGCAGACTTTGTTAAGAGTAACAAATTGGGATATTTTTGTGTTATTAGTGTCGATATTAAGCCATATTGTAGACGTTGCATTAGATATTAATTTAGCTTATCGGTATTACAGGCATCAACAAACTGTGTATTTCCTTCTAACTGTAGTGTTTATTCTTTTTCCTGCGTTTGTCAATACCGGAATAAGCATTAGAATGTAAGTATGCTTCTATTTAGTTGTAGCTGCAACTATTTTATTAAGTTTATTATTTGTTAATACCTTGTGATACTTTGTGGAGAAAGTGGGATCACAGTTGGTTGTTGTTTCAACCTCTTGCTTCATTTGAACAGTTTATATCTTTTAGTAATGCTCTTTGAGCGATATTTATCTGACAGCTCTGCTGTATTTTTTTAAAGCATATAAGTAATGGTTATTAGGTATAAATATGTAGTTTGGGCTACTTAATCATTAGGGGCCCTAGTGTGAGATGACATTAATATTTTTGTAGGATAACATTTTGTTTGTACATTGTAACTTTTATCAACTGTGATCTTTTTCATAGAAAAAAAGATGAGCAATCTGTTTTCTGTTGTATATATACACGTTCAGCAGCTAGGCTGATTAAAGTCAGAATTTATGATTTACCAGTTAAAGTATTGTTGTATTATTTCATGTTTGAACCTGTGTGAAAATCCTTCTGTATGGTAGGCCTATTTAGAAATGAACACTGTTACTTATTTGGTAAGGTAATACGTTAATTTTTGTATACATTCTTAGGTTATGTGATTGGTTAGCAAATGTATATTTTTGTAAAGAATTTAAATGAAAAGTATGTTTGTTTAGTTAAGATGCGAAATCAAAGATATTTCCTTTTGATCAAATGCTCTCCCAACCGTTGTAGTGATTCGTCTAGTTTGCTTATGTGTGCTTTTTTATACAGAAATATTTTCCTGTGATGTTTGTTGTGAAAACTGCTTTGCTAGTTACTTTATCTAAAGTCCAGCCTCTGTTAGTTTGCTCCTAATGTAAACAAATAACGACGTCACTGAGCATGCGCATTATATCAAAATGTGTACACGTTGATTAAAAAGTAACTACAAAATACTTTTAAAAGTATTTTTATAAATGAAATTGTTAGGCCCACATCATATAATGACTGATGTTTTTAGTACTTTAAATGCTTATAATTTAAAAAATAGTTAACTTAATAGGAATACGACATCCGTAAAGTCGCGGACTCTAGCGTGCACCCTGTAGTAGGTGGCTTTTGTTTGTTGACAGTAGGAGCAAACTAAGAACAGTTGAACTATATATAGACATGACAGGCCTGTAGGAGGGACAGAAGTCCTCCAATGGAATCTCCTTCTTATCAAATTGATTAGTCAAAATAATAATACTATCGCCTTGTATGTCTGTATGTTTAATAGGCTGTTTTGAATACTTTGAAATGGCAATATAGAATTGTAGATTGTTAGTTTATAAGTTTAAAATTTTGTAATTATCTACTAGAATATAAATGCATCTAATCACCGTAAGCGTGAAGGTCAATGAAGTTAGCCTTAGTATTGCCGGCACATTTTCCATATGCTACTTTATGATTACTTCACTCACACAGGCACATTAAAATGACAGCGCATACTTATAAATATGTTGTGTTTCTCATGCATAATTCTGTTTTGATTTGCAGTTCATTATATAGTTAATTTAGTTTACTTGTTGTGTGAAGTAACCTTACATTACTTTCATTTATTTCTATATGCTGAAAAGCTGTAAGATGAGGGGTGAAGTGGAGTAACATTAGACATTTAAGCTTACAGTGACGTCACACATTTTAGCAAAGTTAGATAAGAAATCAGAAGAGTTGTCTATTTATAAAGTATTATCTGATATCATACTATTTCTATGCTGGTCCGTCATTAGTGTTTTGGCTGCTATACAGTGCTAGTGCTGTGTATGGTTGCTTCTGCTGCCGCGAGATAGCGCAGACAGAAACTTCTCACAGCGCTTGTACGACTATCAGTGCCTAAGGCATATAGCGGACTTGGCTAGTGGACGCACTCAGTAGAGTCAGTCACTATCAATCTTCTACACGGAGATAGATTATAACGCTCAACATTGAATATACTTTTGCTCTCCACACTGATCCCTCCTCTTCCCTTCACGTCACCAATGACTGCTCCTCCTCGAGGCAGTGGTATAGTCACTTGAGTCACGAGTTTGCCCTTGTTTGCAATGAGGGGTAAAGGGGGAAAAGCATCAGTGTGCATGCTTGACTGCTTTAATTTCAGTAGTACAAATATAACAACTTATATTATACTCGAAGCATATACAGTATATCGCTGAACCTTATGTAGGTTAACTGTACGAATATAACTGTTTGTTACCGTAAACAGAAATGTCGGTTTCTCGAAAACGTGTTCAAACTATTCACAGTGCTGAACGAAATCTGATATGCGATGTAATAAAATGTTGTGAAGTTGAAGCTAAATAAAAATGCCTATCCGTGCCTCTTAACAAAAGCCGTGAGCTAGTGGCTAACTACTTTAAAGTTTCTCTTTCCACAATTCGAAAAATAAAGAAGAAAATTAAGGACATGAAGAAGCTAATCTTTAACAGTTTTGTTGATACCTGGTAATAAAAAGAAAATGGTTAGGTAGATACTAGAGAGACTGGTAATGAAAACGCTGGTGAAAGTAATAGTAAAGAAGGCGATTTATTTGTAATTAGAGTAAATTAAACATTTCTAGTCATGTAATTAAGCTACAGGCAATATTACAAGTCACATTTATTTCTTATAAGGTTTATGAAAAAAAAAAATTCTCGGAATAAATTACAGCTTAAAAAATGTATGTAGAAACTGCACGGTAGTGAAATGTACGAGAAGTGTCTCACTGGTGAAGTTGGCAGCACTGCAAATATTTCAATTCCCTTCCTCACAGCCCATACATACGCAAAAGGCAATCTCGTCACTTCAGTATCTCTAAATGATGTTTACCACGTCAGCGACTGCTCCTATCTGTTAGGTAGCGGTGTAGACTTGCCTCACCAGCAGCCACTCCTCTTACCCAGGTAGCAGCAAAAATGTACGCCATGTCAGCGACCGCTCCTGGCTTCAGGCAGCAATAGAGACTGTACACACCTAGCCAGCAGAAGCGAAGGTTACCTCCAGTTCCTCCCCCCCTTAAAAAAGCAGCTAGCCGCCAGATGCCCTGCTGCTCCGGTCAGAAGAAGAATGCCGCCTACTCAACCGACGAGAGCTACAGCCCGTTTACAACATATCTTTTATAACCGGTTTTAATTTTATTTTTTATCTGTTTCCAGGTATATGCTCGATCCAGATGAGGTATCAATTTCGAAAATGGCCGTGAAGAAATGGACAATCAGAATATTTGTACTTCTCTTTCAATTAGCACCTATTATGAGGTGACTACAGAATTTTTACTTTCTTTTGCCATAGATGAGTGTATAGGGAAGGAAAGTATTCATGTCAATTTTTCGAAATCAAGTTACCTCCGGATGTACATGTTTTCAGGCCCTCTGAACCCAAAAACATGTTTTTAGTGATTGGTGTGTGTGTGTGTGTGTCTCTGTATGTGAACAAAATATCTTGACAACGGAATAGCGTACAAAGTTGAAACTTGAAACTTAACCCTTGTGTTTGGTTCTAGAGGAGCCATTCTCATTTTAACAGAACAACATCTTCGTGCCTTAGGAATTTATTCTGATGGGTTAATAAAGACTTTATCTATGATGTGCCTACAGTCATCACTTGATATTGTCTGCAGCACCTTTTCTGTCCATATTTAGTTTTAAAATTCAGGTTGCAGATTAGAATCGATGGCACACTAGAATCGCATGTTTTCTTCAGTAAGATGGAGATTTAATTAAAACCCAATTTAATGTGCAGTTTAGAATTAATATACCAAGTATAACGATACCTATAATGATTTTCACGGTTGATGAGCTCTGCTGTTCCGCAAGTTTAGACCAATCAGAACGTTTGCCAGTGTTGTCAGACTGTATGAATGTTTCTGCCTGACAAACATTACGCACGCCTGCATATAAGAGCTGCAATAGTTCACTCATGTCTTGCATCTCGTACTGAACACATTGAATATAGAGCGCGTTAACATGCAATACTTGTTAATATAATCAGCTGATTGTATGTTTATAGGTTAGAATTGTTATTAAAAGACCAAAAACTTAGCTGCTGAAATATATAACAGAGCTACGAGAGCAAGTATTGGCAACGTTGCTGGCAAGTCATTGGCAGGCTATGAAATGGGTAGGGGGCAATGCGTACATTCAGAGCTCATCAGCCCTGAAAAATAGTATATAGCATAAACTGCTCATAATATCTTCAGCGAGGAAGACATCCTGAAGTTGACAGCAAAAAAAAAATTGAGAGTTGAAGGAATGGACGTTTGTGACTAGTGTCACAATATAACATAAAGCTTCTAAAGTAGCTCTTGATCTGAAAATACTGCGTGATGTAGTCATGAGGTAGTCGTGGTTGGTAGCTTCCTCCATATTTAAACAAAGAAGTACCCCCATAAAAAACTAATGGACATCTCTATCACAGTTGTAATTGTGCGATTCCAGGAGAAAGAATGGATGACTGAGGACTTAATGCTTGAATGGGTTATGAATTTGTGGGTTTATCGACCGAGCACTCTTTTCAATACACCATTGATGCTCTGCTTGGACTCTTTCCGAGGACATCTGACTGACCAAGTTAAAAGAAAAATGACTTATATGAACACAGCACTCGTCATTCCATGTGGGATGACATCCATTTTATTACAACCTTTGGATGTCAGTGTCAACAAATCGTTTAAAGATAAATTCTGAGAACAGTACAATAAGTGGCTATGCAATCCAAATTGTGAACTGACCCGAACTGGGAAAATCAAGCGTGCCTTGCCCAATACTTTCTTGCATTGGATTTCTGTTGCTTGGAAAAATATTCCGAACCATCTCATTGAAAAATCTTTTCAAAAATGCACTAGATGGGACAAAAGATGTGGTTCTTTGGAATGAAGATGAGGAAAGTAATAAAGATATGTTTCATCTGATTCTTCTAAATCAGATCAGTTACCTTAAAAATATGTAGGTAAGCCAATTGAATAAAATTGTTAAAATGTGGACCAGGACTTTATAACCTCTGATTTTAAGATAGTACCTATATTTAGTACTAGTACCTAATATACCTAATATAGATACGATGATAAAAATGAATGTCTGGTAGAGTTTAAATAAAATAGATTTTTCATTTGGGTACATTTTATTTGTTTTTTAGTTATAAACTACTAACCTAATTAAAGGTTGAAATTTTAAAATCTTGCATTAAAATAAAATCTTGCAATTTTAAAATCTTGTGCATTAGATTCAATTGCGCTTACATTCAAGAAAATACAATATTTTATTTTCTTGTTGGAGGTTGTTTTAAAACAACTTTACATATGTCTAAAAGCTCTTTGTAGGGGTTTCAGAAGGCTCTGATTTCTTTGTGCATGTTGGTACAGGCTCTCCAGAATATGTTTTCGTGTGTGTGCCACATGAAGTGACCATGGATTCTCACATGGGGTAATTTGAATATCTGTCACAGTCTTTTAATGGTCCATTTGATTTAATTACAATAATTATGTACTAAGTGAGAATAATGTAAGTGAGTTTGTTTTAATTACAATACAATACATTACAATAATAATTATGTACTAAGTGAGAATAATGTAAGTGAGTTTGTTTTAGGTATTGTGATTCATTAGACTACGCACTCAAGTCACGCCGAGCTGAGCAGCAGAAAGATAGAGTAGGGCAACGTAAATATTACGATATGATGTTAAAAGAAGACTCAGATGTAGCATTGCTAAGGGTGTTTGAATGTTTCCTGGAGGCTGCTCCGCAACAGATCCTCCAAGTAGCTATCGTGTTAGTGGATAGAGGGAAAGGATCAACATTCCAGTGTCAGTATTAAAAAATTTTAAGATTTCAATTAACAGTATGTTTTTAAAGAAGTTCTCGCAAATTATTTTGCCCCTAACTTGTTTCGGTATTATATTTGTTAGAATTTTCATTCTATTGACTCAGACTAGTCTGCTCTGCTGTGTGATAATGAATCTAATATTTCCTGTAACCCATTCTTGAACTCAGCCAGAAGCACAGAGTCATCTCACTATTTATTTACAACAAAATATTTTATCTTAAATCAAATCAATGCTTGGTTATTACTGACTGGATTCAGTTTTGAACTGTAAGCGTGGGTTTTAAGGTATAGGTACATGTTTTTAAAAGCTACTTAAGAAGTACAGCTTAGCAGTAGTGATGGGAAATAAATTTATTTTTTGATAACGTGTAACTGAAAATAATAGCCTCCTCGATAACAGGATTACATAACCTGTTATTAAAATAACACTGTTACTGTCCAGCTTACAATACAATGTAGTAATATGTAATAGCACGACACAAGCGGAAAAGAAGTGAACAAAATTACTCACTTACAGGTAGATTTTTTTCTACAAAGGTTCAGAAACAATATTTTATTGGTACAGAAAATAGTTGTCAAAACAAACCGTCCAGCGGTGACATCATGATTCGCTAGACGGTTTGTTTTGAGTACTGACTTGCTTTATTTTTATTTATTTATTTTATTTAGTAAAATATAGCTACATTAAAATTACAATTTATGACTATACTAAGCTATGTACAATATTTTAAACTAAATATACTTACACGCAAAAACTCTTCTTCACAAAGAGTTCTGTCCGTGCTTAGGAGTATACAGAACAAAAAAATTATTTCACTTAAATACTTATAACTACTATAAAATTACTAAGTTAAATTACTACAGTTAAACAGGTTACAAAGATTGTGTTAAACTGAATTAAAAAAGACATGAAATAGATAAATTAAATTACATTTTACATAAAATATCAATATTATATTTTAATTTTAATAACAATAGAAATTTTTAACAAACTTTACGGATAATTAAAGGGATTAAAAAGGTTTAATCCCACCGTCGTCTTTACGGATCCATGGCTCCTAACTTCTCGGTTCGTTGTACAATGTATATTAACTATAGTGCCTTGCTGTGTGTCCACAAAAGATTCAGCGCAAGTGCCTACCCTTGTGTTCACGAAAAATTGCATTTGGTTTGCCATGGTTGTATTTGGTTACAGGTAATAAAGCTCCATGAGAGTCTTCCATGAGAGATTAAGTGAAAGTTGCCACCCTTGTGTTTGTTATAATAACAGTATTATAACGTAGTTAAACTTAAAAGTGGTGTTACTAGGCGAAAAGGTTATTGATAACTTCATTCAGTTTTCTATTATAACAGTCAGACAAGCGTCATTCGTACATCAGTTTATTAAATAACTTTGAATTACGGTGTTATAGTAACAGCTCTGCCCATAATAGACAGGTGGAGTGTCAAACTATTTACACTCAATCTGTTTGTTGCAGGGCTAAAATAAATAGTTCTGTTTCTTATCACATGGTCAGCCAATTAAATGACTGAATCATTTAAGAACAGAAGAGGTAGAGGTGTAAAAGACACTAATCAGAGTTATCTCCTCTGAACGTAATGAATTTCATTATACAGCCAGACCCTGTGGTGAATGAAGTGAAGGTGTCATTTGCAGAGTGGAAAATATGTGCTTTTCAGAGGGCCCGGCATACTGATAAGCGTACTTTTCCACTCAGTGAGGAAGGCAATGGTAAACCACCTCACTCCTCGTTTTACTTAGTAAAACCTCTACAGGTTCAAAGCAGCCTTTCGGCTAATGACCTAAACAACAAGTAACAGCTAACAGGGTGTTTTTAGTAACCTATAATCATAATAACTGGCTCAATTCATATTGTTAATCCTGTTATGTTAAATAATGTCCATCACCGAGGATTTCAGAGGATTTGATAGATGGACTACATCGTTTAAGCAGTTCGTTTTAAGATAATATGAGTTCAAAAATTATGGTTTGTAAGTTAATTAATTGTTGGACCAGTTTTATTCAACAAAATTTTTTAAAATATATTGTAACTGTCTGTTCAAAGCAAGGCATTCAATCTTATGGTCGTGAACATGCGTGAAGAAGGAGAATAAAGTAGTGAAGAGATTAAAACAGTTTTGAATTATGATTTTTAAGTTGATACTAGGTAAAAATTGGAAAATACATTAAAATAATATCTATTTCAAATTTGTGATAGTATCAATGTTCGTTATTTGAGTTTATTTTCTGTTTGTCGTTTCAGTGTTCCATCAGTTTGGGTCGATTTGCAGCTCACTTTTAAGCATGGCCTGGTCTATGGCATCATATCAACGATCGATTCGTTTTGCTCAGGAAGAGAAAAGAAATCTGACGTGGCCAGGCACAATTTTACAGTTTCTATGGCATTTTATGGTCACAGGTGAGCTTCGTTAATAAATTCATTGAAAATATTATTATGGATTCCAGTTATCTGGCGGTTGTCCAAAGTAGTTAGCAAAAAATTTGCATTATCCATAAATGCATTTATATCCATCTACAGGAAACTGCAAAATTTTGAAAGGAAAACTGTGCGTTTTGTCTGTTGGCCGGTTAAAAAGAATGATACATGGTGAATTAGACATAGTTGATAAATAGATAAGATATTAGAACAGGAGGATGTAGGAAAATTCATGAAGTCTCAGCTAATGTGATGGATAGGTCACTTGGAGCGAATGTACAAACAGTGTTTGCAAAAGAGGATATTGAAGGTTCAAATTTATGTCACTAGAAAAAGGGGTCGACTGAGAATTAGATTGCTTGAAGATGTAACTGAGGACCTCCGAATTATGTATGGTGGTGAGAGGATATGTAGGGATGACGAGGTAAGAAGAAGAAGAATCCTTAAATTCTGAGTGGTACATGGAGTCACTTTTTCCACGCAATGGAATAATTTTTTTTGATTAGTTGGCATCCAACTAATGTCACCTAACATGGTGACATTAACTAACGTGGTATGATGTCACCTAACATTCCTTTTTTTACTATATCAATACCGGTATGTTATTATTTCCCTGCGTTAATCCAGTTGGTAGTGTTTTGCAGTGTCATAAAATGTTCACTAAAGCACAAAATATTTATGTGCTGTAGTTGTGGTGAAAGCATTATAAAAATACGTCTAATTCATAATGAATTTAGTGCTAAGTCATCAGGTGTGTTGTTACCGATTCTGTAACATTTGCGAAACTTGAAATTTCAAACAACGGAAAATGTTGCAGGACACTGGGTAACAGAGCTAGAACAGAGACAGTAGTGAAGTTCTACAAGGTAATGGCAGCCCCAGTCTTTCTTTATGGAAGTGAGTCATGGGTTACCACAAAACGCCAAGAAAGTAGGATCCAAGCAGCTGAAATGAGGTTTTTAAGAAGGGTGAAGGGCTGCTCGAGGCTGGATCTAATACATAACGAGGAAATTAGATCCGAATTGGGTGTATTTAGCTTGAATGAAAAAGTGGAGGAGTACCAGAATCAATGGAGGCGACATTTGGAACGGATGCCAGAGGAGAGAGAATACCTCTAAAAGTGACGGAATATGTTCCAGTTGGAAGAAGGGAGGTGGGAAGACCTCGAAGAAGATGGCAGTAATCGAGATGTACGATGTTTGTGAAGATGTACAGGATGGTTTGTGAGTTCAGAACAGGCTTATATGCCTAATCCTTGATAGTAAGAAGAAGAAGAGGAAAATGTTGCGAATGCGTAAAAGTCTGATCGGCCACAATTGATTTGTAATGATAATTTTGAATTCTTTGAAATTTAAGCTGTTCCATCCATCTTTAGTCCATGTCTTTCATGATAGGCGATTGTATGTAAGTTAGTTGCTATTTGTAATGAAGCCGATTCAAACTGTTTGCGGTCAAATATGTGGTATGATGAAGCTTGCGCTTCAAGATTTTTGTACCTGTTAACTGACATAATCATGTGTATTGGTCAGATATAAAATTTAATTATGTAATTCAAGCAGAGTGAAAGCTACTTCACCAAAAACTTTGACCGGTTTATGACCCAAACTTCTTCATGGAATCGGACTGGGCATGTTTTGTGCCTAGATGTACGGCGTTTGATGAATAAACTTACTTTTTTTTTTACTTTTGAATATAGATTGAATGTAAACATGATTATTTATTAGTAACAACGTTAAACGTGTACTTAAATGACCATATGGCTAGCTTACTATATCCTTAAGTAGAAGGAAGTAACTAATAGTCATGGGACGGCACAATAAAATAGGTGAGCTAGCACACCCCGCCCTGCACACTTGAGTGAACGGCACAGAGCGTACCGTACAATTGAACGATGAGACGGGGTGAACTGTGGGAGTGAGCTAGTAGATTCTAATACGTACAGCACTGAGCTGAGCTATGTGAATAAACAGACAGTGAGTTGAGCCGAGGGTGACTTTTGCTCACTCCTTCGCGCACAGCACGTTGTGTTTATGCGTGCGTCAACCTGAACGTTCATGCATCCCTTTCCACAAACAAATTTTTGTCATGTGTCTTATCTTTGTTTCGTACGCATGTGGTAAAATTATTATAGTACAGTACAATGGTATTTTACAACCACTTGTCTCAGGGTTGTTGTAGTATAGTATGAAAGAATAATGATCCCCCTCTCCGCACCCATCTCCTGCACCCTCACAAACATAGGCAGAGTTTGATATGATATGTATATGTTCCATGCAGCGTTTAGGTAGCTCTTGCTATGATGCGACTAGAGAAAAGTGGTTTAGTCGTGGAGGGGATGTACAAGTCAGCTCTGTGCGAGAGAGCGTGCTGCGTGGGGAGAAATGCTCAGTGTGCTGGTGTGCTGGTCAATCAAAATAAAAGAGGTGGTAGCTCACCACTCAATTAAAAAAGCTAGCTCATTTGTGCGACTCGCTCGTGAGCACCACATCATTAGTAACTAAGTATGCATGACTTTTTTACTTTTAGATATCTGCAGATGGTACTTACGTTTTAGGTGAGCTTTGTTAGTTGGTAGGAAGGAAATGTAAAGCAAACAAAAAATAACTAATCATCTGTTATAATAATGTGTGTTTAGTTTAATTAAGTTCAGTCGATCTTATTCAATCTTGTCTATATTTTACAGTTTCACGTATACTTTCAATCAGTGCAGTGGCATCTGCGTTTCCTATCCACACTGGCGTTGCATGTGCTGTTCACTGGTTGGCGATGACACTGTGGTTGAGCATCTGGGAGCGGACGCAATTCTGTTTGGCCACGGATCAAATTACGCTGACCGAGCGGATAAAAGAAGTAACATTTTGTGCCATTCTTGGACTAGTCTATATTTTCACATATCTAACGCCGAGTGATGGTAACACTAGAGATCGTTATTTAGTATACTATCCGGTTTGTTTCGTCGAAAATGCGGCGGCGATCTTAATCTGGAGTATTACCGCCGATGATCATTTGAAATCATCCTGGTATTTTGTACCGTTTATTATCAGTGGTATAGTTCCATTTCTAATCGGTATAGTCTTTATGATTATTTATTATAAGTATTTTCACCCGGAGACTAGCCGTAAAAACGGTATCACAAATAATTACGGTGTTAAGGATCCGGTTATTGAATCTTCCACCCAGACAGACGGATGCAAAAGCGAAGGCCAGTTAAACGATATCGGAACCGCGGTTCTTTGATGTAGTATGCTGTCCGTAGATTTAGATGAAGTCGATGATGATATACCCATATCGTATGTTTAGTTAGAAATAACGAGAATGAATGATGCTACGTATAAATCGAGACACGATAATATGACGACGGACACGAAAGTATATGAATGAACACGAGATATATTTTTAATCGTTTACAACTTTCGGTTTCATTCGTTTGAACGTATCATTCCAACCGATGAGATTGATGAATTTTTAATGGATTCATTCGCTGTTATCAATGAATCGCTTCAAATTAAAATGTCGATTAGATTTAAATATAATATTAAAATTAACTTGTTAAAATTTAACACAGCTTATAATATATTATATATACAATTTATAATTTTATCGTTTGTTATGTATAAAATTGGAACAAAACTGAACATAATTTTTCGTTTTGTAGTGTTTAAGTCGTGTAATATACATACATATATACATATATATTTATAAAAAGTAGTACATTTTGCATAAATATTTATTATGAATTAGCTTTTGAGGTTAGTCGATTACAATGTTATTTTTTAACACACAAATTAATATATTGAGCTTGATGTTTTTTTAGGTTGAGCTCAAAACAATTTTGTACACTAGGTTGTCGATTGTAGCAGGGTCTCTATTATTATTATTATTATTAATATTGTCACTATATTTTAGGTTTCTTTGTTAACATATTGCTAGTCATTATTTATTTTGAAGTATTTTACTTTTTGTTTTGTTTCTATTCAAAATGAAATACAGTAGACTTATTGATTAATTAATTACCGATTTGGTTCCGACCGAATCTGTGTTTGTTGAGTACAGTAGAACGTCAGTAATCTGAATCCGATCATCCTGTATTTACAGGCTGTCGCCGACCGGGGCCGACGACACGTGGCGAAACCTTTTTTGAAAAAATTGGTGGCCCTGAAAAGGGCCGTTGTTGGCGGTCGGAAGCGGCGAGACAGCGTGGTGGAAGCGGAGCCCGAAGAGCGTCGGTTCGGCTACCGAGTTCAGGCCTAGCCTTCCCTCAGCGGCAGTTGGATCCTCACTGCAGCGTGACAGTAGTGGCCCCCAGAGCCCTGCAGTGTCGGGTTGGCATAGGCCGTCTGCCGATAGCGCGGCCGAGGCGGTTCTCTCCGGGTCGGCGATGGCTGACCGGTGCAGGAATGCAGCGCCCACCACTGGTAGCGTAGACCAGGGATGGTGCATCTGGTCTTGGCTGGGCTCTTCTTCTTCAGTCTGGAGCTCTTCTTCTTGTTCTTCTCCACTTGTGAGTTGAGAGAAGAAAAGTGCCTTGCGGGCCATTGCTCTCTCTCTTAAATCCCCCCCAGGCGAGTCCTCTTTATAGTGGAGGAGAGGCGCCGTTGGCTCTGTGCAGCAGGCAGGTACTGGGACCATGCGCAGGGGCTAATATTGGAAGGGCAGGCGGTGACAAGGCGTAATGAGTATCAATGTAAAAGGCTTATGTAAAGAAAAATTACATTGAGTCAACTCATTTGTTTGCTTAACCCTTTGAGTACTGAGTTGTTACGGTAAAGAATGCACACACAGATTAGTTTTTTCATGACACTTCCTCACGTCATGATGAAGCACATTTTATGATTTTTCTCAAATCTTTCACGATTTTTATGATTGTAATTGTGCTTTATTTATAAAACTAACAAGAATTATTGTAATATCTAAGCCTAGGTCTTTTCAGGATGTTGGTATGAAAAATAACAAGTAGACTTACTTTAAATTTATAATAATTAATATTTATTTACACAATTAATAATTAAATTTAGCCTAAACTAACAGATACAATTAGTTTACTTTAATCAAAGAAATTACAAAAATTGACTATTATTAATAAATGAACTGTCCTTTAGAAATCAAAACAGTTAAGTTGCTGGTCCTGTCATAATTTCAAATGACCTGACACACTTCACAATTCCGTTCACAACAGGTATTGACTGAATGACTCCAAAGTCACTAACTATTTTTGTACCTGCAGTTTCATAGTTTCCCAAATAAAAGAAATTTTTTTAAAAAATTTGCCACAGTTCTCGAACGTAAAAAGAGGAATCAAAATAAAACAAACTTTTCTAATACATTCAATTTCCTAGAACTCCAATTCAAAACATCTCATTCATTGCTGTTCACTGTACAATAAAAATACAAATACAATGCAAGTACGAATACAATAAACAATTTCTTACAACAAACAAATCTATTCCCTCAACCATTTCTAGGCTAATCATGAACTGCTATTATGTTACATTATGTATAAAACCATACACAATAATGGGTTAACGTAATAGTTGTCTGCCAGGTTACCAACCAATCTTCTTACATCACTTCTTGACACAACTCATCCAAACAGTTTACTTTATATGCATACGAGGTCTGTTAAAAAAATAACCGAACTTTTTTAATTACGCGCAAACAGGGATACTTAGCGACGTGCGGTTGGCAGCACACTACTCTACGTCTTTCTTTAATAAACATATGTTTTTGGATTGTTGATATCTCATTTACTTTTCGTTGTGTTGTGTTTTTAGTACGACGTGTTTAAGTGCTAGTGACGATTTTTGTTATGTGAAATTTTTGTCAACCGGTTGTGAACACTGCACTTTTGTCTCAATGCCGTAGCCGTAAACCCAGTTTTCGTCTCCTGTTATGATCCTTTACCTGAATGTTGCATCATCATTGGCTTGTTCAAGAAGTTGCCGACAAACTACCACACGATGTTCTTTTTGCTGTTCGGTCATCAAACGGGGAACAAACTTTGCTGCAACTCACAAAGCAAGATCAATTTTTCAGTTAAAATTTCATGGTACAATCCAATTGAGATGCTAACCTCTTCTGAAAGTTCTCTGACAGTCAATCGGCAATTTACACCCACCAGATTATGGATTTTCCTAACGAGGGTGCCATCAGTTGAAGTCAAAGGCGTTCCAGGTCGAGGGTCATCTTCAATTGACTGGCGACCACTTTAAAATTGAGAAAACTATTTACAACAATGCGTACAACTCAGAGCATCATCTCCTTAAGCTTGTTTCAAAAGTTGAAATGTTACTGTGAAAGTTTTCCCCTGCTTCACGCGAAATTTCACGTTGCACCTTTGCTCCCGAATTTCGCACATTACAAAAATCGTCACTAGCACTTAAACACGTCGTACTAAAAACAGAACACCATGAAAATTAAATGAGATATTAACAATCTAAGAAAATGTGTTCACAAAAGGAATGATGTAGAACAGTGTGCCACCAACTGCACGTCGCTAAAATCCGCAAGCGCGTAATTCATAAAGTTCGGTTATTGTTTGAACAGATCTCATATACACGACATTTTTTTTTTTTTGCTATAAAGTTGTTCTTCCAAATAAAATATATTTAAAAATAAAAAAAATTAAAACTTGTTTTCCCATCGGCAAATTCATAATTCAGCATGACTGAGGTCACCTGGCCCTCCACCAAAACCAATATCGCATAAAAAATAATAACACATTTCAAAAATCGAACTCTGTTACCAGGACCTTTCTATATAACTCATGGTTTACTTCATGTAATTAACTAAAATTAACAAATTCTTCCTGTTCAGGAAATGTCTCGTCTTCCTACATTATCGACTTTTTAAATACTTTCTTCTAAACTCTGCATTTGAACTGGCATTTTTTCATCGCTCAGTTTTAATAGATCACTTTTCATCCATCTGCATTAGCCTTGACTTGCAAAACTGAAAGACAAACTAAATAACGTACATTTTATTGTTCTTTCTTAATTTTCTTTCTCCTATTGTCTTCATTTCCCACATGTACATGCTTTGGTGAATTCACCATCATCAGTGTTTATAAAAATAATTTAATGTCTAAGTATTAGTTGCTGAGAGCAGTGAAGCAGACGTTGCGGTCACAGCGCTACATGCAGTACAGTACGGCTCATGCTAAACTAAGGGGTTTTGTAAATACTGGTGTTGTGCACGATGCAGCACAGGGTTGTTTATGTGTGCCTATGTAAGTGTTGGAAAGTAGAATAATAGGTGAAAGTAAATAGAAGCAGTGATAAAAGTTCAGTGATATCTAATACAGATGGGAGCTCACTTGATTGCTAGCGTACAGAATTCGGTTGGAGAGGATTGTTTGTACGATTCCCCTCCTCCTATAACCTACTATTAGTAATAATACCATTAGTACGCGCTGTTCTAAAAATATTAGTCACAAACCATTTTGAATAACTACTGTATTACCAAAATATTTTATTAGTTTTTAAACTGATAATATTCTAAAATATTTTATTAATAAAGTGTACTATAGCTTTTGAATTTTGCTGAGAGCTGTGAAGCAGACGTTGCGGTCACAGCGCTACCATGCAGTACAGTATGGCTCATGCTAAACTAAGGGGTTTTGTAAATACTGGTGTTGTGCACGATGCAGCACAGGGTTGTTTATGTATGCCTATGTGACTGTACATGATGGGAAAGACGAGGAACGGAACGTTCGGCTGCTAGTGTGCATGTCTGTTCCTCGATTCTCAGCAAAATGCACGAGTTTTACAAATTATTATTCGTAGTTTATTATTATAATAAAGTAAAAAATTTATTAGTTTTTAATATTTTTTGTTTTTTTTTTTTTTATTTATTTACGCCCCAATTGGAGCACTCAAGTCACTCATGGACATGCGTTCCTTGAGGAGTTAGTTGTGGCACCAGACTGTTGTTTTCTTCGTTCCCACATCAATTTCATATTCCTTGACCTGGTGGCTCTCAATCTCTCTGCTACAGCTGCATTCGGCTGTCTTCTCTCTCTGAAAGGCAGTTGGGTTATCCTCTTTTCCCTTAGGATGGTCTTCTCTTCTCGTCTCTGGATCATTTCTTTATTTATATTCAAGTTCCCCATGTCTGACATGACTTCCTGTATCCATTTGTTTTGGATCTTATTCTTCATTTGGTAGTCAAGGAGCTGTTTAATGAGTCTTGAGTCAGGCAGTCTGCTAAGGTGGCCAAAGAAAGCGACTCTCCTCTTCCTCATTGTGTCCAATATCGGCTCATTTTCCTTATAAACTATATTGTTGGGGACTATCCACCATTTTCCTTGGACCTGATGCTTGAAATTGATGGCTGTTCTTAATATTCTTCTATCTATCTTTTGAAGTTTGTCCGTGGTTGATCGAGTGTTCAAGTTGAAAAGGGTCTCACAAGCATATGTAGCCTCTGGCTTGATTACAGAGTTATAATGCCTGATTTTGGAGTTAATTGATAGGGACTTCTTCTTATATATGGGCCAGGTGATTCTTTGGGCCTGTTTCAGTTTGGTTACTCTGTTCTCAATTGCAGGCTTTTCATTCAGATTCCATGTGATTATTTCACCAAGATACTTAAATTTCTGAACTATCTTTATTTTTTCTCCATTGCTTAGTTGCAGGCTCTAAGACATGTCAGTTTCTTAGATAATAATGTAATAATTTGTCATGCCGGCCGCGGTGGCACAATGGTAACGTTCTCGCCTTACACTCTGCAGTTGTAGGTTCGAGGCCTACATAGGCACGGCATTTTTTTCATTCAAAAATATCTCTTACTAAAACTCATCTTCGTCATTACCCCCCCAAGTAGCCCTCAATCAACTAAAAATATTAATCTAACTGAAAAGAATCTCTAAGACCAACTACAACTATATTACTATCAACTAAACTAGATGAACAACTTCACGAGCCACAAGTGTAATTAACACGTCTCACCACTCAGTGAATGGTCTCGCAGTAATAACTGATAAATATGAAGAGGAATAATATTTTTAGACTGTATAATACATATCGTCCATCCCATGGTAAACTCACGAATTTGCAAATTCTCAGTTTTACAGGAGAGCAAAAAAACAAATTCAATGCTTACTTCTTTAACACACTTCGTGTATGTTCGTAACTTTATGAAGACTGTATCTCCCTAACTGAACAAGATACATATTTGCGAGTTTACTACAACATGCATTGGGTTGTATACGAGGTTTGTTCAAAAAATAACGGGAATTTTCGTTTTTTGAAAAAAATATTTATTTATTCATCTACATTAATATTGTCGCCTTCAAAGTAGTCCCCTTCGCATGCAATACACTTGTGCCAACGCTTTTTCCAATCCTCGAAACACTTCTGAAACTCGATCTTTGTGGTAGCTTTTAGCTCTTTCACCGATTCGCTTTTAATGTCATCTATGCTTGTAAAATGACGGCCTTTTAATGTTCTCTTTATTTTTGGAAATAGAAAAAAGTCACATGGAGCCATGTCTGGCGAATATGGAGGCTGGGGCATCGTTACAGTTTTGTTTTTGGCCTAAAATTCACGAACAAGCAATGAAGTGTGAGCAGGTGCATTATCGTGGTGCAAAAGCCATGAATTGTTTTGCCACAAATCCGGGCGTTTTTTTCGGATTGCTTCACGCAAACGGCGTTGAACTTGTAGGTAGTACTCCTTATTGATTGTTTGACCTTGTGGCAAGAATTCATGATGCACTATGCCATTAAAATCGAAGAACACAGTGAGCATAACCTTCACATTCGATCGCACTTGTCGAACCTTTTTCGGTCTTGGCGATCCAGAATGCCTCCACTGGGACGATTGAGCCTTAGTTTCGACATCGTATCCGTAAACTCATGTTTCGTCACCTGTTATAACACGTTTGAGTAGATCCGCATCGTTGTCGACTTCATTTAGTGACTCCTGAGCAACTTCCATTCGCCGCTGTTTTTGTTCGAAATTCAACAATTTTGGAACAAATTTTGCTGCCACACGTTTCATACCCAAAACATCCGAAAAAATTTCATGGCATGAGCCAATCGATATGCCAACATCATCACTGACTTCTCTGATTGCGATTCGGCGATCGTTCATAACCATTTCTTTCACTTTTTTCACGCTTTCATCGGTTGTTGATGTGCTTGGACGTCCGGGTCGTTCGTCATCTTCAACATTTTCGCGGCCATCTTGGAAACGCTTATACCACTCGTAAATCCTTGTTTTACTCATAGCAGACTCACCATATGCCTTTGTTAACATTTCACACACTTTATTTCATTTTTCACGCAAAATTTAATGCAAATTCTTTGATCCATTTTTTTTAACAAACAAAAATAGCCGTGCTCTAAAAACACGTCTAACCTTAGCGGCTTCCACTTAAGAACTAAGCAATGAATATTGTTGAAAATTTTATCGTACGTCAGGGGCATGTGTACCAACATAATAAAAAAAAAATTTTTGACAATCGGACTATCCAAACCCGCGAAATTTAAAAATTCCCGTTACTTTTTGAACACACCTCGTACATCAGCATGCACTAACAAACTCATATTCACAAAATTTGCACATTTTCGAGTTTACCATTGGAGAGACGATATGTTGCCATGTGGATTTAAAGCAATTATTGGTATGATAACGATCATATCTCACTGTCGACTATTTGTTGCCAGCCCCTCTTACCCTTTATCCTGCACTAGCAAGCAAGTCAACTCCCAACTGTAAGTAGTATTTTTACATTTGAATTATTTACAAGTTGGCATGTAGTTTGGATTACTGAGGTTCTAGTGTTTATGAAAAAGTAACGTTTCCAGAATGAACAATGTCATCCAGAATGTGTCCTATCATATTATAATCTAATAAACTTTAAATGAATACAGATCTCTCTTTGTCGTTAAATCACATTTTTCATGTAATAACGTTATAAAATGTTTTTAATGATATAAAATCTTTTAGCATAACTTTACTTAATTGACTAAAACAAAGGAAAGAGGTCATCAACGTTATGTATATAGTGTACAACAATATTATTACCGTTCAGTAAAGTAGTATTAGATCTTAGAATAAGGAACGAAATCTTTCTTACCTTTGACAAATGATAAACATATCTGTAGATGTAAAAAAATAAAAATAAATTACAGTATAGTTGGTAGTATTTAAATTTGACTGTTAAAAACTGATATTGAAATTCTTCCAATTTTTAGTACAATATTTTAAAATCGTTAAATCTTCCGGATTGAAATCGTTTCCGAATGAATGTCGGGTTAAAAATGAAAGTCTACTGTATCAATCGATTATTTACGGTAAAGTGTAAATTTATTATCTACGGGGGAAATGTAACTTGTTTATTTACAGGAAAGTGTAGATTGTTTATTTATGGGAATGTGTAGCCTGTTTATTTATGGGAAAGTAATGATAAACGAAAATTTTGAAGTAAATAATTATTTTTATTCAGAATTAATTAATTAAATTAATTAATGCCTTATAATACTGCTTAATTAGTTGAAGATAATCTTGTGCTAGTGTTGTCGTTTGATACTACGTTTCTTGTTAAATATTGTTAAACGTGTAAATAGTTAATCAATTTAATGTTAAGTTCTAGTTAACATTTTTTGATATCTCCTCAGTATTTTAATACAATACTCACTTACACTCATTTGACAGCTGGTTAGTGTTTAATGTCATTGTCGAGTGGATTCTCTGAGCTTATTTTTTTAGTTTTTTAATTCTTAGTAATTATTTTTATAAGTTATAAGATAACAGTTCTAAACAGGTATATATACGAGGGGTATCCAAAAAGTAAGTTTCCCTAGCCAAGAAAAAATTAAAAAAAAAAACAAAATATTTCGAATAATATATATTTATTTTTGTTTACATTTACTTATTTTTCTACATAATCTCCATTTAATTCTAAACATTTTTCGTACCTTGGCAACAGTTTCTTTATTCCTTTGTCATACCATTCTACCGCCGAATTTTTGAACCAGTTATCGACCTCATGTTTCAATTGGTCTTCATTAGCGAAGTGCCGACCGCCCAGATGATTTTTAAGCTGCGGGAACAGATGAAAGTCACTAGGTGCAAGGTCTGGAGAGTATGGAGGATGATCAAAAATTTGCCATTTGAATTTAGCAAGAAGCTCAGCTGTTGCACAAGCCGTATGTGGTCGGGCGTTGTCATGAAGGAGCAGAACTTTGCGTGACAAAAGCCCACGCCGTTTGTTTTGAATGGCGCGACGAAGATTGGTCAACAATTCACAATAACGTTCTGCATTAACTGTTGTTCCACGAGGTAGATAATCAATCAGTAATACTCCGCGGCAGTCCCAAAAAACAGTAGCCATCACTTTTCCTGCCGACTGAGTCACTTTCGCTTTTTTGGGACCTTTCTCACCTTTTTTTTGCCATACCATACTCTGACGTTTGGTTTCGGGAGTTGAATGGTGGACCCACGTTTCATCACCAGTAACTATTCTTGAAAATATGGTGTCGCCCTCATCTTTAAACAATTGCAAAAAACATCGAGCAGCTGCTAAACGTTTTTGTTTATGGATGTCTGACAATAATCGCGGGACCCATCTTGCACACACTTTTGAAAGTTGAAGGTCTTCAACCATGATATTGTGAAGACTGGATCGACTAATTTCAATATTTGGTGGC
This sequence comes from Catonia carolina, assembly GCA_035578175.1. Classification (NCBI taxonomy): domain Eukaryota; kingdom Metazoa; phylum Arthropoda; class Insecta; order Hemiptera; family Achilidae; genus Catonia; species Catonia carolina. The sequence goes on from JAQMRL010000001.1 coordinate 33,304,477, forward strand.
AGTGCAATCATGATTTCGTCTAGCGTAAGCCGCTTGTCGGAGTCAATGACCTCACGCACAGCTGTAACGACGTCGGCTTGGCGGGTAGTCTCAGGTCGGCCACTTCTTTCATCATCGTGAACATTTTCTCTGCCTTCAATAAACATTTGTCGCCAACGACGAACCATTTGAATTGACATTACATCTTCACCATAAACACTGCATAACTGGCGATGAATTTCTACAGCCGATTCATTTTTTGCAGTGAAAAAACGAATAACACCGCGTATTTCACAACTGGCGGCAAAACGAAGTGGAGTCTCCATTACGGTATGCTGTTTACTGACTACTGAGCATTCAGTGGTCGCCGGACCGGTTGCAAGTGATGCCAATACACCCATACTAAAATTCCCTGTGCGCGATATATGCATGCATCACTTCTACTTCAACATAAATATTAGGGAAACTTACTTTTTGGACAACCCTCGTATATATCTTTTAAAATGTAACAGGTTTTTTGATCTATCTTTAATAGTAATTTCTATTTCAAGCGGCCCTTTACCAACTGACTCCAATTGATTAATTTAATTTTTTTCTGTTTACTGCAAAATTTAATCGTATTTTTGTTGAGTAATATGGGAATCTTGCCAATAACAGTTAGGTTGAGTGTTAAATTATTTTCTCTCGAACTGCTATTACCAGGACTACAAAAAATGGTTTTTTATCACATGGTCAGCCAATTTTATGGTTGAAGAATTTAAGAACAAAAGAGATAGAGGTGTAAAAGACACTAGTTAGAGTTATCTCCTTCGAAAGTATTGTTGTTTTTTAGCCTAAAATACAAATTTGAACTTCCCTCCTTAAAATGATGTATTATTTATGTCAGATAATTAGAAGTATTTTTTATTTTTTTTTTTTAAATTCACTGTTTGTTGAAAGAAATTGAATGTTTATACAATACAATTACCATTAGAATCACGTGTAACTCGTGCACCATTTATCAGTTACGATTAGTAAAAACAACTAAATCAATACATTATAATTTATTATACTACGCATTGAAGGAGAAAAATAATGTCACGGCAAATTTGAATGAAGTGGACTGGATGGATAGAGAAGGGATGACGTATGGAATATCAGATATGGCCAGTGTTAAGTAATCGCAAAAAAATCTTTTGTTACCTTGTTTATCAGATTGACATTGGCTTTAATTTGCCCATAACAGACAGGTGGAGTGTCAAATTATTTACACTCAATCTGTTAGTTGCAGGGCTAAAATAAATAGTTCTGTTTCTTATCACATGGTCAGCCAGTTAAATGACTGAATCATTTAAGAACAGAAGAGGTAGATGTGTAAAAGACACTAATCAGAGTTATCTCGTCTGAAAGTAATGGATTTCATTATACAGCCAGACCCTGTGGTGAATGAAGTCAAAGTGTCATTTGCAGAGTGGAAAATATATGCTTTTCAGAGGGCCTGGCATGCTGATAAGTGTACTTTTCCACTCAGTGAGGAAGGCAATGGTAAACCACCTCACTGTTCGATTTACTTAGTAAAACCTCTACAGGTTCAAACCAGCCTTTTGGCTGATGACCTAAACAACAACACTTTGGCTTTAATTGTAAAACATGTTGGTTATGAGATAAAGAGAAAAAGATAACAGATGTGAAGTAAAAAATTAAAATGGGAATTCCTCTTCACTCCTTGCTCTTTGTTGCTCCAAACATATTTTTAGTGTCTTTTACAGTACAATATGTTTAGTTTATTTTCATTTTGTTGGTTTGAACAAATTTTAGTAGATCATAACATAATAATAAATATTCCTGTTTTAATCTGTTGGAGTTATTATTATTGTTAGTACTATGATAGATCAAATTTTAAAATTTTGTAGATTACAATAAAAATGCTTTTTTAAAGTTAAAATGTTAAACAGTGTATGAATTACTTACCTGTACAACAGGATAAAATCAAGAAAGTAAACGTGTTTAAATATCTAGGAGAGTGGGTTAACATCAATGGCAATGAGAGGATAAGTCTTGAGAAAAGAGCAGATAGAATGGGTAATGCCTTTAAAAATACCAGAAGAATTTACAATAAAAAAGTTTTACCATGGGGTGCAAAAATCAGACATTACGAAACAGTGATAAGGCCAGAAGCGTTGTATGGTGCGGAAACGCTTAAAATTAAGCTAAAAGGAGGTATAAATAAAGTGATAGGCGCAGAAAGGAAAATAATGAGAAGTATATTGGGGCCTAGGAAACTAGATGCAGTAGATGCAGAGTACAATAGACCCCGAACAAATAAGGAAATATATAGCAGAGTTGAAAACATTATTCACACAATGAGGAAAAGAAGACTTATGTTTTTTGGTCATATAGCGAGAATGGACAATAATCGGCTGGCAAAACAGGTCTATGAGAGGATAATGAAACTTAAGATTAAGCCAGCATGGTTCACCGAAACGCTGTCAGATTGCTTAACGGCAGGGATTACCACAGAAGATATATGCAATAGAGAGGTTTTTCGGGGTAAAGTTGAGAGAGTGACCTTTAGGGAGGAAAGTGAGAGGAGGAGGTGTGAACCTCACAATATGGACCAGCTGAGGATGGACAGATCGAGAAGGATGAGGGAGGTGTGGGTGAGGAAGAGAATGGAGCAGCGTAGGACATGAAGAAACACCCCAAATATTGATTTAGCGTGCTCTCGTTAAAGAGCTATTCGGAAAAAAAAAAAAAATGCTTTTTGAACAATCATTGCGAACAAAAAACCATAGTTGATAATATAAAATAGTTTATAGAAGAAATTTATTCCTTGTTGCCATCATACTCTATGGTCATCTGTTTTGTTTTAACACGCTCAGTGCTAGAGGCTCGCCTAGCGGGTCATAAGTAGGTGTTACCGCCAGGCTGCCATATCACCTAGCGGGTTCTGTTTTGTCATCATTTTAAGTAATTCCGGAAGGACACCGCCTGTCAGATATCAGTTTGTTGCTATTATACAGCCCTCAGAAAGAGGTTTTCATTGTGACCGTGCAGTTCATTTTTAAATTTTCGTCATACGATCTTCTACCCTCATATAGTATACTCGTTCAGTATTTTTAACGGGTTTTCAGGGTACAGTTGAAGCCGTGAATTTAGTATCTTTGCAGGTATTGATTCAAAATACCTTACACATTTAGATTTACTTTAAAAGTATTTTATTTCTAGTTTAAAATTATATAAGAAATTACGCGTAAATCGTAACGGTAAATCGAAAAATTCAAACAAGAAATACATTTTTTTTGTTCACGAATTGACCTGCTATGGATCACGTTACCAAGTTGTTCCTCTGGCCTACTGTATTTGCCAGCTTCCCTTGCGTTCGGCCCATAACGCCTTCATTCTCGCGCTTTGTTGGTGTCTCCTTTCCTCTGACCATTCCCCGCCATTTCCCCGGCGCATCCTCCTGCTCTCGATCGCCCCAGATTCCCTTATCACTGCTCTATAGTGCTCTCTGTCCTGTGTGTCCCGCGGTGTTAATCCTATCTGTTCCAGATCCAGTTTAGTTTCCTTTGCCCATGTGTAGTTCTTCTTTCCCCGATTTACAAAGTCGAATACCTGTTTGACCAATCAAGAAATACATTTATTATAACAGGCGAAAATAAACCTAAAAAGAACACCGAATTGTTTACTTTTAAGTTATTAGCAAACGTAAATCCATGTATGGGCCGCAAATAAAATAAATCTATAAAAACGTTAGTAACATAAGTTGTAGGCCCTATATAAAGCAAATGGCGAACACGCTGCACGAGAAATCAGCCCGATGGGAGAGATAGCTCATAATTGCTCAGCATTGAATGTGTTAATGTAATACAGTAAAACTCAGATAATTTATCATCTATTAGCGTTGAAATTTGGACTATAAGTTAGGTACTGTAAGGGGTCTTAACATTAAAATTTTCGTTAAAATCAGTCAACTGGAATTATACCGTGCGTTCGGAAAGTCGCTGTGCACTGGAATTGTGACTATGGATTTATGAAAATATGTATAAAGAAATGACTAAGCATTTTGGAAAAAAATTTTTACGTTATTGTTCTGATATTTTAGAGAACTTTACGCATCAAATAACACAAGTGGAAATGAATAATGGTTGGTTCCAACAAGACGGGGCAACAGCACATACATCTAACATCTCAATGGCTTTCCTGCGCAACGTGTTTGGTGAACGAATAATTTCAAAGAATTTGTGGCCTGCAAGATCTCCTGATCTGACTCCCCCCGATTTCTTTTTATGGGGTGCGGCGAAACAAACTGTGTATCGGAACAGACCACACACGATTGACGAACTTAAAGCCGCAATAACGGCATACATTCAAGGAATCACTGTTCTTCAGTTGCGAAAGGTGTTTGCAAACAAAATGAAACGAGTGCAATGCTGTATTGATGCCAATGGAGGTCATTTCGAACACCTTCTATAAACAATGTAATCACGGTTTAACAATGTAATTAAGGTATTGAATAAATTTTTTTCCAAAATGCTTAGTCATTTCTTTATACATATTTTCATAAATCCATAGTCACAATTCCAGTGCACAGCGACTTTCCGAACGCACGGTAGTTACTTCACTTACGAGTTTGCCTTTGATTTTAACAAGAGGTAAAGAGGGAAAAGCATTAGTGTGTGACTGCTTTGGTGTCAGTTCAACCTACACAAAAATGTACACTATACCCTGAGCACATACAGTATATTGCAGAACCTTTTGTGGGTTAACTATACTAACTGTTTGTTACTGTAAACAGAAATTTTTCGAAAACGTGGCCAGACTGTTCACAGTACTGTATGAAATCTAATATGCTGTGTAATAAAATGTTGTGAAGTGAAGCTAAACAAAAATCTCTTCCCGTTGTCTTAACAAAAGTTATGAGCGAGTGGCTAATTATCGTGATGTTTCTCTTTCCACAATTTGAAATGTAAAGGATATTAAAGATTGTGAAGAAGCTATTTCCTTCATCAATAGCTTTTTTGACACCTGGTAATAAAAGGAAAAAGGCCAGAATATAGGAATGAATCATTGGACAGCTTTTACGGACATACGGTTGTCGAAATTTTGGTGGATTTTTATATCGATAAGAAAGTGGTTCCGACATGTGAAAAGTTATTACTAGTTTCAAATAAAAGGCTAAATTTAAGTTGGAAGCTATATATGTAAAAAACTTTTAAGGGAAATGGGGTTTAAATAGAAAAGTCTCAGGCACAATGAAGTATATTAATTAACTGGCAACTTGTGTTTAACAAGCTATGCAATTACACGGTAGTGAAATGTAGTGTCCCACTGTTGAGGTTGGCAGCACTGTCAGATTTTCCCGTTTAACAAGCGGTGCAATTACACGGTAGTGAAATGTAGTGTCCCACTGTTGAGGTTGGCAGCACTGTCAGATTTTCCCTTCACTTCCTCACAGCCTAGCCATGTGCAAAGGGCATACTCGTGACTGAAGTATCTATAGTAGTTTATTCGTGTAATTTTTTACTTTTATGTGATTTTCTCAAAAAACTGATATGATTTTTTTTTAAGTCGCTTGATATATTAGATTTTTTCTCTCTACAAGATAGGTAGGGTAAATGGCATGTCTTCTGAAATTCGTAAAATGTTCAAGAACTCTCAGTAAAAAATGTTTTTTTTTAAGATTGCGGCCTTAATTTGCATTTTAGGACAAAAACTTATATGCTAATCAAAGTTGTAGAAAATTGAAAAAATTACATCAACTAATGACTTTCCGTATTGTTGAGTTCAACAGAGATTGATTTTCATTTATAAGGCTTTTTACCGATGAAGATCTCTGCTATTCCATGCATTTAAACCAATCATTACATTTGTCAGTGTTTTCAGATTGTACGATGGTATCATCTTGACAAACATTACGTGCGTGTGCATATAAGAGCCATTGTAGTTCACTCGTGTTTTACATCTCGTACAGAACACGTCGATTGTAGAGCACGTTAACATGCAATACTTTATAATATAATCAGCTGGTTGTATGTTCATAGGTTGTTATTAAAAAAAAAAAAAAAAAATGGCTGACAAATTATATAAAAGAGCTACAAGAGCAAGTATTGGCAACGTTGCTGGTAAGTCATTGGCTAACTATGAAGTGGGTAGGGGGCAATGCGAACGTTCAGAGCTCATTAACGCTGAAAAAAAGTATAGTGTCATTCACTCTTGAAAAGCAAACATATATTATATTATTATTTTATTTACATTGGTAGGAGAAAGTCGTGCAAGTGTTAAGGTTTTTTTAAGGACTTTTTTCAGATAGCTTGGTTGTTGAGTAGGTCAAAATAGTAATTTATAATAACAGTTTTGAATGAATATGGAGATATAAATGGGTGCATAGTAATGTAAAAAGTAGAAATTAAAACTAAATTTGACTTAACCTGAGATTCATAAACGTTCGTCTGACAGACGTTGACGCCGGGAGATATTACCCATAGCAAATTTTTGAGTTGGAGGGAGCAACTGTCCTTTCCAGTATTCTCCTTTTTTGTCTTTTAGTTAGTGTTGTTCTTGTCCTCGCACGTGCAGCTTGCTTTGTTTCGGAGATAATTAATTCCCATCGCCTATCAGACGAGTGTTTATGTATAATGTATATTGAAATATTAGGCGAAAAAAAGGATTATAGCTGAAATATTAGGCGAATCAACGTTTTCTACTGAAAATCAACCACAACCTGCTCAGGAAAGAAAGATTTGTGCCTATTGCCCTTTAAAAAAACAAGAATGACTCACTATCAATGTAATGACTGCAAAAATTATATGTGTATGGAACATTTTGGAAAAATTTATTTTTAGTGTTGTGAATAACAAAATCAATTATCTTTTTTGTTAAATTATGTGAAAATGTATAAAATAAAGGGAGCACAGAAATTTTTCGTTAATATTAATTTTTACTTTCTCTTGCCTATATGAATATATAGGAAGGAAAGTATTGTTTTCATGTCGATTTTTCGAAATCGAGTTTTCACCGGATCTATACGTTTTCAGACCCCCTGAACCCAAAAAACATGTTTTTAGCGATTGGTCTGTGTGTGTGTGTGTCTGTGTGTCTGTGTGTGAACAGAATATCTCAAGAACGGAACATCGTACGAACTTGAAACTTGAAACTTAAGTTACATACCACTACCGGACGCGACACGAACATTTTCATCAAAATCGGTCAACCGGAAGTAGTAGTTTATTCGTATAATTTTTCAGTTTTTTGCGATTTTCTCAAAAACTGGTCCTACGATTTTTTTTAAAATCGCCTATTTTACTCAATTTTTTATTCTCTACAAGATAGGGTAGGCGCCATGTTTGCTGAAATTCTCGGTGAGGCTGTTTTCACGTAAAAACGTTGTTTTTTTAAGATTACGGCTTAAATATAAATTTTAGCGCAAAAACTTATATAATAAAAGTTGTAGAGAATTTAAAAACCTACAACTTCTGTTTCAAACATTTTTTTGTATAACGCTTAGTTTAGCGGTAATTTGCGATTTTCTGTTTTTTTTCTCACGAAAATGTGAGAAAAATCGATTTTTTTAACATTTCGGTCTTAGTATGCATTTTACGACAAAAGTGTATATAATTAAATTTATAGAAAATTAAAAGATCTACAACTTTTGTTTAGAGCATTTTTCTCTACAGAGCCTAGTTTAGCGTGAAAGCGTGATTTTCCGTATTTTTAAGCCAAACTGAGTTCGGTTGTCATTTTGCGTCATTCACTCATGATTAAAATAAGGTTATGTTTTTGAGGTTAGTTTTTGTTCATTTCTAATGTTTTAATACTAATGTTAGGTTTATTATTAATTATTTTCATTGGCAAGAGAAAGTTGTGTGAGTGTTTCACACCAGATTTTTCTATTTATTTTCCCGATTGTTTTGAAGTAGTCTGAGAGACGAATGTTTATGAATGCTGCTTCTGTGATGGAAGTTTATGAATCTAGGGTTGATAAAATTTGGATTATCAGTGTTTTCGATTTTGGAATTTAGAATGTTAGCAATCGATTTTGATTACAGGGGTTATATTGTTCTATATAACTAAACACGAATCTATTGTAAGTATTGTGTGAAGATGTTTCGTCCTGGCTGTGGAGACTTATTACGTTGCATAGATTTAATATAAATGTATATTATACAAAAGATGCGATATGTCTATGTGAAAATTGATTCTTTCAAATGCTCTATCCATAATGCTTCTTCCTTGTTAGATATATTTTGAAACAAAAATTTGTAAAATATTTTTATCATAGATATAAGGATACCTCACATACTGTACAAAGTTTTATTATATAATCGTAGTTAGGTGGTTTTTTCATTTATTTATTTGTTTATTTTTGGCAATTTAAAAACGGTTTATAATAAAATAATTAAATGTTAATAGAAATAAAATATTAATTCATTGCGTGCTGGTCATTCATGTATTGTATTCTATTGTATTTATAGATTAAGTTATTATATAAGTTTTAATTACATAATAATTTAACTGCACGTTTTCGTAGTACTGTCAGACTTCATTACGTCGGATCAATAAAAATTAAGATGATTAAGATGATTTGGTTTGTGAGTTAAAAATACGTAAGATTGATTCTAATCACTTCACCTGTTTGTTACCATCATGAGTTTTTTTAAGTTGAAATTTCACACTTGTGTACTTAATTAGGAATGTATCCTATTGTAAATTATATTTAATTTTTCACTGACTTGTTACAGCTCCTAAGATCACTTATTATTTTACCCTATTTTATATAATAATTTTTCCTACTACTGAAAATGTGAGCTGCAAAAAGAGCTTCCAGAAACATCGAAAATCACCTCACGTTGTTTAAAATATGATTGAATCATTTAAGATCAGAAGAGGTAGAGGTGTAAATGACTAATCAGAGTTATTTCCTCTAAGAGTAATGAATTTCATCATTATACAGCCAGACCCTGTAGTGAAGGTGTCATTTGCAGGGTGGAAAGTAGATTTTCAGAGGATGATTTTCAGAGGTCTGGTATGCTGATAAGCATACCTTTTCACTCAGTGAGTGATAAACCACCTCACTCCTCATTTTCCTCAGTAAAACCTCTACCGGTTCAAACCAGCCTAAAAGCTCATAACCTAAACAACAACACTTGTTTGTAGTTTGAAGCGTGCTTTCCAAAGGTACCAAAATAATGTTTCTATGAATGTTTTTAATTGTTGTTTGTTTCTACTGGTTTTATGAACACGTCCATTTAGTACTTTCTTGTCTTTAAAAAAAATACATTTTTAATGTTTTTATGTTAGCATTGATGAATGATTTTGTAACTAAATTTTTTTTGATTAGTTCGGCATGGTAAATTCTATTTTATTACGTAGTGAAATTAAAGTAGGTAGCCTACATTACTCTTTAAGAAACGAATCTTTGATTTTTTTGATTTTTTTTGAAAGAATTTAATAACTATGTGTAAATACATCGTGGCTGGAACAGTATTTGCAAAACATAGGCGGAACTCTGCTTAGAATTGTAAAGATGTACTGACTGCAACATGCATGAATACACTTGGACTTGTCCTCATCACAGTCAATGGCGAATTACAATACAGTATAGTCATGAGAAAGTAAGAAAGGAATTACCCTTCCACTCCACATCACGTGTAATACTAGCCAAACCGCATAATAACGGTAGCTTGAACGCTACTACTCTGCCAAATATTATTAGCTACTATTATAAGAAATGAAAGCCAATAATACACCAGGTCCCTCTTTCACTTTCTACTCAAAAACATTATCACACTATTAACAATTTCACGACTTTGACTAAGCAAAACTTGACCTTTTTTGCCAACTTTATTTTTCCCCCTATTTTCACTCATTTTATATGAACTCAGAACTGAACCGAGTTGATAAAAAAGTAAACAGCTTTGAATAATATAAGACACTACATTAGAAATTAAAATTTGATAAAAATAGCAATATAGTAAACGATAAAAATAAATACATGAGATAAAACAATAAAGATAGATTATAACATTTTTGTAGAATAACACTTTACTTCAATAATTAACTAATCACTAACTAATTAATCATTTCAATACACTAAAGTTAGAACTCAACTGCAAAATTGTCAAGTTTCACTACTCACGCACACCCCTCTCTTTATTAAATGGACTTTTCCATACAGACTACTTCCATCAGCTTAGACTGGCCTAAGACACTGTGACGTCACTTTTTCCTTTTACTGAATATTTTCACTATACATATTATCATGTGTAGGCTGTTATAAAGAGCATTTCACGTTAGTCATGTGTTTTCATCGAGTTATTTCTTCAGTCTCAATTGTAGTGTATGCCTGTTTCTTAAAAGTTAAAAGAAATTTGTTTTCTTGTCTCAAGTCACATTAATTGATTTCATTTTCAAGATGATAAAAATGTTCACAAGTATTGCAAAGAAAAGGCAAAAAAGAAACAAGTCATGCATTTGATTAAAAAAATTGAACCTCGTGATCAGCTTTAAAATCGTGAAAATGACTAGGCTTTTTAGAGTAAATGAATCAACAATTTGTTATGTAAAAAAAAGAAAGAAAATATTCGGAGAAAGATAAAAGAAAGCACTTTACAGTTAGCAGAAGTTACATTTGTATGTTTAGATTAAACATTGGAAAAATGGAGAGTAGAATATTTGTTATGAAGATGATACTCAAAAGATTACGCCTCTCAGTTCTGTTGCTGGCCACATTGGCGTAGTTGGTAATGTGCTTGCCATTCAGGCACAGCATATTTTCATACGTTACAGAAAATCATTTCATACTCCACCGTCTGCATTAGCAGTAATTGCAGAACGGTCGGACGTTAAACCAAACAAAAAAAAATCTCAGTTCTGTTTGAATTTGAGAAAAAAACACACCATTTATGCAATATAAATAAGTCTGGTTTTACTCATAGTGGTTAGTTTGCCGAATATAACCCCTGCAAATAGTGGGGGATTCCTGTATACGCAAGGGAGTTGTTTATCGAAAGGTTCGTTTAAAAACTTGTATATCCAAAACTACATTACATTTTATCTTGAATGATGACTAAAATATTGACGTATTGTAAGAATGTTGTGTAAAGTTGTACGAGTAAATTAAAAAAATGTAATTTATAAGTTATGTGTCTATGTATTTATAACAGAAAAGCATAGTAAAAGATTTTCTCTGCACATGCACCAACTGAAGTCTGGGGATTAGTTTCCCCTTTAACTGCCTCTTAGTGATCATTGGAGTAGCATCAGTGATGGTAAATAGCTGGATCAATAGTAGGGGAATAGTTATTGATGCACAGTAGTGGGAGAGGCAAAAACAGTTCAAGTAGAGAAAGCCATGTCTTCATGTTTTTTTTTTAAATTGCAAAATAATAGAATCGTCTACAGTAGTACAGTAATACTTTCTGTGATAATATCCATTCGAGAATGTAGTCAGGTCACCGTGCCACCTGCAGTGTGATTGTCCATAAAGTATTTTGAGATAATCCATTTGACAACCTCTTGTGATTTTATATAATCAAACAATTTTAAATAAGTTTCCAATGTATCGAAAATGTTGTTAATGTTAAAACGATTTGGGTCCTTTCATGTTTGAATAAATGTCTCCCTTGTGTGTTGACAAAAATTTTCCTTCATATTGAACAGAATTTGTTTGAAACGTATAAAACTCATGATGTTGTAATGTTACCATTATGTTTGCAACTTTACTGAATTGTCATTTTCCAGAATGTTTATTTGAAATTCTTAATGCTCTTTTAATAATAAATAAATCTTGAATGTTTATATATTTTATTATTTTTTTGGAGTCGAAGTGGACTGACTTGATGAGGTTTTTTTAAAAGTGCAGTGCCTCTGTTAGGCTGTGAATTGAATGTTAATTCTGTAGAAAATTTTTATTTATTATTTATTTATTTGTTATTAATATTATTATTATTATTATTATTATTTTTACATGGTGTCTGAATGAAAATGTACCGATAAAGAAAATTGTTTTGTATTTTATTAAAATATTTAGGGATGTTTTGTAATTTATTTGTTACTAAGGCAAAAATTTGCATATTTTTTAAACTCAAGTTTTGTATTTAAAGGAGTTCGGTACATCACCTGGAGAGTTCAGTTTTTCTGTACTTATGTACTTATTCTGTATTTTGTGTATGCATTGAATCTCAACTATTATTTTTGCAGGTATTATTTTTTTAATACTCAAGATTCTTTTCTGTATCATTGTATAAAAAAATGAAAAGTAATTTTTAATTTTAATTACTCCTAGTGGGTGTGAATCGTTGTTTTTTGTTAATTGTATATCAAAAGAAAATGATTTCGTACACTTAAGAACAAGGAAAATCTTATGTATAACTTTATTAGTTTCTAAGAAAAAAGAACATAAAATTAAAAAATATATGAAATTCAAGTTCTGTTTGGTGAACAGTTTCTTGATCTTATGGATCTATGCACTTTATACAGTTAATTCTGATTTCAATCCAATTACTTTGTGTCAAATATTTCTTTGTATTGTCTTAAATTAAAATGGGAAATTGCATCAGGAGGATTACAAACTGGTGGTTTTAGTTAAACAAAAGTTATTTTTTAGATATACAATGAAATTCAGTTAAAACAAAATTCAAGGGACCGGCATTTTTGTTTGTTATATCTGGTTGTACATTATAACGAATGAGCCTGTACGCTGCAATAATCTATGTAGCCTTGCCAATTATCGGAATAACAAATATTAGTCTAAATACTTAATTCAAGTAAAAAATCATGAATAAAAATCTTTTACACTACCTCCATGGCGTAACAGTTAGCGAAATTTAGTCGACGGCTGTTCTAGCCGTAAAAAAGGTCATGGGTTTGATTACCGGTTGGTCTGGGTCGAGGCAGTCAGGATAATACTGCAATTTATCAATAACTCCCGCTGTACCATTACTAATAACAGGCCGGCCCGTTGGTGTAGTGGTTAGCGCAACTGGGTTCTACGCTGGGGTCCCAGGTTCGATTCCCAGTCAGTTCTGGCATTTTTTCATCACTTATTTTCACATATCACCATTCTCCTCCACCGTCTGCATTAGCAGGAACTGCAAAACAGTCAGACGTAAAAAAAAACATTACCAATAAATTCTCCAATGGACCAACACAAAGTAGTCGCTTATGATTGCAGATGATGATACTTAAAAAAAACTTAAATATGCACAGTACTTACCAAAAATCTGTGATTAAGTGATTCCAGAAATTAAACACAAATCTTAACATGTGATGCAGAGCTATTTTATTTAAATATTGACTGCACAAATAATTTAATATAGATGTACTTACACGTAAAATTAATGAAACAATTAAAAAAAAGGAAGAAAACAAAATTTAATACAATTTAAAAAATTTGTCTATTCTACCTGTGTTAACAAAACTGTCTCTAATTTCCCAAAGAATTTATTTAACTTTTGTTATTATTTCAAGGAAGGTGATTTTTGTTTGTTACAACTGGATTCCATTTTTGTTATATCAGAACTTTACAATGTATTAATACCATTATAAAACCAACCAAATTTTCTATTTTCAAACATTATTACCGGATTTTCGTTACAACCGACTTTGTTATAACTGAATTTTACTCTTTATATGAGTCCATTTTATTGTTTACCAATTTGTTAGGATTTTTTAAAAAGATATCCTTGCAATAAAATATCTGATGAAGTTTTCAATGCTGGCTTTACTTTAAACATTACTGCAGTTAAAAGTTGAACATCTTATGTGGTCTTAATTATCATATTTTTGTATTTTCACCAGATTTTATCATCATGTGGGCATAAGTTTGATGTATTTGAAGTATTATCAGAAAATTTTACATGGTATAGCTTAAGCCTCATGTCAACTTTGCTGTTGTAGTCACTTGAGTCACGAGTTTGCCCTTGTTTGCAACGAGGGGTAAAGGGGGAAAAGCACCAGTGTGCATGCGCGACTGCTTTAATTTCAGTACGACAAACATTAAAACTTGTACTATACCCGGAGCAAATACAGTATATCCCTTTTGAAGGAACCTTTTGTAGGTTAACTGTACAAATATAACTGTTTGTTACCGTAAAAACAAATGTCCGTTTATCGAAAACGTGGTTGAATTATTCACACTGCTGAATGCAATGTAATAAAATGTTGTAAAGTTGAAGCTAAACAAAAATGCCTATCCGTGCCTCTTAACAAAAGCCGTGAGCGAGCGGCTAGCTACTGTGATATTTCTCTTTCCACAATTCGAAAAAAAAGAAGGAATTAAAGACGTGAAGAAGCTATTCTTTAAGAGTTTTATTGACACCTGGTAAAAAAAGAAAACGGTTAGGTAGATACTAGAGAGACTGATAATGTAAACGTCAATGACAGCAATAATAAAGAAGGCGATTCATTCATAATTACAGTAAATCAAACATGTCTAGTCATGTAATTAAGCATTAGGCAATATTACAGGTCATATTTATTCCTTATAGGTAACGTTTATGAAGAAAACATTTTCTCTGAATAAATGACAGCTTACAAAATGTATGTAGAAACTGCACGGTAGTGAAATGTAAGAGTAGTGTCTCACTGGTGAGGTTGGCAGCACTGTAAATATATCATTTTCTTTCCTCTCAGCCCATACATACACAAAAGGCAAACTTGTGACTTCAGTATCTATACCTGTGATGTAACCAGCTGTCCGATTGACCTTGGTATGTAGTTGAATGTGCAGATAGCCAAAACCGTGACATGTGGTTGAGAAACTGCTATTATTCGCCATCAGAAGAAAGGATTTCAAAAATGGATGATGGTTCTTCATTAATTAAACATGCAGTGCGAATAGCAACCATGCAGCTGGCCAATGGTGGGGTTGCAGCTTTCCAAGCAACCATGTTGTTTCATAGCCAGCCATATTGTATTGGAAATAAAAATGTCAACCCGAAAGCTCGTCACATCATGGATAACCAAATGGTGTGGATGTGGCCTTAAAAGCAATATAGATTTACATATTGTACATCCCAAAGAAAACTGTTGTAAGTCAAAAAAAAGAAAAATTGTTTTATTGCATAATAATGAAGTCAATTGTTTACACTCAATCAGTTCGTTGCAGGGCTAAAATAAATAGTTCTGTTTCTTATCACATGGTCAGCCAATTAAATGAGTGAATCATTTAAAAACAGAAGGGGCAGAGGTGTAAAAGACACTAATCAGAGTTATTTCCTCTAAAAGTAATGAATTTCATTATACAGCCAGACCCTGTTGTGAATGAAGTGAAGGTGTCATTTGTAGAGTGGAAAATAAGTGCTTTTCAGAGGGCCCGACATGCTGATAAGCGTACTTTTCCACTCAGTGAGGAAGGCAATGGTAAACCAACTTACTCCTCGTTTTACTTAGTAAAACCTCTAGAGGTTCAAACCAGCCTTTCGGCTGATCACCTACACAAACAAACAACATATTGTCCAACTATACTTTTCTTCTAAAATACAATCAAGTAATTTTAATTTATTTGTAGTATTTAAATATTATTTGTAAAAAATTGTGAGCCACTGTAAAAAAGTATAACAACATTCAGTATTCAGAACAAAGTCCATACTTTTAAAAAAGCAGAAAGAAAAACACATTAAATTCTATACTGTATTTAATATTCACAGATAAGAAGGAGTGGAATCTTTTTATGCTCTCTTGAAAAATTTTTGTTTTTTGACTTAACACAGTTTTCGTCTGGATGTACGATATTGAGGTGTGCAACTATATGCTGCAAAAATAAAAAATTAATCTAAAAAAAAATCTTATTTAGGTATCGGACTCCTTTAACCATTTTTAAAATATTGTGTGTCTTTGATCAAAAGAAAATATTAAGTTAAATATCTTGGTTAAGTATAAAGTGTGTAATGTTTCAGTTTGTTTGTTTTTTTTATTTTATTTTGTTTAAATAAAACATGTATCTAGTTAATAATGATTAAGGTAAGCGAAATGTCCACTAATTCGTATAGATCTGTAAATTATTATGTATTGTTGTGTTTTGTAAGATGATAGAAACTCATTTGTTCGGAATGATCTGTATTAATCTTTTGCAAACTTATCGTTGTGAATCGTCCATTATTTTGTTAATTATACCATTAATTGTTTTTTGGAACAGTTGGTACCATAAATATCATGGAAGCCTTAAACATGTTTGAAACAACGAAAGGTATCAGTTATTTTTTGTTTTGTTTTTATATCTGTTTTCTATATTTTATTTGAAAATTTATTCTGCAGGGTAGAACTCAATCAATTTTTTTAAGTACGATATGCTTTTAGAATCCCCAAAAATTTTGTATTGTAAGCAAAATACTTTAATTACAAATTGGACTTGTTTGTATAAATGTTTGAAAAGCTACAATAACCTCAAAAGTATCTCCGAATTTACATTTACATATGCTGACCTAATATATAATAAAAATATTATGAACTACAAAAGTAATCTGAATTTTTTCCAAAGTTGGTACTACTGATTAAACAAAAACAGATCAAATTGAAAGAAATAAATATTTTCGCTCTAATTTTAAGTTGATTTTCGGAGACGAAGGTTCCTGTTTCAAAATCCTAGTAAAGGTATTTACTTTTATACGGATTTGAATGCTAGACAGTGGTTAACGGTGTACTTTGATGGTTGGGGTTCAATTAACTATACTCTCTCAGGAATGGTTGGCCTGAGTCTGTACAAGACTACACCTCATTTACACGTCATACATATCATCCTCATCTCATTGGGTCATGGGGTTGCTTATTGTTCAGAATTGAACAGATTGCAACGTACACAGATTAGGAATTAAGAAAAAAAATTTTAAGTAGTGTATTGCTTGAGTTCCAGCTTCGTATAGTTGGAAGGAATGCAGTGCATTGTTATAGTAGTGGGAGAATGAATGAGTTAGTAGTGTTTCACAGCTGATGCATTTGTAGTAGTAGCGTGTACTAACTAGACTAAAAAAATATTCTTATTATCCAGCGCATTAATTTAACTAATACCTACCGGGTTATTAACTTGGTCGGATTCATAATATTTAACTTACCAATTTATATCAAAATATGTAAATAAATAAAATGTAATAAATACAAACAAGTGTGTTAAATACGGAAAGTTTGAAAACGAATGTTTTGTATCAGAGTAATACAACAATCGTTCTCCCAGCATGCATCACTCATTCATTATACCTCACTCGTACCCTTCAAGCCGCAACTACATGGAGCTTGGAACTGCACAATACTTTCCTTCTGGGCTGCACAATCTTGCAATTGTTTTGTTTTTAAAAATTAGAAACAAATGTTTAAAATATCCAGCACAGCGCAGTAATTGCAAGATAATTTTTATAAATTTTTCTTGTCTTATAACTAAAACAAGCATATCGCCAAATTAAAAAAAATATGAGTTCGATAAAAATATAATTTTTCGAATTTTTTTTTGCTAAAATAATGGTACCTTACCCCTTTAAGTTATTTTTAAGTTTTAAATTATTTTTCATTTTTTTAGGCTAAAAATATTCTCTTCTTTCTTCCATGTATATGTTATTATTAAAAATAAATATACGAGTTTTTAGAAGCACTAATTAGATCTAATATATATTTTTTCATGTAGTGAAACATAAAGGCTGGGTCTTTATAAGGATAATGGTTGATGGTTTAACGAATTTACGTAATAATACATGGAAAAGTAGTCTCTAATGTCATATTGAGGTTTTATATATTCAAGGTAAAGCATGTCTGACTGGTTGAGTCTGCTGCACAAATAGTGGGGGATAGTCTATTTACCGTTACACTAGAATTTTGTTGTATAATGGTAGCAACTTATAGTGTTGCAATCTTTTTAATAGTACTTCTTCTTCTTCCTGTCATGGATTAGGCCTTCTGATCTGTTCCAACTTCTTTGCCCATCTTTTCCACAGTTGACCTACATCCCTTCATCCAGCAGGTATGTAGCTTTATGCCTGTTTCGCACAACTAACTTCACTCATGTGTATTAAATGTTCCTCCCACTTCTCTCTATATTTGTCAACTGTTGGTTGATTTTCTCATTCTTTATGTGATCTATCAAACTACACCCCTGAACTCTTCTCAAGAACCACATTTCCGCCGCCTGGATCTGACGTTCATCCTTCTTCCCAAACAACCAGGACTCATTACCATACAACAGTACTGGAACAGCCAGAGTCTTGTAAAACTTCAAACTGGGTATCTTTCCAAACTCTTTTACCCAATGATCATGCTACCAACCCTCCTTAATAGGCTGTCCATTCTAGTTCTTTAATTACATCATTTTTAATAGTAGGGTTGTGTGTTACAATCAAATTACCAATGATGGTGATGTCATTTTTTTTTTATTAAGCCAACGTATACCTACATCAGCCGTGGGCGTATGCGTCGGTAATGATGTAAGGTGATTAACAGATGCAGAAATGCCAGACCTGACCGGGAATCAAACCCGGGACCCCGGCATAGTAGCCAATTGTGCTGACCACTACACCACAGGCTGGCCCATAATTGATACTTTTACATAATTTTATACCGTAACGAGATCAAATAAAAAATGACGTTATAAAGCTTCCTACATTTTTATAATTTTGTTTACGCTAAAGATTATGGGATCACAATTTGTTTATATGTATGAAATTAAATATTCCGTGTCCATAACTTAACCTGTCCATTTTACTTTTGGTCTACCTCTTGGTGACATAACCAAATCATCACAGATTTACCTCTCCAACACTCTTTAACAGGCTATCTATTTCCAGTTCTCTAATTACATAATTAATTATTCTACCTTTTCTTATCTTCCCCTGCATATTACTTTTAGAATTCTTATTTACCGTTTGAATTCTACTCTCTATGTTCCTTTCACCTGTTTATGTTACAACTACGTTAATAAAAATTTGCACAAATTATTCAGTATAATACGTAACTTTTTTACAATCCATTGGAACTTCTTGATCCCAGACTATGCTTCTCACACTTTGAAAAAAACCACGTCCTTTCTGCTCCCATTTACTTAACTATCTATTCATACAGAGACAAAAAGCCATATGGATATTAAAAAAGAGGAAAGTAACCACAGAGATGAACAACAGGTTTATTGTGCAGGCACACTTCAGGAGTAAACTATCATAATGAAAAAATTATACAGAATGGGTGAGAAATGAAGTGAGGGACTTTACTCATTGTCAGACAAGCTCTACAGGTAATTTGAGATTGTAACTTACTGTGTATAAAATTGAAATAAAAAGTTTTAATTATTAATACTATTTAATTATATTTTATTTTGTAATGGAGTAATGATTAATGAATCAAAAAAATTGTAACTAAAAAATAGAAGCATGAAAAATTAATTTAAGTATTTATTTAAAAAGAACAAAATGTCTATTATTTAATTATTATTGGTTCATTAGTTTATCTTTCTGTTGTTGTACTTTAACTTGTTAAACTAATTTTTAATGTCAGTATATATTTTAATAATAATAATAAAAAAAATAGTAATGTAATGTGAAAATTACATGAATTTCTAGTCATATAACTTTATAAATAATGCTTGACCATGACAGAAATGTTTGTGTGTAACATTATAATAGTATCAAATACAGTAGAACTTTGATGATTCGAACCTTGATTATCTAAATATCTACAAACGTTTGTGACAACACATGTTTTCATCAACCTGGATTCATCTTCTTTAATTTGTTTTTATTTAGTCTTCTTATTTATATATTTTTACTGAATTGTTTTGATGGATTTATTATTTATCGAAGTTTATTAACAATTAATTTTGTAAAACTTTTTTAAGTTTTAGTCTATTACCATCCGGGTGGTGTTGTGTTCAAGTTTGGTCATCGCAACCACCTTCTACACCAATGATCCTGAGTTCAATTCCCTGATATTTGTGCATGTGTTACCCTTCATTGTTTGTATTAGCCACAGTGTCCTAAACAGTCGAACATAAAATTTAAAAAAATAAATCTTAAACTTTTAGTTATTTTTTGTAAAACTGGTCAATTATAAATATTCACTGTACTTAATATCCTTTGTTTATTGCAATAAGAAAACTTTTTAATAATTTATTTGTTTAAGTTTGAAAGTTGTATACTCTGATGATGGTGGATTTACCTAACACGTGTTCGTAAAAAAATATAAATGTAATTCAGAAGATTAAATAAAAATAAATTTATGAATTGGAAACTAATAGTATGTTGTCATTAAGATTGATTACAAGCTATAGGATGCATTTTCAATTCGAGGAAGGTAAACAAAAAAATTGGATCTTTTTTATAAAAAAAGTTTCACAAAATTTTTTTAATTTCCTTCAAATTACTCTCCAATAACTTTGATATCATTCAGTGTCCTCCGTGCAGCTGTTTTTACAGTCACATCATCAAAATGCTTCCATTTTAGATTTCCTTTCATGCTTGGGAAAATGTTGCACAGGGCTAAGTCTAGTGAATATGGAAAATGGAAAATGATAGCCCTCTCCTGAGAGGCCAAATAGCTGTTCACAGACAAGGCTATGAAAAAACATTAAAAATAATTTGATGTTTCTTTTGTTTTAATTTGATGAAGAGCGCCCAGAATGACCATGATTTTCTTTAATTTTTTAATATATTCTTAGAAGTTTAAATTTTTGCAGCAATATTACACTATCGTTTTATTAGAAGCATGTGTAAAAATGAAGATCCCTCATATTGTTGAATTTATTGTAAGGCGACATAAAACAAAATTCCGTGTAGAATTTGGTGACAAAGGTTTTAGAAGGTTACTTCTGCATGAGAATACTGTACATGCAAAACAAATTTCCAGAATATTGAAACCTTCTTCTTCTTTTTCTTCTTCTTGTTCTTCTCTTCACGGGTTAGGCATCTCTACCTGTTCCAGAACCCATCTTTTCTTTGGCCTGCCAATATCTCTGCTAAATATTGTCTTGCTAAATTAGGTGAGTGGGTTCCTGGCATTCTATTTAAATGTTCGACTCATTGGGCATGGTACAAATTTATTTTTTTGTCGAGAG
Source organism: Catonia carolina (assembly GCA_035578175.1). Classification (NCBI taxonomy): domain Eukaryota; kingdom Metazoa; phylum Arthropoda; class Insecta; order Hemiptera; family Achilidae; genus Catonia; species Catonia carolina. Next base: position 33,325,463 of record JAQMRL010000001.1, read on the forward strand.
GAAAAATTCCCAATTCCTGCCTTACATATTAATTTCTGATCCTGTCTAGTCTTGTACAAAACTTTACAGACTTAAAGAATTTCATTTCTGCACTTTGAATGTTTCTTTCTTTACTTTTCCTCATCACTTACGCTTCACTGCCATATGTCAAGGCTGCTGGACCTGTCACTGTCTTATAAAAACTTTAACCTTGTTTTTTGCCTTTTATATCATTATTTATTTCATTTGTCATTGTTCTGTATCTTATTGACACTACATATTTAAGTGCTGTATGCTGTACTGTGAAGGCACAGTACTGAAATTGAGAAATCGCCAAATTAAAAAAAGAGACATTTTTTGAATCAGTTTCAGTTTAATCGAGTGAGGGGTCCAAACGGATTCAATCAGTTTTACTGTATTTATAATCTGAACTCCTCATCCTATCTGGGTTTGGATCAACAAAATTCTGCTGTAATAAATTAGTGAGAACTTTTTTAAATATTTGCTTTAAATGTGAGTATCAAATAAAGATATAGCATACTAATAATATTTATGTAACTTATAATTTAAAAGCAACAAATTAAATTTTTATAACTAGTTGTTAGTTAATATATTTATTAACAGAAATTTCATTATGTACTAATGCAGAAAATTTGTCATAAAAATTTACAGAATTCTATTATTTAATTTTTTTTTTGTAGATTTTGTACTATATTGTAAATATTGTATTTTTAAATATGAAAATGGAGGACAGATTTATAAGTTTGAGTTTGAATGGTTTGGTTTCTAAATTGAATTTATTGTAACATTTTATCTTTTAGTAGAATATAATGTCTTAATCTCATATGAAAGCTATGTCGCTAAGAAAATTTAGGAAATGTGATAAATATTTTTAATGGAAAGTAAAATTCAATCACTTAAAATTGAAATAAATACTTAAGGGTTTGCCTTGTCTTTTATCAGTTGTAATTAATTTTAAACTCTTTAATGTGAAAATATAAATTAAATGTTAAAAGTAACAAGTGGTTAAATTGGTAATGTACAGGTCTGTTTAACCGTAAAGGTATAAATGTGTGTATTATTTGATGAAGCAGCTGTTCATCATTCAGTTGGATGTTTATTTTTTTTTTATAACATTTTTTTTTAATCCCTAATTTGTGTACATTGCAATCTGTTCAATTCAGAACAATAAGCAACCCCATGACCCAATGAGATGAGGATGATGTGTATGACGTGTAAATGAGGTGTAGTCTTGTACAGACTCAGGTCGACCATTCCTGAGAGGGTATGGTTAATTGAACCCCAACCATCAAAGTACACCGGTAACCACTGTCTAGCATTCAAATCCGTATAAAAGTAAATACCTTTACTAGGATTTGAACCAGGAACCTTCATCTCCGTTAAAATCAGCTGTTAAACAGCTGATTTTGGTGACGACTTTACCTCTAGACCAACCCACTTTACCTCTAGTACAACTTTTTAAAATTGTAGAATTTATTTATTTTCTCACTTCACTAATGAAAAAAAATTGTGCGAGGCTACAAACCAGGAACCTTTGATAAAAGACAACAACTCTTATTACTTTTCTATCCCGGTATACATATTGTTTAATAAATTCAACTAAAAAGTTTATTTCTATATTTGTCTGAGTTTTACATTATTGTATGGGGTAGGAAGCCAGTGTTAATTTTGCATTGTTTCAGATTTTCAATTACTATCTTCTTCAATAGTTTCAGCATGTTAACCCTTACAGTGCCAAGAGAACATTGTAAGCTCCTACCGAAAAATTCCAGCCTACTTTTGTGCAATTTGTAGCGTTTTATATATCTATCCATAAGTTGGCTATTTTCAAGGTTTCTTAATTACTTTGTTTTGTTCATATTGGAACACTTTTCATACAATTTAAAAATCTGGTGTGAAACACTCACACAACTTTCTCTTGCCAATGCAAATAATTAACAATAAACCTAACATTAGTATTAAAACATTAGAAATAAACAACAAAACTAACCTCAATAAACATAACCTTATTTTAATCATGAGTGAATGACGCAAAATGACAATCGAACTCAGTTTGGCTTAAAAATACGGAAAATCACGCTTTCACGCTAAACTAGGCTCTGTAGAGACAAATGCTTTAAACAAAAGTTGTAGATCTTTTAATTTTCTATAAATTTAATTATATACACTTTTGTCGTAAAATGCATACTAAGACCGAAATGTTAAAAAAATCGATTTTTCTCACGTTTTCGTGAGAAAAAAAAACAGAAAATCGCAAATTACCGCTAAACTAAGCGTTATACAAAAAAATGTTTGAAACAGAAGTTGTAGGTTTTTAAATTCTCTACAACTTTTAATATATAAGTTTTTGCGCTAAAATTTATATTAAAGCCGTAATCTTAAAAAAACAACGTTTTTACGTGAAAACAGCCTCACCAAGAATTTCAGCAAACATGGCGCCTACCCTATCTTGTAGAGAATAAAAAATTGAGTAAAATAGGCGATTTTAAAACAAATCGTAGGACCAGTTTTTGAGAAAATCGCAAAAAACTGAAAAATTATACGAATAAACTACTACTTCCGGTTGACCGATTTTGATGAAAATGTTCGTGTCGCGTCCGGTAGTGGTATGTAACTTAAGTTTCAAGTTCGTACGATGTTCCGTTCTTGAGATATTCTGTTCACACACAGACACACACACACACACACAGACCAATCGCTAAAAACATGTTTTTTGGGTTCAGGGGGTCTGAAAACTCGATTTTGAAAAATCGACATGAAAACAATACTTTCCTTCCTATATATTCATATAGGCAAGAGAAAGTAAAAATAAAATGATGCGTAGTCATTTTTTGTAGAAATTTCCTGTTTAATTTAAAAAAAAACCACCCTTAAAAATTATGTTACTTGATTTCACTTATATCACTTTAAAGACAATTTAATTATGCAAAAATCGCGAAAATTCATTTATGTATTGTAAAAAAAATACTGCGATAAAAGTTTTAAAAATCCAATTTTTAGATTTTTTAATCAATATTTATCAATTATTACATTCCTTAAAAATCTCTACATGTATTTTTTCAATCTATATTTCTTACTAATTATTTCATACATTGTTTACAAAAATTGAGTGAAATATAAAAATTCTATGAATTTTTTAGTCAACAGACGACATCGACATTTTTTGGTTGAACTGCTGATGTCCTAATAATAAGACGCTGGCATTTTTTAGTCTAAATCTTGACGTCCTAATATTAGGACGCTGGCACTGTAAGGGTTAAAGGATTTTTTCATTGCCATTTTCCATCTCTCCCAAGCGTTATACATTTTTAACGAATATTTTTCTTCTTCCTTTTGTAAATCTATACATCCCAGAATTTGAAAGTGTGTTTACATTGTCATTTGTGACAACTAAGCTAATCATATTTTGTTTCTTGTGTATTTATTTATTTATTTTCCACTTTAATTACAAAAGTTATTACAATATTAATTAATTCTGTATTTATAACTTATAAATGTAAAATAATTCATATTTACTCGTGGTGGGAAAATTAATTTACCCAACTATGGTTTCCCATGTTCAAGGGTAGATCAGTTTAGTACATCTTTGTTTATTTCTAATACTAATTTTTTATTTGTTTATTTACCCACTGGGTTGTTCTTGAGGTAAAGTCATTGCTGCGAGTCAGCTGTTTAACAGCTAATTTTTGGAGACCAAGGTTCCTGGTTCAAATCCTGGTAAGTAGTTACTTTTGTACGGATTTGAATACTAGACTGTGGTTACCGGTGTACTTTGATGGTTGATGTTCAATTAACCATACTCTCTCAGGATTGGTTGGGCTGGGTCTGTACAAGACTACACATCATACACATCATCCTCATCTCATTGGGTCACGGGGTTGCTTATTGCTCTGAATTGAACAGATTGTAACGTAGGCCTACATACATCAGGGATAAAAAAAATTGTTTATTTCTTATTCTTTGCTTGTTTCTATTCATATAACTCATATTAAAATGAAAAAAGTTGTTAAAATAATGATAGATTGATCATCAGATCAATCTGAAATTATAACAACTGTAAACTGTTAAAGACTTTAACTATCAATTTAAATTAAGTAACGAAAACAAACTAAATTTAAAATGTTTGCCAATATGTACTAGTCCCATGCACACTGTCAAATAAATAGTAGACTTTTATTAATTACATTGCTCTACAGTACAATAACCCACTCAAGTAGATAAATTTAACAGTTTTTATATAACTTTTTTGAATTTTAATCATTCAGCTCAAACTATTCTGTAACGTTGTGTATCTGATTTAATTTTGTATTTATAAGAATGATATTGGTTTTGTAAATAGTTTAACTATTAAGTATTATTAATTGATTTCACAAATATTTAATTTATTGATATTATTATAATAATATTGTTTACTTAATTTGCCATAGTTGTTAATCTAATTCTGTTAAAATATATCGTTTTCTTTATATATAAAATGTGTTTATTAATATTACTTTTGGTACTCCTCATTTTGTCTTTCTCTTGCCCTATATGAATATATAGATAGGTAAGTGTCACCGCCCGCCACCCCTTCTAATTAATCATTTACTGTGTTGCCGGCCTTCAATACTTCCGGCCTTTGTCGGCATACTGACAAACCTTTCGGCTGCTCACCGACAGTGGCCTTTGTCATAAAGGTCGAGCCAGTAACCGCCTCCTACCACAGCGCTCTTGGTGACTATAAAAAGAGCGCTACACTGAGCCGAGAGATTCAATTCCGATCCAGACACAGAGAGATTCACTTCCACCAGTCTACAGCATCGGCAAGACGTTCACCACCACACACGGCTGCCGGATTCCAGCGAAGACTAATCGACGACCCCGCAAGAGAGAAGATGATGCTTCCGCTCGCCAACCCGTCACCGTAAGCCGTCGACCGGACCATCATCGCCCGCTGACGCAAGCGATGCCCACAGCGGTCCCTCGACCGAGCCTTACGCCTACCGGATCCAACGAAGCAGCCATCGACGCACTACTGCGAGGGAAGAAGATGATGTCTCCGCTGGACGACAACAAGCCATGTCACCCAGCTCCTTGACCGCCACGACGACTATGACCGATGCTTAAACTGCCCTTTTCAGGGCCACCAAACAGAAAAGGTTTGCCACTTAATGTCACCATCCGGTGACAGAAGGATAGTATTGTTTTCATCTTCATTATTCACTGCAAAGAGACGTTTCCCTAGAACCCAAAAAACCATGTTTTTATCAATTGGTAAATTGTGTGTGCGTGCGCGTGCATGCATATAAAATACCTCAAAAACATAGTACCATATGTAGCTGAAACTTGGAACTTAAGTTAGGTACCATGAGTGGACTCAACATGAACATTTTTATGAAAATTGGCCAACCTAAAGGGCCTGGCATGCTGATAAATTTGTACAATTTTTCACTTTTTTGCGATTTTCTCAAAAATTCTTCTAAATTTTTTTAATAATCATGTCATTTACTACATTTTGTGCTCTACAAGATTGAGCAAGCGACATGTCTGCTCAAACTCTTGGGAGACTGTGCTCTCATGGTAAAAAATGGTTTTTCTTAATTGCAACCGTAATATGCATTTTAGGGGATTAGGGTATGAGGTCAAAGTTGTAAAAAATTTAATTGCCCATAACAGGCAGGTGGAATGTTAAATTATTTGCACTCAATCTGCTAGTTCCAGGGCTACAAAAAATAGTTCTGTTTCTTATCACATGGTCAGCCAATTATATGACTGATGCATTTAAGAGCAGAAGAGGTAGAGGTGAATAAACGCTAGTCAAATTTATCTCCTCTGTGAGTAATGAATTTCATTATATGCAGCCAGATTTTGTGGTGAATGGAGTGAAAGTGTCACTTTCAGGGTGGAAAGTAGCAGAGGGCCTGGCATGCTGATAAGCATACTTTTCCACTCAGTGAGGAAGACAAAAGGTAAACCACCTCACTTCTCGTTTTACTTAGTAAAGCCTCCAGTGGTTCAAACTAGCCTTTCAGCTGATGATAAAAACATACAGAAAATTAAAACCTACAACTTTTATCTCTAGCACTTTTTTTACTTTCTCTTGCCTATATGAATATATAGGAAGGAAAGTATTGTTTTCATGTCGATTTTTCGAAATCGAGTTTTCACCGGATCTATACTTTTTCAGACCCCCTGAACCCAAAAAACATGTTTTTAGCGATTGGTCTGTGTGTGTGTGTGTGTGTGTGTGTGTGTGTCTGTGTGTGAACAGAATATCTCAAGAACGGAACATCGTACGAACTTGAAACTGGAAACTTAAGTTACATACCACTACCGGACCCGACACGAACATTTTCATCAAAATCGGTCAACCGGAAGTAGTAGTATATTCGTATAATTTTTCACTTTTTTGCGATTTTCTCAAAAACTGGTCCTACGATTTTTTTAAAAATCGCCTGGTTTACTCAATTTTTTATTCTCTACAAGATAGGGTAGGCGCCATGTTTGCTGAAATTCTGCGTGAGGCTGTTTTTACGTAAAAACATTTTCTTTTTAAGATTGCGGCTTTAATATGCATTTTAGCGCAAAACGTTATATAATAAAAGTTGTAGAGAATGTAAAATTCTACAACTTTTATTTCAAACATTTTTTTGTATAACGCTTAGTTTAGCGGTAATTAGCGATTTTCTGTTTTTTTCTCACGAAAACGTGTGAAAAATCGATTTTTTTAAGATTTTGGCCTTAGAATGCATTTTACGACAAAAGTGTATATAATTAAATTTATAGAAAATTAAAAGATCTACAGCTTTTATTTAGAGCATTTTTCTCTACAGAGCCTAGTTTAGTGAGAAAGAGTGATTTTCCGTATTTCTAAGCCAAACTGAGGTTGATTTTCATTTTGCGTCTTTCACTCATGATTAAAATTAGGTTATGTTTATTGAGGTTAGTTTTTTGTTTATTTCTAATGTTTTATTACTAATGTTAGGTTTATTGTTAATTATTTGCATTGGCAAGAGAAAGTTGTGTAAGTGTTTCACACCAGATTTTTTTATGTTATTTAGGTCATCAGCCGAAAGGTTGGTTTGCACCTCTTATATTGTTTTTCACGAATTGATGAGCTCTTCTGTTTCACAGGTTTAGAACAATCAGAACGTTTGCCAGCATTGTAAGATTGTACAAATGTATCAGCTAGACAAACATTACGCGCGCATGCGTATAAGAGCTGCAGTAGTTCACTCACGTCTTGAATCTCTACTGAACACGTCGTTTATAAAGCGCGTTAACATAAAATACTTTATAATATAATCAGGGGCTATAAAGGGCTTCTGTCGTCAACTGGAAGGAGACCCCTTAATTCCTTTTACAAAAGGCTTAAGGGAACCAGCCGGGATAGAAGGCTAGTGTCCTATCCATACATTCACGTTGTGTGGCCTGTTAGTAACCATGTGACCGCTCATCAGCACGATAACCGGCTCATGGTGAACGGAACTGGAAGGGCTGCCCATTCCACCTTGGCAGACGGTGGCTTGGGGCACTCAGTCTGCCAACCAAAAAGCTGAAAGCAACAGTAAACTACAGCTTTTTCTGTCTGACTAGAATTATCGTAAGGAAACTCCTTCATGTATGATTCTGGTTAGGCTTACTTAGTATATGCAGATCTTCAAGAACTTCGAGAACTTCAAAATATGAAAAATTTATGATGGCGTCCTCTCTGGTAAAACATTCCGGAGATAAACTAGTCCTCCATTCGGATCTCCGGGCGAGGACTATCAGAGGGGACTTCATCAAAAAAATAAAAGTTTCTGAAATTCTGCGAGTTGGAACATGGAATGTTAGGAGTTTAAAACAAACTGGTAGGTTAGAGAATTTAAAAAGGGAAATGGATAGGTTGAAGTTAGATATTGTAGGCATTGGTGAGGTATGCTGGGATGATGAACAAGACTTTTGGTCCGGGGATTATAGGGTTATTAACACTAAAGCCATCGGAGGGCAGGGCGGAGTGGGTCTAGTAATGAATAAAAAAATTGGACAAAGAGTGACTTACTATAAGCAGTGTAGTGATAGGATTATCATGGTTAGAGTAGATACGAAACCAAAGTCTACCACTATAGTGCAGGTCTACATGCCTACGTCTTTACACAGAGAGGAAGAAATGGAACAAGTATATGAGGAATTAGATGAAGTAATAAAATATGTCAAGGGTGATGAAAATTTGATAGTTGTGGGAGACTGGAATGCAGTAGTTGGAGAAGGAAAAGAAGGAAAGCTAGTCGGAGAATGTGGTCTAGGGAAGAGAAATGACAGAGGGAGTCGGCTGGTAGATTTCTGCTCCAAATATAATTTAGTGATAGGCAATACACTTTTTAAGAATCACAAAAGGAGGTTATACACTTGGATGATGCCAGGTGACAAGGGAAGATACCAAAAAGATTACATAATGGTTAGACAAAGATTCAGAAACCAGATTATGAACTGTAAAGCCTATCCAGGTGCAGACATAGGGAGTGATCATAACTTAGTAGTAATGGATAGCAGGCTTAAACTTAAAAACTGAAGAAGGGACAGGGAAATGCTAGGTGGGATGTAGACAAACTAAGAGAACAAGACAACCAGGTAGGTTTCCAGGAGAGTATTCAAAAAGGGATAGAAGAAAGAGGTAATGACACAGGAAGTGTAGAGGAGGAGTGGATAAACTTCAAGGAGGTGGTAGTGAAAGCAGCGGAAGAATGGTTAGGACATACTAAAAGAAAAGGTAGGAAACCGTGGATTACTAATGATATTTTAGAACTGATGGATGAGCGAAGAAAATATAAAAACGCAAAGGACGAGAGAGGTAAAAGGCAATATTGCTACTTGAGAAATACCATAAACAAATGGTGTAAGAAAGCGAAGGATGAGTGGATCAGAGCGAAATGTACGGACATTGAAAGTAAAATGGCAGTTGGTAAAGTGGACGCAGCTTATAGAAAAATAAGGGAAAACTTTGGAGAACGAAAGATGAAAGCTGTTAATTTACAAAGCGCAGGTGGTAAACCATTGTTGAATGGCCAAGAGAGAGCTGAAAGATGGAAGGAATACGTAAATCAACTCTACATGGGAAAAGAATTAGAATATGATGCGATAGAACAAGAAACTGATGTTGAAGAAGATCAAAAAGGGGACCCTATACTACGAGAAGAATTCGATCGGGCACTTAAGGATATGAATATGAATAAGACACCAGGAATAGATAACATACCATCGGAATTATTATTACGATGTGGCAAAGTTGCTCAAAACAAATTATACAAACTTGTGTGCAGAATGTATGAGAGTGGAGAGGTACCATCGGACTTTAAAAAAAATATTATGATTCCAATACCAAAAAAGTCAGGAGCGGAGAAGTGTGAACATTACAGAACCATCAGCCTAACATGCCATGCATCTAAGATACTGACAAGAATTATATACAGGAGAATAGAACACCGAGTAGAAGAAGTATTGGACGATGACCAATTTGGATTTAGAAGGAGAATGGGAACTCGAGATGCAATATTGGCTCTGAGACTGATTATTGAGAAAAGGATACAGAAAAATAAAACTACTTTTATGGCATTTGTAGATTTAGAGAAAGCATTTGACAATCTGGACTGGAGTAAAATGTTTAAAACTTTGAAAAGGCTAGGAATTAAATACATAGAAAGGAAAGTTATCTACAGTCTGTATAAGAATCAAACGGCTGTTTTGAGAATTGAGGGGTACGAAAAAGAGGCTGCTGTAAGAAAAGGTGTACGACAAGGTTGTTCTTTGTCACCACTACTTTTTAACTTGTATATAGAAGAGGCTATAAATGAAGTGAAGGAGAAATTTGACGTAGGAATAAAAATTCAAGGAGAAACAATAAAAATGTTGAGATTCGCCGATGATATAGTAGTATTAGCCGAGGCAAAGAATGAACTAGAGGATGCCTTAAATGGAATGGATGAGATCTTGAGGAAGGATTACTTCATGAAAATTAATAAGAACAAAACGAAAGTGTTGTGCAGCAGCAAGAGTGGTTTAGAAGAGATGGGAAATTTAAAAGTAGGCAACGAAAACATACAGGAAGTTGGGGAATTCTGCTATCTAGGGAGTAAAATAACAAAGGATGGTAGAAGCACGAGTGATATCAAGAGTAGAATTGCTCAAGCTAGAAAAGCCTTTGAAATGAAAAACAGCTTACTGACTACAAACATTGATTTACAGATTAGGAAAAATTTCTTAAAACATTATGTTTGGAGTGTAGCATTATACGGAAGTGAAACGTGGGTGATAGGGGCTGTAGAACGGAAGAGGATAGAAGCTTTTGAAATGTGGTGTTATAGGAAAATGTTAAAGATTAGGTGGGTGGACAAAATAAGTAATTTAGAGGTTCTTAGGCGAGTGGATGAAAAAAGAAGTATATGGAAGCATCTTACCAAAAGAAGGGATAGGCTAGTGGGGCATATCCTAAGACATCCAGGTATTGGGCTATCAATAATGGAGGGTAACATTGAGGGAGTAAATTGTAGAGGGAGGCAAAGATTATAATATATAAAGCAAATTACAAAAGATGTAGGGTGTTACAGGTATGTAGACATGAAACGACTTGCGCAAGATAGAACAGCTTGGAGAACTGCATCAAACCAGTCGAGAGACTGATGACAAAAAAAAAAATAATCAGCTGATTGTAATGTTCATAGGTTTTAATATTGTTATTGAAAGATCAAAAAAAGGCTGATGAAATATAGGCTACAACAAAGCTACGAGAGCAAGTATTGGCAAAGTTGCTGGCATGTCATTGGCTAACTATGTAGTAGGTAGGGGGCAAAGTGTACATTCAGAGCTCATCAGCTTTGAAAAATAGTATATAGCTTTACTAAGTAAAACAAGGAGTGAGGTGGTTTACCATTGCCTTCCTCATTGAGTGGAAGGTAACCTATGCTTATCAGCTTGCCAGGTCCTCTGAAAAGCATCTATAATATTTTAAGCAGCAAAATGATACTGTCGTATGCATGCGCCAGCCACTGGCAGAGAATAGCTTCCCCCATCAAGTCTCACTTTGGTCTGTAACATTGCTTGTGGATATAATTTGTCATTACAAAACATACAGCTTACAACTACACCAGACTATAAGTAGCAGGAATTTACCATAAAATTAACCTAATACAATGTGTCTGGGACTATATAAATTTTATGTTTGTTCAATTCATCAATTTATTTTTGTGTTCTATTCTAAGATATCATTTATCGGTCTCAACCAATGAGGGATGATTTCTACCTGCACATACAAACAGTTTTATACTAAACTGGACACAGTCGTCCGCTAACTCGCAACGCAAAAGAACGTTATCTTGTTGTTAACACTTTTCCATCCGGTCTTATCCGCGATCGCTAACACTATACTTTGAAAACGCAATAATACTAATATTCCGCTACACAGATTAATATTAATTCACGCGCCGCAGTGCTTTAACGCGCTGGAGACACTCCAGGAAAACGACCACGCTAAATACAGTCCACTTAATTCAAGATCTTCGGCAGCTCAACACTCATCAGAAAGCCACTGGTATCAGCTGGTAAGCCGCAGGACTTCCAAGGTGAGTGGAATAAAACTTTTATTTATCGACAGTAAGCTGCTAAACGCTCCGCCACTGACCCTACCACAATGTATAACTTATTTTTTATTCCAATTGAAACTGTCATTACTGCAAAAGTATTTTAAATGGCCGCCTTATTACTGAGTGATGTTTTGCTTATTGTATGTCACACCTCAAAAAGAAGAAGCGAAAAGGGTGGACAAAAAAATATTTTAAAAAATTCCAAAAAAAGAGAACAAGAAAAGTAGAAGGTGGTTGTTTTGGAAAAGACATAAACCAAAATTACGCCAAATAAATTTAATAATAATAATTTAATTAAATAAAATAGTAATAAAGTAACAATATGAAATGGTGGATGGCTTATAATTGGTTTAAAAACAAAATTTATCAGAATTTACTTTAGATATTTTCAAACATGCCTTAAGATTTTAAATAAAGAGAAAGATTTAGTTTCAATTCTCCCCCAAAAAAAAAGTTAACTTATGCAGATTTTATAAGTACAAAGGAGGAATTGATCCACGTTAAAGTTAAGATGAACAAATTATTTTTAGATTTTAAAATAAGGGTGCACCCAAAAGAAATAATTAAATATGACCGATCATATTACATATCAAACAATCCAAAAAATATATAAATTTACATAACAATTTTTAAAATAAAACTATACAAATAAAAAATTTAGTTTAAAAATTTATCATAAAAATAAGATAGACGGGAGAAGCCCTTACAAAAACCATTTACTCCAACATCCAGGAAAATACTTTGTAGACATTCATAAATGAATATAGAAAAATGTACATTACCAAAACTTAAATCTCCAATTACTTCACTTCATATTCAAGCCCAAGTTTTATTTTCCGACTAAGCACCGATCCATTGTAGTAAATAATTTAAAAAAAAAATATTGATAGAAATCCTCTTGAATTTAAATTTTGAAAATAGAAAATTTTAAATTGCATTTTTAATATCAATTATTTGAAATCACAAATTTGATGTGGCTGGCTATTACCCCTCTTGCAGACCAATATTTAAAGAGGTTAAATTGCTTACAGTTCTCTTTCTATATATTTTGGGCGACAATGTATGTTAGGCAAAATAATTTTATGCCAAAATCCATTATCATAACACAAGAAACAGGAATGATTATTATGTGGCTAACCACAACATCAAATTGCTTGAACAAAACATATTTATAAAGATAGAAGATACATCAATGAATTACTGCAACTTTTGAAATGTGCTAATAAGCATTCATTAAAAAAAATCTGCAAAGTACCTACTTGATTGATAAGACATTTTACAGTGAACAAGAATTTCTTTTTAAATAATACCTATTTTATTAAAAAAAGAAATAAATCAAAATATCCAAGTGAATGCTAAAAAAAGTATCTAGTAACCCAATATTAGAAGATGACACACTTAGTTTACAGTAAGTTAGTAAGCTTTCGGCCATAGATTAGTGTGTAATTGAATTAATATGTACATAATATTTTCAGGTAACTTATCAATGTTAAGAAAGCGTGATCACGTGATGCGCAGTAGTTCATTTTGGGTGTTGTTGGCCTAGCTTGTAGTATAACGGAGGGTAAATGTTGGGTCTCCGGGGTCTCTGGCGCGCGACCCTCGCACCTTATTTTTTTCATTTTGTTTTATTTTGCAGCAGGTTAGGACGGGGTGTGGCTTTAAAAAGTCAAACTAAATGTGTAATTATGAATGTTTACAAAAAGATTACTGAAGAAAATCCAGAAATGTTACGGTTAGAAATTCAAGCTCGTGTGGCTGACCTTTGCGGTATGTCCGTTCATACGGTGCGAAAAATTGTAACAGAAGCAAATAAACTGGGTGAAAATGAAAATTTCAGTACACCGGGAAAATCTCGCAAAAGATTGAAGAAGAAAGTTACAATATTGATAACTTTCAAAGATGCGCGTTGAGAAATATTGTGTACAATTTCCATATAGAACATAAAAGAAGTTATCAGCAGTCTTAAAAGCCGAACATCCGGATCTTTTGATAAATGAACGCACGAGACGTTACGGAAAATTTTAAGGTGTATGGGTTTTAGGTGGTAAAAGACTGAAAATAACGGGAAGATTTTAAAAGAAGAAAACGATATACGTTTCAAACGCGTCAATTATTTGAAGCAAATTAAAATTTACAGAGAAGAAGGAAAGCCTATTATATTTTCAGACTTCAGACGAGTCATACATTCACTCGACGCACGTACAAGTGATTGTACGTACGAGGGGGTACCCAAAAGTATCCGGAATAGCTCTGCTGTGGGCGGAGCTTGTGCAGTACAAATTCCCGCCACTAGGCTGCTTGTAGCGCTACTCATTGTCAGTTCAATGCCATTTTGTTCGTTGATCTAGCTTGTTCTATTCTCGTGCAGTGATTGTTCTCGCTAGTGCTGTTTTGTGCTCGTGTCGTTTTTCATGATGGCAAGTTTTAATGAACAACGTGCGGCTGTGAAATTTTGCTTCTTGCTCGGTAAAAACGCCGCGGGAACAGTTGTAATGTTGAACACAGCTTACAAAGACGACGCTATTGGAAAAACCCAAGTGTACGAGTGGTTTTTGCGCTTTAAAAATGGCGACATGTCGATTGAGAACAAACCTCGTTCTGGACGACCGTCGACTTCCCGAACAGACGAAAATGTTGTGAAAGTGAAAGAAATTGTACGAACAGACCGACGACAGACCATTGACCAAATATCACAGGTTAGTGGGTTATCTTGGAGCTCAGTCCAACGCAGTTTAACAGAAGACTTGACAATGAAAAGAGTCGCTGCCAAGTTTGTGCCTCGGGTTCTGACAGACACTCAAAAGGATGTCGAATTGAAACGTGTAGTGATTTGAAACAACAGCTCGAAACTGATCCAGATTTCATGTCAAAGATCATTACGGGTGACGAGTCTTGGTGCTATGGGTACGACCCAGAAACCAAACAACAATCCAGTCAATGGAAGACTTTATTATCACCCCGACCAAAAAAAAGTCGTCAAGTCAGATCGAACATCAAAACAATGCTGATTTGTTTTTTTGATGTGAGGGGAATTGTCCATTCAGAGTTCGTTCCACCAGGCCAGACGGTAAATCAAGCTTTTTATCTTGAAGTGTTAAGAAGACTACGAAAAAGCATTCGTCGTAAAAGACCTAATTTGTGGCAGACAGGGGACTGGTTTTTCCACCACGACAACGCGCCTGCACACACGGCAATCTCGGTTACCCAGTTTTTGGCGAAAAACGGCATGATTTTGCTACCACACGCACCGTACTCACCCGATCTGGCTCCGTGTGATTTTTTCTTGTTCCCACGCATGAAAAGGGGCATGAAAGGTCTCCGATTTAACAACGTTGATGATGTCAAGAAAAAAACGGCGGATGAGCTGGCAGCCATCACTGAAGAGGAGTACAAAAAATGTTTTGAACACTGGAAGCACCGGTGGGACAAATGTATTAGTTGTAATGGAGAGTATTTTGAAGGGGATAAGGTTCTTTTGTAAAAAAATTAAAAATAAATAGTTTTAAAAAATAATTCCGGTTTCTTTTGGGTACCCCCTCGTACAATGATTGTAAGTGGTTGTAGTTGGACTGATAACTTCAATAATGGTTACAAAGAACCGGTTTCCAAAGGAACTAAGCTAATACTGGTGCACACCGGCAGTGCTGCAGGAGAAATTCCTAACGCACTTTTGATTTTTAAATCTGGTCAGAACTAAGGAGAATTTCGAAAGAACATGATTGCTGAAATTATGAAAAATGGTTGAAACAAAAGTTAATACCAAACCTTCCACCTCGTTCAGATTTGGTTATTGATAATGCCCGTTACCACAACGCAAAATTACACAAGGTACCGAACTCAAATTACAGTAAACAAAAACTATTAGAAAGACTAATGTTCTTAGGGAGGCGATCACTCTGCCTCCCCATTACGGCACCTTCTACAGCAACCTAACCACATTCTGCGCGTTGACTGCACTCTCTTAAAATTGATGGGTTATAGGCCTACCTACTTAATTTTATATTGTCTAAAATATTAATGCCCTTCAAACTACAGCCAACTTGCCCAAAAGTAAGTTGAATCTAGTGTTTAAGTTTTGGGGAAAATATTGATATTGCTATTAGTTTTGCAGAAGCTCTTGATACTGATAAACTAGTCATTTCTAAAGGGATTCCAAAGTAGTAAATAAGTAAGAAATTCACATTGTCATTAATGTGTGAATTTAATGTGAGAATCATTCTCATTAAAATAACGGTTAGGCAAAGTATTTATCTTTGAATTTCTACAGTGAACAAGTTTGTAGTACAATACTATCTGGGGTATTTGCAATAAACAAATTGACAGAAAAAACAATAAAAAATTACTTGTTGCAGCTTATCATGGTTTAATTCTGTCTCATGTCCATTATAGTATTTTAGTGTGGGGTAATTCTACAGAGTGATTTTTTAGTCCTGTTACCCAATTGTTAATTTCTGGTAATATTTTTCTAAAAAAAATACATTTTGTTTTGTGACACTAAGTTGGTAGCCCTACTCAACCAGTATGGATATGGCAGTGTGAGTTGATTCTCCTTGACCTGTGTATAATTTTGTGCCATTTCCAGTCGTGCTACGAACAGAATGTCTTTTATCCTTAAACAATCTCTTGTTTAAATCTGGAGGCTGAAGCTCTAGAACTAATCGTATGTGATACGGATACAATTTCAATTTTTTAGCAGCTTTCTGAGCACTCGAACATGACAAATCAACATGCGAGGAAAGTTTTTGTAAACTTTTCCATGGAGAATTGAGCAATCTTGTTTCCACAGTCTCTTAACGTCATCTGTCAAGAGTTTTGGTCGACCACTACGTTTTCTGCTGCAAACAATACCTGCCTCTAAAAATTAGTTAGTTAGCCTAGAAATTGACTAGAATAGAGTGGAGGAACACCAAAAAATTTAATTTGAAATGATTCTTTTACACTCGCATACGATTTTGTAGCAAAATATTGTTCAAGAATGAAACCCCGTTGTTCTAGGGTAAAAGACATTCTGTTCGTAACACAACTAGAAACGGCACAAAATTTTACGCAACTCAAGGAGAATCAACTCAAACTGTTGTAT
This sequence comes from Catonia carolina, assembly GCA_035578175.1. Taxonomy (NCBI): domain Eukaryota; kingdom Metazoa; phylum Arthropoda; class Insecta; order Hemiptera; family Achilidae; genus Catonia; species Catonia carolina. The sequence continues at coordinate 33,342,143 of JAQMRL010000001.1, forward strand.
ATATACCGGTTGAGTAGGGCTACCAACTTTGTGTCACAAAACAAAATATCCCTTTCTTAGAAAAAAATTACCAGACATTAACAATTGGGTAACAGGACTAAAAAATCACCCGGTAGTATGGGTAAGTTAGCATGCATGGACAGGGGTTTTAAAATTCAAAAGAAAACTATTAGATGTACGTTGGGACCTAACCATCTCTCCTCTTGCAGACCAATATTTAATGAGGTTAAATTGCTTACAGTTCCCTTACTGTACATTTTGGGCGATAATGTTTGTTAGGCAAAATACTTTTAAGCCAAAATCCACTATCGTAACACAAGAAACAGAAATGATTATTATGTGGCTAACCACTGCATCAAATTGTTTGAACAAAAACCTAGGCCTACTTATAGGGATAGAAGATACGTCAATGAATTACTGCAATTTTTGAAATGTGCTAATAAGCATTCACTAAAAAAAAATCTGTAAAGTAGGTACTCGATTGATAAGACATTTTACAGTGTACAAGAATTTCTCTCTAAACAATACCTATTTTATTAAAAAAAGAAATAAATCAAAATAAACAACCAAAATATCCAAGTGAATGCTAAAAAAAGTATGTAGTAACCCAATATTAGAAGTGACACAGTTATACCTCGAGCAATTTGAATTGGCACAAGCAACCTCGATGTTTATCTACTCCACTCTTCGCCGCTCGACAACGACAGTACAGTCACAAAGTATACAATCGCTACTGTACTGTGCGACTCGCGCATGGTCACTACGCTTTGTTTTCGCTGTTGTTATTAATAATCTGTCAGACATAATGATGTGACTTATTTGTTTTCATATATGATTTTCTGTTCATTATAAAATATTCAGACAGATTTGTTTAGTTCGTTGCGTGCGTCTGTAGAGTATAGTTTAGTAAGTTTTTGCAGTTTAGTTCTTTTTGTTTTTTTGTTTTTTAATTCCTAATGTGTGTACGTTGCAATCTGTTCAATTCAGAACAATAAGCAACCCCATGACCCAATGATATGAGGATGATATATGTATGACGTGTAAATGAGGTGTAGTTCTTGTAATTTATAATTTAAATTTTTAATGGGACAAATTAAATACATATTTTAGAATGAAATAATTATTTGTATGTTTGTACATTGAAATAAGTTTGTAGGCATTTGCGTTCATTAAAATTTGCATACCTTCTTGAAAGAATAGTGTTATAGATATACTTAATGCGGAACTGTGTGTACACGCAGAGCAAGAGTTGTGCCAGTTCGAATCGTCCACATATAACAGTAAGTTAGTAAGCTTTCAGCCATGGATTAGTGTGTAATTAAAATAATATGTACATATATTCAGGTAATTTATGTATTAACTTATAAGTTATTGACACATCCTATACTTCCTTGGGAGTCTCTCAGATACATTTAACAAAAAAAGCTGTTGCAGAGTTGCTATTATAATAGAACATTTTATAACTAATAATTATTGATAACATGTGAATCATCAATACAATTGTCGTTTATCAAAAGTTCTTGTATCCGTATCCTACATACCCTTGAGTATGATATACTCAAAGAATATAATAATATAGAATACTCAAAGCCTCAATACTTTTAATAGATGTTAGCAATTGATATTTTATCAATTTATTACATATTATATTATCACTATAATACAGTAATATTGTAACTGTAACAATTATTATAAGAACAAAAAGTAGTTCCAATACCGATAAATTTATATTTGCTATAAACCCGACAAATTTTAGAAACTGATGACATCACTGTTCTTCTGGTCTAGGCCTTGGAATTTAGAGTGAATCGTCAATGGTATTCAAAATTCAAACTGTTGTTGTTTATATTGGCCGTTATTAGGTTAGGGTTTCTTCATTTGTGGATATCGCGCTGCACTTAATTTAAGTTAACGATAAACGATGATTATTTGATAGCAAAGTAATATTTAAAGAACGATAAACGTAAGTTTATTTAAATAAACGTTATGTACCTATGCTTTAAGGAATTAAGTTTCGTGATGTGTATTTTGAATTTTGCATTGTTTATGTCTACATTGCTTTGTTTACGAAACAATCAAATAGTTCAGAGATAAGTCTATAATAAATTTGAGCAAATGCAAAAACTTGATAATTACTTAATACTTTTTCGTATATTATGTCGAAATATGTTACCAAATAATATAGACAATAGCTGTGAATATCAGTAATCGTGTTAATATGAAACTACTTGTTCCCTGTCATAAACATCTTAACGTTGAGAAGTGTAGTAGTTTCTGGTTACGATACTTGAACTTCATGCGTAGGAGATAAGTTCAGACTTAAGATTAAGATATACTTTCTACTTTAAGGAATGAAACCTCTTTAATGAAGCCTCTTTAAATTGTTAAGAAATCAATTGTGTTACTTGAAGAGTCATGTTTTTACGTGTTGTAGGCTAACAATGCATAGTAGCATTAATACTTAAATATCTTATACGGTTTTAGGCTGGTAGGACTATTAATGAAATAGTTTAATGAATAAAAGTGAATCATATTTTAAATGTTTTAGTTCTCTTATAATATACATAACAGAATATTGCTATACTTTTTAATGCTGTAAAGAAACGTTTGTACATTTTATAAACTATTCTTAAACAAATTCCAGTGAAATTCTATTTGTGTTTTATTTTAGAACTATCTTTTGTAGGTATATTAAATATATAAGTACTAACTTTTCTTAACAAAATGTAAACAATATCTTAAATAAGTGTACCTACAGTAAAATTTATTTATTTTTTTGGATAATTACTTATGGATTTTTTAAAAATTTGTTAATTTAGGAATGGAATTAGATACTTCATCATCCTATGATGACTGTAATATGAATTATGTACAGATAAACAAGCAACCATTCAGTATTAAGATATCAAGAAAAGATGGGTAAGTTTTTTTATCGAATAAAATTCTAGGGTACAAGGGAAAAAAATATAAGTAATGGTCAAAATGAGATAATCCAGTTTTCAAAAAGTGCAATTTTTACTTTCTCTTGCCTATATGAATACATAGGAAGAAAAGTATTGTTTTCATGTCGATTTTTCGAAATCGAGTTTTCACCGGATCTATACGTTTTCAGACCCCCTGAACCCAAAAAAACATGTTTTTAGCGATTGGTCTGTGTGTGTGTGTGTATACAAAATATCTCGAGAACGGAACATCGTACGAACTTGAAACTTGAAACTTAAGTTACATACCACTACCAGACCCAACACAAACATTTTCATCAAAATCGGTCAACCGGAAATAGTAGTTTATTCGTGTAATTTTTCACTTTTTGCGATTTTCTCAAAAACTGGTCCTACGATTTTTTTAAAAATCGCCTGGTTTACTCAATTTTTTATTCTCTACAAGATACGGTAGGCGTCATGTTTGCTGAAATTCTGGGTGAGGCTGTTTTCACGTGAAAACATAGTTTTTTTAAGATTACCGCTTTAATATGCAATTTAGCGCAAAAATTTATATAATAAATGTTGTAGAGATTTAAAATTTACAACTTTTATTTCAAACATTTTTTTGTATAACGCTTAGTTTAGCAGTAATTAGCGATTTTCTGATTTTTTCTCACGAAAACGTGTGAAAAATCTATTTTTTAAAGATTTCGGGCTTAGAATGCATTTTACGACAAAAATGTATATAATCAATTTTATAGAAAATAAAAAGATCTACAACTTTTATTTAAAGCATTTTTCACTACAGAGCCTAGTTTAGCGCGAAAGAGTGATTTTCTGTATTTTTAGCCAAACTGAGTTCGATTTTCATTTTGCGTCTTTCACTCATGATTAAAATAAGGTTATGTTTTTGAGGTTAGTTTTATTGTTTATTTCTAATGTTTTATTACTATTGTTAGGTTTATTGTTAATTATTTGCACTGGCAAGAGAAAGTTGTGTGAGTGTTTCACACCAGATTTTTTTGTCTTGTGTGTAATAAAAGAATGTAAAGATGGGGAATGTTTCCTGTCACTGAAAAGAGTTTTGAGCGATCAGAACTGGCGAAAACTTGCGCCAGAAATGGTTGGTAAGGTCCAGACTTTCTGATGCACCCGTTACATGGTAGCCTTGTACAGGTGAAGCATCTGCTGTACTGAAGTGAAGTGGATATTAGTACAGCTTAAAACCGCAGTTCTGCAACAGTATGGAGTAATCTGTCACATTACTTTCAAGTAACTTTGGCTTGTATAATAGAATATCTCTTCATTAGAACTACCCCAGTTTGTAATCACCCTCGTAGGTCAGATTCCACTATTACTTTTACTACACTATTGCACTTTTTTACACTATTTGCAATAGGTGTAAACAAACTGTTAGGTTCTCAGGAGCCTGTACCAAGATATATGTAGAAATCAGAGCCTTCTGGAAGCTTTATGAGGATATGATGGAAATTACGGTGTAGAAGGAAGGGGAATAGGAATTTCACTTTTGGTATATGAACAGTTGACAAAACATTTATAAAAGCTTAACAATTTATTGCTACATAGTTATTTTTGTTCCTGACTTTATTTAATTGTTCATATTGGATTTATTCAGTTCCTTTTCTCATTCCAATAAACTTTTCACTTTCTCATGTCCCATATGAAATATAGAAAGGAAAGCACCTAAAGCTTGACAACGATCGAAATAGGATTCCCTCCCTTCCCCACTTCTTCCATTCCTGCTCGCACTACGTACCGGATCAAATACATTGGTATGCACAACACAAATGAGCAATTAATATGAATATCACTTATACTAGATTTTTGTTATCCGTAAATTTTGTACAGATTATGTGACCACCAGCAGAAATTCATTAGTGTTTCTATTATTTTTGTTTACCGTTAGATAGTGTAGTCATATGACTCAGCAAGTTCTTAATTTATAATGTTGACTGTTAATTTAAATAATTGATATGATTTTATTATTAAATGGAGTAAGCATTATTCTTTATTCACTTGAGAGCAGCTAATATAAACTATGCTTTTACTTCAGTTCTACAGTGTTAGCAACCGTGCAATATTGGTTTTGTAGTCAGTGCAGTTTTATTATATTTTAGGTTTAATCGGTTGTTCAATATTCAGATAAATTCGTTTCGATTAAACAAATACAGTGTAAGTGTATATTTCTAGGTTAATAAATTTAGTTTTTAGTGTGACATGTTAGATACCTATTACTGGATTATTATTAAAATGGAATCTACTTCAAGAAAGAAAGGGAAGTTACTACATAGTGGGGAAAGAGATATTATCAGGCAGGTTGTAACATGTTGTGACAAAGAAGCGCAAGATAAACAATTAACTATCCCATTGCACAAAGCTACTGATAGAGCATGCATGTACACCAATGTTAATAAAAATACATTAACAAAAATAAGGAAACATATAAAAGAATGTCCAGGGGAATGTATGAAAACTCCAAAAAAACACATTAAATAAGTGCAAAAAATAATAAAGTAATAGTAAGTATGAATATAAATACTGTTGTAGTTATGAGCTGTACTAGTAAGCTGACTATCGGGGCAATGTTTTTGGGACGGTGCGTAATGCGAGGTGGCGCGGATGAAGTGCGGAAGAGAGGGAATCCTATTTCGAAACTTGTCGGATAGTATGTCTTCATATTGATTTTTCACCAGAAATATACGTCTTTCAGGTCTCCTGAATAAAAAAAAAAATATGTTTTTACTGATTGGTCTGTGTATTTGTGTTCAAATTATCTTTTAAGAACAGAATATCTTACGAAGTTCAAACTTGGAACTTAAGTTAGAAAATAAGGATACCCAACATGAACGATTTTGTCAAAATCTGGAAGTACTTGTAGAATCTTTCATTAACTGGGAGTTTTAGTTTATTCGTGCAGTTTTTTTTAAAAACGGCTCCTACAATTTTTTTAAGCTTGCTTCATATACTACAATTTTTGTGCTTTACAGGATAGGTTAAGTGGCATACCTGCTGAAATTCGTTGGGCTCTGCTCTCATGGTAAATTTTGTTGTTTTTTTAAAGATTGCGCCCTTAATATGAATTTTAGGGCAAAAGTGTACATAATGTTATAGAAAATTAACAAACCTACTGCTTTTATTTCAAGCATTTTTTCACAAAGTTTGGTGTCAGTAAGTGATTATTTATATTTTACTTATTGAAATGAGTAAAAAATTCATTGAAATGGCATTTTTAAAGCATTAATATGCATTTTAGGGCAAAAAACATGTATAATTAATGTTACACTGAAAATTATAAACGTAGAACTTTTATTTCAAGCTTTTTTTACAGAGCTTAGTTTTAGCATCAATTAGTGATTTTCCATATTTTTCTTATCAAAATCCAAGTCCAATAGAGGTTAATTTTCATTTAGTATCATCCACCCATGATTAAAATTAGGTTATGTATTTTCACTTTCTCTTGCCTATATGAATATATAGGAAGGAAAGTATTGTTTTCATGTCGATTTTTCGAAATCGAGTTTTCACCGGATCTATACATTTTCAGACCCCCTGAACCCAAAAAACATGTTTTTAGCGATTGGTCTGTGTGTGTGTGTGTGTGTGCGTGCGCGCGCCTGCGTGCATGCGTGTATACAAAATATCTCAAGAACAGAACATCGTACGAACTTGAAACTTAAAACTTAAGTTACATACCACTACCGGACGCGACACGAACATTTTCATCAAAATCGGTCAACCGGAAGTAGTAGTTTATTCGTATAATTTTTCATTTTTTTGCGATTTTCTCAAAAACTGGTCGGACGATTTTTTTAAAAATCGCCTGGTTTACTAAATTTTTTATACTCTACAAGATAGAGTAGGCGCCATGTTTGCTGAAATTCTTGGTGAGACTGTTTTACGTAAAAAAAGTGTTTTTTAAGATTACGTCTTTAATATTTATTATAGCGCAAAAATTTATATAATAAAAAATGTAGAGAATTCAAAATTCTACAACTTTTATTTCAAACATTTTTTTGTATAACGCTTAGTTTAGCGGTACCTGGCGCTTTTCTGTTTTTTCTCACAAAAACGTATGAAAATTCGATTTTTTTAAGATTTCGGCCTTAGTATGCATTTTATGACAAAAGTGTATAGAATCGAATTTATAGAAAATTAAAAGATCTACAACTTTTATTCAGAGCATTTTTCTATACAGAGCCTAGTTTAGCGTGAAAAAGTGATTTTCCGTATTTTTAAGACAAACTCAGGTAGTTTCTCATTTTTCGTCTTTCATATATGATTAAAATTAGGTTATGTTTATTGAGGTTAGTTTTTTGTTTATTTCTAATGTTTTATTACTAATGTTAGGTTAATTGTTAATTATTTGCACTGGCAAGAGAAAGTTGTGTGAGTGTTTCACACCAGATTTTTATTAATATTGGCAAGAGAAAGTCGTGTGTTTCATATCAGATATTTTAATATAAAGCATTTTGTCTAGATTTAATTTTATGACATATGCCGTGTTGTGGTGGATACAGAATCGCATTGATCAATAAATAGCTTTGTCCTAAAAAGTACTCGTGTACTTTCAATTGCGCTAAGTGCATGCCTCTTCTCATGCTACAGCGCATGTCTTGACGCAAGGGATGCATGCGTCAAGGCATGCCTAATATGAGTCTGAAGTAGCAGATTTTTATAGTGAACAGCGTAGTGCAAGAAGTTCCACCGGCCGTGGATTTCTGTGCATTTCAACGTTCAATTTGTACTGTTTAATAGTGTGTGCCATGAAAGATGTTCGTTCTGTTTGAAGAGCTCTATCTCAAAAACAATCGAAAGGAAAATTTAAAACCCTACACTAAATTAAATACTGTTCTTTGCTGTGTTGATTGGTTTGACTTAGATTATTTTATTTAGAAATTAGTCGGAGATACAGCAATTTACACATAAAAAGTCCTCAGTTTTTAGTCGGTGTTCAGTTAATGTAGGCCTACTTTTAAACGTCTGTTACTCTGCGTTATATAAAAATCTGGTGTGAAACGCTCACAATTTTCTCTTGCCAATGCAAATAATTAATAATAAACCTGACATTAGTAATAAAACATTACAACTAAACAAGAAACTAACCTAAATAAACATAACCTAATTTTAATCACGAGTGAAAGACACAAAATGAAAATCAACCTCAGTTTGGCTTAAAAATACGGAAAATCACTCTTTCACGCTAAACTAGGCTGTATAGAGAAAAATGTTTTAAATGAAAGTTGTAGATCTTTTAATTTCCTATAAATTTGATTATATACACTTTTGTTGTAAAATGCATACTAAGGCCAAAATCTTAAAAAAATCGATTTTTCACAGGTTTTTGTGAGGAAAAAAACAGAAAATCGTTAATTACCGCTAAACTAAGTGTACAAAAGAATGTTTAAAATAAAAGTTTTAGGATTTTAAATTTTCTATAACTTTTATTATATAAATTTTTGCGCTTAAATGCATACTAAAGCCGTAATTTAAAAAAAAAAAACAATTTTTTTTATATGAAAACAGCCTCACCAAGAATTTCAGCAAACATGGCGCCTACCCTATCTTGTAGAGCATTCAAATTGACTAAACCGGGCAATTTTAAAAGAAATCGTAGGACCCATTTTTGAGAAAATCGCAAAAAAGTGAAAAATTACACAAATAAACTACTACTTCCGGTTGACCAATTTTAATGAAAATTTTCGTGTCGGGTCCAGTAGTGGTATATAACTTAAGTTTCAAGTCCGTACGATGTTCCATTCTTGAGATATTCTGCACACACACACACACGCACGCACGCGCGCACGCACGCACACGCACACGCGCACGCGCACACACACACACACACTCAGACCAATCGCTAAAAACATGTTTTTTGGGTTCAGGGGGTCTGAAAATGTATAGATCCGGTGGAAACTCGATTTTGAAAAATCTACATGAAAATAATACTTTCCTTCTTATATATTCATATAGGCAAGAGAAAGTAAAAATCGGCGTTTAAGTACGTTGAAGATCAGAGTTTTCTCTATAATATGAATATTTGAAAAGTAAAATCTTACGTTTCTTTTAATACCCCGGCGATTTTTAAATAAAAGTGCTGTTTTGGTTCCATGTAAAGATAGGGAAATGATTTCTGAACTGAACCGTGCATTTTTACAACAGTAGGTAAACGTTGATTTCCTATGTTTATTTACTTGTCTAATCATCAGATATGTCTATCATTAGATACCATTGCCTTCCTAATCATTAGATATGTCTAATCATTAGATATGCTGCACTGATTCCTCGTAACAGAATAATCCATCTTGAAAACAACAAAAGTGAGGCATGAGTGTGTACAGGTGATTGGGTATGCAATAAGGCTTGAGTCAACGCCTGTTGAATTGAATGTTGAAAGGAAAGTTGAAAATGAAAGTGCATGAGTGTGGACATGGCTAACGAGTGAAATGGCTATGAGTGTAACAGTGCTTGAAGTTAGTGCGATTAGCTGAACCTTTTGATTAATTATGTTTCAGACTTTTGGTGCAGATCCATCATACGATCACAAACAATAATAACTCAAGGAAGAAATGTTTACGTTTTGTCAACGCCACTTTTAATGATACTTCCGAACAGATAGCTGCATCCGATCAAGCTGGAAATATATTTATAATTGACCTGTTAAGCCTTAAGTAAGTTATAGTTTGATATTTTTATTGATATCTATTCATTGTTATACAGCAAGACCCTGTGGTGAATGAAGTAAAGGTGTCATTCGCATGGTGGAAAGTAGATGCTTAATTCAGAGGGCCTGGCATGCTGATAAGCATTCTTTTCCATTCAGTGAGGAAGGCAATGGTAAACTCTCTCATTCTTTGTTTTACTTGATAAAGCCTCTAGAGGTTCAAACCAGCCTTTCACCTGATCACCTCAACATCTATTCACCGGAGTGTTATTTCCTACTGTCTTACAGCTCTATCATATTACGCACAGGAGAACCTTGTTAATCCTAACCCTAGCAATCTGAAATTTTGGATAATCCGAACAGTATTTTTAATTTTCTGAGAAAATTTTATTTTAAAATGAAGAAAAAATAACAAATTAGAAATCAAATGTTTTCATTTAAATTGTGTAAAATGATCTCTCGTGGGCGATAAATTATAAAACTAATTTGATTTACTTATTGTTTATGCATATTTTATAAAAGTGGTTTCATGACCATGATTTATTGTTTTTTAAACGTTTGTATACCAATCTTTTGTGCTATGTTTTAAAAACTGGTGATATCTCATGCTTCCTTCATAATAAAAAATAGTAATAAATAAAAAAAGTGCAGAATGTTACAAATTTTTTGTCCAGTGCTAAATTTTGGAAAATTTTCCATCTTTTTTTGAAAATTGTATCAAAATTGATGTATTCATTAAACAGCTAAATTTACAGCGGTGACAACATAAAGTGAAAATTTTGTAAAAAATTGACAATAGATATTGTCTTCTTCTCACAATATAGTATTAGGCTCCCACCTGTTCTGACTCACAACAGCTACAAAACTCTATTGAATTATTGTCGTCTCTTGTGTGGCCTTCCAACATCTCTCCTCCCCCTGGTCTTTTTTTTTTTTTGTTTAACGTCTGACTTCTGCAATTACTGCTAATGCAGATGGTGAAGGATGAAACAATTTTTTGTAACGTATGAAAATATGCCGTGCCTGAATGGGATTCGAACCCAAGACCGCATAATAAGAGGGGAGCTCGTTACCAACTACGCCAATGCGGCCGATTGGTCTGTATTGTGAAATTTTGAGAGGGATCCTTTCTTTAGGCATTCTCTCTTCTTTCATCGATTTTGATATTCTGCAATCTTCCCATTCAGGTTGTAAACATCTAGTTCTTTTCTTATGTATTTATTTCTTAGTTGGTCCCAAAGGTTACAACTCTTTGTTCTCTGGAGGAATTGCATCTCTGCTGCCTGTACTCTACTGGCTTGGGGTCTTGTATTAATCCACGACTCGTTTCCATAGAGTAGGACTGGGGCAGCCATCACTTTGTAAAGCTTCATCGTAATTTTTACTTTCTCTTGCCTATATGAATATATAGGAAGGAAAGTATTGTTTTCATGTCGATTTTTCGAAATCGAGTTTTCACCGGATCTATACGTTTTAAGACCCCCTGAACCTCTAAAAAACATGTTTTTAGCGATTGGTCTGTGTGTGTGTGTGTATACAAAATATCTCAAGAACGAAACATCGTATGAACTTGAAACTTTAGTTACATACCACTACCGGACCTGACACGAACATTTTCATCAAAATCGGTCAACCGGAAGTAGTAGTTTATTCGTATAATTTTTCACTTTTTTGCGATTTTCTCAAAAACTGGTCCTACGATTTTTTTTAAAAATCGCCTCCTTTACTCAATTTTTTATTCTCTACAAGATAGGGTAGGCGCCATGTTTGCTGAAATTCTTGGTGAGGCTGTTTTATGTAAAAAAAGTGTTTTTTTATGATTACGGCTTAAATATGTATTATAGCGCAAAAATTTTTATAATAAAAAATGTAGAGAATTTAAAACTACAACTTTTATTTCAAACATTTTTTTGTATAACGCTTAGTTTAGCGGTAATTAGCGATTTTCTGTTTTTTCTCACAAAAACGTGTGAAAAATCTATTTTTTAAAGATTTCGGCCTTAGTATTCATTTTATGACAAAAGTGTTCATATCAAATTTATAGAAAATTAAAAGATCTACAACTTTTATTTAAAGCAGTTTTCTCTACAGAGCCTATTTTAGCGTGGACGAGTGATTTTCCATATTTTTAAGCCAAACTGAGGTCGATTGTCATTTTGTGTCTTTCACTTATGATTAAAATTAGGTTATGTTTATTGAGGTTAGTTTTTTGTTTATTTCTAATGTTTTATTACTAATGTTAGGATTATTGTTTATTATTTGTATTAGCAAGAGAAAGTTGTGTGAGTGTTTCACACCAGATTTTTTTTGTTGTTTTTCTACCTTGCGTTCTGCTAATATTCTGCGCAAAGGATATTGTTTAGATTCAAATTACAAACTGTTAGGATAGGTATGAAGGTTTTGTATTTGCAGAAGTGTGGTTTGCTGGAAAAATTATTTTTGTTTTGTTTCAGGTATTGGATGCTACCAACATTTGGATATTGTTCTGCTATCAGTTATTCAACGTATAAGAAAAATGAATTGCTAATTGGGAAAGATGATGAAGCTATTGAAATTATTAACACAGGTATTATTTAAACAGTAATGCTATTCATTGCAAAATGAATGAGCCTCAGAGGGGTCATTAATATAAACTAGATTATTGATCTGTTCGTTTACTTTAACTGATGCAATCTCATACCAGTAGAAGTTTTTAAACAAGATTCACGTCTTGAATGTAATCCAACATCATATAGAATAATCTTCTCTACAATAGAAGTAATTGGAGTTTGTGGGTGAAGGTAGCCTCAAAAACAACGCAGAGTGACTGACTTTTTTTCAACCAAATTCTGTGTTGCCAAGTTGTGGTGCCATTGTACCATAGTTCAGAATTATTAAAAGTTGTGGATTAAATCTTCTTCTTAAATAATCTTTTAAAATATTAGAAATTTGTTAATCCATCAGTCCGAAAATGGACAACAAATTGAGATGAGGGTCGCATTTCTAAGGATTGTAAAGATTAAAAAAGATTCAATGTAACTGAACACATGAACAAAAATAAACATTATATGTAAAGTATAAAAAATAATTTAGAACTATTGGAAATAAATTACAGACAAAATGAAATTGAGATTTTGAAGAAATATTATATAAATATGGTAAATGCCCATAACAGGCAGCAGGTGGAGTGTTAAATTAATTGCACTCTACCTGTTAATTCCAGTGCTACAAAAAATAGTTCTGTTTTTTATCACATAGGCAACCAATTATATGATTGAAGTATTTAAGAACAGAAGAGGTGGTGGTGCAAAAGACACTTGTCAGAGTTATCTCCTCTCCTCTCCTCTGAAGTAATGAATTTCACTATACAGCCAGACCCTGTGGTGAATGAAGTGAAGGTATCATTTGCAGGGTGTAAACTGGGTGCTTTTCGGAGGGCCTGGCATGCTGATAAGTGTGCTCTTTCAACTCGGTGAGGAAGGCAATAGTAAACTACCTCACTCCTAATTTTTACTTAGTAAAACCTCTAGAGGTTCAAGCCAGCCTTACGTCTGTTGACCTAATCGACAAATATGGTAATAGGGGAAAATGAATGAACGCACGAGTTGAATATGACACCAACTCATTAAGTTGGCAAGACTGTTTTAGATATAAGAATCGACTATTCCTTATCTGCCATGGTAGGAGTAGGAAGTTTTAAATTTTGATGTGAAAGAAATTTTAATTTACTAAAGATGAGTACAAGATGAGTACATAAAAACGCTCTAAACATCTGTAAGTGTTATTGTTATTGTATTCTGGTGTTTAGAAATATATATTTCCATTTAAAATAATACTGCTGTTGATAATCCTTCATAGGATGTTTGATAAAAAAATAAAATTAAAAAGATTCATGAGTAGTGTAATCTATAGACATAGTGCGATATCTATGTTTGATTGACAAGAAGTCAACTAGAGCTGGAGCTGGCATGCGGCAAAGCAAAGTGAGAACTACTCGCTCAAGCTCAGCCATTATTGACTAGATCTAATCCACAAACACTAATTTATTGTTTCTGGCATAGGGCGAAAAACACATGCTAATCCTTAACATGAAAGATTGACAGTCTTCCAAAAATCATATCTTGCTCATTTAATATGAAGATCAGAAGAAATTTGAACATTAAATTTTTTGTATGATAACAATCCTTTTTCCTGTACACTATTGAGGTATAATTTGAAAGAAAACTGTATCTAACTAATAGTGTTTTTATTTTCTCTTGCCAATATGAATATAATATATTTCCTATATTATAGGAAGGAAAGTATTGTTTTCTAGGTGATTTTTCGAAATCGAGTTTTCACCGGATCTACACGTTTTCAGACCCCTAGAACCCAAAAAACATGTTTTTAGCGATTGGTCTGTGTGTGTGTGTGAACAGAATATCTCGAGAACGGAACATTGTACAAACTTGAAACTTAAGTTACATACCACTACCGTAACCGACGAGAACATTTTCATCAAAATCGGTCAACCGGAAGTAGTACTTTATTTGTGTAATTTTTCACTTTTTTGCGATTTTCTCGAAAACTGGTTCTAAGATTCTTTTTGAAATCGCCTGGTTTACTAAATTTTTTATGCTCTACAAGATAGGGTAGGCGCAATTTGTGCTGAAATTCGTGGTGAGGCTGTTTCCGAGTAAAAAAATTATTTTTTTAAGATCGCGGCTTTAATATGCATTTCAACGCAACAATGTATACGAGGCGTATTTTTAAAGTAAGTACCGTTTGAAAATAAAAAAAAAATAAAAGGAAATTTGCAAAAACTAATTTTATTTTCGGAATCTACATACTTTTATCTATTTTTCTACATAGTTTCCAAGTTTTTGTAAACCCTTATCATATCGCACAACTAAATTTTGGAAACCTTCTTCATAAAAACTTGCCGCCTGCTGTGATAACCAAGAATTCACGGCCGTTTTCAAATCGTCGTCATCGTCATAATGGTTGCCGCCCAAGTGATGTTTCAGATGACGAATTTCCCGACGTTTCGAGGTCTGTGATTTACAAAATTGTTAATGAAAAATTAAACTTTAAGAAACTGTGCTCGCGTTGGGTCCCTAAACTCCTGACGGAGGAGCACAAACACAAAAGACTCGAGAGTTCCTTGAATTTTCTGACACGTTATGACGAAAATGGTGACGACATCCTGAGTCGGATCGTAACTGGAGACGAAACGTAGATTTCGCATTTCACTCCCGAATCGAAACAACAAAGCATGGAATGGAGACACACGCACTCTCCTGTAAAGGTCAAAGCCTAACAGACTGTGTCACAGCGCAAGATCATGGCGTCCGTGTTTTGGGATAGGCATGGTGTTTCGCTGGTCGACTTTATGGAACGAGGAACGACAATAAATGCAGAAGCCTACTGCCAAATCCTGAGGAAGCTGCGCAGAGCAATTCAAAACAAGAGACGTGGCATGCTCACAAAAGGAATTTTGTTTCTGCACGATAATGCAAGCCCTCACACTGCCGTTCAGACCCGAGCTGCATTGGACTCTTTTGGCTGGGAAGTTTTGGACCACCCACCCTACAACCCTGACCTTGCGCCGAGCAACTTTCATCCCTTCCGTCATCTGAAACATCACTTGGGCGGCAGCCGTTATGACGATGACGACGAATTGAAAACGGCCGTGACTTCTTGGTTATCACAGCAGGCGGCAAGTTTTTATGAAGAAGGTTTCCTAAATTTAGTTGTGCGATATGATAAGTGTTTACAAAAACTTGGAAACTATGTAGAAAAATAGATAAAAGTATGTAGATTCTGAAAATAAAATTAGTTTTTGCAAATTTCCTTTTATTTTATTTTTATTTTCAAACGGTACTTACTTTAAAAATACGCCTCGTATAATTAAAGTTGTAGGAAATTTAAAATTCTACAACTTTTATTTCAAACATTTTTTTGTATAACGCTTAGTTTAGCAGTAATTAGTGATTTTGTGTTTTTTTCTCACGAAAACAAGTGAAAAATCGATTTTTTTAATATTTTGACCTTAGTATGCATTTTACGACAAAAGTGTATGTAATAAATAAAATTTATAGAAAATTAAGAGATCTACAACTTTTATTTAGAGCATTTTTCTCTACAGAGCCTAGTTTAGCGTGAAAGAGTGATTTTCCGTATTTTTAAGCCAAACTGAGGTTGATTTTCATTTTGCGTCTTTCACTCATAATTAAAATTAGGTTATGTTTATTGAGGTTAGTTTTTTGTTTATTTCTAATGTTAGGTTTATTGTTAATTATTTACATTGGCAAGAGAAAGTTGTGTGAGTGTTTCACACCAGATTTTTTTTTTTTTTTAAGAAACTGGTGGCGTAACTGGAAGACTTATCAATCACAAGTCACCTGTTAAATGGATATCATATGCGTCTGGGCAACCATTTTGTTTGACTGCCACAAATGATGAGGCATTCATTTGGGATTTACAAACCGGTAATCGAATTCATCGTCTTACTCTACATACTACTATTAAACTTAAACTGGTATGTCATTTTTCTGTTATTATACAGTTTTCTTTTGCAGGGTTAATCTGTAGATTTCTCAGTATGATACAATTCTCTGAAATGCTGTCTTGTTTTTTTTTTACTTTTTCTTGCCCTATAATGAATAAAATGAAGAAATGGGAAGGAAAGTATTATTTTCTTATTGATTTTTATAAATTGAATTTCCACCAGATATACATGTTTTTAGGCCCCTGAACCTTTAAAAACATGTTTGTAGTGAATGGTCTGTGTGTGAACAAAATCTCTCAAGAACGGGATATCTAACAAAGTGGAAACTTTGAACTAATATTAGGTACCATAGGGAATCTGGCACGAACATTTTCACCAAAATTGGTCGACCAGAAGTACAGTGGACCCTCACTTTAATACGATGCACTCACATTACGATATTTCACTTTATAATGTGTCATCAAATTATTCATCGGATTCTTAAAGTTGCACGTGCACCTGACCTGCCAATCATCAACCCCTACAGTAAGAAGTTCTGATCGAATGTACTCCCTCCTTCTTGTCAAGATACCCTCGACCATGCTACCCGCACCCTCCCATCATCCACTCAAGGTTGTTTCTGTTTTTCAGTTTTGTCACAGCACCCATACTTATTGGTTATCAGTTTAGCATCTGTGCTGTAGTGTCTGTCGAGTTATTATACATATGTATTCTTTGTAGTTATTGGTTTAGCATCTGTGCCGTAGTGTCTGTCGTGTTATTATACATATGTATTCTTTGTAGTTATTGGTTTAGCATCTGTGCTGTAGTGTCTGTCGTGTTATTATACATACGTATTCTTTGTAGTTATTGGTTTAGCATCTGTGCCGTAGTGTCTGTCGTGTTATTATACATATGTATTCTTTGTAGTTATTGGTTTAGCATCTGTGCCGTAGTGTCTGTCGAGTTATTATACATACGTATTCTTTGTAGTTATTGGTTTAGCATCTGTGCCGTAGTGTCTGTCGAGTTATTATACATATGTATTCTTTGTAGTTATTGGTTTAGCATCTGTGCCGTAGTGTCTGTCGTGTTATTATACATATGTATTCTTTGTAGTTATTGGTTTAGCATCTGTGCTGTAGTGTCTGTTGTGTTATTATACATACGTATTCTTTGTAGTTATTGGTTTAGCATTTGTGCCGTAGTGTCTGTCGTGTTATTATACATATGTATTCTTTGTAGTTATTGGTTTAGCATCTGTGCTGTAGTGTCTGTCGAGTTATTATACATACGTATTCTTTGTAGTTATTGGTTTAGCATCTGTGCCGTAGTGTCTGTCGTGTTATTATACATATGTATTCTTTGTAGTTATTGGTTTAGCATCTGTGCCGTAGTGTCTGTCGTGTTATTATACATACGTATTCTTTGTAGTTTTGGTACCGTGTTTCATGTGTACGTTACTGTAGTTGTAGTGAAAATGGATCCTAAATCTTGCATAAAAAGTAAAATTTCTATGAAAGAAAAGCAAGAAATTATAAAAAACCATGATGAAGGGGCTAGGATAAATGAATGGTTCGCCAGTATAGTTATTCCCAGTCTACAATTTCCACGATTGTAAAGCAAAAGTCAGTTTTAAAAGATGTTAAATTGTCTGATAGATCAAACACCATTTATAAAGGCATTTTTTTATAATATCTATTATCAAATCATTTGTCCTGAAATCAGTGCTATTTGAAGAATGTATAGGGTTATCTGTATGTACAAGCTAATGTAAATTTCTTGTGAATTTCTTATGGTCTAATGATTGGGCAAGAATGCAGTCTCACAATATGATATTTTCGCTTTTCGATCATTCTTCCGGAACGAATTACGATCATAATGTGAGGGCCTACTGTAGTAGTTTATTTGTTCGATTTTCTCAAAAATGGCTCCTTCAATTTAAAAAAAATTGTCTTATTTACTACATTTTTTGTATTCTACAAGAAAAGGTAAGTGCTATATCTGCTGAAATTCTTGGAGGGCCTGTGGTCTTGGTAAAAATTGATTTTTTTAAAGATTGAGGCTTTAATGTGCATTATACAGCATAAGTGTATGTAATCGACGTTGTAGAACATTAAAAAACATACAAACCTTTTTTGTACAACACTTAATTTTGTGTCAATTAGTAATTTTCTGTATTTTGCTTTTAAAAATCTGTTAACGACTGGGTTTCTTCAATATTGTGGCTTTAGCATTTTATAACAAAATTGTGTAATCAAAGTTATAGGAAATTAACAAACCTACAACTTTTATTTCAAGTATTCTTTCCTATAGAGCCTAATGCTGAACTAGGGACAATTAGGGACTAGTAGTTATAATTACTGTACTATTTTTCAAAGCTGATGAGCTCTGAATGTCCGCATTGTCCCCTACACACTCACAGTTAGCCAATGACTTTCCAGCAACATTACCAATACTTGCTCTCCTAGCTCTTTTATAAATTTTGGGTGCCATATTTTTACTTTCTCTTGCCTATATGAATATATAGGAAGGAAAGTATTGTTTTCATGTC
This sequence comes from Catonia carolina, assembly GCA_035578175.1. Lineage (NCBI taxonomy): Eukaryota > Metazoa > Arthropoda > Insecta > Hemiptera > Achilidae > Catonia > Catonia carolina. The sequence continues at coordinate 33,360,751 of JAQMRL010000001.1, forward strand.
GATTTTTCGAAATCGAGTTTTCACCGGATCTATACGTTTTCAGACCCCCTGAACCCAAAAAACATGTTTTTAGCGATTGGTCTGTGTGTGTGTGTGTGTGTGTGTGTGTGTGTGTGTGTGTGTGTCTGTGTGTGAACAGAATATCTCAAGAACGGAACATCGTACGAACTTGAAACTTAAGTTACATACCACTACCGGACGCGACACGAACATTTTCATCAAAATCGGTCAACCGGAAGTAGTAGTTTATTCGTATAATTTTTCACTTTTTTGCGATTTTCTCAAAAACTGGTCCTACGATTTTTTTTAAAATCGCCTATTTTACTCAATTTTTTATTCTCTACAAGATAGGGTAGGCGCCATGTTTGCTGAAATTCTCGGTGAGGCTGTTTTCACGTAAAAACGTTGTTTTTTTAAGATTACGGCTTTAATATAAATTTTAGCGCAAAAACTTATATAATAAAAGTTGTAGAGAATTTAAAAACCTACAACTTCTGTTTCAAACATTTTTTTGTATAACGCTTAGTTTAGCGGTAATTTGCGATTTTCTGTTTTTTTTTCTCACGAAAACGTGAGAAAAATCGATTTTTTTAACATTTCGGTCTTAGTATGCATTTTACGACAAAAGTGTATATAATTAAATTTATAGAAAATTAAAAGATCTACAACTTTTGTTTAGAGCATTTTTCTCTACAGAGCCTAGTTTAGCGTGAAAGCGTGATTTTTCGTATTTTTAAGCCAAACTGAGTTCGATTGTCATTTTGCGTCATTCACTCATGATTGAAATAAGGTTATGTTTTTGAGGTTAGTTTTTGTTCATTTCTAATGTTTTAATACTAATGTTAGGTTTATTGTTAATTATTTGCATTGGCAAGAGAAAGTTGTGTGAGTGTTTCACACCAGATTTTTTTTGTCTTTCAATAACAATTATAACCCACTGGGTTGGTCTCAAGGTAAAATCATCGCTGCGAGTCAGCTGTTTAACAGCTGATTTTCAGAGACAAAGGTTCCTGGTTGAAATCTTAGTAAAGGTAGTTACTTTTATACGGAGTTGAATACTAGACAGTGGTTACCGGTGTACTTTGATGGTTGGAGTTCAATTAACCATACTCTCTCAGGAATGGTCGGCCTGGGTCTGTTGAAGACCACACCTCATTTTTATACGTCAGACACATCATACTCATCTCATTGGGTCATGGGGTTGCGTATTGTTCAGATTTGAAAAGATTGCAACGTACCCACATTAGGGACAAAAAAAACAATTATAATTTATTAAAATACAACCAGCTGATTATATTATAAAGAATTGCATGTTAACACGCTCTATATTCAATGTGTTCAGTACGAGATGCAAGACTTGAGTGAATTACTGCGGCTCTTATACACATGCGTGCATATTGTTTGTCGGGCTAATACATTTATACAATCTGACAACGCTGGCAAATGTTCTGATTGGTTTAAATGCGTGGAGCAGCAGAGCTTATCAATCATGAAAACCATTATCGAGTCATGTAGTGATTTTTCGTATTTAATACCTACGGCGGTTTATTTTGATTTTGTGTCATTCATTCATGTATAAAATTCAGTTATGTTTTAAATTTTACATTATTTACTTATTAATCAGGTTATTTATGGTTCATTATTTACATTGACAAGAGAAAGCTGTGTAAATGTTTCACGCCAGATTTTCAAGATTTATTTGTATAGCATATTCTTACTAAACTTAATACATTTTTCTTGTCAATCTTATATTATTTTTGGTTGATCCAGTTTATAAATTGTTTGTTTTCACATTAATGTATTTCAGTTCTAGTATTTATTGAGTTTGCATTTTCAGGTGAAGTTTATACCAGTATCCAACAATATATTAGCTTGTTTTGCTGACGATACTATTCAAATTTGGGAGTATGAAACAGGCAGATCTGTCTTAAAAATCTCTCCAGAGCAGTGGAATAATCATCAATTGAATTCAGTTGCATTTTCTAAGTATGATTTTTCTGTGAATTGTTTATTATTTGTTAATAAAACTGTTGTGTTTGTCATAATGGTAAGGCCATTGCATATTAATATATACATACGAAGGGGTACCCAAAAGTATCCGGAATAGCTGTGCTGTGGGCGGAGCTTGTGCAGTACAAATTCCCGCCACTAGGCTGCTTGTAGCGCTACTCATTGCCAGTTCAATGCCATTTTGTTCGTTGATCTAGCTTGTTCTGTTCTCGTGCAGTGATCGTTCTCGCTAGTGCTGTTTTGTGCTCGTGTCGTTTTTCATGATGGCAAGTTTTAATGAACAACGTGCGGCTGTGAAATTTTGCTTCTTGCTCGGTAAAAACGCCGCGGAAACAGTTGTAATGTTGAACACAGCTTAGAAAGACGACGCTATTGGAAAAACCCAAGTGTACGAGTGGTTTTTGCGCTTTAAAAATGGCGACATGTCGATTGAGAACAAACCTCGTTCTGGACGACCGTCGACTTCCCGAACAGACGAAAATATTGTGAAAGTGAAAGAAATTGTACGAACAGACCGACCACAGACCATTGACCAAATATCACAGGTTAGTGGGTTATCTTGGAGCTCAGTCCAACGCATTTTAACAGAAGACTTGACAATGAAAAGAGTCGCTGCCAAGTTTGTGCCTCGGGTTCTGACAGACACTCAAAAGGAACGTCGAATTGAAACGTGTAGTGATTTGAAACAACAGCTTGAAACTGATCCAGATTTCATGTCAAAGATCATTACGGGTGACGAGTCTTGGTGCTATGGGTACGACCCAGAAACCAAACAACAATCCAGTCAATGGAAGACTTCATTATCACCCCGACCAAAAAAAAGTCGTCAAGTCAGATCGAACATCAAAACAATGCTGATTTGTTTTTTTGATGTGAGGGGAATTGTCCATTGAGAGTTCGTTCCACCAGGCCAGACGGTAAATCAAGCTTTTTATCTTGAAGTGTTAAGAAGACTACGAAACAGCATTCGTCGTAAAAGACCTAATTTGTGGCAGACAGGGGACTGGTTTTTCCACCACGACAACGCGCCTGCACACACGGCAATCTCGGTTACCCAGTTTTTGGCGAAAAACGGCATGGTTTTGCTACCACACGCACCGTACTCACCCGATCTGGCTCCGTGTGATTTTTTCTTGTTCCCACGCATGAAAAGGGGCATGAAAGGTCTCCGATTTAACAACGTTGATGATGTCAAGAAAAAAACGACGGATGAGCTGGCAGCCATCACTGAAGAGGAGTACAAAAAATGTTTTGAACAGTGGAAGCACCGGTGGGACAAATGTATTAGTTGTAATGGAGAGTATTTTGAAGGGGATAAGGTTCTTTTGTAAAAAAATTAAAAATAAGTAGTTTTAAAAAATAATTCCGGTTTCTTTTGGGTACCCCCCTCGTAGTTCAGGAGGAAAGAAAATGTTTTGGGAACAGTGGATTCTAGAGCTGTAAATAAAAGAATTTTCCTTACAAACGACTATTCTCATGCATAAGAACAAAAACTATTGGACTGAAATTTGAAAACTTTTTTTAAAAATTTATCCCAAAATTAAGGATTCTTTACTCTGGTAAAAAAACAAAAAATTTCAATGTTCTCAAAAACAGCTCAAATTATTTTGAGTAAACCTTCCCCATTCAATTCAAGAAACAGAACTGATTACTATGTTGCTAAAATCATAACACTAAATTGTTTGAACAAAAACCTACTTACACAGGTTGAAAATACATCAATAATTTACAACAAGCTTTAAAATTTTGTGGTAATTTAAATTTGTCTTTAAAAAAGCTATAACAATACTTGATTGATGAAACATATTTACACTCTCCACAAATTACTTTTTGAATAGTTTTTGGTTAAAAACATATTTAAACTTCTAAGTAACTGCTGAGGCAATTTTTGTGTATTATTTAATAAAAATGGTTGGATGACACGCTTATTGAAGTAAGCAAATGAGTAGTGGTAATAAATTAATTGGTAACTAATGAATTTAACATAGTGTTAAATCCATTGATTTTCAGTTTCGTCACAGCATCCATTTACTATTTAGTAGTGTTACGCGTATCGCCTTGGTTATCTGTTTAACATCTGTGCCATAGTGTCTGTCGTGTTCATACGTATATGTCGTATACGTATTTGTAGTTTTGGTACCGTGTTTCCTGTGTATGTGACTGTAGTTATAGTGAAAATGGGTCCTAAATCGCGCATAAAAAGTAAAATTTCTATTAAAGAAAAGCAAGAAATTATAAAAAAACATGATGAAGGGGCTAGGATAAATGAATTGGTTCACCAGTATGGTTATTCCCAGTCTACAATTTCCACAATTGTAAAGGAAAAATCAGTGTTAAAAGACGTTAAAAGTGTCTAATAGATCAAACACAATTCAAAAAGGCATTTTTTTATAATTATACCTATTACGAAATCATTTTTACTGAAATGAGCGTTATTTGAAGAATGTATAGGGTTATCTGTATGTAGAAGCTAATATAAATTTCTTGTGGAATTGTATATATGGTCTAATGATTGGGCAAGAATGCGGTTAGTCTGACAACACGATATTTTCATTTTACGATCGTTAAATGAACGAATTACGATCGTAATGTGAGGGCCTACTGTACTGCTTTCAAAATTCTTCTGACGAGTACTTTTGCGGTGCGCACCGCTTCTTCAGGTAATGATAATAAAAGTTCTAGAATATTATGAAGATTGCATCTTCCTTTGACAAAGGTTTGAATCAAACTAACGTTTTATATATACAAAAAACAAAATATTAATATGGATTCTATGGCTATGATGTTAACTAATAACTTGAATAATTATATTTCATTGTATGGCAAAATTGTCTATAACAAATGTTAGGGAGAATTAAGATTTCTATAACTTTGGTATATAGTATTTCCTTATTTCCTTGTCCAATGTAATTTAATGTAATTAGTTTAGTGACAATTTGTGATTAACTATGAAGTGCTACAATAAAATTGGTTGTTTCCATTGTTTGGACAAAATTATAACTGTTATAGGTACATCATGAGAGAATATGACATTGTTTGAGTGAAATGTGGTGTTGCTTGAAAATCAGTCAGAATGTTACTGCGTTTTGCCTTATCGTTTATTATAATTTTTAAAAATAACGTAACCCAGCTATTTAAACTGATATTTATGCTTTTTTCTGTTTTCAAGGAATGGACGAATATTAGTTGTTGGTGGACAGACATCGAAGATCTTTGTAATATGTTTGAAGAGAATTACGATAAAAACTTTTAATTTACCAAAGAAGAATGTCGTCACAAAAATTTTAAATTTTTTACCTCGATTATTTGATGCCGGTGAAAATAAGGTGAGTTTTTACTTTCAAAAACTTTTAAACTCAGTGATCACCCTGATGATGTGGTGGTTGGTTTATTAGGTTGCTAAGTGGAGGGTCTTGGGTTCAATTCCCTAATATTAATTTTTATTGTCTGGAGATTTCAACATATAAAATCAATGACCAAGAGCTGTTGATGTTTAATAATTGGTGTGTCACATTCACAAGAATCAAGTAGTTTTGAAATAATAATGAAATCGTTAGTATTCAAGTAAAATTTGTTAACATAACATTGTACATAAAATCATAGCATTTTAATTTTAACAATTTATTAATGAACAGAAAATGACCTCTGGCATGTGATATCCGTTTTCATTGATACATATTGTTGAAGTTAGTCAAGAAAATTGGCCTCAACTCATTCCAGCAGGTCTCTGTTGATTTGAATGATTTGTTGATGGATCGTTTTCTTTAACTCATCTTAAGTACAAGGCTTGCCCTGGTACACATGTGACTTAAGAAATTACTTAGAAAGAAATCACATGTAGACAGGTCAGGTGACCATGGAGGACATAAAATGACACCAAATCTTGAAATGAGATGTTTAGGAGACAGATTGCGAAGAACAGTCATGAATGCTCTGGCGGTGTGTGCTGTAGCCCCATTTTGTTTAAACCATAATGTTCATGATCTACACATCTTCTTGTAATTTGGAAATAAGAAAGGTTTTCACCATATTAATGTAACGTTGATGCCCAAAACAGGCAGGTGGAGTGTTATTTTAATTGCACTCTATCTGTTTGGTCCAGGGCTAAAAAAAATAGTTCTGTTTCTTATCACATAGTCAGCCACTTATATGACTGAACTATTTAAGAACAGAAGAGGTAGAGGTGTAAAAGACACTAGTCAGAGTTATCTCCTCTGAGAGTAATGAATTTCACTATGCAGCCAGACCCTGTGGTGAATGAAGTGAAGGTGTCATTTGCAGGGTGGAAAGTGAGTGCTTTTCGGAGGGCCTGGCATGCTGATAAGCATACTCTTTCATCTCAGTGAGGAAGGCAATGGTAAACCACCTCACTCCTCGTTTTTACTTAGTAAAACCTCTAGAGGTTCAAACCAGCCTTTTGGCTGTTGACCTAAACAACAATGTAACGTTCAGATGATACTGTATTAGTTACCCCATTTTCTTAAAAAAAAGGGTCTGATGACATGAAACTTTCCTATCGCGCACCAAACTGTTACTTTGGGGCTATGGAGTGGTTGTTTGTGAAATTATCGTGGATTTTTACCAGCCCAATACAGACTATTTTGTGTGTTGATGGCCCCATTAAGGTGGAAACGGGTCTTGCCACTCATTGCCACCTACATGTTTACATTCTGTTCATAATGAGCAAGTATACATTGTGTGAATGTCACTCGGAGGTAATCCCATTCATTCAGTTTCAATTTGGAACTGACTAATGGTAAAGTGCTATGAGACGAGGAGGGCTTTGTACACGCTGCACACCCATAGCCTCCATCGCTTGGTGCAGGCACAACACTCAACATCAGTTTTTCTTTGCAGAAAATTGAAGAAATCATCTTTACCTTACAATGCTACTTCTAAAAATTCATGAAAAATTTATTTGAAAACTCTCAGTTGTGTTATGGAAAATTCCCAGTTTATCCGAATTCCTTGGTTATCCAACTGATCTTCCATCCCTATCAGTTTGAATGATTGAGGGACTATTGCAGTATTTCTATGTTAAAAAAATAAATACTGTCAAAAGTCTGGGTGATAGTAAAAAGGGCATAAAGACAAAAAAATCTTAAATTTTTACTTTCTCTTGCCTATATGAATATATAGGAAGGAAAGTATTGTTTTCATGTCGATTTTTCGAAATCGAGTTTTCACCGGATCTATACGTTTTCAGACCCCCTGAACCCAAAAAACATGTTTTTAGCGATTGGTCTGTGTGTGTGTCTGTGTGTGAACAGAATATCTCAAGAACGGAACATCGTACGAACTTGAAACTTGAAACTTAAGTTACATACCACTACCGGACGCGACACGAACATTTTCATCAAAATCGGTCAACCGGAAGTAGTAGTTTATTCGTATAATTTTTCAGTTTTTTGCGATTTTCTCAAAAACTGGCCCTACGATTTTTTTTAAAATCGCCTATTTTACTCAATTGTTTATTCTCTACAAGATAGGGTAGGCGCCATGTTTGCTGAAATTCTCGGTGAGGCTGTTTTCACGTAAAAACGTTGTTTTTTTAAGATTTTGGCTTTAATATAAATTTTAGCGCAAAAACTTATATAATAAAAGTTGTAGAGAATTTAAAAACCTACAACTTCTGTTTCAAACATTTTTTTGTATAACGCTTAGTTTAGCGGTAATTTGCGATTTTCTGTTTTTTTTCTCACGAAAACGTGAGAAAAATCGATTTTTTTAACATTTCGGTCTTAGTATGCATTTTACGACAAAAGTGTATATAATTAAATTTATAGAAAATTAAAAGATCTACAACTTTTGTTTAGAGCATTTTTCTCTACAGAGCCTAGTTTAGCGTGAAAGCGTGATTTTCCGTATTTTTAAGCCAAACTGAGTTCGATTGTCATTTTGCGTCATTCACTCATGATTCAAATAAGGTTATGTTTTTGAGGTTAGTTTTTGTTCATTTCTAATGTTTTAATACTAATGTTAGGTTTATTGTTAATTATTTGCATTGGCAAGAGAAAGTTGTGTGAGTGTTTCACACCAGATTTTTTTTCTTATTTTGCAGTTAGTTTATTTATTTCTGTTTGAATGCTTCCAGATTTTGTTGGTGCTAACTAATAATTTCACTGAATACTTTGTTGATATTGAATCTGGTAATATCATACAAACCATTTCAGTTAACGATATTAATGTTGGTAAGTAAATATTACATCTTCGTTCATAATTGTTATCATGTAAACTTTCTGTATGGACATTAAGGGTGGTAAAGAAAAATCACAATTTTGTTTTTCTAAATTAACTTTTTCTTTGCTTTGACTTGATTCAGTGGTTCTTAATTGGGGGTACATGAGCTCCTGTTGAAGGGTTGAAGAGTTATCAGAATGTGTTTTATTGGTCTAACAGATGTTAAAATTAGAAAACAGATATGTCATGAATTAGAAACATATTTAGATAAAGTTGACAGGAAACTCCAATTAATTTTTGTAAAATACACTGTACTATTTTTTAAAGATAACAAGCTCTAAACGTACATATTGCCCCTACCCACTTCACAGCTAGCCAATGACATGCTAGCAACATTGCCAATACTTGCTCTCGTAGTTCTGTTATATATTTCGTGACCCATTTTTGGGTCTTTCAATAACAATTTTAACCTATGAATATACAACCAGCAGATTATATTATGAAGTATTGCAAGGTAACATGCTCTATAATCAATGTGTTCAGTACGATTTTCATGAGATTCCTGAAGTTAAAGGTAGATCTTTTTGTGGTTCTTCTTTATTGTCTCTTTGTGGCATAGGCCACTAGCTTGTTCTTATGTTAAAATGTTTTATCTTTCATAGAAAGCTGTAAATAAAATAAATCACCCCCAGTGTTGTAGAATTCTTCCCAAACTTCTTTTTCCCTCAGGTGTGTATCCCAGAATCCATTTTGGAATTGTATCTCCCTTAATGCTTTGAAGATGCTCCATCCATTCATTGTTATAAATAATTAATTCTCTCATTTACAATTATTGTCTGGAACTCTTTCCTTCTATTACAATTGTAGACCTTGGTGCAACAACTGTCTATCTCCAAAAATGGAAATTTTTCAACAAAAAACTTCGCCAAATAATCAAATTCAAAAAATTAGGGAACGTTTACATGTGCAGCCAACTCCTTTATTTTTATACCAACTAAACATATCATTGGATTTGACCATTTGTTGCACCAAACGATAGAGAAATTTTTTACTATAAGAATGGATCATAACCAAAAAATGGAGATGACCGGTTGTTGCAACAAGGTCTTCAATTGCAAATTTTTTTCGCCCTTGTGCATCCCTTAATCCTTCCTAGTAAATGCTTCTCTGCAGCTTCCGATTTCTGTTTCCGTCTCCCTTTAAGAGCTCAAGTTTCACTGTCGTAGAAAAGAGTTGGAACTACTGATACGTAATAAAATCTTTGCAAAGTATGTTTTCTATCACTGTTTCTTAGTTTACTTGCAATCATTCCACTTAATCTCTAAAAATTATATATTTTTTATCACCATCGAGCTCTCTAAAACCCCCCCCCCCCCAGGGGGCACCCATTCTTATATATATGAATGCTCGTCCATGCATATATATGTGGGTGTGCGGGTGTGGCAACCCCGGGACCCCAGCTAAGAGCTAACCTTATTTCAAAACTATACACAGGTTGCTCTTACACTACACACAACAATAATACTACACCACACACACCACACTTTTTTCAACACACACATTTACATACCCTACACACAACACATACACAAAGTTTTCTTACACACATTTATAATGCTGGCGAGGATGGGATGCGGGCTGGTCGTGCGTAACCCTTTCCGGATTGGAAGGTCTGGACTGTGGTTGTGCTGCTGTGAGCTTGCTCTGCCGAGGCTTTGCGCCATCCTTTAGCCCTTCCAGTCGCTTCGGTACTGTGGCAAGAAGTGGACCATGGGTAGGAGTGTCGGAGCTCTTACTGCTGCGTGCGAGCCTCTGGGACGTCGGTATCAGTGGGTCAGGCAGTACCTGACTCCCCGGCCCGGATGAAATATGTGGGAGATGGCTGCCGGGTCCTTCTTTTTACTAGGGACCTGCGGCGTGCGCGGGTCATCTCTCCGCCCGCACCTTGCTTTCACGATGACTGGAAAAGCACTAAAGATATTATGTCAAATAAACAATCTTTCCTCGGATTTAAAAGACTATGGTCTAGCTTGTCTGACGATAGTGATAGTGGTGTATTAAGTAACACGGACAAATTTTTCGTTGTTCGTTGTGTTGCAGAAGAAGGGTCGCTATCAAAAGTTTCCCCCTTCATTATTAACAGGTCTGTGCAGTCGGTTTGTGGCTCCCCACATTCAATTAAAAAACTAAGGAATGGTACTTTGTTAATTGAAACAACGTCTGCGAAGCAAAGTAGCAGCGTTGTTAAAATTACACAAATAGGAAGTACTACAGTCACTGTAGAACCGCACAGATCCCTCAACTCATCTCGAGGAGTGGTTTACTCTCGAGATATACAAGATATGTCTGAGGCTGAGTTATTGGAGGAGCTTACCTCCCAGAGAGTGACGCAAGTCAAAAGAGTTACGCGTCGGGAAAATGGAATTGATGTCGGTACCCCCGACACTTATCATAACATTTTCCACCCCTCAACCTCCGGATCGTCTTAAGTTGGGTTACTTGTCTGTTCGAGTGAGACCGTATGTCCCAAACCCTCTGCGCTGTTTTCAGTGCCAGGAATATGGACATACGAAAACTAACTGCAAAAAACCTGCGATATGCGCAAAGTGCAGTTCACCTGACCACTTAGACAGCGAATGCACTTCTGAAAAAGAACTGTGTGCCAACTGTAAAGGAAGTCACTCAGCAAGGTCTCGGGAATGCCCCAAGTATAAAGAAGAACGGGAAATTCAGAAAATTTCGTCTGAACAGAAGCTTTCCTTTCCCGCTGCCCGGAGCGAGTACAGAAAACTAAATAGCATTCGAAATGCAGTCCAGCCTGACATTTCGTTTGCAGCTGCAACTAGTGTTCAGTCTCGTGTGTCTGGTGAGTGCTCGTCATGCGTTGAGTTGAAGAGTGTTGTTGAGAACCTCACTAAACAGGTTGCTTCCCTAACTTCTGCGCTAAAAGCATTATTAAGCACCAAGCAAACAGAAATTGGTTTGAAGAATTCAGTGCCTCAAGTTGGTAACCTTTCTGCGACGCAGAATACAAAAGTTCAGCTGTCAAATAAGACAGTCGCCTCTACCTCAAAGGGGAAACCCCTTTCATTGCCCAAGACGCTTCCAGTGGATGCGTCTAAATTTCTAAAATCTCCGTCTGGGTCCAAGATCCACGATGTGATAGGAGATCCATCGGCCCTTGATAAGGGTTTCATACAGGTAAAAGGGAAAAAAGGGAAGGAGAAAATTGTGTTTGAAACATAGGTCCTTTTCTTTTTTAAATTCCCTTTTAATAATATTATTCAATGGAATGTTCGCGGGATCCGGTCTAGGTATGAAGACATAAAGTTGTTGATCCGGGAAAAGTGTCCGATTGCGCTGTGCCTGCAAGAGACAATGTTACAGCCTGATGTCTCAATCTCCGTTCGTGGATATGGGATGTTTAGGAAAGATTCCCTGCGTGGTGGCCCTGGTGGTGGGGTCGCTATATTACTTCACCAGTCAATGCAGGGGGTAAGCCTGGATATTCAGACGGATCTTCAGGCCGTAGCAATCAGGATAACTGTCCCGGTGTCGGTTTGCGTGTGTACTGTTTATTTACCACCTAACAATGAAGTTTCATACCTTGCCATGAGAGAATTACTGGAACAGTTACCATCTCCATATATCGTCCTAGGAGATTTCAATGGTCACCATTATTCTTGGGGCTCCTCACTGTGCAATGGTAGAGGTCACATGGTGGAGAGGGTCCGGAGTGATTTAGACTTATGTCTATTGAACGATGGATCTGAAACATTCATGTCATCCTCAACAGGATCCTGGTCGTGCTTGGACCTTACTTTCTGTAGCCCGTCCCTTGTACCACGGTTGTTGTGGAGAGTACTGCCAGACCTGTACGGAAGTGATCATCGACCGGTGGTGGTCGAGTTTTTTGACTACCAGTCTGTGGATGACCTTCCAAAACAATGGATAGAGAAGCTTGCACGGTGGAATGAGTTTTCAAGTTTGATGGAATCTGAATATGAAGATGATGATGATGCACGAAGCCTGTTGTCTTCCTTTGTGGAGAGGATGTCTGCAGCAGCTGCCCAGAGCATTCCTAAAACATCGGGTAAAGCGCGGCGGCCGCCGGTGCCTTGGTGGAATAATCGGTGTAAGGAGGCTCTTCAGGACCGCCGTAGGGCCCTGCGAATTTTTAGTCGCAGACCTACGGATGCTAACCTGGAAGCTTACCGAAGAGCTCGGGCCTGCTGTAGGCGTATCTTTCTGGAGAGTAAGAGAGAGTCGTGGAGCCGTTATGTTGCAGATATTAATAGGAGTACCCCTATGACAACGGTGTGGAGAAAACTGCGGTCCGTTTGTGGAAGGATGTCTCCGCACCGAATTGCAGGGTTGCAAACTGACGGTTCCGTGATTACGTCACCAATCGACATTGCGAATGCAATTGGTTCTTCGTTAAGATCAGCGTCTCTCACATCTTCATATTCAATTCAATTTCAAAATCATAAGAAAACCATTGAATCTCTTCCTTTTCATATAGCGGACACAAATGATCCTCTGAACATTCCTTTTTCAATGCCTGAATTAAGAAAAGCGCTCAAAGTTTCTCGAAATACCTCGCCTGGAGGAGATGAAATTACACTTTCGATGATAGCGCATTTACCAGACTCCGGGTTAAGGCAACTCCTACATATTTTTAATAAAATATACGCTTCTAGAAAGCTTCCAGAATCTTGGAAAGAAGCAATTGTTGTCCCGATCCTCAAACCTGGCAAAGATAAAATGTTGGCCTCCAGCTATCGCCCCATCTCTCTGACAAGTGTTGTATGTAAGGTGGTGGAAAGAATGGTGAATAGTCGTCTCATGTGGTATCTGGAAAAGAATGACTTCCTCGCTCCTGAACAGAGCGGTTTTCGGAGAGGGAGGTCTTCGACAGACCACTTGGTGGCCCTTGAGACGGCTATCTGCAATGCGTTTGCATTGCGGCAGCGCCTCGTTGCCGTATTCTTTGATTTGAAAAAAGCATATGATACGGCTTGGCGACGAGGTATTCTTAATGCCTTGCGGGAGTGGGGCATCGCTGGGAACATGTTGGCCTTCATTAAAGACTTTCTGGATGACCGATCATTTCGTGTAAGGGTTGGTCAGAGTTTGTCAAACAGGTTTGATTTGGAAAATGGTATACCGCAGGGGAGTGTAATTAGTTGTACCCTATTTGCGGTTGCCATTAACAATATTGTGAAAAGTTGCGTATACCCTGTTAAATGTTCGTTGTTTGTAGATGATTTTGCGATATATGTTGCATCTAGAAATGTTGTTTCAGCTGAACGAGCCCTACAGCTTACTATATACCGTCTTGAGGAATGGTCACGGCAGACTGGCTTTAGTTTTTCTCCCGAGAAGACTAAATGCATTCAGTTTTGCCGAATACGGACTGATAATGTTCCAAGACTGTATTTAATGGGTCAGCATATCGAAGTTAGCACTGAAATCAGGTTCTTAGGTGTTGTATTCGACAAGAGACTTACATGGGTTCCGCATATTAAAGACCTACGGGCTAGGTGCTTAAAGGTGGTTGATATTCTGCGTGTTCTTACAGGTACAGGTTGGGGTGCTGATAGATCATGTATGATAAGGTTCTACAAGGCTCTAGTGCGATCACGTATAGATTATGGCGCTGTAGCCTACTCATCTGCTACTTCCACTTCTCTGAGAATGCTTGACACAGTCCACAATTCATGTTTACGATTATCTACAGGTGCTTTCCGTTCTAGCCCTGTTGTCAGCATCTTAGTTGAAAGTGGAGAAATGTCGTTATTCAGACGTCGCCAGCAGCTTCTATTGACGTACCTTGCCAAGTTGAAAGCTAGACCTTACCATTTCTTGCATGACATCATTCTCAACAACCCGTGTCATGATTTGCATCTGATGAACGCCCGACAACCTTCACCATTCGGTGTAAGAGCGTTGGGGATATGCAACAACCTCGGTATTGCGATTCCTCGTGTGTACCCATGTAATTCATGTCTCTTTCCACCCTGGACCATCGCTCAGTTACACATTAACTTTGAAATGTGTAAATACTCAAAGGCAGACACAAGTTCTGTGGTATTTAATAGCATTTTCAGTGAATTAGTTGAAGCTATTTGTCACACCCCCTCACTTGCACACATAACCCATGTAAACAAGTGAGATTGGCAGGGGCGCCCAAGATAAATATTCTGCAGCAGGAAAAACAAAAGGACAGGTTATGATACACTATAAAAAAAACAAGAATAATTTTCAGGTCCGTTCCAAGAAAAACATTTAATAATAATTCAAAAGTTAAATAAAAATTAACAACAATGGAAGCTAAAGAAAAGGCAAAAGCACAAAATATAATTATCAAGAAATTTTGAAAAGATATTAGCTCAAAAATAATATTTAGTTTTTAAAAAAATTTAAACTGAGAAAAACAGAAAGGAATGAGCAATTCCAATTCCAAATGTAGCAATATTGTAATTATTCATTTGATTTTTCAAAAAGGGTAATCCAGTTGATTAATATCAAAGTAAAAATAATATCAATTGAGAAAAACATTTGGCCAGTTACGACTAAATCAAAATTCAAATATTTAGTACATAAGTTAGTTGAGAGGTGCACCCCAAAAAAAAAATAAATTTAAGATATAGTGAAATTTACAGTAGTGTATAAGGTAATATGTTAAGAAATACAATTTAAGTTCATCATCATGTTAGTTACAAAAGATTATACAGTTCCAAAACGCATCGACAATTGCAGGGAAATGGTTCCTGAGTAAATAAATGTAAGAGTAGATAAAATAAAGTTGACATACCACAAAGCTGATTTTAAACAAGAGTACTTAGCTTCATATTCCTGGGTTTACTTAAATGATTCAGATGTCAAAGAAAATTTGCCATCGACAGACATTTGCAGGATGTGGTGTAATCAAGACAGGCAAGAGCAGCTCAAATTAAATGAAACTGGTACCATCTTTCCATCGTAAATGACCTTTTGGTATCAAAGTATTTTCCATCTTTCGATTTGCTCGACTAATGTAAGTTACATTTGTTTCGGGAACTGGGAACTGGAAACTGCAAACTGCGAACTAGGAACTGCGACCCTATTAGAATACAATCATAAAGTCTTAATAATTTATAAAAATAAAGTTTAGTAGAGACTAAAACATTATACAGATTTTTACATTAAAATGTTTAGCATACAAAATAATTATACTCAAAAGCTTTTCTTTTTTTCTTATTATAGAAATCTAGTAAATTCAAATGTGATGAATTCATTTGCCAGTAAAGAAAATAGACCCTTTTTAAATACAAAACTCTAGAAAGACTGTATTAAATATAGTCATAAACAATAAAGAAATAGATTTTACTACAGTTATTATAGATATAAATTGTCAAAACAGTGAGTTGAATTTAAAGAAAACTTTTTTACATAAATTTTTCAACAAGGAAAATTATTACACAAAACCGTGTAATCGTAATAAGGCTAGCTTAAATAGTTACAAAATATACATTTCGTTAGCAACGAATTCACCCCATTCGTATAATATGGAAATAGAAAATTTACTTACCAAATATTTGGGACTTCAAAAGTACAACATTATTTAATTATATTGTTTAATAAAAATATATTAGAACCGAAAAAAACTACATAATGAGAACGGCACAAAACACAACCGTACGGGTTGACAACCAAGAAGAGAACAGCTCACAACACGATAAACAGATGACGAGGGTCACACCCATCAACTCTCTAGACAGCAATTCGCTACACAGACGTGGTACACGCAACAACCACGAGATAGCAGAAGCATACAGACAGAAACGAAACGGCAAATAAACCAAAAAAAAACAACATAGTAACAGAATGTTACATATTAAACCATCTACGGTTGTATACACTGATGGATCAAAGTCGGATGTTGGAATTGGTTGCTCGTTTGTTGCTAATGGGAGAACCTATTTGTTTGGATTACCTGCGGGAACCAGTGTTTACACGGCTGAACTTTATGCTATCAGCAAAGCTCTTTCTGTAGTCTGTGTGCGTGGGCGTCGGGTGTTGGTGTGCACTGATTCACTCAGTGCTCTCCAGTCGATTAATGATGTGTATTCACGCCACCCGCTAGTTGTGGACGTCCTCGGCACTGTGAAGGAGCTGAATGATAGAGGAGTAAGCGTTGTTTTCTGCTGGGTTCCGGGTCACGCCGGAATCTCGGGAAATGAGGCTGCTGATCTGGCCGCTAAGGAGGCGGCACGCCAACCGGCCTTCACGCAATATCTGACTGTGCCAGATTTCGTGGGCCTGGTGAAGCGTGTCATCACTGATTCCTGGCAGGTAGAATGGACTGGCTCTCATGGCAACAAGCTTCGTGAGATAAAGCATGACGTTAAGCCTTGGCCTACGTCGCTGAGGAAGAACAGAAGGGATGAAGTTGTTATCGCGCGACTTAGAATTGGGCACACCAGATTAACCCATGGGTATCTCATGACGTCTGGTGATGCTCCAATTTGTGGCAGATGCGATTGTCCTTTGACAGTCAAACATGTTTTAGTAGATTGCATCTGCTACGCAGCTCTGCGTCGGCGATTTAAAATACCCTGCGAGTTGCGAGAAGTACTCGGCGACGATAGCCATGTTTTAGACTCAACGTTGAGATTCCTAAGATCCATTAGTGTATATAAAGATATCTAATGGGGAACTTGTAGTATTAATTGATTTTATATGTGTATTTGTGTATGGTTTTTATTTTCGTGGCCCCTTTACAGCCTTTTTATTCTTCTGGTCTGTGATATTAATGTAAATTATATTGTGTTTGCTGTGATACTAGTTTGTAAGATTTATGTGATAGGTTGTAGATTTTATTTATATTCCAACTGTGATATTAGATTTAAGTTTGTGTTTGTATGTTTATCTTATAAGTTTTTAATATAAGTGTTCTTTTTTGTAAATTTTATTTATGAATATATTTTTCTGGGATATTTTTAGTTTTAAGAGTTATATTTAAATATGTAAAGTCGTTCTACACTCGGGCCCTGTACACCCGTGTGTAGAACAACGGGCGATGATAACCGTCTGGTTTTTCGCCCTAAAAAAAAAAAAAAAAAAAAAAAAAAAAATCTCTAAAACCCAATCCAATTACTTGGGTTGCATAATTGGTTTTGATGGTTGATCTTTTTTATTAATTAAAATACAGGAAAATTTGTATTGAAAAGGATTTTTGGAATTTAAATGTTATTAAATAATTTTCAGTGATTTGTTTTTCTTGTAGATACATTTTTCTTCAGTGAAAATGGTAAATATACGATGTACATATTAAATACGGGTGAATTAAATGTTTATTTAACCGAAAAATTATTTCCAAGTCTTTCAAAATTCTATCCGATTGAAGGACAGCTGCACCATCAAAATGATAAAAAAAGATATCCTGGCTGTGATAGAGAAAAGTATCATAAAACATGCACTGTTAGTGACACGCAAGTAATTGTTAAACCACAAAAAACAGCATCAACTCTTAAGAGTAGAGAAATTTCCAACCAGCAATTGAATGAAATACAAGATAAGGTAAATTTACTTTTATTTTGCTGTTAGTAATTTATTTTCATGTTGTTTTACTTTCTCTTGCCTATATGAATACATAGGAAGGAAAGTATTGTTTTCATGTCGATTTTTCGAAATCGAGTTTTCACCGGATCTATACGTTTTCAGACCCCCTGAACCCAAAAAACATGTTTTTAGCGATTGGTCTGTGTGTGTGTCTGTGTGTGTATACAAAATATCTCAAGAACGGAACGTTGTACGAACTTCAAACTTGAAACTTAAGTTACATACCACTACTGGACCCAACACGAACATTTTCATCAAAATCGGTCAACCGAAAGTAGTAGTTTATTCGTATAATTTTTCACTTTTTTGCGATTTTCTCAAAAACTGGTCCTACGATTTTTTTAAAAATCGCCTCATTTACTAAACTTTTTATTCTCTACAAGATAGGGTAGGCGCCATGTTTGCTGAAATTCTCGGTGAGGGTGTTTTCTCGTAAAAACGTGGTTTTTTTAAGAATATGGCTTTAATATGCATTTTAGCGTAAAAATTTATATAATAAAAGTTGTAGAGAATTTAAAATTCTAAAACTTTAATTCAAACATTTTTTTGTATAACGCTTAGTTTAGCAGTAATTAGCGATTTTCTAATTTTTTCTCACGAAAACGTGTGAAAAATCGATTTTTTTAAGATTTCGGCCTTAGAATGCATTTTACGACAAAAGTGTATATAATCAATTTTATAGTAAATTAAAAGATCTATAACTTTTATTTAAAGCATTTTTCTCTACAAAGCCTAGTTTAGCGTGAAAGAGTGATTTTTCGTATTTCGTATTTTTTTTTCGTATTTTTAAGGCAAACTGAGTTCGATTTTCATTTTGCGTCTTTCACTCATGATTAAAATAAGGTTATATTTTTAGAGGTTAGTTTTTTATTTATTTTTAATGTTTTATTACTAATGTTAGGTTTATTGTTAATTATTTGCACTGGCAAGAGAAAGTTTGTGAGTGTTTCACACCAGATTTTCATTATACGTGGCATATTTTTTCAAATAAGGTCAGTGGGTGACTCAAAAAAATAAGCGACACTTTAAATGAAAACATCATAATAATAATTTGTATATGGTTTTAATCATATTCAGAATAATTATAGTTCAGATATTTTAATATGAAGTTGTAATTGGTTTTTGTAATTTTCTTGTTCTTTTCTTCTCAGTTCTCATTATATTTATACTACTCACTGATACCCCATGTAGTTCAGAAGTAAGTTTTATCACTTCCGTTACGACTAGTGTTGGTTTTTTCTAACAACTTCTTACACACATTTAACACGATTACCTTTTCGCCACTTCTTAAATACTTTCCTTTTCGGTGCTTTGTAACAGAAGATTCTGATACGTCTGCTATAACAATTCCAGAAAAAAACAAATTATAAGACTTCAAATAGGTAAAATAAAAGCACACATGCATTTGCACGCCGCAAAAAATTAACAAGAGATTACCACTTACGGAACAAACTAAGGTCAACGTTCGGCCAATATTAATGAACGACTGAAAATAAATGGATGTGATCATGTTGTTATTACAGAAGAAAAGCAAATGAGTCGAGCGCCATTCAGCGCATCTGATTTACGTACATCCTTCCGTTAGTTTGGGATGACCTGGCTCAGTGTGTCAGTGTGTCTCAGTGTGTATCTACATGCACTACTACATATGCAGTGTGTTTATTCAACATATCTCTCTTACGATGAATAGAGTATATAACTTTTCATATTTATCGTTTGTTGTGTTGTTTAGGTCATCAGCCGAAAGGCTGGTTTGAACCTGTAGAGGTTTTACTAAGTAATACGAAGAGTGAAGTGGTTTACCATTGCCTTCTTCACTGAGTGGAAAAGTATACTTATCAGCATGCCGGGCCCTCTGAAAAGCACATATTTTCCACTCTGTAAATGACACCTTCACTTCATTCACCACAGGGTCTGGCTGTACAATGAAATTCATTACTTTCAGAGGAGATAACTCTGATTAGTGTCTTTTACACCTCTACCTCTTCTGTTCTTAAATGATTCAGTCATTTAATTGGCTGACCATGTGATAAGATACAGAACTATTTATTTTAGCCCTGCAATGAACAGATTGAGTGTAAATAATTTGACACTCCACCTGTCTGTTATGGGCAGATTTATCGTTTATGATATAAAAATTGTGTGAGAGATATTTTATAGGTTTTGTGGTAAAAATGTTAAATGATTTATTGCGGGTGCTATTTTAAATACAACATTGTCATTAAATTCCTCGTAACAGGCAGGTGGAGTGTTAAATTATTTTGCACTCGATCTGTTAACTCCAGGCTACAAAAAATGGCTCTGTTTCTTATCACATGGTCAGCCAGGTGTAAAAGACACTTTCAGAATTATCTCCGCTGAGCGTAATGAATTTCAATATACTGTTAGATCCTGTGGTAAATGAAGTGAAGGTGTCATTTGCATAGTGAAAAGTAGATGCTTTTCAGAGGTCCTGGGATGCTGGTACGCATACTTTTCCAGTCAGTGAGGAAGGCTTGGTAAACCACCTCCTCACTCTTAGTTTTCCGTAGTAAAGCCCCTAGAGGTTCAAACCATCCTTTCGGATGATGACTTGAACAACATCATTAAATATGACATTTATTTTTTATTTACAGATAAGCTGTGCATTGAACATCGATAGACTTAGATCAGTATTAAAAGAATTTGGTGAATACCCGGAAAATTACCGTCTTCTGATTTGGAAAAACATTTTGAAATTGCCGAATAATAAATTGGCGTATGATGCTCTAGTCAATAAAGGAAATCACGTTGTATGTGAATCGATTGAAAATTGTTATCCACTGAAAAATCAATCGTTGTTAAATAGTCTGAAAAGGTAACTACTTTTATTAATATCATCATATTATATAAGTCATTGTTAGTAGTAGAATTATGTATTAAATAAACTGTAAGAGTAGATATAGACTCTAGCTGTGGCCATTTGTAAAGTACTGGCAAGATAATTTTATCGCTGGTTCGCACATGTACAGTTAATACATTCGTCCCACCTCCTGTAAAGTAAGGTTAGTACAGTGGAACCCCGCTAATCCGAAAACCCGCGTAATCTGAACCCGTTTTGACCCCAAAAAAATTTAAAAAAATGTTATATTAAAATAAAAAAATTTTACTTACGGAAACAAAATAGTAGTATAAATTCAGTACTGTACATATGGATAGTTTACTCATGAACGCATTATTGATCACTTTTCACAAAGTCAGTTGTCTTTTGTTGGCGGAGTGATGAGAACCTAGCAGACGTCGCTGTATTTAACCACCGTCTCATAAACATTACGTCTGCAGGTGTAGCGTTAGGATGCTGCTCTATGTACTGCAGTAATTTCTCCATCGCCTTTGCTGCTTCTGTGTGTGAAATCGCCGGGGCTCCATGTGGTTCATCTTCCACATATTAGTCTGAATCGTGATTAATTATTAAAATAATTTCCTCATCAGTTATAATTTGATCTTTATCTGCCAACAACCACTCTGCAACATCAGTGTCATCAGTTTCTTCACAGCCTGGGATTTGTTTCATAAGATCAATAACTTTGTGTTTCTCATCTGTATTTTTTGATAATTCCGTGAAGTCATAGGGAAAGAAAGTGACTGTTGAGCTATAAATAACATAATAGGGCACGCCGGCAACTGTCAATGACCTTCACGCTTGCAAACGAACAAAAACTACTGGAATGGTGCAATCGCTGCGTCGGGCAGAGGGGCAGTTCTGTAGTTCGTAATTACTGTAGGTAGTGTTTTAAACATTTTTGTTTTTCTGTTTTAAATGGCTAGAGAAGTTTATTTAATTTTTTATCAGTATTTGGTTACTAGTTCAGTAGCCTATTAATGTTTCCAGCATTATGCCTAATATAACATGTAATAGGTACATTTTATAAATGTTTCTTGGAAGAACCCGGATAATCCGAACTTTCTGCCGATCCGAACAGGGTTCGGTCCGAATTAGTTCGGATTAGCGGGGTTGGACTGTATAACATAGTAACAAAGTCGTCATACGTGTCTAGTTTGTCTCTGTTGTGTCTTTTTTAAATGTCTAGTTTATGTAGGAATAATTTAAAATAATAAATTAAAGACATTGGGTGATTGATTACATAAATAAAGTTTAGAAACAATAAATTAGCTGTTACAAAAAAAAGGCTTGTTCATAAAACAATGAGATTATGTTGTGATCAAGTTCAACAATAAACACATTAGGCCAACGAATTGTAGCAAATTCGAATACTGGATTTCTTTAATTGAAGGAACAGGCGTACCAACACTAATCACATCAAGTAAAAATATGGTATAGCAAGTAATGGTACCAAACTAAATCATATGTGTGTGATTTAATGATGTTTTAAGCTTGTTTCCTTGTCTATGATAAAAAAATAAATAAATTATGTAAATATTTTTAATGACTAATTAAATATTCTATATACAGTAAAATCTCTCTATAGCGGAATTGAAGGGACCATGAGGTACCGCCGCTATAAAGAGAGTTCCGTTATAGAGAGAGCGAGTAATTAACGGTGGGAGGGAAGTTGGAGTACTAATTTTTCTGTACAAATTAACTTATATACGTATGTAAATGGTGCATGGAATAAGTTTTTGAAAAACTACTGAATAGATAACTTTATGACGAATGTTTAATACAGTAGATTACTTCAATACAGTGAGATATTTAAATTAATTACATAAAGTGTAGGTTATTAACTTAACAAGAAATTTGGATACAAACTGGTTTTATTAGATGTTGTGTTACTAATGTTTAACAATAGAATTTCACTTTTCGTATTGAACTTTTTTCAATAATCATTTATACAGTACATACCGTAATATATAGCCTAAAATTAATTAGCACTGAAACTCGTTTTTCACTGAACAGTAATAGACATACATACATACAATTAAAATCTAATAAAACATAGGCTACACAAACACAAAAAATACACAGTACAGTGTATTTTTTTGTTATTAAGGAAACAATAACTGTGAAGTACATTTCATTTCGTAAAATAAGTTGTAAATTTTGTTTCATTTTCAATTCATAAAACATGTCTTCAATCTCATTTTCAATGTTTAAAACTTGTAAATTTTCATGTACATATTGGCAATGACAGTACGTGGAAACAACAAGAATGGCGTCTAGTGCCTGTTTACTTGAAGGGACAACATTTCTATTTCCATTTCATCGTCATCTTCACTTTCTTCCTCGTTGTTTTGGGCTAAGACATTTTCGATTATTGCATCATCGCCAACATCTGCTGAAGTGGCTAAGTCATTGTCTGCCCCTACATAGGCGTCTAAATCCATATCCTGAAGACATTGTTTTGCCGCTATAGAGAGATTTTTGTGCCGCTATAACGAGAGTTAAATACATTATCGTAGTATACGAAAGGGTCGGGGTCGGCAAATAATGCCGCTAAAGAGAGATTTCCGCTATATAGAGTTCCGCAATAGAGAGATTTTACTGTATCTTTAAAACATGATGAACAGTAAATCCAAAGTGATAAAAATAAAATAAATAGTGTAAATCAACTGTGTTTGAATTCGGCTTCATGTTCAAAAAGGTTAAATAAAATAGTGCGGTTAAATTTCAACCAATGAGATTATAATTAATAAGTATAAATGCGTGAGTGAAGGAACAATGGAACATCAAAGGTTAATGGAGTTGTTGAATATATAAATCAATGAAACCATTTTTTATTTGAGCATGGTCTTAGATCATCAAGAAGAGTACATGAACTAAGAACCTCCAACAAGACAACAATACCGACGATCAAAAGTGAACAGCATGGACAATCATTGTGGTAAAACTTTTAAATTTAAAATAAACTATAAATAAACCTTAAGATCTGTTAAATTAATATTACTTAAAAAAAGGAAAGGAATCAAATCATAAATTATTTTAAAAATATATTTTAATGTATTACTAAGTAAACTCTCATTTTTATACTTTATTCTAAATTCTATATGATTAAATTTTGTTTTTCTCTGCATAACCTTAAAATTCTGTTTTTTACTTTCTCTTGCCTATATGAATATATAGGAAAGAAAGTATTGTTTTCATGTCGATTTTTTGAAATCGAGTTTTCACCGGATCTACACGTTTTCAGACCCCCTGAACCCAAAAAACATGTTTTTAGTGATTGGTTTGTCTGTGTGTGTGTGTGTGTGCGTGCGTGCGTGTGTGTATACAAAATATCTCAAGAACGGAACATTGTGCGAACTTGAAACTTGAAACTTGAAACTTAAGTTACATACCACTACTGGACCCGACACGAACATTTTCATCAAAATCGGTCAACCGAAAGTAGTAGTTTATTCGTATAATTTTTCACTTTTTTGCGATTTTCTCAAAAACTGGTCCTACGACTTTTTAAAAATCGCCTGGATTACTCAATTTTTTATTTTCTACAAGATAGGGTAGGTGCCATGTTTGCTGAAATTCTTGGTGAGGCTGTTTTCACGTAAAAAAAGTGTTCTTTTAAGATTACGGCTTTAATATGTATTTTAGCGCAAAAATTTTAAATAATAAAAAATGTAGAGAATTTAAAATCCTACAACTTTTATATCAACATTTTTTTGTATAACGCTTAGTTTAGCGGTAATTAGCGATTTTCTGTTTTTTCTCACGAAAACGTGTGAAAAATCGATTTTTTTAAGATTTTGGCCTTAGTATGCATTTTATAACAAAAGTGTATATAATCAAATGTATAGAAAATTAAAAGATCTACAACTTTTATTTAGAGCATTTTTCTCTACAGAGAGTAGTTTAGTGTGAAAGAATGATTTTCCATATTTTAAAGCCAAACTGAGGTTGATTTTCATTTTGCATCTCTCACTCATGATTAAAATTAGGTTATGTTTATTGAGATTAGTTTTTTGTTTATTTCTAATGTTTTATTACTAATATTAGGTTTATTGTTAATTATTTGCATTGGCAAGGGAAAATTGTGTGAGTGTTTCACACCAGATTTTTTTTTATTTAACTTTAGCTTAATTTAGGGCAGTTAATTATTTGGAAATGTGAGGCACATTACATTTTGGCGCTCAACGTGTAGCACATTACAGAATGTACGCCTAATTTGTAGGGTAGTGAGGGCACATGCTTATAACGAGAAGTGACTGTTCAGCTGCACTTGTATTTCCACTTTCAGCGCTCAGTTTATCTTGTCAGTATTCGATAGCTCCAACTTCTCTTAATAACTTAGGATAATTCAAATGACATGAAATTTAGTGTAGTTTAGATAGTGAGTCATGAGAATACCTTTTGTGTATGGATGGGCTGTGAGGAAGGGAAGAGAAATCTGACAGTGCTGCCAACCTCAGCAGTGAGACACTATATTTTACTACTGTGCAATTGCACCGTTTGTTAACCACATGTTACCTTTCAACATGTGTGTCAAGACACATGCGACGTCGTTAAGGCAGATTTAAAAGAACAGAGAGTGTGTTTGAAATTTAGTTTCCTGCTTGAAAATTTGACAACAGAAGCTTACCAAATGCTTCAACAGGGTTTCAAGAAGGATGCTATGAGCCACACACAAGTTTTCGAGTGGTTTGGGCGCTTTAAACGTGGCGAGATGAGTGTTGAAGTCCATGTTCATTTTGGGTGCCCTTCAACATCTTGAAACGATGAAAACTTGAAAAAAATCCACTTAAAACTCAACGAGGATCGTTTTTGCACAAACGACAAAATTTCTAAAGCGATAACTGTGAGTTGGAGCTCGTGCCAGCGGATTTTGACTGAGGATTTGCAAATGAGACGTGTTGCCGCTAAATCTGTTCCTCGCCTTCTCAAACAGGATCAACAAAACATTCGATTGAATTTGAGTCAAAACTTGAAAAATGAGATTGAAAGTGATCCAGACTTTTTAATTTAAGTCATTACAGGTGATGAGAGTTGGTATTATAGATTGTGTTGTTTAGGTCAACAGCCGAAAGGCTGGTTTGAACCTCTAGAGGTTTTACTAAGTAAAACGAGGAGTGAGGTGGTTTACCATTGCCTTCCTCACTGAGTGGAAAAGTACGCTTATCAGTATGCCAGGCCCTCTGAAAAGCACATATTTTCCACTCTGTAAATGACACCTTCACTTCATTCACCACAGGGTCTGGCTGTACAATGAAATTCATTACTTTCAGAGGAGATAACTCTGATTAGTGTCTTTTATACCTCTACCTCTTCTGTTCTTAAATTATTCAGTCATTTAATTGGCTGACCATGTGATAAGAAACAGAACTATTTATTTTAGCCCTGCAATGAACAGATTGAGTGTAAATAATTTGACATTCCACCTGTCTGTTATGGGCAGGGTATTATGGATATGACCCAGAAACCAAGCAAGCGTCAAGCCATTGCAAGATTGGCTTGACGCTTTTAATATTTAAGATAACTCTTAAGTTGGTTTAAAATCATCTTTTAATTTTTACTTTTGTATTTTGTTGCAGATTAATTTCATGTCTTTGTCATTGGTCACCATTATTCAGTCAAGTGCATTACCTTCCATTGTTTGTGTTTCCGTTTGTAAAAATTTTCAGAAATGATCCTTTGGTTTGTTTTGAAGCTGTTGCTACCATTATCGGTGAATTTTTATTTTATTTACTTATTTCATTTTAAATTTAAAAGTTTTGATTAAGTATGATTGTAATGTTTATTTCAAGTTCTTTTAAGGATCTGCTTATTAATTAATGATAAAATTTCCTTTTAAATCTGTAAATATTTATTGACAAATTAATTGAAGTAATGTAACACTTAAGATGAGCTACTTTCAGGATCTGGGTACAAAAATTAATAAACAGACTTCCTTTAAACTTATAACAATTACAGTATAATACCGATTATCCGTGGTAATTGGGGGGATAACTATACCGGATAACCGGAAAGCACGGATAATACAACCCAATTCGGTCGAGACCACCTACGTCATAATCAAAACCACCAGTTACGCGTATGTTTTATTCTGCTGATTAATACATGTTAATACTATCGGATATCGGAAATAAATAAACAAATTGGTATTGAAATAAAAATATTTACTACATAAATTTTTATAAATCTTACCTTAAACTACGTAACAACAAGCCCTTTGTTTTTCATGTCTGACGCATACAAAACCTCCCGCTGAATCAGAAGCTATGTAGTACTACGATACGAAATTAGTTTATGTCTACATTAATGTACCTACTCATTGTTATCGTAATCGAACAATATTATCGTAGTAAATCACAATAATTGTGATAATTACGATGACGAAAATATCGGGAGTTGAAAAGTTTTAATTTGTAAAAGTTATACAGTACATAGGTACTTAATTAATTTTTCTTGTGATTTTAATTTTTCTAGCCGGCCGCGTTGGCGATGTTGGTAACGTGCTCGCCTCTCATCACGCGGTCTTGGGTTCGAATCCCACTCGGGCATGGCATTTTTTCATACGTTACAAAAATTCATTTCATCCTTCACCGTCTGCATTAGCAGCAATTTGCAAAACAGTCGGACGTTAAACCAAAAAAAAAATTCTAGTGATCACACGGTTAATCCAAACCCCGGTTAAACGATCCACGGAAAATCGGTACTCTACTGTATTTATTTACAAAATTATAAATTACAATTAATTTATTTTAATTAATTAAGCTTAGACTACTAACAAATTACAATTTAATTACTTTTATTTTAATTTACAATGTAAATAAATTTATTCTGCCTAATAGCACTCACTCATGACTGAATGGCAACTTGAACTGTCTGAACTCGGCAAAAAAAGGGGTTAGCGCTTTTAATACCTGAGCTATTGTCATTTCCTTAACGACAAAAATTTTCTACATAATAGGAGCACAATGGAGACCCTTCTGTGCTCAGAACAATCCAAAACATAGTAGAAATAATAAATATCAGGCATAACGTAGACCTATTCCCCATATTTACATCAATACATTAATACATAGATAAATGATAAATTACCCCAATTTTTAAAATGTTGTAATAATTTCGATTCTTTTTAAAAAAAAACTGAAAAATTACTTGATTGAACATTTTTATAGTGTACAAAAATTCTTTCTAAATAATTTGAAATAAGAGAATGCTAATAAAATTGTGTACTATTGTGTATATATTAGAAGATGACATAAGTATTGCAGTAAGTGAAAGCTTGCAGCAACAAAAAAAAGTTACAGAAGTCAAAACAGTCCATGATTACTAGGTTTTTTTTAAATGTTATGTAATTTAGAAGTAAAATATTTACATCGTTTCATTTATTACATAATTTTATTATGATGACAAAGTGATAACAATGGAGTAAATCTAAATAGTGCATCCTGCAGCTTGAAATCAATTTTATTTTATAAATATTACAAATTACACTAACTTTTTCAGTTGCTTTAACCCTTAAGATCTACTTACACAGGTTTCGGTGGATTTACCAACATCAAAGTACGAGGGTCATTCGTAAAGTAAGGTCCGTTTTTGTATAAAAAATTAACCACAACAGATTAGATCAAAAACCTTGTTTTATTTAATTCCTGACGTCTTAATATATTTTTCTACATAGTTTCCATTTTTTTTTAAACATTTACCATAACGTTCTACAACCTTTTGAATACCAGTGTCGTAGAACTCTGCCGCCTGCGAATATAACCAGTCATGAACAGCTTCTTTCACCTCGTCATCAGAGTTAAAGCGCTTACCGCCGAGAAATTCCTTCAGGTAGCGAAACAAGTGAAAGTCGCTTGGCGAGAATGACGAAATTGTGAATCGCCGATTTTCACGAATCTTTTCTTCAATGGCTTTGACCAAATCTTCTGTGATCACTGATGGTCGGCCAGATCGCGGTTCATCATGGACATTGTCCCTTCCTTCCTTGAAAGCTCTCACCCACTTGCGCACTTTACTGTCACTCATTGCATTAGGGCCATACACTTCACTTATTTGTCGATGAGTATCTACTGCACAAATGTTTCTTGCTGTCAAAAAACGAATCACTGACCGTATTTCGCAGTCAGCGGGATGATCAATTGTCTTAAACATCTTAAAGATGCACAGTAAACAGCACGCAACAAAGATACTACTGCAAATGGCGTCGTTTCGTACGCAAGGCATGCTGGGAGTCGTCGCACATGTGCATTGCGCTGTTCGCTCGCCATGTGGCTAGTTACCGCGATTCGGACCTTACTTTACGAATGACCCTCGTAAATTATCGTAAAACAACTTAAAAAATTTTTAACATCTTCAAAAGATGTTGCATCTTTAGTCCTCTATTTAAAACTCAGAAGATACAACATCTTCTGTAGATTTTAAAAACAAAATTTAAGTTTCGTGATATTTTATATACTCTGATGATGGTAGATCCACCAAAACATGTATAAGTAGATCTTAAGGGTCAAGGCAGCTGAAAAGGTTATTGAAATTTGTTATAATATTTGTAAAATAGAACAATAGAATAGTTAAAAAATCCCTTTCTTGAGACGATGTGTCTCACAATTGGTGGGAATTTTAAAAAGGCTTACCTTTGACTTATGGCAAACACCATTAGTGATTTCTGTCTAATCTTTGAGAGGAGTTGAATGACACTATTTTGTTTCCAAATTCTGACTTTGATTTCTTGACTTCCGGTTTTTGGGCACTTCTGGTCAAAATCGGAACTTCAAACCCAATCCAGGCCCACTAAGTTTTTGTGTTGATTACAAATCCGAATGCCATTTGTTGCTATCTCTTGTGGTTTCTGACTTTGATTTTTGACTTCCAGTTTTGGGCCACTTCGGGTCGAAACCGAAAATTCAAACCCAATTTATGCCCACTACTTTTTTGTGTAGATTGTAAATCTGAAAACTGTTTGTTGCTATCTCCTGTAGTTTCTGACATCTTAGTGTAATGGACAAATAGATGGATGGACGAACAAAACAGAATGATATGACAATTTTAAAAATTATCACAAATAAAGTATGTATTTTATAGGATATGGGTGTTGTTCGATTTCCCAGGGGGATATCTTGAATTTTTAAACACAATGAAATTACCCGCAACGGATAACTATTGAATTTAATAAAACGGCGAATAAACGATTGTTTCCGAAGGACCAGATTGCGTTGATAAGATAGCCCGCAATCACGGCTAAACGATTTAATGACTGTAATTGGCAATTTAAGGCAATTAAGAACGACTGACAAATTAAACAACAAAATGAATTAAATGACATCAATGGAAATATAGGAATGCTCGCAAACAACAAACAATACAACAAATATTTAGCACTTACCTCGATTAAGTCTTGAAGTTTTGCGCACTGGTAGATAACGCGTGAATAATAGATTGTAAAGTTACTAAAACATAATTTGCAAATTATAACAGTTAAAAATGCATAATACACCATGAAATTCGTACGACTAGAGTTCTCACACAGAGATCGAAGAAAGCACATCCACGACGGACATGCATTTAAACAGAACGGTCATAGTACGCCACTAATGACCGGAACGAAAGAAGTGCCTCAACATGCTGCATCGCCTGCTAACCTGTGAGTGAGTCTGGAAGACAAAGGACAAAAGGATGTGAAGAACTGTAGAAGGGGGAATGACGCGTGTATGATGTCATAGGAAGTGTTTGATTTGGGAGATTTGAAATTACTAAAGGAGCGGGAAATTTAGTACGCAATTGCCAGAGAGTTGCCTTAACAGGTGTAATCTATGTATTATGGTATAACATAACTACAATCTAAACTGTACTTTTAATCTATGTGATTTACAACTAATTTTAGTCATTTATTTATAATTGGATATCAGGAGTATGGATCCGAAATGTCAGAGATGACATGATCGAACTCGTATTAACTTTTGATGACTTAGAAAACAAAACAGAAATATTAAAAATCTTAAGAAATAAGGGAAGTAGATTTGAAACAAAATCAGATGGAAGAACAAACTCAAGCAGGAAGAAACCGGTCGTTTTACAGGAAGTTCGGCAAGCAAGATCAGCTCGAATGAAGGCATTATGGCAGAACATCAAGCTAAAGAATATGAAGAGGAAGAAGTTTTCTAAACGTGACTAAAGTGATCCATTGTGGTCATAAAAGACAAAAAAAGTGGACATTTTCAATGATGTAACCCCTGCTTAAATAAAGGAGCTACTGTACTATTTTGTTTTCATATTAAGACGATTCCTTCATTGGGTGAAGTGATTATGCTATTTAACTGTTTTATGGGTGTATAATTTCAGTGAACTGGTGTCAACGTTGGTTTGAGTTCTTCCCATTTCCACCAATAAACATACTGTCGTTAGCTGAAAATATACTTTGTGAATGGGATGAAGAGTTATTATTATGGTTCACTGATCATCAAGTCACATCACATCTGTATGCTTGGACGTTACTTCAAACTGGATTTTCTGAGGTGCAGTATGATTAATAAATTTTCAGTGTAGTTTGAATATCAGTTGTAGTTATTCAAGTTGGCTGGATTATTAAGCGATACAAATATTTTTTACTTACTGTGAGAAATAATCTTGTAATTTGAGACAGGAACTTGTCTGCACCTACAAGCTGAAAAACAAAAACTAAAATTAAAAGTGGGAATGGTTCACAGTCCAGTTTTTCTGAACTACCTAAAATTAAGGATTAAAAATTGGCAAAAATATTCTCTGGGCGAACGAACATAAAAAAAAGTTTAACTAAACTTAACTGTCATAAAGGTTGGCTATAATCCCAACAATATTTCACTTGAATACAATCACTCACTATCAATGTTACATATACACACACTATTACCATAGACCAGTTCAACGGTTTACAAACGATTGATACTGTCTCAATGGCTAACACGCACATACCATACTGCTCAGCCCGACACAAAGGACCAGTTTTAAAAAATTATCTTTAGAATTTGTAGCGAGACCAAGAAAGGGATCAATAAACAATAATTTTAGAATTATCCAGAATAAATAGGATTGATTAGATCACCACAGAAAGAGAAAACATAATAGATACTAAAGAAATGAACCTGTTATTATAAAAACAAACATACGAGGGTAAGTCAATTATTATCTGCAATTTAGTTATATTTTTGTTTATGTTGGCAGTACTGTCATTTTGTGTTGATGACGCAAACTTTGTTTATTTGTGGTTATATGTATGCAAGTTACAAGCTGCTAGGTTAGTTTCGTTAGCTGTCGTGCTGTTAATCATGGCTGCTCCGCTTTCTATTTGCACCAAAGAAGAGCAACGTTCAGTGATCCGTTTTTTGTGGTCGGAAGGTGTATCAGGGGCTGAAATTCATAGAAGACTTTCGGTACAGTACGGAAACAGTGTTTTGCCACAACGGAGTGTCTACGAATGGATTGAAAAATTCAAAAATGGTCACATAAGTGTTACACACGATGAAGGAGCCGGATGATCGTTTACCACTGTAAATGAAGAAAACATTGAGCGTTCACATGAAATGATTCTCTTAGACAGACGAGTAACTATTGACGAAGTGGCACATCGTTTGCAAATTAGCCACAGTTCTGCCTACGAAATCATTCACAACACACTTAGGTTTCATAAAGTTTGTGCAAGATGGGTCCCAAAACAACTGACACTGTTGCATAAACAAATGCGCTTGGACATCTGCGAAAAAAATATTTGGATCACTATAGTAACGAACGGGACAACTTCTTAGACAGGATCATTACTGGTGACAAAACACGGATCCATCATTACGAGCCAGAGAGTAAACGGCAGAGTATGGAATGTAAACATCCAAATTCACCATGCAAGAAAAAAATTCAAGACCCAACTGTCCACTGGAAAACTGATGCTTACGGGTTTTTGGGACTCACAAGGTCCAGAACTGGAACATTATCAGGAAAGGGGCACAACAGTAAACAGTGTACGTTACAGTGAGATGCTTACTGCCAAGCTAAAGCCTGCAATTCGAAGCAAATGCTGAGGACTGCTGTCAAAAGGTGTTGTGTTGTTGTATGACAACGCCCATCCGCATACTGCTGCCCACACTGCTGAAACACTCCAGAAACTCAATTTTGAAGTACTGGCTCATCCTCCATATAGTCCCGATCTTGCTTCTTCTGATTATCACTTGTTTGGTCCACTCAAAGAGGCATTAATGGGCCATCGATTTACCTCGGACGAAGCATTGAAAGAAGCGGTGTATTCCTGGCTCGCATTTCAACCAAAAACCTTCTTTTATGAGAGCATCAACTTGAACAACGATGGACCAAGTGCATTGAAAAGCAAGGGGACTATGTCAAAAAATGATGTACTTGTAAGTTTCCTATTTGATTACAATAAAATTTTATAACTACATTGCGGATAATAATTGACTTACCCTCGTATTTTCATATTTGACAAGTCATAAATTTCCCCCCAACGGACAAGGTTTTTCCTTTGCTGGTAAGTGGAATTATTATTAGGCTTAAATTAGGAATTTGTGTGTATAGTTTGTTCGCGCTAAGAGCTTGCCTCAAGTAAACAAACCGCTCTGATACCGTACAGGTTGCCCCGAAAAGTTTTTCCATTCAATCATTAATAACAAGTAAAATTTTATGCAATTTACTTATTTTAATTATATCATTACGACATATAGTCCTCTTTTCAAATACTCAAATCCGATTGATTTCAGTAAATGATAGAGCAACGTTCTTTTAAAATGTGGCATATCCAAATCCTTGTTTAAGACAGATAAAAGTTTATTAAGCGTAAAAGCTTCCTTATTTTGGAAAAAACTGAACTTTTAGTCGAACTGCAGTTTTAATAACTTCGTCGCACAGTTCAAAAACTGGTTTGCTTCGTTTCCTTTTCTTGCTAGGTGTCTGCAACTTGCCACTTTCTTTCATCTCTTTTCTTATACCGTGTACACTAAATGTAGACACGCCCGTCAATTCTGATCCCATTTTTCTACGTCTTTTAAGGCCATAGTACGGTACTTTACGCATGAAGAATTAAAACATTGTAAATTATAATTTTTTGCCCACTTTTTAGAAGTTGTCCTCGTTTATGTTTTATAACTGAAGTTGAAGCGCCGTCATTCATCAATACTTACTAGTGTAACAAAACAAAAAGATATACTCACACACAATAACAACGAAGTTGAGGAAAAAGTCACACGGATTTAAACAATATTAATAAAAGAAGGAAGAAAATATTTTAAACTGATAAATTACAAATAGAACTAAGTACAAACTGCAAACACATGAAGCAGGATGTTTATGTAACAACAACCAAGTTGAGACTGATGGGATGAGTAATACAATATACGATCATGGTGGAATTGTTACATTATTTTAACTGAAAACAATAATTTTTAAATAAACTGTTTTCAATTTTATTTAGGCTACGCGGAGTTATATTAATATCCATAAAATGTCATTATTATGTATTAGTCATCCTATACCAACTGTGTACTAACACACACGACCCCAACAGCAATACAAGGACTCATGTACACTGTTACTCACTACTACAAAGGAAGAGGTTTGTTTACTTCAGGCAAGCTCTAAGAGCGAACGGACTATAACAATATTTAATTTTTATAAATGACATTGTTAATACGTGTAATAAAAAAATAAATTAAAAATTTGTTTAGTGAACGTTATTTTATAACTCACAGTATCGTTTATAAAACTGAAGTTGTGATTTTTGTTGCAGGTTTTAAATGCCCAGGAATGGGTACAGTTGTTTGACAATATCTTATCTAATGACCCTACTTATTATATCTTTGCTATTGTCGGTTATAATATTATGTGTCGTTCAGCTTTATTAAACTTAACTGATCTAAGTGATTTTGATGTAAGTCGATTTATTTATATACATTTTAAGTTTTATATTGTTAAATTTGCCTAACTAGTTCTGAAGAGACCATACTCATCATTTACAAGAGGTATTTTTTAAAAAAAGATACATTTTGTAATCTATACTAATAATTATTATAAAGACAAAGCGTGTTTATGTACTTGTACATTTACTTATTGATGAAGTAGATAGTTGAATGGGGAGATGAACAAGAGACATAGATGAGGGAATTTCTCAAAATGTGTGTGTGTGGGTGTGTGTGTGTGTACATTGGAGTATGCATACAGTTGATCTAGCAGATTGTTCTGTTACATCCATATTTATTTTTAAAAAAATTGATTCAATCCTACCCATGTTTCGCGTGTGAAGCCGCGCAGGCTATGCTAGTAAGAAAAATAATGTAGATATTAAAATATTTTTTTACATACTCTACTTACTTTTGTCTACTTTTCTACATAAATTCCATTTTTCTTCAAACATTTCTCATGCCGCTCAACAAGTTTTTGAAACCCGGCAGTGGTGTGTGGGGTGTGACACAACCCACATCAATTTGTTTTTTGCGGTTCTTTGATACTGCGGTAGTGATCGTCATGTGACTCGGTGTAGCTGACTTTTATACTCCATAGAATGCAGGCCTCAACGCAATTTGTTTTTAGTATCAGTCTGAAGGTCACACGGAGCAGTTGAACTTGCCTGGGGTGCAGCAAACCCCACCACACTACTGACGTCACATTTATCAACAATGTAAGTGGAGTTATAAAATTCAATTTATGTATATTTATACACATATATGACAATATTCATTTTTATTTACGATTTAAACTTAACGAAAATGATATTCTCAAAATGACTAAATTATGATTAAATTTGTTACTAAATTATGATTGTCATTAATTTTTTTAAATGTGAACTAACTGATTGTTTTTTTTTATAGATGAATAACTACGAATTAGAAGCTGAAAGGTTGCGAGCACTTTTTGATGAGGTAGCTGATGATGAACCGATCGATTCAGAGGATGAAAACCAGAGTGACTATGAAGAACACAGTGACCACGAGAGTGATTCGGAACAGGATGCAGACATTGACGGTGATGTAGAATGTATTCCAAATAATATTCCGTATTATTTAGGTAAAGATGGGACATCAAAGTGGTTTATACATCCATCTAGACCAAATGTAAGAACACGAGCTGAGAATATTATTTCTCATTTACCTGGTGTTGTAGGTATTGCAAAACAGGCTGTCACTCATATCACGTGTTTTTCGTTGTTTATATCTCCTGAAATTATTAACATTTTAGTTACGTCTACAAACCAGGAAAGAGAAAGTAAACAGGACTCGTACTTACAAAAGTACATTGCCAAA
Organism: Catonia carolina; assembly: GCA_035578175.1. Classification (NCBI taxonomy): domain Eukaryota; kingdom Metazoa; phylum Arthropoda; class Insecta; order Hemiptera; family Achilidae; genus Catonia; species Catonia carolina. The sequence continues at coordinate 33,396,679 of JAQMRL010000001.1, forward strand.
CTAACCAGTTTCACTGAAATTTCTGCAGTGCTTGGTTTGTTATACATGGCCGGTATTCATAAGGCAAGTCGCCTCAATCTTGAAGAACTTTGGGAATCAGATGGCTCAGGTGTAGATATTTTTAGAGCCACAATGTCTCTACAAAGATTCAGATTTTTATTATGCTGCCTTCGTTTTGATAATAAAACGTCTAGGCTAGAAAGACTTCAAATGGATAAACTTGCCCCAATAAGAGAAGTGTTTGATAGCTTTGTGAGCAACTGTAAAAACCACTATTCAGTAGGTGCCTATGTAACTGTAGACGAAAAGTTGGAAGCTTTTCGAGGTAGATGTGGCTTTCGTATGTTCATTCCAAGTAAACCGGCTAAATATGGTTTAAAGGTATTTGCTATGGTTGATGCGAGAAAGTTCTACACATCCAATTTAGAAGTTTATGTTGGGAAACAGCCAGATGGTCCATATAAAGTAAGCAATAAGCCGTTTGATGTTGTCGAACGACTTATTAGTCCAATTTCGAAATCAGGTCGAAATGTAACACTCGACAATTGGTTCACTAGTGTTGAGCTGGCTGAAAAACACAAATTAACAGTTGTGGGAACCATTCGTAAAAATAAAAGAGAAATTCCTCCAGAATTGCTGTACAAAAACAGACCTATAAACTCTAGTATGTTTGCCTTCCGTGAGAAAAGAACACTTGTTTCCTACACCCAAAAAAAGAAAAAATTGTATTGTTAATATCTAGTATGCACTACGATGACAAAATTGATGAAGACAGCGGGTTGGCAACAAAGCCAGAGATAATAACATTTTATAATATGTCAAAATGTGGAGTAGATGTAGTAGATGAATTATCCGCTTCGTATGATGTATCAAGGAATAGTAGACGCTGGCCTCTAACTTTGTTTTTTTCAATGATGAATATAGCAGGTATCAATGGAAAAATAATATTTGACACAAATCTCAACAAAAAGTGTGTACGCAGATTATTTCTCAAAAAGTTAGCTTTAAATTTAATTGGACCGCATCTATCTGAAAGACAAAATGTGGATTTGCCGAGAAATTTAGCATTGACTGTAAAGCGACTTGCTTCAGCTGGAACATCAACTTCTGACCTCCCACCTAAAATACCCAAGAAACAGAGTCGATGTGTGAAATGTCCAAGGAAAAACGACAGAAAAACTAAAATAACTTGTTATAACTGCGGTGTGTATTTATGCATGGAACATGTCGTAAAATCTTGTGATGAATGTATCGGAAAATGCCAACCAGAAGAAGAAATCGATGAATAATTTTTAATTTTTACAATGTATAATTTAATGTTTTTTATTTGTTTATTATAAATTTTTGATATGTGTGTTTTTGTGTTTAATATTCTCTATAATAATGAACAATGTTTCATGCTATTAGTTTTTACATAATTAACATAATTTAACTGACTTGTCCTATTTTCATGTAAAATTTTGATTTGCTTATATGTGTAATTTTTGTGTAAATAAACTGTGGTTCCGAAACTCTTGTTTACGAATATTTTATTGTATCCTTTTAGCCTATACATTAGTAAATAAAAGCAGCAAGAGAAAACGTGCATTACCTCTCATACTATCTAAAACATTCAGACAATGTCCAGGCCTGCAAATATGACAGTTAAAAATCATGAATTTTAATATTAACAGGTTTCGAGACAAAAACAAATAAAAATACTTTGCTTTACCAAGAAATATATTTTAAAATATCTAACTAACAATATCAAGACACAGAATAGAGAAAAATATTTTCCACAAGGAAAATTTAGGCGGATGATGGTGGGGTGTGCAGACACCCCACACACCACTGGTGTAATAATTGCAGGACACACCAATGCTGGGTTAACATAAAAAAAATCTGCTGCCTGTGAATCTACGACTGCAGTTTTCACTTCTTCGTTGTATTGAACTGTTGACCACCAAGAAACTCCTTTAAGTACTGAAACAATTGAAAATCACTGGTGCATGATCTAAACTGTCAGGTGGATGATCCAGTTTTTCCCATTCAAAAGACCTGATTAGACCTTGTGTCCGTCCACAAACATTTGGGCTTGCATTGTCATGGAGCAACATTACACCGGAAGACAGTTAGGCTGCGCCTTTCAAACTTTACTGTCACTCATAGCATTATCACTAAAAAATTCACAAATCTGACTGAATTTCTGTTGCTGCCAAGTTTTTTTACACTCAAGAATCGAATTACAGATTGTATTTCACAGTCTGTGGGTAACTTAATTTTCTTAAACATTATAAACTTCTATAGCTCAGCACACAGACAATACAAGCTGCAAATGGCGTCTAAATATGTACAAAGGGGATGTGCATGAGCACTGCGGTAATTACATGTCTTTCTAATTCATAAACGGTCCTTATTTAAAAAGTTACGCTTGCAAAGTTGTTTAATTTTGTGTCCTAGTCTGTTGTTGTTTAGCTCTAAAAATAATTTTTTTTTTCTAATGTGTGTACGTTGCAATCTGTTCAATTTAGAACAATAAGCAACCCCATGACCCAATGAGATGAGGATGTTGTGTATGACGTGTAAATGAGGTGTAGTCTTGTACGGACCCAGGCCGACCATTCCTGAGAGAGTATGGTTAATTAAACCCCAACCATCAAAGTACACCAGTAACCACTGTCTAGTATTCAGATCTGTATAAAAGTAACTACCTTTACTAGGATTTGAACCAGGAACCTTTGTCTCCGAAAATCAGCTGTTAAACAGCTGATTTTGGCGACGACTTTACCTCTAGACCAACCCGGTGGGTCTAAAAATAAATAACAAATAATTTTTAAGGTAGTGTACTGTCCAGCATTGTCACAGCATACATACATTTTATTGAAAGGTTCTTAAAAAAACCTTTTTGATATTTTTGTTAAATTGTTTGTTACGGGAAAATCCTTTGGACAGACTTTCTTTAGTAAAGTATCTTCTTTTCCAACAAGATCTTCAATTGCATCATGATGAAAGTTGGCTTTGAGGAAACACCCTGTCTGTGGTGTTTATTTTAACTTTACCTGTCAATGTAGCCTATGGTTCTGATAGTTTGCTGGAGACTGTAAACGACTTATATCTGGAAGTCAGTAGATCATTGATACATGGCGTACGCAGAAGTAGTGGTACCAAATTTATGGGCTGAGGTAAGAGAATGAGGGGCATAATATCCTATACTCTTACTTGTGGGTTACTTGGTCTAAGCAGAAAGTAGATGTAGGTGGCTGTGGGCCTCTTGATGGGGACACTGTCACCTTTAGAAATAAATTACGTATGAGAGCCATTTTTTCCAACCTTTGAAAGACTATAAACAAAAATACATGCGAGTATAGAAAAAATGTTTTTATTACTAAAAGTTACGTACATTTTGGTTACTTTTCGACATAAACACCTTGACGATTGAGATACTTATCGTACCTGTGGACAAGCTTTCCATATTCTCTTCATGAAATGTTGCTGTCATTGAATTTCAATGAGTCTTTATGTTGTTTTGAAGGTTCTTGTTAGTTTGGAAGCATTGCCCTCCTAGTCACTTCTTCAGCTAGGGAAAAAATGGAAGCCACTCGGTGTTAGGACAGGACTGTACTGCAGCAGTTATTGAAAATGTCCCATTGAAATTGCTTAATGAGCCATTGGGTTGCACTAGGACTGTGAGGACGGGCATTTTATGGATAAGAACAGTTTCAGAAGTCAGTATGCTTCTTCATTTGTTTTCAATGACCCTCCGAAATGTTTGTAAACTTTCACAGTAAACAGCTGGGTTTATCATGCTGTTTTCTGGAATAGTTCCTCACAATGCTGGTGGAACTAAATGGCTCTTGGAGCAATATCAACGGGAAATTTTTGATTACCTGCCATACAGTCCCAACCTAGCACTGAGTGACTTCCATCTTTTCACTGATTGAAGTAGCTAGGTGGGTAGCACTTCCAAACAAATGACCAGCTTCATAACAACATAAGGATTTATTTAAATTTATTGGCAGCAACATTTTATGAAGCAAGTATTGGAAAACTTGTCCCCAGGTACGACAAATGCCTCAACCGTCATGTTGTAATCAAGGTGATAATGTTGAAAAGTAGTTGTAAGTGTACATAAATTTTAGTTATATAACATTTTTTCTGTATTCACTTGGGTTTTATGTATGGCCTATTGGAGATTGAACAAAAAAACGGCCCTAGTAATTTCCTTTCATTACCTCTGAAATTATCAAACAAAATTTTTTCTGTATTTGTAACTTTGTCAGTTCTTAACATTGTCTTTCCATTTGCTATGTGACATATGAGGATTCATTTACGTAAAATAATCATTCATAACATCTTCTGTTGTTGTTTTCCAGCTGTTTTATCACAGTCCAACTGCAGTCGACATAAAACGATTTATTACTAAAATAAACCAGATGTATTCAGAAACAAAAGAGGAAAATCATCCGAGGAAATATATGAAAATGTTTACTCCATTGGTTAAAGGTGATACTTATCAGATTTTCAATGATTATCCAAAATTCATGGTCGATAGACAGGTGAGTGCTGCATCGCTTGTTTTTACTTGTTATTATATAATTTAATTTTTACTTTTTCATTAACAAGTTTCAATGAATCCACAATCATCAGAATATACAAATTAAAAAAATGGAAACTAAATTTGTAGAAGATGTATCTTCAATCATTTGTATAAAATTTTTCTTTTACCATAAAATTATAATTTGTTAAAAGTTTTATACAAATGACTGAAGATAAAAAAATCTATCAATTTAAATAAATTTAGTTTCAGTTCTTTAAATTTATGTACCCTATGTTCTATGGATATGTTTACTTCAGAAGGTACCTTCTGAAGTGATTTTTCAGGGCTGGTTAGAAAACCTTTTGTAGGGTTTTCCAGTTACAAATTGATCATGGCCAGCCAGACACATAACTTTTGTGCATTCAAAATGCTTCTGGTTGTTTAGAATTTCTTATTTAAGTTTGGTAAATGTTGCAGAGTTGGTAACAGTATACTTAACTTAGCTTGTTCATTATCAACTCCAGTATTTTCATGATGCTTCCACCACAAATGCATTACAAATAGTTGCAAACTCATTGTACTTTTGTGAACATTCTGAGACACTGTTATATGTGCTGCTGCCAACTTATTGAAAAAATTACCTCGTGTGTTTCTTTTGTTTAGTACTTGATAGTGTGTGTAAAATTTGTTTCTGAAGGTTACAATAAATAACAGTTTTTACCGATTTGTTTCTCCTTGTTTTATTAGGCAGAACAAGTGAATGCAATGAAAGTGGAGGAACTAGAATTATTAAAAGAGCAAACACGATTAACTGAAGCTCGGAAAGAACAAGAAAAAGAACATGAAAAAGCTCTTAGGAAACAAATACAAAATTCTCATCTACGAGGTAATGTATTTTCGTATGAAAATTTTACTGCAACTTAATGGAGTAGCGTGACTACCTTTAACTAATTATTAAACGTGTAGAGTTATTTTAATTATAAAATAGTCGAACAGGTACAGCCCTTCGCTGCTTTCAGAAACCTCATATCTGCCCCTGCAAACTTTTTCGTTCCTGCTTTGAAAGTGCCCACACCTCACTTCCATACAGTACAGTTCTACATAAGACTTGTGTTTTATAATTATGTACTCGTACAGTATTTTATCAGTTATGAAGATCTGGTCTATAAACAACCCTCAGATCTTCATTTCTTGGTGCTGGACGTGATTCTTTCCATTATGAAAAGCGATATGGTGCATGCATAGTTCAGTACAGAGCTGACACTGCACTCAGCCATTAAGTTAGAATAGCATTGGCTTTGCGCATGACTGATACTGAAGACTATGTCTTAAATTGTAAATTCAAGACCAAGTTGGAAGCCAGTGTGTATGTGTATTAACCCTTTGGCTACCAGCTGATGATATATTGTCAATCAAAAAATATGCGAAATGTACTGATTGATGATATATATCGTCGACCGGAATATATGCGAGAAATACCATTTGACAAAATATCGTCAATTACAATTTTGTAATTTTCGAACTATTTTCAAAATCAGCAAAAAATATTTTTAGTTCAGGCTAATGATGCTACAACTTAATAACAAAAAGAATTAACTATATTATTTTTTAATTTTTATATAAAGTGATTCTCTTTCAGAGGTTATATGTGCTAACCTGTTGTAACATCACAGGTTTTTTTGTGTTACTGTAGTAACTGTTTTTTTTGTAGTTAGCTGATTTTTTGTTTTTATGTATTGTAAAAACAATTTTGAATTGATTAAGGAAGGTTCCCACTGATAATATGTTTCTTATTTAAAAGCCACAGTGCTTTAAACTTCTTTTTTTTCAATTTCATGCAAATTTCTGCACATGTATGAAAAAACACAAATCTTTTAAGGTCCAGTGTATTTATATCTTATTTCTAGTATGGTTTCAAGTCTTCTGAATTGTTTAAAAAATAATGTTAAAATATCTTGGATATGAATTTTTTTGTAACATTTTTGGTGAAAGTATGTAAAAACACCAGTTTTAGAACTGGTATTTTTTGGTATTATGTAAACATTTTTTGACAATTTTTTTTACTTATTTAATGGCAATAATTTTTTAGTACTTAACCCTTTCTTACTCAGTGTGGCATAGAAGTCACATTGGAGTGACATAAAACAGACATAAAAACTTTAATTGTTAGCGACTACTTTTGATTAAAAAGCGCTGGATGTGAAGTGTAATAATTTTCTGTACCCTAGCCAGGAATCGAACCTGAGACCTCCGCTTTGCAGTGTAAGATGGTGACCACTACGCCACGGACGCAACCATTAGTTTCTTTTTAAAGTTAATTTTAGTTTTAAATATTCGTGTTCATTACTAAAATAAAGTAGCGTTTCTTCGAATATGTTGAATGTACATACAAGTATATTTTTCAGGCTGTAAGTAGTGACTTTGTCCGTTTTACCAATATTTTTGAATTGTAACATTTTTTAAGTCTTAAATAATGCTTTGATATTAAAATCATATTTAGTTTTTTTGGTACAAATCTAAGCAAGAGAATATTGTTTAGGAAGCCTGCACATGATTTTACTTGTTCATATTGTTGGGAACTTTGATACCATCAAGCCCAATGTGACTTATGTGTCACGCCATCAAAAAGGCTGAACATCTAAAAGTGATTTTATTCCACTTAAGGGGGAAGTATACCATGAAAATTACCAAAAATAAATTTTTTTTCCCAAAAAAATTTTTTTTGCTTTTTTTATTGTGTGGAATGTTCTGAATAAGAGGGTTATTTTACTTTGTAAAATGGATTGATACAAATGTTACAAATAAATTATTTTGTTGTGTCAACTCGATTTTTACTTTCTCTTGCCTATATGAATATATAGGAAGGAAAGTATTGTTTTCATGTCGATTTTTCGAAATCGAGTTTTCACCGGATCTATATGTTTTCAGACCCCCTGAACCCAAAAAACATGTTTTTAGCGATTGGTCTGTGTGTGTGTCTGTGTGTGAACAGAATATCTCAAGAACGGAACATCGTACGAACTTGAAACTTAAAACTTAAGTTACATACCACTACCGGACGCGACACGAACATTTTCATCAAAATTGGTCAACCGGAAGTAGTAGTTTATTCGTATAATTTTTCACTTTTTTGCGATTTTCTCAAAAACTGGTCCTACGACTTTTTTAAAAATCGCCTGGTTTACTACATTTTTTATGCTCTACAAGATATAGTAGGCGCCATGTTTGCTGAAATTCTGCGTGAGGCTGTTTTTACGTAAAAACATTTTCTTTTTAAGATTGCGGCTTTAATATGCATTTTAGCGTAAAACGTTATATAACAAAAGTTGTAGAGAATTTAAAATTCTACAACTTTTATTTCAAACATTTATTTGTATAACGCTTAGTTTAGCGGTAATTTGCAATTTTCTGTTTTTTCTCACGAAAACGTGAGAAAAATTGATTTTTTAAACATTTCGGCCTTAGTATGCATTTTACGACAAAAGTGTATATAATTAAATATATAGAAAATTAGAAGATCTACAACTTTTATATAGAGCATTTTTCTCTGCAGAGCCTAGTTTAGAGAGAAAGAGTGATTTTCCGTATTTCTAAGCCAAAATGAGGTTGATTTTCATTTTGCGTCTTTCACTCATGATTAAAATTAGGTTATGTTTTTTGAGGTTAGTTTTTTGTTTATTTCTTATGTTTTATTACTAACGTTAGGTTTATTGTTAATTATTTTCACTGGCAAGAGAAAGTTGTGTGAGTGTTTCACACCAGATTTTTTTTGCTTAGAAGCAAAAATATCGTGTTTTTCTATGTAAAATAACCCAAGACTGATAGCAGATAAACTATTGCGGTTTTTTAAAAATTTGAAGCGCATTTCATTCTGTATTTCATTATAACACCACTAGATTGCTCTACTGTATCGTTCTTGCTCTATGATTGCTCTATTTTGAGATAATAGGTATGTTACTTACAAGAAATATCATTTAGTTTAAATAGTGTTTTCCCGCAAATAAATTTTTTCATGTCGTGTTGCACTAGAAACTGTGTAATTTGAGTTCGATTTCAGCTACAGTAATAAATTTGACATCAAAATACTTGGAATTTTCTGCTCTATTGACTGTAGTATGCTTTTAACCCTAAGTGTGGTAAAAAAAAATTTTTTAAACATATTTTGTGCTAATAACATCTTTTAGACTTCTAAATGAAAAAAATAATATTTTTCTTCTTCATTCATATACAGTAAAACCTCTCTAATTCGTCACTCTCTAATTCATCACCTTCTATAATTCGTCAGCCCTCCCCAGTTCAACCATTGTGTGTGTGTGTGTGTGTGTGTGTATCTGTGTGTCTGTGATACGTGTTTGCGCCGTAGTCACGTATCAATGCTGCTGATGACTAATAGCCTACTGTTTACACTGTTAATCTTTAGTAATATATAAGGAAAACATCCTGTGCATGTTGTATTGTTTGTATAAATGTTATGATTCAATACTTTTTTTTTTTTTTTTTTTTGCGCCCTGGAGACTCCAGGAGGAGTATAGGACATGTCGTCAGATGTAACACCTGAAATACATATAAGAAACACACTATGTATCACTACTATCAAGAAAGAAATTCTTGTACACTATAAAAAGTTTCACCGATCAAGTAATTTTTTAAAGGAATTCAAATCCTCACAACACTTTAAAGATTGGGGTAATTTATTTAAGAATTTTCTCCCTGCATAAGTAGGTTTTTGTTCAAACAATTTTGTGGAGTGATTAGCCACATAATAATCATTCCTGTTTCTCGTGTTATGATTGTGAACATCGAAATTCTGCATATAATTATTTTGCCTAACATACATAATCACCTCAAAAATGTAGAGACAGGGAACTGTAAGCAATTTAAGCTCCTTAAATAGTGGCCTGCATGAGGTTAGCTGGTTAGCTCCCACCATACACCTAATAGCTTTCTTTTGAATTTTAAAAACCCTATTCATATTACCCATGCTAGAATTACCCCATACTAAAATACCATACCGGATATGAGGCAGAATGAGGCCATGATAAGCTGCCATTAGTAATTTTTTATCATTTAATCTGGCGATTTGTTTTAGTGCAAATACCTTTAAATAATAATTAATTTTTATACAATAGCAACGTCTCTAACATCAGTTATCGTTTGGGATTCGTTCGGTGAATGAGTTTGTAAGTTTTGTTACATAAGAATACAAGTATTCTATTAAGTGATTAAAACACGCATTTTTTTAATTAAATAAAGAGTTTCAGAAATTTCATTGTAAAATGTCGAAACGCGGTAGTTATCAAAGTTTAACTGTAGTTCAAAAGTATGAAATTTTGCAGCGGTTACGGATTGGTGAAAGTGCAGTAAAATTATCAATAGAATTTAAAATTCCTCGGACATCAGTGAATGACATTAAAAAGAACGGAGCGAAAATAGAAGAATTTATGGCCAAAATAGAAGTTGCTGATGGTGATGTTAATAAAAGAAAAAGAATGACAGCACCTGTACATGCACAACTTGACGAAGCACTATTCATCAGGTTTTCGCAACAACGAAGTCATGGTTTACCTTTGAGCGGACCAATTGTTATAGAAAAAGCTCTGCAAATAAATAAAGAGCTTAATGGCGACGGAAGTTTCAAAGCTAGCCAAGGCTGGTTAGATAAATTTAAGATTCGACATGGTATTCGTGAACTTGACATCGAAGGTGAAAAGTTAAGTGCTGATAGTGATGTGGTGATAGTTTATTCGAATAAATTAGCTAACACAATTCAAAAACTTGGTTTAACTCGGGAACAAGTGTACAATTGTGATGAAACTGGGTTAAACTGGAAAGCGCTGCCTAATAAAACGTTAGCCTCTATGTCAGAAACTCGTGCTCCAGGTTTTAAATTAAAGAAAGAAAGGTTGACAATCCTAGTGTGTGCAAACGCAAGTGGCAATCACAAACTACCGCTGGTTGTCATTGGTAAATCCGTAAAACCGAGAGCGTTTAAAAATGTCAATATAAATTTGCTTCCAGTAAAGTACCTATCACAAAACAGTGCATGGATGACCCAAGACCTTTTTAAACAGTGGTTTACAGAGTGTTTCGTTCCTCAAGTTAAGTGTCATCTGTAAGAAAACAATTTGCCTAAAAAAGCACTGCTGGTATTAGATAATGCCCCAGGTCACCCTGTTGAAGACCTTGAAACAGTTGATGGCAACATTAAAGCAATTTTCCTTCCAGCAAATACATCTTGTTTGATTCAACCAATGGATCAAGGCGTTATTGAAAGTTTAAAGCGGCATTATAGGAAAATATTTCTGCAGAGTTTGATATTTTCCGAAAATGAAACGCAGGTTCAAGAATTTTGGAAAAAGTATGCAATCAAAGATGCTATATATAACATATCACAAGCATGGCATAACATTTCGAAAACAACACTTAAGTCTTGTTGGAACAATCTGTGGGCTGACTGAGAAGAAACTAGTAGCATCCGTTCTTACAATGAAACAAACAATGTCTTATCAGAATTAAAAGAAGTGTGCCAGAGTATACCTGTGATTAAAAATATTACCGACGAGGAATTAGTTGAATGGATAGAGCAAGATGCTAACGAGCTTGGGTATGAGATTTTAAGTGACAAAGAAAGTGTGGTCTACGTTCAAAACAAAGATTCACCTGTTGAGGAAGATAGCAACGAAGAATATGTTTCAAGCCCTGAAAATATTGGTACATCGAGAAATAGAAGGAATGCTGACGAAGTGCATCGAATGGTATGAGAGACAGAAAGAAGCAGAGTTATCAAAATTAATTGTAGTACGACAAATTCGCCAGTTGGCTGTGGAAAAAGAAAAGAACTCATTGGTACAAAAGAAGATAACCCACTTTTTCAAGAAATAAATTTGGCATTTTACATACATACATACATATTAGTGTAATTAAGTAACGTTTTCTAAATTTTAATGTGATTTTTTTGTAGTGTTAAGTGATACATAGTTGAAGATTCGTTTCATCAATTTTGCAAATGTATACTTTTTCGATTGTAATTTTATATTCGGTAATGTGTACTGTGTTTTGCGTTCTACAAATTAGAAAATGTAAGTACAACCATATACAGAATTTCTGAAGTAGTATAAAACTAGATACGTAGACTAATGCAAATTTACTGTAGTTATAGGACTTAGAGTTACTTATTGTGTTTATCGTTAATGTAAGTTTCATTTATGTAATTCGACTTTTATGGAACTAATATACGTACGAGTATGTTATTTATTAACCGTTCATAGCAAATTCCATAATTCGTCACTTTCTGTATTTCGTCACTCCTTCGGTCCCGAACGAGACGAATTAGAGAGGTTCCACTGTATCTCAAAAAGCATACTCTAGACAATAAATATGCATATCCTTAGCACATACCCGAAATTTCAAGTAAATTGGCTGAATAGTATTTAAAAAATCCATTTTCCAAAAAACCATTGTAATTGAAAACCCACCCCATTCTTTAGGCCTAGGGGTAGTTTTTTTTAACATTTGTTATAATGAAAAGAATGTGCTAATCTTAGGCTATAAAATGAAAAAGTAGTGAAGGTTCTAACTTGAAACATGTAAATCTTTATTTTTATGGTATACTCCCCTCTTAAATTTCAGTAAAGTATATAAAACAATGTTCACATATTTGTTCGTGCATAGTTAAAAAATTCGGGATTGAAAGGGTTAACATTTCACTCTTTCATGTAGCGAACAGTGGTGTTATGACTTATGATTTAAGTTCATAAAAGGAATGCACGGTGGGGGGGGGGGGTTAGTTTATGAGAGATTACTCATTTTATAGATCCACCCTCTGCCATTTTGTTAAAATATTATTGATTGTTGTCTAGATCTGGAATCAAAGTATAAAGATGCTTTGCAAGAAGAAGAGGAAAGATTGGCTGAACATCGACACAAAGTATCAAATATGAAGAGGGAATTGAGGAAAAGAGAGAAACAACTACTAGAAGATACCAGAGAACAAATTTTACAACAGAATGCTGACAAACGCAAAACTGAATTGTCTGCTCTTCTAAATGATATTGATAGAAAAGTTAGTACTTTTTGTTTTTAAAACGTTTCCTTTTATTAAAAAAAATCTGGTGTGAAACACTCACACAACTTTCTCTTGCCAGTGCAAATAATTAACAATAAACCTAACATTAGTAATAAAACATTAGAAATAAACAAAAAACTAACCTCAATAAACATAACCTAATTTTAATCATATATGAAAGATATAAAATGAAAATCGATCTCAGTTTGCCGTAAAAATACGGAAAATCACTCTTTCACGCTAAACTAGGCACTGTACAAAAAATGCTCTGAATAAAAGTTGTAGATCTTTTAATTTTCTATAAATTCGATTATATACCTTTTTGTCATAAAATGCATACTAAGGCTGAAATCTTAAAAAAAATCAATTTTTTACACTTTTTGTGAGAAAAAACAGAAAATTGCTAATTACCACTAAACTAAGCATTATACAAAAAAATGTTTGAAATAAAAGTTGTAGAATTTTAAATTCTCTACATTTTTTATTATATAAATTTTTGCGCTATAATACATATTAAAGCCGTAATCTTAAAAAACCACTTTTATTACGTAAAAACAGCCTCACCAAGAATTTCAGCTAACATGGCGCCTACCCTATCTTGTAGAGAATAAAAAATTGAGTAATCCAGGCGATTTTTAAAAAAAATCGTAGGACCAGTTTTTGAGAAAATCGCAAAAAAGTGAAAAATTACACGAATAAACTACTACTTCCGGTTGACCAATTTTGATGAAAATGTTTGTGTCGGGTCCGGTAGTAGTATGTAACTTAAGTTACAAGTTTCAAGTTCGTAAGGTGTTCCGTTCTTGAGATATTTTGTATACACACACAGACCAATCGCTAAAAACATGTTTTTTTGGATTCAGGGGGTCTGAAAACGTGTAGATCCGGTGAAAACTCGATTTCGAAAAATTGACATGAAAACAATATTTTACTTCCTATATATTCATATAGGCAAGAGAAAGTAAAAAAAATCAGCTATCATTAATCTGCCTAAGTGGTATGCCTGATTTTCAAATTTATTTTCTATAAAAGGATTTTTGTAGGCTGTATCTCTTTTATAACAATTATACTTTGTTCCTGATATAATTTAACCATTTAATCCCAGTATTCAATAAATCAGACATTGATAGTTTATTCCTAGCATCCTGAGTGTCTGATCTATAAGATGTTGAATAAAGTACAATTTGAAATTCTAACTCATTATATTTTCTCTTATTACTTTCTCTTACCTATATGAATATATAGGAAGGAAAGTATTGTTTTCATGTCGATTTTTCGAAATCGAGTTTTCACCGGGTCTACACGTTTTCAGACCCCCTGAACCCAAAAAACATGTTTTTAGCGATTGTCTGTGTGTGTGTGTGCGTGTGTGTGTGTGTGTGCGTGCGCGCGCGCGCGCGCGTGTGTGTGTGTGTGTGTGTGTGTGTGTGTGCGCGCGTGTGTGAACAGAATATCTCAAGAATGGAACATTGTACAAACGCGAAACTTAGAACTTAAGCTACATACCACTACCGGACCAGACACGAACATTTTCATCAAAATCGGTCAACCGGAAATAGTAGTTTATTCGTGAAATTTTTCACTTTTTTGCGATTTTCTCAAAAACTGGTCCTACAATTTTTTTAAAAATCGCCTGATTTATTCAATTTTTTATTCTCTACAAGATGGCTAGGCGCCATGTTTGCTGAAATTCTTGGTGAGGCTGTTTTCACGTAAAGAAATTGTTTTTTTAAGATTACGGCTTTAATATGAATTTTAGCGCAAACATTTATATAATAAAAGATGTAGAGAAATTAAAAACCTACAACTTTTATTTCAAACATTTTTTTGTATAACGCTTAGTTTAGCAGTAATTAGCGATTTTCTGTTTTTTTCTCACGAAAACGTGTGAAAAATCGATTTTTTAAAGATTTTGGCCTTAGTATGCATTTTACGACAAAAGTGTATATAACCATATTTGTAGGAAATTAAAAGCTCTACATCTTTTATTTAGAGCATTTTTCTCTACAGAGCCTAGTTTAGTGTGAAAGAGTGATTTTCTGTATATTTAAGCAAAACTGAGGTTGATTTTCATTTTGTGTCTTTCACTCATGATTAAAATAAGGTTATTTTTTTCGAGGTTAGTTTTTTGTTTATTTCTAATTTTTTATTACTAATGTTAGGTTATATTGTTGGAGGCGAAGTAAGTCAGTGATCGGCTGGCTTGCATGTGCCGGAGCATCACGTCCAAGAGAGCACACCTGCTCCCTTACTTTCTGTAGCAGTTTTTCGTGCCCGTGCCTCTGGAAACTCCTCGGCATCCTATAGTTACTTTTCAGCCATGCTTTGGTCCCGCCGAGGTGAGCTGAGATGCTGGGCTTCTGTCTGTCTATCTTGATCCTTGTCCCTGGCATCTAGCACTTTTTCTATCCGTGCTAGAGGCAACTTCTCCTACTGTAGCTTTTGCCCAACCCAGTGGTGTCAGGCGTTTACCGTGCCGAAGGGTGGATGGCACTGGGGCATTTAAGCAGTGTCTTAACGGTGCCTGTAGGAAACTTGGCTAAATCCTACAGTATTTTGCCTTACCCCTGTACGCGGGGCTATGCAGGGGCGGACTGATTATTTCCCTAGCTGACACGACAACTAAAAGTGGTTGTTGTTCCTTTTACTAAGAAAAGGAAGATGGCTCTAGATGCTTTGACTCTGGAAGGAGTGGATTTGAGCTACTCCCCTGAGGTGAAGTATCTGGGGGTTGTCCTTGGTAGGGGCCTGACTTGGAGGGGCCACATGTCAAGGACTGTTGAGAGGGCTGCAAAGGCCTTATGGATGTTTAAGAGTCCGTTTGGGAGGACTTGGGGGCTTAGGCCTCGTATGGCAGAATGGGCTTATGTGAGCATCATTCTGCCAATGGTCACGTACGAAGCTTTTGTATGGTGGCCAAGAACAGATCGGCTGAGGAAGCTGAAGAGATTGGCCCGCCTAAGGATATGTTGTGCAACGAGCACTGGTCCTACGGCTACTATGGAGGCGATGTCTGATTTGCCTCCTATTCATGTTCAAGTGAAGAAGGAGGCGATAAGAACTGCCTTGAGGCTGGAGGGCGGGTTCGGGGTCCCATCAGGGGAGATGGGCCACACCGAGATCTTCAAAGGGATTGAGGGGATGGGTGTGGTAGGTGGTCCTCGGGACCGTATGTACAGAGCATACGACTTCTCCGACACACTGAGGGTGAAAAGTTTTGATCGTCAGGAGTGGGCGGAGGGACAGCCAGTGATACCGGAAGGGGTTACCTTTTGGTACACTGACGGCTCAGTGATGAGCGGAAGAGCGGGAGTGGGGGCCTGGGGGGCCGGGGGAAAGTTTTCCCTGGCCCTTGGGTGTAACATAACCGTCTTCTAAGATGAAATATTGGCCATTAAGGTCTGTGCAGCTCAGGGGGTCGCACATTTATATTTATATGCAGTTGCAAAGTGGTTGGCTGCAAAAGAAGAGCGCTGATGGGTAAGGTTGTGTAAACACCTTCTCAGATAAGTGCACTAGATCCTAGGCAGATCCTGCGCTTTATCGAAAGTGTGGGTCTTGCAGAAATAGGAATAGGGGCAATCACAAAAGATCTTTTAGGTCGCGGTGAGGAGGGGCTGCAGAAGCCTGAACGCCCTTATTGTAAAGTAAAGTAAAGTAAAAGTAGGTTATATTGTTCATTATTTGCATTGGCAAGAGAAAGTTGTGTGAGTGTTACACACCAGATTTTTTTAAGCTTGATTTGGTGCGAAAAACTACGTGCTTTCATAATGTTCTTAGATTGTATTTTAACCCTTTGTGGACGGAATTAATTTCATGTCAGACGCATTTAATTATGGTTTGGGGTAAAAATATATTTTTTTTTTACATTTGTTTTCCTGAATAGAAAACTGTTTTTAATGCTCAGAATATACCCAAATTTTATCACACTTCTTTCTTCACGTTTACTCAATCGTAATGGATGCGGATATATCTGTTTTTAGTTCGGAGTGACATGACGCGTGCAGATATATCCTTAAATAAAATTGACTAAAAAAATTATTTGTTCGTTGAATTGATGAATAAAAGGAAAAAACAAATTTATAAGTACAAAGGTTGTTTAAAGAAATATGATTAAATTTGACGAGTTTAACACATGTATGTATTAATGAACAGAGAAAGCATGACTGATATGGAACTCTGACCTCGTGGCAGTCAGAAAATACTGGGGGGCAGTGGTGTCAACCCAACTTCTGCAGGTGTAAATTTCCTGGAATATTTAGATTTTTTGGTATAATTTTGATGACTAGAAGACAAAGTTTAGTCAATTTTTATTTTATTTTATTTGTAAATGTGGAGATATATCTGATAAATGACCTGTGGGAAAGATTGTTTTGGTAGATATATCCGTGAATAGTACACAAAGGGTTTAATTTTTTGTTAATGAAGACAAAATCAAGTTGCAGATAGTTGGAAATCATTGCTGAACTACTGTTGGTGTATACATATGTTACTGTGGCATTGGTTTATATAACACTCACCACAGCAATCCAACCTCCATTCCCTACAGCACGCTCCTTTTACATCAACAGCATTACTTATTCTTATTTTCATATTTTATATTTGCAAAGTAGTGTAGTGTTAAATTCAATGACTAGATTATTGGTGGCATCAAGTGAAAAATCTTTGAGCTGATTTATGAGGTAGTCAGAAAGTTCCGGGAATACATAATTTTTATTTAAATTTTCCTTATAGTACTTTCCTCTTGTATTTAGACACTTATTCCAGTATTTGTATAACTGTTGAAAACATTCCTGGAACCAATTTTTTATGTTCCAAAATTCATAGGAACAGGTGAAAATTAGCTGGCACATGGTCGGGCTAGTACGAGGCGTGTTCCAGAGTTGTAACATTATTCTTGGCTATGTAAATTTTTACAATCAAGGACCAACGCAGAGCTATAATATCATGCAACAAAACCAAACTGTTATCGTACATTCTTCAAGATGTTTTTGTTTGCGCCTTTTATACGTTGAAGAATCTTCATGTAAAGTTCTTATTTTACAGTTTGACCTTGAGAATGAATTAGTGGCAATCATGCTCTCGTCAAAAAACACTTCCAACATCACTTCACTTTTGCTTTTGTTTTAAGAGAGTCATATTCAGTTCTTGTGCGAACCTCACAAAACTTGTGCCATGCGTTGATTTTTCATTGCTTCATTTTTATTTGTTTTTTTGTAGCATATTTAAGGAGTATGCCCATAATGGGCAGGTGGAGTATTAAATTAATTGCACTAGATCTGTTAGTTCTAGGGCTACAAAAAATAGTTCTGTTTCTTATCACATAGTTAGCCATTATATGACTGAACTATTTAAGAACAGAAGAGGTAGAGGTGTAAAATATACTAGTCAGAGTGTTTCTTCTGAGAGTAATAAATTTCACTATACAGCCAGACCTTGTGGTAATGAAGTGAAGGTGTCTTTGCAGGGTGGAAAGTAGATGCTTTTTGAAGGGCCTGGCATGCTTATAAGCATACTCTTTTAACTCAGTGAGGAAGGCAATAGTAAACCACCTCACTCCTCATTTTTACTTAATAAAACCTCTAGAGGTTCAAACCAGCCTTTCGGCTGTTGATCTTAACAACCGTCTAAGGAGTAAGATGGTGATTTTTCCAGCAAAACACAGAATTTGATGTTTGCTTGCTGCTTTGGAAAGATTTCAAAATCTGACTTATGAAAAATATTTTGTGAATGGAATAACGCATAACAGTCAAGGATAGAAACCATGGGGTACTGGACTGCTCCCCTTTATCTCTAATAGTTCTGCCAATCCAACAAGAAAATTAAATTAAATTTCTCTACTACGATCACCTTGCTTAGCTGATTTAGGAATCAATTCCAGTAACTTTTTGACTCTTACCTTGTTATCATAATAACTAATTATTGTGTGCTAACATTACAATTAAAATAGAACGTTGATTGTTTGAGCACTTGTATAATAATCTTATATTGTTTTACAGAGGGTCTTGCAAGAAATGGAAATGAAAGATGTAGAAGAAGAACTTTGTGAACAATATGAGGATCTGTTAAATCAGAAAAAACAATTACAATTACAGTTAGGATTGTATGACAATACAAAAAATTATCCGCCACCAGAACATAAAATTCTTCAGCAACAGCAGAAATGTTTAAGTGAAGAAATACGAAAAGTAAGATTTCACGTGTATTTATTTTTGCGTATTTATTTTTTCTTGCCCTTATTTTTACTTTCTTGCATTCTATAGTATAGTGTCTGAAAATATTGAGATTTTTCTAATTCTTATAATATTATGAATGTGTAAATTCTAATGTAAAAGTAAAAATTGTTTACAGATTATTATTATAATGTGAATACACAATAAAATCCCAATTATCTGTCATAAACCGTCAGGCCGGGGGTGGAATGATTGCGAAGACAGATTAATCGGAAGTGCTCAAAGAAAACTTATGTTTCCGATGCGAGTTTTATAATATATATGGTCTTTACTTTAAGAAATACTCACGTGATTGTTTCTTGCCATTGTAAAATGAAAAGCACAACCTAAATTTAATTATGAGTGAATGACGCAAAATGAAAATCAACTTCTGTAGGACTTAAAAATATGAAAATCATTAATTGACGTTAAACTAAGCTACGTAGAAAACATCTTCAAATGAAAGTTGTTTTTTAATTTGGTATAACTTTAGGTATATTATACTTTTGTTGTAAAATGCATATTAAGGTCGCAATCTGAAAAAACATTCAATTTTTTGTACCAATTTTAATGAGTAATATACAGAAAATCACTAAGACATTTAAATAATTGCACATGGTAGAAAAAAATGTTAGAAATAAAAGTTATAGGTTTTTTAATTTCCTACAACTTTAATTGTATACGCTTTTGCCCTAAAATGCAATCTCAGAAAAAAAAATTTTACTAAAGGAACACAGCCTCCAAAAATTTCAGCAGACAAAACGCTAACCCTATCATGTAGACCACAAAATTGTAGTAGCTGTTTTTGAGAAAATTGCAAAAAAGTGAAAAATAACTCGAATAAACTATTTTTGGTTGACTGATTTTGATGAAAAATGTTTGTGTTGGGTCCTCTTGTGGTACCTAACGTAAGTTCCAAGTTTCACCTTTGTACGGTGTTCTGTTTCTGAGGTGTTTTGTTCACTCACACACACATACACAGACCACTCACATACACAGATACAGTTGTTAAAACAGGGCCCGAAACCGTGAATTTCTGGTGAAAACTCAATTTTGAAAATTTGACGTGAAACAATACTCTTTTTCTTTGTATATTTATACAGAGCAAGACAAAGTAAAAATAATAAACATTGTTAATTGGAAAATTGTACATAAAAACTTGAAAATTCCAATTTCCAAAACCCAAATTCCATCCAGATGAACAAATGTTATCAAAAATAAAATACAAATACTATTTATGTTTATCACATATCTGAATTTATTAAAAACATCATTAATTTTGTAATTAACTATTTATTCTAAAAACATTATTTGTAACGAAAGTAAAAGAGTTGCGTAATATGTGAAGACTACACAAAAGTGTATGTAATGTAGCAAGCAAGTACGAGTATATATACCTGTGTTGGTAAAGGACGTAAAAAGCGTATGTACAGAATACCGCCGGACTAACCTGTTTTGTTTGCACCCTCACACATTTTTGTTTCTTTATTTAGGTCACACTACTTCTTCAGTACGTACTTCATAATAAATTCCCATTTTATAGATTCTATTTTCATAATAATTCACATCCTAGCAAATTGATGTGCTGTGCCTGATAAAATGGAACAAGTAATTGGAATTTCACTGAACATGTATTCTAACTGATCTTCAAATTTTATGATCCCTGAAGCCAAAATACTGGTTTTTAGAAGGATGTGCTGTATTGTTGTTGTTTAGGTCAACAGCCCCTTGAACCTCTAGAAGCCTCTAGAGGTTTTGAACCTCTAGAGGTTTTACTAAGTAAAAACGAGGAGTAAGGTGGTTTACCATTGCCTTCCTCACTGAGTTGAAAGAGTATGCTTATCAGCATGCCAGGCCCTCCGAAAAGCACTCATTTTCCATTCTGCAAATGACACCTTCACTTCATTCACCACAGGGTCTGGCTGCATAGTGAAATTCATTACTCTCAGAGGAGATAACTCTGACTAGTGTCTTTTACACCTCTACCTCTTCTGTTCTTAAATAGTTCAGTCATATAAGTGGCTGACTATGTAATAAGAAACAGAACTATTTTTTTAGCCCTGGACCAAACAGATAGAGTGCAATTAAAATAACACTCCACCTGCCCGTTTTGGGCATGATGTGCTGTATATGCTTGCGTAATTTGTTCTGGAGCACTATTATTTTTTTTTTTTTTTTTTTTTTTTTTGCGCCCTGGTGACTCCAGGAGGAGTATAGGACATGTCGTCAGATATAACACCTGAAATACATATAAGAATCACACAATGTATCACTACTATCAAGAAAGAAATTCTTGTACGCTATAAAAAGTTTCACCGATAAAGTAATTTTCCAGATTTTTTTTAAAGGAATTCAAATCCTCATAACATTTTAAAAATTGGGGTAATTTATTCATTAATTTTCTCCCTGCATAAGTAGGTTTTTGTTCAAACAATTTTATGGAGTGATTAGCCACATAATAATCATTCCTGTTTCTCGTGTTATGATTGGGAACATTGAAATTCTGCATAAAATTATTTTGCCTAACATACATAATCACCTCAAAAATGTAGAGGGAGGGAACTGGAAGCAATTTAAGTTTCTTAAATAATGGCCTGCATGAGGTTAGCTGGTTAGCTCCCACCATACACCTAATAGCTTTCTTTTGAATTTTAAAAACCCTGTTCATATTACCCATGCTAGAAT
This sequence comes from Catonia carolina, assembly GCA_035578175.1. Lineage (NCBI taxonomy): Eukaryota > Metazoa > Arthropoda > Insecta > Hemiptera > Achilidae > Catonia > Catonia carolina. The sequence continues at coordinate 33,418,157 of JAQMRL010000001.1, forward strand.
TACCCCATACCAAAATACCATAACGGATTTGAGACAGAATGAGGCCATGATAAGCTGCCATTAGTAATTTTTTATCATTTAATCTGGCAATTTGTTTTAATGCAAATACACCAGATGATATTTTACTACAAACTTGATTGGTATAGAAGTCACAGGACAAAGATCTATTTAGAGATACACCCAGGAACTTCACTGTTTCTACATGCTCTAAACTATTATTATGAATAAATACATCCACTTCTCTACTTTCTTTAATGTTATGTTTATTTTTAAACTGCAAGTACTTACACTTTTTCCCATTAACTGTTAATAACATTTGATTCAAGAACTGTACTACGGACTCAATGTTAACATGTGCATTTACTTCAACAGCATCCACCAGTAAAATGTGTTCGATGGGGCTGAATTTTGAAAACTTAGCTTTTTTAACCAACCTCAAAGGGGGTTTTAAACTAGCTTCACAGCCTACAAATTAATGGTCATTTACTTCTGTGCGAAAATACAAAGTTCTGAATTCACAAAAACAATTTTGATCTCTTTCGATTGGTTAGAGTTTTTGCCACCAGTGATCCAGGTTAAATGCACTTGTGTTCACAACTTTAAATCTACCTATATTTATTCGGTACGGTTTTGTATGTTTAACTGAATTCTATTTATGTTGTGCTTTTATATCAGTTAAGACAAGAAGTTTCGTCCGTTCATCGTGACAGAAGAAAGGAAATTTCTGATAGATTGACTGCAGCCGAAGACTTATTACAAACAGTTGAGACTCAATTAGCAGAGGAGTTGGCTGAAAGACAAACTTCTTTATGTGCTGGACAAAAAAATGTTGAGGTGAATTTAATCAATTATATACTACTATAGTCGTTTGCACGTTCAGTTGACACAACGGAGCAGTATAGGACAATGTATTTCTTATGTGGCTTTTATTGCTACTAGCACATACACAAACATCGGCTTTGTAGATCAACCAATGCCATCATAACCAATAACATTCCCCTCCTCCACGCCCCATCCATAACAAACCTTTATGATGTAAAGTCCAGCCTCTCTTAGTTTGCTCCAAATGTAAACAAATAATGATGTCACTGAGCATGCGCATTATATAAAAATGTGAACACGCTGATTAAAAAGTAACCACAAAATACTTTTACAAGTATTTTTCTAAATGAAATTGTTAGGTCTACATCATATCATGACTGATGTTTTTAGTACTTTAAGTACTTATAATTAAAAAAATGGCTAACGTAAGGGGGAGAGGGAGAGGGAGGGAGGGATAGAGAGGGATGGAGAGGGAGGGAGGGATAGAGAGGGATAGAGTGGGAGGGAGAAAAGGAGAGGGAGAGGGAGGGGAAAGGGGCCATGATTCAACAGTAGAGAGAGATGGAAAGGATTCATGTTTGTAACCAATTCAAGAAAACTTGAAAGAGGGATTAAAATGGCGGTATTTCATTTAGGACTAACTAAAAAAAATGATGTTAAGCAGTGTTTTGTCGGCAGAATGTTAGTAATTTTTGAGTTTTAGAAGTTAGGATTTTTTTAGTTAAAAACAATTAATTGTTTTGTTGTACTTACTGCTAAAACTGTATTTTATTTGTGTAGGTACTGGAATTAGAAGCGAAAACTTGTGGCTTAAAGAAAGATGTTGAAAAATTATTAAATGCTTTAGTTAAGCGAAGATTACAAGAATCAAAAGATAAAGAGAAAATTTTAAGGGAATGTAGAATGGATCGGAAAGCTTTGATCAATGAACAATCAGATTTGGTAACATTATTTCCATCTGGTAATAATGGAACGATTTCTTCTCAACAGTGGGCAGAATGTGATTCTTCATACGTGACGGATGATAATTTACCTGTTACTTCTTCATTTGAACCGTCATCTCCAACTTCTGTATATTCTACTGAACCTCAATCAGGTTAGTCATTTAAAATGATCTGGTGAAACACTCATATGACTTTCTCTTGCCAATGTAAATAATAAAATATATACCCTACATCTAATTATTAGTAAACATGCAAAAAGAAAAACATGTTCTAATTTTAATCATGAGAGAATGACCCAAAATGAAAATCAACCTCTGTTCGACTTAAAAATATGGGAAATCGGTAATTGGTACTGGTCGGTATAAGAAAATGCTTAAAATAAAAGTTGGTAGCCTTTTTATATCTTTGATTATACTCACTTGTGTCATAAAAAGTCCACAATTTTTAAAAATACCATATTTTCCGATTTTGATGAGCAAAATGCAAAAAAGCATTTGCTTTATACTAAACTAAGTGTTGTAGATAATAATGTTTGAAATAACAGTTGTAGGTGTGTAATTTTCTATAATTTTGATTTTACACTTTTGTCCTAGAACGCATTATTAAGGCCGGAGTCTTAAAAAAACCATTTTATACCATGAGTACAGGCCCCCCCCCAAGAATGTCAGGAGACATAGCGCTTACCCTATCTTGTAGAGCATAAAAAAATTTAGTAAAGGAGGCCATTTTTTAAAAAATCATAGGAGCTGTTTTTGAAAATTATTGTGTGAATAAACTACTACTGCTTTTTGATATAAAAATCCCATTATTTTCAATTTTGATTGTGCATTGCCATTTCATTAACTTCCAAAAATAAATAAGTAAAATGAAAATCCCTACAAATTATGTACATTATGCATAACTAATATTAAATGTTCTATTTTATTATTATTTTTAGAATTTATCACTGAAAACAGCTACTCGAATAATGGTACAAGAACTAAAACGAAAGGTCCTGCCGATTGCAGTCGCATTACTAACACAAATCATTGCTCAAATTATTTTCCTAATTCAAATAATAATTGTGGTAAGTTTGAAAATAATGAAACTGTATCTTAAGGAAAGTTCACTTCATTAGTGTTAATTTAGTAAATAATTTGTAGATTTAGAGGCAGTTAATTAGTATAGGTATCAGACGAACTAATGTCCTATAGCCGAGCGAGTGAGAGGAAGATATGTTTTATCTTCCTCTAAGTCGGTAAGGTCTTTACCGTTGTAATCCAAATCTGAAAACATACTGCAGTCGTTATCTTGCTTGTTAGTTTACTGCATGCATAAACGCTTGCTCACAACAATGAGTAAAATTATACGATAATGTTATTGGAACGGCGCGTATGGCTTGTGCGAGTGAGAGCGTTATGCATTCTCTCTCTCTCTCCCCCCCCACGGCTAGGGGACATTAGTTCATCTGAATACTGTACTAGTAAATTAGGCAATAGAAAGGTTGAGTAGGTCTAAAATTTCAAAATCAATGGAACTTTAGTTTTATTTAGTCTAGGTGGTTGTTATTAAGAATCCAACAAGTTTATTTTAGAAATAGTTTTACACCCAATATTAATTTATCTCATCAACTTATTGTTGAGTGAACGGATTGTTTATAAAATCCAAGCTTATAACGAACATAATATTAATATGTAACAATAAAACAATTGTTCTAATATATCGTCAGAATGACATAAATTACTAATGTAAAGTGTGTGTGTATGAGAAGTAAAGTGACTGTAAGTGATGGGTGAGGGTCAGGGGTGGAGGATATCAGCTGCTCTTCTGTAGGGGCCACAAGCCAGTAGCTGGCTTATACACTGTTCGCCAATTACGGTGGCATGTAGGGAGGGTAGCGAGACAGAGAGAGAATGTGTTGCATCCGCCGTTCCCCTCATCTCATTTCAATCAGTGCACGGTGTTCAAGTGTAATAGTGACAATACACGATACAGTAGGACACTCTGCTGGCCAGTTTTGTTCACTAATCTAACAAGCTCATTTTTCATCAAAAAATTCTGAAAAAAATTACTTTCCCTTCCTAATGAATTTTATTTTATTACACTAAAAATGTTATTATTATACTCTGATATTTAGATAAGATACACTCTTACAAAGTTGGGCATTTCAATCTCGTCGCATGTTTTGTGTATCACGTAGGCTAATATAACTTCTTTTCTGGAATGAGATAATATGCATTTTATTATTTTGTTTTAAAATATAAAATTTTGTCTGTAATTTGATATACGTTGGTCATATGTCGGGCGGAAACAGAAATAATAAACAAGCTTGAAAAAACCACTCTTTGAAAGGACGTCAAAGATAGATCGTCGTGTCTGGTGTCTCCTTCATGTTAGTATTCAAAAAAGCTGAATAATTTTTTTTATAGCTGTGAACTTTATAGGTACCTACCAAACATTCGTCAATTTTTAGAAATCAGCTACGCTCGCACAATATCAGTTGTATGAAATTTTAACAAAAAGAACGGCATAGTAAATATAGGGTGATTCAAAAAGAGCGCCGGTTTTGATATATCAAATTAAGAGATTTATTTTATTGAAAAACTGAAAATAAATACATCAACAAGTTCATCTTACCTTCCGATTTCATGTATGAAAAATGATGTCATGCATGTGTCCTCCTCTACTGCGCTGGCACGCATCAACTCTGTCCATGAAATTGGATATTACTGCACGACAAGTTTCGACTTCCATTTGCCCGATAACCCGTCAAATTTCCTCCTTCAAGTCATTGATGTTTCGGGGTTTATTGGCATACACCAATGACTTCAGATGACCCCAAAGATGAAAGTCACAAGGCGTCAAGTCACACGACCTTGGTGGCCATTGATGGTCGGAATTACGAGAAATGATGCGATCCTGGAACCGTTCACGGAGCAACAACATTGTTTCTCGTGCAGCAACTGAATTTTATACGGGTGATATTGGAGATCGTACCGAAGAATTCTCCGTACAGAAGAACATCGTAAACCCAATTGTTGAGAACGGCGACGTATTGATTTTGCTGGGCTAACAGCCACACTGTCACGAACCAATGCAACGTTCTGCTCAGTTCGGCCAGAACGACGACGTCCAGAACTTTTAAGGTCGACTGTTGAACCCGTCTCAAAAAACTTTTTCATGAGCCTGCGAACTGTTGATTCATTCGGTGCTTCATTACGTCCTAGAGTACCGTGAAGTCGCCTGACAGTAGCCGCATAACTCTCTCCACTCTGGTAAAATGTTTTGACGATTAACACTCGTTGCGCAATAGTAAACTTCTCCATGGTTAGACACAGACTGCGAGAGTACTACACTGCGAACAAGAGAAACTACAACTGAATCGTCAATCGGAATGTTCTCCGAAATAGAAATGAGGTCTAACAATGTTGCCAACCGATAAACAAAAATTTACCAGCCGTTTAAAAACCGGCGCTCTTTTTGAATCACCCGTTATAACAGAAAGAGGGTATGACGTCCGTCTCTTTCGAGCCTATCAAAACGTATGGTAGGTACAACATTTGGAAACAAACTTATTGTCTATTACCCCAAATTGAATTGCAGACATTTTTCTCCGTATTTTGTGCGCGCGCAACTAATTTCGACGGCGTGCAGCTTTCGACAGTGACACAAATGTCAAAACGATTACCGCATGAACAGAACACGAGTAGTGAGTAATAAAACGCATGGATAGTAGTTGAAAACAGACTGATTTTTATTTGTAAAATGACAGGTAGGTACACATTATATACACTAGATGGCGCTAGCTATTATTTAGTTACAACAATAACAATACCACCACTTAACTAAATAATACTAAAATACCTATATAAAGAAACAAACACTTTATAGACTATTTATCTAGTTTTACAACACCCATCTTTTTAACAAAATAATAATGTTTAATTTTGGACAAACTTTTGGTCAATAAGTCAGCAGGCATTTCAGAACTTCTCAAATATTCTAATTTAACATATCTTTTGCCTACTGCTTCCCTTATAAAATGAAATTTTACATCAATGTGTTTAGTACGACGGTGATATACAGAATTTTCAGTAAGTTTTTGAGCACTTTGACTGTCAGTATAAATTGTTACAGGCACATTATTTTGTCTATTTGTTAGCTCGTGTAATAAATTTCTGAGATGAATAGCCTCCTTGGTAGCTTCACAGGCAGCCATATACTCAGCCTCGGTGCTTGATAAAGCCACCGTCTGTTGCTTCCTACTTTCATGTGACACTATACAATCTGAATATATAAAACAATATCCTGTGTAGGATTTACGATCTAAATTATCAGATGCCCAATCAGCATCAGCATAACCCATCAAATCTGAATTATTTTTAACATATTTTAGCCCAAATGACTTTGTACTATACAAATATTTCAATACTCTCTTAGCATGTTTATAATGAGTCTCTGTATTACAATTATTGAATTGACTGAGATAACTTATACAATATGAAATGTCTGGTCTAGTCAAAATTGACAGATACATTAAACTCCCTATTAATTGTTGATAAGGAAATTTAGAATTCGAATTTTCTCCCTTCTGTAATTTAAGATTAACTTCCATAGGGGTTTCTACATTTTTACATTTCTCCAGACCAAATTTAGATACTAATTTATCAATAAAGCTCTCTTGACTTATAAAAATACAATCCTTCTGTATCTTAATATCCATACCTAGACACTGTCTTAATTGACCTAGGTCTTTTAATTTAAATCTCTTACTTAACTCACTTTTTAAGTATTCTACTTCTTTATTACAATTAGAAAACAAGAAAAAGTCGTCAACAAACAATGCAACAAAAGTTTTACAATTTTCAGTTGTTTTTGTATACAAACAATGCTCATACAAGGACTTTTTATAGCCTAACTGTTGTAAACAAACATCAACTTCCTTATTCCAAGCTCTAGCCGACTGCTTCAACCCATATATGGCCCTTTTCAATTTTAAAATTTTATTTTGATTAGAATCACATTTAAAATTCTGTGGTAACTCCATATAAACTGTTTCATCTAAGCGGCCATTCAAGAAAGCTGTAGTTACATCTAAATGTGTGATGTTAAGATCTAGTTTTACACTTAAGGCAAATAACAGTTTTAGTGTGGAATACTTTAGCACTGGTGAGAAGGTCTCTTTGTAGTCTATGCCTTCCCTCTGTGTATAACCTTTCGCCACTAATCTTGCTCTGTAACGCACTGTATTGTCAATGTTTAACTTCTTTTTATACACCCACCGACACTGCACTACCTTAGCATCACTTGGTTTGTTCACAATCTCCCAAGCTTCATTTTCATGAAAGGATTTAAGCTCTTCTTCCATCGCGTTGCACCACTGCTCTCGTTCAGGTCCATTCATTACCTCCTCATATGTAAGACTGTCTTCATCCAAATCTTCATTATTTTTACACATGTTACTCTATCCATACCGATCTGGAACTCTTCTTTGTCTCTTTTCTGTGCCAGCAACCTCTGTCTCAACAAGTGTCTCATTTTCAGTTGCATCTTGCATAGACCTACTGTCACTGAACTCCTCTGAACTTGATGTACTTGCAGTCTCGTCCGGGAAATATGTTTCATCATTTATTGTGTTTGAGCTATCTCTTTCAGAAGTCAAGGTTGTGTCGAAGGGGTCCACGGTTTGACTTTCTACACTTTCTTCCTGCTGAACAACTGGCACAGTATCTTCCACCACTGCTTGTATCATATCTGAGTTTTTCATTTTCTCCATAACAATAACATCTCTGCTGGTGGTAATACTCTTTGTTTTCGGATTGTACAGCCTATAGCCTTTAGTGTTGTCTGCATAACCAATCATGATGTACTCTTCTGCCTTTTTATCCCATTTAGTCCTCTTTATTTTTGGAATATGGACCATTGCTGGACTACCGAATATTCGAACATGGCTGAGGTCTGGCTTCTTCCCGCTCCACAGCTCATACGGTGTCTTTTGTAATCCCGAAGCTAGCGTTCTATTTCTCAAATAGACAGCAGTATTTATTGCCTCTGCCCAAAATCTTTTCTCTAGATTGGCTTCGAACAATAGACATCGAGCTCTCTCCACAACTGTCCTGTTTAGACGTTCGCATAAACCATTTTGTTCTGGCGTGTACGGGTTTGTAGTTTGATGCACAATTCCATTCTTCTTTAAATAATCTTCAAATTCTGCAGAACAAAATTCTCCGCCATTATCTGTTCTTAAAGTCTTCAATTTCTTTCCTGTTTGAGTCTCAACAAGAACTTTAAACTCCTTGAAATACTTCAAAGCTTGATTTTTGGCCTTGAGGAAGTAGACAAATGCCATTCTGCTACAATCATCAACAAAAAGCAAAAAATATCTTGCTTGTCCCAATGAGACCTGTTCCATCAGTCCGCATAGATCCGCATGAACAATTTCAAGCACATTTTCACACCTTTTACCTTTGTGAGAAAAAGGTAATCTAGCCTGCTTACCCTCACAACATGTGATGCAGTTAGATTTATCAATTTCTGCTTTATCAATGTATGATATCCCCTCTACAGCGCCATTTCTCATAGTATTCAGGTCCTTGCTATTAATGTGTCCTAGCCTCCGGTGCCATATCTCACTTGTCAAAGTTGTAGCTGAGCACGCTACCAAACTTTCTGACTTGATATCCAATTTGTACACTCCATTAACCAAATTCGCCTTTCCAATCAGTACATCCTGTCTATTGCGTATGCAGCAAACTTCTTCTTCGAAATTAACTTTGTTCCCATTTCGAATAAGTTGACTTACCGATAGCAAATTGGTTGATAGGTTAGGGACACACAATACATCCTTGACTATAATGTCGAACTCAGAATTATCAACTATGGTTGTAATCATCGTATTTCCTGAGCAAATTACTGGTATTGTTTCTTTATTTGCGACTACTATGTCCTTTACTTTGTGGTCGAGTCTAACATTTTGTAAACAACTCTGATCTGTTATCATGTGCGAACTTGCCCCTGAATCTACGTACCAATCTGATTTATGAAAGGCACTATTCATGAATATAGCACTAAAAGCGTTTGTTTCACTTTTATTTTGATTATTTGGACATTTATTCATGTAATGTCCGAGTTGTTTACATTTGTAACAGCGTATCGTTTTGACAGATTTCGTCGATGACGCCTTTTTTGACTTCGTATCAGTGTTGCTACTTTTCTTATTCCGCTGCTGCCAACCTTTAGACAAAAAAACGTTGTTCGTTCCGTTATGGCTGTCGACTTCCGAACTCATGTCTAATAATTTTGATTTGATGACGTCCGTACTGATAGTGATTCCTGAGTGTTCAATGGCCATGATCATAGGAGCGAATCTTTCTGTCAGCCCCGCCAATAACAATGACCCAATCCACTCATCAGTTATCTGGAAACCGGTACCTTTTAATTTTTGTGCGGTATCTACAATTTGCGTAACGTAGGCTCCCATCGATTCGCAATCTTCCAATCGAATTGAAATCAGCTGACGAAGTAGGCTGATGCGACGCGTAAAGCCGGAATCATCGTAAAGAGACTTCAAGCGCTTCCAAACACCTTGAACTGTTTGCTCGTTTTTGATGTGAACGTAGATGGACGAATCTATTGTCATGATGAGTTTTGCCTTCGCCTTCTTTTCTTCCACAGAACTTCCATCAGTCGATTCTTGCTTATGAATATCCACTCCGTCTAACATCAAAAAGTTTTCAGCAGCAAACGCCCACTCGTCGTAGTTTTCTCTACCTTTTAGCTTCGGCACGTTAACAATGTAGCTACCGGCCATTTTGCACGCGGTAACTAACAGCCAACAGACACTCGGAAATACAGGAACAATATAGCGATTTCCACCGTTATTTTATATTTCACGTGTAACGGCGCACTGATAGTCCACAAAAAGTAAATAATCCGAAATATAACTTGACTATATCGCGAATTATGTGGCTGGGCCCATAACCTAATAAAACGCATGGATAGTAGTTGAAAACAGACTGATTTTTATTTGTAAAATGACAGGTAGGTACACATTATATACACTAGATGGCGCTAGCTATTATTTAGTTACAACAATAACAATAGTGAGTACTACTTCAGAGGCAACCTGTGTCAGGCTACGACGCTGTGGTGGGGGAGCTACTTACTGCGCATGTGCGGCCTGCACGCCACCGTAGTTGGTTATAATTATACCAGTCCTGTTATGTGTTGATACCCATCCGGTTGAACAGACTTAAATGTGATGTGTCAGCCACAGTGAACATGTTAAACAATAAATTTTAATCACACCATGAATTAAACCCAGGGCATTTGATTTTAAAGGTTCTTTGTTTTATTGAATTAATTTTTGTTTTTTATTTCAGATTTCCTGTACCGCAGTAATGATTTTTATTTGAAAGAACAAGAAGCAATTAAATCAAGTATGGATTTGAGACATAAACTACTACACAATAGAAGATAAATGTAATTTTTTAAAGTTTAATTTTGTAACAAAATGTAATTATTGTGCATTGAAGTTAATAAAATTTATTTCAAGTTTTTAAAATACATTGTTTTTATTTTGTATTTCATAGTAATCTATAGCTCGTTGGTAAACTATGCATGGGCTCAAAGGTCTTTATCGTTGTAATCCAAATCTGAAAACATACTGCAGTCGTTATCTTGCTTGTTAGTTTACTACATGCATAAACGCTTGCTCACACTGAACATAAGGTTAATAACACCTTACTGAAAACTTCTTTTTTTTAATTTATTTATTTAACGTCGCATCAACTATAAACGGTCTTTAGTGACAACGTTGGGGTGTAACTATTGTACAATGGAGGATGAAATGATTTTTTGTAACATATGAAAATATGCCGTACCTGAGTGGGATTCTAACCCAGGACCGCATGATGAGAAATGAGCACGTTACCAACTACGCCAATGCGGCCGACACTGAAAAATTGATTAAGTATGCATTTTAGGGCAAAAGTGTCTAATGAAAGTTGTAGAACATTTAAAAACTTACAACTTTTATTTCAAACATTTTTTTATACAACGTTTAGTTTAGCGGCAATCAGTCAGTGACTTTGTTATTTCATCAAAATCTGTAAAAAAATTTAATTAGATTGCATTTTATGCCAAAAGTGTATGTAATCAAAGTTATAGGAAATTAAAAACCTGCAATTCTTATTTAAAGCAATTTTCTCTACATAGCCTAGTTTTCAGGCAATTACCAATTTTCCATATATTTTTACTTTCTCTTGCCTATATGAATATAGGAAGGAAAGTATTGTTTTCATGTCGATTTTTTGAAATCGAGTTTTCACCGGATCTACACATTTTCAGACCACCTGAACCCAAAAAAAACATGTTTTTAGCGATTGGTCTGTGTGTGTGTGTATACAAAATATCTCAAGAACGGAACATCGTACGAACTTGAAACTTAAGTTACATACCAATACCGGACCCGACACAAACATTTTCATCAAAATCGGTCAACTGGAAGTAGTAGTTTATTCATGTAATTTTTCACTTTTTTGCAATTTTCTCAAAAACTGGTCCTACAATTTTTTTTAAATTCGCCTGGTTTACTCAATTTTATATTCTCTACAAGATAGAGTAGGTGCCATGTTTGCTGAAATACTTTGTGAGGCTGTTTCACGTAAAAAAGCGTTTTTTAAGATTACGGCTTTAATATGTATTATAGCGCAAAAATTTATATAATATAAATTGTAGAGAATTTAAAATCCTACAACTTTTATTTGAAACATTTTTTTGTATAACGCCTAGTTAAGCGGTAATTAGCGATTTTCTGTTTTTTCTCACGAAAACGTGTGAAAAGTCGATTTTTTAAATATTTCAGCCTTAGTATGCATTTTATGACAAAAAAGTATATAATCAAATTTATAGAAAATTAAAAGATCTACAACTTTTATTTAAAGCATTTTTCTCTACAGAGCCTAGTTTAGTGTGAAAGAGTGATTATCCGTATTTTTAAGCCACACTGAGGTAGATTTTCATTTTGTGTCTTTCACTCATGATTAAAATTAGGTTATGTTTGTTGAGGTTAGTTTTTTTGTTTATTTCTAATGTTTGGTATATTGTTAATTATTTGCATTGGCAAGAAAAAGTTGTGTGAGTGTTTCACACCAGATTTTTATTATTCTTTTGGTAAGGATCTGTTTGTTTCAAAACAGAAGTTTTTGATACCAGGATAGTATGAAGAAGTAAGAGGTGGAAAGAAGCAAACAATTTCCTCTCAGAATAGGAAAAATAATCTGACTGGCCAGTGTAACCACTTTGCTTTCATACTATCCTGGTATCAAAAATCTTCTTTAACTTTGCTTATTCTGCACTCTTCTTTTCATTTCTTCTTATGCAGCAGCTACTGTGCCACCTACCGCAAATCTCTTGGAACTACTTTCAAATTTTCTTTCCTACTACTTTAAAAAGGGTTGCAATCATGAAAAAAAATCGACACCCGATTAATAGTTGACATTGGGTATCAAATTTTTACTTTCTCTAGTCCTATAAAAATATATAGGAAAGGGAAGTATTGTTTTTATATAGATTTTTCATTGGATATTCACATTTTCAGAATTCCTGAACCCAAAAATTATGTTTTTAGTGATTGGTCCAGTGTGTAATATCTCAAGAATGAATTATCACACGAAGTTATGGTACCTAACTTAAGTTAGGTACCACTATGGGACCCAAAAAGTACCATTCTTATCAAAATCAGTTGTAGTAGTTTATTTGTGTGATTTTTCACTTTCTTGCGATTTTCTCAAAAATAGCTCCTACGATTTAAAAAAAAAATCACCATATTTACATTTAGGCCTACTATATTTTTTTTTGCTCTGTAAGATAGGATAAACACCATTTTTGCTGAAATTCTTGTGCTCTTATAGAAAAAGATTTTTTTTTAAGACTGCAGCCATAATATTCATGTTACGACAAAAATGTACATAATCAATTTAAAAAAAAAAAATTACAACTTCAAGCATTTTTTTCTACCGAGGTTACTTCAGCATCAATTAGTGATTTTCCATATTTTTAAGTCGAACTGAGGTAGATTTTCTTTTTGCATCATTCACTCATGATTGAAATTATGTTGTTTTATTATTTACATTATCAAGAGAAAGTGTTGTGCGGGTTTCACATCAGATTTTTTTGTATTAGTTCAGAAAGATTGATAAAAATAAAGTAAAACGCAAAAATAAAATAAAGTAATTTTATTTTTCTAATGTGCAATAAAATAATATATTATAGTATAGAATTAACAGTCAACAATAGAAATATTTTGTACATGCGTTTAAGTGATAAAGTAAAACCCTGTTAATTTACAATTAAAAGTTAGTAAATGATATTATCATTTTGAATGATATTACATTAATTAATTAATTAACTAACAGATCTAAAATACTCATAACATGAACAAAAAATAAACATCTGGGTTAAAAATCATTAATTTATTAGGTAAACATTTAATATTGATTGACATGTTTATGTTTTGTCAGCATTAAACTAAAAACAGATAATAATTTTAAAATATAATATTTTCTTAACTACAATATTTTGCATTTTTCTTTGTTTCTTAAACCTTTTATTTATTATTTACCCAGGTGATTACAACCCCACCTGCATAGGTCATTTTAGAAGATCAGAGTGCCAATCTATCAATATTGCACATTTTTATAATAATTTACAAATAAATGCAACCTGCAGCCTTTATAAATATTGTAATTTGTATTAGCCTAAGTAATATTGTTCACGAAAATATTATAATTTTCACTAACTTTTCACAGTTGGCTATTTTATTTATTTCGCTGATTTTATTTTTTTAACTTATATGTTTTGGTGGATCCACTATCATCAGAGTACATAAATTTATAAAAACTGAAAATAAATTTGTTAAAATCTTTTTAAATTATGTTGTGTTTTCAGTAATTTGTATAAAACTGTTCAATTATTTGAATTCAACCTTTTTCATATTCTGTGTAGATTACAGCAGCTGCAGTCAATATCACTTCGACAGATGCTGTCATCTACACTGAATATGAAACTGTTGAAAAAATTTCAATAGATAAGACAGTTTTATATAAATTACACAACATCTTATAGAAAGATTTTAACAAATTTAGTTTCAATTTTTGTAAATTTATGTATTTTGAAGATGGTGGATCTACTTAAACATTAACCCTGTTCACACTGGTAATCTAATTTTAGATGATGCTGAATGGATTGTGGTTGGGGCAATAAAACGTGCTTCTGCAAGGTCAATGTAATTCAGAAATCTGTAAATATTGTACTTTTCTTGTAGGGAATTCTTTAACCCATCTAATAGTGTTTACAGAAATAGAATATCATAACAGGGAAAATTATTATTCCCTCTAGATAGTGTGTAGGTAGCATTGATGGTTTGGGTATTGTTCGTTTTGAATGGAAATCCATGTAGCTCGCGTGTAAGTCAATGTACATGCATGTTCGTTAGTTTGTGTTGAAGCTATGACGATTCTGTTACGGTGTTTGCCCTTGAAAAGGGAAGACGAGTCCATTTTACTTTTCAGGAGGGGGTTTACAATCTCAGAGGCAAAAAATTTGACACTTTGCCGGGTTGCAAAGGACGGCTTCCTTCTAACCGCTCCTACAGAATTTTTCAAAATTTTTTACATAAAAAAGAATTTCTACATTACTTTGCTTTCAGCTGTAACGTAAATATAATAATGGCTTGATTTGACATCACCGTAAAGAATGTAAAATACCATCCCTTCATGCTTCCCTGTGATGTGAAAATGGACTCGTGTTGAACATTTTGTAACTTCGTCAAATACTTACGGAAATTTAAATAAAAAATAACATTTATTCCAGTAAACTCTTGTCTACAACCCTTGTTTTATAAATTGTTTTGCTTAACTGAAATTTAAGCCTGTTATAGTAAAAAAATATAAAGTAAACAAAAAAATTTTCGTGGTTGAAAATTTCGCTCGCCTAAACGCAAAGAATTTTCAAGCGATTTTGTTGTAATTATATTCAAAAGGCCCGTACATATTATATAAATCAACTAACTGTAATATTTTCAGAATTAAGACAGTTATAAACAACAGGATAAAACAGTTGTTTTGAGAGCGCGTTTTGAATTTTGCAATTCTTCTGTTTAACGAGTAAGTCAGTTTTTAAAGGGTTAAAGTTGAAAAAAATAAAATGATAAAAAAAAAGAATAAAACAGCTTATGTGAAAGGTAACAATATTTTACAGTAATATTAAAGATAACAATATTTTTACAATATAATTAATACATAATAATTTTATTTCTTGGTTGGAAGATCTGATCTTATAATATGTACGTTCTGTATGAACTGACCAAAAACTGAGTATAAAATCATAAGGAAACGTCAATATATTGATGGCTGGATATTGTGTAATATCGCGATTCGAGAGATTATAATAACACTATTAAAAAAACCAAACAGAAAACATAGAGAAAACAATGTTGTTTATAACCTCATTTGCAAAAAAAATATTTACTGAATGTCCAAAAATAGGAATTAGAGCAAATTGCAGTTGGTAGATAGCAGTACACCTACAGTATAGGTATCAGACGAACTTATGTCCCATAGCCGAGCGAGTGAGAGGGAGATATGTGGCATAACTACGCATGCACCCAAAGGTCTTTACCGTTATAATCCAAATCTGAAAACATATTAGTCATTATCTTGCTTGTTAGTTTACTGCATGCATAAACGCTTGCTCACAACAATGAGTAAAATTATACGACAATGTTATTGGAACGGCGCGTATGGCTTGTGCGAGTGAAAGCGTTATGCATTCTCTCACTTCCACGGCTACGGGACATTAGTTCATCTGAATATTATCCATTGATAATGTTGACAGTTCATCTTTATTTAGCAGTTGTCAAAAAAAATTTGTAAGTGTCCATTTGGACATCGTAGTATTATTATAAACTGTGATTATAAATAGAATTTTCAGGTCTAAAATTTTTAACTAGATAACAAACAAAAAAAAATTTTAGATACTAAATTGCTGAATAAATAAAAGATATCGTTAGTTTATATGAATTACACCAATCTGTATCACATTATTTTTTTTTTACTGCTTTGCCATGCCAGCATGGCGGTGCAACTGTGATTTTTGCCTTCATGCTTAATAGTTTTTCAAACCACACTAAATCAATTCATTTTTCAAAAGGTAAAACAAAATCAAAAAAATTCTAATCAAAATATATAAACATGACTAGATATGAGCTTGTATTCATTTATACAATAAAAATTAATGATATATCACAGAAAACCAGTTAATAAGGAGCTATACACTGAAACAATTTGTCTTTCATGTGTTGCAGTACTGTTAAAACATAATTATACATGAATAAGGATTAAAAATGTCTACCACTTCCAAGAAAATCAGATAATTGAATCAAAATATGGTTTCCAAACATGATTTTAACAAGCGAATCCTTATTAACTAACAAAACATAATTGTTATTAATAAAGATAAATACAGGGTCTGACAGTTGAACTAACATATGTAACAGTTTATGTACACTCATAATCAGGAGTCAATTCAATAGTCATGGAGGTGCAAAGAATACATCTTTGTTAACCAGTTCATTTTCTTAACGTCATTCACAATCCCCAGGATTTTCCAGGGTTTCCATTAATTTCTACAAACATAAAAATTGAAGGAAAATTACTATGTACAATGGTACATAGTAATTTTCCTTCAATTTTTGAACAACAATGATTTTACACAGATGGAAGCAGAGGTCTAAATGCAAAATTCAACAAACAGATCTTTGCGCATCAAAGCACAAACATGTTGTATGTGTGGCTATGGCTGGTCTACAAAGCTTGTCAAATTTTTATGATGTTCTGGTGTTCTAATGATCCAAATTATTCAGTCTTATAGTTCCTCTTGTTCTAAAATAGTCACGTGAGATGTGATATCACCATATCAACCACATATGACCAGTTACAACAAAAATGTTAACACTTTAGGAAATTTCATTTGATCAGTAGATGAACAAATGTCATCTAACGAGCGTACATAACCCATTGCGCATACATTAGTTACACTGCTTATAATGTAATAATCGTCTTTAAATACCTAACACCAACCTGCCCGACGACCCTATACAATTTTTTTCATAAACAATCGATTTAATTTTTCACAAAATTCAACAATTTATTAGAAAATTTTACCACAGTGATCACCCTTAATAATCTATACATAAAAAAATTCTGCATTTACATGAAAAAAAAAAAATTAAATTACAATAACTGAAATATAAACACTTCCACAATTTAAAACATCGATATTAATTTTTAAATATAAATTTTAAATTTGATATAATTAGAAAATTAATTCAAAAATTATAATATGAAATTAGTATAATATTTAATAAAATATAATAATATTTAAGTTAGTTTTAACAGGGGTTTACAGTAATAATATATTATACAACAATAATATTATCAATAGTAATCATAATAATAATAATAACAGTAAATACATTTTTTATAATAAATAATACAGTATATATATATATATATATAATAATATTATATTACACGCAGTATATTTATTCCTCATGGAATCCAACAAATTCTTGTAAAGTGGTTGGTATTTCACCGACGTATGGAATTTGATTTTTAACGATGGCAGTGGCTGCGAGACACCGAAGCGATATATAATTGACGAGTGGTATTGTGCTGTTTGGATTCACAGCGATCAATAGAGTTGGGCAGTCACCGGCGCGGTTCGGTTGATCGAGATGAGCCCCATGATCCAGCAGCAATTGTACCAGCTGTAAATTGGTAAAAATAAAAACATACCATTATTATACTGACTGCCCATGACGGGCAGATGGAGTGTTAACACTTTGAAGACTGACATAATTTTTTGTAGTTTTGCTCGTGGACTGCTATTTTTCGGGGATTTTTAAAAAATTGTAACAAATCAACCATTGGTCATAAATTCAAAAAGTAAAGATTAAATTAAAGATCATAATTAGTAGATTATTTTTTATTTAATAAGATTAGGATTACTTGCATTTTAATGATGAAGATGTTTGACTGAAGAGAGGTATGTTTTCCTGAATTTAAATTTTTTTTTACCATAATGATAATATATAAGAATAATAAAATTAATTGTATGAGTTAAATTCTAACGAACTAATTACCTATTTCTAATAACCAATTTACTTTTTCTTCCTTAAGTAAAATTAAAAAAAACTAAGTATTATAATAACAAACTAATAACTAACAACGCGCAGAAGTATCGGCAGATCGCTTACTGACGCTCATAACATCGATGCTGTAAAAGTCGATATATTCGATAATCTGACAACATTAGGACTATGAGTGTACTCTAGTAGATTCAGAATGAACTTAATTAAGTGACAGCATAGACGGCAATCGTGTACGATACGAGCTAATGGATATAAAACCAAGTGAAGTAGGCGCCCGTATCGCATACGGGTGTCGTCCAGCCAATCAAAATGGCGCGCCCGTATTGTATACGGGTGCAGTCCTGAAAGTGTTTTAATTGCACTCGATCTGTTTGTTCCAGGGCTACAAAAAATAGTTCTGTTTCTTATCACATAGTCAGCCATTTATATGACTGAACTATTTAAGAACAAAAGAGGTAGAGGTGTAAAAGACACTAGTCAGAGTTATCTCTTCTGATAGTAATGAATTTCACTATACAGCCAGATCCTGTGGTGAATGAAGTAAAGGTGTCATTTGCAGGGTGGAAAATGGGTGCTTTTCGGATGGCCTGGCATGCTGATAAGCAAACTCTTTCAACTTAGTGAGGAAGGCAATGGTAAACCACTTCACACCTCGTTTTTACTTAGTAAAACCTCTAGAGGTTCAAACCAGCTTTCCGGCTGTTGACCTAAACAACAATAATATACTGACGTGATATTTTTCATTTATAAAAAATCGTTTGTTACCTTACATTTAATATTACTTTCTCTTGCCTATATGAATACATAGGAAGTAAGGTATTGTCATGTCGATTTTTCGAAATCGAGTTTTCACCGGATCTACACGTTTTCAGACCCCCTGAACCCAAAAAACATGTTTTTAGCGATTGGTCTGTGTGTGCATGTGTGAACAGAATATCTCAAGAACGGAACATCGTACGAACTTGAAACTTAAGTTACATACCACTACCGAACCCGATACAAAGATTTTAATCAAAATCAGTCAACCGGAAGTAGTATTTTATTTGTGTAATTTTTCACTTTTTTGCGATTTTCTCGAAAACTGGTCCTACGGTTTTTTTTAAAAATCACCTAGTTTGTTGATTTTTTATGCTCTACAAGATAGGGTAGGCGCCATGTTTGCTGAAATTCTTGGTGAGGCTGTTTTCATGTAAAGAAATTGTTTTTTTAGATTACGGCTTAAATATGCATTTTAGCGCAAAAATTTTTATATTTAAAAATGTAGACAATTTTAAATTCTACAACTTTTATTTCAAAAATTTTTTGTACAACGCTTAGTTTAGCGGTAATTAGCGATTTTCTGTTTTTCTCTCGTGAAAACGTGTGAAAAATCAATTTTTTTAAGATTTCGGCCTTATGCATTTTACAACAAAAGTGTATATAATCAAATTTATGGGAAATCAAACAATCTATAACTTTTGTTTAGAGAATTTTTCTCTACAGAGCCTAGTTTAGCATGAAAGAGTGATTTTCCATATTTTTAAGCCAAACTGAGATTGATTTTCATTTTACGTGTTTCACTCATGATTAAAATAAGGTTATGTTTTTTGAGGTTAATTTTTTGTTTATTTCTAATGTTAGGTCATATTGGTCATTATTTGCATTGGCAAGAGAAAGTTGTGTGAGTGTTTCCACCCAGATTTCTTTTTGGATGTTTGTACCAAACATACTCATTCACATAGCATATCAAATTATAAAGCTCATGAAATTCTCTAAAACATGAGTTAATGAAAAGATTTCTTGTTCTTTTAGAGCTGGAGTTATTAACGGTTTTGTGGAATGAGGATGGGAGAAACAGTGTTTTTTCCAAATTTGGAAAATTAATTACAGTAGACCCTCGCTGTAACGACCGAATTAGTTCCGGAAAACCCGTCATAAATAGAATATTAACGGACTCTTAACATACAGTATTTTTAATAAAATTAAACATGTTAATAATATTTTACACTATTTCCTTTTATTACTATGCTGATAAAAAAACCATTGAATACTTTAGAATATAGGCTAAATTTTTTACAGTGAACACATTTTTAAATAAATTTAGAAAAATACAATAACTTGAATATGTATTGCACTGCACATGAAGCGTAGGCCTACAATAAAAACAAAATTCTGAAACAATAAAAATAATAGTAAACATTTTCTGTGTTGTGGTAGTTAAATTACAAACTTGCCTGCTGTGTAATTTACTGTTGTGATGTTGAGGTTTGAGAATCTGCTTCTTGACAGCTCACTGCTTGTAAATCTGTTTGTCCTGTTTTAAAGAAATAACCAAGTGGCTTCTAAACTTTTTGTGCCTTCATCGATCCATAAATTTCTTGGTAGCATGCGAACTCATGCCGCACGGCTGCGGTTATGGCCATACTGCAATTAGAATCTGGATCGTCTGATTCGAAAATATTTAAGCCACTTTCATTCAATTAATTTAAATGCTTCTGAAGGTCTTTGTGTAGTTAATTTTTTTTAT
Source organism: Catonia carolina (assembly GCA_035578175.1). Lineage (NCBI taxonomy): Eukaryota > Metazoa > Arthropoda > Insecta > Hemiptera > Achilidae > Catonia > Catonia carolina. Next base: position 33,438,621 of record JAQMRL010000001.1, read on the forward strand.
CAACTGTGGGTTCTAGTTCAATTACCTCATTGAATTCTTCTTCCAATTGCCGACTAGTATCTTGTTGAACAAATGCAATAAGCTCTTCATTGTAAATATTATCTTGTTGAACAAATGCAATAAGCTCTTCATTGTAAATATTCTCTTCAGCATTTAACAACTTGGCAATGTCTTCGTTACAAACTTCCAAGTTAACACTTTGAAGCCTAAGCCCGAGTACAGCTCGGGGTGAGCGTAAATTGCAGTTGTCCAAAGCCCGAGTATAACGCGGGCCGCCACATTAAATTATGTAGCAAGATTCAGACGAGGTTATACTGGGCTTCGGTTGCACAGATTCATTCTATATTTTATTTTCTATGCTTGTTTAATTTTCTATGCTTGCAGCGAAATCTACTGAATATTTTGTGAACTATGCCATGTTTGAGGTTGCCGGCCGCGTTGGCTGGTAACGTGCATGCCTCTCATCACGTGGTCTTGGGTTCGAATCCCACTCGGGCACGGCATTTTTTCATACGTTACAAAAAATTCATTTCATCCTTCACCGTCTGCAAAGCAGCAATTTGCAAAACAGTCGGATGTTAAAACAAAAAAAACATGTTTGAGGTTATTGTTTTGTTGATGTACATGTGTACTCTGTCGTGATTTTTTCGTAGTTATATGAAATTTGTAGTTATTCTGTATTTGATATTTGTAAATAATATAGTTATTTCTACTTTGTAATAATTGTTTTCCTTTCGTATTTTGTAGGTAATCATTTTCGTTCGGTAAATTGTTCGGTTGTATACGTTGTACTGTTTTGTCTTCTAGATCTCTTTGACAGCAAAATTTATAATTTCTTTTTCGTTTTATGTTTACCGTGTGTTGCTGTAAAGTTTGCTCAGTAACGAGCAAAACTGCAAATGGAATGGCTAGAAGGAAAGAAACAACCTAGTACTGCCCTGACAGTAATGTTGCATTGTGCTTACCGGTGTGTTTTCGAGTGTTTCATACAAATTCTAATTATGTGAAAAATATTTTAAATTTTAGTACTCAAACATGTTTAGTGAGTAGTTTATTTCATTGCCTTTCTGTAGAATTTATATAAACTGTTTTTTTAGTAGTGTTAAGGATTGTAAAACTCTAAAATTAGGTAGTGTGTAGCATGTAACAATTTCGTTTTTCATAATTTTTTTGTGTGTATTTAAATAACTCTCATATATTTAGATGTAAATTAATGGTGATAAACTATCTGATTTTTTAATCAATTTGAATTTGCCAAAATCATTAAGATATGATAGAAATTAAATCTTTTAGAATTTTTTGAAGTTTACTCTACAACCCCCAGGATACCGTGACATACCATGTTCTTATAGCTCAGGCTTCAAAGTGTTAAGACTACTGGCTATTGCTACAATTTCTTTCGTTGCATATAACACAGGGATCTCAGTAATTTCCTTATTATAATAGTGAGCAAAATTTTTTCCTATCCATTTTGAATATTTTTTCGGAAACTTCCATCCATGCGTTGTTAATCAATTTTATAGCTTGAAATATATTGAATTTTTTCCAGTATTCTAGAATAGTTGGTCCACCTTCCTTATCAACAGCTCTGAATAGCTTTCGAAAACTATAGTGCAAGTAATACGCTTTAAAACATGCGAGGACAGATTGATCCACAGGCTGGAGTAATGATGACGTATTCGGTGGCATAAAAATGACTCTTACATTTTAATTTTTACCTTCTAGGTCTGTGGCAGTGTGACGTTTGACATTGTCAATTAATATTACTGCTCTGAATGGCAAGTTAATGTCAAACTTTTTTGTACAGTCGGTTGCTACACTGAGCCGTCGCAAATCGGGGGTCTACTGTACCCAAAACAGATAGATAAAAATTTTAATAAAAGTCTTGAGGTGGACAGGTTGAAAATGAACTATTTTTAGTTGGTTTAGCATGTAATGGTGCAAATGTGGACGTAATAAATATCATACAGGTATACTTACAGGTCCGTAAAAGTTGTATGGATTAGCAGCAACATGCAACGGTGTTGAACGAGATTCATTACGAGCATTGACAGGAGCACCACAATTAAGTAGTAACTTTATAACAGCCATGTTAGGAAATATCAGCTAAAACATACATTAAAATACTATCAAAAATAACTACCAAATTAGGCTAAAACCCTTACTATACTATCATTCAGCATTGATGAGCTCTCAACGTACGCATTGCCCTCTACTTACTTCATAGCTAGTCAATGATTTGCCAGTAATGTTGCCAATACTTGCTATAGTATAGGTAGGGTCCAAGCTCCGTGTAGTTGCGGGTGAGGTATAATGAATGAGTGACGCATGCTGGGAATGCGATTGTTGTATTACTCTAATACAAAACATTCGTTTTCAAACTTCCCGTATTTAAAATATTTGTTTATATTTATTACATTTATTTATTTATTTATTTACATATTTTGATATAAATTAGCAAGTTAAATATTATGAATCCGACCAAGTTAATAACCCGATAGGTATTGGTTAAATTAATGCGCCGGACGATAAGAATATTTTTTTTAGTCTAGTTAGTACACGCTACCACTACAAATGCATCAGCTGTGAAATACTACTAACTCACTAATTCTCCCACTACTGTAACAACACATTGCATTCCTTCCAACTTCACGGAGCTGGGACTCAAGCTGTACCTATGTTATAAATTTTGTCAACCATTTTTTTTTGGTCTTTCCATAAAAATTATAACCAATGAACATACAACTAGCTGATTATATTATAAAGTATTGCATGTTAACGCGCTCTATAATCAACGTGTTCACAGTACGAGATGCAAAACATGAATGAACTACAGTGGGTCTTATATGCATGCGCACATAATGTTTGTCAGGCTGATACATTCGTACAATCTGACAACGCTGGCAAACATTCTGATTGGTCTAAACAGAGCTCATCAACCGTGAAAAGCATTATAGTCAATGGCCTAAAAAATATAGTAAATAAAATCATTAGTTGCATTAAACTACAAAATATAGTATAAGAAACAGCTGTAACAAAGGTTTCCAGCTGGTAGCCTGCACCTCCTTGGTGTACAGCCAGAGATGCTTCATCTAAAAGTAAGTTACCATGTTGTGTTCTAACCCACCGGGTTGGTCTACAGGTAAATTCATTGCCAAAATCAGCTGATTTTCGGAGACGAAGGTTCCTGGTTTAAATCCTAGTAAAGGTAGTTACTTTTATACGGATTCAAATGCTAGACAGTTGTTACCGGTGTACTTTGATGGTTGGGGTTCAATTATTAACCATACTCTCTCAGGAATGGTCGGCCTGAGTCTGTACAAAACTACACCTCATTTACACATCATACATATCATCCTCATCTCATTGGGTCATTGGGTTGCTTATTGTTCTGAATTGAACAGATTGCAACGTACACACATTAGGGATTAAAAAAAAAAAATGTGTTCTGACACGGGGTCGCATATACTAATACTGCAAAAGAATATATTTAAGATTTTTATAAGAGGTAATCTCAGAAATTGCCCATAACAGGGAGGTGGAGTGTTAAGTGATTTGCACTCGATCTGCTAGTTCCAGGGCTTCAATAAATAGCTCTTTCTTATTAACACATGTTCAGCCAATTATATGACTGAAGCATTTAAGAACAGAAGAGGTATGTTAGTGAAATACAAAGGTATATTAAATTCCAGGAACTGCTCTATCATTCTTGCTTAAAAATGTTTGTACTAAATATAATGACTCATTAATGCACTCATGATAAATAAAATGAAGTATTAATGGAAAAAGGATAGATTACCTGGTTATCATCAGTGAAATAACTGCTTTTAATCGTATTAAGTCGAGATACACACAAATGTAAAAGTGTATCACCAGTACAGGCGGAACGAGGATTCTGTTGAATTAAAGCTCTAACGCTTGAATGGACTAGTCGTTTCTCTTCTGGGGTCCGCATTGTTACAGCCAACAGATATATTAAATGAGTTATACATTTTAGGATACGATCGAAACTTTCTTGTTGCCGTTTGTAGACTGGTCGAATCTGAAAAAAAAAACAACACAATGAATTTTTCACAAATATTCAACAATATTTACGTTTCATTGTTTCCGATTTCTACAAATTACTTCAACTGTATTTATGACAGACTTCCAACAAATGAGGGAAGTTTTGTAAAAATTACGAAATTTTCCTTTGGTTTTTTGGCATGGATAGGCATGATTTAACCCATTGACCTACAAATTGTTTTGTACTGCTGGTGGCCTAACAGTTGGATTTAATTTTGCATAAAATGACACTATATTGTAAATAGACAATAATTTTTTTTTTCATTTTTTCAGAATTCAGTAACGATTTAGACCAACAAATTACTTTTATTGTATTTGAAATAATTTTTTTCTACAAATTTTTAAACAATTTTTTTTCTTGTAAATGAAAATTTTTTTTAGTTTTTTTAATTGTAACTTAGATTTATAATTTTCTATTAAAAAATTTAAAAGGGCAATCTAGAGAATTCTTTTTTCTACAAAAATAATTAAAATTTTTAAAAATGGGTGAATATAAAAAAAAGTTATGTCCTATTTTCTAATCACTAGTCATTACCGTTTTCAGTTATTTACGCATCAATATCCTGTCGGTAATAAAATTAATATGTTAGCATGCAGAGAATTTATTTAATAGTTAAAAATTATTGAATATTATGACTTGATATAAAACACCAAAAAATATAATAAATAACTAAAAAACTCTTAACAAACACGCACTTACAGAACATAAACAAACGCCATTTTTTAACATAGGGTATAGGTTATTTTGATCACGAAATTATAACTGAACGATTACACGCACTCTATTGGTAGATATATGTAAATAAAGCAAAAATTATGTAGTTTTTGTTAGTGCTGCTACATCAAAAAGTTTTTAAAAACTACGTAGACAGGACTAAATAAAGTACGAGGGCGTTGAATCGCCGTCATTGTACACAACGGCACAATATGCTGGACGGCGTTTTGCAATCATTATATGCCAATGGGTTAAAAACAGAAACATTTAATGATTTCTATTTATGTGAAACTATCACCTGGTTACCATACATACCTTATCCAACCAGTACTACTTAAAAATTCAAAACAGCTTTCCATCAGCTGATCGACTGGGACCAGAGACTGCAACCGATTTAAAAAAACAATGATTACTGAAATTCATAAATAAAATTATTGTGATTATAAAAATGTCTTACATCGAGAAGTTGTCGACAGGATGAGAGTTTATCAGCCAATAGATTAAACGTGGCAAGAACATCAGAAAACCTTGGTTTGTCTTCAGGCCGTGCAATATTATCTTCAAGAACTTTCTCATTGAGATCAACAAAAAGTCTAACTAATGCTTGCGCTGTAAAACAAGTGTCGCTGTACAATACCTAAAAAAGAAAAACAACACAAAATAATTATTCACACATTATTGACGTAAAAAGTTCATACAATCTTATTATAATGTAGTACGTATTATAAATACACATACACAATAAAAACTTACTTACGATCTTGTGGAATTTGTAGTCCTTATTTTCATTTTGACAAGAAATAATGAGGTGGGCTACTATTTGTTTTTAGTACACGATGGAGAACTCCTTATATTTATGGCATATTTTTCTTATGACACCTTTTAGTAAATCTTATTATCCCATATACTTTTTTACAACTTCTTCTCCTTACTATCAATGATCAGGCTCCTGTTTGTTTCAAACTCAATTTTATACACTTAACTATTTTCAGCAAATAGGTATTTATTTTGATTGATTCAATTCTTAGAGATTTATCACGCATTCTATAATTAAGCTACTGCTATCATCTTCTCCTTGGCCTTCCCATGTCTCTCCATCCATGTGGTCTATAATTCTTCATTCTCTTCATTCGCATACACAACTCTTCATTCGAAAATGGGAGTAGCCATCACCATATAAAATTTCATTTTTGTTTTGCCTTCATCTAGTCTTATTTTACAATGTTCTGCAGATGACACCACATGTAGCTTGAAATCTGTTCCTTTTGTTCACAACGTTGTGGTCAACATTATAGCCAAAGTCACATCCCAGATAGCTGCAGTGGGATACCTGTTCCAGCCTAAATCATTTACGACTATCTTCATTCTAACAGGCCACTTTTCTCCGAATGCCATAAATTTTTATTTAAGAGCTAGAAACCTAGAAATTGTAACTTTTACGCACGTAATTTCTGTTTCTTCCTTGTTTTCCTGGGCTATCCACATATCTTCTATTAACACTAACACCTTCTTATAATTCTTTGTTCGCCGCATTGGCGTAGTTGGTAACATGCTCACCTTTCATCATGCGGTCTTGGGTTCGAATCCCATTCAGGCACAGCATATTTTCGTACGTTACAAAAATCATTTCATCCTTCATCGTCTGCATTAGCAGTAATTGCAGAACAGTCAGACGTTAAACAAACAAAAAAATATATAATTCTTTGGTACAAAATCTGTCCAACCTTTAATAAAAAAATAAAAGGAAAAATTTAACGTGTATAAAGCAATACAGGTGTGAGGAAATCATGCTAACTGGAGACTACAGAAATGAAATCGAAATAAAAACAAGAATTGGAATGGCAAACGAAGCTTTTAATAGAAAGAAGAACTACTTAATGTAGGAAAATGAAATATAATAGTAAAATGCTACATTTGGATTGCACTGCTTCACAGTTGTGAAACACGGACAGAAAGGAAATAGAAAGAAGGAAAGGAGAAAGTTTAATCAAAACTATATAACATGGATCAGCAGAAGGAAAAAGGAATAGAAATAATTAAGCTGACGAATAAAATGGTTTGAGCTATCACGAAATTAAGACACTGGCGAAAAACAGAACAAGCTGGAGATAAACATGGCTTCAAGGGACCTTCCTTAGGGCAAATAACCTCATTATGATCATTAAATTTTGTAACTAGAAAAAACTAGAAAAGTAATTACATAAACATACCAACATTACTTATTTACAATCAAAATATGTACCTATTGTTTTCTTTAAACCACCAGTAATATGGTAAACAGTAAACACTTGCCATAGTGTTTTCGTGCATAAAATACACGTCTTCAGTAATTTTTTATATTATTAAAATTTAAAACACCCTACTTCCGCCATAGTAGTTAAGGATTTACAATTTTTTTAAATCCTTAACTACCATGTTGAAAATAAGATGTTTTAAATTTTAATAATATAAAAAATTACTGAAGATGTGCATTTTATATATGAAAGCGCTATAACTGGTATGTGTTTACTGTTTACCATATTACTGGTGTTTTAAAGAAAAGACCGCTGAATTGGCCGCACAGGGTGCAATGACAAGGCTTGTTTTCCATGGCCTCCACGATCACCCGATCTGATGCCATGTGATTTCTACCCTTGGGGTTCATAAAGGATCATGTGTATGTGCCTCCACTACCAGCTGACCTTCCCGAATTAAGAATCAGGATTGAAGCAGCTGTTGCAACAATTACTCTAGAGACACTAAACAACGTTTGGGAAGAACTCGCATATTGTCTTTATGTGTGTTGTGTGACGAATGGTGCGCACATTGAACACTTGTAGGCATTTATGTAAAACTGTTTGAGTTGCTCTTTCGTTTGATGTATCATTTATAACTGTAAGTAAAATGTATTAAATATTATAGAGCGTTAAAACCCCGCTATTCATTTATAAACACCCAGTACTTGTATAGGCTGTTTGATAAAATGTTTATTTACAAATCTTAATCTAAGTATAAAAGGAAGTTTGAAATACTAACAGAATCTTTTTCGACACGAATTTCCAGAGCTCTTCTCCAGAGATCGATGCAACATTGATAACGCAGATCATCAGCATACGCAGCACCACGATACATTAACCTAAAAAGCGTATCTTTGTGATGAGGTCCAAGAACTCGTTCACAGATCAACAAGCTCTGTGTTCGAATTGCGTCCAAATCGTGTGCAATATTACGAAGTTCTTCTTCCGTAGTAAATTCTTTAGTGTAGTTAAATGCAGCTCGGGGTGGCATAACGGGTAATTTAGGTAGCGGTACACCGTTTACACCATGGGCATATCTTATTTTCGTAGCCATCTGCCAATGCATTAAGGTTATCTGAAAAATAAAATACAATTTTGAGAACACAATTTAGGTATAGAAAACAATATCTTGCAAATGTTTTTAATATATAAATTCACACACAGCTGAAGTCTACTCTGAGATTTGTCATGACATCACAAAACATGCTTATTGGTATTGGCGTAATTAAATTGTTACTTATAATGCTTTACACAGTTGATGAGCTCTGCTGTTCCTCGCGTTATAGACGCGAATATGGATGTATTTATTCATAATAATAGTTTAGAGCATGTAGAAACAGTGAAGTTCCTGGGCGTATCTCTAGATAGATCTTTGTCTTGGGACTTCTATATCAATCAAGTTTGTAGTAAAATATCATCTGGGGTATTTGCACTAAAACAAATCGCCAGATTAAATGATAAAAAATTACTAATGGCAGCTTATCATGGCCTCATTCTGTCTCATATCCGTTATGGTATTTTAGTATGGGGTAATTCTAGCATGGGTAATATGAATAGGGTTTTTAAAATTCAAAAGAAAGCTATTAGGTGTATGGTGGGAGCTAACCAGCTAACCTCATGCAGGCCACTATTTAAGGAGCTTAAATTGCTTACAGTTCCCTCCCTCTACATTTTTGAGGTGATTATGTATGTTAGGCAAAATAAATTTATGCAGAATTTCAATGTTCACAATCACAACACAAGAAACAGGAATAATTATCATGTGGCTAATCACTCCACAAAATTGTTTGAACAAAAACCTACTTATGCAGGGAGAAAATTCATGAATAAATTACCCCAATCTTTAAAGTGTTGTGAGGATTTGAATTCCTTTAAAAAAATCTGAAAAATTACTTGATCAGTGAAACTTTTTATAGCGTACAAGAATTTCTTTCTTGATAGTAGTGATACATTGTGTGATTCTTATATGTATTTCAGGTGTTATATCTGACGACATGTCCTATACTCCTCCTGGAGTCTCCAGGGCGCAAAAAAAAAAAAAAAAAAAAAGACCAATCAGAACATTTGCCAGCGTTGTCAAATTGTACGACTGTATCAACCTGATAAACATTACGCAAGTATGGGTATAAGTCACAGTAGTTCACTTGTCTCTTGCATCTCGTAATTAACACATCAATTATAGAGTGGATTAACATGCAATACTTGATAATATAATCAGCTGGTTGTATGGTCATAGGTTATAATTATTGTTATTGAAAAACCAAAAAAATGGCCGACGAAATAAGTAACAGATCTATGAGAGCAAGTATTGGCAACATTGCTGGGAAGTCACTGGCTAGTTATTAGTGTTGCGTCAGAAAAAAACGAACAGTTTGGCCAAACTGTTGTTTCTCGGAAAACGAACGAACTGTTGTTTTACTTCTCCACAAACTGTTTTTTTCTGACCGACAGTGGTAGCTTGACAAACGCGTTGAATTGCCAAACAGAAACATCACCGCACTCTAATAAACTTTTAACAAATTAAAAACAGGTTGCATGAATAACTACTGTTGGCTGTTGCCTTCTACTGAAAAAATGTATATATTTATGTATATATAATATTATAGTTAGTTTTATTAGGAAACACAAAATAATCAATCTGAAATACAAAATAATGATGGTGTGTGTAGTATTATAATCACAGAGTAGGTATAGAATAACTTACTTCTACACTCTTTAAATATAATGCACAAAAAACGGCCATAAAACTGTCAAATTTTTTGATAAAATGATATAGGAGATATGACTTAAAGGTAAGGTCCAGCCGTCTATGTGTATGAACGATAAAACGACCTGTTGTTTTAAACTTGCAGGAAAAAATATAGAAAAACGATTCATTTAGAACATTAACAGATCAATAATACAAACTGTTTTTTCCAACAGTTTGTACAAACAGTTATTTTTTTCAAACGAACGTTCGTTTTCGTTTGGAAGAAACAACAGAAACGCCCACCACTACTAGTTATGAAGTGGGTAGGGGGGGGGGGTAATGTGTATGTTCAGAGCTCATCAGCTATGAAAAATATTATAGCAATAATAATAGGTCTTTATTGTTAAAGTGATGTGACAAAATTTGGTTCGGGGAATGAGACGATTGTTACTACCGAACGATTTGCAAAGTGAAGACTGACCAAACATTTGCTTGATGTAACTATAGTGGAAAGACCTTAACCAGAAAAGCCAAACTTTATACTAAAGCTAGTTAACACTTTGAAGCCTAAGCCCGAGTATAGATCGGGGTGAGCGTAAATCGTGGTTGTCCGAAACCCGAGTATACCTCGGGCCGCCACATTAAATTCTGTAGTAAGATTCAGACAAGGTTATATCGGGCTTCGGTTGCACAGATTCATTCTATATTTCATTTAGTTCAATTTTCTATGCTTACAGCGAAATTTACCGAATATTTTGTGAACTGTGTTAAATAAGATTGAGCCATGTTCGAGTTTAGGATTGTAAAACTCAAAAACTAGGTTGAGGGTAGCACGTAACAATTATTTCTTTTTTCATAATTTTTTGGTGTATATTTAGATAACTCTCATAAATTTAGTAAGTTTAATAATTTCAATGTAAATAAACTTAGTAATAAACTTTCTGATATTTTAATCAATTTGATGAAAAAATCATTAAGATATGATAGAAATTAAATCTTTTAGAATTTTTTTTAAGTTTACTCTAAAACCCCCAGGATACCGTGACATACCATGTTCTTATAGCTCAGGCTTTAAAGCCTAAAGTGTAAACTACAGGATGTTTCAAAAAGGGCATAACTCGTAACATGTCTAGGGTGCCCTCAATAATATAGCAATAAACTGATGGATTACATTCCGATAAACCACCCCATCCACAGATTTACCAAAAAATAAAAAAGGCTCTATTACAAGAAGCCGAGAGATCGCACACCAAACACCAATTTTATGGGTGTGTAATGGTTGTCCATGAAAAACATTAGGTCATCAGCCGAAAGGCTAGTTTGAACCTCTAGAGGTTTTAATAAGACAAGTGAGTTGGTTTAACATTGCCTTTTTCGGTGAGTGGAAAAGTATGCCAGGCCCTCTGAAAATTACCTACTTTCCACTTTCCAAAAGGACACCTTCACTTCATTCACCAAGGGTCTGGCTGTAAAATAATTACTTTCAGAAGAGATAACTATGACTAGTGTTTTTTACGCCTCCACCTCTTCTGTTCTTAAATGATTCAGTCATTTAATTGGCTGACCATAAGATAAAAACCAGAAGTATTTTTTGTAACCCTGGAACTAACAGATTGAGTGCAAATAATTTAACACTCCACCTGTCTGTTATGAATATTTCCTTCCCTATGTTTCATACAGGGCAAGATAAACACTAAAAAAATCTGGTGTGAAACACTCACACAACTTTCTCTTGCTAATGCAATTATAATGACCAATATAACCTAACATTAGTAATAAAACATTAGAAATAAACAAAAAACTAACCTCAAAAAATATAACCTTATTTTAATCATAAGTGAAAGACACAAAATGAAAATCGACCTTAGTTTGGCTTAAAAATACGGAAAAATCACTCTTTCACGCTAAACTAGGCTCTGTAGAGAAAAATACTATTCTGTTTACACACACACACCAATTGCTAAAAACATGTTTTTTGGGATCAGGGGATCTGAAAACGTGTGGATCCGGTGAAAACTCGACATGAAAACAATACTTTCCTTCCTATATATTCAAATAGGCAAGAGAAAGTAATAAATAAATAAATTTAGACCTAATGCACAGAATGTACAAAGATAAGTTTATAAAAAAATAATTGTGTAAGAAGACAAGATTCTATTATGATAGAATCCACATTTGTTCACATTCTTATAAAAATAAAGCATACTTATGACATTGTTTATTAAATTATTACGAGAAATATTTATGTTTAAGTCATTCTTCAATTAAATGCTTTAGAAATTTCAATTATTGTTTTAACTTTTTAACTACATTTTTTGTAATTGTAAATACATTAGCTGAACTATTAATAACTACTGGATGACCCAGCTATTAATCATTCAATTTATTAAATACTTTGTTTAATTATTTGAATAAAGTTGATATCATTCTTCAGAAAGTTATAAATATCATCTCATTGAGTAAATAGTACAATAGTCGGCTTAAAACTAATTGATTGATAGTACAATGACATGCTATCATTATAATATAACACAATATTGTACAAATTATAAATAATTTTATTTAAATCTTATCAACAGCTTGATTGTTAATGACTGCAATGGGTTATCGTATTGTATCAGTAGGTTTTAACGTGTTATATTTTTTCAATCCCAGCTGGCGAATTGAACTCAGGATCATCTGTTTTGTAGGCTAGCACATTAATTGTACTATGTAACTGGGTAATAATTATTTAATTTGTTTAAATATTTTAAAATAACTACGTTACCATGTCAAATTAATAAAGTACCAAGTTAAAAACATAAAACTACGGCCACTTTTACACCAGTAAAACTCGACTTCAACGCAACTTTTCAACCTTTTCTTCAAATCCACCTGCAATTTGCACAATGTCAAGTGATGAAGAAGACCTAGTCGTTGCTTATTACTATTTAAGAAGATAACAGAAAAAAATCTGGTGTGAAACACTCACACAACTTTCTCTTGCCAATGCAAATAATTAACAATAAACCTAACATTAGTAATAAAACGTTAGAAATAAACAAAAAACTAACCTCAATAAACATAACCTAATTTTAATCATATAATGAAAGACGCAAAATGAAAATCAACCTGTTTGGCTTAAAAATATGGAAAATTGCTCTTTCACGCTAAACTAGGCACTGTACAAAAAAATGCTATAAATAAAAATTGTAGATCTCTTAATTTCCTATCAATTTTAATATATACACTTTTGTCGTAAAATGCATTCTAAGGCCGAAATCTTAAAAAAATAAGATTTTTCACACGTTTTAGTGAGAAAGAAACTGAAAATTGCTAATTACCGCTAAACTAAGGGTTATACAAAAAAAAGTTTGAAATAAAAGTTGTAGAATTTTAAATTCTCTATCTTGTAGAGCATAAAAAATTAAGTATATGAGGCGATTAAAAAAAAAATCGTAGGACCAGTTTTTGGGAAAATCTCAAAAAAGTGAAAAATTACACGAATAAACTGCTACTTTCGGTTGACCGATTTTGATGAAAATATTCGTGTCGGGTCCGGTAGTGGTATGTAACTTACGTTTCAAGTTTGTACGATGTTCCGTTCTTGAGATATTTTGTATACACACACACACACAGACCAATCGCTAAACACATGTTTTTTGGGTTCAGGGGTTTTGAAAACGTGTAGATCCGGTAAAAACTCGATTTCGAAAAATCGACATGAAAACAATACTTTCCTTCCTTTATATTCATATAGGCAAGAGAAATTAAAAACAGGATTAATGAAGCAATGACAACCATAACCGAAGAAATGTTAACGAATGTTTGGGGAGAAGTTGAGTATCGTTTGGACATTTGTCGAGCGACTAAGGGCGCACATATTGAAATTTATTAATTATGTAAAAAAACTGTTTGACACGACAAATAAATGAATAAACAACATTAACTGTAAGTAATTTGGTTTTTCTTTAAACTATGTTCGAAACCACACCATTCTTTTATGATAACCCTGTATTTTTTAACCTGAGACTTACTGTAAACAATATTTTATGAAGTAAGGTTGGATCTGTTGTGTCTATGTTACGTGTAATCAGATTTCTGGCGTCTGTCGCCCGCTTTCATTTCTATACATCATTCGTAACCTGAATCCTACTGAGTTAACGTGAGCTCCGGTGAAGGATAACGTGGCTACAAATAATAAGCCATTTAAGCTTCTAGAAGTCAGAAATTTTTGGAAATTGCGGTTTCTAAAGTATGGGTTAAAGTCATTCCATGTCAAATCAACACAGTAATTTTCCCTCACCTTCTCCAATTTCGATATAATTTCACAGTGACGTTGCCTACATACAGATTAAGAATAATACCAATTTCCACTAAATTTTATCAACCGGTTCTTGAATTTTATAGCTGTATAAAATTACCAAAAAATTCCTAAAAACATGCATACGGAAAGTTAAATTCAAATTGTGCCTCTCCTAATTAAGATACCAAGCTGGGAAAGGTGTCATTTTATAGAATTTTTCATGGTCTTTCATTTGGCATACAAGACAACATATGTTAAGAGGAAAAATTTATTTTTTAAATCAGTTTAAAAATTTTCAAAATGCGTCGCTCCAAAAAATTTGAAAAAAATTGAAAATAACTTTTATATGTTTATAAACAAACACTGTAAGTTTAAACATGGGATCATATTGGGTTCTATCAAAAAGCTATGTACAAAAAAACATTCAATAAATTTTTTTGTAAAATTTAATGAAATTGGAATTATTCTTAGTCTATATGTAGGCAACCTCCATGTGAAATTTTATCAAAATCTGAGGTGGTAAGATAAAAAATGTGTTGATTTGACACGGAATGACCCAGTGGAAAAACTGAATAGCTCTTGTGGAAAACAAGGAGAAACACATATGGGATTTAGATTCTTTAAGCAAAGTTCAGGTAGAAAAACTTGTTGTTAATTTGGAACATGATTTAAGTAGAGAACGAGTATGATGTACCGTCTGATGAAGTTTTATTGGGTGTAGAAGAATTATTACAATAAGGTAACCTATAATAGTACTTTGTTTACAATCAACAACCTCAACCCTAGTTACAAATAAATGTTTATAATTATAATAAAAATGTAAATTAATTATTACAAAATTATTGACTATAAATTTCCTATGTAATGAGAACGTTAACTTTTTTGGACGAATCTCACTACAAATATTTTTCTTTCAAACTGTTGGACTTTTCCATTATTGCACATCACACCATTTGTAACCTTAAAGTCGCCTCCTGTAAACGCATCTTTATTGTTATGACTGATGACTCCCTACGCACTCTAATTAATATTATAAGATATTGTTTGCATGTTAATTAATACACATCAGTTGGTTGTTTGCTTTGCACGTGTTCTGTAATTTTTCTGTATTTTTTAATTTTAATGTTTCGTAATTGCTAGATCTTAATCAAATTTGTAATTTTTCTGTTTTTTAAATAAGTATGTGTTATTTTCTGTATTTTTAAATTTTAATGTTTTATAATTGTTCTGTATTTTTTAAAATAAATTTGTGTTATTTTCAGTATTTTTAAATTTTAATGTTTTGTGATCGTTTGTATTTAATCATATTTGTAATTTTTCTGTATTTTTTAATAAATTGTGATATTTTCTTTATTTATACATTTTAATGTTTTGTAATTGTTTGATCTTAATTGTTTTGTAATTTGGAAAATAAAGCTTGTAAATAATTTGTGAAACTTGTAAAAGAATGAAGGAAAAACAACCAAAAATATGATAAAAATGAAAGCAACTGAAAATAAAAGGATCAAGCGATTGCTAATCGAACAGTACAGAGCACGTGCAGGCAGTTGCTGGGTCGAACAGTAAAGGTGCATTCACAAGATATTTTGATGATGTAAAATAACGGAAAAGGTCCAAACTGTTTAGACAAAGTATTCAAAATATTTTAGCTTATAGCCAAGTATTTTTGTTCTCGTTCAAAGTGAAATTTAAATGGCCCCACGTACAGGACGATTAATATAAGATTAAAATATGACAATAGAAATGATTTCTTACCGGCATATCAGTATGTTCATCAAGAAATGTTGAGCCTAGAAGTTCATGGGCATCTGCGAGTCGTTCAGGTGGATACCGGATACGCTCAATCAGATAACTAAATATCTGTAAAGCACCTTTCAAACAGGCAGTCTGCAAAGCATCATCGTTGTACCGACTTCTAGCAAATGGATCAGCACCATGATCTAAGAGCAATTTAGTAGTTTCAAACCTGTGCTCTTGAATAGCATAATGAAGAGCAGTTTTGTTTTGAATGTCCCTTGCATTAACAGACGCACCATGTTCTAACAAATATAAACATAACTGTACACTTTGAACAGAGTTTATCAAACAAGTACCACCGTTGTAATTTGTTTTAAGAATATCTGCACCGCATTCCACCAAGTAAGATACAATGTCCAAGTGTGTCATAAAACAGGCACTTCGGACTGGAGTTGAGCCAGAGTCGGATACGGCATTCACATCTGCACCGTGCTGAACTAAACACCGAATCACTGCTAACTTTCCCGAAACTGCAGCACACCATAATGGTGTAGCATGATGAACGGACCTATCATCTGGAACTTCATAAAGTCCACGTTGTTCGATATCTGCTTGGCACGTAACGATTAAATAGTCGACTATTTCAACATGTCCACGCTTACAAGCAATAAATAAAGGCGCACAACCATCTTTAACTCTACACACTATTTCTCTTCTATCGTTCATATTGTACCTTTCCAACCTAGTCCTCAAAGAATAACTCAACCTAGCCCCAGGAGCTGCACGAATACATTCTTGCACTAATTCATTAAACAGATTATCTTTTAAATTATTTAAATCGACTTTCCCACCAGTGTGGTCTAAATCTTTATTAAACCACATGTCCACTCTTTGTTTTACAGCAGTTCTCACAGAAAGTGTATAAATGGAAATGTACTTAAAAACACGCTGAGCTATATTGCCATACACAAATTTCAAACTAGATCTGCCAGTATATTTTAAACAAGACACAAATTTATGCAGAATATCTGAGCTAAAAATAACCAAAATAATTACCATAATTTACACAAACTCAATCATTTTTCCCGATTGAAATGACATTGCTATGAATAACACATCAAGAACCCAGCGCCATCTTATTACACTGACTGAAGTCTGTATATAGGAGCAGCACTGGGCCAGATAAACGAATATATCGAAAAGTAATCTGGGACTGCTACCCTCCTCAGAGGCCGCGACATATGATTCATGACGTCAAAGGAAGAGTTCCACTAATTTTTCCAGGATGAAGTAAATTACGAACCAATTAATTAATATTATTAATAAATTAATTAATTACTATGTAGAATTCTATCGATATATTAATATATAGATATATAAAAATTTATCTTACATGTATATAATTACAGGTTGAGTGCTAAATTAGTTGCACTCGATTTACTAGTTCCAGGGCTACAACAAATAGTTCTGTTTCTTATCACATGATCAGCCAATTACATGACTGAACTATTTAAGAACAGAAGCGGTAGAGGTGTAAAAGACACTATTGTTGATTTCTTTATTATAGATACCCGAGTTTGGAGCATAAAACATCAAAACTTCAAAACCACTTGTTCAATTTTATATACAACAAAATTTAGCTAATTTCAATCTGCGTTATTACAAGTAAGTTTCATATTTTTAGCGTTTTTTGATATTCCGATATCAGGATGAGAAGAAAAATAGAGCCGGGTTTTTTATTTTGTTGCTGCAACACATTAGATGCATTTAGAGGCTTATAATTCACACACCGCTCGACCGATTTATTTTAAATCTCGCCGGAATATAAACCTGTATGTTATTATTGTACGTACGAAATTTCAGATTTGTAGCATATTTAAATTTTGAGTTATTAGTAAAATTCTGAACCCCTGTTAAATCCGTAACCGCTCATTAATTCCGCAATTTCAAAAAAAAAAAACAACATTGTATTCAGTGCAAAAAAATTAATACGAACTCATTAATATTATGGAACAGCAATTGACCAGTTATTCGGTAGAATTTTTTTAAAGATTTAAATAACGTTTGATGCTGCGGGGGTTGGAAGACTCTAACCATGGTTGCCGCGTTGTAACTCGGTAGGCCTACTACCTGTTTTTATTAGCTGGGACCTGTCCTTCCAGCATACGCATAACAAACATGACAATGCAATGTTAATACCCATTCATAATTTACTTACAATACTTAACTAAACTCTTATAGTTCATTCCAGTTAAGTTGTCAGTAGATTCATTGGTGTGGAATGTGGCACGGCAACTGCTCATTGGTTGTTTGTGTTTAACACAACAACCGTTTCACTTGTAGGCTGCTGAATCACGTACGCCTATACATGCAATTATATCAGTTTTGCTTCTGCATTCGAATAGTGTAGTACCTACTACATAGTCGTGTTAATATTAGTGTTAATTCTTATTATAATAGTATTTGTGATATTTTTAAACGTATGATACTAATATTTGTTGTTATTGTGTTGTTTTAATTTTAATAAGTAGTACCTACTATAGTTCGTAGTTACATTCTCTTAAATCAACAATAATGGATTCTCCGGTTAAACGAAACAAGCGCGGACAAGGCATTAATTCTAAACAAAAACTATTAATTATAAATGCTTTGAAATCTTTTAAAACTGAACATGCTAATATAACAATTAGTGAAATTGTAGCAAAAACTTCAGCAATGGTATGCGTCTCTGAACGATCAGTTTACAGAATAATTAAGGAAAAGAAAATTACTGGCCAACTAAAAAGCGAAACAGAGTTAACACGAATAGCAATTTGCTGGACGAAGCAACAAAAATTTCATTTAATTATTTTCATTTTTAAAGTTTCTTAAAAAGTTACTTCAAGTTTTACCTCTACGTATGGGTAGATCTTTATCAAAATGCGGTTTGACTGTTCCTTCGTGCACCGCCTGTGAATCGGAATTTATTTTGTAGGCACTGCCAACTTAACTGGAACAGACTATAGTGTGTTACGTCGGAAGGCGGCTTTAGCAGGTAGAGAAAGAACTCAAACGATTAAAAGACGTGGCAACATGGTTAAGCTTCTTCCACCCCCGCAGTATCCACCATTATTTAAATATCTAAAAAATTCTAACGAATAACTGGTCAATCGTTGTTTCATAACAATAATGAATTTGTATTAATTTTTTTATACTGAATACAATGATTTTTTGAAATTTCAGAATTGATGAACGGTTACGGAGTTAACAGGGGTTCAGCATTTTACTAACAACTCAAAATATAAATTTACTACAAATCTGAAATTTCGTACGTAAAATAGCAACACACAAGTTTATATTCTGGCGAAATCTCAAATAAATCGGTCCAGCGGTATTTGAGTTATAAGTCTCTAAATGTATCCGATCTGTTGCACCAACAAAAAACCGGCTTTTATTTTCTTCTCGTCCAGATATCGCAACATTAAAAAACGCTAAAAATATCAAACTGACATGCAACAAGGAAGATTGAAATTAGCTAAATTTTGGTGTATAGAACGTTAAAATTGAACAAGCGGTTTTGACGAAACAAAACTCCAAACGCGGGTATCTATAATAAAGAAATCGACAATAGTCAGAGTTATCTCCTCTGAGAGTAATGAATTTCAGTATACAGTCAGACCCTGTGGTGAATGAAGTTTAGGTGTCATTTGCAGAGTGGAAAGTAGATGCTTTTGAGACAGCCTGACATGCTGATAAGCATACTTTTTTACTCAGAGGAATACATTAGTAAACCACCTCAATCCTTGTTTTACTTAGTAGAGGTTCAAACCAGCCTTTTGACTGATGACCTAAACAACACATATCTTACTTGAAAATTATAAATTTTCATGCCAATATAAAAATTATTACTATCCAGGGAAACAGAAATTACTCGCTCTGTTAGAGAAAAGTACGGATATCTGATCGTCTGTTGTAGAGAAAAATTTGCCGGCCCGTTATTGTAGTAGTCTACACAATTGACTTCAATGCCAGGATCTCTGGTTTAATTCCCGTTTTAGATTTTTTACTTTCTCTTGCCTGTATGAATATTATATAGAAAGGAAAGTATTGTTTTATGTCGATTTTTCAAAATCGAGTTTTCACTGGATCTACACGTTTTCAGACCCCCTGAATCCAAAAAACATGTTTTAAGCGATTGGCCTGTGTGTGTGTGCGCGCGCGCGCGTGTGTGTGTACGCGCGCGCGTGTGAACAGAATATCTCAAGGACGGAACATTGCACGAACTTGAAATTTGAAACTTAAGTTACATACACTACCGGACCCGACATGAACATTTTCATCAAAATCGGTCAACCGGAAGTAGTAGTTTAACAGTGTAATTTTTTACTTTTTTGCAATTTTCTAAAAAGCTGGTTCAACGATTTGTTTTTAAAAATCGCCTGGTTTACTAAGTTTTTTATGCTGTACAAGATAGTGTAGGCACCATGTGCTGAAATTCTTGGTGAGGCTGTTTTCACTTAAAAAAAATATTTTTTTAAGATTGTGGCTTTAATATGCATTTTAGCGCAAAAATGTATATAATTAAAATTGTAGAGAATTTAAAATCCTACAACTTTTACTAACATTTTTTTGCATAACGCTTAGTTTAGAGGTAATTAGCGATTTTCTGTTTTTTTCTCACGGAAACGTGTGTAAAATAGATTTTTTTAAACATTTCGGCCTTAGTATGAATTTTACGACGAAAGTGTATATTATCAAATTTATAGGAAATTAAAATATCTAAAACTTTTATGTAAAGCATCTTCTTTACAGAGCTTAGCAGAGTTTAGCGTGAAAGAGTGATTTTCCGTATTTTTAAGCCAAACTGAGGTTGATTTTCGTTTTGCGTCTTTCACTCATGATTAATATTAAGTTATGTTTATTGAGGTTAGTTTTTTGTTTATTTCTAATGTTTTATTACTAATGTTAGGTTTATTGTTAATTATTTGCATTGGGAAGAGAAAGTTATGTGAGTGTTTCACACCAGATTTTTTTTTTTTTTATCACTTATTTGCCGGCCGCATTGGCGAAGTTGGTAACGTGCTCGCCTCTCATCATGCGGTCTTGGGTTCGAATCCCATTCAGGCACGGCATTTTTTCATACGTTACAAAATATCATTTAATCATTCACCGTCTGCATTAGCAGTAATTGCAGAACAGCCGGACGTTAAACCAAAAAAAAAAAAAAAAAATATCACTTATTTGTATCAATCGCCTTTCTCCATCTGCATTAGCTTTGTGTGCTTAACAATAATAATTATATAAAACAAAATAAGAAATAAATTCATTAAAAGAGTAACGAAATATGAAGAAATGGTAACAAGTGAACATGTGTGATGTGAGTTCTTATCATGGGTTAAAATATACAATAAATAACCTTTAGCTGCCTCCGTAGCGTAGTGGTTACCGCATTGGCCTGCCACGCGGAGGTCCAGGGTTCGATTCCCGGCCAGGGTCTGGAAATTTTCACGTGTCGAATTTCGTTGATGCGACTTTTTTTTCTTTTTTTTAATTCTTAATATGTGTATGTTCAAATTAGAACAATAAGCAACCCCATGATTCAATGAGATGAGGATGATATGTATGACGTGTAAATCAGGTGTAGTATTGTGCAGACTCAGGCCGACCATTCCTGAGCGAGTATGGTTAATTGAACCCCAACCATCAAAGTACACCGATAACCACTGTCTAGCATTCAAATCCGTTACTTTTATACGGTTACTTTTTACACTGTCTAGCATTCAAATACGTTACTTTTATACGGATTTGAATGCTAGACAACGGTTACCGGTGTACTTTGATGGTTGGGGTTTAATTAACCATGCGACTTTAAATTAAACAAATTTAAGAAAATATTAATAATAACCTTTATTAGCGCAGTCCCCTGCCCAGGGATACGGGTGAAGACCTCAACAGCAGTGACAGTGGAGGGACGACCTCAGGATACGGTGGATCTGGTGGAGGAGGCAGGCCCTTGTTTTAGGCTTTATTTAAAACAAATAAATCCATTAGCGTCTGTACTGGCATCCAGCGGCTAATGGTCAGCGTCTGTTCACCAAGAGGTGCGGCTGTAAACATGCTCCAGGAACTCACAATCCCTGGTTCTACGCCCCTAGCGAAAGTTAGAACGCTGATTACAAGCAAGCATGACTCGTACAAGTAAATACAAAATTACCCCAGGTGGTAACCCATCCACCCGTAGGCAAACGGCAACCAGGCGTCCGAATTTTGGGGAGCCTGGGCTTATACGAGAGAGCAAATCGGAGTGCTCTGACAAACTTTCACGGAAAAAACATAGCTACATTGGCACTTTTAACATTCAAACATTAATTCAAACAGGAAAGTTGCACAATCTCATGACAGAACTTAACAAACAGAAAATACAAATTCTTGCATTACAAGAAACACGCTTTACGGATTCAGAAACAATGGACTATAATAACTACAGAATCTTCAAAAGTGGTACCACTAAGAAGATTTGCAAGGGAGCAGCACTGTTTGGCATGGCATTCGCTGTAGACAAGAAAATTCTGGATTCAATAAAAGATGTGAGACCCATTAACAACCGACTAATGACTATGAGAATCAAGCATGCAAACAAAAACTACACGTTCATCAATGTGCATGCACCAACAAATGGTGACAATAAAAAAGAGCCTGAAAAAACAGAGAGATTTTGGGAAAGATTGGAAACAGAGATGGCTGGAGTTCCAAAAGATGATGTAAAGATTTTACTTGGTGACTTCAATGCCCAAATTGGCAAGGAACGCAAGTACAGGAAGACAGTTGGACATTATCCGGCACACAAGTTCACCAATAGGAATGGTTCACGGTTGATTGAACTGTGTCAACAGAATAACCTCAAAATTATGTCAACCTCTCTTCGGAAAAATCCAAAAAAGCAAAAAACCTGGCGATCACCGATTCATCATTTAGGGGAATTCCAGATAGATCATGTTGCAATATCATACAATTATCAAAAAGAAATCCATGATGTACAAGTTCGAAAAGGTGCAAATATAGATTCAGATCACTATTTAACAAGAATAAAAATAAAATTCACACCTAAGAGGAGATATAACCAACAACCACTAGTGATCCCAAAATTCAATATACAAAAAAATCAAAGAATCAAAATTACCGGAGAAATGGGACGAACAGCCTGCAAAAGATTGGGAGGAATTCAAGACATAAACAATCAGAACAGCCAAAGAATTGATTCCCCTTCACAAAAAACCAAAACATCCTTGGTGGAATCAAGAATGTGAAATTGCACTGGAGGAGAGGAAACAAGCGTTTCAAAACTATAATTGTAACAAAACAGAAGAAACACAAAACAAATTTTTTGAAGTTCGCAAACAGACATCCAAGATCCTGAGACAAAACAAACGGCGATATGTCAATGAACAGCTACAATCAATTGAAGAAAACTTCAAGAATTATAATACACATGATTTTTACAAAATATTTGCAAATAAAATCAGAGGTTACTCACCACAAAATCTTTGTTTCATAAAACAAGATAGTAAACTAGCATTGACAAATAAGGAAAATTGTCAGGAACTAGCCTCTTATTTTTCACGTCTACTGAATTGTCCAGAACCCATTAACAAATTTCCAAAAATTTCACCAGAAATAATAGAGAATAACTGCGTACTACCCTCACAAGAAGAAATTTATTCACATATTAAGAAACTGAAGAATAACAAAGCATCGGGGGAGGATGGAATTGTAGCTGAACTTTTGAAAAATCTAGGCCCGAACTCTCTTAAGGAATTTACAAAAATAATTCAAAACATTTGGCAAACCGAAATAATCCCAGATGACTGGAAGATTGCACTTATTCACCCACTACATAAAATAGGCAACAAATTTGATGTCAATAACTATAGAGGGATTTCTCTTTTACCGGTCTGTTACAAAGTCCTGTCATCTATACTGTTAAGCAGAGCACAACAACAATTAGAACCCAAACTAGCTGAATATCAAGCGGGATTTAGACCAAACAGGTCATGCCCAGAACAAATAATGAACCTCAAAATTATAGTCAAAATGCGAGCCCTCAGACAAAAACCTTTGATATGCACATTTGTGGATTTTAGAAAGGCGTACGACTCAATGGATAGGTCCTCCCTATTTGACGTTTTGGAGGAAAGGGGACTTGATACTAAAACACGAAGACTCATTGAACAAACGCTGACTAACACAAAATCTAAGGTAAAATTCATGGGAGAAATCTCAGAACCCTTTGAAATTCGAACAGGGGTAAGGCAGGGTGATGGACTCTCTCCGCTTCTGTTCAATGTCGTTCTGGACAAAGTCATGGAAGAATGGGAGAAGGAGCTGAAGAGATGTGGACAGTGGAAGCCAGTACAACTTGGTTTTCCCAGAAACAACCTTTCCATACCATACCTCGCCTTTGCTGACGATCTAGCTATATTAATGGATGACGAGAAGACCGCCATCAAGCAGCTTGAGACATTAAAGGAATGTGCTGAAAAAGTAGGGCTACAAATCTCATTTGAGAAAACGGAATTCATATCCTCAAAAATAGATATCATAAGCTTGAGGACAAAATATGGTAGAATAAACAAGGTTCCATACTTCAAATATTTGGGGGAATTCATTGAACCAACAGGTCTTGAAAGAATTTCCCAACAAAATCGTCTCCAAAAAATGAAAAAAGCTCTAGGATTAGTTCAAAATCTCTACAACAAAAAATCCATGTCAAGACAAACTAAAATTCGGCACTACAACACAGTTATTAAACCAATGGTCCTCTACGCAAGCGAAACACTAGTACTTAGCAGAAAACACGAAATCGAAGAAATCAAAAAGGAGGAAAGAAAAATTATTAGAAAAATTCTAGGGGCTCGACTTACAGAAGATGGGTATAGGCTGCAATCCAACAAAACAACAGAGAGCTATTCAAACATTGAAATTGACATGCGTAAAAGGCGGTTGAAGTTCTTTGGACATCTTAACAGATTGCAGGAGGATAGGCTAACAAAAAGAATAATTGAATAGGCCTATATTACAAAACTTAAAATTTCAACACCTTGGCTGGACGAAATTCGTAAGGACCTAAAAAGCGCAAATATACATCAAACTGAAATTTTTAATAAAAACTTATTCCGTCACAAGGTAGACAAGTGGAAAGTTTCAGAGCCCTCAAGAGAGAAGCAGTTTAGACCAAAGTGGTCTGAAAACCGCAAAAAAGCTTTCTCGGAAACAATGAAGGCCTACTGGACCAATAAGAAAAACAAATGACGAAACTGAGTCATGATGCTTAACGTCTTCTATCCAAGGAGAATTCGCCAATAATAATAATAGTAATAATAATAATAATAATAATAATAATAATAATAATAATAATAATAATAATAATAATAATAATAATAATAATAATAATAATAACCTTTAAGGAAGGGTATTGAACGAATTCAAAAATACAGTTATAATATATTTATTATATTTTATTTACGTGTAAATAGTAGCTACTGAATTTAGAAGGATACATAATACGACTAAACGTAAATAAAATAAACACATTATTGTAAGAAAGGGAAGGACAGTTTGTCTTCGCTTGGACTCGCTACGTGGATTCCATTTGTTCTTTTTCCCACGACCTATAAACAAAATAGCAAACAAAACCAGTAAAACGTATTAACTAACCGTTTTTCACCTTGCAAACAGCAGATTGTCTTTGCCTTATTTTACACCAAATAAAATTAAAAAAATTAGTTTTTATTACAGGTGATCCCCGACTTACCGGTTTCACCATTTACTGTGGGTTGGATTTAAACACTCACACAACTTTCTCTTGCCAATGCCAATAATAAACAATATAACCTAACATTAGTAATAGGTACTAATGTAATGTTTTTTTTTTAATTCCTAATATGTGTACGTTGCAATCTGTTCAATTCAGAACAATAAGCAACCCCATGACCAAATGAGATGAGGATGATGTGTATGACGTGTAAATGAGGTGTAGTCTTGTACAGACCCAGGTCGACCATTCCTGAGAGAGTATGGTTAATTGAAACCCAACCATCAAAGTACACCGGCAACCACTGTCTAGTAATCAAATCCGTACAAAAGTAACTACCTTTACTAGGATTTGAACCAGGAACCTTCGTCTCCAAAATCAGCTGTTAAACAGCTGACTCACGGCGACAACTTTAACGTTAGAAATAAACAAAAAAAAAAATCTAACCTCAAAAAACATAACCTTATATTAATCGTGAGTGAATAATGCAAAATGAAAATCAACCTTAGTTTGGCTTAATAATGCGGAAAATCACTACATGCTAAACTAGACTCTGTAGAGAAAAATGCTTGAAATAACAGTTGTAGATCTTTTAACTTCCTATAAATTTGATCGTATACACTTTTGTCGTAAAATGTATACTAAAGCCAAATTCTTAAAAAAATTAATTTATTTTACAGATTTTCATGAAAAAAAACAACAGAAAATCACTAATTACCGCTACACATAGAATGCGCTATGTGTTACACATAGAAATGTTTAAATAAAAGTTGTAGGTTTTAAAATTTTCTACAACTTTGATTATTGCACTTTTGCCCTTACGAGTAAATGCATAAACATATTTTTCTATTATAGCACAGCCCTCCTAAGAATTTCAGCAAACATGGCGCCTACTCTATAATGTAGAGCATAAAAAATGTAGTAAATGAGGTGATTTTTAAAAAAAATAGTAGGAGCTGTTTTTGAGAAAATCGCAGAAAAGTGAAAAATTACACGAATAACTACTACTTCCTTTTGACTAATTTTGATGAAAATATTTTTGTCGGGTCCTCTGGTGTAAACTTGACTTTATGTTGTTAACTTCAAGTTTCTACTCCGTACGATGTTCCGTTCTTGAGATATTTTGTTCACACACCCAGAGATACACAGACCAATCGCTAAAAACATGTTTTTGGTTTTGGGGGGGTCTGAAAACGTGTATATCCGGTGAAAAATTGATTTTGAAGAAATTTACATGAAAACAATACTTTCCTTCCTATTTATATTCATACAGGCAAGAGAAAGTAAAATTAGGTAACTGTTATATGCCCCGCACTCTGTTAGCGCGCCTACAAAAACTACAAATGCATCATGCAATACAACACACTATTGCGGATTGGAGGATGTACAGGGGGTATTTGTATACTTCAAGTGCATTGATTATACACTTTGATTAAGTTCCGTTTAAGCAGAAGGCCAGAATGCTGATGAAGTTCAAATTAAACATATTAACACAGCTATTTTATCACTAGTCTAGGTTTCTGAGTGATAAGTTTTACGTAACATTTAAATAACTGTATTTCTGAATAGTAAGATGGGAAAAGTACGTCTAGTACGCAGGACACGCCCCGTTTGGTGTTCGTGCGCATCGCTGGGACATGACAACAAGATGGACTCCCGGTCGGCAAGATAACGACCGGCGGTTGTTTTTATCTTGAAAATGGTACAGATATATAAAGAGTTTTTATAAAAGTTTCTAAGTAATAAGTTTTTAGGAAATTTTTAAAATCTCGTATTTCTGAATAGTTAGATAGTAAAACTATGTCAAGTACGCAGGTACCGCCCCTTTTGGTGTACGTGCGCATCGGTGGGACATGACAACAAGATGGACGCCCCGTCGTCAAGATAACGCCCGGCGGTTGTTTTAATCTTAAAATTGGTACAGGCATATAAAAAGTGTTTTTATATAGGTTTCTAAGTGATAAGTTTTAAGTAAGATTTAAATAACTTTATATCTGAATAGGAAGATAGGAAAAGTATGTCTAGTACGCAGGAGGCGTCCCGTTTGGTGTTCTTTCGCAACGCTGGGACATGATAACATGATGGACACCCGGTCGCTAAGATAACGCCCGGCGGTAGTTTTTATCCTAAAAATGGTACAGGACTATAAAAATTGTTTTACAGAGGTTTCTAGGCGGTGAGTTTTAAGTGAACTCTTAAAATCTGGTATTTCTGGATAGTTAGATAGTAAAAGTATGTCTAGTACGCAGGTACCGCCCCTTTCGGTGTACTTGCGCATTGGTGGGACATGACAAAAGATGGACTCCCGGTCCATATATCATGAGTTTTAAGTAAATTTTTAATATCTCGTAGTTTCAGATATTTAGATATTAAAAGTATGTATAGTACTCAAAAACTGCCTCTTTCGGTGTACTTGCGCATCGGTGGGACATGACAACAAGATGGACACCCCATTTCCAAGCATACGCTCGGCGGTTGTTTTAATCTCAAAAATTGTACAGAAATATAAAAAGTGTAATTATAAAGGTTTCTAAGTGATGAGTTTTAATAAAATTTTTTAATACTGTTTTTCTGTTTTTAATACTGTATTTCTGAATAGTTAGTTAGTAAAAGTATGACTAGTACGCAGGTACCGCCCCTTTTGGTGTACTAGTGCATCGGTGGGACTTGACAACAAGATGGACTGCCCGTCGCCAAAATAACGCCCGGCGGTTATTTTTATCTAAAAAAATGGTACAGAAATATAAAGCGCTTTCATATAGGTTTCTAGTTAATGAGGTTTAGTAAATTTTTAAAATATCGCATTTCTGAATAGTTAAATAGTAAAATTACGTCTAGTACGCAGGTACCGCCCCTTTTGGTGTACTAGCGCATCGGTGGGACATGACAATAAGATGGACGCCTTGTCGCCAAGATAATGCCCGGCGGTTGCTTTAATCTTAAAAATGGTACAAAAATAAAAAAAAAGTCTTTATATAGGTTTCTAAGTGATAAGTTATAAGTAAGTTTTAAATATCTCGTATTTCTGAATAGTTAGATAGTAAAAGTATCCCGGTCGCCACTATAACGCACGACGGTTGTTTTAATCTTATAAATAGAACAAGACTATAAAAATTGTTTTACAGACGTTTCTAGGCGGTGAGTTTTAAGTAAACTCTTAAAATCTCATATTTCTGGATAGTTAGATAGTAAAAGTATGTCTAGTACGCTGGTACCGCCCCTTTCGGTGTACTTGCGCTTTGGTGGGACATGACAATAAGATGGACTTTCGGTAGGCAAGATAACGCCCGGCGGCTGTTTTTATCTTAAAAATAATGCAGGACTATAAAAATGGTTTTTTATAGGTTTCAATGTGATAAGTTTTAAGTAAATTTTTGAAATCTTGTAATTCTGGATAGTTAGATTGTGAAAGTATGTCTAGTACGCAGGTACCGCCCCTTTTAGTACTTGCGCATCGGTGGGACATGACAACAAGATGGACTCCCTGTCGGCAAAATAACGCCCGGCGGTTCTTTTATCTTAAAAATGGTATAAATATATATAAAGAGTTTTTATATAGATTTCTAGGTGATAAGATTTTCATAAATTTTTCAATAAATCGCATTTCTGAATGGTTAAATACTAAAATTATGTCTGGTACGCAGATACCGCCTCTTTTGTTGTACTTGCGCATCGGTGGGACATGACAACAAGATGGACTCAACTCTCAATAGTAAGATAGGAAAAGTATGTCTTGTATGCACGACACACTCCGTTTTGTGTTCTTCCGCATCGCTGGCACGTGACAACATGATGGACTCATAGTCGCTAAGATATTGCCTAGCGGTTGTTTTTATCTTAAAAATGGTATAAAACTATAAATATTGTTTTACCGAGGTTTCAAGGCGGTGAGTTTTTAATAAACTCTTAAAATCTCGTATTTCCAGACAGTTATAATTATAGTTATAGTAGAAGTATCTCTACTACGCAGGTACAGCCCCTTTCGGTGTACTTGCGCATCGGTGGGACATGACACCAAGATGGACGGCGTATCGCCTAGATAATGCGGTTGTTTTAATATTAAAAATTGTACTGGAATAAAAAAAGTGTTTTTATATTGGTTTCTAAGTGACAAGTTTAAAGTAAGTTTTAAATATCTCGTATTTCTGATTAGTTAGATAGTAAAAGTATGTCTAGTACGCAGGTTCCGCCCCTTTCGGTGTACTTAGCCATCGGTGGGCATGCCAACAAGATGGACACCCCGTATCCAAGTTACCGCCCGGCGGTTGTTTTAATCTTAAAAATTGTACAGAAATATAAAAAGAGTTTTTATAAAGGTTTCTAAGTGATAAATTTTAAACAACTGTATTTCTGAATGATTTTAAGTATCTTGTATTCCTGAATAGCTAGTTAGTAAAAGTATGTTAAGTACGCAGGTACCGCCGCTTTCGGTGTACTTGCGCATTGCTGGGACATGACAACAAGATGGACAATCCGGTCGGCAAAATAACACTCGGCGGTGGTTTTAATCTTATAAATAAAACATGACTATTAAAATTGTTTTACAGAGGTTTCTAGGCGTTGAGTTTTAAGTACTCTTAAAATCTCGTATTTCTGGATAGTTAGATAATAAAAGTATGTCAAGTATGCAGGTACCGTCCTTTTCCGTGTACTATATGCGCGCCAGCTCATGATCTCTGTCGCCTGGGGAAGTGGGACGGGTGGCGTAATAGAATGTGAGTAATATATTTGTCTTATCGTGCAGTACAAAAACATTTAGTCATCATGTAAATATTATTATTATGTCTATGTATTTATTTATTATAGGCCTACATGTTATTGCTTTTCACAACGGATACACGTGTCACAATATACAGTTGTACATTTGTGCTAATGCGTCTCGGATGTGTTAATCATTATTCATGATTTTTGATCACTAAAGTGATTTTTATTTTGAAATTTAAAGCGTGTTAACGTGCCAAAAGTTATTAGTTTTGTGTTAGGTAAATTTCAACGTGTATTTTTCATATCTTTTGTTTTATTTTAATATGTCTTCCCGGAAAAATAAAGCGGTAATTCATTCGGAAGTGCGACAAATTATTGCATCAATATAAAAAACTGTGATGAAGAATCGCGTAAAGGACTCGGAATTGGCTTAACCATTCGATTTTTTTTACCTCAGTAAAAAAATCATAATCATAATTTGCTACTAATTATCTAGGCCTATAAATTAATGTTATGAAATATATATTTTTTAATTTCCTTATTTTCTATGCTACGTACATATTTTAATTCCTGAGGACTGCCTGACTCAAACTGTAAATAATTACTAAATATTAATAAATACAATGAAAGAAAAGTAAAAGAGTTACTATATTATAGAATAAATTGAAATAATAAAACAAAAGGTTACTTTATAATGACAAGAACATTATGATAAATGTTTTTTTTATGAATAGTATAATCTTTCGCTGCATGCCTTAACAGAAATTCCTCACACGGATCACGAGCTGACGCGGCTGCTATACTTGCCCATCGGTGGGAAATGACAACATGATGGACTCCCGGTCGGCAAGATAACGCCCGGCGGTTGTTATTATCTCAAAAATGGTACAGGACTATAAAAATTGTTTTTGTATAGGTTTCTAGGTGATGAGTATTAAGTAAATTTTTAAAATCTCGTATATCTAGATAGGTAGACAGTAAAAGTATGTCTAGTATGCAGGTACCGCCTTTTTCGTTGTACCTTCGCATCGGTGGGACATGACAACAAGATGAACTCCCCGTCGGCAAAATAACGCCCGGAGTTGGTTTTAATCTTAAAAATTGTACAGAAATATAAAAAGAGTTTTTATATAGGATTCTAAGTGATAAGTTTTAAGTAAATTTTAAACAACTGTATTTCTGGATAGTTAGATTGTAAAAGTATGTCTAGTACGCATGTATCGCCTATATCGGTGTACTTGCGCGTCGGTGGGACATGACAACAAGTTGGACTCACGGTCGGCAAGATAACGCCCGGCGGTTCTTTTATCTTAAAAATGGTACAGATATAAATATATAA
Organism: Catonia carolina; assembly: GCA_035578175.1. Lineage (NCBI taxonomy): Eukaryota > Metazoa > Arthropoda > Insecta > Hemiptera > Achilidae > Catonia > Catonia carolina. The sequence goes on from JAQMRL010000001.1 coordinate 33,470,221, forward strand.
AAAGTTTTTATATAAATTTTAGGTGATAAGATATTAGTAAATTTATCTTTTTTTAAATTTATTTTTATTTTAAATTTATTTTATAATTATTTATTATTTTATTATTATTTATTTATTATTATTATTTATTTTATTATTTATTATTTATTTTATTTTTTTAGTGTAAATTTTTTTTTATTGATATTAGTAAATTTATTTATTTATTTTTTTAAAATTTTATTTAATTTTTTTATTAGTAAATTTTCAATAAATCGCATTTCTAAATGGTTAAATACTAAAATTATGTCTAGTATGCAGATACCGCCCCTTTTGTTGTACTTGCGCATCGGTGGGATATGACAACAAGATGGACTCCCCGTCGGCAAAATAACGCCCGGCGGTTATTTAATCTTAAAAACGTTACAAGAATATAAAAAGTGTTTTTATATGGGTTTCTAAGTGATGAGTTTAAAGTAAATATTAAATAACTGTATTTCTAAATAGTTAGATAGTAAAAGAATGTCTAGTACGCAGGTACCGCCCTTTTGGTGTACTTGCGCATCGGTGGGACGTGACAACAAGATGGACTTCCCGTAGCCAAGATAACGCCCACCGGTTGTTTTTATCTTAAAAATGGTACATAAATATAAAAAGAGTTTTTATTTAGGTTTCTAGGTGATGAGTCTTGTGTAATATTTTAATATATCGCATTTCTGAATGTTAAATAGTAAAAATTTGTCTAGTACGCAGGTCACGCCCCTTTTGGCCTACTGGTGGATCGGTGGGACATGACAAAGAGATGGACACCCGTTCGGCAAGATAATTCCCGTCAGTTGTTTTAATCTTAAAATTGGTAGAGGAACAGAGAAAGTGCTTTTATGTAGGTTTCTAAGTGATGAGTTTTAAGTAAAATTTAAATAACTGTATTTCTGAATAGTAAGATAGGAAAAGTATGTCTATTACGCAGGATACGCTACTGGCACATGACTCCCTGTCGGCAAGATAACGCCCGGCGGTTCTTTTATCTTAAAAATGGTATAGATATATATAAAGAGTTTTTATATAGATTTCTAGGTGATAAGATTTTAGTAAATTTTTCAATAAATCGCATTTATAAATGGTTAAATACTAAAATTATGTCTAGTACGCAAATACCGCCCCTTTTGTTGTACTTGCGCATCGGTGGGACATGACAACAAGATGGACTCCCCGTCGCCAAGATAACGCCCGGCGGTTGTTTTTATCTTTAAAATGGTACAGAAATATAAAACGAGTTTTTATATAGGTTTGTAAGTGATGAGTTTTTTGTAAAGTTGCAAAATATCGCATTTCTGAATAGGTAAATAGTAAAATTATATCTAGTACGCAAGTACCGCCTCTTTTGGTGTACTTGCGCATCGAAGGGACATGACAACAAGATGGACGCCCCGTCGCCAAGATAATGCCTTGCTGTTTTTTGTAATCTTAAAAATGGTACACGAATAAAAGAAGTGTTTTTATATAGGTTTCTAAGAGATAAGTTTGAGGTAAATTTTAAATATCTCGTATTTCTGAATAGTTTGATAGTAAAAGTATGCCTAGTACGCAGGTACCGCCCTTTTCGGTGTACTTGCGCTTCGGTGGGACATGACAAGAAGATGGACGCCCCGTCGCCAAGATAATGCCCTGCGGTTGTTTTAATCTAAAATTTGGTACAGGAATAAAAAACGTGTTTTTATATAGGTTTCTAAGTGATAAGTTTTAAATATCTCGTATATCTGAATAGTTAGATAGTAAAAGTAGTCTAGGCTTAATATTAAAATTAATACTTTACGCTTAAGTTCTCGCTGAGTAAGTCCCACTTAAGCGGTAGGCCAGAATGTTACGATATAATCAAGTATTTGTAACGTCGACGCCAGATTTTATATATAATTTACCAGATAATATATATACCCGATTATATATATATATATATATATATATATTATATATAAATTTTCCAGATTTATATATACGAGGTTGTTCAAAAAATAACGGGAATATTCGTTTTTTGAGAAAAATATTTATTTATTCATCTACATTAATATTGTCACCTTCAAAGTAGTCCCCTTCGCATGCAATACACTTGTGCCAACGCTTTTTCCAATCCTCGAAACACTTCTGAAACTCGATCTTTGTGATAGCTTTTAGCTCTTTCACCGATTCGCTTTTAATGTCATCTATGCTTGTAAAACGACGGCCTTTTAATGTTCTCTTTATTTTTGGAAATAGAAAAAAGTCACATGGAGCCATGTCTGGCGAATATGGAGGCTGGGGCATCGTTACAGTTTTGTTTTTGGTCAAAAATTCACGAACAAGCAATGAAGTGGGAGCAGGTGCATTATCGTGGTGCAAAAGCCATGAATTGTTTTGCCACAAATCCGGGCGTTTTTTTTCGGATTGCTTCACGCAAACGGCGTTGAACTTGTAGGTAGTATTCCTTATTGATTGTTTGACCTTGTGGCAAGAATTCATGATGCACTATGCCATTAAAATCGAAGAACACAGTGAGCATAACCTTCACATTCGACCGCACTTGTCGAACCTTTTTCGGTCTTTGCGATCCAGAATGCCTCCACTGGGACGATTGAGCCTTAGTTTCGACATCGTATCCGTAAACCCATGTTTCGTCACCTGTTATAACACGTTTGAGTAGATCCGCATCGTTGTCGACTTCATTTAGTGACTCCTGAGCAACTTCCATTCGCCGCTGTTTTTGTTCGAAATTCAACAATTTTGGAACAAATTTTGCTGCCACACGTTTCATACCCAAAACATCTAAAAAAATTTCATGGCATGAGCCAATCGATATGCCAACATCATCACTGACTTCTCTGATTGTGATTCGGCGATCGTTCATAACCATTTCTTTCACTTTTTTCACGTTTTCATCGGTTGTTGATGTGCTTGGTCGTCCGGGTCGTTCGTCATCTTCAACGTTTTCGCGGCCATCTTGGAAACGCTTATACCACTCGTAAATCCTTGTTTTACTCATAGCAGACTCACCATATGTCTTTGTTAACATATCACACACTTTATTACACTTTATTTCATTTTTCACCCAAAATTTAATACAAATTCTTTGATCCATTTTTTTAACAAACAAAAATAGCCGTGCTCGAAAAACACGTCTAACCTTAGCGGCTTCCACTTAAGACCTAAGCAATGAATATTGTTGAAAATTTTATCGTACGTCAGGGGCATGTGTACCAACATAATAATAAAAAAAAGTACAATCGGACTATCCCAACCCGCGAAATTTAAAAATTCCCGTTACATTTTGAACACACCTCGTATATCAAAAAATTATAATAATTTTTATAATTTAATATTATCATATTAAATAATATTAAATAATATTATTACCTATATTGAATTTATTATTATTATTATATTGTTATTATTTAATATTATTATATTGTTATTATTTAATATTATTATATTTTTAATATTTATTATTTATATTATTTTATAATAATTTAATATTACATTTATAATTTATTTAAAATTTATTATATATATATATATATTTTTTTTTTTTCAGATAGTTATATATTTATATGCCCAAAACGGGCAGGTGGGTGTTATTTTAATTGCACCCTATCTGTTTGGTCCAGGGCTAAAAAAAAATAGTTCTGTTTCTTATCACATATTCACTTATATGAATGAACTATTTAAGAACAGAAGAGGTAGAGGTGTAAAAGACACTAGTCAGAGTTATCTCTTCTGAGAGTAATGAATTTCACTATGCAGCCAGACCCTGTGGTGAATGAAGTGAAGGTGTCATTTGCAGGGTGGAAAGTGAGTGCTTTTTGGAGGGCCTGGCATGCTGATAAGCATACTCTTTCAACTCAGTGAGGAACGCAATGGTAAACCACCTTACTCCTCGTTTTTGCTTAGTAAAACCTCTATAGGTTCAAACCAGCCTTTCGGCTGTTGACCTAAACAACAACAATAAGGAAATCCGAATTACTTTATTTGAGATTAGTTTAATATAATACGCGTATGTTATTGTATATGGAGCTAATTAGTGTAATATCTACAGTAAGTAATTTAATATTTAAATACGTAAGAACGCTTGACGGAGATTTTTTAGATTAAATAAATTCAAATTTAAGTCTATATAACGTAGTCATTTCAGTTTTCATAAACCCATTGTTTCATTATATTTAAGTAAATCTAAAGTATTTTATAACAACATATTATCTGAAATTATATAATTGAAATCTAATAGAACTGATCTACAGTTGAAAATATAATTATTTAGGTCTTGCGAGTGAGGCGGCCTACAATGACGGTGACGTCCGTGTGACGTCAATAAAAGATATAATATTGGACCAATCAGAAACTAGTATTCTCAACCAATGAAAAATCTTCAAACCTAACCAATCAGATGTCTTCTTAGGCGTCTTTTTGATTGGTTAATATTGTCCAATCAGAGGGCTCATTATAGTTCCCTACGTCATCCGATATCAACCAATGAAAACGTCTCAATCAGTATTACGTCATTTGTCAGTATCGAGTTTCCTGATTGGTCCGGCACTGTTCCTGCGCGTGACGTCGACTTACAGTTTTACATAAATCCGCCCATTGTCACCGCCCAGTTAACGATACGGCCGAATATTAAACAATAACGTCTACTGAAATGCTATACTTTCCAGAATTAAAACGCCTACCAAAAACATTTTTAAACTTGTTAAGGTTCTTCCGAGTACGGAATGATTATGGTTTATTGTATGAAACAGCAGTATATTTATACTGCTTTTCACAGTATGAAATTAAAAAAGTTATAAAAAGGAAGTACAAGAATAGATTGCGTTGTCACATACAAGCTTGCTTAAATTTAAGACATTATTTTGTCGGCTACCATGCAAACACTACTATACGAACGTAACACATTGTGATCTTTTCGATGTATGCAGAACGTGTATATTTATATTATATTCTCAACCAATGAAAAATTTCCAAACCTAACCAATCAGATGTCTTCTTAGGCGTCATTTTGGTTAGTTACTACTGTCCAATCAGAGAGCTCATTATAGTTCACTACGTCATCGGATATGAACCAATGAAGTCGTCTCATTCAGTATTACGTCATTTGTCAGTGTCGAGCTCCCTGATTGAACCGGTACTGTTCCTGCACGTGACGTCGCCTTACATTTTTACATAAGATCCGCCCATTGCCACCGCCCAGTTAATGATACGGCCGAATAATAGAGAATAACGTCTACTGTAATGCAATACGTTCCAGAATTAAAACACCTACCAAAAACATGTTAAATTTTGTTTGGGTTCTTCCGAGTACGTAATGATTATGGTATTATTGTATGTAACAGCAGTATATTCACACCTGCTTTTCACACTATGAAATAAAAAAGTCATTAATAGGAAGCAAAAGAATAGATTGCGTTGTCACATACAAGCTTGTTCAAATTTAAGACATTATTTTGTCGGCTACCATGCAGACACTACGATACGAACGTAACAAAATGTGAATTTTTCACTGTATATTAAAGTTAAAAAAATATATAAAGTATATTAAAGTTTGTAAATTCTAACAAGGACATCACTGAAGTTTTCTTGTCAAAAAATCGTAAGTAGAATAGCCGGCATTATAAAACCAAAATTTAGAATATGCTTGATCAATACCAAGTAAGAGCAAAATACAAATTGTGCCCTTTTGACGACAATCAGTCACACTGAACACGGTTAACAATATAAAACATTTGTGGGCGATATTTTTGACATTTCTCCGCGTTTATTCGCTGCTTGTGTCATTATTTTATTTTGTGATGCGAAAAATTAGTATTGCTTACAAGATACAGTTCAACTGTTAAATAATTTTTAAATTTTAACTGCTACTTCCACGGCTACAATAATCGTTCTGTTTTCTTAGCGAGAGAAGCAAATTTTCGACTAAAACATATTAAGAAAATAAGAGGTACTAATGAAATAAACACTTTTAGAGCTTCTTACAATGACAGTTGATGATTATGCAGTTAGACATTGTAGTGAATATATTAAAGGCGCCGTTTGAAACGTGCGAACTGAAAAATATTTTAGAAGGCCTGCTACGCTCATGAAAACACGCTTCTACTGAGTGATACGGTTATAAACAATAAAAGAAATAACCCAATTAAATTTTTAGTTTATTTCAGATAATCTGTAAATGTTTGAACTTACATCTAGCCTAATGATCTAAAAACCAAAATTTATTGTGCAAAGTATTTAACACCTCGTTATTTACCTAATTTTAGGTTACTTGATAGATTGGATTTGAAAGAAAGGATGTTATCAATGTTATGAAAGAATGTAAAAATTTAATCTTATTAATCGTACAAAAAATGTAATTTGATAATAGTTTATGAAATTTAATGTTCAAACCAACATCTTCCTTAAATAACATAAGCGTAGTCTATCAATGCGTACAGTCTTATTTCAGAGAGTTATTATAATTTTTGTGTTTGAATTTTAACTAAAGCAATAATAAACAGAGAGCCATGCACAACTAATTTTCTAATGTTTTTTAAGCAGGAATGAATTGTTAATTGGAATTTTACACTGTTGGCGCAGAACGTGTATATTTTAATTATATATTGTGACAGATCGAATTAAAGATTTTTCTCGAAGGTCCCAGAAATCCAGTCATGAAATAGTATAGAGTGTGAAATAATAGTAACAACAAGAGAGAGTAATAAAGACAGAAATAACAACACACAATAGCCATAAAAGTGTGTCTATTCATTCATAAGGGTTGTAATAACTATCATAAAGTTTAGGTATTGTGTACAGCTATTATGAGGGAGGCAGGTTGTTTACGTTTTCTATTTACAAAAGACTTTTTGTTGACCTATTAACAAGAGTTTTCTAGCATTCATTAATAAAGAGTTATTTTTGTGCTTTATGATTTCTCTACTTTATTCTGGAACAATCTTTATGAATGAGTAGGTATAAAAAGAGACCCCCGAGTGCGGTCAGTCAGTATCCGTTTGATCTTCGACAAGTGATTACCGGGTTTGTTATAGCAGGTTAACAATTCCGAGCATTGTTTGGTCAACGACTGTTATACTGCCTTTGTTGTGTGTGTATTGTGTAAAATCTTTTGTGAGTATCGTAAAGTTAATGTGTAAATTTTGTGAGTTCAGTTTGCGTTTTGTATATTAGTGTAGTCTATAAAAGCGATTGTAAGTACGCTAAGTACGTTATTAAGTTATTTATTGTTTGTTATTTATCTTAAGTGAATTATTAAATCATTTATTGTATTTCTTAGTTATAATTAGTTTAATCATTTATTTTGTAATCTTTTAGTGAAATAAATATCTGTAATTGTAAACTTTAGTGTATTAATTATTTAATAACCTAGATCCCGAAACGGACCTTAACAATAAGTGTCACAATATTTTGAGTTAATTATCGGATCCTAAATCAACAAAGAAATAATCATTATAAAGCGTTAGTTAACGAATGTTTTTTCTTCTGCACCATTTGTGTCTATAACATATCTGAAAATATATAATTGAAATCTAATAGAACTGATCTACAGTTGAAAATATAATTATTTAGGTCTTGCGAGTGAGGCGGCCTACAATGACGGTGACGTCCGTGTGACGTCAATAAAAGATATAATATTGGACCAATCAGAAACTAGTATTCTCAACCAATGAAAAATCTTCGAACCTAACCAATCAGATGTCTTCTAAGGCGTCATTTTGATTGGTTAATATTGTCCAATCAGAAAGCTCATTATAGTTCCCTACGTCATCCGATATCAACCAATGAAAACGTCTCAATCAGTATTACGTCATTTGTCAGTATCGAGCTATCTGATTGGTCCGGTACTGTTCCTGCGCGTGACGTCGACTTACACTTTTACATAAATCCGCCCATTGTCACCGCCCAGTTAACGATACGGCCGAATATTAAACAATAACGTCTACTGAAATGCTATACTTTCCAGAATTAAAACGCCTACCAAAAACATTTTTAAACTTGTTAAGGTTCTTCCGAGTACGGAATGATTATGGTTTATTGTATGAAACAGCAGTATATTTATACTGCTTTTCACAGTATGAAATTAAAAAAGTCATAAAAAGGAAGCACAAGAATAGACTGCGTTGTCACATACAAGCTTGCTTAAATTTAAGACATTATTTTGTCGGCTACCATGCAAACACTACTATACGAACGTAACACATTGTGATTTTTTCATTGTGTATTAAAGTTTATTCTAATAAGGACGTCTCTGAAGTTTTTTTTGTCAACTAATCGTCAGTAGAATCGCCAGCATTACCAAACTGAAATTTAGAATATACCTGAACAATACCTAGTAAGAGCAAAATACAAATTGTGCACTTTCAACGACAATCAGTCACACTAAAAACGGTTAACGATATGAAAAATTTCTAGGCAGTATTTTTGACATTTCTCCGCGTTTATTCGCAGTTATTTTCATTATTTTATCATATGATGCGAAAATCAGTATTGCCTATATGAAACAGTAAACTATTAAATATTTTTAAAATTTCAACTGCTACTTCTACGGCTAAAATAATAGTTCTGTTTTCTTCACGAATGAAGCAATTTTCGACTAAAACATTATAACAACATAAGAAGTACTGGTGAAATAAACACTTTTAGACCTTCTTCATATGACAGTAGATTAATATACAGTTAGACCTTGCAGTGTGAATAAAATTATTAAAGGCGCATTTGCAAGGTCCGATCTGAAATTTTTTTAGAAGGCCTGCTTTGCTCATCAAATGACGTTTCTACTGAAACATACGGTTACAAACCAAAAAAAGTAACCTAATTAACTTTTCAGTTTATTTCAGATAACTTGTAAATGTTTGAACTAACTTCTACCCTAATGATCTAAAAACTCAAATTAATTGTGCCGAGTATTTAACATCTCATTATTTACCTAATTTTAAGTAACTTGAAAAATCAGATATGTAAGAAAGGATGTTATCAAAGTCGTTATGAAAGAACGTACAAATTTAATCTTACTAATCGTACAAAAAATATAATCTGATAATAGTTTATTAAATTCAATGTTCAAACCAACATCTTCCTTAAATAACATAGGCATGTACTACGCCTATGAAGCAACGAATGAAGCAATTTTCGACTAAAACATTATAACAACATAAAAAGTACTGGTGAAATAAACACTTTCAGACCTTCTTCATAAATTCAGTTTCCATAAACCTATTGTTTCATTCTTAGAATACAATAGCGACGAAGAAGCCAAATAAGAGAAATATTTTACTAAATGATCATCTCCCAAATATAATTATATATTTTATATCTAATACAGTGTTATTTTATTAGTAGCTATAGAAATAAAAATAAATAATTTTATTTTTTATAAATATGTGATTTTCAGAGGACCCGGCATGCTAATAAGCGTACTTTTCCACTCAGTGAGAAAGGCATTTGTAATCCACCTCACTTCTCGTTTTACTTAGTAAAACTTCTACAGGTTCAAACCAGCTTTTCGGCTGATGACCTAAACAATAACATAAATTTTCACTTTTATTGTGAAATCATAAACAAATACACAAGTATTTTTTATCTTTCTACTCTGTCACATGAATGTTTTCATTTAACCTAAACTTTTCCTTGGGGAAAACTAGTTTATTTAAATTAAATTAATTTTTCATTAACCTTAATAGTTTATTTTAATCGTCTAGTTACAAAACAAGATTTAAATTTTAAATTGATTTTTTAATTGATTGAATTTTTCATTGATTTGAAATTTTATATTTTTGCATTTTCTAACAGCTTACAAACTTCTGTATGCATTGTAAAAAGCATATGTTTCAAAACGATCTACATCCTTAATAAAAACACGCATAAAGTTGCCGGTTTGTTGCAAAACCAGATACATCAATTCGTCTTCGAATTATCCTTGAAAAACATATTGTGACACTTATCGCTAAGGTCCGTTTCGGGATCTAGGTTATTAAATAATTAATACACTAAAGTTTACAATTACAAATATTTATTACACTTAAAGGTTTACAAAATAAATAAATAACGAATTAAAATGACTTATTACAATAAATAACTTAATAATTTACTTAGCACTACTTACAATCACTTTTATAAGATTACACATACACAATGAAACTGAATACATAAAAACTGCACATTAACTTTACACAATACATGCACTCACAAAGACGGTATAACAATACCTCGGAACCGTTAACCTGAAATAACGTCCCGATAATCGCTCGACAAATATCACACGAATACTAACTCTGACCGCGCTCGGGGGTCTCTTTATATACTCATTTAAAAAGATCATTCCAGAAAAAGCAGAGTACAAAGAAAATAACCCTTTATAAGTGAGTGCTACAAAAATCCATTTTAAACAAGTCAACAATAGATCTGCGTGTGCGTGTTCGAAATTTATAATAACTAATCGTTCATCACTTAATCTCAACAGTTTATGCAGAAAATATATTAAAAAATAAAATGAAATAAAATAAAGTATCTCACTTACGTGCTTTCCACTGCCGTTGTAATCTGCTGATAGGAATGGGATCAAAGGGTTGGACAAACACATAAGGACAACGAAAAAAAATAAAATAAAATACCTGCAGGTAAACTTAAAGGAGATTAGGAAGAATGAATAGAAATAAATTTAGGCGTATTAGTGGACTGTAAAAAAGGTGCGCGTAAAAAGAAGTAACGAAGCGAATTATTTACCGTGAAACGGATATGCGTAAAGGCGTTTTTAAACATAAAAAAGTCACTTCAATAAATAACAAATTAAACACTTTAAAATGTAAATTAGCGGTTAAGCGTCCAATAGACACCAGTACTCGACGGCGATTCAACAACAACTGTCTCTGTTGACCACCAGAGCGCGGCAACGTCGAAAAGTTTGATTAGAGACACAAACAAGGTCTTTTGTAAATAGAAAACGTAAACAACCGGCCTCCTCATAATAGCTGTACACAATACCCGACCTTTTGTCCTACACAATAGCGCAGTCCTATTAATAGTTTTTATGAATAGACATACCTTTATTGTCATTATTGTCCTATTGTCACTTATTGTTACTATTTCACTCTACTATCTTCTCTTTACTATTTTTATGAAAACACTAGAACCTTCGCGAACTATCCTTTTCGATTTTGTCACAATATATTTACAGGACATGGCTCGAACATTTGTTTGAGGTTATGTTGTATAATGGTAGGATGGCCTGTTTGGTTTCAAAACCAGATACATCCACGTATATTATGTGAAATTTCTTTTAAGCTGCTGTCACTAGAAAATTAAAATTTAGTATGTAAAATCCTCTACCCTAATGCTATTTCTGAAGTAAGTTACAATGTTGTATCATTTCATGTTTTTGAATGAAACGTTTTTCAGCTCTCCTGAAAAATTTACACTTTTGGATATATCTGTTTTTGAAACTAGACGATTTACTTATTTAATTATAATTATTATTTTAGTATATTTAAAATTTCACATCTATGTATAACAAACAGAGATTACGGTTCATGATATAAGTTCCTAAGAGGATTAGTGGTGGGGTTGGTTATTATGAGAGATTACCCTTTATGTGGATCCAAACTCCTTCATTAGACTTAATAAACTTTTACAGTTTCCAATACATAGAAATTCGTATATATTTATATGTAAGCCTATTCATTCAAAATTTTAGCTACGCTTTCCAGTAATTTTGATTCGTGCTTTCATAAAGCTCCATTAGCCCTACTTTAAACAACCGGAAATCATCAAAAACCTTTACTGAATGGGATCAAAACGAAAATCTAAGCCTTCACTGAAAATTCGACAATTATTTAAAAAAACTGTAGAAGTAATAAACGACCAGATTTTTTTTATTATTTTTCCTTCGAACAATGTAAACGTTGTATGAAAATACCTCGTACTATACACATCTGTTTATTCGTAGGCTACGCATTTGTGTTCCATTAAAAATAAACGTACGGTCGACTTTATAATCAACACAAAGTGAAAAGGTCGTACACAATAAATTTCAAAGCAAAACAAGTAAACGAAGGATGACAAATTGTGATTGGAGTTAATTAATTCCTAGCAGTTAATTTACCTAACACAAGGTAGAATTTTACCTATTGTAAATGACCTCATCTGTTAAAATCTCACTAGTAGCTCACTTTTAGTGAGCTTCCTTTTCAATTTCACGTTCAACAATCATTTCTCTTTTAATTACGCAATAGTGTAACTCAATCAAACATCTTACATTTTTTTTTGCATACAAAAATACGCATTTATAACTACTAAATTTAACGGTCTATTGTTTATTATCTTAAAAATTTGTTTTGTCAACCATTTTGTTATCTATTCTACACAGGTGTTCATAAAATTTTGGTTTTCCTTTTCTAATTTTTTTTGAAATTGAAAATGTATTTATTGACACACTGAATAATTATACTTAATTATTAATCTTAGTCTAATTTATTTACACAACTAGTTATTAAACTTAACCTACTAACAAATATGTAAATTAAGTACGTTTATTAATTATATAATCCTTTATTATAAATAAGAATTCTAGAATGTGTATGTGTAGCAGTAATACCTTCACCCTATACTTTTCTTTTCCTTTTTTGTTCGAATTTTGACTTTAAATTTTTTAAACTTTAAACTTTTAATTTAATAATCAATTAATTAAAATATTATACAAAATTATTAATTTCACTTACAAATGATATAACAGCCTTGTATAACAAACTAATTAAAATAAAGTAGCTTACATTTTTACTTTCTCTTGCCTATATGAATATATAGGAAGGAACATATTGTTTTCATGTCGATTTTTTGAAATCGAGTTTTCACCGGATCTACACGTTTTCAGACCACCGGAACCCAAAAAACATGTTTTTAGCTATTGGTCTGGGTGTGAACAAAATATCTCAAGAACGGAACATCGTTTTTTTTGTCATCAGTCTCTCGACTGTTTTGATGCAGTTCTCCAACCTGTTCTATCTTGCGCAAGTCGTTTCATATCTACATACCTGTAACACCCTACATCTTTTGTAATTTGCTTTATATATTCTAATCTTTGCCTCCCTCTACAATTAACTCCCTCAATATTACCCTCCATTATTGATAGCCCAATACCTGGATGTCTTAGGATATGCCCCACTAGCCTATCCCTTCTTTTGGTAAGATGCTTCCATATACTTCTTTTTTCATCCACTCGCCTAAGAACCTCTGAATTACTTATTTTGTCCACCCACCTAATCTTTAACATTTTCCTATAACACCACATTTCAAAAGCTTCTATCCTCTTCCTTTCTACAGCCCCTATCACCCACGTTTCACTTCCGTATAATGCTACACTCCAAACATAATGTTTTAAGAAATTTTTCCTAATCTGTAAATCAATGTTTGTAGTCAGTAAGCTGTTTTTCATTTCAAAGGCTTTTCTAGCTTGAGCAATTCTACTCTTGATATCACTTGTGCTTCTACCATCCTTTGTTATTTTACTCCCTAGATAGCAGAATTCCCCAACTTCCTGTATGTTTTCGTTGCCTACTTTTAAATTTCCCATCTCTTCTAAACCACCCTTGCTGCTGCACAACACTTTCGATTTGTTCTTATTAATTTTCATGAAGTAATCCTTTCTCAAGATCTCATCCATTCCATTTAAGGCATCCTCTAGTTATTTCTTTGCCTCGGCTAATACTACTATATCATCGGCGAATCTCAGCATTTTTATTGTTTCTCCTTGAATTTTTATTCCCGCGTCAAATTTCTCCTTCACTTCATTTATAGCCTCTTCTATATACAAGTTAAAAAGTAGTGGTGACAAAGAACAACCTTGTACACCTTTTCTTACAGCAGCCTCTTTTTCGTACCCCTCGATTCTCAAAACAGCCGTTTGATTCTTATACAGACTGTAGATAACTTTCCTTTCTTTGTATTTAATTCCTAGCCTTTTCAAAGTTTTAAACATTTTACTTCAGTCCAGATTGTCAAATGCTTTCTCTAAATCTACAAATGCCATAAAAGTAGTTTTATTTTTCTGTATCCTTTTCTCAATAATCAGTCTCAGAGCCAATATTGCATCTCGAGTTCCCATTCTCCTTCTAAATCCAAATTGGTCATCGTCCAATACTTCTTCTACTCGGTGTTCTATTCTCCTGTATATAATTCTTGTCAGTATCTTAGATGCATTGCATGTTAGGCTGATGGTTCTGTAATGTTCACACTTCTCCGCTCCTGACTTTTTTGGTATTGGAATCATAATATTTTTTTTAAAGTCCGATGGTACCTCTCCACTCTCATACATTCTGCACACAAGTTTGTATAATTTGTTTTGAGCAACTTTGCCACATCGTAATAATAATTCCGATGGTATGTTATCTATTCCTGGTGTCTTATTCATATTCACATCCTTAAGTGCCCGATCGAATTCTTCTCGTAGTATAGGGTCCCATTTTTTATCTTCTTCAACATCAGTTTCTTGTTCTATCGCATCATATTCTAATTCTTTTCCCATGTAGAGTTGATTTACGTATTCCTTCCATCTTTCAGCTCTCTCTTGGCCATTCAACAATGGTTTACCACCTGCGCTTTGTAAATTAACAGCTTTCATCTTTCGTTCTCCAAACTTTTCCCTTATTTTTCTATAAGCTGCGTCCACTTTACCAACTGCCATTTTACTTTCAATGTCCGTACATTTCGCTCTGATCCACTCTTCCTTCGCTTTCTTACACCTTTTGTTTATGGTATTTCTCAAGTAGCAATATTGCCTTTTACCTCTCTCGTCCTTTGCGTTTTTATATTTTCTTCGCTCATCCATCAGTTCTAAAATATCATTAGTAATCCACGGTTTCCTACCTCTTCTTTTAGTATGTCCTAACCATTCTTCCGCTGCTTTCACTACCACCTCCTTGAAGTTTATCCACTCCTCCTCTACATTTCCTGTGTCATTACCTCTTTCTTCTATCCCTTTTTGAATACTCTCCTGGAAACCTACCTGGTTGTCTTGTTATCTTAGTTTGTCTACATCCCATCTAGCATTTCCCTGTCCCTTCTTCAGTTTTTTAAGTTTAAGCCTGCTATCTATTACTACTAAGTTATGATCACTCCCTATGTCTGCACCTGGATAGGCTTTACAGTTCATAATCTGGTTTCTGAATCTTTGTCTAACCATTATGTAATCTATTTGGTATCTTCCCTTGTCACCTGGCATCATCCAAGTGTACAACCTCTTTTTGTGATTCTTAAAAAGTGTATTGCCTATCACTAAATTATATTTGGAGCAGAAATCTACCAGCCGACTCCCTCTGTCATTTCTCTTCCCTAGACCATATTCTCCGACTATCTTTCCTTCTTTTCCTTCTCCAACTACTGCATTCCAGTCTCCCATAACTATCAAATTTTCATCACCCTTGACATATTTTATTACTTCATCTAATTCCTCATATACTTGTTCTATTTCTTCCTCTCTGTGTGAAGACGTAGGCATGTAGACCTACACTATAGTGGTAGACTTTGGTTTCGTATCTACTCTAACAATGATAATCCTATCACTACACTGCTTATAGTAAGTCACTCTTTGTCCAATTTTTTTATTCATTACAAGACCCACTCCGCCCTGCCCTCCGATGGCTTTAGTGTTAATAACCCTATAATCCCCGGACCAAAAGTCTTGATCATCATCCCAGCGTACCTCACCAATGCCTACAATATCTAACTTCAACCTATCCATTTCCCTTTTTAAATTCTCTAACCTACCAGTTTGTTTTAAACTCCTAACATTCCATGTTCCAACTCGCAGAATTTCAGAAACTTTTATTTTTTTTGATGAAGTCCCCTCTGATAGTCCTCGCCCGGAGATCCGAATGGAGGACTAGTTTATCTCCGGAATGTTTTACCAGAGAGGACGCCATCATAAATTTTTCATATTTTGAAGTTCTTGAAGTTCTTGAAGATCTGCATATACTAAGTAAGCCTAACCAGAATCATACATGAAGGAGTTTCCTTACGATAATTCTAGTCAGATAGAAAAAGCTGTAGTTTACTGTTGCTTTCAGCTTTTTGGTTGGCAGACTGAGTGCCCCAAGCCACCGTCTGCCAGGGTGGAATGGGCAGCCCTTCCAGTTCCGTTCACCATAAGCCGGTTATCGTGCTGATGAGCGGTCACATGGTTACTAACAGGCCACACAACGTGAATGTATGGATAGGACACTAGCCTTCTATCCCGGCTGGTTCCCTTAAGCCTTTTGTAAAAGGAATTAAGGGGTCTCCTTCCAGTTGACGACAGAAGCCCTTTATAGCCCGTATTTTATCTAGTGTATTAAAAAAAAAGATCACTTATGTTAAAATGTAAAAACTATTCAATTTTAACTTCTGTAGTAAATCATTCAAAATATTTCAAATATTGAAAACTACGTCTCATTAACAACCATTTGCAAAGGTATCACAGTTATGTCAATAAATTTAAGTATAGTTTAATTAGGACGTTCGTGTAGGATGTTGTGAGAAAAAAAGAGTGCTTCATTTGATTAACCTTCAATTCTACAGCAGTGTCAAAGGTTCTTTGGTTCTGAGAATTTTGAAAAAAATCCACCACAAGAACTAGTCCAGGGAGCTACCATTATACATACATGAATGTATATTTTAACTTACAGGTTGAATCAGTATGAAAAGTTGAAACACTATGAAATCCTTTTGTTCTTAAATGCAGGGATTTTTTTTAACCAACCACATTAAAAATAAATAAATCAATATATAATTTAATAAATTACAAATTTAATATTTATATGGATTATATGGTTTAATATTTATTTGGATGACGTGATCAGAAGGTGGAAGTCTCAAATGCACTCTGGTATTCTCATAGAAGAAGATAGGGTTGTAAACTGCCTATTATTTGCCGATAACTTGATAG
Source organism: Catonia carolina (assembly GCA_035578175.1). Taxonomy (NCBI): domain Eukaryota; kingdom Metazoa; phylum Arthropoda; class Insecta; order Hemiptera; family Achilidae; genus Catonia; species Catonia carolina. The sequence goes on from JAQMRL010000001.1 coordinate 33,487,124, forward strand.
TGCTACAGGAGAATGAGGATGACCTGTAGAGAGAACATCGTACGAACTTAAAACTTGAAACTTAAGTTAGACACCACTACCAGCCCCGACACGAATATTTTAATCAAAATCGGTCTACTGGAATTAGTAGTTTATTCGTGTAATTTTTCACTTTTTTGCGATTTTCTCAAAAACTAGTCCTACGATTTTTTCAAAAATCGGCTGGTTTAGACTACTAAATTTTGTATGCTCTACAAGATAGGGTAGGCGCCAGGTTTGCTGAAATTCTTGGTGAGGCTGTTTTCACGTAAAAAATTGTTTTTTTTAAGATTACGGCTTTAATATGCATTTTAGCGCAAACATTTATATAATAAAAAATGTAGAGAATTTAAAATCCTACAACTTTTATTTGAAACATGTTTTGTATAACGCTTAGTTTAGCGATTTTTTTTTTGTTGATTTCAGCCTTAGTAGGCATTTTACGATAAAAATATAATAAGAAAATACATAGGAAATTAAAAGATCTACAGCTTTTATTTAAAACATTTTTCTCTGCAGAGACTAGTTTGGCGTGAAAGAGTGATTTTCCGTATTTTTAAGCCAAACTGAGGTTTATTTTCATTTTGCGTCTTTCACTCATGATGAAAATTAGGTTATGTTTATTGAGGTTAGCTTTTTGTTTATTTCTAATGTTTTATTACTAATGTTAGGTTTATTGTTAATTATTTACATTAGCAAGAGAAAGTTGTGTGACTGTTTCACACCAGATTTTTATAAAAGGGTTTGATTGATTGATTCCTCCTAAGTTGATGAAATTATTTTTATATCACAATATTGTATGTGAAAATATAAATAAAAAACTACCTGTAAAACACTTAACTTTTACTTTTATTACCTCACCTTGTTATTGTTTAGGTCATGAGCCAAAAGGCTGGTTTGAACATTTAGCGGCTTTACTAAGTAGAACGAGGAGTGCGGTGGTTTACTATTGCCTTCCTCACTGAGTGGAAAGTATGCTTATCAGCATGTCAGGTCCTCCGAAAAGCATCCACTTTTCACACTGCAAATGACACTTTCACTTCATTCACCAGAGGGACTGGCCGTATAATGATGAAATTCATTACTCTCAGAGGAGATAACTCTGACTAGTGACTTTCACACCTCTACCTCATCTGTTCTTAAATGCTTCAGTCATATAATTGGCTGACCATGTGATAAGAAACAGAACTATTTTTTGTAGCCCTGGAACTTGCAGATCGAGTGCATAATTTAACACTCAACCTACCTGTTACGGGCAATACCTCACCTTATAAATAGTTAAAACTTATTATCACTTTTGTACTGGATAAGGCTGTATAAGTATTGTTTGTTGTATTACATTATTAAATAATATAAAATATGGTTTAGATACAAACACTTTTTACAGTTCATAATGTTCTAAAGAATAGAAATTAGCTTTCAGCTTGTCCTTATATATAGATTTTTTAGACATAACATGAGTTTCCAGCTTTAATTTTTTTAACATTTTCCTGGGAAGAATCTCCGGAACCCCCTCCTGGTTGGTGGGGGGGTATGGAATACCCTAAATTCCCCGGATTGCATTTCCTCACACTAGCTCTCGGATTCGCCGCCATTCCTGCTATTTACTAATATTTTTGATTTCTCCGGTCATCAAATCTGTTACATTACAATATCTTCTTCCTGTTCTTTTAAGGTGAGATATACTGTGTATCCCGCTAATGTTAAATTTGCAGTTTTTAGGTACATTTTCCATAGGATTGGTTAAAGGTAATAAAATGAAACTTTACGTACCTATTGATGTTGGGTTTTCCTAGCTACTGGAATTTTTTACATTTAATCTGTAGGACCATAAAATAAAAATAAAAATAACGAATAACATAGAATTTTTAAAAATTTTTTTCTACATGTTTTTGCATATTACTAATTTTAAGAGCATTTGAGGAAGTAATAAAAATGACAGTGTATGTGAATGTACAAGAAGAATACCTGGTAAAAAATTTCTACATGGTAGGTTTATTGGTTTTCGAGAAAAATGTACTTAAATGTTAAAAATATTAATTTCCGGGAACAGGCAAAAAACAAAAAGGCACAAATCAAAAACAAAATGTACACAACATGTAATTTTTCCATCAACAGTTGGTTAGAAAGCTGAACCAACAAACAGTTTTGAGAATATTAAAAACAGTATGCAGATATTTAAAAAAAAACTGAAATTCCCTTTACAGTAAAACGAGAAGTATAAAATTAGGAAAAATATTCGTTCTTGGTATTACAGTAGAACCTCTTTAATCCGAACTAATTGGGACCGGGGGGAGTTCGGACTAGCAAATCGTTCGGATTACAGAAAATACACTACAGTATTGCGCATTTACATACAACAGGTAAAACATGGCTAAAATGGATCATAAGTGTTTCAAAAAAGAGAGAAATGCTTTGTAGTGTACAACATAGTTTATTCAATTACTGTACATAGTAAAAATAGAATACATTGGTAGAGAAATTATAGAACTGTTCATCAATAAACATAACATAAATTCCTGTACAATACAGTTTTAACGTTTAAAAAAGTCACTCATTTTCTTTTGAACTAACGATGAGGAGCGCTTTTTGGCTGCTAAGTCTCAAATCTGTTTTAAAACCATCAATTGCGGCAAGCAGCATTCAGATTGCTTTTCATACCAGTTCATAGCTGACTCTAAAGCAGTTAACGCATCGGCATGAGATGGCCCTGAATTACAAGTCTGTTCTTCATCACTGCTGTCTTCAGATTCAGAGATGTTATTTTTTTCAGTGACAATAGAAATAATCTCATCATCACTATAAATTTGATACCCTGGATCGTTTTGGTCACTGTTAATCCACTCAGTTGCATCACTAACATCACATTGCTGGAATCCAGGAATAGACTGACAAAGCTCAACAATTTCTTCAGTGATTGCAGAATTCTCATGACCTTCAACGACTTCATTGTTGATAGGCTTAGGCCATAACTTATTCCATGCATTTTCCAGATTTTCGTGTGTTAAACTGGCCCAAGCACTCACTAGAATGTAGCAACAGTCCTTAAGATTAAATTTTTTTGTAAAGGCAATCACACTTTCTTCGTCATTTTCAGCTAAAAGTAGCTGCCGAAGCAATTCTTTCCTATACATTCTCTTTGTCTTAGAAATTACACCCTGATCCATTGGCTGGAGGAGGGCAGTTACGTTTGGTGGAAGGAACATAACTGAGAAGTTTTCATCAATATTATTCAAAATGTCAATGTCAGGGTGAGTGGGAGCATTATCGATTAATAACAACACTTTTCCCGTATTAGCTTCTTGTTCTCTAAATTTCTTTACTTCTGGTATAAATGTATTTGTGTACCAATCAAGAAAAATATCAGAGGACATCCAAGAGCTTTTTTGCGCCCTGTAAGTAACAGGAAGACATGTTAAGTTTTTGAAACAACGTGGTTTCACACTTTTACCAATAAGCAGCAAAGGAAGTGAATGGGTGCCACTTGCGTTAGCGCAAACCATAGCTGTTACTCGGTCTTTGCTAACTTTGTATCCGGGAGCTCGAGTTTCATTACGAGATGCAAGAGATTTTCTTGGCAATGAGCGCCAATTTACGCCGGTCTCATCACCGTTATAAACATCATCCCTTGAATACCCATTACCATTTACAGTTTCTTTAAATGTTTTTATAAAGGCTTCTGCAGCCATGTAGTCACCAGATAAGCTTTCCCCTTGAACATCAAGCTGTCTTATTCCATGCCGTTGCTTAAATTTACTCAGCCAACCACTGCTAGCCTTGAAATCAAGAGGCCCGTTGAGCTTTTGATTAAAATAGAGAGCTTTTTAGAGGACCTGATATTGGTTCACCCAAGCTCCTTCTTTGTGTGAACCACAAATATAGTGCATTTTCAAGATCCATATTATTGGCTGTTTTTAAGGTTTTTCTATTTTTAGGTCCTTCAGTACTGTCTTGTTTACATGCAAACTGCAATATGGCATCTTGTTTGGATTTAATATCTGTAATTGTTGACTTACCAACTCCATATTCCCTGGCTAATGACGCACCACTTTCACCTTTCTTAAGTCGTTCTGTGATTTCTAATTTTTTTTCCAAGTTTAAAGTTTTATGTTTCCGTTTCAGGAATGGTTTTGATGACATTTTAGATTAACTGAACTCAGTCACTGTTATCGCAAACAATCTACTGAACACACAATAAACTACATAAACAGATACAGTGTATGTAAACACTAAGTTGTAAAGTAAACTTATACTGTACTGAACGCACTTTGAAAAACAACACACCAACTGAGACAATAAATAGCGACTGAGCACTGGAATGTTTAGAGTTGTTGTGACGAGAGTAAGGGAGGGGGAGGTTGTTGACCTGGTTTCGGCGCGCAATTCCTATAGCGCGTTTAGTGAAGGAGTGACGATTACTTCAAACACTCTCGCGCAATGATTTTTTTTTTTTTCATCGCGATGGCGTTCGGATTAGTGGACGTTCGGATTACTGGGGTTCGGATTAAAGAGGTTCTACTGTATATAATTTTTTCGGTAAACCTGCTAAGTACTTAATTTTTCATTAAAATAATTTTTTACGTAATTTAATGTATTTCTGGTAGATCTAGGCCTGAAATACTGAAAAACATAAAACACCAAAAATCGAAATTTTCAGCCAAAACCATCGACAGTCTCACCTTAATTCGATCTTCTTTTCTATTCTAATAATTTCTAATCATTTTTTTTTTTAGTTTCTCCGATTAATCATTCTCCTAAGCATTTATACATGAGTATAAATTCCATTGTAATTTATTTTCTTTCTACTTGAATACCAAAGTAAGACAAGTAATTACATATGACTACATCTGTTATAAATTGCTCGTCAGGTACAAAACAACGCAGTAATGCAATGTAACAAGTAGAATAATATTGTACCGCTGGAGTTTGAGACAGAATTACTATCAAGTAACATTTACTTAATACGTACATTACAAATTACACCCACTAATACTCAGTAATACCTTAACTTTGACAGTTGCCAAACCGTACAAATAATAATGCTCTTTGCATTCGTGGTAACAAAATTTATAACCATTACGTAGTCTTCAACTTGTACCTAACAACTCAAACTGATTTCCTCTCATTCATAACTAAAATCCTTAATGGTAAACCGGATTTTCAATTTTAACGAAACTACCGATTCTCATAAATTTCAAATTTAATACCTTAAAGTAATTATTTCTTTCATTTTTACTTTCACTCACCCTATTTGAATATATTGTGACACTTATCGCAAAGGTCCTTTTCGGGATCTAGGTAATTAAATCATTAATACACTAAAGTTTAAAATTACAAGTATTTATTACAACTAAAAGATTTACAAAATAAATAATAAACTAATTATAATGAAGCGATACAATAAATAACTTAAATAATTTTACTTAGTAATAGGTACTTACAAATAATCAAAAAGAATGTACATACACAAAAATTATACACAATGCACATATACAAAAACCTGAATAACAATAGTTGACCAATACAATGACTCAGAACCGTTGACCTCCTCTAACGAACCGATAGCACTAGCAATAAACACTCGTCAAAGATAAAACGAATACTAACTCTCTGACCGCACTTGGGCTCTCTTTATATAGGTAGATCAAAGAGATATTTCTAGAAAAACACAGAGTTTTCGATGCAATAATAAAAATCCTTTATATTGGTTCTAGCTAAAACGTGCTACAGTACTGGATCTCCCAGGGCGATTCTGATAGTGTGATTTTAAAGTTGTAAATAATATAATGTTAGTGTTTTGTAGATGACTGTCGTGTTTGAGTGTGAATGTTGTAAATTACTGAATGAACGTTTCGAATTATTTTCGGAAAAGTTAGGTGTACATATATTCGGAATCATGTGCTTATTATTTATTACTTCTTATTTGTTTTTCGTTTTAAAGGAAGTTTTGGTTATTTTTTATTTTATATTTATTTATTTTTTTGTTTATTTATTTAAAAATCACTATAAAATTTTGATTGTAAATATTAATTAAGAACAGTATGAAATGTTTTCATATTATAATTTGTTAATTACACCAGTGGGTTGTAAGTTTTTCATGAGTTGTGTCTAATTGATAAGTTGCATTTATTGTTATTTATAACAGATTATGCATTAAATAAAAAGTTATATGAAAAAAAAAATTGGTTCTAGAGAAATCTTAACTAATGTAAACAAGTCACAACAGAATAAACGGTGTTACACAAATAGTTGTACAACAAAGAGCCTACCTTATTATACATGACCCTTTTATAACTAACCCTATTGTTACTTTGTCACCCTATTATTTACTGTTTAACATTTTATGAATAGAAACCTATCTAGAACCCTCTCGAACTGCATTCCTTTTTCGATATTGTCACAATATTTTAATAAAACTAAAATATCAAGAAAAGTGATCTCAGATAAAATTGCCAAAAAAAGAAAGTAGAAACTCCGTACGTAGTTTTTTCTTTTTTGGAACGCCCCGTTTAAAAGTTGAGAATTACAATATGGCGATAAGGTCGAAAATCGCTTACAATAAATGACCGGTTGGTTGGCGGCACGGGGCGGAGCTTTCTGATAAGACTTGTCGACGCTATGAGATTTTTGTGACGTCAGAGGTTTACATCGGACATTGCGAGCAATTAGATTGGTTGAGTTAAGACAAATCAGAACGCTTAAATGATACCAACGTGATTGGTCGATTTCGGGAGTTAGTAAACACACAATAGGTGGAAAATTGTGTAGGACCAATGGACTAGGTTATTTGTCCTGCACGCTATGGTTACCATGGAATGAGTAGTATCATGAAAAAACTGAAAGAAGTTCTTTTTGTGTTGCAAAAATATAGGATATTTCTTGTACTCAAAATTGTAAAATTTTCTTTATTAAATTCTGAATAAATAATTTTTAAAAACAATAAAAAATAGACGTAAGGTGTTGGATAAATGGTTTTCAAGAAACCAGAAAGGATATTGAGAAAACCGGAATAAACCGAGAAAATTTAATGAACCGAACAAATTTAGTCAACTCATTACGGAATTTAAGGTCTTCCATGAAGAGCAAGACAGAGCACTATGTGGTCAGAAAAACGGAGAAAATACTTCAGAGAACGAATGCTGAGAATATGGGGTGTAAACTGAGTTACCAGAAACGTGTTAAGTCTCCTCACGTGGTCTAAAACTGACCCTATACTTTTACGTAAGCAATTTTCAGTATTTATTGCCTATGGTGTATATTTGTGAAATCCGCATCTTTTCACTCACTAACCTTTGATTCACCATTATGAACCTTTTTCAACCTATTTCTGGTCGGTCGGCTTCTAAGATAACTTCTTATCTCAAAATAAGGTCTCACCACCTTAAGTAATTCCCGGCACAAAGGAATCAGAAAAATCGGAAAATAATTTGCTTACCCTGCACGGCGACATCTTGAACAGATTGATTCATTCATACAGAGTGCCTCCAAAATTTTCGGGCAATTTCTGACCCGCTCTGGAGAACCCAAGTACGTAGACGCCGAGAAGTGTTTCAAAATCAGTATGCGTAGAGTTTTTAAGGTCGACAATGATAACACTGATAAGTGTTATCATAACATGTCCTAAACTGATATGTTTAGCGTAGTTTTAACATTGGCGTAGTTGGTAACTTGCTCGGCTCTCATCATGCGGTCTTGGGTTCGAATCCCATTCAGGCACGGCATATTTTCATACGTTACAAAAATCATTTCATCCTTCCTTCACCGTCTGCATTAGCAGCAATTGCAGAACAGTCGGACGTTAAACCAAAAAAACCACTGATAAGTGTAAATTCCGGATACTTAACAAAGAATGTTGATTTTGTGGTGCGGTCAGGGTCGTCCAGTCTCTTTTTAGGTTGTTATTTAAGTTTTTTTTTGTTTTCTCGGCCGATTCTTCAAAATTTTAATTTGGCTATTATTTTTTTTGATTTCAGTCATTTTGGTGTTAAGTGATTTCTTTTAGCCAGTTCTCAGTATTTTGTCGTTGAGGTTCTGATATACCTTGGTCTTCTGTTCTTACCATGTGGACGTGAAATCACCTGAGATTAGTGAATTAAAGAGATAAAGTGTTATGTAATTGGTATTGATTTGAATGAAGTTGTTTATTAAATGAATTATTCAGCTAGCTAAACCTGAACATTTTAAAACCTTTTTATAGTTATTTAGTAAATTCTGTTGAAGTGTCTTGATTCATGTGGTACACTTCTATATTTGTTTTGGTTGGGTGTCAACCAACGACCCAAATATTTTGTTAGGTTCCAGTGATTTCTTCCATATTAGTTGTGGGCTTTCGCTTAATCAGTAAGCATGCCTGGTTACATTGTTTTTAAGCCAGATTGAGAGTGAGGAGTTCTCCAGCGTCCAAGTTGTCTGATGAGAGGTACGGTCGGGGTCCTAGTGCAACACTTAGGTTTGTGTTTATTAGAATAATTTCCGTTGTCAGTACATCGATATGAACGATGAATTTCATTTAAAATTAAATTTTTGATTTAACTTGGGTGTTTTTTCGCGTGCGCGCGCGCGTTTTGTATATTGCCTAATCTGTACCATTTATGATGAGGATGATAATTTTTAATCCCTCAATTTTGAATTGTCCTGAACAGGATTTCAACGAAAGTCTGTCGTAGGCATTTTATTTAAAATAACTGGTTAAAAAGGATAATCTTTTGAAAATATATCTGTGGAGTATATTTAGTTATAATACAACAAATAAACTTATTAACATGAAAATGCATCAGTACAGTTCACTGAACTGTATAAAATCTTTGCTTTAGAAGAATTAATTCGGGTTTCAACACCATATGTTGCCTCATACCACAGTCACAATGTTTTGAGTTATTCCTTTCGATTTTACGTATAATACCGATACGGCTTTAACAGACTACAGAAATGTCTGAATTTAACATTGAAGTGGAACTCCGTAATACACTGTAAACTAAAACAGAACAAACTTAGTTAATTTTCAACAAAACATCAGAACACACATCGTTAAAATTGTCATGTAACCAGTGTTTAAATTAAATCGGATGAAATTAATCTCATGTATACGCGGCTTAGCTATTGTGATTCTAAATCATTGAATTTCGTTTTGTTTACCTTCTTGCCGGTATTATTGTGAAGAGATGATGTAGGCATTGCTCCAGTACATTCCTTTGTCATGGTAATAACAATCCACTCCTGATCAAACTGCCGATCTCATCTCTCAGCTCATCGGAACAATGATCGCCTTACGTCAACCATCGTTATATACTTTACCTTACCTAAATTCTATTCAATGTACGTATGTGTATTATTAAGATCTAAAGTTACAAAATTCTAAAAGCGAAAGGTTGTTGCTTGAAAGAGTGTTTTAAAAAGTGATGTTTATTTAAAATTAATAATAATAATAAAATTATGTTTATTTCCTAATGTATACGTACAATATCAACCCACACTGACAAATTTGTACTGACAAAATTGAAAAAGGCGACTCTGATGAGTGGTACGGCTATCTGCAAAAAATGCAGTACTTTTTGTCATAAGCGTAAATATTTTGCGGTTATCATCGCCTGATCCTTTGAATCTACGTGTATTGGCCCTGGACAGGAATGGTTAAAACCAATATAAAATCAAAATAAACTATTAAACTTATACAGTTACAGTTAATACTATTACAGTTAAATGAAACTAGGCCTATCGTAGATAAAAAGTTTAAAAACTTATTAAATAAAGTGACACAAAGCTGACATAACAAAATTAAAATATAAGACACGAAGTTAGGGCTGCAAAGTGGCTCTGCACAACTAACATAACATTTATTTTGAAAGGTTAGTATCCTTTTTAAGCTTGATTTTAACCCGAACCATAGATCAAAAGATGAAATGCAAAAGCCACATCTAGCATGTATTTCTAGTCTGCGAGTATATATACGAGGTGTGGCTATTAACTAACGAGACTGACATTGTAAAAAATTTAATTTTAATTTTAAACATTATCACTTATTGTCACCTTTAATATACACTCCTTCTCTATCCCTACAACGCTCCATGTGAATTTTTACTTTCTCTTGCTTATATGAATATATAGGAAGGAAAGTATTGTTTTCATGTCGATTTTTCGAAATCGAGTTTTCACCGGATCTATACGTTTTCAGACCCCCTGAACCCAAAAAACATGTTTTTAGCGATTGGTCTGTGTGTGTGTCTGTGTGTGTGTGTGTCTGTGTGTCTGTGTGTCTGTGTGTGAACAGAATATCTCAAGAACGGAACATCGTACGAACTTGAAACTTGAAACTTAAGTTACATACCACTACCGGACGCGACACGAACATTTTCATCAAAATCGGTCAACCGGAAGTAGTAGTTTATTCGTATAATTTTTCAGTTTTTTGCGATTTTCTCAAAAACTGGTCCTACGATTTTTTTTAAAATCGCCTATTTTACTCAATTTTTTATTCTCTACAAGATAGGGTAGGCGCCATGTTTGCTGAAATTCTCGGTGAGGCTGTTTTTACGTAAAAACGTTGTTTTTTTAAGATTACGGCTTTAATATAAATTTTAGCGCAAAACTTTATATAATAAAAGTTGTAGAGAATTTAAAAACCTACAACTTTTGTTTCAAAGATTTTTTTGTATGACGCTTAGTTTAGCGGTAATTTGCGATTTTCTGTTTTTTTTCTCACGAAAACGTGAGAAAAATCGATTTTTTTAACATTTCGGTCTTAGTATGCATTTTACGACAAAAGTGTATATAATTAAATTTATAAAAAATTAAAAGATCTACAACTTTTGTTTAGAGCATTTTTCTCTGCAGAGCCTAGTTTAGCGTGAAAGCGTGATTTTCCGTATTTTTAAGCCAAACTGAGTTCGATTGTCATTTTGCGTCATTCACTCATGATTAAAATAAGGTTATGTTTTTGAGGTTAGTTTTTGTTCATTTCTAATATTTTATTACTAATGTTAAATTATATTGTAAATTATTTGCATTGGCAAGAGAAAGTTGTGTGAGTGTTTCACACCAGATTTTTCATTGTTGGAAACAGTGCTGGAAGTCATCTTCTGTCAGCTCCTTCAGGACACATGCCGCTTCTTTTTTACAACTTCCACTGACTCAAATATTGTCCCTTTTAATGCAGATTTCACTTAAGTGAACAGGTAGAAGATAAAACATGTGACGAAACGTGATGTTTTACTTAAGATCCGGAAACGAAGCGCCAATCCTTGCACTGGAAGAGCCCAACTTCACCGAGAGCCAAAAAAAACTCGAATGAGTAAGTCAAAATTTAAAGCAATGATGATTGTTTTTATTTTGTATCCATGGGATTGTGTACCTTCACTGGGTTCCTGAAGGTCAAACAATTAATCAATATTACTACTTTGAGGTACTTTCTAAACTACGTCAAAGAGTAAGGAAAAAACGCCCCGAAATGTGGAAGGACAATTCATGGGTTCTCCACCAAGACAATGCGCCAGCTCATTCCGCGTTATCTGTCAAGTGGTTCCTAGCCAAGTACAGCATCTCAGTGTTAGAACATCCACTTTATTCACCAGATCTTGCATCATATGACTTCTACCAGTCTCTAAGATGAAATCTGCATTAAAAGGGACAAGATTTGAGTCTGTGGAAGCTGTAAAAGAGAAAGCGGCACGTGTACTAAAGGAGCTGACAGAAGATGACTTCCAGCACTGTTTCCAACTATGGAAAATTTGCATGGAGCATTGTAGGGATAGAGAAGGAGTGTATATTAAAGATGACAATAATTGATTAAGTATAAAATAAAAATGAAATTTTTTACAACGTCAGTTTCGTTATTGAATAGCCACACCTTGTATCTCAAGAACGGAATAGCGTGTGAAGTTGAAAGTTGAAACTTGGAACTTAAATTTCTTAAATTGTAAGGGGATACGGATCCGACATGAACATTGTTCTGACATGAACATTTGATTAAAATTGATCAATCGGAGATTCATTCGTGTAGTTTATTAATGTTTTTTCACTTTATTTGCAATTTTCTGAAGAAAAAAAACGGCTCTAACAATCTTATTTAAAATCGCCTTATTTACTACATTTTTATGCTCTATATGAAAGAGTAAGAACTGTTTGGTGAGATTCTTAGGGTGGCTGTCCTCTCGTGGTAAAAAATGTTTTATAAAGATTGCAGGCTTAATATGCATTTTACAAGAAATGTACGTATATAAATAATAAAAATTATACAGGAAATTACAAAATCTTTCTTTATCGTAAACTACATTCATAAGGTTTTAAAATATCTTAATATTTCTACTATTTAATTACAATAATTATTTAAGTATTAAGAGTTTACACTTGTAGATAGGAAACAGGGGTGATGGTTAATGATTTAAGTTAGGAAAAGGTATGGGTATGGGGTGTGTTGTTTTATTAAAGATTTTCTAATATGTGAATTCACTCTTGGTCACTCAGTATAACAAAAAATCTGGCGTGAAACACTCGCACAACTTTCTCTTGCCAATGCAAATAATTAACAATAAACCTAACATTATTAATAAAACATTAGAAATAAACAAAAAACTAACCTCAATAAACATAACCTAATTTTAATCATGAGTGAAAGACGCATAATGAAAATCAACCTCAGTTTGGCTTAAAAATATGGAAAATCACTCTTTCACGCTAAACTAAGCTCTATAGAGAAAAATGCTATAAATAAAAGTTGTAGATCTTTTAATTTCCTATAAATTTTAATAGGCCTATATATATTTTTGTCGTAAAATGCATACAAAGGCCGAAATGTTAAAACAATCGATTTTACAGGCGTTATCGTGAGAAAAAAACCAGAAAATTGCTAATTACCGCTAAACTAAGCGTTATACAAAAGAAATGTTGTAAATAAATTTGTAGGATTTTATATTTTTTACAATTTTTACTATATTAATTTTTGCGCTAAAATGCATATTAAAGCCGCAATCTTAAAACACTATTTTTTTCGTAAAAACAGTCTCACCAAGAATTTCAGCAAACATGGCGCCTAACCTATCTTGTAGAGCATAAAAAACTTAGAAAACCAGACGATTTTAAAAAAAATCGTAGGACCAGTTTTTGAGAAAATCGCAAAAAAGTGAAAAATGACACGAAGATACTACTACTTCCGGTTGACCGATTTTGATGAAAATGTTCTAGTCGGGTCCAATAGTGGTATCTAACTTAAGTTTCAAATATCAAGTTTGTGCGATGTTCCGTTCTTGAGATATTCTGTTCACACACACACACACACACACCCAACAGACACACAGACCAATCGCTAAAAACATGTTTTTTTGGATTCAGGGGGTCTGAAAACGTGTATATCCAGTGAAAACTCGATTTCGAAAAATCGACATGAAAACAATACTTTTTTCCTATATATTCATACAGGCAAGAAGAATTAAAAATTGATAATTAATCGGTAGGCCTATATTGTAACAGATTCATAATACCTAGCATTATTGATAATCTTGTACCATTTTGGTTTCTTTCTTTGCTCTTAGTTTTTATTGCACTCATTAATTTGCATCTTAGTACTAGTAGAAGTAAAAGCAGCGTAAACACTATATTACACTATTTTTGGTTTTTAAATAATAGAAAGGGTAGAGTTTTGGAGTAAAGTCTACTCTCTGCCATTATACTATCGCCCAGGGAGTTTTGCACTCATACAGTAAACGAATTAAGGGTTTATCCAAGCGTTAAAACGAAATTTAACGTAGTTTTTGTTAATTTTTCTTTCCCTGGGGTGGAATCGGTTGCATGGAAGGAAAGTGTGTTCAGCGTTCTGTTTTCACGTTTTTAAGTTATTCAGTACAACATCATTTGAATATTTAAGCACATGAAAAGCGCAGGTTGTTTTTATACATTATTTTGGTAATTCCCTTCTAATTTTAATTAAAATATTGAATTAAAAATAAATATTTTGCTTATAAAAATTAACGTAAATATACACTTTTAAATAAATCTTTTTTAGTTTATTTGGTCACCTCAAGCATTTTGGTCTTGAGCAACTAATTAAGGTTAAGGTAAGGAACGGTGGGTTTGAACGTATATTAATTTTCCAGACAATGGCCAAGAACCAAACCCGGGATCTCAGCTTTGCAGCGTAGCATGTTAACCGCTGGGCCACGGAGGTGGCTAAATATGTAAGCCTACTTTTATTTTGTAATGTACATATCAAAGTAAAATAATTAAAAGAAAACATACAATTACAGCGAAAACCTATTACAGCTTTTTTGATTAAATTTATGTTCATCTTCCACCACAGATAGACAAACATGCCTGTTTCAGTCCACCCAATCACAAAACCGACTAACCATCTCCTCCAAAACTATCCACATCCCAACTTTCCTCAGATATTTACTTCAGTGCTTCGAGGGGGACCTCCTAAGATAACATGATCCAATGATCCCTCAGAAGGAGATTTTTCTGTACTCTTTGATTTTAGCGTTCAGTTCTTGGACTCCTAAGACTGCTCGCACATCTTCATTTCAAAGCCATTCCAATCTGAAACAACCTTTGATAGCCCGAAGGAAGTCTGCTTTCCTCTCTTGAACACACAGCCCAGATTTCACTTCCATAAAGCCAACTTCGGAACAGCCAATATCTTATAAAATTTTTAATCCGTATCTTTTCTTACCTTTTGTTTTAAATTACAGTGTATGGTGTATTGTCTCAATGTTGGGACGACGAGTAAGACTTTTTTCCTGTAAACAAGATAGCACCATGCCGTACAACCCTCAACCTGGAGGACCAGAGACTCTTGTGTTAAGGTTACCCTAACTTAGCCGAGAGGAACCAGTTTTAAGGCGCCGGATACTCGCACTCACCCTTCTGTTTCCAGGAAGGATTTGCCGTACGCATGACAAATAAAATATAATTACTGGAATTTTCCTTTGAATTGACTGAAGTCGACATGAGTGCTTCCCCCTCAAGTATACCACCCAACCATTTTTAGTTTACTTCACAGTCATTGGACATTAATATACATATATGTCGACTACTTGCTGAGAGATCCCCGATAATATGAGACCATTCAGATTGTAAGGAGATACATTTTTTCATCTAACCCAGGACACAGACATTTTACTCGTTTACTGACTTTAATTTATCCTAAATTTATATTACTCTACTTCACCTTAATATTATTTGTTTTTTACACAAAAACTAAACTGTATGAACTACTTTATTCTGCCAATATGGATGCACAGAGCCTTAATTTATTGTCCAGCGAAAATAATCAAGCAAAAGCAAGATATAAACATATAAAAAATTATGTTAATTCATATTTAGAAACTACTTCAACAGCTGGCGATTTAAGATTAATTCTAACAAAAATATACCAACGGCGTTCAACTGATGATGAAGAATGTGTCCCTTTGTTTTTCTTCATGGTAATTAGCTACTTCAATCCGACAAAGTTTGCCTACTTGTATAACACCTAGACGGACGACTGACGTGGTATGTTCAAGCTATATGGTGAAGTTCTGTAAAACTTCAGCATGCTTCAATTAAACCAGCTGAAAAAAGATGATCCGGATGAGTGTAAGAGCCACAATACTTAAGAAATTCTTACAGTTATATGTTTTACAACAGAACCGTTTCGAAAAATTACCACAAACAATATCCAAGGGGAAATCCATAAGTAATTAAAGGCATAGAGGAAAAGTGGTTATTATGGTATGGACATTTGTCAGAAGAGCGGAGGCCGGACAAATTCATAAAATAACGGAAAACGCACAAAAAGCGAATCTTAAGCGAATTTAGCTCTATTAAGTGAAAGTTTCGTTGGACGCGGTTGGTATATTTTTGTTAGTATTAATCTTAAGAACGAGGGAGGGCAAGCCGCAAAAATCATGGATGGACGGGTTGGAAGAGACTATGCAGGAGAGAGGCTTGGTTAATAGGGATTGGGAAAAAGGGATGAATGCAGGATCTGGTTAAGGGAAGGTAGACAGCAATAGCTTTAGATTCCTTCTTAAAAAAAAACATTCAAAAGTTTCCTAAATATTTTTAACGAAATAATGCTCATAAAAAATCAATAAGGAGTTTTATATAAATCTATCCTTACCAATAATTTTGTGCAAATCATCACTGTCACAATACCCTTCCACCTGTACTATATTACTGTACTGTATTACAGATGAATTATTGAGATCGATTGATAATTCTGTACGTTTTACACCAATATTTCGTTTCAGTGGCATTTCATTCATCGCTCTTTCGTTTGTAGGATATGAATCAAAAGACTTTTTCGTGTCATCTTCAATTTTTACCCATAAGTTGGTCAATTCAGCCGAAAAATCAATCCTTTTTTTGCTTTTCATGAATCAGTTTTTGCTGCATCTGAAAAACCAGAAATTTTAGTGTTTAAATTTTGTTTTAATCCCCTCGGTTGAACTAGTGATAAAGTCGTAGCCGCGAGTCAGCTATTTGACAGGTGATATAAGGAGCCGAAAGTTTCGTGATTCAAATCCGAGTAAAGGTAGTTACGTTTATACGGATTTGAAAACTAGACAGTGGTTACCTGCGTACTTTGATGGTTGTGGTTCAATTAACCATACTCTCTCAGGAATGAACAGCCTGAATCTGTACAAGACTACACCTCATTTAACACGTCATACATAATCTTTGGGGAATGGGGTTTCTTATTGTTCTTAATTGAATAGATTGCAACGTACAAACATTAGGGTTAAAGAAAGTTGTTTTAAGAAACCGGCGGTAGGCGAACACTCTATTAACTGTAGCTGAATTTTAGTCAATTTTTTTGTAGAAAACTTATTTATTATTCCTTTCGTCGTCGATCCGAATTACTGGAGTTCAAATTATTGAGTTTTTACGGTATTACATCCGATTAAACATAAAAATTTGCATCTTCTCGTTTCGCCGAATTACACAGTTTAACGTTAATAAATGTATTATTTATTAAACAATTATGTTGATTATTCAAAACCCCATTCTCTTCTTGTTTAAACAATGGTGAATCAATAAAATAACACTAAATATAATGAGTGTTCAATAAGAGCGATCATGCATAATTTAATGAACCACCAATGCAATTATTTTAATAGCTGAATATACTGTGTTTATACTGAAGTGGTAAATTAGTTCACTCTAAAATAATAGATTGTTCACATGAACAGACTGCTTAAAAAATAATACAAATAAATCTTTTGACATTGAAAATGTTGATTATAAAAAAAATCAAGTTCTTTCTGTCACCGCCACCCCTTCGAATAAATCATTTACTGTGCTGCTGGCCTTCAATACTGCTTTCGGCCTTTGTCGGCGCGGTAAGCCCTTTGACGGCATAGCGACAAACCTTTCGGCTCCCCACCGACAGTGGCCTTTGTCATCAAGGCCAAGCCAGTAGCCACTCTCTACCACAGCGCTATCGGCGACTATATAAAGAGCGCTGCACTGAGCCGAGCGATTCAATTCTGATCAAGACACCGAGGAATTCACTACCGATCCAGACAACGACAAGACGTCCCCCACGGCACACGGCTGCCGGACTCCAGCAAGAACTAATCGACGACCCCGCAAGAGAAAAGATGATGCTTCCGCTCGCCGACCCGTCACCGTAAGCCGTCGACCGGGCCGTCATCGCCCGCTGACGCGAGCGATGCTCACAGCGGTCCCTCGACCGAGCCTTACGCCCACCGGACCCGACGAGGCAGCCATCGACGCACTACTGCGAGGGAAGAAGATGACGTCTCCACTGGACGACGACACGCCGTGTCGCCCAGCTTCTTGTCGTAGCCACGCGCTGCCTACGCCGGTCTCCTTCGAGACCGGCACAACGGTCCTTCTCAGGACCAATTCATTAAGGTTTACACCGGCCCTTTTCAGAGCCATAAAACACCTCTGTCCGCCCCGGCAGACACTCACATAAACAGCCCTTTTCAGAGCCACCAAACAAATAAGGCTAGTCACTTAACGTCGCCACCCGGTGACATTTCCATTTTTTTAAATTATGATTATTAATGGTGATAGTAGTAGGGCCTATATACGAAGTGTGGCTATTAAATAACGAGGCTTACGTTGTAAAAAAATTTATTTTTATTTTATACATAATCACTTATTGTCACCTTCAATATACACTCCTTCTCTATCCCTACAACGCTCCATGCGAATTTTCCATTGTTGGAAACAGTGCGGGAAGTCATCTTCTGTCTGCTCCTTCAGGACACGTGCCGCTCAAAAATGTTTGAAATGAAGCTCACAAAAATGTTTGTACTGACACTTTGTACGCGATTGAAAATTACCCAAATTTTTTTGGAAACGATAATTAAATGTGATGAAACGTCGTTTTTTAACTTATGATCCGGAAACGAAGCACCAATCCATGCCCTGGAAGAGCCAAACTTCACCGAGAGCCAAAAAAGCTCGAATGAGCAAGTCAAAATTTAAAGCAATGATGATTGTTTTTCTTTTATATCCATGGGATTGTGTACCTTTACTAGGTTCCTGAAGGTCAAGCAATTAATCAATATTACTACTTTGAGGTACTTTCTAAACTACGTTAAAGAGTAAGGAAAAAACCCCGCAAAATTTGGCAGGACAAATGTCCCCTAAAAAGGCAAAAAGGTGTATCCCAAAAACACAACTTTTCAGATATTGCATTCAAAGTTAAAATTTCGGCCGTTTTGTTGTAAATTACTTTCTAATTGAGTACTTTATGTATGGTTATAGTTTTTAATTGTTTTACCATTGACTAGAACTATTTTAACAACACAGTTTACTTTATTTAAAAAGTATTAATCGCACATACATCATATTCCCGTTTTATAGCAATGGGATTTTCAGTGTTTTCAGAAAGGAAAAATGGTGAAAAGAATTCATACATCTTTGTGCCAATCTTTAATTACCAATTTATTAACACATACACCATTTTTCCTCTAAAATTTCTCAAAATAGACGTACATACAGCTTTTTGCCATCATTGTATCTTGAAAACTATAACTCGTACAGACTTGGCAATAGGATTTTTGAAAAAAAAAACGCAAAAAGTTACCTTAGAAACGTAAATAAAAAAAAAACTGATTTTGTCACATACATCCTTTTTCCAAAACACGGGAGAAATCATGGGTTCTCCACCAGGACAATACGCCAGCTCATTCCACGTTATCTGTCAAGAGATTCCTAGCCAAGTACAGCATCTCAGTGTTAAACCATCCACCTTATTCACCAGATCTAGCACCATGTGACTTCTACCTTTCCCTAAGGTGAAATCTGCTTTAAAAGGGACAAGATTTGAGTCTGTGGAAGCTGTAAAAGAGAAAGCGGCACGTGTCCTGAAGGAGCTGACAGAAGATGACTTCCAGCACTGTTTCCAACGATGGAAAATTCGTATGGAGCGTTGTAGGGATAGAGAAGGAGCGTATATTGAACGTGACAATACGTGATTATGTATAAAATAATAATAAAATTTTTTACGACGTCTGTCTCGTTATTATATAGCCACACCTCGAAAAACACATTCAGATTAACCTGTTCTTCCCAGATTGCCTTTTAAGTTCTTTATAAATTTTCCCTACCATAAAATCTCCAACCATTTGATTTCTCTTCCTCCTTATCTTTATACTCTTCCCCGCCCCTTCCTTTATTCCTTCTTCTCCTTCACTTACTTCAAAAAAGAATCCCTCAAAAAAATTAAATATGGTGTCTTACTTTCTTTTGGTCTATATGAATATATATAGGGAAGGATCAAAGTTGCAGAAAAGTTGTCCATTGTCTACATTGGCAAGATAAACTCGTGTGAGTGTTTTACACCAGATTTTCACCTATAAACGACAATTTATTTTTACATCTTCCGGTTCCCATTAGTCCAGATTAACGAGTTAGTATGTAATTTCATAGACAAGATTTTAGTATCACATTTATAGTAACTTCAAAATAAAAATATGCACATTTATAACGTATTTCATTTAGTGTGATTTTCTAAAATCGCAATACAATTTCATGAATGGATGGAAATTTTATGTGATGCAACACTAAGTTACTCACCGATAAAAAACTTCCATGAATTTATTCTAAACCTTTTCCATTTCGAAACAGCTTCCCTTACTGACTCTTTTCTCTTTACATGAAAATCTTTGTAGTGTTTTAGTGAACAGGATCAAGGAATAGCTTTCCCATACATTTATTTACTTTTTTTAACTTTTCTTTTTCAAGAGAGCATTCAATTTGATTATTGTTTAGCTTTTTATTATACATTACCCTAACTTTCAATTTCAATATATCAAATAAATTTATTTTTTTAAATTATTATTGATGCATTAAACTAAATTAAAAGTTTTTGTTAAATATATACTAGTAATTGCACCCGAGCTGCTTTCGAGCTATTCGTCAGAGGGAATACAAACATTAATTTCATGAACTGGTTACATCACTGTAGTTGTTAAAGCAAATGTTTTAAATAAGGCAATAATAAGATTAATATTCAAATAATTAACCAAATTATCTGAAATACGTAGTTAATAAAGCGATCATTAGTCTCAGACTCAATAGTTGGATTAATATACGATAAAATATATATAATAAATCTTATAAAATAAAGGATAAAAACAATATTCACATAAATAAAACGTTAACACATATTCCAAATTACAATGTAAAAATGTAAAACATTACACAACTCGTAAAAAGTGTTTGAAAAAAGTGTAAGGTACTTTGCTTACCTAATTTTCGACGTATATGAGTATATTATTACTTTTTTTTCTATAATATAAAATAATGCTTATAACAGGCACAAGGACAGTTAAATTATTTGCACTCGATCTGCTGATTCCAGCATGCCGGGCCCTCTGAAAAACATATATTTTCCACCCTGCAAATGACACCTCCGCTTCATTCACCACAGGGTCTGGCTGTATAATGGAATTCATTATTTTCAGAGCAGATAACTCTGATTAGTGTCTTTTAAACCTCTACCTCTTCTGTTCTTAAATGATTCAGTCATTTAATTGACTGACCATGTGATAAGAAACAGAACTATTTATTTTAGCCCCGCAACGAACAGATTGAGTGTAAATAATTTGACACCCAACCTGTCTGTTATGGGCAGAAATTGATACTACCATACCATTACTTTTAAATATAATCCGTTCCTACTTCTATGCACTTAGTCCACCTTCTAATGAGCACTTGAATGTCTTTCTGCAAGAAGGTTTTGGCCTGGTGTTCAGAAAATTTTGCACCGCTTCAATGGTCTCTTCATCAGATCCATAACGACTCCCTCGCAACTCCTCTTTTAATGGGTGAGCCAAAACGATGAAAATCGCTTGGAGCCGGATCGCTTAAAAAAATCGCAAAATCACTTAAGAAATTAGCCTCTTTCTTCTTCGTATCGTTCCAAATGCTTCTAAGGAAAGTTTCAAACGATTTTCTTTGTGGATGCTGGTCAATTGATAGGGAACGAAGCGAGCACAGACTTTTCGATAGTTTTAAGAATCATGGATGATTGAATATGCTGAACTATGGCTTAAATTTAACGAACTTGCAACGTCATTAACTGTAATTCGTCGATTATCTAGAATCATTTGTTTAATGGTTTTACTATTGTCATTAGTCTTTAAAGTGGAAGGCCTACTAGGCCGCTGTTCACCACACACAGAAATCCTACCACTTTTAAAGTGATCAATGGATTCGTAGATCTTGCTTCCACTCGAAATAACTCTCAACATATTACTGCTGCATTCGAGGAATAATGTCTGCTGGTTTCACACCTTCTGAATTGAGGAAACGTATCACTGCTCGCATTTCTTCATTGGTGCAATCAGACATTTTGAACAGACTTTTAAACACAATCACAAGTAGCTAAAAATTAAACAATACTTTCAATGAAGAGCTTATAGATGTTAGAAATTATATCAAAACAATCATTGCTGCCATACACGTGATTCGGAGGGAAATCCAAATTTCCTTTTACTTTCTGACTTGCCCTCGTAGTAAGGGTGATTACTACGACAGTAACGAAAGGAATATTCTGATATTACTATGATTTAATCCAGTAAAATGTATCGACATATTATAATAAAATTTATGTTATAGGGATTGGTTTTATAGTTTTTTTCTCTTTATTTGTTTTCTTATACATTTTTAGAGGAGTCAACTTAACACACGGTCGGATTATGTTGTTATTCTTATACATTTATTTCATTATTTTATTTTTGTTGCACAATTAAAAAGATAAAGTTCTAGCACAAAAACTGTCTTATAAACCTGTGCCCTACTTTTAAATTAATCATGAATAATTTATGTGGAAAATAATACTATAAAACTAAGCTAAAAGTCCAAACTTTACATAGTTTTAAAAGTATAATCATGTTGATTAATTAAGGTTGCTAATAAAAATATCGCATCGACCATAAGATCGTCTACTATCCAAAATTAAACTATCATCCAACTTATTAAGTTTATTTAAGAAGAAAATTACTTAATCGTCTTTATACTACCTATGTCAAAACAATTTTAACTTTAACAATTTTCAAACTTTTTTGACATTTCTTTACAGATTAAACTTTTAAATTTTGTACATAACAAAGTTAAATACTAAGTGATTAAGTTTTTCATAGTTAAGTACGTAATAAGTATAAAATTAGTTTTAACAAAATGTATTAATGTTAGTTAAGTCAAATAAAAATTATCGTACTTTAAAAATAACTTATTTTTCAAGTTTAACGAAGAAAATAGTTTATTCTGCTTCTGCTTTTTTTTATCGAGAATCGTCTTTTTTCTTTAAAATATCATTCAATTTTATTGCTGTATTTTGCTGTATTTTTGTTTCTCCGTTTATTTCAACAAAAAGGTTTGAGCAGGTCGGCTGATCTAAGAAAAGCAGAGAAATTTTAGAGAAAGATTCACTGCAAGATAATGGGTCCGAAGATAGTTTAAACGGACAAAATAGGTTACTTGGACGGAAGAAAATGTACAAAAAACTAATGATTAATGGACACGATTAAAAAATAAAGATTAAAATTTTATAGACATCTGTATTGAATGGCAGACGAACGGCTGACAAACTTTTGTTTGGTGAGCCTGAGGTGTTGGATAAATGGTTTAAAGTAATCGTATAGGATAATGAGAAAATTGGATTAATGTACTAAAATTTGTCATAAGTATACGAAAAAATTACTTTTGTTTATAATTTATATTGGCAATAAATCAAACAATTTTAAATAAATAAAAAAAAAATAGTTCATCTATGCATTATCAGACGGTGGTAAGACCGAAAGCATTGGATGGAGCAGAAACACTTACAATTATGTTAAAAGGTGGTATCAATAAAATAATGAGCATAGAAAGATAAATCCTGGGATCTAAGAATGTTGGAGACAATATTATAGTAGAATATGTTTGAACAAAGAGATAGACCCTAAATGAAAAACAATGAACGATAATAGAGTGACAAAACCAATTTCAATAAAATGATAAATCTCAAAACCAAAAAACATGGTTCACAGTAACATTGAATGACCTTAAAGATACAAAAATTGACCCACAAGACACACGGAATAAGAAATTTTTTTAGAAAAAAGCAAAAAGCCAGAGAAGGGTCTTCGGGAGAGAGAATGAAAAGAAGAGACACGAACCCCTATAACATTGAACAACTTAAGAAGGAAAGATACAAAAGAATGAAAAGATTGCGGGAGAAAAGAAAAAGTGACCAAAACATGAAAAAGTAATTAAAAGATTGATTTGCCGTGCTCTCTCTAAAAGACTATTCGGGGAAAAATAGTGCATCTGGTCGCCTCCGTGACTTAGTGACTAGTTTACTGGATTGCAAAACCCGTATTAAATTCCCGGTTGGGTCTAAACACTAAATAGTTCCATAAACCACTTTAGTCGCTAATGACAAATATCTTGATACAAATTTACTAAAATAAGTCTTGTAAAATTTACTATGATAAAAGTTAAGTTACTTTACATAAACTGACCCACCGGGTTGGTCTAGAGGTAAAGTCGTCGCCTTGAGTCAGATGTTTAACAGCTGCTTTTCGGCGACGAAGGTTCCTGGTTCAAATCTTAGTAAAGAGTTACTTTTATACGGATTTGAATACTAGACAGTGGTTACTGGTGTACTTTGATGGTTGGGGTTCAATTAACCATATCCTCGCAGCCTGTGCAAGACTACACCTCATTTACACGTCGCCATCCTCATCTCATTGGGTCATGGGGTTGCTTATTGTTCTGAATTGAACAGATTTCAACGTACACACATTACGGATAAAAAAACTTTACATAAAAAAATTGACTATGCAATTTCCGTAAACTATGCAATTTTTGTTACTGTGTAAGAACCACAACCAGTGGTACATGTTTTTGAGTTTTACCAGATCCTCACTACGTCTCTTCAGTTTTCTACGTAGATTGTGTAGTAAGTGTAAAAATCTGGTGTGAAACACTCACACAACTTTCTCTTGCCAATGCAAATAATTAATAATAAACCTAACATTATTAATAAAACATTAGAAATAAACAAACAACTACCCTCAAAAATATAACCATATTTCAATCATGAGTGAAACACGCAAAATGAAAATCGACCTCAGTTTGGCTTAGAAATACGGAAAATCACTCTTTCTCTCTAAACTAGGCTCTGTAGAGAAAAATGCTCTTAATAAAAGTTGTAGATCTTTTAATTTTTTATATATTTAATTATATACACTTTTGTCGTAAAATGCATACTAAGGCCGAAATCTTAAAAAAATCGATTTTTCACACGTTTTCGTGAGAGAAAAACAGAAAATCGCTAATTACCGCTAAACTAAGCGTTTTACAAAAAAAAGCTTGAAATAAAAGTTGTACGTTTTTAAATTCTCTACAACTTTTATTATATAACATTTTGCTCTAAAATGCATATTAAAGCCGCAATCTTAAAAAGAAAATGTTTTTACGTGAAAACAGCCTTACCCAGAATTTCAGCAAACATGGCGCCTACCCTATCTTGTAGAGAATAAAAAGTTTAGTAAATGAGGCGATTTTTAAAAAAATCGTAGGACCAGTTTTTGAGAAAATCGCAAAAAAGTGAAAAATTACACGAATAAACTACTACTTCCGGTTGACCGATTTTGATGAAAATGTTCGTGTCGGGTCCGGTAGTGGTATGTAACTTAAGTTTCAAGTTTCAAGTCCGTACGATGTTCCGTTCTTGAGATATTCTGTTCACACACACACACACACACACACACACATACAGACCAATCGCTAAAAACATGTTTTTTTGGGTTCAGGGGGTCTGAAAACGTATAGATCCGGTGAAAACTCGATTTCGAAAAATCGACATGAAAACAATACTTTCCTTCCTATATATTCATATAGGCAAGAGAAAGTAAAAAGAGAAGTGTGTAAATTAGAGTTCTATTTACATTGAGTGTTACATAATAATGTTCATCGTTTTGTCAACTGACTCGATGTGAAGATCTCTCTTAATTATTGTGTTACTTACTTATGGAATTTTATTTTGAAAGTGTGTAGGAACGTTTAATGTTTGAGGGTTTTGCTCAACCATGTATTTGCAAACCGTGCGTCCGAGAGGTCTCTGTCAATATTTGTAAATATTGATTTCTGTTGGAGTGGAAAAAGGAAACGTTGATGTAAAAGTTGTTTAAGTCGACGGTTGAGTGCAGCGCGTTTTAGATACGTGTGTTTTTTTTCCAAGTGAATTTCTATCTAATGTAATTAACAGACAGCTTTAGGGGACGGTTGATTGTTAAAATACACAGATAGTCACATTTTACATTTAACTGTTAATTTTATATGTTGAAATTTATATTTTAGAAAAATAGAAAAATAAATTTTAGATCAGTAAACTGTTGTCATGGCATTCTCAACGAAGAACATCGATAGAATGTGCCGGCATCCATCGACTGAGAAACAATCGATCTCATCGTTATTTTATGAACCTAGCAGATCATTGTAGAGATTTTGTCTATAGGTACCACCACAATTTATTCACTTCACTTTTACCCTACTATATTAAATATAATAGGCTATAAGTCATAAGTCATCTATGCAGACATTTTGACATTTAAAGGCATCTATGCAGACCGTTGAAAGGACATTTGTTGAGTATTAAATTGCACAGCAAACCATCATGAATAAACTTTAGTGAGTTCAAAGGTTAACCTGTTGCTCCTTGAAGAAAACTAAAGCAGAGATGAAAGGAAGAAGAAGGAAAAGGAAAGGAGAAAAAAGAAGGAGGAAGGAAAGGAAATGAGAGATAAAAGGAAAACGAAGGAGAAGAGGAAGAAGAAGATGAAGATGACGAAGAAGGAGAAGAGGGGAAGAAGAAAAGGGAACAGGAGGAGGAGGAGGAGAAGAAGGAGGAGGAGAAGAAGAAGAAGAAGAGTCGGAGGGTGAAGAAGAATAAGGGAGATTTAAAGCGTGTTGTTATAAACGGAATCGGAATTTGTATATAGACATAGGCTTACATATAATGTAACAACACAAAAAGTTAATTTTGGTAATGTTATTAATACTGTAGCCTATAAGTGAGTCATGAAAAGGAACCACCCAAATTAAAATTAAATTACTCCACTTACCTGATTACGTAGTCTGAGAGAGCCATTTAGTATCAAATTGCAAATATCTTTACATTGTGATGAAGTAAATGTGTTCCTTACCGAAGACACATTCTAAAGGATGTATTGGTGAAGGAAGGGGTAAATGGGGTGAGTAAAAGGCAGGGAGGAACATCTTGATGGATGTAGCATCATCTCATAGTAATTGCTCTCCCCCCGCCACAGTGTAAATGTCTCTGGGTGGTTTCCATTACATGCCACGGCACGCTATGACATCCACTTCTCTAATAAATTTATCCATATATTCTATTATAGTTAATTGGAATTCGTGTTGAATCGAATTTCTATCCCTGTGATGTTATTATTACTACTGCTTTTATGATTGTAATTCGGATGCCACGTTTAAGTAAAGCACCAACAAATTTGCCATCAAATATCACCGAGTTCTCTTTTCTTGACTTTGATTCATTATTTTGAAACTACACAATTCATTATAGCCATCATAAAGTCTAACAAAATTTTAAAATGTTATGAAGGGAAATACCATTGATTATATAGTCACTTGAGTCACGAGTTTTCCCTTGTTTGCAACGAGGGGTAAAGGGGAGAAAGCATCAGTGCGCATGCGTGACTGCTTTAATTTCAGTACGACAAACATAACAGCATATACTATAATCAGAGCGTATACAGTATATTGCGGAACCTTTGTAGGTTAACTGTATGAATATATCTGTTTGTTACCGTAAACACAAATGTCGGTTTCTCAAAAACGTGGTCGAACACAGTGCTGAACGCAATGTAATAAAATGTTGTGAAGTTGAAGCTAAACAAACATGCCTATTCGTGCCTCTTAACAAAAGCCGTGAGCTAGCGGCTAACTACTGTGATGTTTCTCTTTCCACAATTCGAAAAATTAAAGAAGGAAATTAAGGACGTGAAGAAGCTATTCTTTAACAGTTTTGTTGACATCTGCTAAAAAAAGAAAACGGTTAGGTAGATACTAGAGAGACTGATAATGAAAACGCAGATGACAGCAATAATTAAGAAGGCGATTCATTCGTAATTTACAGTAAATCAAACATTTCTAGTCATGTAATTAAGCTATAGGCAATATTACAGGTCATATTTATTTCTAATGAGGTTTATGAAGAAAACATTTTCTCGGAATAAACCACAGCTTAAAAAAATTATCTAGAAACTGCACGGTAGTGAAATGTACGAGTAGTGTCTCACTGTTGAGGTTGGCAGCACTGCAAGTATTTTACTTCCCTTCCTCACAGCCCATACTTACGCAAAAGGCAAACTCGTGACTTCAGTATCCAAATAAAATTAACAGGAAAAGGGAGCGCAGGAAGACAAAATAGCCTACATCCTGGTTAAAAGATCTGTGAGAATGGTGGCTCTGTAGATCCTCTGTAGAACTCTTTAATGCTACAGTATCAAAAGCAAGAAGAAAGATTAGATAAATGGAATGCTCCCGCTTTGACGTTTACGCTGAATGTCAATAAATAGTAATTATTATTTCTTTAGGAGCTGTTCTATAACACTAGGAAGTGAACACATCTTTATCCCTTAAACCTCTCGCTGTAGTTGTCATTACAACATCTGGGTCATTCTCAATTCCTCAGCCTAGCTGGAATCCATTGGAAAATTTTTTGCCAACGGATCAAATATGCTATCTATATACTCAGAGACTAGAAATTCGTGCCAAATGTGCCTTTTGCATTTCATCTTTTGATCTATATATGCGGAACAATCAAAAGGACGCTGAGAAATAGGACGAGAAGAAATTTGCAATTACGATTGTATCAGGTGATGGCGGTTCCTACCCTGTTGTATGGCTCAGAGGCTTGGGTATTGACGCATTGGAAAAGACAAATGTTGGAATCGGCAAAAATGAGTTTTTGCGAGCAGTAAAATGATGCTCAAGGGTGGATCAATAAGAAATGAGGACATAAGGGAGAAACTACAGGCTGTTAGTGTACATAAGAGAATCATAAAGTACAAGGAAAGATGGAAGGAACATCTAAACAGAATGACGGATGGAATAATACCGAAGCAGATGTGGAAATATAAACCACAAGGCAGAAGAGCTCTGGGTAGACCGAGGAAAAGATGGAGCTGAAGAGAGTGATGTCGGAACAGGCCAAGGCCTAAACCGTGAAGAGAAGATCTTCTGATCTATAGTTTGAGTAAAATCAAGCTTAAAAAGGATACAAACCTTTCAAAATAAATTTTATATTAGTTGTGCAGATAGCCACTTTGCAGGTGCCACTTCGTGTCATGCATTTTAATTTTGTTATGTCAGCTTTAAGTATGTGTTTATTTAAAAAGTTTGTGAACTTTTTATCTACGATAGGCTTAGTTTCATTTTAACTGTAATAGTATTAACTGTAACTGTATAAGTTTAATAGTTTATTTTGATTTTATATTGGTTTTAACCATTCCTGTTCAGGCCCAATACACATAGATTTGACGGATCAGGCGATGATAATCGCAAAAGTTTTACGCCTACGACAAAAAGTACTGCATTTTTTGCAGATAGCCGTACCACTCATCAGAGTCGCCTTTTTTAATTTTGTCAGTACAAATTTGTCAGCCACCATCTTTAAAAATTTTTCATCCAAACTTGATCTAGCATAGTCAATTAACAATTTCTTTCTCAGAAAATCATTTTGGTAGCTGTTAATATATAGTATTCAGATGAACTAAAGTCCCCTAGCCGTGGGAGTGAGAGAATGCATAACGCTCTCACTCGCACAAGCCATACGCGCCATTCCAATAACATTGTTTAATTTTACTCATTGTTGTGAGCAAGCGTTTATGCACGCAGTAAACTAACAAGCAAGATAACGAATGTAGTATGTTTTCAGATTTGGATTATAACGGTAAAGACCTTTAGGCGCATGCGTAGTTATGCCACATATCTCCTTCTCACTCGCTCGGCTATGAGACATTAATTCATCTGATATCTGTACTTTTAAATCTTGATGGGAAAGTTCTTATATGAGTCATAAATGGATGACCTTTCATTGAAAGAATAGAAGATTTTCTTCTTAGTGCCACAAGATTACGTCACAAAGTAGGATTTTACATTCTGGTGATGCTCTGTGTGTACCAAATTTTTCCTATATATATCATTGTATGGTGTACCAACTGATGTTAAAAGTGTGCCAAGGTAGTCGTGCCCCATTCAATAATCTCCTTTTTGATTTGTATACGTATTTGTCTTCATCTTCAACCGACCATGTTTTCAGTTTTTTCAATGTTAATATCCTCTCCCCACACATCGTACTTTGATCGACTTAAATAGATACTTAAATTCAATAAATAATTTAATACTAAAATAAAAAAATGGCTGCCTTTGCTGTGCAAAGGTTAGCATGCTAAACTCCAATGCGGAAGTTTTCAAGTTCAGTTCGTAGCAAAGCTTTAAACTCACAAAATGCCACTGTTCCATGTGTCACAGTGGCCCACTAATAGTCTACTCATAATCTTCGTTACGAGAGAAGTCTGCAGTGCTTGGAGAACACTATTTCAGAAACAACCGGAAAATTTTTAATCGTGAACCAAATAAAAGTTTATCCTTTCTGCTTTGACTCATCTTACTGAATTTTTTTATTTACAAGTTCGTAGGAGATAAAAAATTACCTAGCCGTTTCTCAATAGCTTTGTTGTAGAAATACATTGCTCAGTCAAAAAATAATATGTATATTTTTTAAGTGGAGATGATAAAGCAATTTATTTTAAAACTGCCGTCATATTAACGCTTTGTCGACGGATTAGTTTCATGTCACCGACGCATTCAATTATAGGTTGAGGTAAAACCATGTTTTTTTTAGGAAAAAGTGTTTTCCTGGATAGAAAACTGTTTTTTAAGACTCAGAATAAACATAAAATTTATCGCATATTTTTCTCTTCATTTCTACTTAGTAATAATGGATGGGATTATATCCTTCTTTAGTCCTGAGCAACGTGACTTTACGGATCTGTTAAAGAACTGACTAAAAAATTATTTGTGCGTTTAAATGTAAAATAAACGGAGATTACAAATCTACAAGTATAAAGATTGTTTAAAGCAGTATTATGATTAAATTTGAATCAACGTTACACACATAAGTATCAACGGATAAAGAATCTTGACCTCTTGCCAGCCAGGAAAAACTGGCGGGCGTACAGTCAACTCAGGTTCTACGCGTGGACATTTCCTGGAATATTTTGGTTATTTTTGCATTTAATTTTCATGACTACTAAGATAAACTTTTTTAAAATTCTTTTTACTTTCTCTTGACTATATGAATATTTAGGAAAAAAAGTATTATTTTCATGTCGATTTTTCGAAATCGAATTTTCACCGGATCTACACGTTTTCAGACCCCCTGAACCCAAAAAACATGTTTTTAGCGATTGGTCTGGGTGTGTGTGTGTGTGTGTGTGTGTGAACAGAATATCTCAAGACCGCAGCATCGTACGAACTTGAAACTTAAAACTTAAGTTACCACTGGAGGACCCAATGTGAATATTTTCATCAAAATCGGTCAACCGGAAGAAGTAGTTTATTCGTGTAATTTTTTACTTTTTTCGATTTTCTCAAAAACTGATTCTACGATTTTCTTTAAAATCGCCTGGTTTACTAATTTTTTTATGCTTTACAAGATAGGATAGGCGCCATGTTCCCTGGAATTCTTGGTGAGGCTGTTTTCACATAAAAAAATTGTTTTTTTTAAGATTACGGCTTTAATATGCATTTTAGCGCAAAAATGTATAACAAAAATGTAGAGAATTTAAAATCCCACAACTTTTATTTGAAACATTTTTTTGTATAACGCCTAGTTTAGCGGTAATTTGCGATTTTCTGTTTTTTTCTCATGAAAACGTATGAAAAATCGATTTTTTTAAAGATTTCGGCCTTAGTACGCATTTTACGACAAAAGTGTAGACTATATAAGAAATATAAGGAAATTAAAAGATTTACAACTTTTACTTAAGAATTTTCATCTGCAGAGCCTAAGTTTAGCGTGAAAGTGATTTCTCGTATTTTTAAGCCAAACTGAGGTTGATTTTCATTTTTCGTCTTTCACTCTTGATTAAAACAAGGTGATGATTTCAGAGGTTAGTTTTTTGTTTATTACTAATGTTTTACTGCTAATTTTAGGTTATTATTTTTTTTTTTGTTTAACGTCCGACTGTTCTGCAATTACTGCTAATGCAGACGGAATTTTAGGTTATATTGGTCATTATTTGCATTGGCAAGAGAAAGTTGTGTGAGTGTTTCACACCAAATTTTTTGATTTAATTTGTTAATGTGCGAATATATTGTTATAATGAAGCGGCGGAAAATGAAATCAGCTGTTCATAAACAGCTGACTGATTAATTATAAAAACGATATATTTGGCGGAACATAAAATCAGCTGTTCATAAACAGCTGACCGATTGAATATAAAAACGAAGCACTTTGATTGTTGGCCGCCGCCGCGGTTTGAATGGCTGGTGTATTAGTGGCCTAAATTGTACGGTATTCTTCGTTACGGTGAAGTTTGTTATTTTGTCATCAGACATCGTATTTAATGTTTAGTTTGGTAAGGGATATTGTTTATTTTATTTTATTGTTGAAAAATTACGTGAATTGTGATGTTTTAAATGTTTAATAACTTATTTTCATGAACTCATTATTTTCATTTTTTTGTTTTTTTTTGTTTAACGTCCGACTGTTCTGCAATTACTGCTAATGCAGACGGTGAATGATGAAATGATTTTTGTAATGTATGAAAAAATGCCGTGCCTGAATAGGATTCGAGCCCAAGACCGCATGATGAGAGGCGAGCACGTTACCAACTTCGCCAATGCGGCCGGCATTTTCATTGTTGTCATTTTTATTGGATAGGTTTTTTTGTCAAATAATTTTGTTGAATAAATATATGTGAATTAATTAAATTAAAGTTTACAATTTTACTTTACTATAACGAGTTTTAACAATATAATACGCAAAACGAAACTGTGGAAAGCTTTTTTAGCAGATATACCTGTCAATAGTAAAAGAGTTAAAACAATGTTAGAT
Source organism: Catonia carolina (assembly GCA_035578175.1). Classification (NCBI taxonomy): domain Eukaryota; kingdom Metazoa; phylum Arthropoda; class Insecta; order Hemiptera; family Achilidae; genus Catonia; species Catonia carolina. The sequence goes on from JAQMRL010000001.1 coordinate 33,519,747, forward strand.
TTTACTTTCAAAATATTGGGTGTTTTCTCTTATTCCCCCGCCATAGTAGAACGACTGAATTTTAGTGTCTTGTTTTATCTTAATTGTTCTACTCAACTGTAGTATCATATCTTAATATATTGTACTCTGTAATACTTCTTCTTCTTCTTTATCTCTCCCCATGTGCCTTACAGCGTCGGGGTAGTCTTGGACAACTTCCTCCATTGTACTCTATCCGCCGCCAATCTACTATTTCCTTTTCCTTTCCAGTCAAAGTGCGTATATTAAATTAGGTTTGTCCAGTCTTTTATTCCGAAAATTCCTGTCCTGTCCGAGGCTATTTATGTGACTTTGAATCCACTTTTTCAACGTGTGGGTGATTGGCCCAACGACGTCGTTTTTGGAGTACTTCTTCGTCTGGCTCCTACCCTTTGACCTGTCCGGCTTGGGAGGCCCTGCTGGTAGTTACACTACCGCCGGCATAGCTCTCCGGGTCTTGGGAGCACGCAAGCCCCTCCACCATCTACAAGGTCCTGTACTCCCTAGGAGGGGTACTCTGTAATACAAAATATTAAATTACATAAATTAAACCACAATGGAAAATAGTTTAGTATTCAGTCATTGTTATTTCTCACCATACGGTAAGAAGCTGCCATTGCTACAATGGAAATGAATTTGTTTAATTTAGTTTGCAGTGTTAATTTTAAAGAAGGCCGTGGAATATTTGCAAGAACAAAATATTCTCCACAAGCAGCACGTCTGTAGAAATAGTCATGATATGACTTTGTCGCTTGCAGATAAAAACGTTTGATGGCGTTGTTACAGCCGCGCGTGTCATGTTGAAGAGTGATTAACACATTCAATGCTGAACAATTATAAAATATCTCTCCCTTTGGGCTGATTACTCGTGCAGCGTGTTCTCCGCTTGCTTTATGTACCCCCTACAACTTATGTTACTAACGATGTTATAGATTTATTTTACCTGCGACTTGTCCATGGATTTATGTTTTAATAACATAAAAGTAACAATTCAATCATTTTAGGTTTATTTTCGCCTGTTATAATAAATGTATTTCTTGTTTGAATTTCTCCATTTACCGTTATGATTTACGCGTGATTTCTTATATAGTTTCAAGCTAAAAATAATGTATTTTTAAAGTAAATCCAAAAGTGTAAGCTATTTTGAATCGGTAACTGCAAAAATACTAAATTCTACTTGTAGAATAGCAGTCTATTCTACATAACATCGTAGTTAATATTCAATTGTTGGATTTTAATAAAAAGAAATAATTTCAAATAATAATCAAATATAAATAATTTCTAATAAAATTTAAATTATTCTGAATCAAAACTAAATATATCAAGATAAATTACAAGAAGAAAATATTTAATTTTAAATAATAATCCAGAAGCCAAATATCTAAACTTGAAACAAGAAAACAAAAGATAGTATAATTTTAAATTAAAAATTTGAACCAGTTAGAAAAGATTTAAAAGAAATTACAAGAATATCAAGATTTAATTTAATTATGGAACCAACTGAAACAATTTTGATTATTTTAAAATATGCAGATAAAATTTAGAAAAATTTATCAAAAACTATAAAACCAAGTGCAACAATGCATCGACGCTCCATTTGATTTCCGATCGATGGATGGACAAGAAGGAACCAGAGGACTGCAAGCAATTCGTAATTATATTCATTCTTTATTAACTGAGCTCAGTAAATATCAGTAAATACTATTAAATAGACTTAAAGATTTTCATAATAACAATTTTCAATATATATATTTATCAAAGTAATTGATTAGAATAATTATAAGTGTAACAATAGTGTCATCAATAAATTCAATCAATTAGTACAATTTTCAATATAAATGTAAAGGTCAATTTAATTTGTTAATATTAATCGATATTAAAATATCTTATTATTTATTCATTTGTTCATTTCATTTATTCATTCACTTTTTTACATACTGTATCCTGTAGACCCGTTAAAAATACTGAACGAGTATACTATACGAGGGTAGAAGATCGTATGACGAAAATTAAAAAAACGAACTGCACCATTTACAAAGAAAAGCTTTTCTGAGAGCTATATAATAGAAACAAACTGATATCCGACAGGCGGTGTCCCACTGGAATTACTTAAAATGATAACAAAACAGAACCCGCTAGGTGAGACGGCAGCCTGGGTGGGGGTAACCCCTATCCATGACCCGCTAAGCGAGTCTCTCTAAGCAAGCACTGAATGTGTTAAGAGTAGGTATAGGGTGATTCAAAAAGAGCGCCGGTTTTGATATATCAAATTAAGAGATTTATTTTATTGAAAAACTGAAAATAAATACATCAACAAGTTCATCTTACCTTCCGATTTCATGTATGAAAAATGATGTCATGCATGTGTCCTCCTCTACTGCGCTGGCACGCATCAACTCTGTCCATGAAATTGGATATTACTGCACGACAAGTTTCGACTTCCATTTGCCCGATAACCCGTCGAATTTCCTCCTTCAAGTCATTGATGTTTCGGGGTTTATTGGCATACACCAATGACTTCAGATGACCCCAAAGAGGAAAGTCACAAGGCGTCAAGTCACACGACCTTGGTGGCCATTGATGGTCGGAATTACGAGAAATGATGCGATCCTGGAACCGCTCACGGAGCAACAACATTGTTTCTCGTGCAGCAACTGAATTTTATACGGGTGATATTGGAGATCGTACCGAAGAATTCTCCGTACAGAAGAACATCGTAAACCCAATTGTTGAGAACGGCGACGTATGATTTTGCTGGGCTAACAGCCACACTGTCACTGACCAACGCAACGTTCTGCTCAGTTCAGCCAGAACGATGACGTCCAGAACTTTTAAGGTCGACTGTTGAACCCGTCTCAAAAAACTTTTTCATGAGCCTGCGAACTGTTGATTCATTCGGTGCTTCATTACGTCCTAGAGTACCGCGAAGTCGCCTGACAGTAGCCGCATAACTCTCTCCACTCTGGTAAAATGTTTTGACGATTAACACTCGTTGTGCAAAAGTAAACTTCTCCATGGTTAGACACAGACTGCGAGAGTACTACACTGCGAACAAGAGAAACTACAACTGAATCGTCAATCGGAATATTCTCCGAAATAGAAATGAGGTCTAACAATGTTGCCAACCGATAAACAAAAATTTACCAGCCGTTTAAAAACCGGCGCTCTTTTTGAATCACCCGTTACATGGCTCGGAGGTAGATTACTCATAGAAAAGTTTTTTGGTTCATTAACAGTTGGTGTAAAGAATATACCACAACGAAATTCGGATATTGGGGCGTTTTACCTACTGGAAACTAATGTGCAGTAGAAACAGTAAGTGGTAAGTGAGTTACCTAATTAAAGACTTACTTGCTGTGGGTAGATTTAATAACATAATTAATTTGTAAAATATAAATGTAGAATTTTTAAAACTATTTTTCCCGTTTCTATCGTTTAAAATACTATAAGATTACTTACGAAATATAAAAGACCCAAAATATTTCTTTTGTAGACAAAGTTTTGATTTTTAACATACGAAAACGCAAATTTTTTATATACAATCTGGAAAAAGTAACGAACGTTTTAAAAGCTTATTAACAAAAAAACAGCAACTTATAATTCAATCAAATTAATCAACGCAAAAAGGACACGCTTTTAATAGATGTATTGTTAAAATTCTTCCGTTCGGGGTTTTTGAAATTGTGTTTGTTAAAAACGGACTTCGTTCTGGCGAGGATATTTATATAACTTTGTAAATCATACGAATTGTTTTTTTTTAGCTTTTATTTGTTATTGGGAATTGTACTTTGTTGACAACTACCCAATTAGATCGCTACTTTTTGCTGTATTTTTTTTTAACTTTGATTAGACATGAGTTTGAACAAGAACCCCCCAGTAGAGTTTGTTCATGGCTGGCTATCAACTGGTCACCATACAAAGTCGCTTGCGAAACCGGTGTTACTTAACAGATAATAGTGACTTTCTACCAGCTGACTGACTGGGCTGGCCCGAAGGTCACATACGAATTGAAATAAAAGACCTAAAAAGTGATGAAAATATTAAACCATCTTTCAATTGTTGGAAAATTTTAGGCATTTTACAGATAAAATTATACAGGTATGATGTGACGTCAAGAACTAAATTTTCGTTTATTTTTGTTTCGATGATGAAGGTAAAATAATTTTCGAGAAGACAATAGAGAAGACGGTGCGAATTCACAGTTGGTTTTTTCAATGTAGGGAAGAGATATTTTGTAACTATTTCTCATGTCACTGATACTAGGAAATAATGCAATGTATTGTACCTCATTATTTATTTACAAATAAGTACTCGAATTGAATCAGCGCTGCCTTAAATAACTTTAGTTAGATACATTTAGATTAAAGAGTAAGAATTGTAAACTGTTTCTCATCTGTAATACAAATAAAAAATTGAATGTTGCTTGTTATTTAGTTTAGTCTTCCTTTTGAAAGGAAATGAAAAGAACAGCTGAACAAAAAGCAGCTGCTGGATGACAAAAGGAAAATTAAAAGAAAAGCGTAATAAAGTTTTCTTTTTTACAATTTTATTATAGAATTGCATTATTAAAGTTTGCGACCGGCATCACAAAAGTTTAATTAAATGAAGAATAAAGTTTGATTGAAGAAAGACATAGTCTCATGGTAATAATATTTTAAGTTACTTAAAATGCTAATTTTCGGGACTGAAAATAACTGTCTATTCTATACTGCCAAACGGTAAACACGTTGTAAACTGTAAACACAAATTAACAAAAAGTGTTGGCTTACATAAATTTTGTGTAGTTACAAAATATTATGTAATAACATTACAATATTATGTAGATGATTATCGAAATTCCGTAAAAGAAGAAAATAGTGTTAATTAGCAGTTTTATTATTATTGATCTATTTTTATCCTTTTGTATTTGCCTTTATGTCATTTTCTAGTTATAATATTTTCGTATTTTTGACGTTCTTTCTTGTGTGATACATTTTCTAGATTCTTCTAGCATTATATTCTTTTAGATTCTATTTATAGTTAATTTTACATTGTCATTGTTTGTTTATTTATTCAGTACTTTCTTTGAAATTCTAGAAATTTAAAAATATATATAAAAACGGGTTGGCTCTTTAGTCACTTTAGTTTACTGTCGGCCAATTGAAGCAAGTACAAGCTTAGTAGTAGTACTTGAAAATTGTACGAGTGAACAGTGGTCCATAATACAACAAATTCAGTATAATTCTCTGGTTTGTAAGTAACAATATTAATTAATTATTTAACGGTAGATTGCCATATTTTTCTTACAGTTAAGTTTTTTTAAGCTTTAAGTTTGTTGTATTCAATCTCGCTTTGTTGTTTAATTGTTATTTACAGTAAAGATGAGCTTAGTAATTTATTTTCTGTTAATAAATAGTTGTTAGGTCTAAAAGAAGTTTGTCTATCATTTATTATAAACAGATCTCGAAAGAACCTGGTTTAAGGGTTATAAATTTTATTCTATCTAAGAAACCAAAACAACAAAAACTCTTTTTGTTGATTACTAGTTTGTAAAGAAGTACTTAGAGTTCACTAAACTTGCAGGAAGAATTTGCACAGTAGCGTCCGTTAAAATTATTGTCCTCCTAAGATTATCGGATGTAATGTATAAAAAATATATTTTTACATCATGATATCTTGAGTTGTAAGTGGCGTGATTTAAAGATTACTAAAATTTTTGGTCAACCAGTGGAAAGATTTACGGAGGTATGACCGAAATCAAACCCAAGATTTTGAAACAACTCAGTTGTGCTATAGGCCTAAAACATGCCAATTTAAATTCACAATTACTCACAAAAAATTTTTAATAAAGTGTAATACTTTTGCAATCAGTTTTTAAAATTTAAAATATAAATTTTATTTAAGTAAAGCCGATAAAAGTTTGAATAATAACGGTCTTAGAATAAAAATATAGAACACGTCCAGTAGTTTGATTGAAAGAAGTCTAAACTCTGAACAAAAATAAAACTAAACTTGACTTTGAACTGTGCATTAATATCTTGTAACTTAAAGTAGTTAAGGTTGAAGATGATGATGAAAATGATGCCGATAATGGGTGAGATGATTATTAGTAGAAGTAACAAACAAATTAAATGATTAACAAAATCGTAAAGGTAAGTCTAATGTTTTAAAACGTTTCAGTTTATGAGTATCTGCGGTGTTGCCGAGACGGTTCATTGGGAAAGGATTTTGATGCCCTTCTAAAATTTTTAAAATGTTTTCGCTACCATGTTTAATTTCTTATTTTACGATGGGCAGGTAAGATCGTTGTGCAATATTTTGTTGGTGATCTATCATGAGGCTGCAGTGATCAGTCTAGATGAATTTTGATTCAAAGCCCTACAGTATTTCGTTATTTGATGAACTACCGGTACCCCATAGCTATAACTCTTAAGTCCAAACTGGTTTGTGTATTATTTTGGATAAGAGAACTTAATTTTCAAGAGAAAAATGAGACTTACTGGGTAAGAAATTACAATTGACGTAACTTCAGCCCAAGTTGTTTTTGTTTCGTCTATATATGACTCCTCCACGTGAGTCTTCAATCTAAAATGTAAACCTAAATATTTAACTTCTTTTTTTTGCGGGATTACTGTACGATTCAAGATGACCAACTGACATGTTTGTTTCTTTAATGTAAATTTTATGTGTATAACTTATTTTCTCTCATTAATCTTCACTCTCCATTCCTTACACCATTCGTGAAGGTTGTCAAAATTGGTTTGTAAACCCATCTGAGAAGCACATGTCACTCAGAAAACTAGCCTTGTTATTTTTTTTTACCTATATTGACACAATGTGGATAATTTTTATCAGAAAATAATTTTAATCTTAGCTTTGGGTTTTTATCTTAAAGATATTATTTTTATAATTTCTTACAGAAATTATATCACCAAATATTCAAAGTAGTATTAGAAACAACTAATTGGCTTGTACGTTATTAAACTATGAAAGTGATGTATTAGCTTTTTAAAACTTTATTCGATTACATAATTTTTTAAAAGTCAAATTTTTTTATAAAACTTTTTAACAAACATTTTGTAACATGTATTGATAAATGTAAATTCAATGTTGTTGATTCTGGTTACATAAATATTTTTTTGGATGTTAAAAAACGAACTTAGGTAATACATTTGCATCGTGTCAAATTTGTTACGTTGTACAGAATAAATTCAAATATTAGATAACTTATGTGTTTGTTTTATAAAATAAAACTTCGGTCAGAGAAGTAGTAAATTTAGTAGTACATAAAAACAGCACCTAACGTACACGGGCAACTGAAATAAAATATAAAAAATACTGTAGTTTGAAAAATATTTCCCTTCCTTTCTGCTTTTATATAACTATATCTCTATCATAGGGTGAGAAAGTAGGTATTACCACAGAGAAAAAAAATCGACACCCAGATTTCAACTAATCTTCACAGATTTGAAACCCTGAAGCCAAAAAAAAACCAGTTGTTTTTTTATTAACATATAGAACACTCCAAAAAAGTAGTTAGGACATATCAAGAAACACCCGAGATGTCTAAATAGTAAGACTGTATTAATGAATTCCTCCGTGGTGTAGCGGTCACCATCCTGAATAACAAAGCAAAAGGTCCAGGATTTGATTCCCGGCTTAATTATTACATGTTACTGAGGAAAATTATGTATTATTTGGTGGAAATTATTGGATAACGCGCTTACTGAAGTAAGAGAGTAGTGGTAATAACATAATTAGCAAGTAATGAATTTAACATAATGTTAATGTTTAGGGTTATTCTTTCATGTTGTGCTTAATAATTCAGTCTTATTTTGTCATGTTCTATCCATATGCAGTATTCTCGTGGATGCAGCTGTTATAAAAAAGCCTTGACAAAATAATAAAATAAAGATTTTGAAAATGAAGAGTGGTTTATGAGATTACCTCGTACAGACAAAAATAAAATGAATCAGTATTACGTCTTTATATTTGTATAGATAGATAATCTAAATCAAATGTAAAGTTGTCTGAGCTTGAAAAATTTGGAAAATAATAGATCGTCTTTCCACTTTCATTTGACTTTTAAAATATTACAATTTTATTACAACCACTTAACTTAAAAAAAGTGATAAACAAAAAGAGGAACATTTTTAAAGAAAATTTAAATATCTGTTGACATTATCACTTTCAGTTCAGTTGTTTTTTTTTCGATACGGCCACAAAGGACCACTTAAGTTCAATCTTTCAACGTCTAGCTCTTTCAGATGTTCCACCCAAACGCCTCCGCAGTTGTCGTTCCCGTACTTCTCCTCTTCTTCGCCAATAATTCTTCAATGTTTCGGATCTTCTCAGTCTCTCAGCGTCCGAAATCACCATGGCTTTCCTGACCCTCATTTGTTCCCTAAATTTAACCGATCGCTGTTTGTATGTCCTGTAGCTCCCTGACTTAGTTTTGAGGTCAGCTATTGTGATGTTTAGTTCCTCCATATCCTTTTTGACTTCCTTTATCCAGTTTGGTGTCATCTTCTTTTGCCAGAAAAACTCAGTCATCCTTCTTAGTAATCTTGTATCCTCCATTCTCAATATATGTCCCAGGAAGGATATCCTTTTTTTCCTGATGATACTGGTTAAAGGCTCAATTGCTTCATATACTTCCTTGTTTGGTACAATATAGAAACTACCATCTTTTGTTTTATATTAACCATTTATGATAATAATTATTATTACTCGTATTTTGTGCTCGTCTACGAGATCACATTTCCATTTTTATCTTTAAGTCTTATTATTTGCAGTATGATTCTTCTTTGTATTGTATTAAGGAATTCGACTGGGAGATCATTCAGGTATAAAATGTTGAATATATCGATTGAGCAATTTCATTCACAAAGGACATGTTTAATCTTTGTGAAGGTTTAAATTTGAAACGTAATAAGAGTCACTTGTAATTGTTCTCAAGAATTTATTAAAAACTTGAATTTCTAAAATCTTACTTTTTGCAGCTGCACCAAAGGTTGAAAGGTTCTGTTTTGATCATATAGATTTTAATATATTATTATGAATTTTTACTTTCATGTTTAAATTTAGCCTAATTTTAATTTAAAATGATAAAGTATTGCTTTTAAAAATTTTCTCCGATTACAAAAGCATCAATCTATGTAGGGTGTTTTTAAAGGTGGGGCCAAATTCTGAAAGCGATTCTATAGTAAAAGAAAAATGTTCATATTTAAAATGCATCCGGAACCGCTTCGTTAGCGAGTTACGGTAGGTGCAAGATTTCATTCGAGTTCAGTTACCCCGGTAAAATGAGGCCTTGTTTCTGGAGCCAACATAGGACAGGCCGGGTATCCGGCGGCGTAGTTCAAAAAGTAAGAAAAAAAATGGTTGGGGAAGCCTTCGCCGCTACCTCAAGAGGAGCAGCCGCTGGCAAGCGATAGGGAGGTCATCTGTACCGCTGCCTAAACGAATAGGAGCAGTCGCCGACGCAGCGAACATCTTTTACCACTGCCTACGAGAGTAGCAGGCGCCAGTGACCCAAAGCGGGATGTTTTGTACCGCTGCCTAAACGAATAGGAGCAGTCGCCGACGCAGCGAACACCTTTTACCACTGCCTACGAGAGTAGCAGGCGCCGGTGACCCAAAGCGGGGTGTTTTGTACCGCTGCCTAAACGAATAGGAGCAGTCGCCGACGCAGCGAACACCTTTTACCACTGCCTACGAGAGGAGCAGGCGCCGGTGACCCAAAGCGGGGTGTTTTTTACCGCTGCCTAAACGAATAGGAGCAGTCGCCGAAGCAGCGAACACCTTTTACCACTGCCTACGAGAGGAGCAGGCGCCGGTGACCCAAAGCGGGGTGTTTTTTACCGCTGCCTAAACGAATAGGAGCAGTCGCCGAAGCAGCGAACACCTTTTACCACTGCCTACGAGAGGAGCAGGCGCCGGTGACCCAAAGCGGGGTGTTTTGTATCGCTGCCTAAACGAATAGGAGCAGTCACCGACCCAGCGAGCACCTTTAACCACTGCCTACGAGAGGAGCAGGCGTCGGTGAAGCGTATGATAGGGAAGGAAAGTGTGTGGAGCAAGAAAAAATTCAATGTTGAGCGATAATTCTTCCTCCGTATCGACCTTCTCTAGGGATGGAATCGATACTGTCTGATGACCTTCAATTATCGCTTTCGCCGGTACCTCAGATATATCCTACCACTGGCACACGCACTGTGAGAGGTTTGACCGCTGCGCTATCTATCGGCAGCAGCAGCCACGCCAACAGTGGGCAAAATATGAACGACAGACCGGCGTAAAAATAGTACAGTATCAGCCTTAATGTAATTGTTGAGGCCTTATGGAAAGTTTCATGACATTTTAGAATATTTAACCTAAAAATTAAATAAAACAGATCCCAATCAGTTATCTATTATAGTTTTAAGATATCTGACATAAAACATAAAAATAAGATGTCGGAAATAACAATTATTTATGTGTAACGTAAAATATCGTGGCTAAATACTTAACATTCTATTTGAATCTTTAATGTGTAAATCTTTAATGTGCAATCTGTTCAATTTAGGAACAATAAGTAACCCCACGACCCAATGAGATGAGGGTGATATGTATGACGTGTAAATGAAGTGTAGTCTTATACAGACTCAGGCCTACCGTTCCTGTTAGAGTATTGTTATTTGAACCACAACTATCAAAGTACATTGGCATTTAAATCTGTACAAAAGTGGCCGTATATAAAACTGGCTTGAACCACAGAACTTTTGTCTCAAAAAATCAGGTGTTGAACACTGACTCACAGCCACCGCTTAACTACTAGACGAACACGGTAGGTTACATACTTAAATAACTTATTAGTTTTTTACTTTCTCTTGCCTATATGAATATATAGGAAGGAAAGTATTATTTTCATGTCGATTTTTCGAAATCGAGTTTTCACCCCTGAACCCAAAAAACATGTTTTTAGCGATTGGTTTGTGTGTGTGAACAGAATATCTCAAGAACGAAACATCGTACGAACTTGAAACTTAAAACTTATGTTACATTCCACTAGAGGACCCGATACCAATATTTTCATCAAAATCGGTCAACCGGAAGTAGTAGTTTCTTCGTGTAATTTTTTCACTTTTTTGCAATTTTCTCAAAAACGGCTTCTACGATTTTTTTAAAAATCGTCTCATTTACTATATATTTTTTTATGATCTACAAGATAAGGTAGGAGCCATACCTGCTGAAATTCTAGGAGAGGTTTTTTACGTAAAAAAAATGGTTTTTTTCAGATTGCGACTTTAATGTGCACTTTAGCGCAAAAATGTATGTAACAAAAAATGTAGAGACTTTAAAATCCCACAACTTTTATTTGAAATTTTTTTTTATAACGCTTAGTTCATCGGTAATTAGCGATTTTCTGTTTTTTTTCTCACGAAATCGTGTAAAAAATCGATTATTTTAAGATTTTAGCTTTATTATGCATTTTATGACACAGAAGTATAATCAAATTTGTAGATCTTTTGATCTACAAATTTTATTTAAAGAATTTTTCACTACAGAGCCTAGTTTAGCGTGAAAGAGTGATTTTTCGTGTTTTTAATCTAAAATGCGGTTGATTTTCATTTTGCGTCTTTTATTCATGATTAAAATATAGCTATATTTTTTGAGGTTAGTTTATTTCTAACGTTTTATTACGAATTTTAGGTTAAATTGGTCATTATTTGCATTGGCAAGAGAAAGTTATGTAAGTGTTTTACACCAGATTTTTAATTTAACAAAGAGAAAATTAAATTATCAGAGATTTATGAAGTAAATCAAGTAAGTAAAAAATAAATACAAAATATCGAAATTCGATAGATTTTAATTTTCAACGTGTTAAATTAAAAAAAACTCAATGACTTCTTAAAACCTTCCACGTGTATTACAAAATTCTGACAGTAAAGGAACTTACCATGTCCTTCCATAGTAAATTTCGCGAACGACTAAATGACCATACAAACCAACTAGGCCATTGAGCCAGCTACAAGGAACTTCAAAACTGTCCGATATCTAAAGCGAAAATGAAAGAGAGACCACTTGGTCTGAATAAAGGACAACCCGTAGTTTTAAACGGAAAATATACCACAGTGTACCTCTTCTCCTTAACAAATTCCCCACCGTCCCTTAAAATATCATATACGGAAATTGTGTAGCTCAATTTACAGTACCATAACAAAAATTAAAGACAAAAATGGCTTATTTAAGCATTTAGCAAAGCTATTTTACGCTAATCGCACAAAAATATCGAGGGCTTCATGCCAGAAGGGCGTATCCACCAAAATTACAATTTTCTGGTTTTACTCTTAAATAGTTTGAAATATTCTATATTTTGCCATATTAGAAGATCATACAAGTTAATTAGCAAAATAAAGTGTAATTGAATATTTCCTTTTTGGCGTATCACTTATAGTTCATATTTTGTTGAGCCAGAAAGGCGTATAAACATACGCCCTTTTGGTCTGACAAAACTCATAATATTGTGTAAGAGGTCAAAAATTATACGCCATTTTAGCACAGAAAGATTTTAAAGAATCATAATATTTTAATAAATTTCTTTAAAAATGAATATGTAAGTTGCATATAAGTTTATTTTATTTGTCGGTTTGTAGACAAACCGTAACACAAATAGTAAAAAGAAGCCGACAGAATAATTCTCGCCGTCAAAAGTCCTTAATTTACAAGCTGTCTTACAATGGACAAATTTACCGTGTTCGTAAAGTTTTTTTAAATACACGTTCCATATTAGAGAAAAAATTACGAGCGGCGTTAGATAAAAGTTGCAGAGCTACAAATAACGTGGTTTCTCCGGATAAACGAGGTCATTACACACCTCATAACAAGGCAGATCTACAACGAGTATCTCACATGGAAGCACATATTGATTCATTTCCATGTGTTCCTGCACATTGGTGCCGAAAATATACCAGCAAAAAATATCTGGAGTCAATGTTAAATAAAGAAAAAAATTTATGAGTTATACGTTCAGCACTGCCATGAAACAGACGTGGCTCCTCTAGGTAAAACGCTCTACAAAGAAACAATATTAAATAAAAATATTGGTTTTCACACTCCTCGAAAGGATCAATGCTGGTGTTACAACTACAACGAAAATGGTAATGTTTTATATTGCCATTTATGAAAAAGAAAATGTTTTATATTGCCCGCTTGAATTAGGAAACCTGTATTCTACAAAAGAAAACTAGCAGTATTTAACTTTACGGTTTATGAAGTAGCCAAGAAACAAGGACATTGCTTTCTTAGGAGCGAAACTAATGGCAATCGGGGAGCTAATGAAATAGCCACATGTTTAAAAATATTTATTAATAATTTGCCAACATGTACATAATTAATTATGTATTCTGATTGCTGCCCTGGGTAGAATCGGAATTCAATTGGCATTAATGTTGCAAATGGTACTTCAAGATCATGCAACCCTTAGAAGTATCGAATTGAAATTTTTAGAACCAGGACACACTCATATGGAGTGCGACTCAATTCACGCTACGATAGAAAAGGCTAGTGAATTTACTAAAATCTTCTGGCCTAATGACTGGGTTCATGTTATTTGTCTTGCGAAAAGAAAAGAAAAACCATACAATCTGACAGAATTAAATTTTAGTGATTTTTACGATTTCAGAAAATTGAGGGGAAAAACATTTAACAATCAACTGAGAGCAGACGATGGAACATTTCTGAACTGGAAACAGATGAAGTGTCTTCTCTTTACAAAAGACAATAATGAGCAAATGTTTTTCAAAAACGAATACTGAGAGGAATACAAGACACTTACTTAGAGAACGAAAACAAATACTAGAAATAACATAAATTACAACCTAGAGCCAGCATATCAAGCAGAACTTCCAATCACTTTAGCAAAATATGAAGATTTACAAAATTTATGCAAAATTCAAGTCATTCCAAGAGAGTTTCACAACTTCTATACTACCTTAACTTATAAAAGTTCAAAAAAAGGTACAGCTGAAGAAGATTTAGATGAATTAGAACTTAGTACTATTAGAACAGTAACAAAATTAAAGAAGAAGAATAAAAATAATATAATAATACAGCAAAACAGGTGTAAATTAATGTACCAACTGTAGATAAACTATTTCTACTTTTAGATTTGCATTATCAAAAATATTGTAGAACTTGTAAATTTTTATAAAATTAATTTTGTGAAACTTAAAATTTTTTGAACATCATAAAAAATGTAAAACGTAATAAAACAATACTATAAAAACATTAAAATCTACAATGTTATTGGTAATACTACTACAAAATGTTAATTAATCAAGTCAAAAGGGCGTATCAGCCGTATTTGTACAAATTTATGTATATTCCATAAAGGCGTATCCACCAAACGGGCCTAAAATCATAAGGTGATCAGGTTCAAACAACTGGTTCCAAAATATACTGTTTAAGGCTAGGTAAAGGCATTAAAGTTGTTAAAATAACAGTATCCAGGTTTCTACAGAAAGTGAAAGAAAAATCAAGAAAGTTTTAAAATGCTCTCCTGATAAATATACTTTTGGTTGATACGCCCTTCTGGCATGAAGCCCTCGATATGTGTATTATTTTCGACCCCTAATTTTGTGCTTTATGTTAGTTTTAAATATAGAGTGGATATTGTTCTGGCGACTGTTTTATTAAATATTTCAAGTTAAAAACAAAGGATACCTTCAAGTTTTCCTTTTAATCAAAGTAATACAAATTTCAGTATTTACCTCTTTTATCGTTCAGTAGTACCTCTTTTCATCGAGGTAACTGAATTTTGGGCGAAACATTTCGCTAGCTGCAATTCGCTAACGAAGCGTTTCTAGACTTATTTGTATGAACGTTTTTTCTTATACTTGGATGTACAATCTATGAAATTTTGGATATACTTCCCATAGTTTTACTTTTTAATGATATAATGTACTCAATATATCATAGAAAATCATATATATATATATATATATATATATATATATATAAATATAGAAAATCATGACGTAGGGTTACTACCCTACGTCATGATTTTCTAATCTTCAGCCATTGTAAAGTACTTTTTTAATGAGTTCATATCTATTAATTATTTAATTAATTAATTAATTATCTACGGTCTGTATAAGAATCAAACGACTGTGTTGAGAATTGAGGGGAACGGAAAAGAGGCTGCTGTAAGAAAAGGTATACGACAAGGTTGTTCATTGACACCACTATTTTTTAACTTGTATATAGAAGAGGCTATAAATGAAGTAAAAGAGAAATTTGTCGCAGGAATAAAAATTCAAGGACAAGCAATAAAAATGCTGAGACTCACCGATGATATAGTAGTATTAGTCGAGGCAAAGAAAGAACTAGAGGATATCTTAAATGGAATGGTTGAGATCATGAGAAAGGATTACTTCATGAAAATTAATAAGAACAAAACGAAAGTGTTGTGCAGCAGCAAGAGTAGTTTAGAAGAGATGGGAAATGTAAAAGTAGGCAACGAAAACTTACAGGAAGTTGGAGAATTCTGCTATCTAGGGAGTAAAATAACAAAGGATGGTAGAAGCACAAGTGATATCAAAAGTAGAATTGCTCAAGCTAGAAAAGCCTTTGAAATAAAAACCAGCTTACTGACTACAAACATTGATTTACAGATTAGGAAAAAATTCTTAAAACATTATGTTTGGAGTGTAGCATTATACGGGAGTGAAACGTGGGTGATAGGGGCTGTAGAAAAGAAGAGGATAGAAGCTTTTGAAATGTGGTGTTATAGGAAAATGTTAAAGATTAGGTGGGTGGACAAAATAAGTAATTTAGAGGTTCTTAGTCGAGTGGATGAAAAAAGAAGTATATGGAAGCATCTTATCAGAAGGGATAGGCTAGTGGGGCATATATTAAGACATCCAGGTATTGGGCTTTCAATAATGGAGGGTAATATTGAGGGAGTAAATTGTAGGGGGTGCAAAGATTAGAATATGTAAAGCAAATTATAAAAGATGAAGGGTGTTACAGGTATATAGATATGAAACGACTTGCGCAAGATAGAACAGCTTGGAGAACTGCATCAAAACAGTCGAGAGACTGATGACAAAAAAAAATCTATTAATTCCCATTTATAAGGATTCGATGATTCTTAATAAAGGTTTTATTCTATTATCTTTGAAAAGTGAATGTTTAAAATGGAATGCAAAGAAACAACATCGGCAGTATAGTCCATGGGAGGTATATAATTTCCCTCCTACCGCTTTGATTTGAGAAGACCAATATATACCACCTGTGGACGCACGCTGTAGGAGTTACAGCCCCCCTGTGAGATTTCATTAAATTCACAATTCAATTACTGGTAAAAATCTTGTTAACAAACTATCGATATTGTGGAAATTATGAACTGAAATTGTTGGTAAATTACTTATGTAATTGATTTAGCTATTAATAAATTTTGTATTATATAATTATAATAATTATTTAGAATGGATTATTAGGTATATTGCAACAACCAAGTAATTTAATTAACATCACAATGGTATTTACTAATAGGATGGGTAATGTTAATTACAATACTGAAACTAGGGCTGTTTATTGCTCACACGGGTTATAAATTAATAATTCATTCTATTATTTATAAACATTTAAAATTAAAGGTTTCAATATTTCCCTTTTTCACAAAATCATAATTCTGAATATTATATATTAAAATTTATATTATTGTCAATTCTTATTATATTGTCAGCCATAAAAATTTTGCATCTGTTAAGGGGAGATTGCACGATGGTTTTAACTCAAAATTTCGATTTTTTGGTTTTTTATGTTTTTTAATAGGTTATAGGCCTAGATCTAGGTTATAGGCCTGCCCATAATAGACAGGTGGAGTGTCAAATTATTTACACTCAGTCTGTTCGTTGCAGGGCTAAAATAAATAGTTCTGTTTCTTATCAAATGGTCAGCCAATTAAATGACTAAATCATTTAAGAACAGAAGAGGTAGAGGTGTAAAAGACACTAATCAGAGTTATCTCCTCTGAAAGTAATAAATTTCATTATACAGCCAGACCCTGTGGTGAATGAAGTGAAGGTGTCATTTGCAGAGTGGAAAATATGTGCTTTTCAGAGGGCCCGGCATGCTGATAAGCGTACTTTTCCACTCGGTGAGGAAGGCAATGGTAAACCACCTCACTCCTTGTTTTACTTAGTAAAACCTCTAGAGGTTCAAACCAGCCTTTCGGCTGTTGACCTGAACAACAACAGGCCTAGATCTACCAGAAAAACATCAAATTACGTCAAAAAATATTCTTTTATAAAAAAAATTAAGTTTTTATCAGGTTTACACAGAAAAATTATCATGTTACGAAGAACGAATATTTTTTCATAATTTTATACTGCTTGTTTTAGTGCAAAGAGAATTTTAGTTTTCAAAACATCTGCATCACGGTTTTGAATATTCTCATCTTTTGGTTCGCTTTCTAAACAACTGTTGATGGGAAATTTATTTGTTTGTGTGCATATTGTTTTTGATTTGTGCCTTCTTGTTTCTTACCTTTTCTCGTAACTTTAGATTTTTAACACTAAGGTATATTTTTCTCAGAAACCAATAAACCTACCAGGTTGAAATTTTTACCAGTTAATTATCTTGTATAGCCGGATATACCGACATTTTGATGACTTCGTCAGATACTCCAAAATGTATTAATACGCAAAACACGTGGAAAACAATTTGTAAAAATTTTATATTATTCGTAGTTTAAAAAAATCTGGTGTGAAACACTCACACAACTTTCTCTTGCCAATATAAATAATTAACAATAAACCTAACATTAGTAATAAAACATTAGAAATAAACAATAAAATAACCTCAAAAAACATAACCTAATTTTAATCATGAGTGAAAGACGTAAAATAAAAATCAACCTCATTTTGGCTTAGAAATACGGAAAATCACTCTTTCTCTCTAAACTAGGCTCTGTAGAGAAAAATGCTCTAAACAAAAGTTGTAGATCTTTTAATTTTCTATAAATTTAATTATATACACTTTTGTCGTAAAATGCATACTAAGACCGAAATGTTAAAAAAATCGATTTTTCTCACGTTTTCGTGAGAAAAAAAACAGAAAATCGCAAATTACCGCTAAACTAAGCGTTATACAAAAAAATGTTTGAAACAGAAGTTGTAGGTTTTTAAATTCTCTACAACTTTTATTATATAAGTTTTTGCGCTAAAATTTATATTAAAGCCGTAATCTTAAAAAAACAACGTTTTTACGTGAAAACAGCCTCACCGAGAATTTCAGCAAACATGGCGCCTACCCTATCTTGTAGAGAATAAAAAATTGAGTAAAATAGGCGATTTTAAAAAAAATCGTAGGACCAGTTTTTGAGAAAATCGCAAAAAAGTGAAAAATTATACGAATAAACTACTACTTCCGGTTGACCGATTTTGATGAAAATGTTCGTGTCGCGTCCGGTAGTGGTATGTAACTTAAGTTTCAAGTTTCAAGTTCGTACGATGTTCCGTTCTTGAGATATTCTGTTCACACACAGACACACACACACACACACACACAGACACACACACACACACACACACACACACACACACACACACACAGACACACACACAGACCAATCGCTAAAAACATGCTTTTTGGGTTCAGGGGGTCTGAAAACGTATAGATCCGGTGAAAACTCGATTTCGAAAAATCGACATGAAAACAATACTTTCCTTCCTATATATTCATATAGGCAAGAGAAAGTAAAAAATGGTATGGTCCAAAGATTAAATTGAAAAAAAGGTCAGTAGCTCGAGAAGAAACCCGACACCGACAATGTGAAAAGTTTAATTTCCCTATCTTTTACCAATCCTATGAAAAATGTACCTGAAAATAGCAAATTTCACATTGGCGGGATACAAAGTACAGTCTCCCCTAAGGGACAGGGAAATTTTGATACAGTTCTTCTTTTTCTAGGCAAGTTAAATAAGACTGCTAAAAATTGAAAAAGTGAAGCTTATGTGATTTCTTTTATAAAAAATGAGTTAAGTTAATAAATTTCGTCTAAATCTAACGCGCACCAGTTTTTACAGTATTTACATGAGAGATAAATATTCAGTTTTTTTAGTTCTCAAAGCAAACAAAATTATATATGTGCATGATCCACAGTTTGTAACATAAATTTTTTCATTTTTTCCTGTTTTGTAAAACAATTACGAATGTAGTAATTAATTTGACAAAATTTAGAATAAATGATATATAAAGCTGAACACCCACGTGACGCTTCATATTTTCATGTGTATATTGAAGTTTAGTTCAAAATTATGTAACAGTTATTTTTATAATGGGTTTTATTATGATAATGTTTGCTTCATTGTCTCTTCAACTTCTTTTGTAAAACGTCACGTAGACAGCTACGTTACGTTAATTGTGACTAATAATTGAAAAGTACCCATACACCACAGGGTGTATGGGTACTTTTCAATTATTAATTTTTATGTGTGTCAGTTTTTCTGTGAAATCGTCTGTATTATATTTGATATTAATAACTTAAGGGGTTCGTAAATCATTAGACTATGTGAGGTTTTTCTTATTGAGTGATGATACTTATAATCAAACCCGGGACCTCGACATAAAAGCCAGTTACGCTGACCACCAAACTACTGCCGTTTTGTTACGCACGTACAAGGTACCTAGAGGAGTTAGTAATAATCCTGAGTGCCTTAGATTGAGTTACTTATCTACAAAACAAATTGTTATAGCCAATGGAACCATTTATATCGGACAACAAGATAACCAAATAGGCTTCAAAATATATTTGTAGACAAAAGTCTGTGATTTAATTGTAGGTAAAAAGATTTCCAAATAAGAGGATATAAAAGGTTTGTTCTGCTGTTTTAGTTTGTTGTCGTTCATCTTCGTAAAAAACTTGTCTGATATAACCCCCAAATGTGATATAATTTGACTGTGGAATTTCTGAGTTACTTTTACAGATGAGCGAACACTTACCGGGACGGACGAAGAATATAACGTTTTAAGATTTTTCTGTATTTATTTTAATTTTTCATCACACTTAAACAACTATTTCTCTGTTTAATTTTTTTATCATTTACTGCTATTTCATAAATTTGAGGAACGAAGTACAATTTGATTGCACTCTACATACATCATTAAAAGGCAAGGATTTTATTATTCTTTTAGCACTAAACAAGCTTGTAATAAAAATTATATTTTCTCTTTAAAGTAAAAAGATGTTTTAAAAATTACATCTAATTTGATTTTAGATTAAAATATGAGTATTGCCATTTATGCTTCAAACGATAAACATTTTTTATTTAAAATTTTTTCCTATATGAATAACGTTCGAGAAAAGAGGTTGAATAACTTACATTGTATTTATTTGTGGATTAAGTAATTTATTCTTCTCTTCTTCTCTCTGCCATGCTGCATTAAGCCATCTTTAAGTCCCCCATGCCTTCTACTACCCTCTGGTATGACGTCTCATATACGTTTCAATCAATTCTCTCCTGATAACTTGTCCAAAACAACCCAAAGCTCATCTCTCTATCCCATCCACTGCCAAAATCAATCCTAACTCCTCTCTGATGTTCAGAGGTTTTATTCTGCGCCTTGTTGTTTTCCACACTACTCTTCTCAAGAACTTCATCTCCGAGATTGTTATTCTATTGGCATGTTTATCTTTCAAAGACCAACTCTCCGCTCAGTAAAGAAATATCGGGACTAACATCAGTTTTATTTTGTGTCCCTACCGACTTCTCTTCCTCCCACGATGTTAATATTCAAACTACAGATTTGATTAACTTTCTGTTGTTAATTTCTTTTTCGTTTGTTCCGTTTGTACATTAGATCAGTTCCGGATAAGTTTGGTACATGAACCAGTGATTTATCTTTCCTTATTATATCCAATTCTTCTCCAAATCTAATTACTTTACTTTTTTCACGTTTTCTTTCTTATCTCCTTCAATGTACTGCATTACTACTCTCTGTGAAGATCCCTTAAAATCCTCCTAAAGATCCCTTAAAGCGCTTTTTATCAGTACGATGTCGTCTGCAAAATGGAAGACTGCAGTGGCCATTAATATCAGTTTCTCAGTTTGTATGCCTTAGTCTTTTACAGTGCGTGATACATATTTTGTACGTATTCTTACGATAATTATAACTAAGCAATTACTTGTTCAATATTTCAATATTTTGTAAATTAAAAATTTAAACTCTTTTTAAACGATTGTTTTAATTTCTACAGTATCAATATAATTACATTAATAATACTAGTATTTTGTGATATTCTAGAAATAGCTAAGGGAATAAATTGTTCATTGTAAAAAATTTGTTTATTGTATGAAAATGGTGTGTATTGAACAATGATAATGAGTTGTGATGAATGAAATTATTTGAATCGGAATTTTCCGAAATCGAAACTAGTAGAAACGTTTGTTTTAATTTTGGTTCCTTCTATCATGTTTCAATAAAACGGAGAAAGTGTTATAAGATCTCGATTGTTTGGAGAATCTATCAAACATCAGGTTTAAAAACAATTAGACCCTTTGTAATCAGTCAGTTAGTAATTGGACTGTGAATAGAATTAGTGTTCTCGAGCCGTTTCGAAACAGTGTTTTCACGGGAATGGTTCTGAATAACATTAATAGTGCGTGGACGTACGGGTGGTAGCAAGTGTTTGTGGACAGGTAAATCATTTGTTTAGATTTTTAAGTGACAGTATCTATATAAATATATTCATGCGAGGATTTACAGCCCCAGCCGTATCTCGCTTCCTAAGCACCACCTCTCTCAATCTCGCCGGTCCCCTTCGGAGAGCCGCAGCGAAGACATTACCTCCTGCACCACATCCTACCATGTTACTTCCGGCTTACCCCTCATTCTTCTACCGGCTGGCATCCACACCTATACCCTCTTTGGCCACCTACCATCCTCTATCCTCTGCAAATGGCTAAATAATTTTAATTGCTTTCAGGATATGGTATCTATGATATTTCCTTGAACGCTGATTCTTCTCCTAATTTCAGGATTCGGAATTCGATCGATCCGCGACACACCACAGCTCCGCCTTTAGAAATCCATCTCCACCGGTTTTAGGCGATCCTTCTGTCTCTTCGTCAATACTCATACTTCCGCAGCATAGATCCCACACTCTCCAGGTTCAGTATCTTAATTTATACTTAAGTTTAGTTTAAGTTTTGTAATTAATAAAATTATAGTAATATAATTAGATTTGTTAGTAGTCTAAGTTTAATAGTTAACTTTGTCAATAAATAATTGTTTTAAGTTTAAAGAAAGTCTGTTTGTTATTTATTACACCCAGATCCCGAACGAATCTAGGCTCAGGTGCTGCAATATTATACTCATTAGAAAATGTGAACAACTCATAAGTATTAGGGAAACAACTGGATTTATTTATAAGGGCATTTATTTGTTTACAAGTTACTGTTACAATTCTTTTGGGGTTTGGTAACCGTGAAGTAATAATTATTGATCTCAATAAAACCAATTATGCTACTAGGCATGCTGGAAAAGTTGAGACTAGAAAACCAAATTGTAAATTTTTTCAGAAGTCATTTCTCTATCTTGAGGGGCTTTTCGTTAACGTACTTTCATCCCATATACAGAGTATTATGTCACCACATCTATTAAAACATAAAATTAAATATCATATCCTATCGATCTACGAGTAAAAACTTAAAAAACTTTACCAAGTTTTAAAATAACTGTTCTCTGGTTAGTTTAATTACTTTTCTCTTTGCAATAGTTTACCCCTTTTTTATGTTCATTTATTGAATTAATTCCCATAAAGTAAAAATATTTACATCGTGTCAGTTAAAATATATTACAAAGTAGTTATAGTTATAAAACAAAAGTTTTATTAAAATTTTTCTCTATATTATAAAAAATATAAACATAATCTTAAAGGTTTTTAAATTTCTATTGCTATTAAAATAAAATATATTAATATTATTTTTTATGTAAATGTAATTTAATTTATCATTTATTTTCTGATTTTCTTTTAAAAAAAATTCTATTTAACTTAATCGTTGTCACCTTTTTAACTGTAGTAATTTAACTTAGTCATTTTTATAGTAGTTATAAGTATTAAGTAATTAAACTTTTTTTTTCTGTTTACTCCAATGTGCGGGGAGAACTCTTGGTAGAGTTTTTGCGTATAAATATATTTTGTTAAATATATTGTGTACTTGTACAGCTTAGTTTAGTTTAGTAATAAATCGTAATGCATATTATTTAACTAAATAAAATAAATAAATAAATAAAATAAAGTGCTGAGTAAATTGAATTTTATACGAAGAAATATCATTAAAGTGGTTTCTAAGACAACTAAAAATTTAAAAAAAATTGAATTTTGTTATAAGACTATGATAAATATGAAAATCCTTTTCAGGTGGTATCAGCTTAAGACTGTAGAAAAGCGGCTTAGTAAAGAGAGCACTCGACCTCATCCACTATTCCTAAAATTGAAAACCGTTTCTAAATTAAATTATTTCTCTCGTTGGAGAAAACATTGGTACGGTTTTTTGTTATAAAATTAACCTCATTATCAATTTTAGGTTATTTCCTAATGAAATACCTGAAATAATTCAGGTAAAACAAAATAATTATTAATTGATTCATGAATTCAATCGGGAAACTTCATTCAGGGGATTAAATTAATAAAAAATTAACTTTGTATTACTTTATCGAACAAGTTTTGAATAAATGTTTTAAACACTTTTCATAAAATACTTACCTGATGAAAATGGGAATTATTTTATTTTATTCCCGGTGTTTTGAAGATCTGGTTATTTATTAATGAAGGAATCTCCTTTTTAACTGTGTATAACGAATATTTATTTAACAATTAATCACTTCAACTTAAATTAACTTAACGGACTGAATTTGATATAAAATGTTCTAAAACTGAACCAAGACTTATGGGGAATTTTACTAAAAAGAAATATGCCATCTAAATTCAATAAACAATTATTTCCTACTAACAACTCAATAACAGTACCACTATTTGCTTGTCACGAAGAAATTACTTCAATACGCAACGTGTTATGTACAAACCATTCTTAGAAAATTCACTTTACAACTACATATCTAACAATACAGATAATATAAAAAAGGTTAGCAGCTTTTAGGGCAATCATCGAACTTTCTCGAAGAACAAATATCATAACAGAGCAATAATCCAGAGAAATAAATGAACAATAGAACATTCTATACTGGAAAGCAAGTGAAGAGTGTCTACTTGTGGCCCCAAGAAGGCAATTAATAACAGTGTCAAAACCTGCAAAACAAGTGGTTAGCTATTTTGTAAATATGAAAATAACTTTACGTTTGTGGAAAACCCACACCGGGTTGATTAAGCGGTAGAGTCGTCACCCAAGTCAGCTGTTAAACAGCTGATTTTCGGAGACGAAGGTTCCGTGGTTCAAATTCTTGTAAAGGTAGTTACTTTTATTCGGATTTGAATACTAGATAGTGGTTGCCGGTGTACTTTGATGGTTGGGGTTCAATTAACCATACTCTCTCAGGAATGGTCGGCCTGGGTCTGTACAAGACTACACCTTATTTACACGTCATACACATAATCCTCATCTCATTGGGTCATGGGGTTGCTTATTGTTTTGAATTGAACAGATTGCAACGTACACAAATTAGGATAAAAAAAATTTCTAGTAAAAGTAGTTATTGTGCGGTTTCAAGCTCCGTGTAGTTGCGGGGTGAAGGGTAAGGGTGAGGCACATTGAATGAGTGACGCACGCTGGGAGAACGATTGTTGTATTACTCTGATACAAAACATTCGTTTTCAAACTTTCCATATTTAACATATTTGTTTGTATTTATTAGATTTATTTATTTACGTATTTTGATATAAATTGGTAAGTTAAAATTATGAATCCGACCATGTTATTAACCCGGTAGATATTTGTTAAATTAATGCGCCAAATGATAAGAATATGTTTTAGTCTTGTTAGTACATGCGACCACTACAAATGCATCAGCTGTGAAACAGTACTAACTTATTCATTCTCCCACTACAATAACAATGCACTGCATTCCTTCCAACTACACACAGCTGGGACTCAAGTAATACTTTTATACGGAATTGATTAAAAAGTGATTACCGGTGTACTTTGACGAATGGGTTTCAATTAACGATACACTCTCAGGAATGGCCGGTCTAGGTATGTACAAGACTACACTTCATTTACAAGTCATACTCATCATCCTCATCTCATTGCGTCATAGGATTGCTTGTTCTTAAATTGAACGAATTGCAACATGCACACATTAGGGATTAAAAAAAGTGTAGAAAATAGTATTGTGGCAATATCGAACAAGGGCATGGTTCGCGAAATTTCTAGTACTTCATTCATAAAATGGTAAAGAGTAGATAATAGAGTGAAAAAGTAACAATAGGGTTAGCTATAAAAGGGTACCTATTCATAAAAGATTATTTAAAAAGGACCGTGCTATTGTGTATGATAAGATAGGGTCTTTGTTGTACAACTATTTGTGAAAGAGTGGGTTGATTACCTGTAACACTTTTCATTTTATTGTTATTTCTTTACACTTCTTAGTTATGATTTTTCGAGAACAAATAAAAAATATTATTGATCGAACCTCGGTGTTTTCGAGAAGGCTCTTTGAATCGCCTATATAAAAAGAACCCCGAGCGCGGTCAGTGAGTCAGTATCCGTTTGATCTTTAATTCCTAATATGTGTACGTTGCAATCTGTTCAATTGAGAACAATAAGCAACCCCATGACCCAATGAGATGAGGATGATATGTATGACGTGTAAATGAAATGTAGTCTTGTACAGACTCAGACCGACCATTCCTGAGAGAGTATGGTTAATTTTTTTTTTTTTTCAACCTCAACCATCAAAGTACACCGGTAAACACTGTCTAGCATTCAAATCCGTATAAAAGTAACTATCTTTACTAGGATTTGAACCACCGTTTGATCTTTGAAGAGTGTTTATTGAATGGCTAACGGTGCGTAGTACAGGTTACGTATCCGAGCATTGTAGTGGTTAACTTTTGTTATATTATCTTGTGTATGTACATTATGTATTCAGTTTCATCGTGTATGTGTATTCTATATAATTGATTGTAAGTAGTACTAAGTAAATTATTAAGTTATTTATTGTATTACTTCATTATAATTAGTTTATTATTTATTCTGTAAATATTTTAGTGTAATAAATACTTGTAATTGTAAACTTTAGTGTATTAATTATTTAATTACCTAGATCCCGAAACGGACCTTAGCGATAAGTGTCACAGTATGTATAGCCTAGCCTTAGAGCGGGAAGTGTAATTGAATCTATTAATAAAATTATCAAAATGATTGAAAAGTGATGAGGAGAAAACTAATTTATGTAGCTCCAAAATTGATGAAAGGATTCGTTTGAATTTCACAGAAATAATACACATCAACACGGAATTTCAAGAAATTTGGTAAATTGGATCTTTTATAGATTTTTACTTTCTCTTGCCTATATGAATATATAGGAAGGAAAGTATTGTTTTCATGTCAATTTTTCGAAATCGAGTTTTCACCGGATCTATACGTTTTCAGACCCCCTGAACCCAAAAACATGTTTTTAGCGATTGGTCTGTGTGTGTGTGTGTGTGTGTGTGTGTGTGTGTGTGTGTGTGTGTGTGTGTGTGTGTGTGTACACAATATCTCAAGAACGGAACAGCGTACAAATTTGAAACTTGAAACTTAAGTTACATACCACTACCGAACCCGACACGAACATTTTCATCAAAATCGGTCAACCGGAAGTAGTAGTTTATTCGTGTAATTTTCTCAAAAACTGGTCCTACAATTTTTTTAAAAATCGCCTGGTTTACTCAATTTTTTGTTCTCTAGAAGATAGGGTAGGCGCCATGTTTGCTGAAATTCTTGGTCAGGCTGTTTTTACGTAAAAAAGTGTTTATTAAAGATTACGGCTTTAATATGTATTATAGCGCAAAAATTTATATAATAAAAATGTAGAGAATTAAAAATTGTACAACTTTTATTTCAAACATTTCTTTTGTATAACGCTTAGTTTAGCGGTAATTAGCGATTTTCGGTTTTTTTCTCACGAAAACGTGTGAAAAATTGATTTTTTAAGATTTCGGCCTTAGTATGCATTTTATGACAAAAGTGTATACAATCGAATGTATAGAAAATTAATAGATCTACAACTTTTATTTAGAGCATTTTTCTTTACAAAGCCTAGTTTAGCTTGGAAGAGTGATTTTCCATATTTTTAAGTCGATTTTCATTTTCCGTCATTCACTTACGATTAAAATAAGGTTACATTTATTGAGGTTAGTTTGTTTATTTCTAATGTTTTATTGCTAAAATTAGGTTATATTGTTAATCATTTGCATTGGCGAGAGAAAGTTGTGTGAGTGTTTCACACCAGATTTTTAATATGACTTTGTTCAGTCGCTTAGTTGTAATTGTCGATCGACAATAATATAAAGTATATTTTTTAATTACGTCGGTAGTTACACAAGGCAATAATAATTTGATAGTGGTAGTTGTACAGTAGTATATAAGAGCAAGTTAGGTAAGGGAATTCCGAAAGTAAATAAATAACGGGTGATTCAAAAAGAGCGCCGGTTTTTAAACGGCTGGTAAATTTTTGTTTATCGGTTGGCAACATTGTTAGACCTCATTTCTATTTCGGAGAACATTCCGATTGACGTTTCAGTTGTAGTTTCTCTTGTTCGCAGTGTAGTACTCTCGCAGTTTGTGTCTAACCATGGAGAAGTTTACTATTGCGCAACGAGTGTTAATCGTCAAAACATTTTACCAGAGTGGAGAGAGTTATGCGGCTACTGTCAGGCGACTTCGCGGTACTCTAGGACGTAATGAAGCACCGAATGAATCAACAGTTCGCAGGCTCATGAAAAAGTTTTTTGAGACGGGTTCAACAGTCGACCTTAAAAGTTCTGGACGTCGTCGTTCTGGCCGAACTGAGCAGAACGTTGCGTTGGTTCGTGACAGTGTGGCTGTTAGCCCAGCAAAATCAATACGTCGCCGTTCTCAACAATTGGGTTTACGATGTTCTTCTGTACGGAGAATTCTTCGGTACGATCTGCAATATCACCCGTATAAAATTCAGTTGACGCAACATTTGAAAGTGGCAGACCACGAGAAGAGACGACAGTTTGTTGACTGGGTATTGAGAAAACGGCAGGATGATGACACCTTCGCAAACAAAATAATTTTCAGTGATGAGGCGCACTTCCACTTAAACGGTTTTGTTAATAAACAGAACTGCCGTATGTGGGGTTTAGAAAACCCTCGCGTGGTTAATGAAAGGGAAATGTATGCACAGCGAGTGACAGTTTGGTGCGGCTTTTGGTCGGGCGGTGTCATCGGCCCTTACTTTTTTGAAAATCAAGAAGGACAAGCCGTAACAGTAAATGGAGACCGATACCGTACGATGATTAGGGAGTTTTTGTGGCGTCATTTGGGTGGAATGGACATTGACGAGTTGTGGTTTCAGCAGGATGGTGCCACCTGTCACGCTGCACGAGAAACAATGTTGTTGCTTCGTGAACGGTTCCAGGATCGCATCATTTCTCGTAATTCCGACCATCAATGGCTACCAAGGTCGTGTGACTTAACGCCTTGTGACTTTCCTCTTTGGGGTCATCTGAAGTCATTGGTGTATGCCAATAAATCCCGAAACATCAATGACTTGAAGGAGAAAATTCGACGGGTTATCGGGCAAATGGAAGTCGAAACTTGTCGTGCAGTAATATCCAGTTTCATGGACAGAGTTGATGCGTGCCAGCGCAGTAGAGGAGGACACATGCATGACATCATTTTTCATACATAAAATCGGAAGGAAAGATGAACTTGTTGATGTATTTATTTTCAGTTTTTCAATAAAATAAATCTCTTAATTTGATATATCTAAACCGGCGCTCTTTTTGAATCACCCTATATTTAATTTAAGAGTTAAATTTTTAATTCGTGTGCGTGTGTAGTCCCCCGTCCACACGTATTACAATGTATCATTACTACTGCAATATTATTATATGACTGATAAAAACGTGTACAAACAGCTCGTGATATACTTTACTGCCATCAGCACACGAGTTTAACTTTTTCTGATGTCATATAAAATATTTTTATAATTATGTAAAACAAAAAAACCAAAACAATTGCATAATGTATTTTAGAAGGTAGAAATAGATTTGCACATTTTTGTTTACGTGTGTTTTGTTACGAGTTAATTATTTATTATGAAATTTTTATTTATAGTTTAAGCTGAAGAAATAAATAAATAAATAAAATAAAATAAAGAGGAGGTGCATCGATGGGTGGGTGAATTCCTTATTCAAGAAATGTACACAAATTAATTGATTTCAGTCATTGTTTCTATTTATTGTTTTTTAGTGAACAGATTGTAAATTAATTCTGTGATTAAAAAAAGTTGCTGATGTAAAATAAGATTTCTATTCAATTGTACGTTACCAGCCCGTCACGAAGAATGTACTTCAACACATAACGTATTATGCAGAAACCGGGTTTAACAATTCACTTCAGATTTTTCAAACCAACGCTTACTTAATCTAAAAAGGGGAGCGTTTTTATAATTAACACCCATAAAATCCTCTCAAATGATAAATGACACAATAGAACATTCTACTCTGTCCTACTAAAAAGCAACAAGATTAGTGGCACCCGTAAAGCAAAAAATTTCACTGTCTAAATGACGGAAAATATAGGTTATGAGGTCGAGAAGAACTGTTTAGGAAAATGAACGATTAGAAAAAAACTAAAATTCTACAGACATCTGTATAGAATGGATGACCACCGGTTGCAGAACAAATTTTTAAGGCGTTAAACGACAGACCTACCTAAGGTGTCGGATAAATGGTTTAAAGAAGTAAGAAAAATACTGAGAAAACCAGAATAAACGAGAAAACTTAATGAACCAAACAAAATTCATTTTAAGGAATTTAATGAACAGCGAATAAGAACACCGATTGGACAAAAGAAAAAAACCCCTAAAGTGAGTGAAGTCTGAGAATGTGGACTGCAAAAAGAGCTTCCAGAAACGTCTTAAGTCACCTCACTTGGTCTACAATTGGCCATATACGAGGGGGAAAATGCAATTAATTGATAATTAATAATAAGAAAAGTTTGTAATGATTAAATAAATAACGGGTGATTCAAAAAGAGCGCCGGTTTTTAAACGGCTGGTAAATTTTTGTTTATCGGTTGGCAACATTGTTAGACCTCATTTCTATTTCGGAGAACATTCCGATTGACGATTCAGTTGTAGTTTCTCTTGTTCGCAGTGTAGTACTCTCGCAGTCTGTGTCTAACCATGGAGAAGTTTACTATTGCACAACGAGTGTTAATCGTCAAAACATTTTACCAGAGTGGAGAGAGTTATGCGGCTACTGTCAGGCGACTGCGCGGTACTCTAGGACGTAATTAAGCACCGAATGAATCAACAGTTCGCAGGCTCATGAAAAAGTTTTTTGAGACGGGTTCAACAGTCGACCTTAAAAGTTCTGGACGTCGTCGTTCTGGCCGAACTGAGCAGAACGTTGCGTTGGTTCGTGACAGTGTGGCTGTTAACCCAGCAAATTAGGGAGTTTTTGTGGCGTCATTTGGATGGAATGGACATTAACGAGTTATGGTTTCAGCAGGATGGTGCCACCTGTCACGCTGCACGAGAAACAATGTTGTTGCTTCGTGAACGGTTCCAGGATCGCATCATTTCTCGTAATTCCGACCATCAATGGCTACCAAGGTCGTGTGACTTGACGCCTTGTGACTTTCCTCTTTGGGGTCATCTGAAGTCATTGGTGTATGCCAATAAACCCCGAAACATCAATGACTTGAAGGAGGAAATTCGACGGGTTATCGGGCAAATGGAAGTCGAAACTTGTCGTGCAGTAATATCCAATTTCATGGACAGAGTTGATGCGTGCCAGCGCAGTAGAGGAGGACACATGCATGACATCATTTTTCAGACATAAAATCGGAAGGAAAGATGAACTTGTTGATGTATTTATTTTCAGTTTTTCAATAAAATAAATCTCTTAATTTGATATATCAAAACCGGCGCTCTTTTTGAATCACCCTATATAAAAGAAATATATGTGGAAAAATTTTGTGAGAATAAAATTTTCTATTAGCTGATAATAAAATTTTTGGTTACAATTTTTATATCAATCAATAATGCATCTATTAATGATAAATGGATAGAAAGTTAAAGTAGTTGTCTGGATACATTAAGTTTAGATTATGTTGAATATTTTTTTATTTATTTATCCAAGCATTCCAGTCTAATTATCTCCATATAATTACTGATTCACCATTCTATGTCTCAAATTACACACTACACATCGATTTAAAAACACCATTCATTTACGGCATCGTCAAAAATAGTTATATTAAATTCTACTCAAAACTACCAATCCATAATAATCCACTTATCAGTGTGATATGGCTAATCCGCCTGGCTTCATTAGAAAATTAAAAATAAGATGGAGCAGAGATCTTCTTTAATTCTTTCTGCATGTTTACGTCGAAAAAGATAAAATAATGTGAAATATTAGATGTAATTTTTGTTTTGTTTTAAATATGTTTTATTAACTTACTATTGGTAATAACTATTCTGTGACAATATGAACTTTTTTGTTTTTCTTTTCATACTTTTGTATATTTTAAGTTCATTGTTATTCCAAATTTAACATTGCTGAATGTTGTATTCAGTAGTCTGTTCGTGTTATTTGTAATTTAATATCAATGTTTTCTCATCTTTTGGTTGTTCTATGTAGTACAGTTGAAGATTCAAAATAAAGGATAAAAAAATAATTTATTTATCATAAGTTATGTGTTACTCAATGTAGACTACAATGTTATTAAATAAAAGTATATGAAACTGTAATATAACAAATTTACTGGACATCTGGAGTTGTTTATTTTTTGAGTCTATTAAAATAATAAACATCTCCAGCTGATTGAAAAATTAATACTTTAGAATTATTTAATTCACATTGACAAAATTATTTAAAAGAGTTATTTACTTAAATTACTAGGCAACTAAAGAAGAAGAAAAGATTTTGTACAAATTATTTTAGTGAGGGACAAGATGGCGAACCGTATAGGCAGGTCCCTCATTCATTCTTAAAATAGTATTAATATATAATAAATAGTGAACAGAGATAAACAGTAATTAATTATAATGTTCATATTATTAAAGAGATACTAATTATTCAACTTTAGAACAATAGGATTATCTAGTAGCTTTTCTATCGTAGATGTATGGAAACAATAACAACAACAGTAACTTGGAAAATATGCTAATTATGTATGTATGTTTAAAATAGAAAGAATTAATGAACATTTTAATTTACACTTCAGACTAGACATTGTAAAAGGATTGTGAGAATCAATGTGATGGTAATTATAAAGAATACTGTTTAAAATAAAAAATAAATTAATGAACAATTAATAAATAATTATGGGGACATACTAATTAAAACATTTCAAATTGACACCAACTTGTATAGATTTATTTATTTATATTACAAATTAGCATCTCCATTATGCGGAGTAACATTATACAACAAATTTGGCATACCCTCGTGGAGAACTCGTGAGGAATAATTTAGTTATGTAACAAATTGTCGATCCCTTATGAAGAGATATTTAGTTCTTTTCAAAACTTTACTAATAAAAGATTTTCAATATTTTTTAATGTTCTATGGGTTACTTATTGATATTCATCAAACTAGGAAAGTACACATAAAAATCTGGTGTGAAACACTCACACAACTTTCTCTTGCCAATGCAAATAAGACCAATATAACCTAAAATTAAAATTAAAACATTAGAAATAAACACTAACCTCTAAAACATTACCTTATTTTAATCATGAGTGAAAGACGCAAAATAAAAATCAATCGCATTTTAGCTTAAAAATACGAAAAATCAATCTTTCACGCTAAAATAGGCTCTGTAGAGAAAAATGCTCTAAATAAAAGTTGTAGATCTTTTAATTTCCTATGAATTTAATTCATACACTTTTGACGTAAAATGAATACTAAGGCCAAAATCTTAAGAAAATCGATTTTTCACATTTTTTCGTGAGAAAAAAAGCAGAAAATCGCTAATTACCGCTAAACTATAAGCATTACACAAAAATGTTTGAAATAAAAGTTGTAGGATTTTTAATTTTCTACAACTTTTATTATTTACATTCTTGCGCTGAAATGAATATTAAAGCCACAATCTTAAAAAAACAATTTTTTTACGCGAAAACAGCCTCACCAAGAATTTCAGCAAACATGGCGCCTACGCTATCTTGTAGAGCATAAAAAATTGAGTAAATCAGGCGATTTAAAAAAAATCGTAGGACCAGTTTTTGAGAAAGTCGCAAAAAAGTGAAAAATGACACGAATAAACTACTACTTCCGGTTAACCGATTTTACTGAAAATGTTCGTGTCGGGTCCGGTAGTGGTATGTAACTTAAGTTTCAAGATCATACGATGTTCCGTTCTTGAGATATTCTGCACACACTCACACACACACACACACACACCCACAGACCAATCGCTAAAAACATATTTTTTGGGTTCAGTGGGTCTGAAAACGTGTAAATCCGGTGAAAACTCGATTTCGAAAAATCGACATGAAAACAATAGGCCTACTTTCCTTCCTATATATTCATATTAGCAAGAGAAAGTAAAAATCTTGAGAGAATACTTGAAGACATATTCAATATGTTTTCCTCTTTTAAGATTATATTACATATAATTATTAATGGGAAACTGAATTATTAAAAGTTTCTAAGTAAAGCAGAACATATATTTGATGTTGCCTTAGTTATAATGGTTTACCTTTAGTACTGGAATACTTGGTTCTATTGTTTTGTAGAACAAAAGCTAATCAGTAAAGTTCCTTGCGCTCATACTCATCAATAAAAGCCCAACTTTCTCGCAAGCACAAGTAGTTACATAATAAAACTTGAGTGAAAACAGTAATCACTTACTTTTACAATTATAATTGTAATTATAATTTAACGTCGACGCTTACCCACAGTAAATTGGATCACGTGAAATACAACAATTACTAACAAATGAACGTTTCAGTAAATTGGATTAACTTTCTTGAAAATGTTCACGTACAACTGTCATGTTGTTACTCATGATCTATTAATTATTTAGGTATTTATTTGGTCGCTGTTTACTCGTTTCTACGAATAGGCTATAATTGTGTAAATTTTTTCGTATAGGTTCGATTTAGACTACGTGAGAAAACTTTAGACGTTTCTAGAAGCTCTTCTTACAGCCCACAATCTCAGAGGTGCTGTTTTTCTAAAGTTTTCTTTGTTTCCTATGAAATTATACTGTTATAAATCATATGGAAATCTATTTTATTATCTATTTTTTTATAGATTTTTAGGCGTAGGAAACGAGAGTATCCCAGCCGAGCCTGTGTTTTGAATCCTTATCGTGATAAAAACTTTTGAAAACACTATATTAATTCAGGGTTTTTACTGTACTGGTTTGGAAACCACGTTTTCAGAATCTCTTTCATAAATAAGGACAAAAGAAAATAAGGAATTGTTTTGATTTTTAGTTTTTACACTTTTTAAAAGTTGTCTAATTATTTTCTTTTACCGTGTGATTTAAAACTCTATTACCATGAAATCTGTGTGATTTTAGGCCCGATTTTTCCTTATTTGTGATGTTTGCTTTGATACGAGTAACTAAAGTAGAGAAATTAATTCCTGTGGTGTATAATTCCTGATGTTATTGTTACTCCTTTGTGACTAGCAGTTGCTAGTAACATTTGGGACATTTTTTTTTGTAATTCCATTTAGCCAATTATATGGAAATTTGCTTCAAACTGAAATAAAGAATTATGACATGCCATAAGAATATCTTCCATAACTAAACGTAAGTGGTTAAAAAAATGTTTTCAAGCCAACTGAACTAAAAAAAAGACACGTTTTAGTGATTGGACTGTGCGCACGCGTGTGTTTATATGCATTTAAACAAAATAGTCTATCTCAAGAACGGATTACCGTACAAAGTTGAAACTTGGAACTTAAGTTAGGTACCACTACAGAATTCGAAACAAACTTTTTCATGAAAATCGGTTGATTGGAAGTAGTAGTTTGTTTATTCGTGAGATTTTCCACTATTTTCGATTTTCTCAAAATCGTCTGGACGGTTTTTAAAAAAATCGCCTCAGGTACTATATCTTTTATGCTCTACAAGATAGGGTAAGCGCCATGTCTAATCAAATTCTTGGGGGCCTGAGTTCTTGTAGTACAAAATGATTTTTAATTTTCCGGCCTTAATATGCATTCTAAAGCAAAACTGCATATCGGCCTAATCAAAGTTGAAGGACGTAAAAAAAGCTACAACTTTTTTTAAAATAATAATTACTAAGTTACTAAATTAATAATGAGTAAGTTTAGTAATTCATTTTTATTATTAGTCGTGTCAATAAATAATTGTTATACGTTTGTAGGAAGTTTAGACTACTTATTACTTTTTATAACCAGAACCTGAACAAAGTTGACTTATTACAATATTTTACTATTTATTTTTTCAAAACTAAAAAAATTGTTTACAAGGCTTTTACCAAAAAATAATGTCCCATCGGTTTCTCTATAGAAAGTTATAATTATATAATTCATAAAAAAATCAAAGAGATCATACCGTTTCTTTAAGGTGTAAATTTTACTTTCTTTCTCATATAACACGTAGGTATTTAGTTATTCGCAGGGCGTATTATGCCCTTTCTGCCCTTTCACTGGTAATTCATACTAATGTCAAAAAAATTCCTGTTTTCAGTACTAATTGGTTTTATCTGTACAGCGTGATTTGGCTTGCAATGTGTATGATTTATGGAGATTTTAAACGGTTCAAGTTTAGTTTGCCGTGAAGCGCAACGAGGGGATGGGTTGCTAGTACAATATAAAGAAAAAACAGAAGGATATGATTTATCTAAGATAGCAAAGAAGAATTTCTCTAGAGATGATACTTTTCTTTCGAAACATTTATAACGTATGATCTAATGCTTTTTCAATCCCTTTAAAATCGATCCACAGAGCATTTGATATTACGATAAAAATATTTATGAAATGTGTTTTTAATTTACAATTTATTTATAATTCTGAAATTATTAGTTGATGTAGTTTGATATGTAATCTGATTTGAATAAAGAAATGAAAGCAGTCTACATACATCTCATTTCAGGTGCTTCTGGCAAATAAAAAAACTTGTGCATGTCTTCATAAATTTATGATTACACAGACAAAGAAAAAAGTTTCAAATATTTTACTCTCCCTACAAAATAATTAATTACCCAACTACAAGCAATTTATCTTGTTTTCCGTTTTTTCCAGAACCCTTTCACCTTCTGGTTAATTTCTTTCTTTTTCTGAGAATACCCGTCTAGTTTTCCGTTTCTCCGCAATTATGTTCTAAACACTTTTCTGTTCCTTGTATCTACATTTTTGATTTCACTCTTATGTACACCTTTTTGGGTATTTTTCACTCATGAAACTTATGGCTTTCTACTTCCCTTGAAGTTCAAAACCTTGTTTATTATCTTTTGTGGTTTAATTCTCGTGATGCGTCCGTTGAAATCCATTCTCATTTTCCTCATGTGGTCGAGATATTCTTGTCATAAAAATTCAGGTTAACAGATAAATTATATATACGAATATCATGGGTGTGTGTTACGCATGTTATACTAAACTGATTTAATTTGTTTTCTCGTATTTTTGGGGTCTGGGCTCGAGCATTTCTTTAGACTATATAAAATCAAATCAACTTTTTTAGTCACGAGCGACTGCGATTGGTTGCGGTAAGGAGTCACTGAGTTTTACTGTTTAAAAATCTCCGTAAAGTTGGGATCGAACCCATAACCTCCCGCTTTGGTTTGTTCAGCGCAGTCTAGCGCTTAAAAAAAAATTGAACCATGGGGTTGGCCAATGGCAGATTTTGCTGTAAGACAAATTAAATAGCTAGGCCATAGTAAAGGCATTTGATAATGTCGGTTGTTGCTTATTATGAGAAACAACGGAATACCAGGGATATTCAAGTCTTTTATTTTATTTATTTAAGGTCACATCGACTACAAGGTCATTAGCAACCACGTTTCATATAAATATATGCAGTACAACATTTTCAAAGAAGACACAAAATATATAACAAACACAAACAAACATAAGAAGGTAATCAATAAAAACAGAATGAAAAATTAGTTTTGTTCAATGAAAATTTAGACAACATAAAAATAAATAATAGAATGAGACCTAAATACTTACTCTTATACTCAAGTTTCTTACACTCAATATTTGTGTAATATACATGTGCGTATGTGCATGTTGTTTTTTTGTATTCTTTAATACTCTGCTGGATTATTTGATCTAAAATTCACTTGACAAATCTATCCTCAGCACACGAATAAAATAATTTAGCTTTCATTGAATTCAGCTTGCATTGTTTATGTATTTAATAGTGGTTTCTGAATGAGTAAATGTAATCTTTACCCCTAGACTGACGCTTAAAAAATTCTTTGGTGTAAAGATCGTGAGGATAATTTTGCAGATACTTTTATATCAATGCATTGCCTACCGTATTTATTATTTCTGCGTGGTAAGAAAACTGGATCAATCAAGTTATCACCAAGAATATCACATCACACATTAAATGAAAACTTCTACTGGAAACACCTTGCTGCAGTCTTATTTAGGTTTATTTTCTGTCCAAATATGAGTGCTTTGTTATAATCAATTCCATTTCTTGAGAAGCAAGGATTGTCCGAAACGAACCATTGAAATGGTTACCACAGTTTCTTGACTTGAAGCTCTCAGACTTTATCTTTTGGAGTTGGAAGAAACCAATTACTTTCTCAAAACGGATTAATGCACAATATTATTTAATGCATCGAATTACAGAACCTAAAGAAACTGTTAAGGATAAGCTCAACCTCCCGTTATGATACTAGAAAAGAATGAATTCGTCGAGAAAATTTATACATTGAACGAAACGGAGCCCATTTTCAATATTTTTGTAGGAAACAGGCAACAACTTTACTCTTTTAATTTCATTTTCATTACTTTCAGAATTCAAGTAAATATATTGATAAGCTATTTACCAACCTATGAAACAAAATTGATTTTGTTGTAAACCTACCTTTTTAACAACAATTTAGCCTGGTTTTGTTATTAATTTTTATTCCTAATGTGTATACTTTGCAATCTGTTAAATTCAGAACAATTAGTAACCCCATGACCCAATGAGAAAAGAATGATGATATGCATGACGTGTAAATGAAATGTAGTCCTGTACAGACCCAGGCCAATCATTTCTAAAAGAGTATGGTTAATGAACTTGAACCATCAAAGTACACCAGCACCCACTGTTTAGCATTCAAATCCGTCAAAAAGTAACTAGTACCTTTGCTAGAATTTGAACCAGGAACCTTCGTCTCCAAAAATTACCTGTTAAACAGCTGATTTGCGGCGACGATTTTACCTCTAGACCAACCCAGTGGGTCTTTTGATTAATACAGGTCGAATTTTAATATCATGAATTTATTTTTAACTTACTTTATTAACATCAATTTTCTGAGATTTTAATTTTATACTTGTTAATTTAAAAACAGTGACTTAAGACTGTACAAAACTGGCAGAAGATATAACGTTTGGAAACATATGAAACAAAAATAATAATATGGTTTTTGACAATTTAGAGCTAACGAATTTAATCCGAGCCATTTCTTTACAAATCTGATCTCCATTTCAGTCATAAATTTAAAATGTAAAACCATACTTTTGATTTTTTTGTTCATAAAATATAATGATCTATTGAAATTAGTTTTACCAAAATTTCTCTTGATAACAATTTGTTTACATTGTTATTTTACAGCTGAGAAAGAGTAAAATGTGAAAAAAATAAAAACTGAATGCGCGCGTTGAAAATAAAGCGACGTTGGTAGAGATAGAGAACACGCTTATTTATTTTATGAACAATTTAAACATAAATGATGAAATAAATCCTAATCCTATGCAGTGAATGTACTACATAAAATGTTTTGTTCTGGTCTCGAGCTTTTTCCACTCACACCCCCAACTGACAATGTTAGCTCGGAAATGATACCGCAAACACATTTACGCTCCTTTCTCAATGAATGTGTACACACAAGCGCATTATTACAATCGTCTATATAGAGACAGGAATGGGTTACATTTTCTTTTTGGTCCAACCGAATCGAAAGCTCAGTCGAAACTATTTAAATATATTTCCATTTAATCTACTCGAATATAAGTTCACTGATCGTTTTATAACGATATATAAAAAAAACACATACTCATTTTTCATTCGAATATAAAACAAAGTTTAATCTTTAGCCGAACTTCCAATAAAATTTTTATTGTCCCTCCAAACATATAACTCAATATTTGTTTACATGTGTATATATATGTGCATGTTAGGTTTTCTTTATTCTTTTATACCATGCTGGATTATTTTATCTAAAATTCCCTTGGCAAATCCATCCTCGGCAATTAAATAAAAGAATTCAGTTTCCATTGCTTGTGTATTTAATAGTGGCGATATGAAATGTTAAAAAGTAAATAATTATTTTAAATAAGTAAAATATTATAGTTAATGTTAAAAATTATTAATAAAATTACATAACCACAAAATTATTTAAAAATAAACGAGTTAAAACAAGTACACGGGCTTTCAGCTAGGTCTTGGATCTACAATTTCAGAGATGGTCTTCAGGATCGGTCATTAACAAAGCCTATGTTATTCTAACTTTTAAGGTTGAGTGCATTGTTAACTATGTGTAGATGGTGCAATTTCATATTGGTAGTGAACTTTCCCCCACCATTCCTCAGGAATAACACTATTACTACTTTTTTTTTATCCGAGGCGGCGAGAAAAACTCATGTTCACTCCCTCACGATGGAAGAAGTAGTGTTGGACTCAATTGAGGCGTCCTCGTCCAGCACCAAGGAGGCCGCAACCAAAAACCCGCCACCTGCTACTTGATGCGACATCAGGAAACAACCCTCCACCTCCCTCAGAACTGTTTATATAATACTACAAGGGAAGTGTCGGGTTAAAAAAAAATTACATACTGTCAGCGTGGCGTGGAAGAGAACCGTAGCCTAATTATTCTCTCGCTGTCACTGACCAACACTCACTTTCTCACTTTCTGCCTTCTCTCTCACTTTCTCACTGTTACTACCTGTCTCATCTTAAGTGTACAGTCTGTCTATTGGTCTAACTTTTATTGTAGTAAATCTTAAGTATTTTTGACAATGCTAGATAATATATTTCTAAAACATCGTCATCATCATTATCATCATCTGTCGAGGATTAGGCTCAATAGCCTGTTCCGGCAACCATCTCCTTTTTTGGTGTTTCCAAGCCTCGATTCCCTCTAGGTTTATATTTCCATCCTCGTAGCGGAAGTTTGTGTGGTGGTATACAAAGTAAATTGTTGGACCAGTTTCTCTCATAATATATACTTAACGTTTCACACGGTAATTGAACATTAAACTCGGCGCGTATGGCTTCATTACGTACGCTATCTAACCGGGTAAAACCTTTAACTCCCCGCAAAAATCTCATTTCAGCAACCTGGATACGAGATTCATTCCTCTGTAATTACACCCATGTTTCACTCCCATATGTTATGAGTACTACAGCCATTGCTCTATAAAATTTCATTTGAATGTCTTGTCTCGTTTTCTTTCCTATTGTCCTGCGAGTAGAACCGCATATAGCGCTGAATTTTGTCAGTTTTTCACTGGAAAATTTCTAAAACTTTTTAAAAAGCCTCCCTAATCTTCTAACATACGCTGATTAATCCAGTCTCTCTCCCACACACATATCATCTCTCACTTACTCACTCACTATCTCTCCCTACGTCAACACTAATCTATGAAACGACCATCACAATTTATAACAAATAATAAATCTTAATCACAGATGAGTTGCTCTTAATAAACAAAAAAACAGTTGGTAACGTGCTCGCCTCTCATCATGGGGTCTTGGGTTCGAAACCCATTCAGGCACGGCATATTTTCATACGTTACAAAAAATCATTTCATCCTTCACCGTCTGCATAAGCAGTACTTGCAGAACAGTCGGACGATAAACCAAAAAAAAAGAAAAAATTACTAAACAAATGTAGAGTCTACAAGAATTTTCTTTTTAACATGAACGAATACAAGGAACAAAAACAAAACAAAAAAATAGTTAATTTCTTTACTTTTCTTTGAATTGACATCGGTGCCTGTAAGAAAACGAGTAACAGTTTTCTTGTCCTGAGTTGCTTTCTTTTTTTTCTCAAAATTTTATAATATTAGTTAAAGATTAGTCTCATCTTTTCTGGGTTTATTCTGTTATTACTGTTTTCAATGAAATTCTTGACGTATTTAAAAAGTTTTTCTGCAAGTCTCTTTAGCCATGATAAAGTATGTTTTTAGGTTTTAGTTTCTTAGACTTTCTTTGATTTGTTTGAACTCATGTTGGTTGTCTTTTTATAGTTTACTTGTCTTGAAAATGTATTTATTCGTCTTAATTTACGTTAGGCCTAAGTAAAAATCTTTTTTAACTGACTTTACCTTCACTATTATCAGCAGTAAATAGATTTATTAAAAATAAAATTAAGATAAAAGGTAGCTTTCAGAGGAGGTACATTTACAACAGAAAAATAATTACTGTTTACATAATACTATATTGGAGCTAAGACGAGGTTCCGTCGTATGAATCCTTGTGAAGTTTCCTTTATATCGATTTGAATAGAACTCAGTGATTACCGGTTTACTTTGATGGTTGGGGTTAAATTAATCATACTCTCTAAGGAACGATCAGCCTGAGCCTGTAAAAGACTACCTTATTTGAACGTTCATTATACTGTTAGTGTTCATTACAAATATTAGGGATTAAAAAAAAGTTTTGAAAACCATGGGTAGAAATTTAGAAATAAACAAATTTTACAAATAAGTTTATTGGATGCCTCCTCTGTAGCTTTCGTATTGTACCACCATTGTCCAATCAATCGATACCCAAATAAGTATCTTGTAATTTAATCATTTTTCATACCATAAACAAAATTTTAAAATCTCTTCATTTTTTGTTTGTTTTTTACCACCGGGTTGAACTAGAGGTAAAGTCGTCGCCAAAATCAGCTGTTTAACAGCTGATTATTGGAGACGAAGGTTCCTGGTTCAAATCCGAGTAAAGGTAGTTACTTTTATACGGATTTGAATGCTAGACAGTGGTTACCGGTGTACTTTGATGGTTGGGGTTCAATTAACCATACTCTCTCAGGAATGGTCGGCCTGAGTCTGTACAAGACTAATTCTCATTTACACGTCATACATATCATTCTCATCTCATTGGGTCATGGGGTTGCTTATTGTTCTGAATTGAACAGATTGCAACGTACACATATTAGGAATTAAAAAAAAATTTTTTGTTTGTTTGTATAGACAGATACTACAATACTGTGAATGTGGTTGTTTGACATTTACCAAAGTGCAGCTGTTACAGCTCGGAGGACTTTCAACTGGTATGAGAAGATTCGTATACCATAAATATTCTTAAGATTCGTTTCCATAAAGATTCGTATTTACCATAAAGTGCTTAAGTACCGTAAATTTAGGTAGCTCATCAAATTTTTGAGAATTAAATTTCTATTTACCGCCATTTTTTTTAGAACTGATTTTTTTTATGCGAGGCTCACGTATTATTAATCCTCTTAAGCGACCTCCACTCTTTACGATTAACGACCGCCCTGCCGTGAACAGTTTATTTTTAAAACCGACTGTTTTCAAAGATAAAAATTTATTGATTGAACAAATTTTTCTATATGATAAATCAATTTATACAAACTCATCAAGTTTAATATTAGAGCAAATCTCAGGTTTCATTGTGCGAATTTATTCGCATAGGCCAGTTACTATTTTTAAAGCCTTAATTTACGAAAATTTTTTAAGAGAAGTATTATTTCAGTTATGTTTGATTCGGTTTAAATTTATACAAGCATTATAGTTATTATGAAAGAATTTAGGATTGTGATAAAAACTGTATATTTTACCCTCAATTTTAAGTTGGCAAAATTATTTCATTTAAAATAACTCCATGATTATAACACGATAATCGTTAAACCATTCGGTCATATGAATTTTGTAATGGAGTGTTTTTTAATCTAGTAGTTGGTTGGGAGATGACCGCTAATAGACGGTTTTGAATTGAAACTGCGATGGTAGATGAAACACCGGAAATTATGAATGAAGTCGCAATATTGCTGTTGGCTTGATATTAATGTTACGATCTGTTATATTAACAGAGTACACCGCCTAGTAGTGACAGTAATGAAAACAGACCGTTAAATTTCTCAGTAATTTGCTGCAACGCCAATTTATTTCAGTTATTGTGTTTTAATTGATTATTTTCTTCCATATTAGAAACCCATGGCAATCAACTTAAGAGAGAAAAAAGACGTGCACAATTTCACACGTTATAAGCTACGCTACCTAGAATAAAATGAAACATTGTTCTAATATTTGAAAAAAAATTTCAAGGTTTGATCTCCGCTTAAAATATGAAAAATTCCGTCATACAGGAGCTGTAAAGCTTAACAGATTGCAAATTTGTTCGGTTTTTTTTGTAAAATTTTATGTTTTCCCGTTTCACCAAAATATTAGACAAGTAGTAGGTCTACACTTTCAACAAAAATTTTTTATAAAAGATTTTATCATTTACTGTCATAGAAATTCAATTGGAAGTTTGAAGAAAGAAATAACCCTCAGTAAAGAAAAAAAAATCTGGTGTGAAACACTCACACGACTTTTTCTTTTCAATGTAAATAATTAAAAATATGTCTATGTTTAATTTATGAGTAAACAATAAAAAATGATAAATATATACTTGTTTTAATCATGAAGCGAATGATGCTAAATGAAAATCAATCTCTCTTCCAATTAAAAATATTAAAAATCATTTATCTAAACTAAGTTGTTTAGAAAAAAATGCTTAAATAAAAGATGCATTTTTAAAAAATTTCCTATAAGCTTAGTTAATGTACTGTTGTAAAACCCATACTAAAGCAGCAATCTTTAGAAAGCCTCATTTTTACTGATTTTAATGAGAAAAATCACTAATTGTTGCTAAACTAAGCGGCTGTAGAAAAAAAAACTAAAAGTAGTATGAGTTTTAATTTCCGGAGTAATAAATTTTCTAGGAAAACGTGTAAAATGTTCTTTTACATCCTCCAGAACTTTCATGGTTATCATTAATGGTCGATCTGTGCTTTTGCGATCTTGTAAACTATCAATCTTACCAAATTTATTTAATAAATGCAAGACTGTTATTTGAAACTGTGGAATTGGGAAATGCTAACTGAAAACTCGTCTTTTACTCGTTCGTAAGATTTACAAGCGAATTAAGTTTCAAAAGTAAATATATTTTCGTCTTTAGAAAACAACACCGTTGACACAATAGAAACGAATGAGTATTGAAATAGCATTGGTGCACAATAAAGTCATTTCAATAGTTACAAGCTGTTAACCTTGAATACAGTGTTTCCAACTTACATATAACGAGACAAATGAAATTGACCTATCGATTACGTCTACATTCTTAATGCGTCCTTTTTGAAACACTCTTCATGTTTTAAAAGTTATTTGTTAAATAAATTTTTTAGTATACTACTGGCATAAATATGCTTAATTTTGGTGTTATATGACTAATTCAGAAACCATTTTAGGGTCTGGTTGAAGAAACCTTAATTTGA
The DNA here is from genome assembly GCA_035578175.1 of Catonia carolina. NCBI lineage: Eukaryota > Metazoa > Arthropoda > Insecta > Hemiptera > Achilidae > Catonia > Catonia carolina. The sequence goes on from JAQMRL010000001.1 coordinate 33,564,591, forward strand.
TAATTTCTGCCAAAACAAATCATACACATACATATACACACAGTTGTACATCCTCCTAAAACCACTTTTGTTACTCCGCGAAGTCATGAATCATGAAGATTAGTTGAATTACAGGTGACGATAGTTTTGCAACATTCCAAAAATCTTTCACTGTATACCAAAAAAGTAAAAAAATTACAAAGGCCTGCTACTATTATCATAAGCATCATATAGGTCATAGGTCCTAGGTCCTAGGTCATATAGATAGGTCATAGGTCTATCTTTTTTTTATGACCACAAAGGATCACTTTAGTCTCTTTGGTGAGTTATTTTTCTTCGGCAGTTTATTTCCTTTACATTTCTTTCTTGCCAATACTTTTTCATTCTGTCGGATCTTGCTTTTCTCAATTCGTCTGAACAAACCTGTTCTTTTCGTTTAATTGTTCTTACTGATAAAATTTTGTTTTTGTTATTAATTGTTTCTTTGTAAACCGGAGTGCGATCTTTGACATCAGCAATTGTTAGATTTAATTCTGTTCTGTCTTTTTTGATTTCTTCAAGCCAAGGAATTGTAGCTCCTGTTTTTGCACACATGAATTTTTCTACAATTTTTCTTAATAATCGGTTTTCTGGAGTTCTGAGGATATGCGAAAAGAAAGAAAGTCTCTTTTTGCGCATTGCATCAGTGATTGGTTCTATTTCTATATAAATTTGTTCTCTTGGTAAAAGTCTGTGCTGGTTGTCAACTATGTGTTTCTTGTTTATGCAGGTTCTAAGAATCCTTCTTTCTATTTTTCTGATTGTTTCTTTTATTCCGTTTCCATCAATACTGAAGAGGGTTTCACTGCTGTACATTGCTTGTGATCTTAGAACTGCTTTGTAGTGTTTAAGTTTTATGTGAATGGAAAGACATTTTTTTTGTAAGTGTTTTTTAGTAATTTTCTGTCCTTTGGAAAGTTTAGAAATTCTCTCATTCCATGCTGCCTTCTCATTAAGATTGTATGTGATTGTTTCTCCAAGATATTTAAAACTCTCTACAATGTCGATAGGATTCCCATTAATATTTTATTTTGTTTATACATAACCGGTCTATCTTACAATAAACTTTTTAAAATTATAATTTTAGGTTATTCAATTTCTTTCTACAATAGTTACTGGTATTGAAATAAATATAAGAAAAAGAATGTTGACGAACCAAAAAATTTTAAATTTCCTTCCGTTCCTATTGATATTTGTAGAGTTGGATTACAAAAGGTTTTCCGAACAAAAAAGTTTGTTTTTCAAAACTCCTATTCAGTTTAATGAACCGGATGTTATATCCGTTTTGACCAGGATGAATACTTCATTGATGAAGATATTTTTAACGATTTTAGAAAGCACTGTACAAGAAAAATACTATGATAACTTAATAGTATTATTGATCTTACTTTTATTATACTTTTATGATGCTAACAGTCGAGTAAAAGAATTTTGAATATGATTCATATTAATTGACATTCATCTGGAAGAGAACAAAGAGATGAAATCCGTTTTGAACAAACAGACGTGAGTTTCATGTCAATGACATTGTTTAATACTGATTTCAATAAAAGAGAAACGGATTTAAACTAAAGGGAATGAAATATATTTCTCAAAGCGCCTGTATTTGCTGACTAGAATTGTAATTTAGTTTAATTTTCAGCGGTTGAATTTGATTAAACTATGTGTCGGTAACTAAGGACGTTTAAAGATACGTTCTTAAGGCTCTTTGTATTCGTTTAGAGCAAATCATACATAATGATAAAATTTAATATTCGCTTAATAATTTTAAACGATTTACATTTTTTAACAAACTGTATAATGCAATACGATATTACATAGTGGGTACTAACTTAGATGGAGTGTGTTATCTGATTTCATTAAGGATAGTTTTTATAAGTTAAATAATTAAAAGTAGGCTACCATAAATTTCATATAAATAGTCTATACTCTCAAATCCTCTAGTTATATATCTATCTTCTAGACTATACAACTTCTAAATCTACCGGGATCTTTTGAAAAATATAAATCATAATTTTGTTAATTTTTGTCATTGTCATGACAAACTGAGGTAAGTGTGCATTAATACGAGGTGTGGCTATTAAATAACGAGACTGATGTTGTATAAAAATTTTATTTTTATTGTATACATACCGGTAATCACTTACTGTCACCTTCAATATACACTCCTTCTCTATCCCTACAACGCTCCATGCGAATTTGCCATTGTTGGAAACAGTGCTGGAAGTCATCTTCTGTCAGCTCCTTCAGAACACATGCCGCTTTCCCTTTTACAGCTTCCACAGACTCAAATCATGTTCCTTTTAATGCAGATTTCACCTTAGGGAACAGGTAGAAGTCATATGGTGCAAGATCTGGTGAATAAGATGGATGTTCTAACACTGAGATGCTGTACTTGGGTAGGAACCTCTTGACAGATAACGCGGAATGAGCTGGCGCATTATATTGGGGGAGAACCCATGATTTATCCTTCCACATTTCGGGACTTTTTTTCCTTAGCCTACTCTTTGACGTAGTTTAGAAAGTATCTGAAGGTAGTAATATTGATTAATTGTTTGACCTTCAGGAACCCAGTGAAGCTACACAATCCCATGGATATAAAAAAAAACAGTCATCATTGCTTTAAATTTTGACTTGCTCATTCGAGTTGTTTGGCTCTCGGTGAAGTTCGGCTCTTCCAGTGCATGGATTGGCGGTTCGTTTCCGAATCATAAGTAAAAAACGACGTTTTTCACATGTTATTATCTTCTACCTGTTCCCTAAGGTAAAATCTGCATTGAAAAAGACAAGATTTGAGTCTGTGGAAGCTGTAAAAGGAAAAGCGGCATTTGTTCTGAAAGAGCTAACAGAAGATGACTTCCAACACTGTTTCCAACAATGGAAAATTCGCATGGAGCGTTGTAGGGATAGAGAAGGAGCGTATATTGAAGGTGACAATAAGTGATTATGTGTAAAATAAAAATAAATTTTTTTACATCGGCAGTCTCGTTATTAAATAGCCACCTCTCGTATGCGTCGTATTTAAATTACAACTGATGAAGGATCTATAAGATATGAAAGATGTATTGACTACTTTAGTCAGGTGATTGTCGTCTAATGTGTTTTAATGTTTTTAATTCTGTTGTTTAGGTCATCAGCCGAAATACTGGTTTGAACCTTTAAAGGTTTTACAAAGGTAAACGACGAGTGAGGTGGTTTACAGAAAGTCTTTCTCACTGAGTGGTAAAGTATGGTTATCAGCATGCCAGGCCCTTTTAAAAGCATCTTCTTTCCAACTTGTAAATGACACTTTCAGTTCATTCACCATAAGGTCTGTCTGTATAATGAAATTCAACACTCTCAGAGAAGATAACTCTGACTAGTGTCTTTTACACCTCTGTAATTAAATAAATGTTTCTTGAGACAGTTAACTGTTATTATTCTAAAAATATATTATTAATGAGATTGTACTGTATTCCGGTGGAAGGTATCCAGTGCTTCTAAGAGCTTTTCATTCTTCTTCTTAAAGTCACTCTTCTATCAGAGGTTGTAAATCATCATCATTATGCAGACCTTATTTGCTGCAGCACGGATCAGTTCTGCATTAGTGCAACCAAACCTTAATTTTTCTCTACAGAGCCTAGTTTAGCTTCAAAGTGTGATTTTCCAAACTAAGGTTGGATATCATTTTGTATCATTCACTCATGATTAAAATTAGGTTATGTTTTTTGAGGTTAGTTAGTTATTTTATTTATTTCTAATGTTTTATTAACCCACCGGGTTGGTCTAGAGATAAAGTCGTCGCCAGAATCAGCTGTTTAACAGCTGATTTTCCGAGACGAAGGTTCCTGGTTCAAATCCTAGTAAAGGTAGTTACTTTTATACGGATTTGAATACTAGACTGTGGTTACCGGTGTACTTTGATGGTTGGGGTTCAATTAACCATACTCTCTCTGGAATGGTCGGCCTGGGCCTGTACAAGACTACACCTCATTTACACGTCATACACATCATCCTCATCTCATTGGGTCATGGGGTTGCTTATTGTTCTAAATTGAACAGATTGCAACGTACACAAATTAGGAATAAAAAAAAAATATATATATATTTTATTACTAATGTTAGGTTACATTGTTCGTTATTGGGATTGGAAAGAGAAAGTCGTGTGAGTGTTTCACACCAGATTTTTCATTTTACATTGTTCACTCAAGATTAAATAGAGGTTACATTTTTTATTATATACATTGGCAAGATAAAGTCAGTGAGTGTTTCACACCTGATTTTTATTAGTCGTTAATGACTAAACTGTTGATACGACTTAGAACAGAAATAAAAACAAACTATAATCTAGCCTACTTAACCCTTTATAGGTCTTTGGTAAGTATACTTACCACTGGCAATAAGGTCGATTTTATTTAGGAATAAGTTATGCAGTTGAACCGTATTGGCGTTTTATAGTTTTATAAATGTTCTCTGGTAATAAGGCCATCCACATTTTGAAATTAGCGCTCAGCAACCATTTGCTTCGTGAGTTGCACGAAAGTGGTAAGGATTCATTACAGCGTATGCCACCGTGTTGTTGTTACTTTTGTACAGTGCATAGAAAATTCGAATTTTTTAACGGGAAAGCACGCATTCATGCTAATATAAAGTTAAGATAAGCTATTTTACAAATTTTTTGGTTATAAAATAGTACTACAAGTTGTTTTAATAGCATTCTTTCCACTAAACATTATGTGATTCCTATTTTAATAAACGTTCCTTGGTAGGTATACTTAACATCAAAACAAAAAAATATCTTACTATTTCTCACCGGTAATACATTATTCAAGTTCCTACAAAGCAAAATTTAACATTTTACAACATGTAGTACATTTTTCCCTGTAGTACTGCCCTATAAAGGGTTAACAACATACGATGCTTTTGTCAATCGATCTTAAAATTGTACTGAATGGTAACACATTACATTCAACACACATTAAAATAAATGAAGGTAACTACAATTCCACAACACAATGCAGTTACATCAATTTCAACTGAATGGCTGATCTCAAAACCACTGTATATTAAATGTGGAAATGTGGAAACGTTCTAGTATTAATAACATTAGGCCTATAATAAGCCTTACAATGGCATGGAAACCTTATAATATTATTAATTAAATTGAAATATTCGTACATAAATTTAGTTTATGTGTTAACTGAATTTCAATTTATATATAGACCTAACTTCCTTCAGCGTACGCGAACATAGAATAAATAATTATTAATAAATTAATTTGTCAGCTGCTGCGAGTCAGTTGTTTAACAGCTGATATTCAGAGATGATGGTTCCTGGTTTAAATTCTGGTAAAAGTAATTTCTTTTATACGATTTTGAACGCTAGACAATGGTTACCGGTGTACTTTGATGGTTACGGTTCAAATAACCATACTCTTTCAGGAATGGTCGGCCTGGGTCTGTACCTTAACCTCATTAACACGTTCTTCACATCATCCTCATCTCATTGGGTTATGGTATTGTTTATTGTTCCCAATTGAACAGATTGCAACGTACACGAATTAGGGATAAAAAAAATTGTCAGCAACCAAAAAAGGAATAGACATGGTCAAGAATAAAAATACAAATATTTTTTAAATTTTTTATCCTTCTATATTATAGTCTGTTCATTTTCTTTGAATATTAAATAATTACTCTGGCAGAAAAGTGAAAAAAACTGAACTTCTGTGATGTTCTGTGATGTTTAGGTCAACAGCCGAAAAGCTGGTTTGAACCTGTAGAGGTTTTACTAAGTAAAACGAGGAGAGAGGTGGATTACAATTGCCTTCCTCACTGAATGGAAAAGTATGCTTATCAGCATGCCGGGCTTCCTGAAAAGCACATATTTTCCGCTCTGTAAATGACACCTTCACTTCACTCACCACAGGTTCTGGCTGTACAATGAAATTCATTACTTTCAGAGGAGATAACTCTGATTAGTGTCTTTTACACCTCTACCTATTCTGTTCTTAAATGATTCAGTCATTTATATGGCTGACCATGTGATAAGAAACAGAACTATTTATTTTAGCCCTGCAACGAACAGATTGAGTGTAAATAATTTGATACTCCACCTGTCTGTTATGGGCAGATTTACAAATGTATAGGTATTTAAAATAATTAATTATTGAACCGTCGCTCCCTAACTTACCCTTAAAAAAAACTAACTAAATTGGTTCAGAACTTTAATTCTGGGAAGAGAATTCCCAGGGATGAGATAATCACATGAAACTATAATAGCCACTTTGGGAAATGAATAAAACATTAAAAACTTTTATGCTGTTGACTTATTGAGAGTTTACTGAATGAAATCAAATTTAAAATACTATACATAAAATTGAAGTTAAGTTGCGGATCCAGCAACAATAAAATAATAGTTAACCACATATATAAATCACCATTATTTAAATAAGATTAATTGTCCATTAAAAGAAATAAAATAAAATACAAATACAATTTTACTTCCCCATATATAAGAATCTCCATGACGGAATATTGGGTGAATACATTCATATTTCCTCTTCACAAGAATCTCCTTGGCAAGATCTCACAGCAACAAATATAAACACAGCAGCCAGGATCGACAATATCTCGATACATCAATATAACAATACATCGGATCGACACCATTCAATAAATGAAGCAATATAGGAACACAGGCACATACGAATACAGTTGAACATAGTTGAATATATTTGAATGTATTTGAATATTTTTTGAATGCATTTGAATGTATTTTTCTGAAACAATAAACAAATTTCTGTAGAAAACAGAACGCGATTTTAATTTTTACTTCCAAGATTAAAACCAATATAACTAACATTATACATGAGTTTACTAATAAAATAATTTCTCCCATTCTATTGCTTTATTTGAATAAATATTTAGGGCGTAATTCCCCCAAGTTATAGCAGGATTTGCTGCTTAACTAGTTATACATAACCAAGGTATAACTTACAACATAATTTGCCAAAAGCAAATACAAGACAAACTAAAAGATAACTTTCCCAAAGGTACTTTACTTTAGATTACTTATTTTAGAATACATCAGATTACTTTACATTTTATGACGCAATTACAGTATTAAAATAATAAAAACTTTAGAACTCAAATTACAACGAGATCCGTGTGTCCCAAATACATAACCCATCCCTACTTTCAAAAGATAAATGACAAAAACAATACACTTTAATTTAATCAATACAAAGACCTTTACTTACCCAATAATTTCCGCTGCGTCGGGCGCACGGAAAGACAAAGGAAGTGAAACGACAAGACTCTACATAATGGTGAAATAACAATAAAATACTTTGCCAACAGCACTTGAAAACATTAATAGAACATAGACGATATTACTTTTACATCAAATAAAGAAACTGTTTAAACATTTTGATACCGCTTGGAATTTGCCTAAGAAGGCACTAGACCGACATCCTGCGCTTCTTCATCGTTCAACGTCCAGGATTCAACAGGCCGAACAAACCACCAGATAACCCCCAGCCAGGGGCATAATGTAAGTCACGCGATTTTCACCGACCAATCACAGCCCTTCTACCGATCATCCGATGTCTGACTACAGCCTAAACAGCACGTACGCACCCCGAGATGTTGATGACCTCACACAAAACAGGATAGGAGGGGTGGAACATATTCCATACCCGCACACAAAAGAAAAAAATAAAATTCACTACTCCAATCCACAGAACAAAGACAAAATATCATTTGACCACAGGATCGGATGCATTTTGAAAGAAATAGATGAAATTACCAACAAAGAATCTACAATATTATAGAATTAAGTATTCGAGGAATAAAATAATAAAATATAAAATTAAAGAAATAAAACTAAATTTAGAAAAACTACTTATAAACGTTACATTATAATAAAAAGTAAATTAATTTAACGAATAAATAAAATACAGAAGATTATTACACTAAATTTTGATTACAATATCGATATTGCAAGTTCAAAAATCAAATTCATCAACCTTGAATTTAGATTTACACCATTGTCACATGAATTAATGGTAAAACGTTTTTATGTTCGTAAAGTTTATTCAAATAATTACTACTGAATTTTGAAATTTCTTGTTTCACTGGATTTAAGTTAAGATCTGTATTAATAAATTTGTTGTTAATATCCCAGGGTATGTTTAACATGTGTCTGATTGTCTTTGACTAGCTAAGATCTTGATGTTTGAATTTGAAGATGTACCCCAAAGTTGTATTTAAATGTCCAAATGGGAATCAATATCGATTTGTAGAGAATTATTTTGTTAGATTTGACAGAAGTGATTTATTTCCCGAAAGCTTATACATTTTTTAACAAATTAGGTCTAGTTGTTTTCTGTTGAAAGTTATATGTTGTTTGCATGTAAAGCGACGATCTAAGTGTAAGTAAAGATGTCTGACATTGTCACAATGTGAAATTACGTTGTTTACAGTTTTTCCATTATGGGGAAATCAGTTCATTGCTTTTTTAATGTAACAACTGCCAGAGAGTTGCCTTTTCTCAAGAATGTAATGTGTACACATTTGGTTTCATTGATCTAGATTTTACAAGTGTCTAACCATTTTTTAAGGTGAGACTGTATGATGGTTTTCACTAAAAATTTAAATTTTCGGTTTTTTATGTTTTTCAATAGTTCACACTTATATCAACAAGAAAAACATTATATTACGTCAAAAAAAATATTTTAATGAAAAAAAATTAAGTTTTTAGCAGGCATATCCAGAAAAATGATCATTTCACCAAGAACCAATATTTTTCGTAATTTTATATCAATCGTTTTAGAGCAAAGAGAATTTCAGTTTTTTTTTTAAATATCTGTGATACTGTTTTTGATATTCTCAGCTGTTGGTACAGCTTTCTAACCAACTATTGATGGGAAAGTTACTTGTTTGTGTAGGCCTACAATTTCTTTTTGATTTGTTCCTTTTCGTTTTTTGGCTGTTTCCGTAAATTTAGATTTTAAAATTTAGGTACATTTTTCTCGGAATCCATTAAACCTAGCTGGCTGAATTTTTTACCAGTTATTCATCTTGTACATGCACAAATACTAACAATTTCATGACTTTCTCAGATGCTTCAACAATTACTAATATGCAAAAATCGGGTAAAGAAATTTGGAAATATTTTATGTTATTCGTTAATTTGTTTTTAATTTTATGGGCTCACAGATTAAATTCTAAAACTGCCCGACAACAAAAGTGTGTAAAGTTTCATTCAAGTTAGGTCTCGAAAACAATTGAAACACTTTTTAAAAAGCAATTTTATTAAATTCCACATACATGGGAATAGAACTAAAGACTTTTACATTTACTCTGTAAAAACATACATGTTCATTGTATGCGGTTGAGTACAAGACTGACTATTGTTTTATTAACAATAAGAAAAATAAAATATAGAATTCTTAGAACTAAATCCTAAACTATCAACTTACCACTAGTATCTTATTCTATAACTTTCATCTATCTTTTGCTAATCCTATGTGAAATATGTACTTACTTAAAAATAGCAAATTTAACATTGGCGTGATACTAAGTACAGGCTCCCCTAAAACTATCTAAATATTTTTGTAATAAATCTGATGCACCTGCAGGATTAACATTGACTGCGATAATATAGGGTGATTCAAAAAGAGCGCCGGTTTTGATATATCAAATTAAGAGATTTATTTTATTGAAAAACTGAAAATAAATACATCAACAAGTTCATCTTTCCTTCCGATTTTATGTATGAAAAATGATGTCATGCATGTGTCCTCCTCTACTGCGCTGGCACGCATCAACTCTGTCCATGAAATTGGATATTACTGCACGACAAGTTTCGACTTCCATTTGCCCGATAACCCGTCGAATTTCCTCCTTCAAGTCATTGATGTTTTGGGGTTTATTGGCATACACCAATGACTTCAGATGACCCCAAAGAGGAAAGTCACAAGGCGTCAAGTCACACGACCTTGGTAGCCATTGATGGTCGGAATTACGAGAAATGATGCGATCCTGGAACCGTTCACGGAGCAACAACATTGTTTCTCGTGCAGCGTGAAAGGTGGCACCATCCTGCTGAAACCACAACTCGTCAATGTCCATTCCATCCAAATGACGCCACAAAAACTCCCTAATCATCGTACGGTATCGGTCTCCATTTACTGTCACGGCTTGTCCTTCTTGATTTTCAAAAAAGTAAGGGCCGATGACACCGCCCGACCAAAAGCCGCACTAAACTGTCACTCGCTGTGCATACAAGAGAAACTACAACTGAATCGTCAATCGGAATGTTCTCCAAAATAGAAATGAGGTCAAACAATGTTGCCAACCGATAAACAAAAATTTACCAGCCGTTTAAAAACCGGCGCTCTTTTTGAATCACCCTTTAGCTTTATCATCTGCAAATGTAACAACTGTTGTATCTATATTATCAGGTTATACTTGATAATATAGGTCATAATATACAGGTCAGCTGCATATAAAAAATACAGTACAGGTCCAAGAACACCATTTTAAAATTTTTAACGGAACAGTTTTATTCATCTATTGGTTTTGTAGAGTATAAATAAATAAAACCATAACAGACAAGTGAAGTGTCAAATTATTTACATTCAATCTGTTCGTTGCAGGGTTAAAATAAATAGTTCTGTTTCTTATCACATGGTCAGTCAATTAAATGACTGAATCATTTAAGAACAGAAGAGGTAGAGGTGTAAAAGACACTAATCAGAGTTATCTCCTCTGAAAGTAATGAATTTCATTGTACAGCCAGACCCTGTGGTGAATGAAGTGAAGGTGTCATTTGCAGAGTGGAAAATATGTGCTTTTCAGAGGGCCCGGCATGCTGATAAGCGTACTTTTCCACTCAGTGAGGAAGGCAATTGTAAACCACCTCACTCCTCGTTTTACTTAGTAAAACCTCTAGAGGTTCAAACCAGCCTTTCGGCTGTTGACCTAAACAACAGAGTATAAAACAGTGAACTCGTATGATAATTTTTTAAAATTTATCTGAATTGGTTCATAATACAGCCTAAGTTATTATATTGAACAAAAAAAAAAAAAAATTCAAAAGGCTCCTGTAAGGAAAACTAAGCATTTTTGGGCATAACTTTACCAAAAATTCTTTCTTCGGTTTGACAAGACAAATCATATTCCGAAGTTTGGTTTAACCTTTCTCAAACACTCCGTATAGTTATTCAAAAAACAGAGTTACGAGAATCGTAGAATGATAATATTGTGACAATATCTAAAAGGAAAGAGTCTTCAAGAATTCTCAAGAAGGATTGAGATTTAAGATGTTAATGTAAATAATAATAGTTAGTAGTAAATAATAAATAGGGTTTCTAAAAAATAGAAATATAACGCACAAACGATTATGTATAGTATAGGTCAGCTTATTGTTGTACGGCTACCTAACGGGACCGGGTATCTACGAGATGTGGCTATTAAATAACGAGTTTGACGTAAAAAATTTCATTTTTAATTTATACATAATAATTTATTGTCACCTTCAATATACACTCCTTAACTATCCTTACAACGCTCCATGCGAATTTTCCTTTGTTGAAAACAGTGCTGGAAGTCATCTTCTGTCAGCTCCTTCAGGACACATGCCGCTTTCTCTTTTACAGCTCCCACAGACTCAAATCTTGTCCCTTTTAATGCAGATTTCACGTTAGGGAACAGGTAGCAGTCACATGGTGCAAGATCTGATGAATAAGGTGGATGTTCTAACACTGAGATGCTGTACTTAAGTAGGAACCTCTTGACAGATTACACGGAATGAGCTGGCGCATTATCTTGGCGGAGAACCCATGATTTGTCCTTTCACATTCGGGGTGTTTTTCTTCACTCTTTGACGTAGTTTAGAAAGTACCTCAATGTAGTAATATTGATTAATTGTTTGACCTTCAGGAACCCAGTGAAGGTACACAATCTCATGGATATAAAAAAAACAATCATCATTGCTTTAAATTTTGACTTGCTAATTCGAGGTTTTTTGGCTCTCGGTGAAGTTCGGCTCTTTCAGTGAATGGATTGGCGCTTCGTTTCCGGATCATAAGTTAAAAACCACGTTTCGTCACATGTTAATATTTTCTACCTGTTCCCTAAGGTGAAATCTGCATTAAAAGGGACAAGATTTGAGTCTGTGGAAGCTGTAAAAGAGACAGCGGCACGTGTCCTGAAGGAGCTGATAGAAGATGAATTCCACCACAGTTTCCAACAATGGAAAATTCGCAAGGAGCGTTGTAGGGATAGAGAAGGAGTGTATATTAAAGGTGACAATAAGTGGTTATGTATAAAATAAAAATAAAATTTTTTTACGTCAGTCTCGTTATTTAATAGCCACACCTCGTATTTAGATAATTGGCCCTTTTTATAACCATTCTAATCAATTGTAATGCGTTGTTTACGTTCTGTAAAAACTTATAGTTTTATTTTGTTTTGAAAATCTCTGTCCTTCTTGTGACTTCCATGGCTTCATCTATATAAGGAGTACGACGATTCGGAGTTTAGTTATTCTTTGATCTGCCATCGACGAGTTTCGATCTATCAGTGAGTGAGTTATACTGTGCACGTGTAACTTTAACTTAGTAGTATTTAACTTTAGTACTAGCTTAGTAGTTACTTAACTTAGTATTTACCTAGTATTTAACTCAGTAATTTTATAGTAGTTATAAGTGTTTAAGTGATTTAATGTTTTTGTTCTGTATACTTCTATGCGCGGACAGAACTCTTTGTGAAGAAGAGTTTTTGCGTATAAGTATATTTAGTTTAAAATATTGTTCATTGCTTAGTATAGTAATGAATTATAATTATAATGTAGCTATATTTTACTAAATAAAATAAATAAATAAAATAATAAGGTATGCCTGTGAAGAGATCAGCGTAAATTGTAGACACGCATAATCGTTGTTAACTTTATAAGTAGGACTTAGTTTAAGTAAGTGAAAAATAATCTTGTAATTGCTTAAGTTTACTTTATCAATTTATTGTAATTAGATAGTTATTTATTATAAGCATTTTAATTGTATTAATTGTAATTTATTAGTGCTTAATAAATATCTGTTTGTGATTTGAAACGAATGTTTCTTAATTAATTAATTAATTAATTAAGATCCCGAAACGAATCTTAGAGATAAGTGGCACAATATACTGTATTAGCTTTCTTTATGTTATCATGTAAAATGTCGTTACATAAGAATTAAAATAATAAATTTTTCGGAATTAATCCTTTGTTCTATTAGCTTTAATGTCACATTTTTGATTAATACTAGGTGATAACTATGATTATAATTTTTATTAATCCGTATAATTCTAGATAATCCCATTCTTTAAATTTTCATAGAATTCCATCAAGTGAATGGTGGTCGGTAGTTGTTTTGTTATGCAGAGAGAGAGAGAGAGAGGTACGAGACACGTTGACGCTCAAGTACAGTTTCCATACACGCGCGAGAATAGGCACATACGACTATAATATTAGCTGTACTCTCGTATGCTAATCCAAGCTTTTGTACACAACTAGTGCTTGAAATTGAATAACCACGCAATTTCATAATCCAGTGATAATGCACAGTTGCAGTTCATATCAAAGAGAAAAGCGGATGAGAAACGACCTGTATATTACATTGTATTATAACTTATAGGTATTCTAAATGACAATAAAATAAATTTCTAGTATGCAATACCGACAATTATGTCTAGTAAAATATTACTCATTACGATTCATTATGTTTATTCATCCATTCATTAGTTATTACTATGTTATGATAATCATGAATGAAAATTCATCCACTCATTGTGTTATAATAAATCACAAACGGGATTTAATTATTATTAACCTCATTTGCTAAATGGACTACATGATTTGAACGTCTGTAGATTTTATTTAGTGAAAAATAAGTAATGATATATTATAATTCTTATCGCTAAAGTCCGTTTCGGAATCTGGATAAAATAAATAATTAATAAACTATCGTTTAAAATTACAAACAAATACTTATTAAACACTATAATTTACAAATAATAATCTTATTAATCTGCTAATAAATTACAATTACTACAATAAAGACTCTTTAAGTAAGTAACTAATTATAATAAATTAATGACATTAAATAAACTTAACTAGTAAAAGATTATTTTTGCACTTAATTGACTAAATCCTATTTACGAGTACAACCAATTAATTAAACGAAACACAGGTACGATTCGGAACTGTTCACAAAACGTCAACTGCTACTTTTTAAAATCTACTGAAACTAGTAATTTAAAACTAACGAATAGTTTTTCTTTAGCGATATTATTTCCCTCCTTCCCTTATATAACCATGCAGTCACTCACTGGTACTTGCACTTATTTTCTAATGTCACTTACACAGTGTTCTACACACATATTAATTTCTTAAATCTCTATCTTAATCCTATAGTTAATTTAAACATTTATTATATAACTGTGTAACTATGCAACTATATAACTTATGTAATAACTTTTGCAAATATAAGAAAGTTACTTTATTTGTAAGAAGTTGAGAGACTACTAAGTGCCAGAATAATCGACATAACTTCAGCCCAATATGTTTTCGTTTCGTTCATACAGGGTAATATGCAGAAACTTTAGAAGCTCATTGTACATGTAAAAATAATGTAAAAAGTCTTTATAAACACGGGTCCGGAAATGCTTCGTTACCGAGTTACGGCTAGCGAAAGATTTCGCCCGGATTTCAGCTCACCAGGTGAAATGAGGTCTTCCTGAAATTCTGGTAAGGTAGATTAAGGGGCGAATTCAATCGTTTCTTATGATTTTTGACCTGATAAATTGAATAAAACAGGTCCCAGGTGTGGACTGTAAGTTAAGTAGTTTTTGAGAAAACCAGTGTCAAATGTAAAATATGGAGTGAAAAAAATACATTTTTTCATCTTTGGGCAAGAATTAGATAAAAATTTTGAATAAAACTTGTAGAAAATGTTATTCTCAACAAAACGGTGTAAATAGAGTACACAGAAAGTGAATAGATGTTTGATTAAATGAATTTTTATTCATAACAATAAAAAGTGAAATTAACCGGAAAAACATTAATCTAAACCTATTCAACCAAATGACTGTAAATATTCAAAAGTTTCTCCGTCAACTTCAATGCTTGTTCTGATCGTTTAAGGAAAGCTCTTGTTGCTTTTCGTAGTTCAACAGGGCTTTCCTTTAACAGTGTAAAAGCTTCATTAATACGTCTAAGTATTAATGTTATTTAAAAAAATGATTTTTCACTCCAGTTTTTTGCATTTGACACTGGTTTTCTCAAAAACTACTTAACTTACAGTTCTGGGACCTGTTTTATTGAATTTAACAGGCCAAAGACCAAAAGAAACGATTGAATTCGCCCCTTAATCTACTTTACCAGAATTTCAGGAAGACCTTATTTCACCTGGTGAGCTGAAATACGGGCGAAATTTTTCACTAGCCGTAGCTCGGTAACAAAGCGTTTCCGGACCCATGTTTATGTAAATTATTTTCATTATTTTGACATTTACAATGGGCTTCCAAAGTTTCTTTATATCTTCGTGAATCACTCTGTATATGACTCTCCCAAGTGAATCTTTGATCTAAATAATATATTTGTTTTTGTTCAATAATGAAATACGATGTATATACATAGCATATTATTTCGCATAACTACAGATATTTATAACAAACATACTCGTTTATAGTAACTGAATATGTCCATAACAGGGAGGTGGGGTGTTTAATTATTTGCAATCGATCTACTAGTTCCAGGGCTAAAACACCTAGTTATGTTTCTTATCACATGGTCAGCCAATTATACGACTGAAGGATTTAAGAAGAGAAGAAGTAAACGTGTGAAAGACACTATCAGAGTTATCTCCTCTGAGAGTAATGAATTTTATTATACAGCCAGACCCTGTGGTGAATGAAGTGAAGGTGTCATTTGCAGACTGGAAAATATGTCCTTTTCAGAGGGCCCGGCATGCTGATAAGCATACTTTTTCACTCAGAGAGGAAGGCAAGGTAAACCACCTCACTCCTCGTTTTACTTAGTAAAACCTGTAGAGGTTCAAACCAGCCATTCGGCTGATCACCTAAACAACAGTAACTGAATTTAATCTTATACTTGAATAAAATAAAATAAAAGTATACAAATCAGTCTATGAACAAAAATACTACCTTACCTACAAAAAATATTAACTAATGTCAGAGAAAATATTAAGTCATAGTGCCGATACGCTTAAATCTTTTAATTTAATTCCTGTTGATAAGTATTTCTTATTTTGTTTTTTTTGGACATATTTTCCTTACCTAACAGTTTAAACAACCTGTTTTTCCATTTCTCTTTTTCATTGGTATTGTACGCGATGATTTCTTCTAATTATTTAAATTTTCTTACTATTTTAATCTTTTGATCACCAACCGTTAGCTGTTGAGCATTTGTTTTGTATTTTGAGTTTTATATCCACCTGTTTTGCACATAGGAGCTAATGCAGACGATGAAGGTGATATATGAAAATGAGCGATAAAAAATGCTAGTCCTGACCATAAATCGAAGCCGGGACCACTGTCGTAGATGCCAGTCGTCAATTACAAAAAACAAATTAAATTTTATGAAAGAACTACCAATAAATTGATGACATTATATGAAAAAAATAAGACGCAAATATTGAAACCTATCTATCCGCGAATGATAAAAGAAACACCCAATTTTTTTCAGTGTGCAAAAATAAACGGTTGTTTATTCGTGCGCAAACAATGAAGAAAATACAAAGAAAACACTTACGAGAATAAAGTTAAACTAACATTATCATTACATTTTTTCGTAAGTGAAACGTACAAAAACTTGTCTTTCTTATCTTGTTTATCTACACAACATTTTTTTATTAACTTTAATAAAAAAAAAATCAGAACGATAAAAGCTTTGTAGAAACAATTTCACATTATAAATTATTCAACAAGATAATTTCAGCAATACTTAAAAGATACTAAACGTCTCAAATAAATTGCCCTTGTCATAAACAAACGGAGCCGTATGTAATTAGTAAAAGTCTAATTAGTATGCCTGTAAGTAGTCATAAATAAATGCTATTTCCTGAAATTTAAACTTAAAAATGGACAAAATTTTTAAAGTTTTAAAAGTAAGAAATAAAGTTGTATATACCTAACATACAAACTAATTTACTTCTATTAGTAGTCCATGTATTTTGCTGTTATTTTACAGAGTAATATTTAAGTATAGAACTGCTTTTTACTGAAAATCTGAGCGGAATTTTGAGGCAGAAAAAACTTGATTTTATACAGTTTTAACAATAATTCTTCGTAATAGTGGGTTTTAAATTTCTGTCGGCCATCCTTGATCTACAATATTTAATCAAAATTTTTTTTATTAATTTATTTAACGTCGCATCAACTGCAACAGTCATTAGCGACGACATAGGGGTGTAACTGTTTACAATGGAGGATGAAATGATTTTTTGTAACGAATGAAAAATGCCGTGCCTGAGTGGGATTCGAACCCACGACCGCATGATGAGAGGCGAGCACGTTACCATCTATGTGAATGTGGCCGACTTAAAATTAATTTTTTAAAATAGAAACGTAAACTTATGACTCATGATTTCAATGTAAAATTTTACAAGAAAAACAATGGTGATACCTTTCCGTTATTACTTTTGTTATCAAGTTACAAGCATTCAAATTTACCTATTACGGAGAAATCGTGGAACAATGAAACGCGCTACATGAACAAACAAATTTTATTGCAGTTTACAGTTATAATGCTTCCAATAACGAACTTTAAACAGTGGTTATAATATTGGTAATAGTAAACAATAACTATAATTTACAATACAATAATAAACTGAATGACTACAGAAAAAAGGAAACTATGGTCATATTAACAATATATTTTTTAAATCATTCAAAATTCTTTAACTGCCGAAACGTAAATTTACAAAAACACCCGTTTTGCTCACAATTAATTGTTCATTGCACATAAATTTTAAATGTTAGAAAGTATATCTTACGCCCTGAACAGGCAGGTGGATTATTCAATTATTTGCTCTCGATCTGCTAAATCCAGGGCTGCAAAAAATAGGTCTGTTTCTTTTCATATGATCAGGCAATTATATAAATGAAGCATTTAAGAACAGAAGAGGTAGAGGTGTAAAAGACACTAGACAGAGTTAGCTTCTCTGAGAGTAATAAATTTTATCATACAGCCAGACCCTGTGGTGAATGGAGTAAAGGGGTCATTTGTAGGGTGGAAAGAAGTTGTTTCTCAGACGGCCTGGCATGCTGATAAGCAGACGTTTTCACTCAGTGAGGAAAGCAATTGTAAACCACCTCACTTCTAGTGGTTCAAATCAATCTTTCGGCTAATGACCTAAACTAAGCAAGCAAATGTTACGTGTCTTTATAAAATTACGAATCAGTTGATTACATAATTAATAAAATCAACTAGTTTTTATTAGATTTCGTAAATATTGTAATTTTTTCCGTATTTAAAGCGATTACATGGTTGTTACCTTTAGGGTTAAATAACATTCATAGGATCCTGGGTTTGATTCCCAGTTAGTGCTGGCATTTTTACTTTCTCTTGCCTATATGAATATATAGGAAGGAAAGTATTGTTTTCATGTCGATTTTAAGAAATCGAGTTTTCACCGGATCTATACGTTTTCAGACCCCCTGAACCCAAAAAACATGTTTTTAGCGATTGGTCTGTGTGTGTGTCTGTGTGTGTGTGTGTGCGTGTGTGTGTGTGTGTGTGTGTGTGTGTGTGTGTGTGTGTGTGTGTGTGTGTGTGTGTGTGTGTGTGTGAACAGAATATCTCAAGAACGGAACATCGTACGAACTTGAAACTTGAAACTTAAGTTACATACCACTACCGGACCCGACACGAACATTTTCATCAAAATCGGTCAACCGGAAGTAGTAGTTTATTCGTATAATTTTTCACTTTTTTGCGATTTTCTCAAAAACTGGTCCTACGATTTTTTTAAAAATCGCCTGGTTTACTACATTTTTTATGCTCTACAATATAGGGTAGGCGCCATGTTTGTTGAAATTCTGCGTGAGGCTGTTTTTACGTAAAAACATTTTCTTTTTAAGATTGCGGCTTTAATATGCATTTTAGCGCAAAACATTATATAATAAAAGTTGTAGAAAATGTAAAATTCTACAACTTTTATTTCAAACATTTTTTTGTATAACGCTTAGTTTAGCGGTAATTTGCGATTTTCTGTTTTTTTCTCACGAAAACGTGAGAAAAATCGATTTTTTTAACATTTCGGTCTTAGTATGCATTTTACGACAAAAGTGTATATAATTAAGTTTATAGAAAATTAAAAGATCTACAACTTTAGTTTAGAGCATTTTTCTCTACAGAGCCTAGTTTAGCGTGAAAGCGTGATTTTCCGTTTCATTCACTCATGATTAAAATAAGGTTATGTTTTTGAGGTTAGTTTTTGTTTATTTCTAATGTTATATTAATAATGTTAGGTTTATTATTAATTATTTGCATTGGCAAGAGAAAGTTGTGTGAGTGTTTCACACCAGATTTTTTATCACTCATTTTCATCTGTTAACCTTCTCATCGTCTGCATTAGTAGTAATTGCAAAATGGTCGGACATAAAAAACACTTTCGTACCAGATGATATTTTCTAAAAATACATAAGTTACGTTTAATTTAATAAAATGTAATGAACACTCGTATTAAATTTTAGAAAAATGAATCGTATTAAATGTTAGGCTAAATGGATTTTGTAAACAAATGACAAAATGTCATGTCACTAACGTGTTACTGTCACGTCACCATCACTTTGACGAGAGCTCTGCGTTAGATTATTCAGACGTGGACAGTTTTTACTTTCTCTTGCCTATATGAATATATAGGAAGGAAAGTATTGTTTATCGATTTTTCGAAATCGAGTTTTCACCGGATCTATACGTTTTCAGACTCCCTGAACCCAAAAAACATGTTTTTAGCGATTGGTCTTTGTGTCTCTCTCTCTCTGTGTGTGAGTGTGTGTGTGTGTGTGTATACAAAATATCTCAAGAACGGAACATCGTACGAACTTGAAACTTGAAAATTAAGTTACATACCCTTACCGGACCCAACACGAAAATTTTCATCAAAATCGGTCAACCGGAAGTAGTAGTTCATTCGTATAATTTTTCACTTTTTTGCGATTTTCTCAAAAACTGGTCCTACGATTTTTTTAAAAATCGCCTGGTTTACTCAATTTTTTATTTTCTACAAGATAGGGTAGACGCCATGTTTGCTGAAATTCTTGGTGAGGGTGTTTTTACGTAAAAAAGTGTTTTTTTAAGATTACGGCTTTAATACGTATTATAGCGCAAATATTTATACAATAAAAAATGTAGAGAATTTTAAATTCTACAACTTTTATTTCACACATTGTTTTGTATAACGCTTAGTTTAGCGGTAATTAGCGATTTTCTGTTTTTTCTCAAGAAAACGTGTGAAAAATCGATTGTTTTAAGATTTCGGCCTTAGTATGCATTTTATGAAAAAAGTGTAGATAAGAAAATTTATAGATAATTAAAAGATCTACAACTTTTTTTAGAGAATTTTTCTCTACAGAGCCTAGTTTAGCGTGAAAGAGTGATTTTCTTTATTTTTAAGGCAAACTGAGGTTGATTTTCTTCATTTTGCGTCTTTCATATAGCCTATGATTAAAATTAGGTTATGTTTATTGAGGTTAGTTTTTTGTTTATTTCTAATGTTTTATTAATTATGTTAGTTTTATTGTTAATTATTTGCATTGGCAAGAGAAAGTCGTGTGAGTGTTTCACACCAGATTTTTTTAAAAATGTTACTAGTTGCAATAAGAACATATTGTTGGATCTGTATTTTGAAGTAAGTATTTGACTGTGAGTTTAGTAAGCCAGACTCGCAGACGTATTTTTGGTATTGATCCAGTATGTAACTGATGTTTTATTAATTTGTACGATATTATGTGTTTCCTCTGAAGTCGTATAGTTTACTTTTATGTCGTTTGTGTGCACAAATGTATATAGAACAACATGTGAGACGGCTGGCTTGTGAAATACTTCAGCAGATGGTACATTTAGTAACGTTATCTGCCTTCTCGTTTTATGTTATACTCACGTGTGATGGGGTGAATACTAATCTGGCTGTGTTATTCATTTTTATGTGTCACTTTAAAAGCCCAATTAATTCTTGCATTATCTGTTATTTCTTATTTCAATTTAATACTCTTTCCAGCTGCCCATAACAGACAGGTGGAGTGTCAAATTATTTACACTCAATCTGTTCGTTGCAGGGCTAAAATAAATAGTTCTGTCTCTTATCACATGGTCAGCCAATTAAATGACTGGATCATATTTAAGAACAGAAGAGGTAGAGGTGTAAAAGACTTTAATCTCTCAGAGTTATCTCCCCTAAAAGTAATGAATTTCACTATACAGCCAGACCCTGTGGTGAATGAAGTGAAGGTGTCATTTGCAGAATGGAAAATATGTTCTTTTCAGAGGGCCCGGCATGCTGATAAGCGTACTTTTCCATTCAGTGAGGAAGGCATGGTAAACCACCTCACTTCACCTTTTACTTAGTAAAACCTCTATAGGTTCAAACCAGACTTTCGGTTGATGATCTAAACAACATCTTTTCCAGAACAATTTTAGAATCGGTATAAAATTGAAAGTTTCTTTTCGTAAAATGAGAAATTGCTACTAAATTAAGAATAAGATAAAAATTATGAAGAAGTGTTCATATTTTGTAATTTTTATTAAAAAATTAATTCTAAATGTGAAAAAATTTCCGAAATAAAACACCCTACACACAATATTTATTTTGTGGGGTTGCATATTGCATAAACCTTAAAATATTGGAATATTTTTGTAAACAATTATGGATTTATTTTGATACAATAAATTGCTATTATTATTATTATTATATCCCTAGTATAATCATCCATTTATCATACATTCAAATTTAAATAATTTGGAGTTTCTTGATCCGCAGTTGATGCTCTCGATAAGGGGTGTACTTATCGCACAGTGTTAAATACTTTCCGCAACAAGAGAATGCCACTAGAAATTTCCGAAATATTAATAAAAAACAAAATAATAAAAAAATATTGTAATTAGGATTTGAAAATATTTAATCATTAGCTGCCGTAGGTTCTGAATAACATAACTCAATTTGAGAAGGTTAGCTATTTTTAAATGACAAGTAATACTGTATTTTTTTTTTTTTTTTTTGTCATCAGTCTCTCGACTGGTTTGATGCAGTTCTCCAACCTGTTCTATCTTGCGCAAGTCGTTTCATATCTACATACCTGTAACACCCTACATCTTTTGTAATTTGCTTTATATATTCTAATCTTTGCCTCCCTCTACAATTTACTCCCTCAATGTTACCCTCCATTATTGATAGCCCAATACCTGGATGTCTTAGGATATGCCCCACTAGCCTATCCCTTCTTTTGGTAAGATGCTTCCATATACTTCTTTTTTCATCCACTCGCCTAAGAACCTCTAAAGTACTTATTTTGTCCACCCACCTAATCTTTAACATTTTCCTATAACACCACATTTCAAAAGCTTCTATCCTCTTCCGTTCTACAGCCCCTATCACCCACGTTTCACTTCCGTATAATGCTACACTCAAAAAAATTATAAATAAGTATTAAAATTATTAAGTATTATAAATTCAATTTATTTTATAAACACAAAAAAACTATTGATTTTCACTACATTAAAATGATTCTAATTTAAATGTCTACGGTACCGCTTACAATATATTAATGATTACTACCTTAGTCATGACAATATCCAGATGATGTTTTGGGTGTACGTTGATAGTCATCCGCCAACAGTCCGTCAATGATTATCCGTTGATGAGTATTAAATAATATATTTTGTTGTTATATTCTGAAGAATTTACGTTTTTTTCTATTAAAATCACTTTAAACTCCAAATTGAAAGAACTATTTCGACTTCTTGGACGCCGCTCTTCACTGACTCTAAAATCTAAACTATTACTATACAAAGTTTATCTCAAACCAATATGGACCTATGGACTACAAATTTATGGCACAGCTAAACCGAGCAATCTACAAAAATTACAAGCCTTTCAGTCAAAATGCCTACGTTTAATCACCTGCGCACCTTTTTATGTCAACAACAAAATTCTACATGACGACCTTAATATTCCGTTCATAAGTGAAGTAGTTAAGTCCAGCTACAGTGTTTTTCACAGAAAATTGCATGATCACCCCAACGAATTAATCACCAAACTATCGGATGCATCACTACCAGGAAATCCGCAGCGCAGGTTGAAACGTCAATGGGCCAGAGATCTTCTATAAAGTGATTTATTTTATTTTTCTTTCTTCTTTTTTTCTTATGTTGTTATTTATCATTCATGTATCATGAACTTTATCTCATAGAACATATACCAATGGGTATCACTGTTCTTTTTCATTTATTTATTTTTATTTATTTTTTTTTTTTATTTTTTTTCCTTGTCATCCTTTGTTTACTGTCATCTAATTTGCTCGTTGTATCGTAGTATATAGTTGCAAATAAAGTTATTAAAGTAAAAAAAAAAAAAAAAAAAAAAAAAAAAAAAAAAAAAAATCACTTTGTATTAGTTGATTAAGACTTTTAACATTATTTGACATTAATATTATATTTGAACTGTTCACTTACTTTCATCTCCATTCGTTCTCCCGGTTGAACACGGAGTGCCTCGTTTCTAGAAAAATTCTAGCGTCCTTCAGTAACCTTCACTGGAAACCGTTTTTATAAATTCGACCAATCACGTTCATTGTCTAAAAACCTAACCAATCAAATTTGAGCATCTTCCAACGTTCTTGTCTTCCATCCTTTATTAATTAAAGGTTTCACTCACGCCACGTGCAAGACCCCCAACACACCCCGCTTCTTGTACGTGTGTTTTGTAAAAAACAACATCATTAATTTAAATTTTGTAAAAAAACGACATCGTTAACTTAAATTGTCATTATGTCGGAATGTTACCGCCAAACACATAGATTCAACAAATTATGTTATTAATCAACTATTACACCCATAAAAAGAAAATATAATTTCTGTATATTTTAGGGGGAACGATTTTGATTGCAAATTAACATGACAGGAAGAAGAAGAAGAAGAAGAAGAATGCATGTCAGGCAAAGTGCCTTTACACAAAATCTTAATGTCCACGTTAAAGAGAAACAATTACTATGTTGCTAATCAAATTTCTAAATTGTTTAAATAAAAACCTACTTCTGCAGGTAGAAAATACATTAATAAACTACCACAATCTTTAAAAGGTTGTGTTAATTCAAAAAAGCTCAAAAATTACTTAATCGTGAAGACAGTTTACAACGTACAAAAATTCCATGTACAATAATTTCTTATTTAAAAGATAAATAAACATCAAAGTGCATGGTGAAAAAATTTGTGCACTATTTGATAAATATTATAAAATACTTATTGAAGTAAACAAAGTATCAAAACATGTAGACTCCGGCAGGTTATTTGAATTTGTGGCTGGTGGCATAAACAGACTGCATCGGCTCAGCTCTCCCACACCCGCAGTCCATCATACAATCACTTCCGATAGTACTGTACTAACACTATAACAATAGTATTCTGTACAGTACTTATATTTTCCCCCGCATGTTTAATTTGTCACGTATTAAATATTTCATTGATTGGTTTCAAAAGAAATGTATCTTTTGCCTTAAATATGAATAAAAATTGACCCACACTGGTGTATCAAATAAAAAAAATATTTTATAGTAAGCTATGATTTCTGACTCATTGTTATTTTTTTCATTTTTCACACTTATCGAGTAATCTTCTATACTTAGTTCATTGGAATACACAGTCCTAAATTTTTATTACGCGACAAGATTTTAGGCTACATTCATACAAATAAAAGTACTTTAATTCGTTAAAATTCATTCCGTTTCTTTTCATTTTAATTCTTCACATTTTATTCATTATTCTGTAGTGTTGTTGTAAATTAGTTACTATATATCCGTGTATTATAAGTTTATGCCCAAAACGGGCAGGTGGAGTGTTATTTTAATGCACTCTATCTGTTTGGTCCAGGGCTAAAAAAAATAGTTCTGTTTCTTATCACATAGTCAGCCACTGATATGACTGAACTATTTAAGAACAGAAGAGGTAGAGGTGTAAAAGACACTACTCAGAGTTATCTCCTCTGAGAGTAATGAATTTCACTATGCAGCCAGACCCTGTGGTGAATGAAGTGAAGGTGTCATTTGCAGGGTGGAAAGTGAGTGCTTTTTGGAGGGCCTGGCATGCTGATAAGCATACTCTTTTAACTCAGTGAGGAAGGCAATGGTAAACCACCTTACTCCTCGTTTTTTAATTAGTAAAACCTCTAGAGGTTCAAACCAGCCTTTCGGCTGTTGACCTAAACAACAACATTATAAGTTTATCATGTCGACCGTTCAAAAGCAGGGTAAAACAATTCAAAGTGCGGAACGGAATGCTATTTTAAACGATATTAAGTGTTGTAAAGAAGAAGCAAAAAATTAACTTTATACTATACTACACAGTTGCATGTTTTTAGAAATGCACGTACTACTAGCAACAGCGCATTGCCCACACTGAGTCCCGGGTTCATCTCGTCATTACATATTTCTATCAGTATACGGATTTGAATACTAGACAGTGGTTACCGGTGTACTTTGATGGTTGGGTGAAACCCAATCATACCCTCTCAGGAATGGTTGGCCTGATTCTGTACAAGAAAACATCTCATTATCACGTCATAGATACCATCCTTATATCATTGGGTCATAGGGTTGATTATTATTCTTAAACTGAACAGATTGCAATCTATACTCTGGGATAAGAAAATAAACTTTGTATTCGGGTAATTAAATTACTATTACGAGGGGGTACCCAAAAGTATCCGGAAGAGCTCTGTTGTGGGCAGAGCTTGTGCAGTACAAATTCCCGCCACTAGGCTGCTTGTAGCGCTACTCATTGCCAGTTCAATGCCATTTTGTTCGTTGATCTAGCTTGTTCTGTTCTCGTGCAGTGATTGTTCTCGCCAGTGCTGTTTTGTGCTCGTGTCGTTTTTCATGATGGCAAGTTTTAATGAACAACGTGCGGCTGTGAAATTTTGCTTCTTGCTCGGTAAAAACGCCGCGGAAACAGTTGTAATGTTGAACACAGCTTACAAAGACGACGCTATTGGAAAAACCCAAGTGTACGAGTGGTTTTTGCGCTTTGAAAATGGCGACATGTCGATTGAGAACAAACCTCGTTGTGGACGACCGTCGACTTCCCGAACAGACGAAAATGTTGTGAAAGTGAAAGAAATTGTACGAACAGACCGACGACAGACCATTGACCAAATATCACAGGTTAGTGGGTTATCTTGGAGCTCAGTCCAACGCATTTTAACAGAAGACTTGACAATGAAAAGAGTCGCTGCCAAGTTTGTGCCTCGGGTTCTGACAGACACTCAAAAGGAACGTCGAATTGAAACGTGTAGTGATTTGAAACAACAGCTTGAAACTGATCCAGATTTCATGTCAAAGATCATTACGGGTGACGAGTCTTGGTGCTATGGGTACGACCCAGAAACCAAACAACAATCCAGTCAATGGAAGACTTCATTATCACCCCGACCAAAAAAAAGTCGTCAAGTCAGATCGAACATCAAAACAATGCTGATTTGTTTTTTTGATGTGAGGGGAATTGTCCATTCAGAGTTCGTTCCACCAGGCCAGACGGTAAATCAAGCTTTTTATCTTGAAGTGTTAAGAAGACTACGAAACAGCATTCGTCGTAAAAGACCTAATTTGTGGCAGACAGGGGACTGGTTTTTCCACCACGACAACGCGCCTGCACACACGGCAATCTCGGTTACCCAGTTTTTGGCGAAAAACGGCATGGTTTTGCTACCACACGCACCGTACTCACCCGATCTGGCTCCGTGTGATTTTTTCTTGTTCCCACGCATGAAAAAGGGCATGAAAGGTCTGCGATTTAACAACGTTGATGATGTCAAGAAAAAAACGACGGATGAGCTGGCAGCCATCACTGAAGAGGAGTACAAAAAAAGTTTTGAACAGTGGAAGCACCGGTGGGACAAATGTATTAGTTGTAATGGAGAGTATTTTGAAGGGGATAAGGTTCTTTTGTAAAAAAAAATTAAAAATAAATAGTTTTAAAAAATAATTCCGGTTTCTTTTGGGTACCCCCTCGTAAATTGGTTTACAGATTGTAATAATGTGTCATTGAATTTACCGAGTTTTTAAAAGAATATAAAAGTGTATTGGTATGCGAGACATAAAATATATGCATATAAAACACATTATAGCTTAGAATTTAATATTAAATTTATTTATTCTCTTCAAACAAACAATTAAATTTCCCTTTGTACAGTTCACAGTATATACATACCTCTGAGGAATATTACATCATCAACAGTTTTGAGTTTGTGTAAAATACACTTTTGCAATTTATCGTATTGGTTCGTATTGATTTTTGAAGTTGTATTAAACTAATAAAGCGACAGCTACAGGTCACATGAAGTAAAATAGTAGCGTGGATGAGTAAAACAAGTAACAATACATGCTTTCAAAATTTTATTAAATTTAATGGGAGAGAGTAATTTTGTCACCCATTTTTACACCATTAAACCTTCGTAGGGCAGTACTGCGGGCAAAAATATATATGATGTAAAATATTAAATTTTGCTTTACAGGGACTTGAATAATGTATTTCTAGTGCCAGAATAGTAGGATATTTCTTTTTTTTTTGATGTTCAGTCCTGGTAAGTTTACAAGGTTTGGCTATTAATTAACGAGACTGACGCTGTAAAAAAATTTATTTTAATTTTATACATAATCATTTATTGTCACCTTCAATATAAACTTTATCCCTACAACGCTCAATGCGAATTTTCCATTGTTGGAAACAGTGCTGGAAGTCATCTTCTGTCAGCTCCTTCAGGACACATGCCGCTTTCTCTTTTATAGCTTCCACAAACTCAAATATTGTCCCTTTTAATGCAGATTTCACCTTAGGGAACTGGTAGAAGATAATAACATGTTATGAAACGTGGTGTTTTACTTATGATCCGGAAACGAAGCGCCAGTCCATGCACTGGAAGAGCCGAACTTCACCGAGAACCACAAGGCTTGAATGAGCAAGTAAAAATTTAAAGCAATGATGATTGTTTTTTTTATATCCATGGGATTGTGTACCTTCACTGGATTCCTGAAGGTCAAACAATTAATCAATATTACTACCTTGAGGTACTTTCTAAACTATGTCAAAGAGTAAGAAAAACGCCCCGAAATGTGGAAGGACAAATCATGGGTTCTCCACCAAGACAATGCACCAGCTCATTCTACGTTATCCGTCAAGTGGTTCCTAGCCAAGTACAGCATCTCAGTGTTAGAACATCCACCTTATTCACTAGATCTTGCACCATGTGACTTCTACATTTTCCCTAAGGTGAAACTGCATTAAAAGGGACAATATTTGAGTTTGTGGAAGCTATAAAAGAGAAAGCGGCACGAGCCCTTAAGGAGCTGACAAAAGATGACTTTCAGCACTGTTTCCAATAATGGAAAATTCGCATGGAGCGTTGTAGGGATAGAGAAGGAGTGTATATTGAAGGTGACAATAAGTGATTATGTATAAAATAAAAATAAAGATTTTTACAACGTCAGTCTCGTTCTTTAAAAGCCACACCTCGTACTTACCAAGGAACGTTTATTGAAATTGGAGTCACATAATGTTTAGTGGTAAGAATGCTTATTAAAACAAATTGTAGTACTATATAACAAAAAGATGTGTAGATTAACTTATCTTAGTTTTATATTAGCATGAAAGCTTGCTTTCCCGTAAAAAACGTGAAATTTCTTAGTACTGTACAAAAGTAACAACAAAACAACATGGTAGCGTACGCTGGTATGAATCCTTACCACATTCAACTCAGTAAGCAAATGATCGCTGCGCGCTAATTTCAATATGTGGATAGCCTACTTACCAGAGAACATCTATAACACCATAAAATGCCAATAAGGTTCAACTGCATAGCTTATTCTTAATAAACTCGACCTTTTCGCTAGTGTTAAGTATACCTACTAAAGACCTATAAAGATTAAACATGGTCTACATAAATAAAGGAGATGATAAAAAAATACTTATTTTTAACTATTAATCATAAAGCATAAGATTATATCGATAGAGTATCATTATTCAACATACTTTGAGACATAAAGATAAATATTATTAAGTAAAAAATAAAGTAGGTATCATTAAAAACACTCAGACCGACATTAAATTACAAGTTAAATTCATGGGAGTGATTTCTAAGGAATTTGAATTAAGAACTGGAGATAAGCAAGGAAATGAATTATCTGTATTTTCATTTATTTGTGTAGAATAGCAGTCTATGTTCTAGTACGTCGTTGGTCTAAGATATAACTCAATCAATCTATTGTTGTGAATTCATGAAATAATTTAAAAATAATCATAAATAATAATCAAAATTGAAAAATTTCTAATTAAAAATCTAAGTATTCTAAACAGTAGTTAAATATATCAAGATGAATTATAAGAATAAAATAAAATATTTAAAATTAATATTCCAGAAACCAAATGTCTCAAATTAAAGCAAAAAAAAAAACAAAAGATAATATAATTTTAATAAAATAATTTAAACCAGTAAGAAAATAAGTAAAGGAAATTATTAAATTATCAAGAGTCAATTTAATTATGGAACCAAATAAAATAAGTTTGATTATTTTGAAATGTGAAGATAAGATTAAAGTAAATTTATTCAAGACTATAAAACCGAATGCAACAATGACTCGACGCCCCATTTGATTTCCGGTCAATAGATAGACAACAAGGAGAAGGAGACTCCAAGGATAATTTGAATTCGTAATTATTATAAAATCAATTAATTGAGCTCATAGATCTATCAAAACTATATCTATATCTATATCTATATCTATAACTGTATCTATTAAAACTTTAATAAACAAATATTTCAATATATATAATTATAATTTTTAAAATTAATTAAAATACTTCGATTTATAGAAACAGTGTAATCCTAGAAAATTGATTATTTTGGAGATTGCCACGTTTGATATTACAGGACTCTATGGTACTGGACGATTGTACTTATGTGTGAGTGACCTTTACGTTTTGTAAGTGTAATTAATTGCTTTCTGGCATCACTAATCCTTCACTTGTTATTTTTCTGGTAGGCATATAGAGTAGAAGGTATTCATTATTTTTTCAGATTGTTCGATTATATTCTTAATTATTCAAGAAAGTTGCATTATTGTTTTAAATAAAAACGGCAACGCTTGTTAAAAAGTCAGTGTTGTGTGAACAGTGAAGATGTGAGGAAAAAATTGTTGTACATAAAACGTTGCGTATTAAACCAGTTTAATCATGATAGCCGGTGGTGTTGTGCGGTGCCTTTGCCCCCAAGCAAAGACAAAACACGATTCGTGGAAGAATGCCACGGGACCCTCCTGCAGAGCAGTGGACTGTATGCGTTTGGCCTGCTGTGCGTCTTTTGGACTTTTTATTTGGTTGGCGTACCCGATATGTGATTTAAAGAAATACAAAATGATGCAGTTTCTTACCTACTTTTGCAGCGTGATTAGTACTCGTGATGACTGGGGGGTAAAAGGGAAAAATACAGGAAATTAGTAAAAGGAATACCCACTGCACTACTGTCGTATTCCAGGCGATTTCTTCACAGAACCCACGGTTGTTTGCCGTTTTCCGGGTGCATATAAAAGCAATGCAACTTCAATTATCGGCGGACAGATCAACTGTGTATGATGCATACTGGCCAGCGAGTGTGGTCAGCGGCCCAATACAACACGACCAACCCTTCAACTATAAATTCAAATAAATAAATTCAAAATCATTGTTGGGTTGTAAGTAAGAACCAATTATGTATTTGATTATAATGTTCATATTTATTTCAGTTACATTTCTTTAACTCTTGGTTAAGTTTCGGAAAATTTAGTAGTAAATTTTGTCTGTTATTAATTCCAGAAGTTTAGCGTAATTTCCAGTTATTATAAACGTAATAATTAATTTGCAAATGAATATTTATTATAAAATGTAAAAAGATGTTTTTTTAGAACTAATCAGATCCTGAAAGAACCCAAAAATAAACTTAACAATATTCTTTTAGGGGGATTTGATTGTTATTAGAGAGTGATTTTCCAGATTTGTAGTCAATTCTTATTGTTGTGGTTGGCAGTTTAAGAAGAATGTTGCAGTGTGTTTAGAGCCAATGCCGGACCTCGAGACGGTGCCTCCCATTTATGACGTAATCATCACCTATTGGTTCGCTATCTGTTGTTAGAAGTACCATTATCAACGAAAGGTCGATTCTAACCAATCAGATCTAAATCAGACAGGTCACTCCCTACTCTACGTCATCAAGCGATACGAAAGGCTCTGCCTCATATCTCGTGCTCCCATTTTGTTTATAGGCGATTCTATATTCATTTGTGTGATCTTGTTTTTTTGGGGTTGTATCCGTTTAAATATAAATGACAGCGAACAGAATGGTGTGATCAAAACAAACATTGAAATGAAATTTTTATTTTATTTTTCAAAAATTACTGTAGGCCTAATTAAAGTTGAATGACCTTTACGTATTTTCAAATATTGATTGGCAGTTTCATTTACTTTTATAATAAGTGGGACGTAAGTTAACGTTATTAAATAATAAATAATAATATAAACTTATTTTTACTTTGACATTGATTGAACTGTTCCACTTTTGCTGAAACGATGCTCTTTAATTCAGAGAATGTGTTACAAAGCTCTTTAGTAGCTAGTAATGAAATTGTCATTCATTGGAGTGGGCGTCTTAACCAAAAGGAACTCATGTTGCATCTACATTATTCCATTACTTAATGTTACTAAATTGCATAGTTAATTTAATACATGTATAATGAGTTCATCAGAAGTGCATCCACGCTTTCCTGTAATACTTGTAGACATACTGACCGATTTTAATATTCTATATAAAATATCAAAGTTTAAACGAAATATAGTATTTTAAATATGTTGAAAATAAAAAAAATCTGGTGTGAAACACTCACACAACTTTCTCTTGCCAATGCAAATAATTAACAATATAACCTAAAATTAGTAATTAACCATTAGAAATAAACAAAAAACTAACCTTATTTTAATCATGAGTGAAAGATACAAAATGGAAATCAACCTCAGATTGGCTTAAAAATACGGAAAATCACTCGTTCACGCTAAACTAGGCTCTGTAGGGTAAAATACTTGTAACAAAAGTTGTAGATCTTTTAATTTTCTTTAAATTTGATGATATACACTTTTGTCGTAAAATGCATATTAAAGCCGAAATCTTAAAAAATTGATTTTTCACACGTTTTCGTGAAAAAAAACGGAAAATTGCTAATTACCGCTAAACTAAGCGTTATACAAACAATGTGTGAAATGAAAGTTGTAGAATTTAAAATTCTCTACAACTTTTATTATACAGCCTACATTTTTGCGGTAAAATGCATACGAAAACCGCAATTTAAAAAAAAACAATTTTTTAACGTGAAAACAGCCTCACCAAGAATTTCAGCAAACATAGCGCCTACCATATCTTGTAAATCATAAAAAATTTAGTAAACTAGGCGATTTTAAAAAAAATCGTAGGACCAGTTTTTGAGTAAATCGCAAAAAAGTGAAAAATTACACGAATAAACTAAAACTTCCGATTGACCGATTTTGATGAAAATGTTCGTATTAGGTCCGGTACTGGTAGGTAACTTATGTTTCAAGTTTCAAGTTCATCTGATGTTCCATTCTTGAGATATTCTGTACGCACACACGCACACACACACACACACACACACACACACACACACTCAGACCAATCGCTAAAAACATGTTTTTTGGGCTCAGGGTGTCTGAAAACGTGTAGATCCGGTGTAAACTCGATTTCGAAAAATCGACATGAAAACAATACTTTCCTTCCTATATATTCATATAGGCAAGAGAAAGTAAAAATCACATCAGCAGATGTAATTTTGTGTAAATACAACTTAATCAATAATTGATTAAGTTGTATTTACAAAAAATTGAAATTTACACAAAAATGAAATTATTTCATTATAAAATCATGTGTTGTTGCTTAGGTCATCAGCTGAAAGGCCGGTTTGAACCTCTAGAGGCTATACTAAGTAAAAACGAGGAGTTAGGTGGTTTATAATTTCCTTCCTCACTGAGTGGAAAAGTATGCTTATCAGCATGCTAGGCCCTCTAAAAAGGATCTGCTTTCTATCCTGTAAATGCTACCTTCACTTCATTCATCACTGGAACTGGCTGTAAGATGAAATTCATTACTCTCAGATGAGATAACTCTGAAATTGTCTTTATACTTCTACTTCTTCCGTTCTTAAATGCTTCAGTCATCAAATATAATTGGCTGATCATGTGATAAGAAATAGAACTATTTTTTTGTAACCCTGGAACTCGCAGATCGAATGTAAATAATTTAATACTCCATCTGACTATTATGGGCAATATGAAATATAAGCACCTTAAAAAATAACATTGTCGGAAAATGTTAAAATAAAACCGACTTTCGGTCACCTCCGTTGCACAGTATTTAGAGCGCTAGATTTAACTACAAACTGAAAAGTACAATATTCCTGGCTAAAGTCTAAAAATTATTACTTGTTTAAAACTACTAATCAGGCAGTGCATATTTCTAGGCGATGAAGTGTGAAAGGGGTAATGACGTCAGTTGGCCGGCCGGTCAGCTGAATGAGTGTGTAATGCCTTAATTTTGTGGACGTGTTAATTAATCATGCCGTGAATTATTACAGGATCGACCAAAGTTTAAGTGGAGCTCTTGTCCAATTAGCTTATATATTCCAATCTCCCTAGTTAATAAAGTAGGCCACAACCAGTAAAAAGAAAAACAACTGAACAGCGCAATTTAGAAACGACCGAGTTAAAAAAGTGGAAACAAACGCAAAAAATTAAGGAAGTTGAAATTTCTAATTATAACAATTTCACTTGGTGAATTTTTAAACCAGTTACTGACTTAAATAATAGGTTGACAATATCCGATTTATTGGAATACGAAGTAAGTGTTGGGACTATATAAATTTTATGTCTAGTTATTAATCAATTTATCAGTTTATTTGTCTTAAATTAAATTCATTATTTAGCGGTCTCAATCAATGACTACCTGCGCACTTACTATCCAGTTTTAACTGAACTAGTACAGTCGTAACTAAATTTGTGAATGAATGTTATCTTGTTTTTAACGTTTTTTCGCTCTACTATCCGTACATATACGGATCGCTAACGTCACACAATTTTTTTTTGTTTCTCTATTTAGGAAATTCACAATCTGTTGGAAACAATCAGTGAATGTGATAACACAAAATTTGGAAAAAATTAACATGGTAAATCCTGTAAACGTGAGTGGAGACACAGTCCAGTGACAGAACTCCGACGTGAATAGATAAGTGTAGCATTTATAACACTAATGGATAGTCAATTACAGTACTACGTTAATAGATGAGGCTTCGGTTCCATCGACATTTTAGACATCTTATAGGATTGTTTGGGAGAGTCTGCATAGCCAGATTTGAAATAAATGGTTTATGGTGGTTCACGAGTTTCTTCCTAAGTTTTGTATAGAGTTTTAAGAAAACGTCATTTATGTAGGGTATGTTTAGGTCTGAGTGTAGCGTTTTATTGGTTACATAATAGGGGGCGTTAACTATCCTCCGTAAAAGCTTTGATTGGAAACGCTGAATTTTTGCTAATACCGATGGTTTTGCACAGCAGTAAAGCTGACTGGCATAGCTTCATATTGGTCGAAGGTAGGAGTTGTAAATGGTTAATTTGTAGTTGGTAACTTGGATTTACGTGAAAGAAGTCTGCACAACTGTTTGAACCTGTCTTGGAGTGCCTTTCTCGTTTTATCCACGTGTACATTCCACGTGAGCCTCTTATCTAGATATAAACCTAGATAACGGATAGATTTAAAAGTGTGAAGTTGAGTTTCATAAAGATAAAAAGGAGGACAAACTCGTTTACGCAGGGTAAATGTAACATGACACGTTTTTGTAGAGTTGACTTTGATCCGCCATTTGGTAAGCCATGATTCTAGGCGAGAAATATGCTGTTGAAGGACATACGATACTTGAGCGGGGTTATCGGCAGAGTGCAATATTACAGTATCATCCGAAGCAAAGAGTGTATGTGGATGGGACGGTACATCGGAAGTGTAAATATAATATAAAAATAGTGCTAAGATAGATCCCTGAGGTTCACCAGCTAGAGTGGGCAGTAATGAGAATCAGCACTTTTTTCAGAGACGTAGAAGAAACGGTCCATCAAAAAGGACTGAATTATTAAGTAGTAAAAACTACAACTTAATAATATTAAATTGGTACGCAGATTAAAGTTATTCACGCGTTGCTACAAATTTACGCGGTGGCGATACTACTTAAGAAAGCCGACCACGCTTAATATACAGTCTACACCTACAAGATCTTCAGCAGCAACACTGATCGATAAGCCACTGGTACCAGGTGGTAAGTCTGAGGACGTCTAAGGTGAGTGGAGTCAACTTTAATGTACCATCAGTAAGCTGCCAAATACGCTCCACCACTCAACCTTACCAATAAGAAAAAACTATTGTGTAGAAGTTAACAATGACCTTAGTTTTAAAAACTTTTCACTTCAATAATACAAAAGTATCAGCTAACGATTTTTTTACAATTCTGCAACATTACAATCTGTTCACTTGAAATAGAACAATCAGTAATTTTGGTAAATGTTAATTAACATGATTACGATTTCATTATAATGTTAATGAAATTGAAAATAGTAATAAATAAATATTTTTGATAAACACAATGATGACTTTGAAGTAAATCAGTTAGAAAAATAAAGATAATAAGTATAACAATGTTCTTCCTATAACCTAAATCAAAAACACTATGTCTCAGTCTTGAAAACGTGGTATCAATGTTATTTAGTAAATTCAGAGCCAGGAAGTTTGGATGATTGTTGAGTCTTTCTTCATATTTACGGCTGAATTTTGATATAGTTTATCTAACAATTTGACTTAATAATCGATCCTAATGTTAATATTAAATTATGGTCAGATACGTACTTTTTTTTATTGAGCGATGATGTCTACATAATGCTTTTGATTGTGTGTAAGTAATGATAAGAGGTGATATACAGATGAAAAAATGCCAGACCTGACCAGAAAAAAAATTACGGGTATTTTTCCAAAAAATGTCAAGTTTATAAATTAGTTAACTGTAAATACCGTCGGTAGTTGCAAAAAAAAATTAACAACACTGCATTAGACTAATAAAAAAATAATATTTTGCGAATATAATTTTTTAAATTAGCCTAGAAACTGAAATAAAATAAAAATACAGCAATACATTACCTCTCGGTGGTACATTAAGTCTGTAAGAATGATAAAATATTATTATCATATTTAAAATTTAATCGTAGCGTTAGGCGGTATTTCATCATTTGTATAAATATATTATTGTAACTATAATATATTATATAATTATAACGGATATGTATTTATGTATTTTATATACAATTAATATTAGTAATTTTATAATTATCATATACATTTATAATAAATTTGTATAATATTTGTTAATCTAGTAATTTCAATAAGTTAGGGATTGAAAACCCCTAGGCCGGTTAGTCAGTCTTCAGTTGTCATCAGCGAGTGAATTGTGTACCGAGTGCACTTTTACAGAAGTTTCTGAGAAAGTCTAGCGTTTCCTGTAAACATCGTGTAATTGGCTGTAAATAGGATTTGTGTGAATTAAGTGCAAAATAATCTTGTTACTAGTTAAGTTTATTTAGTATCATTGATTATAATTAGTTTAATATTTATTATAAGTATCAATTTGATTTTAACTTATTAGCAGATTTATTACTGTTTTTGTAATTTATAGTTTGTAATTAATAATTGAATGGGTCAACGGAAAAACGTTGCAAGTAACAAAAACAAATTTTTACAGAAAGTTAAAGATACCATTTGATTCTTAGCTGTATAACGATTTTTCACTGTATGACGATTTTGTTTCAAGAATTTTCGAGATTTTAGTTACAATTCTTTGTATTACAATTCACTATTATAATCAAATAGAGGACTTATTGGACGTATTCCAATGAAACCTCACTTTTGTAAATTTTGTCAGTTGCAACGTTTTTCTGTTGAGCCATTCACTTGTTTGTAATTCTAAATGAATTTGTTAATAGTAGTTAGCTTGTGGGCAAATTGGGCCAAATTTATCCTTGACAAATTTTACCACACGTTCTGACACTCCCCCTCCCACGACGTCACAGTGACGTGGCCCCTCACACGACGTCACAGTGACGTAACTCAGTACGTCAATCCATTGCACATGTTTATGCAACGTGATTAGTTCATAATAATAATAATTATTCCAACTCGTTGAAGGTCTTCAACAACAAGTTAATTAATCATAAGGTTGTGCAACACGTGAGAAAAAAAAAACCCAATGCGTCATACATAGCTTACTCATCTTTCATGTGTACACAGCGTGACTAGTTAATAATAATTTTAACCACTGCTGAAGGTTTCCAATAACAACAATAGTTAATTGTTTTTTACAAGGTTATGTGTTGTGCAACTTCTTTCTTAAAATAAATAAATTTTCCATCGCCTTCTTCATTACATTTGCTCGCTTAATGCGTATTAGATAGTTTTTTTTATTTTTTATTAAAATCAAGTAACAAAATAATTTTTTCACAAAAGTATAATGTGCAATAATAATATGACAGATATCGAAGATAATTTTTTCAATCGTTTAATTTTAAATTCTTTACGACCGAGTGTTATCCAATTTATCTCAACAAGAGCAGCAAATTTCGACATTCAACCAGGTGAATTTTTGGCAACATCAACAACAGATTCAGCTAATTCCGCTTCACCACAAACGTTGGCAACTACGTCAAGAAATCTCAACTTAAAGCAAAAACAGACTAGACTAAACAGTGTACATAAAAATAATAGTTTAGTAGAAATCGAATCCGCTTTCAAAGGTAACATAAAAACTTATATTTATAAGAACACTAAATATAAAGATATTTTCAATTTATTAATAAGTGAACTAAAAAATATCGTTAATTTGTTAAGACGGACAATTGAGCAGTTTGGAGCAATTAAATTTAATATTGTATTAGAATGTACATATATTAAACATGTAATAAATGAGAAACAAAACATTATGTTTAAAACGTCGAATGTTCCGGCGTTTTCCGGTTCTAATTTAAATTTAATTATTAGGAAAAAAATAAAGAAACTTTGTCAAGAAGAATCGAGTTATGAGGGACATAAATCCGGCTGGTCTTTATTAAGTGTCGACGCGTTAATGATTCGAATTAATAAATATAAACCGTTGGGTGGATCTTCA
The DNA here is from genome assembly GCA_035578175.1 of Catonia carolina. Taxonomy (NCBI): domain Eukaryota; kingdom Metazoa; phylum Arthropoda; class Insecta; order Hemiptera; family Achilidae; genus Catonia; species Catonia carolina. The sequence goes on from JAQMRL010000001.1 coordinate 33,603,143, forward strand.
TTTATTCCTTTACCACCAAAGTTTGCAAAAAAGAAGGCTGTAATAAACTGTCAAAATGTGAATGATGATATGTGCTTCAAGTGGTCAATTCTTTGTTCGGTTGTTAAAAATGGGCATCCTGAAAGAATTTCATATCATTATAATAATTGCTTAAATATGTTTAATTTTGAAGGTATCGATTTTCCAACACCATTAAATCAGATTAACCGTTTCGAGAAAAATAATAACGTATCGATTAATGTATATGGTATTTTAGACAATGATATTATCCCTGTAAGGTTATGTAAAATTAAACGGAAAAAACATTTTAATTTATTACTATTAAAAAATGAACAGGGTAAAACTCACTATTGTTACATTAAAAATTTGTCGAAATTAGTTCGGTCTCAGATTACAAAACATCATGCAAAATTGAAAATTTGTGATCGCTGTTTATCACACTTCACTAGTGATAAAAAGCTAAAAAATCATATTAAAAATTGTGGGGAACATAAGGCGACTGCGATAAAATTACCTGATATATTACCGAATGGTGAAAAACCAATTCTCAAATTTAAAAATTATCACTTTCAATTTCCTCTTCCTATTGTATTATATGCTGATTTTGAATGCGTATTGGCCCCATTGCATAGTTGTAGAAAAATGAATGAAAAAAATTTATCATATACAATCGAAACAGATCTTCATATACCCTACAGTTTTTGTTGCTATTTAGTGGTTAACGATGAGCTACCCGATGATTTAAAATGTCGGTTACCTTTAGACCCATATGTATATGAGGGAACAGATGCGGCGGAAGTATTTATGAAATATGTTATAAGTATCGCTAATAAAGTGGGGGAATTTAACAAAATAAACATAGAAATGTGTATGAGTGAAAAAGATACAATCTTATTTAATTCGAAAACATCTTGTGAAATGTGCGATATTGAATTTTCAATGACAATAAGACCACAACGTGATCATTGTCACTTAACCGGTAAATATCGTGCAGCTTTGTGTAGTAATTGTAATTTGAAACGAAAAAACCAAACATTTATACCTATATTTTTACATAATAACGCTAATTATGATGCTCATTTTATAATTCGTCAGTTAGGGTGTGATATACGAAACATAAATGTAATTCCAAACTCAACTGAAAAATTTATTTCGTTCACTAAACGAACAGTTAATGGAATTTCATTAAGATTTTTAGATTCGTATAAATTTATTAATTATCCGCTCGAGGCGTTAGCGAAAAATTTACCAAATGACCAGTTTCATCATGTTCGAAAACATTTTCATTCAGATGATATGAGCTACGTAACTAGAAAGGGTGTTTACCCATATGAATACACTGATGCTGTTGAACGATTGAACGAAACAGAGCTCCCACCGATAGATAAATTTTATAGTAAATTAACGGGTGAAAACATATCGGAAAACGATTATCAACATGCCATTAATGTGTGGAACCATTTTAAAATTAAAACTTTAGGTGAATATAGTAAATTATATTTAAAAATCGATGTACTTTTATTAGCAGACATTTTCGAATCTTTTAGAAAATTATGTATAGAATCTTATAAATTGGATTGTGCCCACTATTATACACTTCCTGGATTTAGTTTTGATGCCATGTTATATTTCACACAAATTGAATTAGAATTACTAACCGATGTTGATAAACATTTAATGATCGAAAAGGGGATTCGCGGAGGAATTTCGATGTGTGTTAAACGACATGCGATAGCCAACAATAAATATATATCTGAAACATATGACTCATCAAAACCATCTACATATTTAGCATATATTGACGCGAATAATTTATATGGATTTAGTTTAAGTAACCATTTACCATACTCGAAATTTGAGTGGGTGAAAAATGTAGAAAATTTTGATGTGATGTCAAAAGCGGACGATGGTGAAACTGGATATATACTTGAAGTCGATGTTGATTATCCTGAAAGTCTGCATGATTTAGACAATGATTTTCCATTTTTCCCTGAAAATAAATGTCCTCCTAATTCAAAACAAAAGAAATTAATTACAACACTTGAACCAAAAACAAACTATGTCTGTCATTTTCATAATTTAAAACAAGCCATTACACATGGTTTAAAATTAAAAAAAATTCATAGAATATTAAAATTTGCCCAACGGGATTGGATGAAACCTTATGTGTTGTTTAACACGCAGAAAAGAGCTGTGGCCAAAAATTCGTTTGAAAAAGATTTTTATAAACTTCTCAACAATTCTGTTTTTGGAAAAACAATGGAAAATGTAAGAAAACATATAAACCTAGAACTAATCAGTTGTCCAAAAAAAATGCAAAAATCTATAAATAAAATTAATTTTAAAGATCGAATAATTTACAATGAAAACCTATGTGCAGTTCAGTTACATAAATTAAAGGTGTTATTAAATAAACCAATTTATGTCGGCTTTACTGTGTTAGAACTTAGTAAAAAGTTGATGTATTATTTTCATTATGATATCATGAAACGGTATTATGGCGAGAATTTAAGTCTATTGTATACCGACACCGACAGTTTCTTTTACCAGGTGCATACTGATGATTTTTATAAAGATATAAATGATTCACACTTGAACCCTTTTTTCGATTTATCAGACTATCCGAGAAATCATCCCTTGTATTCGGAAAAAAATAAAAAAGTTATGGGTAAATTTAAGGATGAATGTAATGGTATACCAATAATAGAATTTATAGGATTACGGTCAAAATTATACACATTTCGTTACTTACTCGACAAAGAGGTTGTTGTAAAAAAAGCTAAAGGTATTAAAAAAAATGTAGTAAAGAAAAATATAATGTTTGAAGATTATAAAAATTGTTTATTTTCAAAAAATAAAATAAAAGATGAAAAACTTGATATAGCTAATTATAGGAAAATGTACATGTTCAGATCTAAAGAGCACAATATATCCACTGTAGAATGTAATAAATTCGCATTAAGTAGGTATGATGATAAGCGGGTAATACAAGATGATAATATAAACACAATTGCATATGGTCACTACTCAATTAAAAACAGGTGAATTTTAGTAATCGGTGATCAGATGTGGAGGGGGAAATAAGATTAAAAAATTTTTTTAAAAACGATTTCATACAAATTATTCGATTACAAGCAATCATGGAAGACGGTTGTGAGTGCGGTGCTTATATTTCATCAACCCAATGGTTAATACAACTAGTACCCGGCGGTGATATAAATACAGCGTATGAGTTGAGTGTTCAATTGGCAAATTATATCGATCAACATGAATCTGCAAATTTTTTCATTAATCATAGTGATAATGAGCAGTGTGAAAATGTTTTAGTTGAGTTTTCAAACTCAATTTGTTTTTGTGACATTGAAAAAATGTTAAAAAATGCACCATTTTTTCCATGGTTACTATTTGATATAATTGTATAGATTTTAAAAAAATTCAAAATGTACTAATTGTTTTTTATCAATAAAAAATTGTTAAAAAAATTTAATTGGATTTTTTTATTTATTTGTAGATATAAAAAATTATCTCTGTTAGTTTATAATTTAGTTTAGTTGCAGTCATGAAAGCGGTAATATATTCTTTTCTCATAGCGCTTTATGCGCATAATATTAATGCAAATTATACGATCGCATTAAATTATCTACAGAACTATGGTTTTATGGGTAAGGACAACTTAGTTGATGATATAAGTTTTCAGTCATCATTGAACATGTTCCAAGAATTTTATAAATTAAACATTACTAATGGAATCATATCCGATGATGTAATAGAGTTGATGAAAAAACCCAGATGTGGTATGAGTGATATTATTGCTTATTATAGTGTAAAACCGGTCGTGTGGCAACATAGGAATCTAACTTGGCACTTTGCCCTGGCCACCGCTGATGTACTTAGTGTAACAAAGAGAGCGTTTGATCAATGGTCAAAGCATTCAGGTTTAACATTTACGCATAATAAAACACACCCTAATATATTAATTTCTTTCAAACGTTTACAGCATAAATTTGAAGATTATAATAAAACTAGTTGTATGTTTCCTTTTGATGGTAAAGGATTTATATTGGCTCATGCATATTATCCTACTTCACCCGAATCTATAGTTGAAATTCATATCGATTCTGATGAATATTGGTCCACCGAAACTGATATAAGGAACACGGAACAAAACAGTTTGTATGCGGTTCTACTACACGAAATCGGGCATGGATTAGGTTTTGAGCATTCACAAAATAAAGAATCAGTTATGTACGCTTTATATTCTGAAAAACAATTGGAATTGGGCGTCGATGATATTGAAGTAGTTCAGTTTGCCTATGGAAAACCACCAACACCACCTCCTTCATCAACAACTGTAAAAGAAACAGCAGTGGTGCAATCTTCTCCATCAACAGAATCAGAAGATATTAATTCAATTAATTTATGTAGATTGGAAAATTTAAAACATTTTTCAATAATTAATAACCGATTATATATAATGTATGATAATAAATGGATATGGTATTTTGATCTAACTATTAATGATGACATCGCGCCATATAATATCAAACCGGTTTTAATTTCAGACTGGTTATCATTTATACCAAAATCTATTAAACATATTTCAGCAACCTATCAACGATCTAATGGTGACGTTGTGATGATCATAAATAATTTAGTTTATTCGTTTAGTATTAACACTTTACAGTTGAAAAACGGTTATCCGAAACCGATTTCAATTTTTAGTATCCCCAACAACAGTCATGTAAACACAATTGTCAGCACTAACGTGGGTAAAACATATTTAATATTTGATAATGTGAATTATGTTGAAATCGATGAATGTTATTTCCAAGCCAAACAGTTCGGCAGCTTGTCCGATATTTTTGCAAACGTAATACCGTCTGGAATAGATTCATCATATCGCCACTTAAACGGTAACATTTATTTTTTTAAGGGAAATAAGTACTATGAATATAATGAATTTAGTAAAAAATTAATAAGCACAGGTAAAAATGTGCTCAATGCACTCGGTATTAAATGTTACAATACAATGTTGTTAAACAGTTTTAAAGATCTTCTCTCAAAATTCAACATTAGCCCGTTGAAATTAAAATAAAACCTATCAGTTATGATCGATAACATTTAGTCCAATGACAATGGGAGGTGCGATAGCATGTTTAATTATTGTGTTTGTTCAAATTCGCTTAATGATGACAGAAAATTCTAGTCTACCATCAGCGGTGTGGGCTGGTGAAAACCGAACAGACACCGATGCAATTTTACATATTGAAAAATGTGTACTATCTCAAATAGATTATCATGCGAATCTAGAAAATTTTTCCACAAAATTTCGTATATGGTATCATCTATCAAGATTGAACATGACAAATGAAATTTGTTTTTTTCACGATACATACAAATTAAATCGGTGTTCGGTAAATGAAGAGTTATCAACGATTCTGTTATATAATCATATAAAAACTATTATTGAAAATTCAAAATCAATGTTTTTAAAGTTAAGAAAAAATAATGTTTATGAAAATATAGTATATCACTATCACATTTCTACCGATTTTATACTAGTATTAATCAATTTATTGTATACTTTTTTATTGTTAATCACTCGAATAAAGATTGCGTATAAACCAACATGTAATGATTGTATTAAAAGATTCAATAAAATATATATGTCATGCAGTACTGAATAAAAATGGGTTGTTTATTGGTGTGAGTCCAGTTTTTTCAACATGAGTGTGCGTGCTGTTGTTGCACAAGAACTACACAAACAGAAAAGAATCAATTTCAAAAGACGATATGTCGAACTTAAAGGAATCAATGATCTTTACCAAGCGGATTTGGTAGAAGTCATCCCATTTGCACGATTTAACAGAGGATATCGGTACATTATGACGGTGATCAATTGTTTCTCAAAATTTGCGTACGCTATTCCGTTGAAAACAAAAACTGGTGGTGACATTGTGAAAGCGTTGGAACCTATTTTGAAAACTAATCGAATTAATCATTTTCAAACTGATCAAGGTGCGGAATGGTTGAACATATCTGTACAAACACTTTTTAAAAAATTTAACATAAACCATTACTACACATACTCTGAGAAAAAAGCATCTATCGTAGAACGTTTCAATCGCACGTTAAAAAATATGATGTGGAGAATGTTCACTGAACAAGGCACATATGGGTGGTTGGACAAACTGGATATTTTATTGAGTAGATATAACAACAATGTGCATAGGATCATTGGAATGCGACCAAAAGATGTTAACAAACATAATGAGGCAAAAGTATTGAAAAGGATATACAACCTTCGTAAAAAATACTATCCGCCAGTTGGTAAACCGAAATTCCAATTAAACGATCACGTGAGAATCAGTAAGTATAAGGGAGTATTCGCAAAGGGGTATGAACAGAATTTCTCCAATGAAATATTTACAGTCGCGAAAATCAAACAAACTAATCCTATAACATATATTTTAAAAGACTATAGGGGTGAAGTTATAAAAGGTGGATTCTATGAACAAGAAATGGTAAAAGTTAAACACCCCGATGTATATCTGGTTGAGAAAGTATTACGTAGAAAAGGTGATAAAGTTTTAGTCAGATGGTTAGGTTTTGATAAAGCACACGATTCTTGGGTTTCATCGGCAAATATTATCTAACAATGGCTTTGAGAACAGTTAAACAGAAGGAAAAAATACCTATTATCAATTTTGATAATATCTTATCAGGTACAGGGAAGAAGAAATCTAAACATAGTTCACTGTTACCCAATAATTTTCGTTGTATAATTTGCGGTCCATCAAATTCCGGTAAAACTAATGTTATTTTCAATCTATTGTTTCAACCGAAAGGGCTACGATTTGAAAATGTATACGTGTTTTCTAAAACATTAAAACAACCGAAATATCAACTACTGGAGTGTGTACTACAGAATATTGAAGAAGTAAATTACTATCCATTCACCGAAAATGAAGAAGTTCCACATCCGAATGATGTACAACCGAATTCAGTATTTATTTTTGATGACATATCCTGTGAAAATCAAAATAATATTAGAAACTATTTCACCATGGGACGACATAGTGATATTGATTCATTCTATTTATCACAAACCTACAGTTCGATTCCTAAACAGTTGGTGCGCGACAATGCTAATTTCATTATATTGTTTCAACAAGATGATCGTAATTTACACCATGTTTATTCGGATCATGTAAACACCGATATGTCATTTGAAAAATTTAGAAATATATGCGGTAACGCTTGGAAATCAGATGCGTATGGGTTTTTCGTTATCGATAAGGAGCGAAAACTTAGTAACGGTAAGTATAGAATAGGGTTTGATACATTTTATAAATTTGAAGATATTGCTAATTTTAACTCACTATGAGCTAAAGATGGAACGCGAAAAGGTAACTGCCGCAATTAAATCATTGCGAGATAACATTAAGAAAAAACATAGAAATTTGGTAAAAAACAAATCAATCAAACAAGATTTTTATGACCAACAATTTAAACCGCTTTTAGAACCATTGAAAAACATCGAACTCCAATTAAATAATCAGGTTAAACGAAAACGAGGGGGTGATGAAAAAGAGGTTAAAAGAGAAGGTGAGAACATCGCTTTTTTAACAAAAAAACCAGTAGACAATGAAGAACAAGGTTGGAGCGATGATGATGATGTTGATTGTGAGAAAAAACCAAAAAGGAAAGCGGTAAGAAAATATGCCACAAGAGGAGACAAACGTAAAGCACGAAAAATGGTGGACGATAATGATGATAATAGCATAGTGAAAAAACAGGCAGTTAGCGAATTGCCTATGGAACAAGAACCGATTATTAGCACAGAAGAGAGAATGGCGATAGATACCCCATTACCCGAAAGCGGTGCTGAAGATAACCAATCCTCATCTGAAAACACATCAATTGTCCAACAGGTAGAGGAAGATAAAATACTAAGAAAATATATGGAAAGTCGTTTTACGGGGAAGTTAGCGAAAAAATATTTTCTCAAATTAATAAAAGATCATCACAGAGAAATTGATACAACATATGGACCGACATTTGACGGTCATCATTGGAAATTGGGTAATTCTATTATTGAAATGAAAGATGATACGTTTAGAATTAATGGAATAAATTACAAGGGTACCGAAGGATTGTTTAAGTTAATATTTTTACGAGTACCATATCATGATGATTACACCAAAGAAGATTTAATAAAATATCGAGATATATTAAAAGCTACAAGCGCACATCTAAATTTCCCCGCCGGAACAATTAAAAGCAATAGAGGACATAAATATCGTTTTATTATTTCTCATCTGTTTCCACCAACTGGGAAAGGAATGTTATTGAGTGATAACAAAATTGATTACACCTATTGGGACGATCCAAATGAATTGGTCGATCGTTTACGATATTTGGTGGCTTCTCAACGGGCTGGTAACAATGCGCACACCAACGAAATTTATTCCATTATTGAAGAATTACGTGAAGCCGGTTTAATAAAAGGAGGCGGTGAGCCATTTATACATTCACTTTCATAATGACGGTGGATAAATTCGGCAGGCACATCGGTAGTGTTGGAAGAAAACAAAATTCGATTGTGTTAACACACGAGGGAGATTATGATTTCAAATCTAAACGGTCATGTAATGTGGGCGAGGCGAAAGATGTAAATGATGCATTAACTATTTTATCCGCACTGAAATTATTCATGTTTCCAATATATGTTAATTTTGTGAAATTAAATAAACAGCAACCTCCAACTTGGGACGTTTTCTATAAAAAGTGGTTAAACATACATGAAAAATATTTACGAGGTGAAGATACTTTGGAAGTATTTCTTAACTATTTTTTCACCTTCCCATCGTCCGATTTAACCACATTAGACGATGTATAAATTTAAATTGTAAATAATGTAAATGGTCAGTCGCTAACTAAAATGGTGCGCATATACAAGGGTGCCGGTATATTTAGTAAAATCGCCTCAATACCGGGCACAATTTTGAATAAAACAATTGATGCGCTACCAATTGAATTACATCTACCGGGTGGTTATCAATATTGTGGACCAGGTACAAAGTTAAAAAAACGATTGGCTAGAGGGGATCCGGGAATAAATAAATTAGATGCCGCATGTAAAGAACATGACATTGCGTATTCAACGTACAGCGATAACACAAGTCGTGCAAACGCAGATCGTGTTTTGGCAGATCGAGCTTGGGAACGTGTTAAAGCACCAGATGCTAGTTTGGGGGAAAAAGCATCGGCTTGGGCGGTAACTAATATAATGAAATTAAAAAGTAAATTTGGTGGACGTATGTTATCATCGAGTAAATGTAAAAGAAGACGTAAAAATAAAGGTGGGGGCGGTGTGAAAAGAAAGCTAATGCGTGCTTTACAAAATCACGTTAATCAGTCTGGCCGTGGATTGTATATAAAACCGTGGTCGAAAAATGGGGGTGGATTAAGTAAAACAAGAAAAAAAAAAAACGTTCATCAAGAAAAAGAAGATGTACTCGACGCATGTAATTGATAACATCCCAAACCGGCCGTTAACAAATTATGAACTGGAATATTATGCGGTATATATGCTGAAAATAAAATATTTCAGAGGCGTATTTATGCGTGACGCTTTACCAAAATCAATACGTAAAAATGAGAGTGGAATTGTTAATTTGGATGGAAGTGATGGAGGTGGTACACATTGGGTTTGCTATTACAAACATGGTAATAATATTAATTATTTTGATAGTTTCGGTAATCTGCGGCCACCGTTGGAACTACAAAAATATTTTAAAAGCGGTGATCGAGGAGCGGCTAATGTAATTCATTACAATTACATGAAACGGCAACATTTCAACACTGTAAACTGCGGACATTTGTGTCTCGATCATCTGTATAGACAATGCTTTTCTCATTGAACGCCCGAGAATCGTCAATCGGATATGATATTTTTCCACCGATTGAGCTTAAAAACGACACATATGAAATAGGATTGGTTACCCTAATGACATACAACTCTATTCCAAATATTGAATCAGGGTTAAACGATAAATTCTATTATAGTGACAAATCAAAATCGATAGCCTTACCAGAAGGTACGTATGAAATTGAGGACATTCAAGAATATGTGAAAAAAACAATTCAGAACTCAGCAAAGGATTTTAAATTCGTTTTGAAAGCCAATAATTCAACAATGCGCACCGAATTATATTGCAGCGAACCGGTTGACTTTACAAAATCAGATTCAATTGGTGCAATACTGGGGTTCGATGTAAAAAAATTGCCAGCCAATAAATGGCATCATTCTCCCAACATAGTGAACATTTTTCCTGTGAACGTGATAAGAGTTGTATGTAACATCGCTCACGGATCTTATAGAGACGGTAAAGAGAGCCATACCTTGTACGAGTTTTTTCCATCAGTTGGGGCAGGATTTAAAATTATCGAAGCACCGAAAAATATAATATATTTCCCGGTGAACACGACCCGTCTGTCACATATAAATGTACGATTAGAAGATCAAAACGGTAAACTGGTGAATTTTAGAAAAGAATCAATATCAATTTCATTACATCTACGTCATGGGGTTAGTGATTGAAAATGTTAAATCGCTGGTGCCACCTGCGACAGCAATAAAAAGGGAAGTTAAATCTGGCGGGTGCACAGTTGTTGGTAATTGGCGAATGAAACAGCTTACACGACGTAACCAACAATTTTTAAAATCATTAGGATTCAAGGTATAATGGAAAGCGGTGGTTATGTTCTCGATGTCGCCCAAAAAGCGGTGTATGATGAAATAATCACTCGACACGAATTTCATACATTGACCACTTATGCATCAACCACATTAAATAATAGCGATGAAATACGTATTCCGGTTCATCAACAAGATATTTACACACTACCCTGTGATAGTTACTTATACATTGAGGGTAAATTAACGGACGACAAGGATAAAGTGAGCACCGATTGTAAACTTATAAACAATGCTATGCTGTTTCTGTTCGATGAGATTCGATATGAGATCGGAGGAACTGAAGTTGATCATGTACGAAATCCAGGAATCACATCGTTGTTGAAAAACTTCCTGTCCATCCGTTATGGAGAAAAACATATGTTACAGAACGCGGGGATTTCACACGATACATCCACGTTAGAAATCGCCTCAGATGGGGCTTTTTCATATTGTATCCCACTCAAGCTCGTTATGGGCATCTTTGAAGATTATAAGAGAATAATATTGAATGTAAAACAGGAATTGGTGCTGATACGATCGTCAAACGATGTCAACGCCACCTTTGTTACTAATCAAACAGTGAAATCTAAGGTGAAATTGGATAAATTAATCTGGAGATTGCCTTTCATAAACGTATCAGACACCTATAGATTACCGCTTCTGAAAACCGTACAATCTGATGTGCCTATAACTATTCCATTTCGAAAATGGCAACTTTATGAATATCCCGCTCTACCGCAGTCACGTAACCTGGTGTGGGCGGTGAAAACGAGCAACCAGTTGGAGAAACCGAGATATGTAATAGTGGCTTTTCAAACGGATCGTAAAAACAGTATGTACAAAAACAATTCCCATTTTGATCTGTGTAAATTGAGCAATATAAAATTATATTTAAACTCCGAATACTACCCGTACGATCAACTACAGGGTAACAAGTCGATAATGTATCGCATGTATACCGATTTCCAACAATCGTATTATTTTGCCGGTGACGGCAGCTGTCAACCGTTATTGGACAAGGCAACGTTTCTGGCGAAAATGCCGCACATCGTTTTGGATTGTTCGAAACAGAATGAAACACTCAAAGTCGGTTCGGTGGATATTAGAATGGAATTTGAGTTTGAAGAGAATGTGGCGGCCAACACTACAGCTTACTGCTTAATTTTACATGATAATATTATAGAGTATACACCATTGTCTGGTAGCGTTAGAAAAATATTGTAAATAGTATTAAAAATAAATTAATAAAGTATTTTTTAAAAAAAGAATTATGATTTTTTACTTTTCATCCTTTGTTATTAATCGTTATTAGTTTGAAATGAAAACATGATATTGTCTCGCCACCAATGAAATAGGATCCTAACGTTTTCATAAGCATAAATAATGCCACTTGTTTGTAACCAAATACCTTTTTCTATCTCTTTTTAATATGGTCTAAAAGATATTTTATTGCGACATAGTAATTACTCATTGACCATAACACGTGATAGGCCTATGATGCACATGCACTTCTATTATGTGACTGTTGCCTAAAGTTTTTAATAGAAATACATTTAGTATATAAAGACAAGATTTTTATAGAGAAATTTATACTTGCTTTTCACGTCATAGTGCATGTATGTGCTGCGTTTTTTAGAAACGTTATACTTTTGATTTTTACTACAACGTTCTTTTTCAAGTTATATTTATTTAAAAATTTTTCTACAAACAATTTTACATAGTAAATATTATTTAAAAACAACTTATATAATATATATTACAAACAACTTATTATTTTATTCGAATAACTTCAATCTTCAACAAACGTAAGTTTTTAAAAGTATTTTTTCAACTCATTTAATAAATAAATTTTTTTTTTTAAAAAACAAGTTTGAATATAACATTAAAAATTGAATTAAATATTTTTTTAAAGTATTATTTATTCATATTATTAATCTTTTATAGATGGAAAATATGTACTCGGCGGATGATATTATAAGAAAACTTTTTGATATTCAATTGAATACAATTTTTTTATGGGAAGCAATAATTAAAGAAGTGAAAGGGGAACTGTTTAAAAATAAAGACTTTAATGATAATTTAATAAAGATCCACAGAGTTTTAGAAAATTGTTTGTTAATTATTAATACATGTATAGATAAACATCCATCGCAAAAATCAATTCTTAACTTTAAACATAAAATCTTAACATACGATGAATTTATATTGTATTTCAATAATGTAAATTTGGGTGATAAGTGCTTTTTTGAAGATAACGTTTTACATTTTATCTCGTGCGTGGAAAAATTATTAAATTTAAAATCGGACACAGTTGAAATATTTGATATTGATTCTGAAGAATTATCAGAATGTGAAGAGGAGGATAATTTTAGTAAATTATTTACATTTCGAAATGAATATTCGCAATCGTATTCGCAACTCGTGAATGATGAACGGCTAACCATAACAACGCCTGGAGAAAAGGGGGCGTTTATGGTTAAAATTGAAGTAACCGATACCAAAGATTTGAAAAATATTAATCAGAAACGTCATTGGACAAAAGTGGCGAAAAAAATTGTCTTTTTATGCGAGCAAAAAGACCCCGATTTTTGTCGAGTTAGGAAAATTATTCGCAATCAAAAGAGAAAGATAATGAAAATAAAGAATTTACGAAAAACCCAAATAGATATAAAAAAGTATACGCCAAAAGAATAATTTGTTTTAATTTTTTTTAACATAATTATTCATAAACTAAAATTATTTTTTTAAATTTACAGATGGAAATTATATATAAAAAATTTTCAAAAAACGCTTTCACTCCACGTAAAAGTACCCCGGGTTCAGCGGGGTTTGATTTATATGCATGTGAATCAGCTACTATAGAACCAAATTCACGAAGTCTAATAGATACGGGTGTTGGTTTTTCTATCCCATTGGGGTACTATGGGCGTATTGCACCTCGTAGCGGGCTTTCATTAAGGGGAATTGATATTGGAGGCGGGGTTATAGACGGTGATTACACCGGACAAATTATGATAATTTTCATTAACAATAGTCAAAAGAAATATCGTGTTAAACCTGGGGAAAGAATAGCGCAAATAATTTTTGAAAAATATGCAGATAATGTTACATTAACCGAATTTGTTGGTGAAAATCTGCCAGAAACGTATAGAGGAGATCATGGATTTGGTTCTACAGGTGTATGATCTTTTTTAAAAATTTAATATTAGCAAATAATTTTATTTTTTTTTTTACTTGTCCATAGGGAAAACATGGCCTATACTGATAGTAATAATAATCCTTCCGTCATTATTATTGAAGGAAAAATTGCAGCTGGAAAAAGCATTTTTTTCAAAAACAGTGTTGAATATAAAACACTTTTGAAATTATTACAAAATTATCATTACAGTAAAAAAAAAATTATTTGCTATAATTATTTTTTATGTAAACAAATTATATTATAATTATATATATTTTTTAGGTTTTAAAAAATGAATAGCTTAAATAACCGAGCAAAGACCGCTAATGAGCGTATGGAAAATGTTGGTGGGATGGTAGGCTATAAATATGTTTATAGAGCAAATTTAAATTTTGCAGAAACAACTAAATATTTTATTAGAAACGAAGTTTTAAAATTTGTACAAAATTTTGGAAAGGAACTGCAAATTAATTTCCCGCATAATTGTTGTACTGTTGGTATTCAACCATCTAATGATTTTTTTATTGATAATGAACTAATACAATTATTGAGTAATGAGGCGCGAGTAACAAAATCAAAGTTTTGGTGTTTCGCGGGAAATTTTATTTCGGTTTTACTCGGTAAATCTCGTAAATATACTTTAATAGATGTAATTTTTTTACAATCATCAGGTTTTGATCATACGGAACCATTTTCATGTTATTCAAAAATAGTTCCGTTTAAGGGTCAAATATTTTGTTTTTCTTTTTTACAAACGAATACAATGCTCCCCGATTGTCCACATATTTGTATTTATGCACTACTTAGCGCATTTGATATATCTTTGTTAAAAAATGCTGTTTACCAAATAAATGAACATTGGTTCATCATGAATTTAACAGATTATGGAATAAAGTGTAAAATAACAGATGAAATTCGTAATTTTGAACGAAACCGAAGAGTTAAAAAACCCTTTAATCCCCCCAGGCTGGGTGAACTGGCATGCGTAAATTATTTGATATCATATATTTTAAATGATTTGTATAAGTTTTCTCTAATGAAAATGTGGCAACTTCAATAACTCATTTTTATGAAATTCGTAGTACGTTGAATATTAACAGTAGAAATTTAAAAAATTTTCGATGGAAAATAAATTAATTTTTCTATATTTTATCTGTTTGAGTTGTATGTAATACACTTTTTATTAAAATAATACTAAAATTTTTTATTTTCATGATTTGTATCTAATGTAATCATTTTATTAGAATTTTAGCATTGTATAATTAAAATTGCTTTTTTTTAAAAAAAACCGTGGTCAACTAAATCATATTTTACATATCTATTATTGTTTTTTAGAAAAATGAACACTGGAACCATTTGTAATAAATGTGAAGATAATTTCTGCTATCGATGCATGAAACAATTTCCGTGCGCATATCTATTTAATAGACATTTATTAGAAAAGCAATGCAAAATACATGAAATGCACAAAAATAAGTGGGACTATGGTACCACCCATAGACCGGAATTTTGTGGACGATATGGTACCACAAATACGTGTATGAGATGTTTAGGCAAAATGTGTAAGCGAGTAAAAAATTGTACCGAACTTAAATGTAGATTCTGTAAAGCAGAAGTTGTGTTAGATTTGCAACTTGATCAGTGAAATCATTTTATTATCAGATATATATAAATGTAACTTACTTATCGTTAATTTCATTAACGATTTTTATTGTGATTTTTATCATTTTTTTTAGATTAAAAATGGAAAATAGCAGTAATAAAAAACCGTTACTACCCTTGATTATGGACATGTATTTTCTAGGGATCACATCTATTAATATGTGGCGGGATGTATTGAGCGAATTAAAAACCATTAAAATAATTAGGGAAAATTCTGATTTATCAGAATTAAAAGATAAAATAATTAACATAGCAGACGTAATGGTAAGAAGTATTAATTTAACTATAACTAATACGCATGCATTGGAAAAATCTAAAAAAAAAATAATGTCATTTCCGTTTTTATTAATACTTTTAGAGAGATTAGAATTTGACTTATTAAATAAACTATACGAAACTGAATCCATGGAAATACTTAAAAATATCCTCAGGGATATTATCTCTAGTACAAAAAATAAAAATAAAAATACAGCTAACGATGATGATGATGATGATGATGATAATGACGGTGATGAAGGCTTGACACCATATGTAACCGTTCAAAATATTGTACACAACATTTTTGAATCAAATAAGGGGGTATGTGATGAAAATGTGGAAATTGTAGATAGTTGTAGTGAAGAGGAGGGTGATGAAGAGAGTCAGGATCAGGAAAATGGGGAGGAAGAGGGTGATGAAGAGAGTCAGGATCAGGGAAATGGGGAGGAAGAGGGTGATGAAGAGAGTCAGGATCAGGGAAATGGGGAGGAAGAGGGTGATGAAGAGAGCCAGGATCAGGAAAATAAAACTAACAATAAAGGTTCTGATGAACCAGAAAATAGGGGAGAAATGGAATTCATATTAAAAGTTGGTGTGGAATTAATACCGGTAATGAAAAACAAAAAAATGAAATTGAAATAATTTTTTTGGTTTTGTCATTTGCTTATAAATTTAAAAAATATTATGTTATTTTCCATTTTTAATTATAATTTAAATATTATTTTTTCAATGCATCAATTTAGTTATTGTTAATTTTATTTTATTATCAGATATAAATGTAACTTAACTTAAATACTTTTTGAGCGGGGTATTAATTTATCTCCTCAATTTTTTTTAAATATCATGAATTTTGTATTCAACTGTAATTTACAGTGTAATGAAGTTGCCGAAAGCCGTCACGCCGTGGCGGAATTTGGCAATTTCATTCACAGTAAAATCGGTTAATACTCGATTCATTAACGATTTATTGTGATTTTTTATCACTTTATTATTATTGTTAAATGTAACTTAATACTTTTTGAGCGGGGTATTAATTTATCTCCTCAATTTTTTTTAAATATCATGAATTTTGTATTCAACTGTAATTTACAGTGTAATGAAGTTGCCGAAAGCCGTCACGCCGTGGCGGAATTTGGCAATTTCATTCACAGTAAAATCGGTTAATACTCGATTCATTAACGATTTATTGTGATTTTTTATCACTTTATTATTATTGTTAAATGTAACTTAATACTTTTTGAGCGGGGTATTAATTTATCTCCTCAATTTTTTTTAAATATCATGAATTTTGTATTCAACTGTAATTTACAGTGTAATGAAGTTGCCGAAAGCCGTCACGCCGTGGCGGAATTTGACAATTTCATTCACAGTAAAATCGGTTAATACTCGATTCATTAACGATTTATTGTGATTTTTTATCACTTTATTATTATTGTTAAATGTAACTTAATACTTTTTGAGCGGGGTATTAATTTATCTCCTCAATTTTTTTTAAATATCATGAATTTTGTATTCAACTGTAATTTACAGTGTAATGAAGTTGCCGAAAGCCGTCACGCCGTGGCGGAATTTGGCAATTTCATTCACAGTAAAATCGGTTAATACTCGATTCATTAACGATTTATTGTGATTTTTTATCACTTTATTATTATTGTTAAATGTAACTTAATACTTTTTGAGCGGGGTATTAATTTATCTCCTCAATTTTTTTTAAATATCATGAATTTTGTATTCAACTGTAATTTACAGTGTAATGAAGTTGCCGAAAGCCGTCACGCCGTGGCGGAATTTGACAATTTCATTCACAGTAAAATCGGTTAATACTCGATTCATTAACGATTTATTGTGATTTTTTATCACTTTATTATTATTGTTAAATGTAACTTAATACTTTTTGAGCGGGGTATTAATTTATCTCCTCAATTTTTTTTAAATATCATGAATTTTGTATTCAACTGTAATTTACAGTGTAATGAAGTTGCCGAAAGCCGTCACGCCGTGGCGGAATTTGGCAATTTCATTCACAGTAAAATCGGTTAATACTCGATTCATTAACGATTTATTGTGATTTTTTATCACTTTATTATTATTGTTAAATGTAACTTAATACTTTTTGAGCGGGGTATTAATTTATCTCCTCAATTTTTTTTAAATATCATGAATTTTGTATTCAACTGTAATTTACAGTGTAATGAAGTTGCCGAAAGCCGTCACGCCGTGGCGGAATTTGACAATTTCATTCACAGTAAAATCGGTTAATACTCGATTCATTAACGATTTATTGTGATTTTTTATCACTTTATTATTATTTATATAGATATTTTATGTAAAATATTACGCTTACCTGCTTAAAATTTTTGAATTTTTTTGTTGACTTAACTTTTTTCGTAATAAATGATATTAATAATGTATTTATTTTATTCGAAAATATATATTAGATATTAGATATTTATATAGATATTATGCTTAACTTTTTTCGTAATAAATGTTATTAATAATGTATTTATTCAAAAATATTATGCTTACTTGCTTAAAAATTCTTGAATTTTTGTAATAAATGTTATTAATAATGTATGTAAAATATTATGCTTAACTTTTTTCGTAATAAATGTTATTAATAATGTATTTATTCAAAAATGTATATTAGATATTTATATAAATATTATGCTTACCTGCTTAAAATTCTTGAATTTTTTTGTAATAAATGTTATTAATAATGTATGTAAAATATTATGCTTAACTTTTTTCGTAATAAATGTTATTAATAATGTATTTATTTTATGAAACACTGTTTGTAAAATTTATTTTTCCTAAACTAAATTCCTGATCCTAAAAATTAAGAGATGTGTTGTAAAAGCTGACACTATAGAAATGAAGGCAGCATGTATTTTAAAAGCATCAATCGATTTTATCACAAAAGCGAGCGCTAACAAAAAACAATATTGAGTTTAATTATTAATTGAACTCTACAATCAATAATAAATAAAAAAGCACAATATCTTTGTTACAAAACCAGTCGTTAAAGTAAATATAGGGAACTTAATTACTGTTTATTACTGGTACGAAGGGGTTTGTATAAAAACCAACTCCCCTCAGAAAAAACTTAATTGATCGATGATGTTAATTACATGTTTAACAATGAAAAAATGAAAGAGTGTATTTTTTAACTGTTGTAACTTTTGAACAAATTGTTCGATTTTAAAAATTAAAACAGATAATTTCTCAGCTTGATAAGAGGTAACTTTTACCGTTTAATAAAAAAACAATATATAATTCATTATCTCTTGAATTCAGATACATTTGATCTCATCATGTCCGATATATACACATACCCCGATATTACACATTTCAATCTTGCACCGGCTTTAAAAACAAAACCTAAATCCAATCTTTGTACAAAATATTTTAACAAGAAACAAACATTTTGTGGAAATTATTGCAGTCCAAGCGGAACCGAAGGAGGTAAGTATTACAGAAGATGTAAAAAACATCCTCATTTGCGAAATAAACATCAACCATTGGTGATAATTATTATGATAGTTTCAGAAATGAAAATATTTAATAAAATGCGGTGGATAAAATTTTTTGAAGATATTGAGAGTAGTAAATTGGCAGTAGAGTTATACATCTATCATGAATTGATGTATAAAACAACCGTACGACATTCGTGGAATTTATTATCAAGATTTCGTCCTTATCCAAAAAAACATAAATATAAAATAATTTCTTTACAAAATGCACACGGTACGTTACGACTAGCTAACGTGATGAATAACATGTTACAATATTCAATTAATCATGGTGCTAATGTTCAAAATGTGATCACAATTACAGAAAGTTCGATTCCAATACGATCAGCTAAAACGATATACAGAGAAGCTTTAAAGTATGGAAATAAATGTGCCATTGATGTTAGTTTTAATGTAAAATATTCAGCTCAAATACCAAAATCTATTAGCGCTCTCGGTAAAAAGGAATTTACAGCTGTTAACAATCATGCGCAAGGTTTGTATTCTAAAGCTTTTCTTCAAACCGCATTACCCACACTCCAGTTACAGTGTGAAAAATTTGGGTTAGTATTTCATAAAGGTGTTTTTGAAATAAAAAACCAATCGTTATATAAAAGCTGGGAAACTTATACTGGCGCCATGGCGGATGAATTTTGGCTTTTAAACAGTTATCTGATTAACATGTTTGAATTAAAAAAGAATACTCCATTCCGTCCCATTACCAATCTAAAAACCAACTATATAGCGGACATGTCGCGAAATGATATGTTCATTGTCGCATCCATTCCTGAATGGCGAAACAATGTGAAGCGTACTGCCATCTTCACCGATTGGCTTACTAAACAAATCATTCCAATATATGATAAATACATGAAACAATATTATAGAAAACTAATTGAATCACATCCTGCTTCGACAAAAATGGGGCTATTCGTGTCTCTGGACGATATTGCACGATTCCTAAGAAAATATAAAAAACGTGCTTTGTTTTTTCGTTCGGTAAAACAGCAATATTAATTATATAAAATAGAATGATTTTGATATGAGATACATCATTTGGTTTGTAAACACCATGGAGTACTTTTGTGACATGCAAGGATTCCTCGGTAATAACAGAAAGTTCATTTTCAAAGAATTGGCAGTTATTTCTTGCGATCATGGAAAAACAATGAATGCTCATTACCTGTTCAAGCCACCGTTTCCATTTTCCGGTTTGTCAGGAAAAATGCAGAAAATGGCAAGATGGTTACGTAACATTCATCACGGATTAGATTGGAACTGTGGTATACATGATATAACAGAGGTGTCAAAAATTTTCGATAATATCCCTGAAGGAAAAATCTATGTAAAAGGACAACAAAAAATTGAATGGATTAAAGATCACGTAAAATCAACCAATGTATCAATTATCGATATAGAATCATATGGGTGTCCAAGATTAAGTCAACTCAGAGCAACATATCAACTAGACAGACAGAGAAAGTGCGGTTTTATTCACTCGACGGGCATTGTTTGTGCTTATGAAAACGTTAGGATCCTATTTCATTGGTGGCGAGACAATAAACCGAATTATATCAATACTATTTGTTTGAATGTGAACTTGGTGAAAAATAATACCGACCAACAACGTTGTGAAGAACATTTTTGGTGGCGTGAAGATTCAGATTGTGGTGATGATTTTGACGGACCTAATCCATTGAAAAAGAACTGTTTGTTATGCAATGATATGTTTTAATTATATTGATTTTAAAAGACTCATATATTTTTCTAAAATAAAACAACATAATCCTCGAATGGATTTAAGATGTAAATTATTTGTTAAACTGGTATTGAAAAAAAGTAAACTAGCTCTGTTTAATAAACAAAAACTTTATTTTTAAAATTATTATGAATAAATCTTTTTTTATACTAAAGTTGTGATGTTCATTTTTATGTTCCATATCCTGTATCATAACATGTAATTAAATATGCTTGTGTCTGTAAAAAGTTCTCTGTTTAAATGAGTTCGCTTGACATTTCCTCCAAAATTCTTTTCTTGTAATAATTATAATATGAATAATTGCAATATGAATAGGCAGCATTTTCGCTTGCGAACACTCTAAGCACACGGTGTTCCCAACCATTTCGTAAGATCATGTCTATAGTATGGTAGAGGGACACCGGCTTGTATTCATCTGTCTCTAATCGTCTCTTGTTTTTAAACTCATGTCTTTTAACGTATACCAAGTACAGTGTACATCCGCATGAATGTCGTGCCAAATGGAGTAATGTATCAATGTCATAGAAAATCTCTTCATGCTTTAACAACGTATTAATAATGACACACCACGATTGTTGTTCGAGAGTAATACACTTATCGTCACGCTCCATAAGTGGTGTCTCTGACTAATGGTGTATGCTATTAAAATAATACCAGATTGGCGTCCAGTTTCACTCTATGTTGAAGACCTTCAACGAGTTGGAATAATTATTATTATTATGAACTAATCACGTTGCATAAACATGTGCAATGGATTGACGTACTGAGTTACGTCACTGTGACGTCGTGTGAGGGGCCACGTCACTGTGACGTCGTGGGAGGGGGAGTGTCAGAACGTGTGGTAAAATTTGTCAAGGATAAATTTGGCCCAATTTGCCCACAAGCTAACTACTGTTAATTATTAATTTTACCCAGATTCCGGGACGGATCTAACCAACATGTGTTACAATGTTGATATAACATGACTCGTCACCTAGCCGTTCGTCGGTCACATTAATCTCACTCTTCCAACCGTACGCTCATAATTTGATTTGTTTACGTCAGTTCCAAATTTAACCCTTTGAGTGCCAACGTCCGGAAAATAGAACGTCGATATATTTTACGTAGTTACAACATCCGTTTTACCGGACGCCTGTAATTTATGTATTAAGTGCCAACGTCCGGATTACCGAACATTATCAAAGAAAAACTTACAAACAAAAATTAATGGAATAATGTATTTTGAAATCGCCTCCGTGGCGTAGTGACTAGCGCGCTAGCCTGCAAAGCGAAAAGTCCCGGGTTCGATTCCTGGGTACAGTCTGGAAATTCTAAAACGTTAAAACCACTGTTAAGGTACCAAAACCCACAGTAGTTGCTAATGACCAAGCTGTCGATGCGACTTTTCATAAATTAAAATAAATCTATTTTGAATATTTTTAGCGTTAGAACGATTTCTTTCTTTATGAACATAATACAAATTAATAATAATAATAATAATAATATTTATTTATTCCACTTTATACAAATACAAAATGATATCTTATCTACTAGGAATAAATAACCACCAACTCAAGTAAACGGTGGTTATATATATATAAAAACTAAATACATAAAAACAAGTTTACAAATGAATTACAAATCAAATGAATTATAGAAATAAATTACACATCAAATGTCGTCATCCACTACAAATGACAATTCAAATTTTAGCGGCAGCTACAGCGCATGTTAACTATATTTTTTAACAACAATATTAACCCAGCCGTCAATCTTCAGAGCAGATATTCACCTGTACATGACTAACACTAAAATCAGTTATTATTGTTATATTGTTTACCAAGATCAGTAAATTCCTACAATGACTGAATAGCAAGCACTGCAAGTCAGCAACGGTAAAACACCAACACTAACCAACAATTCTTACAAGTGAATCAACATCAGTTATCTCATTGAGCCAATCTTTAACCTTTCTTGAAAATATTAACACGTTTAAGCTATTTTTAATTTCAATAGGCAACAGATTAAAACACTTCGGACCCAAAAAAACAAAAGTTTTAGCAAAAAAGGATTTATTAACTTTCGGTCTTACAAAAAGTTGTTGGCTTGAACCTCTAGTTCTGTGATATAAGTATTCAGTACCTCTGTTGCCACTTTTTTTATAAAATAGTTTTAAAACTTTAAAAATAAATAAGTTTTTAATGGGCAAGATACGTAAATTTTTAAAATCATTAACAGTACTGTCTCTCTGACGTTTAAATAATAATATTTTAATGAAATATGTTTGAGTTACAAACAATTTATTTATTAGTTTATCATGAGTACCCCCCCAAAATTCAATAGCATACTGAAGACGCGATTGAACCAAAGAAAAGTATAAAGATCTCATTAAATTTAAGCCACATAGGTTTCTTAAGAAATAAAATGCCCGAATTGATTTACTGATATCAGAATGTAGCTGATTTACATGATTTCTAAAGAAGACCTTATCATCAAGAATCAATCCTAAATATTTTATTTCTTTTACCTGTTCAATTACTTCGCAGCTGCATCCAACAGGATCGGAACAAACGTGATATTTAATGTCACGATCGAAATTGACACCGACTAAGTCAAAACTAATTATTTTTGTTTTTGATGCATTTACTACCATTGCATTTCTCTCACACCATTTTCTTAGCAATACTAAATCATGTGATATAAAGTCATAAATTTGCGACCATTCATCGCTTGCGTAGATAAATGCAATATCATCAGCAAAAGCTGTAATTCTACCATGGAAGGGTTCAAATAATAAATCGTTAATAAATAACGAGAAAAGATCTGCTGAAATGACAGATCCCTGAGGGACGCCAACTCCTGCCACCCTCTCATCACTTAAACAATTTTTCACACGGACTTGTTGCGTCCGGTTTTCAAGGAAAGTTCTGAACCAATTCAAAGCTGGGCCTCTAACTCCTGCAGCTTCTAGTTTGATAAGTAGTAGATTGTGATTCACGAAATCAAACGCTTTTTTGAAATCAACAAATAGCCCTGACACTTTTTTACTACAATTTAAGTTTTCAAATACATCGCGTAAGACGACTTCAATCGCATCTTCAGTACTTTTTCCTTTTTTGAAGCCAAACTGGTTGGGGGAAAAAAAGTCGGTAACATTTAAAAAGTTTAATAGTCTGGTCCTCATAACCTTCTCAAATATTTTGGAAAATATTGAAAGTAATGAAACTGGCCTATATTGCTCGACCGCATCTGGGTTGCCCCTTTTAAAAATTGGCACAATAACAGATTTTTTTAACAACTCAGTTTAAATTATATTTAATATTAATATATTTATATTTAATAATTATATTTAAATTATATGTAAATTAACTTTTAACAGGAAATTTTATTTTTACTTTCTCTTGCCTATATGAATATATAGGAAGGAAAGTATTGTTTTCATGTCGATTTTAAGAAATCGAGTTTTCACCGGATCTATACGTTTTCAGACCCCCTGAACCCAAAAAACATGTTTTTAGCGATTGGTCTGTGTGTGTGTCTGTGTGTGTGTGTGTGAACAGAATATCTCAAGAACGGAACATCGTACGAACTTGAAACTTGAAACTTAAGTTACATACCACTACCGGACGCGACACGAACATTTTCATCAAAATCGGTCAACCGGAAGTAGTAGTTTATTCGTATAATTTTTCACTTTTTTGCGATTTTCTCAAAAACTGGTCCTACGATTTTTTTTAAAATCGCCTATTTTACTCAATTTTTTATTCTCTACAAGATAGAGTAGGCGCCATGTTTGCTGAAATTCTCGGTGGGGCTGTTTTCACGTAAAAACGTTGTTTTTTTAAGATTACGGCTTTAATATAAATTTCAGCGCAAAAACTTATATAATAAAAGTTGTAGAGAATTTAAAAACCTACAACTTTTGTTTCAAACATTTTTTTGTATAACGCTTAGTTTAGCGGTAATTTGCGATTTTCTGTTTTTTTTCTCACGAAAACGTGAGAAAAATCGATTTTTTTAACATTTCGGTCTTAGTATGCATTTTACGACAAAAGTGTATATAATAAAAGTTATAGAAAATTAAAAGATCTACAACTTTTGTTTAAAGCGTTTTTCTCTACAGAGCCTAGTTTAGCGTGAAAGCGTGATTTTCCGTATTTTTAAGCCAAATTGAGTTCGATTGTCATTTTGCGTCATTCACTCGTGATTAAAATAAGGTTATGTTTTTGAGGTTAGTTTTTGTTTATTTCTAATATTTTATTAATAATGTTAGGTTTATTATTAATCATTTGTATTGGCAAGAGAAAGTTGTGTGAGTGTTTCACACCAGATTTTTCTATAACGTTAAAATTTTGGTAGGCAATGGCAGACTTACGCCTGCAAGTTTTCGAAGTAAGGGTTGGTACTTTTTGTACACCCTTATTCAAATTAAATGACTTTAGATCAAACTTTTTAATATTGTTTCGACACTGAAAGGGTTAAGTGGAATAAGGAATGTATCGATTATGTAGGAATAATTATGTATCAGCTTTATTAACAGAAAATGAAACAATTTATGTAATTTTTAATCGTCTATTTTATTTATATTAAAATAAAGATGTACAATAAGTTATCCATAATCATATTTACATTAACATCAAGTAGTAGGCCTACTTACTATACTTAAATAGTAAAATATAAATCTTTGTAAAATAAAATCTTCAATATTTTTATCATTTCTTATTAATTTTTTATTATCATTAAGTAATAGTAATTTCAAACTAATATTATCTTTGTAGTAATTTATTTACATTACTAAATACAGGGTGATTCATGAAGTTCTCCCCCCACTTCTACAGCACATTGTACTAGTAAAAATAATGAAAAAATGTTATATAAACATAGGTCCGAAAACGCTTCGTTAGCGAGTTACAGCTAGCGAAAGTTTCGCCTGGATTTCAGTTCACCAGGTGAAATGAGGTCTTCCTGGAATTGTGGTAAGGTAGATTAAGGGGCAAATTCAATCATTTCTTATGGTTTTTGATCTGATAAATTGAATAAAACAGGTCCCAGATCTGTAAGTTAAATAGTTTTTAAGAAAACCAGTGTCAAATGCAAAAAATGGAGTGAAAAACTTATTTTTTCATCTTTGGGCAAGGATAACTGTGTTATTTCACCAAGAAACAGTTAAAATTTTTCAATAAAACATGTAGAAAATTTTATTCTGAACAAACCGGTGTAAATTAAGTACACAGAAAGCGAATAGATGTTTGATTAAATGAGTTTTTATTCATAAGAGTACAAAGTAAAATTAACCGGAAAAACTAAAATGAAAAAATGTGTTTTTTTCACTCCATTTTTTTGCATTTGACACTGGTTTTCTCAAAAACTATTCGCTTTCTGTGTACTTTATTTACACCGGTTTGTTCAGAATAAAATTTTCTACATTTTTTATTGAAAATTTTTAACTGTTTCTTGGTGAAATAACAAAGTTATTCTTGCCCAAAGATGAAAAAATGTGATTTTCACTCCATTTTTTGCATTTGACACTGGTTTTCTCAAAAACTATTTAACTTACAGTTCTGGGACCTGTTTTATTCAATTTATCAGATCAAAAACCATAAGAAATGATTGAATTCGCCCCTTAATCTACCTTACCACAATTCCAGGAAGACCTCATTTCACCTGGTGAACTGAAATCCAGGCGAAACTTTCGCTAGCTGTAACTCGCTAACGAAGCGTTTTCGGACCTATGTTTATATAACATTTTTTCATTATTTTTACTAGTACAATGTGCTGTAGAAGTGGGGGGAGAACTTCATGAATCACCCTGTATAATAGCCCAGTCAATAAATTGGCGCAAAAATTGGTTAATCATTTTTGATCTCAAATATCTCATTAACTCATTAATCCTTAAGTGAATGAATCGTATTAAATTTTAGAGTCCGATTACTTTACAGTACAATCTGCTTAATTGTGATACGTATGTTCAAGTACAAATTCCAGTAAAGCGGCTTTTCCGATAAATATAAGTGACTTGTTATACGGTATAGAATACGTCAAATTTATAATAGGGAAATTAAACAGCTGTTTATATACGTTCGTCCCGAAAAAATCAGTCATAAATAAAAAAAATTCTTTATTGAATAATATTTTTTTTGTAATCCCTAATTTGTGTACGTTGCAATCTGTTCAATTCAGAACAATAAGCAACCCCATGACCGAATGAGATGGGGATGATGTGTATTACGTGTAAATGAGGTGTAGTCTTGTACAGACTCAGGTCGACCATTCTTGAGAGAGTATGGTTAATTGAACCCCAACCATCAAAGTACACCTGTAACCACTATCTAGCATTCAAATCCGAATAAAAGTAACTACCTTTAATTGAATAATAATGAAGTTAATTATTTATAGTATTCCCCATGAAAAGAGCAGAAAAGTGGTTTATTAAATTCACCGCCAGAGGGAACTTACATCGTTTTTCTTCCAAACTACTTGTCTTGAAGAGTTCACTTATTGTCGGCGAAAAGTGTATTATTTCAAGTTAACTCGCTTTTATCTAGAAACTGTTGAAGTTGTTTTTGTTATGTCATAGTAGAAAAGGGTATTGTTTCAACTTAGTACTGTTTTATTTGGAATGTTGTGGTCGTTTGAAATATGACTGACGGAGAATAGTGTATTATTTTGAGTTGCATCACTATTCTTCGAAAACTATGTTAATATATACGAGTATATACTTTTTAAAGAGTTTTGCATTTTGTCTTACTACCCCTTTGTTCTAAAATACCATGAAGTAATTTTGGTTTATTTTGTATTGTTATTCAAAAATTATTTGCAAAACAATTGTGAGCAATTTAAAAAATATATAACAATATTCAGTACTCAGTACATAGTCCATACTTCTTTTGAAAATGCAGAAAGAAAAACACATTAAATTTTATATTGATGTTTATTACCAATCACAGGTAAAAAAGAGTGAAACATTTTTTTTGTTCTCCTGGAAAATTTACATTTTTTTGACTTACAACAGTTTTCTTCGGGACGTACGTGAAAAATTATGGAACAAAATGAGAAAAATAAAAAAATATAACAAGAAAAATGCTAGCCTAATTAAATTTGTGATTTCAGCACTGCTGTTATTTCAGAAATAATCACAAAAATACCCTACTCACATGACTACGTTGAGCCCTTTCATTTTGTATAAATACAGCTGTTAGTTTTCTTGCATTCAAGTAACTTGTAATTGAATTTATTACTCTCTTTTGACTTTCTTCAATAAGTTTGAGTTTAAAGTAAGATTTTAAAGTTCGGCAGGAACTTTAAATCTCGGTCAGCAAGCTAAATTTCTTGCGGAGCTTTATAAAACTATCGACAATTCACTTCACGTTTTGAACGTTACACAGCAAACAACGTAGCTACATACTTTTACAAAACGCAAGAAAAGAACTTTTAACGGATAAACTGAGAAAAGTAATGCTTGTAACTTTGAGAAAATTGTTCTAACAATACTTAAAGCAATCAGATTGCAAAATAATGACGATACAAAAGGCGAGTAAAATGACCTTTCCATTATTGCCAAATATCCACACGTGAGAGAGAATTAGTCCTGCTTTCTTCTACTAATAAGAGGCATACCCATCCCGCATGATCGAAGTTCATTTTCTTGTCTTCTACGTTTTGTTTTTGTTGTAGAAGATTTGTTTTGTTAAAATTTTTTTTTCCTAATTTGTGTACTTTGCAATCTGTTCAATTGAGAACAATAAGCAACCCCATGACCCAATGAGATGAGGATGATGTGTATGACGTGTAAATGAGGTATAGTAATGTACAGATCCAGGCCGACCATTCCTGAGACAGTATGGTTAATTAAACCCCAACCATCAAAGTACACCGGTAACCACTGTCTTGTATTCAAATCCGTATAAAAGTAACTACCTTTATTACAAGGATTTGAACCAGGAACCTTCGTCTCCGAAAATCAGCTGTTAAACAGCTGATTTTGGCGACGACTTTACCTCTAGTTTTGTTTAAATGACTGTCCTAATAAACTGGTGTCCCATTTAACCGGATTCTACTTTACTTGTAAAGTAATTGACTCATTAATGCGTCAAAGATGTAGTTGCCTATGATCCAATTATTATTATTGTACTTATGGATCATGAAGTGCGATATTAGGTAAATTAAATATTTTTTTTTGTTTAACGTCCGACTGTTCTACAATTACTGCTAATGCAGACGCTAAATTAAATAAATTAAATAAAATTAATAAGTAAATTAAATAAACTCACATCAACTTGTCAAGTTGTCAGAACTTTTTTTGAAAAAAAATCTTCGAAAATTGTTTTCTCTCAACTGAAAAATTTGAGTTTATGTTTTAAGCCCCTTTTACTAAACTCTAAAGAATTAAAGTGTTTGAATTCAATTTAGTTTGGTAGGGCTTAAGTTAGTAGAACTGCTAATATACAAAATGGTTGGATGTAAAAACAAACAATAAATAAAGGTCTATAACTTTGATTATCCAAATTTAATAATATTTTTGATATAGAGCTTAATAACAGGATTATTCATACGTTCGTGTTTTACCCTCTCTATATACTCCCTTCCAATTGGCAACAAGCAAGAAATTTGTAAACTATCCAACAACCAATAATGTTGAAACATTATTTTTATCGTAATGTATTTACACCTAGTGCTATCTACCATTCCTTAACAAGATTCTACATTCATGTTGAAACATCAACACCAAAATGTTGAAGTGAATTAAAATAAATTAAAAAAAAAAAATTTTTAAAACCAAGATCTAACTGATAAAATATTTTATGTAAACATGAGATAAATTTTACGCCAACTTATTTAAACTGAGTTATCAGTGTTATTTTAAAATTAGTAATTTTGTTTACTATTTTAACCGTATATCAATTAAATTTCTAAGCTGATTAACTTAGATTTTAAACTACTTTGATAAATTATTTCTTTAGTGAATTAATTTAGGGGCGTTTAAAGTCAGCCTATATTATTAGAAGTGCGTTGATTCATCCTTGTACTACAGTTTTCTCATTAGCTGTTCACCAATGATATGTCGTGCTCGTGGTATCACCAAAGGAATGTTTGCATAACTTCACTTCTGTTTAATGTCACCAGAGGTTCTTTACGCAAACATTTCTCCAAAATCATTACTTTATTTTCAGCACTTCAAATATTTCATTAACTCTATAATAAATTATCTAATAATAACATGTTATTTTTACGTCGTATGAGAATAAATTTTTTTTTGTTTGTCTTTAGGCAGAAGCTATGTAAATAAAAAGTCAGAAATCCTGAAAATTTTCTAATGAATGATCGACAATTGCCAAATTTTACTAATATTTAGATTAATATTATGCTGTAACTAGGAAAAAGTAATGTATAGTACAAAATTAAATTCGAATAAAATATTTTATATGAAGTTGTTAGTAAAACAATAAAATATTAGATTATACTGTAATAAATGTGGAACGACTACTTGTAAAGGAAAATACATATGTCTTTAACAGAATTCTTAAATTTTTGCTAAAAAAAATTTGACACAAATATTCACGAACTTTTAATTATTTCATCCACAAAACCACTTCAAAGCGTTGTAACCTTGAACAAAAATTGATTTTGATTCAAATCCTTTTAAAAGAATCATAAATTCAACTAGACTAAGTACAAGATAAACAGGATTAATTATTACTCTTATAATAAAAGGCTTAGCTAAAATGCCAAATTCAGGGAATTTAGAACTGTAGTCAAACTAAAATGCTTATTAGCTAAGAAGGAACATTCAGGAATAGGGATAAAGGAAAAGAAGTTTCTGGAGCAGATTATGGGACCCAAAATGATGACGGGAACTTGAGTTCACATTCCAACTAAGACCAAACAAAATACTGCGTAGCAAGTTAAAAAAAGATTTTGACCACGATGAAGAAAAGAAAATGGCTTTCTATAGATACACCAATGGAACAAAACTAGAAAGTGTTAAAAATAATATTCTGGACACCCAGGATGTAGAAAAACAAATTCTGTGGGAGGAAGAATATCAGAAAGATTTGGGTAAAGAGTGAGTTCAGAGACGAAGATATAAGGAACAGAAGAAATATGTTTTGTATACTACAAAATGCCCAAAACAGGCAGGTGGATTGTTAAATTATTTCTACTCGATCTGCTAGTTCGAGCTATAAAAAAAACAATAGTTCTATTTCTTATTAGATGGTCAGCTAATTATATGGCTGAAACATTTAAGAACAGAAGAGGTAGAGGTATAAAAGACACTAGTCAGAGTTATTTCCTCTAGAGTAATGAATTTCATTATACGCCCAGACCCTGTGGTGAATGAAATGAAGGTGTCATTTGCAGGGTAGAGAGTAGATGCTTGTCAGAGGGCCGGAGATGCTGAGAAGCGTACTTTGCACTCAGTGAGGAAGGCATTTGTATACCATATTTGTAACTTCGTGTTACTCAGTAAAACCTCTAGAGGTTCTAACCAGTCATCTGGCTGATGACCTAAACACATACTACAAAAATTACAGTGATAATAATGCTATCTGAGAAGGAAAAGAATATAACTAGACAGGTATTTTGAGACAATAAAAAGCAAAAATTAGCCAGAGAATGAAAGAATACTGGTAAAGTAGGGATTTTTAAATTTCTTTCATTTTTTGTATAAAATGTTTTTGCCCTGGAAAACACCATTACACTGAAGTTTTGAAAAGAGCAATCTCTTTTGATAACAACGAAACTTTTCAGAATCTTCCTAGGAGTATCATCTTCAGAAGTGTAACGAATTGATGTGATACATGAAAGAAATTTAATTAAAAAGGTTTGATATATTTTTGAGAAAAGCCAATTTTGGAAAATAAATGCATCGGGCTAAAGTAGGTTTATCTTTATTTATGAGGCTTCATAAAAGCTTCACCTTTTAATAAATAGGTACACATCTTTCCAAAAACCCCTTTTTGGCTGCATTTGTTCGATAATCATGAAGTTGTACATGAATCCCGCCATTAAATTTTTGCATGACTGCAAAACATTCTCATTCGATAAAATTTTGGAGTCAAGCGACACAGTTTTAATAAATACAAAAATGAATTGGGTAGGAAATCTTATGTTTAATTTCATATTCTATATAATAAAAACCAGACGCCATTTGTATTTTTAAAAAAAATAAATGGCAAAATGATTATTAGGTTTTAATTTCAATTACTTAATACAACACATGTGAATTCGTTCAAGAATTTAAAAATAGAGAATTAGAACCACTGTAAATTGTGACATGTAAAAGTACAATAAACATTGTGATCGGCCACCAGAAAATTGAATGAATTTGATTTGCTCTGCTGCAGATTGCTGTGTCTACGTCTTTGCAATGGGCTGAATACACTCTCATGTTTGATAAAGTTTCTGCAATTTTCTTAATGAATAATGCTTCTTCTTTGAGACATTTTAATCTTGCTGCTATGTACACACAACGTTCGAATCCGTGTTTTGCACTGAAACAAACAATAGAAATTATTATGAATGTTAATATAATATAAAGACAGTGTGTTTTTATGTACAGTTTAAATACAGAAGTCCTCACTAATTCACTAACGCTTTAGTAATTCATTAAGGGGAGACTGTACTTCGTATACCGCCAATGTTCAATTTGCTATTTTTAGGTACATTTTTCATAGGATTGGTAAAAGATAGGAAAATGAAACTTTACACCCTTATAGTTGTCGGGTTTCTTTAGGTACTGAAACTTTTTCAATTTAATCTGTTGGACCATAAAATTAGAAAGAAAATAATAAACAACATAGAGTCTTTACAATTTTTTTCGACGTTTTTTGCATATTGCTAATTTTTGAAGCATCTGAGGAAGTCATAAAAATGTCAGTATATGTGTATGTACAATATAAATAACTGGTGAAAATTTTAGTCTGGTAGGTTTAATAATTTCCGAGAAAAATGTTCCTAAATGTTAAAATTCTAAATTTACAGGAAAAGGCAAAAAACAAAAGGCAAAAAACAAAAAGCAAAATTAATACAAACGAGTAAATTTCCTATCAACAGTTGGTTTGAAAGCTGCTCCAACAGCTGAGAATATTAAAAACAATAATGCAGATACTTTAAAAACCTAAAATTTTCTTTGCTCTAAAACGACTGGTATAAAAATATAAAAAAAATTGTTCTTGTTGACAAGATTTTTTTTGGTCTAAATATTCTAAAAAATTCGCCCATGCAGAGTTGAGTTGACAGCACTGCCTACCAGTTTTTCTTGGCTGTCACGAAGTCAGTGTTTCTCATCAGTCGTGCTTTCTTTATTCGTTAATACTTAACTGTGTTACATTTGCCCAATTTAATCATAATTTAAAAAAAAATATTTTTACTTGTAGATTTCTCCTTTATTCTGCAATATTTTTTGTTAATTCCTAATATGTGTACGTTGCAATCTGTTCAATTCAGAACAATAAGCAACCCCATGACCCAATGAGATGAGGATGATGTGTATGACGTGTAAATGAGGTGTAGTCTTGTACAGACCCAAGTCGACCACTCCTGAGAGAGTATGGTTAATTGAACCCCAACCATCAAAGTACACCGGCAACCACTGTCTAGTATTCAAATCCGTATAAAAGTAACTACCTTTACTAGGATTTGAACCAGGAACCCTCGACTCCGAAAATAAGCTGTTAAACAGCTGACTAGCGGCGACGACGCTACCCCTAGACCAACCCGGTGGGTTAATTCTGCAATTTAACGTACAAATTATTTTGTTTAGTCAGTTCTATTTATTGATAAATCCGCATAAGTAACGTCACTCAGGATTTTTTTTCTAACATCTGAGAATATTTTTAATCAGTTTAAAAAACTATAAGTAAATATAGCATGAGCGGGTTCACACGACGAAGACAACACCCAATGGCATTGCTTTAGAAACGAAAATAAATTAAGTATAATTTTTGTAAATATTAACTAGATAAAAGATGAATAACATTTATAGAAAAAGTCACCAAATTAATACGATTATTAAATTAATTAAATTAAATTAAACAAAATTAAATAAATTAAATTAATTAAATTATAACGGTGATAGTAGAATGCGTAGAGGAAGAAGATTATATTAATAGAGATGATGTTGACATGGACTTCAATTATTTAAAATGTAGGTTAGTCGGTAAATCTAAACGGAAGGTCAAGCAATTTTATTCAGCAATTTTATTTAGCGGTCTTGGGTTCGAATCCCACTCGGGCATGGCATTTTTTCATACGTTACAAAAATTCATTTCATCCTTCACCGTCTGCATTAGCAGCAATTTGCAAAACAGTCGGACGTTAAACCAAAAAAAAAAAAAAAAAAAAAAAAAAAAAAAATTTTATTCATTTCAGTCGTATCACGTCTTCGCTATTATCAAGTAAATTAAGCGCCAAAGAATTCGGGTGATCTGCTAATTTTTCTTGATATTTTGAACTTAGCTGCGTAATTTCTTCTTTCACGGTGTTGACACAAAAGTCCTTACGCAATGTATCATTTGTCACATACCATGGAGCATTTGTTATTATCCGTAAGTCTTTCGACTGGAATCGTTGCATGATAGCAAGGTTTGATTTTGCAGCTGATTCCCAAAGCGGTAATCCATAAGTACTCCGAAATATCTCGTACCGAAAAGTGTAACACAATAAATATTTCATTTATTGTTACATAACACAAAAATGCGGTTCATAATTATTTACTTGCGTGGAATTTTTATGTTGAATCATCTGGTCTACAGATGATACGGACTACCTCTTATTGGACGTGAATTCTTTCCAGTACGAAAGGCGACGTGGCGTAGCGTAGAGCCGTATGCAAAGATAACTCTGCACTTAGCATTTAAATTAGAGCAGATTTAGGTTAGATTAAACCGGAAGAAGTGTGTTTTAACACGTTTACATATTAAATTTTTTCTTTTTATCATCATTGTCTTTAATATTTTGTATATTTAATTAGAATAATATTTTTATCTTTATTAACTTCATTTGCAACTGTATACTAAAATACAACGAGCTAGTTTGATAAAATTAAAAAAACGATGACAAGAAAATGTAATGAAAAAGAATAGTGCTACCCCTTCGCACATGTTCTGCGAGATGATGTTCATAATGCATGAATGATAAATAACAACATTACATGAAAAGAAGAAATAAAAAAAACGAAAAATATATATCACTTCATAGAAGTTCTCGGGCCCAACCTGCGTTGCGGATTCCCTGGTAGTGATGCATCCAATGTTTGGTGATCAATTAGTTGGGGTGATCATGCAATTTTCCGTGAAACACGCTGTTGCTTGTAGAATAGCAGTCTATGATTCGCAATATCGTTGATCGAAGGTCAAGTTTAGAAATCAAAATTGTTGAAGAATTTTATATAAATAATTAAATAATCATCATAATAAATGATCAGTATAAATAATTTCCAATTTTATTATCCAAATTTCATCATGCGGTCTTGGGTTCGAATCCCATTCAGGCACGGCATATTTTCACACGTTACAAAAAATCATTCCGTCTGCATTAGCAGTAATTGCAGAACAGTCGGACGTTAAACCAAAAAAAAAAAAAAAAAAAAAAAAATATTATCCAAATATTTTAAATTAAAAATTAAATATATATTTAACTAAAATGTAAGAAGAAAATATCAGAAACATAAATAATTATTCCAGAAGCCAAAGATTCAAATTTATTGGAAGTGAAGTCATAAAACAAAAGAAGGTATTATTTTTAATAAATAATTTGAATAGATTAACAAATAATAAAAAATACATTAGTAGAACATCAAGATACAATTGAATTTTAAAACTGAATTAAATAACTTAACGATTTTTTAGACAAGCAGATAAAATTTTATCTGCCAATAAGAGAATCGAATAGATACTATAAAACCAATTGCAACAATGGTCAAGCCCCCCATTCGATCCCGGTCAATGGAACAAGGCACAAGGTACAGCAGAGACTTCAAGAAAATAAAAAGAATCGATATATTACTTAATTTTTTAAATATTTTGAGCTCAATAGAATTAAAATATAAATGCAATTTAATATTTTCTGTTATAAATATAATTTAGCAAATATTTAGAATTGTAGAATAGAGAATCATCAATAAATTAAAATTCAAGATCAGAAACATTTTTGTAAAATTCAATTTTGTCAGTAAATTTTATAATTTTCAATCGTTTTTCATTAAATATCAATTTATCATCAATTTCAGTTTGTTTGCGTTTTTCTTTATTTCATTATTTAAATGTCTTTACATTACAAGCTGGACTTAACTATTTCACTTATAAACGGAATTTTAAGGTCATCGTGTAGGATTTTGTTATTGTAATAAAAAGTTACGCAGGTAATTTCACGTAGAAATTTTGATTGAAAGACTTGTAACTTTTGTAGGTTACTTAGTTTAGCTGTGCTGAAAACTTGTAGCCCATAGGTCTGTATTGGTTTCAAAAAAACTTTGTATTATAGCAATAGTTAAGATGTTAAGAGTCAGTGAAGAGCGGCGACCAAGTAGTCTGGTCGGAATAATTCTTTTCATTTGGAGTTCAAAGTCAGTTTTTTGGTTTTGACAATAATTTAACATTACAAGTAGTATAAAACATTTTACTTTTATTATAATTACTTATTATCTAAAAGAAATGAGGGTGATTTTATGAATCGTTACCAATTGTGTGGATCCGCCCTCCGCCACTATGAATAAATCCTTTTTTCTCTGTTAAACACATAGTTTATGTTTTGCCATTTGGTTTTTTCTCAAAAATTTTGTGTAGTTTAGAAAAAAATAAGTAAAGATAAAAATGCATACTTTATATATGGGAGTACTTACATAACACAAAATATGTATTTCAGTTTCTCAACATAGAAAAATGTACCTATAAGACAAATGCCTTGAAATCCCCAGTGACCCCCGTAGGTGTTTCTCAATATTTTGGTAAATTATGTAATTTGACCTTTCTTGATATATATTTTTGGTTATTTATTTTGTCTTTAATATTTCTTTGAATTTAGAAAAAAAGTTTTGGTTGCGCAGTAAACGTTGTCGAATTTTTAAAATTAAATTTTAATATTGAAAAACATTATTTTTGAATGAACTATTTCTCGCTGATTATTCAACGAAGCGACAGTAATATTTTGCACTTACTATGATAGCTTTAAAAAACGGCTGTCCGTTAGATGACTGAGATACTTTGAATGGTAAAAGGTCGTAGCGTTACACCCTATGTGCACTTGTAAATGGTGAGATGATGAAATAAATGGTTTATGAATAGTTTAAAAGTAATAACCAGCCACTAAAAACGTTTAAAAACGGCGAACGCAGACCTTTAAAGAGCCATTCAATAAATGAAAAAAAAACAGAGTATTCGCATAACTTCACATTAATCAAAATTTTTAAACTAAATGGGTGTAATTATCACGCATCGTATCAATTGGCACAAAATCAAAAGTTTTACAAGAAATTTTAAATTAGGACGAATATGTCAAAGGTGGTTCCCTACTAAATCTGTTAACATACTTAGTTATAATATATTTTGTAACATCAAACTTTTAGATAAAAAAAGTAGATTTCTAAAAAATTGATTTAAAAACAAACTAATTCCTTTAGATAGTCTACTATTGATAATCGATTCAATGACTAAGTAAAGCTATTATAAAATTTCAAAAATTCTAAGATTTTTTTAAAATTTATCTTTAAAGGTTGATTATGTCTACGTAAGCCTTAGTTTGAACATAGGTAATGATAAGAGGTGATACGAAGTTGAAAAAATGCCCAACCTGACCGGGAATCGAGCTCGGCATAACTAACTCAGAAGCCATTTACACTGACCACTGCAATAACGGGCCGACCTATCTAATTTGTCAGTTGTGACAAACCAGTAATGATTCTGTTAAATTAATTTGATTTCAAATATAATGTATTTGATTAAATTTAATTTTTATTTAAATAGCAAGCCTACCTTTTGACTTGCTATTTAATGAATTTTTACTTTAATTTGATTTAAATTTGTATACAAGCAATTTTTATAAGAATTTTGATTAATATGCTTGTCATAAAATTTCATTAACTGAAAAACCATTAATTGAAAATTGTATAGAAATAAGTCTAAGTATAAGAATACTGTAGTTAAAAAAAAAATTGTTCAAGAAAGTTCTAACTGTACCAAGACAATCAATATGAATAAGTACTGGATCCTTTAAATAACTTATCATCTCAATATAGAAGAATAAAATTTCAGAAGATACGCTTCTATATAAAAATGACGTATTCTGTACAAGAAAACCGTATCCTAACTCTCTGAAAACCATTTTTTTGGGGCCAGAAAACTTTCAAATAAGAAGGAAAGTTTTGTGCAACAACATTTTGGTGAACATAAAATTACCGATTTTTGGGTTCGAACTTATCAACTGTGATGGGTGTTTTTATTTCTTTCATTAAATGAAAGATATTAGACTACTATAAAGTAAAAATTGAACCAAGGTTCAATTTATTTAATAAAATTTTTATTTTTTATGGTTTTTAACATGAGGTGTGAAATACCACCCTCTTTATTTTGAAAGTTTTTAGTTGTCCCGAAGGGTCTTGTGGGTTATTGGGAAATGGATCTCTTGTACAAAAAAAAAGACTGCTTTTGTATGCAGGCATATCCTAAATTTATATTTTTTGTTAAGAATATGAAAAATTGTGTAATGGATTTCGTAGTGTATCAATTCCCTGTTGTCTATATTGTATAAAGATGAAAAGATTTTCAATGAAATTGGATTCGCATCCGAGTATCTTGCCGTATCGGGGTGGTCTTTTTAGGGGTCTGTACGGCTGTACAGACTTTGCTGTGAAGGATACAACATAATGTAGGGCCACATGCCGCATGTTTTACACCACATGTATTACACATGTGTATTACCACATGTATTACACCTGTTATAATATTACTACTACAAACAACTGCCCATAACAGACAGGTGGAGTGTCAAATTATTTACACTCAATCTGTTCGTTGCAGGGCTAAAATAAATAGTTCTGTTTCTTATCACATGGTCAGCCAATTAAATAACTGGACCATTTAAGAACAGAAGAGGTAGAGGTGTAAAAGACACTAATCAGAGTTATCTCCTCTGAAAGTAATGAATTTAATTATACAGCCAGACCCTGTGGTGAATGAAGTGAAGGTGTCATTTGCAGAGTGGAAAATATGTTCTTTTCAGAGGGCCCGGCATGCTGATAAGCATACTTTTCTACTCAGTGAAGAAGGCAATGGTAAACCACCTCACTCCTCGTTTTACTTAGTAAAACCTCTACAGGTTCAAATCAGCTTTTTGGCTGATGACCTAAACAACAAACACTACAAATAAAAACATCGTTTGTCAAGATATGTGGTGGTCTAACAGGCCTTGGTAATACACTGATGTAGCGGCAGACTAAACGATATTTTCACAATGAACAATAGTACCTACTCAGCGTTACTACAACAACCTACCATACTATAATGATAACATAAAAATGATTCTTCCATCAGCTTCACCCTGCAGAAGCAAAATTATGAGTGATAAAAAGTAACTATACTTTTTATAAAAAATTTATACATTTAACGTGCCCTATGTGAGTTTTCTTGGGGAAGCTTTTTCGAACTGAGTAGGGTATTTTCAGTACCTCTTGAAAAACCTCCTGGGAGAAAAGTTCTTTACGTAGACACGGTGCATACCAATTGCTGATGGGGAATGTTCCTGCATGCAGGGCAGTGTGAATAAGGCTCACAAAAAATAAAATAATAAAAAAGTAACCAATAAATAAAAATTTCGAATAAACTGATAATATTGTATAGTAAAAGTGGTTATGTCATTACTGGAGATACTATATTGTTTAATACGACTAAGACCATCGCATATACTCAGAAACTCAGAATAAGGCAACGAAAATATCTTGGCGTGTAATTACAGAACTAAATCAGAAACAAATGTTTAATAACGAAGAACTGTTGCAATTTCTTTTATTTTCTATCAATTTTATTAAATACACTTTGTCGTAAATGTACCAAGACCGCGATTGTTAAAAAATTCAAATTTTTTACCGATTTTGATGAGCACAACACAGAAGACCACTAATTAGTCGCTTAACTAAACGTTACGGAAAAAGCTATTTAAAATAAACGTTGTAAGTTATTTGAATGTTCTTAAACTTTAATTACAAATATATACACTTTTGCCCTAAAATTGCCGCAATATTTAAAAAAACTGTTTTTTTACGAGAGCACAAGCCCCTCAAAATTTCAGCAAACATGGCGCTTACCGTATCTAGTAGAGAATAAGAAATATAATAAATCAAGGTAATTATGAAAAAAATTGTAGGAGCCGTTTTTGATAAAACCGCAAAAAAGTAAAATATCACAAAAAGTAAACTAGTACTTCAGATGGACCGATTTTTACTAAAATGTTCGGGTCGGATCCCTTAGTGGTTTCTAACATATGCTTTAAGTTTCAACTTTATACAATATTCCGTTTCTAAGATTTTTATTCACACACACACATGAACACACACAGACAATTTGCTAAAACCATTTCCTTTGGGTTCAGGGGGCCTGAAAACGTGTATTTCTGAAGAAATTTAGATTTATAAAAATCAACATGAAAAAATAGGCCTACTTTCCTTCCTTACTTTTATAGCATATTCATATAGGGCAAGAGAAAGTAAAAACATCTTATGATAACATTTTATTCATACCGAACAACAAAATAAATCAACTGAGTTCAAATCATACTACCAAATTGAATGTTATTAAATTTAGATCATAAATAAAATTTTTCTGAAGAAAGAAAGCTCTAAAATATGGTAGAAAACAAAATCAAAATATATGATTGAATTATGCTCACTGAGCACAAAAAGTATCAAGAAAATACGATTTTTTTATCTAACCTAATAATACATTTTCGAAATTCCATAGGTATTTCAGT
This sequence comes from Catonia carolina, assembly GCA_035578175.1. NCBI lineage: Eukaryota > Metazoa > Arthropoda > Insecta > Hemiptera > Achilidae > Catonia > Catonia carolina. The sequence goes on from JAQMRL010000001.1 coordinate 33,644,191, forward strand.
CGGAAAGTTAAGTTGAAATGTAAAACATTTCGTACTTCGTCACAACAGATCTTACACCTAGCTACATATAAACAATAACATTAATAAATACAAATTTAAAGGCGCAAATGTTTCCAAAACCACATTATTTCTGTTTAATTTGTTAACTTTAATATTAACTTGTTTTTGTAATAAAATATAATGACACTTGTCATGACGAATGATGGTGAAAAAATGAGTTGATAACTTGAAAAAGAAGCAAGCAATCCATTAGGGTTACTTCTGAAATACATTAATTAATTAAAATCGTTAGTTTTCTTCAGCTTAAATACTCAACAGTTGATTACTTGGATGATATAACTACAGTATTGTAACATTAATAAAATAGTAGTAGGTCGTGGTAGGCTAGAAAATGTTAAGGTTTAAGAGGAGACTGTACTTTGTATCCTGCCAATGTTAAATTTGCTATTTTTAGGTAAATTTTTCATAGGATTGGTAAAATATAGGAAATGAAACTTTACACACTATAGGTGTCGGGTTTCTTCTCGAGATACTGACATTGTTCGAATTTAATCTTTGGACCATATCACTTTTTTAAAATTACGAATACATAAAATTTTTACAAATTGTTTTCCACGTGTTTTGCGTATTACTAATTTTTGGAGCACCTGAGGAAGTCATAAAAATGTCGGTATATGTGGCTATACAAGATAATTAACTGGTAAAAATTTCAGCCTGGTAGGCTTATTGATTTCTGAGAAAAATATACCTTAATGTTAAAAATTTAATTTTACGGGAAAAGGTAAGAAACAAGAAGGCACAAATGAAAAACAATATGTACACAAACAAGTAAATTTTCCATCAATAGTTGTTCAGAAAGTTGAACCAACAGCTAAGAATATTAAAAACCGTGATGCAGATTTTTTTAAAAACTAAAATTCTCTTTGCACTAAAACGAGCAGTATAAATTTGTGAAAAATATTCGTTCTCGGTAACATAATTTTTCTGTGTAAACTTGATAAAATCTTAATTTTTTTCATAAAAAAAATTTTTTTTTTGACGTAATTTAATGTTTTTCTGGTCGATCTAGGCCTAAACTATTGAAAAACATAAAAAACCAAAAATGGGAGTTTTGAGTTAAAACCATCGTGCAATCTCCCCTTTAATGTGACACAGTTTTTTTGTATAAATAGTGTATTGTTATGTGACTTGCTACTTGTGAACAGGTGGAGTGGTGGTGTACCATTTAAGATAATTAGCTTTTTACTTTCTCTTGCCTATATGAATATATAGGAAGGAAAGTATTGTTTTCATGTCGATTTTTCGAAATCGAGTTTTCACCGGATCTATACGTTTTCAGACCCCCTGAACCCAAAAAACATGTTTTTAGCGATTGGTCTGTGTGTGTGTCTGTGTGTGTGTGTGTGTGTGTGTGTGTCTGTGTGTGTGTGTGTGTCTGTGTGTGAACAGAATATCTCAAGAACGGAACATCGTACGAACTTGAAACTTGAAACTTAAGTTACATACCACTACCGGACGCGACACGAACATTTTCATCAAAATCGGTCAACCGGAAGTAGTCGTTTATTCGTATAATTTTTCAGTTTTTTGCGATTTTCTCAAAAACTGGTCCTACGATTTTTTTTAAAATCGCCTATTTTACTCAATTTTTTATTCTCTACAAGATAGGGTAGGCGCCATGTTTGCTGAAATTCTCGGTGAGGCTGTTTTCACGTAAAAACGTTGTTTTTTTAAGATTACGGCTTTAATATAAATTTTAGCGCAAAAACTTATATAATAAAAGTTGTAGAGAATTTAAAAACCTACAACTTTTATTTCAAACATTTTTTTGTATAACGCTTAGTTTAGCGGTAATTTGCGATTTTCTGTTTTTTTTTCTCACGAAAACGTGTGAAAAATCGATTTTTTTAAGATTTTGGCCTAAGTATGCATTTTACGACAAAAGTGTATATAATTTAATTTATAGAAAATTAAAAGATCTACAACTTTTATTTAAAGCATTTTTCTCTACAAAGCCTAGTTTAGAGAGAAAGAGTGATTTTCCGTATTTCTAAGCCAAACTGAGGTTGATTTTCATTTTGAGTGTTTCACTCATGATTAAAATAAGGTTATGTTTATTGAGGTTAGTTTTTTGTTTATTTCTAATATTTTATTACTAATGTTAAATTATATTGTAAATTATTTGCATTGGCAAGAGAAAGTTGTGTGAGTGTTTCACAACAGATTTTTTTGTTATTTCGGTTTTCTTAATATTTTTTCTGACTTCTTTAAACCATTTATTTTACACCCTAGGTCTATTGTTATACGTCTTAAAAAATTTTTTGTCAACCGGTTGTCATCCATTCTATACAGGTGTCCACTAAATTTTAGTCTTATTTTTCTAATCGTTTCATTTTCCTTGTTAAAAAAGAGGTGTGTATATAGTCTTAACTTATTTTAGTTGAATTTTTGTTTTTGTCATGTAAACTTACTTATGTTAATGTTTTAATTCCTGTTTGGTCTTACTTTTGTTTTATGTATTTTCTTCCTATTAATTAATTATATTATTAATTTTTGTTTAAATTTTATTAAATATTGATTCTCTTTTGTGCGTTTATTATTATTTATTTAAATAAGAGTTTTTACATTTTACTGGACTGTTTAGAAAAATAATTGATAAAATTTTAAATTCAAGAATTTTTTGCACAGCAATTCTTGTTCGGGAAAAGAGGGCGGTGAGGCATCCAGGTTAGTGCAACGACATCTTTTATTAATACAGGACTGGCTTACCCGTTGGCGTATTAAGGTGAACCCAGTTAAGTCAACACAAGTTACGTTTACCTTACGACGTCAAACTTGTCCACCTGTGTTGCTGAATAACATTCATATCCCCCAAGCCAGAGTGGTGCGATATCTTGGTTTATGGCTTGACAGGCGACTAACTTGGAAGCAATATCTGCGTACAAAACGTTTAGAACTTAAACGCCGCCAGAAGCTACTCTTCTGCTTAATTAACCCTCGATCGAAATTGAACCTCCGTTCCAAAATTTTAATATACAAAACCCTTTAGAGACCAATCTGGACTTATGGTGTCCAGCTCGTTGGAGTAGCGGCAGAGAGTAATTTAAAGTTGATCCAGGCCTTTCAATCAAAATTCTTAAGACTTGCTTCTGGCGCTCCTTTCTATGTAAGCAATAAAACCCTCCACGATGATTTCAAAATTCCGACAGTAAAGGAGCTAACCGCGACTTTGTATAGTAAATTTCACGAACGACTAGATGTTCATCCAAACCGACTAGCCCGTGATCTAGCTACAAGGAACTTCCACCCGTGCGACGTCTAAAGCGAAAATGAAGTAGAGACCTCTTGGTTTAAATAACGGATAATACCCGTAGTTATAAACGGAGAATGTACCACTGGGTACTTCTTCTCCTTAAAGCGAAACTTCCCACCACCATTAAATTATCATGTACGGAAATTGTGCAGCTAAATGTACAGTACCGTAATAAAAATTCAATACCAAAAAAAGGAATTTTCATAGGGGCACCCCATCATTGGATGGTATCTCCTCTCTAGACATTATGTTTAAACTAATCGTTCATAGTATTTTTACTGATTATAAATAATAAATAAAATTACAAAATTAAGTTGTATAATCAGCTCCGGAGAGTTTCGAGTATAATTTTGAATACCTACTACTACTTGTTATAAAAATATTCGTTAAACGGTAAATTAGGTTTAACTGGCCTTTGATATTTATTATTGGATAAGTTTATTTTCAAACGATAGGCTAATATAATCATTGATTGTTTCTAAAAAATTCAAAAATGTTACGTTACAATATTATAAAACCAATAAAATGATAAAGGGAACTCTGATGAATGTTGAATGTTCCATTATAAGCAAATGCACTAATTTAGAATATACCCTTCGGCTGTAATAACATTATAAATATTCAAGCCAATAAGCTTCTTTTTTTTGCTCTTTATTTTTGTAAATACTTTCGTAAAAATTAATAGGCTACTGTTTAAATTTTTGTGGTTTGCGTGAAAGGAAACAATATTTATAATTAAATGTTTATAAAGAATTTCAATTTTATTCTTTTAGTAGATTTATTTCTGAAAAATGTTGGTCATACAAAAATCGACTTTATTTACTCATTTAATTAACGATGTATAATAATAATATTAATAATAATAATAATAATAATAATAATAATAATAATAATAATAATAATAATAATAATAATAATAATAATAATAATAATATAATAATACTTCATTTCCATAAAAAAGAATTTGTATGAAATTTGTATACTCACTCTTTCCTATTACTTCACTCATTCCAACAACCGAGGTACGTTTGCCTACATAGAATTCATATTTGTAATATCAGAAATAACCAGATTTTCATTTCAGTCCTTCCTTAAGCTGTATCGTCTATTTTTACTTCCCGTTTTTCATGTGGTAATACGATGGAACCCCAGCCCATTTTTAATAGGGAAAGTGCCATTATTCGCTACCCGGTATGAGTGAACAGTTTCAATAACGAAGTGTAAATAAAAAACGTGAGCACCTTGTTTCACTTTTTTTTTTAAATTCTACTATTAGTATTGTCTACCGTTTTGGAATTAGTAGGAGTTTCAAGTATCTGGAATGCTAACACTTTCGAGACGACAACCGTACGTGATACGGTCGTGATGATATACACCGAGTGACGGTAAACGTATGTCATACGGACACGGCAATATACATCCCTAGACGGCAAACGTATTTCATACGTTTGCTACTTTCACATTGTTATAAATGTGGCTACCCGTACGCTATCCGTTTCCCGTTTTCACTGTTATTTAGTTCACTTTGTTCTCCGTTTACCTACAGCGATAGTTAACCGAATCGATTAGTATTTTCTGATATATCGACGAAAATATCGACTGCTACTTAATGCGCGAAATCGAACCGTAGCGTCTACTACCGAGTACCGACATAGCGGGTTACAAGGCCACGTTGTTTGCAGTTTATGTGTTTTACTGTTATTGTGCTATTATACATTTCATGAAACGATGTCTAGAGATGCATTAGATTGTTTTGCAGAAGATTCTGAGTCGGAATTAGATGACACGGACATTGATGAATCATACGACCCTGCGGAGAATGAAAGCGATATTGATATAAGTTTCATATAAAATCTTTTGGAAATGTGTAAATTAGAGTAATTGTAAATAGTATTATTTTATACATAACTTAATAACTGACTTAAACAAAATATATGGTTAAAAAGAGCAAATTTTAAACTTTATTTTCATATAATACCCTTGTTGATAAGAACTGAAGTGACTGCACACTGATTTTTTGAAAAAGTTGAAAAACGTCAGTCTACAATGCAAGATACGTATAATTTACTTCAGTCTGTAGTGCATAGTCATGATAAAAATAGTAGACTGTGTAGTGTGACTTTTTATATCAGATTCAGTAAAATAAATATTAAGTTAGTAAATAGTTAAAATTAATTTAGTTAGAAAAGGGAAGTAATAAATCAGTAATAAAGTCAATAACAGGATGTAGTAATAATAATAGTAGTAACAATAATAATGAGTAACTGACAAAGAAGAGAGACAGTATGTTGTAAGAAAGAAAGAGGGATAAATATCGTTACTTGGGATATTTAAAAGAGTAACGTATAAAATTTGAATTAATTTAAGTGGGAGAGCAATCAGATTTTCTGATTGGCTCTTACGGTTAAAATGTCCGATTAATGTTAGAGATTTGGGATGTTGGAAGAAAGACAAGCGTGGGTAAGCGAACACTCAGCATCCAGATATCGAGGTGTATTGACGTACTTTACTTGAATATGTAATTTTCAGTTAGTTAATAGAAATCATGTAATTAAATTTGTATTGCTTTGTTATTGAAAGAAATAATCAAATTAAGGATTAATATAACATAATGTAGTGCATTTTATTAGCTAAACTAATGAAGTATTAAATTTAAAGTAACGTGTTAATCAGTGTTAACGAACTTCAAATGGTCACAGGTATTTTATTATAATAATCAATATATGTTATGTCTTAGTCTTTTTTTTAAATAATTGCGATGAACATTAACTTCTGTTTTATTAATTAAAATTCATGATATACAACAGTTATGGTATTGTGTTTAAATGTAAAATAGAAAATGATGAATATAAATTTATTTGTTAAATTGATGTATTAGTAACTTAAGTTTCATTTCATTAAAATTTGTATAATCTGATGAATATCTTCTTTGATAATTATTTGTTCATCCTACACACTTTACAGGGGGCCATCATTCTAAAAGAATTCCAGAATAAAACCTTTGGATATAAAATAATAATAAAAATAACAGATCTGTTCAGCATACAGGTTGACTTTCAATTAAATTCAATTATTTTATTAAAAGTTATTGCAGATTGTTGCGTTCCAATGTGGGAATATATTTTATTTCATTTAATCATATCACAAATTGTGTCATCCCTCTTGTGGGGAATGATGGTGACTGTGAAGGGTGTGGAGTGAACAAGTAAATTTGGTAATTAAATTTAAAAAATAAATAATAAAAATTCTAAAAATGTCTAGGGTGTTGAGGAGTAATAACAAAAAACAAAGTAAAATGGGTCACGTAGGTGAAGTAGGTTCGGGCTTAGTAGAAAGCACCAGTAGTACTTTAATATTAGGTGAAAATAACTATAATGCTGAAGGTAATAATATTGAATTAAGTTTGGGAAATCAGGAAACTGTTATTGAAAATAACGAAAATAACTTTGTGAATGAGGAAGAGATACCTACAGAAGAGATAGATGGAAATGATGAAAATAATGTAGATTTAAGGGGAATATTTGATTCAGACAGTGAAACTGATGAACTTGATGTTATAAATAGAGAAAATAAGAGGTTAGGTGGTAGTGAGATGGGAAACAACAGTAATGAGATAGTTAGTCAAGGTTTTGTGGGACAGGATAACATACAACAACTGATTTTAAATTTAACCAATGTAGTACAGGAATCACGTAGGGAGTTAAAGGCTGATTTCAATGATAAAATAAATAGTTTGAGTAGTGATATGAATAAAAGATTAGATAAACAGGGGAAAGAGATCAAAGAGTTGAAAGAAGAGATGAAAAAAGATAGTTTGAAAATAATTGAAAAGTTTAGGTCAGAAATGAGAAAAGATTTTTATAGTAAACTTAAAAATACTGAAAATGAAATAGATTTGATTAAAGGTGTTGTTCAAGAGCAAAATGTTAGAATTGATGAAGGGCTTAAGAAAAATGAACATAAAGTAAATAAAATAAATTCTAGAGTTGATAAAGTAGTTAATGAAGTAGGTCTGAACAAAAAAGAAGTGACAGACATTAAAAATAGCGTTTTAGAACAGAATAAACTTATTGTAGAAATTACTGATTGTGTAGAAGGAGTAAAAGAAAACCAAAATGTTTTGCAAGAGAATGTTGAGAATCTTAGAATAAATTTAGATAAGTATGTAGAGCAAGGAGGTTATGTAGGTCAAAATAATAATAACAGCAATAGTGGTAATATTAAAATAAAATTTATAAGCAGAAACCCAATGGAATTTATAAATTCACTGAAATATGAAATAAAATATAATGATATTAAAAGTTGGAAAATCATAAAATCAATAATTAATGAAGGGTTAATGGCAGATATGTGTGGTTCAACTTGGTGGGTGTATATTAGAGATAATGTAGATAACTTAGAAGATTTTATTTTTAAATTTAAAGAAAAATTCTGGAATGATAATGTACAAGCAGAAATAAGACAAAATTTACAATTCGGACGGTTCAATTCAAATAAAAACACTAAAATGTCAATATATTTTATGCAAAAAGTTAACAAGGCTAAATATTTAGAACCGCATTTATCTGAAATAGAGTTAATAAAATTAATTGGTAGACATTTTAACAATAGCGTCAACAGAGCAAGGGTTATTGGCAGTATTACTAATGTAGAAAGTTTTGTTAAGTTGCTAGATGAAATGGAAAGTTCTGGAGTAGGTAGGGAACAGATGGATGAGTTAGGTGAAGAGAATCAGTTTAAAAATAATGACCATGGAAATTTCTATAAAAAACAAAGATTTGACAGAGAAAACAATGACAATAACATACAGAATAATAATTACAGAAACACTAACCAAGGCAATAGTTACAGAAATAATAATAATAATTACAGTCCAAATAAAAATTACAATAGCAATGACAGAAATAGACCTTACAATCAAAACAGAAACAATTATAATAATTACAATAACAATAGAGATAATTTCAACAGAGGACAAAATAATAACAGATTTAACTACAACCGAGATAACAGTAGAGGTGAAAATAATAATTACAGAAGTAGGTACGAAACAAACCAGAATTATGAAAAAAAAGTTGAACCGAGATCAGAAACTAAAATAAATTCAATTACAGTAGAGGCAGACGTACATACAACTGAGGGTGATTTAAACTAGAAAAGGATGTACGAAAAACTGAAAACGTAAATAAATTCTCCTGTGCATCTAGTGAAATAAGGTTTAGTGAAAAATTAAATGAAAGTATGGTAATAAATAGTGAAATAAATAAAAACAAAGTAGAAGATGAAAATGAAATTTGTATAGTAGAAAGTGAAAATTTGGAAATAACAGATAAATTAGTTAATTTTATATTTAATGAAGATTTAAGTTCTGAATTATTAGAAGAAGTAGAATTAGTTGAGGATATGGATAATAAACTGAATAAAAATGTAGAATTGTCTGAAATTCAAATTAAAATAAAAGATGAAATGATAACATGCTTGTGTGATAGTGGCAGTCAGATTAGTGCTATAAATTATGAATTTTTGTTGGAATTAGAGAATAGGGTCAAAGAAAAGTTCTCCAGACTATCTGTCGGTAATATTTCTATTATCACGGCAGCTGGTAGAAAAAGGTCGGGCATCAATAAACAAGTGCTTATTCAGTTTAAAATGGGTGACAGTTTGTATTTTAATACATTTTTTGTAATAAAGGGTCTAAATGTTAATATTTTATTAGGGTGTGAGTTCTTCAGTAAAAACCAAGTAGTGTTAGATTTTAAAAACAATTTATTTTGTGTGGGAAACGAAAAAATTAACTTTTATAAAAACAAGGGTGTGAAGATGCATAGTTGTAATTTAAAGGTGGTTGACCTAGAAGGAGTACAAAATGACATGTGGGAACAACAATTGAAATCAGTCCATAATATTTTAGATAAAGACCAGGTTAGTAGTGGTAATGATAAATTGAAATTAATTAAAGTATTTGAAAACAATAAAGATTTATTCTCCAACAAACCAGGTTTAATAAAAAATTATGTTTGTACGTTAAAAATTGATCCGACAATTAAAATTGTGAAAAAATCTTATCCTGTACCTTTTGCTTATAGAAAAGCTGTACAAGCTGAAATTGATAAGTTAATGTGTGAAGATGTGCTAGAGTTTAGCGAGTCTGAATTTTCTAACCCGCTTGTAGTTGTGAAAAAACCAAATAATGAAATTAGGATATGTCTTGACGCCAGGGCGTTGAATAAAGCTATCATTTCTGATTGCACACAGCCCGAAAGTATTGATAATATTTTAATGCGAATGCAAGGTGTAAAATACATAAGTTCTTTTGATTTAACCAGTGGGTTTTTACAAGTTTTATTAGATCATGCAAGTAGAAAACATGTGTCATTTTTGTTTAATGGGCGTAATTATTGTTATAAACGTCTACCATTTGGTTTGAAATGTTCGGTAGCGGAATTTATCAGAGCTTTAAGTTTCGTTCTGGGAGAACACGTCTTGAAATTTATTATGATGTACGTGGATGATTTAATTATAGTATCTGGTGACTTGGAAACACACATAGGAAGGTTAGAAATGTTATTCGACAGATTGCGTAAATTTAATGTTAAATTAAAGTTAAGAAAAAGTGAATTTTTAGCGGAAGAAATAAAATATTTAGGTCATGTGGTAAACAAAAATGGTGTTAGTATAGATTCTGAAAAAATAAAGGTAATACAGGATTACAAAGCTCCAAAAAATTTAAAACAGTTACAATCGTTTCTGGGATGCGTTAACTTTTATAGAAAATTTCACAAAAACTACTCTGAATTAACTAGTGTATTTAGTGACATCCTATCAAAAAATAATAGATTCGAATGGAAAGAAAAACATGAAGTTGCGTTTAATAATATAAAAAATAGGTTTTTAAATAGTGTAATGTTAAAACATCCAAATTTTAGTAGAAAATTTTATCTCGGGTGTGACGCAAATAAGTTTAGTGTAGGCGCTGTTTTGTATCAGATTGATGATAATGGTGACCATAATGTTATTTGTTTTATAAGTAGGAAAATGAATTCACACGAAATTAGATATTCGATAAGTGAAAAAGAATTACTTGCAGTTTTGTTCGCCTGTAGTAAGTTAAGGGCTTATCTGTTAGGCAATGAGGTTGTTGTCAGGACGGATCATCAGGCTTTGATCTATATGTCAACATGTAGGGTTAACAATGGGAGAATACTACGTTGGATTTTGTTTCTTCAAGAATACAATTTACAGTGGGAATTTGTAAAAGGTAAAAATAATATTGTACCAGATTTTTTATCCAGAATTAACGAACAAGAATTCATAGAAAACGAAAATCAGGGATATAGAGTGTTTAAGTTAAAAATTGAGAGTCAGCCGTTAAGTAAATTATTTCATGAAATTAAAGATGAGCAAGAAACATGTAATTACTGTAATAAAATCATACAAAGTTTAGACTCTGGTAAAACTGAGTTCATAAAAAATTATGTAGTATATAATAATATTTTATTTCACAGAAAAACAAGTGAACAAAATTTTAAATTAGTCATTCCTAAAGACAAAAGAATTGAAGTAATTGAGATATATCATAGAGAATTAGGACACACAGGAATTCTAAAAACTATTTATAACATTTCTGAAAATTGTAGTATAAAAAATTTGAGAAGTTTAGTCAAAAAAGTGGTTAGAGCGTGTGACTTGTGTCAACGCGTGAAATGTAATAATCAGAATATGCAGGGATTGTGTGTATCAAGTATACCCACACATAAACTACATAAGGTATATGTTGACTTGTTTGGTAGTCTGCCCAGGACTTACATGGGACTAGAATATGTTTACATAATGGTGTGTGGTTATTCTAAATATTTAAGGTTATACCCTATCAAAAAGGGAAATGCAAAAACATTGCTAAACAAAACAAAGAGTTTTATCAAAGAAGTGGGAAGACCTGATATAATTATAAGTGATCATGGAAAACAATTTATCAGCAAGGTATGGCAGGAAGGGTTAAGTAAATTAGGTGTTAGATGTAGCATGGTGTCTATTTTTCGACCGCAGGCAAACTTGTCGGAACGCTACTTACAACAGGTTGGTTTGTTGCTCAGAATGTTTTTAACCGGTAAGCGCCATGTCGAGTGGTTTAAATATATTAAAAAAAATTGAAGATTTACTGAATTATAACGTAAATATAGTAACAAATCAGCGACCAGTCGAGATAATGTTTGGAAATAAAACCGTGGATACAGCTTGTGAAAAAATACAGTTTCCTGATAATTCAAACAAAAATTTAGATTTAAGTGTAGTTAATAAGGAAGTATTACAAAAATTAAAAATAGCAGCAGAGAAAAGGAAAGAATACAGTAGGAAGAAGGTTGGTAGAATAAAATTTAATATCGGTGATAAAGTATTGTTAAAAAATTATGAATTATCAAATAAAGGGAAAAAATATTGTAAAAAGTTCACACATAAATTTAGAGGGCCATATGTCATAAATAAAGTTTGTAACGACAAAAATATGTTACAGTTAAAAAATAATAAAAATAATGGATTTTTCTTTGCTAATAGAATGTTATGTAAAAAATATTTTCAATAGAATTCGGAAATATTATCAAGTATTAGATAAAATAAAATTGTTGAAATAATTATATATATTTCTTTATAAGACCAGGTTTAGTAAATGTACATTTTTTGGTAAATTTAGATAATTTGTAGAGGAATAAAGAAAATATTATGTTTGTAGATTTTTTTTTAAAATCATTGAAATATGTCTATTTTGCACAAAACATTAATAACAGTCAAGTAACTAAGGTTGAATTAAATTGTAAAATTTAAATAATGTTTATTTGAATAAATATCTACGGAAAATAGGTGATTTAAAGATAGTGACATTTCAAATTAACAGTGTGGTGATACCTTCAGTGAGAAAGGTTATGGTTACAAAATTCGCTTGAGAGACAGATGTGTCGGTTTCTTAATTGTGTTTTTAGTAGCTGAAATTTCAATATCAAAATAATAGATAATAATAACATCTGAATAGACGAACAAAACAATGTATATTTGACGGAAGTATGGGAAACATGAATGTTTATAGTGTATTTGAAACAAAACTGAATAAATAAATAAATAAAAATGATTTAAGTAAATATATGGTGATTGGAGGAAATATGTTAGAATTATACAAAAATAATAAAATATGCAAAAGTACTAATAATGTTTGTAAAACGGAATGTAAGAAGAAAAGAAGAAAAATATTTAAAAGTTGTGTAAAAATGTCTGTAAACTGAAATGACCAATAAAGAAGTCTTTAGTACATCAAGAGTATGCGGTTGATATTGAAAGAGTAAGTGAAAGAAATAACATTGGGAGATTTGGGCGTTTGTAAAAGCAATTTGGTTTGTGTGACTTTTTTTTTGAAATTTATTTTAAAAATATATGGGACAATGTGGAAGTGTAATAAAAATAATGAATAGACCTTTTGTTTAATGGTAATAAAAAAAAAAAAAAAAAAAAAAACATATATTCTTAAAGTGCGCTTAATTTTTTCTTTGTGTTTTGTGAATAATTTTGATAAATATTTTAGTTTTGTTTAGGAATGCATAAAACTGAACCTGGTTTGTAAATTAAAATTAATTTGTTCATTATGTAAAATAAATATGGTATTATTATAAAAAATTATTACTGTAATAGTGGTAAAGTATTAAAGTGTGTTATAGGAGATTGAATCAAAAACAAAATCATTTATTATGTAGTATTTCAATTTTAATATCAAATTAGTTAGTAAATAATACAAATCAGTTGTTTTTTTTAGTTCATGTCAACTTGTTGTAAAGAATAATGAAAAATACAAAAGAAAATATGTTATGGTTTAGGTATAAAAGTTTGAAGTGGAGAGTTGTAAAATACGCAGTTCAGTGTGTTCATATCAACATAGTCATAAATTATTGCTTTGTCAACTAAGTTACTATATATCATGTAAGAACGATTGGCTTTGTAATATTTGTTAAAAATAAAATTATTATTAATGTTATTAGACAATAAAATCTTTTGAGTTGTACTTTTTAAAATAATGCATTGGAAAAGGTATAGGGTGCCTGAAAAAATTTAACTAATGGGAGTTTAAAAAATTATTTGACTTTTTATAAAACGATTGTGTTTCAAAATTTAATGTAATAAAAAATTTGTATAATTTAAAATATTTAAATTCTAAAATTTTTTTATTAATGTGGGGTAATTTGTAGTGTGACTTTTTATATCAGATTCAGTAAAATAAATATTAAGTTAGTAAATAAGTTAAAATTAATTTAGTTAGAAAAGGGAAGTAATAAATCAGTAATAAAGTCAATAACAGGATGTAGTAATAATAATAGTAGTAACAATAATAATGAGTAACTGACAAAGAAGAGAGACAGTATGTTGTAAGAAAGAAAGAGGGATAAATATCGTTACTTGGGATATTTAAAAGAGTAACGTATAAAATTTGAATTAATTTAAGTGGGAGAGCAATCAGATTTTCTGATTGGCTCTTACGGTTAAAATGTCCGATTAATGTTAGAGATTTGGGATGTTGGAAGAAAGACAAGCGTGGGTAAGCGAACACTCAGCATCCAGATATCGAGGTGTATTGACGTACTTTACTTGAATATGTAATTTTCAGTTAGTTAATAGAAATCATGTAATTAAATTTGTATTGCTTTGTTATTGAAAGAAATAATCAAATTAAGGATTAATATAACATAATGTAGTGCATTTTATTAGCTAAACTAATGAAGTATTAAATTTAAAGTAACGTGTTAATCAGTGTTAACGAACTTCAAATGGTCACAGGTATTTTATTATAATAATCAATATATGTTATGTCTTAGTCTTTTTTTTAAATAATTGCGATGAACATTAACTTCTGTTTTATTAATTAAAATTCATGATATACAACAGTTATGGTATTGTGTTTAAATGTAAAATAGAAAATGATGAATATAAATTTATTTGTTAAATTGATGTATTAGTAACTTAAGTTTCATTTCATTAAAATTTGTATAATCTGATGAATATCTTCTTTGATAATTATTTGTTCATCCTACACACTTTACAGGGGGCCATCATTCTAAAAGAATTCCAGAATAAAACCTTTGGATATAAAATAATAATAAAAATAACAGATCTGTTCAGCATACAGGTTGACTTTCAATTAAATTCAATTATTTTATTAAAAGTTATTGCAGATTGTTGCGTTCCAATGTGGGAATATATTTTATTTCATTTAATCATATCACAACTGGAAAGTGTTAAATGAACGACTAAAAAAAACTCCAACACAACGAAGATCAGATCCCGCAACGAACAAGCTCGTACTGTATTTAGAAGTATGACCAGCCCGCCTTTTATTGTTCAAAGTAGGAGAAGTTGTAAAACTTAACTTAATTTATCTCCAAACTCTTTTATCCAGTAATATTGCTACTGTCACACAGATATATTGAAAACGATTCAGTTTATCATGTATGTATTTCTAGCAAACGTTAAATCACATTTCAAGTATTTAAAATGCATGAAATTGCAGTACCTACTCTACCCACTGTCACCCATAAATGTATAAACGTATAAAGAATACATTTATAACTATATTTGTTCGTACGGTATTTTTTCTCAGAAACCCATCGATTTATCTTTGCATCTGATATATCAAAGTTATAATCTTGAAATATTTTTCTCAAATTATAAACCCTTCCTGAAAATCATCTTCAAACTCTCATATCAGACCCTGATCATCTACAAATTATAGTTCCCCTTTTTCTACTTCAGTAATCTTGCAACTAACTGTTACCCATATCCGAAGAGCGTCATCAGTGTAGCCTACATAATAAAAAGAAGCCAAGATAAATACACCCTTGTCTTACACATAAATTTATTAAAATCTGCTCTTCTCAAGTGCTGGTTTTCAAAGAAAAACGCGTTCAACTGAAAAGAGACTTAATTCTCTCTAAAAAGATATGGTGCGTGCCCTGTCTAAGTTGTAAAATTGTAATTTACAAAAAATTGTTGTAAAATTGTAATTGTAGTTTAATTGTAATTTAGTTGTAATTGTAATTTACGAGTTGTTATAAGCTAAGCGTAATAATTCATTGTAATTTATTATTTTGTTGATATATAGCCTACCCTATTTGTTATAAATTTAAAAAGACGTTTTTAATTGTTTATCAATAAACAGATCCCGAAAGAACCTAGAAAAAGTTTTACAATATCATGCAGAGAAAGATAGTAAGATAGTAAGATAGTAAGCTTGGTCAAGGTAAACTTAGAGTATCATGGTTGAGGGTTCTTCGGGATTTGTATGGTGTGAGTTTGATTACCATTTCTCGTCGGATAATCGACAAAACTCAAGTAGCCTGGATGGTGCCAGTGGTGCTTCGATTACAAGACACTTGTAGAAAAACTCTTGTGTAATTATAAGACACATAATATTCATTACATTTAAATGTCTAAAGTATAATTTATTGTTACGTTAGCAGATTTTTTTGTGAATCTAATACAGATTATATAATTTGTTTTTAAATATTAAAGAAAAAGAATTTTAAAACTTATATAAATGTTTTTTTTTGAACAAATATTATCATTACTCATTTTACTTTACAAAAGAATACATAAAATTACCATGTTTATACATATTTTGAAATTTAAATAAAAGAAACGATCTTTTTCTAACAAAAAGAAAACAAAAACTGAAGGAATGAGATGAAAAGAAAATGATAAAAAACAACGCATTGTTTAAATATCATTACCATTTATTTTGAATTCAAATTCACTGTGAAATAAGGGTTGAAAATAATTACTCAACAAACAAAAGAAATTTCAATTAAATTATTTTAAATTAGAAAATGTTTTGCTACTCCTATATATTTTCCTACTAATTAAACATGTAGTTTATTACATAAGAAAAATTAATTGTTGCTAACTTTTAATTTGTATTGTAAATTGTAGGCTCAAGAAACATAAAAAGTTACTGGTAAATTAATGTTGACATGACTTAATTAATTAACCTTTAGTCTACAGAAAATTTCATTAATTTTATATCAGCGGGCATCAACCCTCGCCTTCTATCTCTTCTAGGCCTCCGGTGAGTGATCTTATTCCTAATTTATACAATGTCAATAAATTAGAGTAGCTTCAATAATGTATCTCTTATTAAATATTAATCCTCATTTATTATTTAATCAATAAATTCATGTTCTCCAGAGCTTATCATCATCTTGTTCTTCTTCCTCAGCTACTGCCCTATTCGTTCTGGACGTTAATTTTCATCATGACGATATAGACTCAGTTTACTACTCCAAAGAGTTCCATTACGATAAAACTAAACGAGTTCCTAAGATTAACGAACCAGTATATTCTTCTTCTACCAGCTCCTCGAATGTCCTTAACCAGGAAGTACTTTTATTTCCAACCGATGAATTAGCTCCCACCAAAGCCTAAACTACAGGACGTCACAAGTGCAGGTCACCTTGCTCTGTACATGAAATAAATGAAATGCCACCTAACTCTTGGGTAATTAATAATTATGATATAAATATTTTATTATTGCTATAGATTTGAACGTATTACTGGAAAGTAATTTATTTTTGTACTTTTATATTATTTTAATACCTTTGAAAAAATAAATATTTGACACAACTTTACTTGATTTTTTATCAGTCTACTACAGTGTTGTTAGTTTTCTGGTGTTGCAACTACTGTTGCAACCACACTTACAAACGTTTCTTGGCTTATTTATGTTTTTATTTTTATCGAGTTTATTATTTTTAACTTTTTGCAATTATACAGCAAAACATTAATTAAATTTTACAATTTTCAGTAATTAATTAGATATATCAGTTATTTTAATTTTAGTTGTTTTAATTAATTATTATCTCAATTATTTCAATAATAATAAACAGCTAGAAAAAAGTAGAATTAATATTAGTACAATTAAAATTTACATTATTTTCTAAAATATCGTAGTAGTACGATTCGTGCGCCGGTACAATGTAAGCAACTCTCCCTATTCTTTTGATCGTAAAAAGAGAATAAAAAAATGTTAGTTAAGAATTATTGATTAATATTTTATCCATATTTAACGTAATTAAAAAAATATATAATTTGGCCACCTTCATAGAACAGTGGTTAGTGTGCTAGGCTGCAAAGCGAAGGTTTCGGGTTCAATCCCCGGGAAGGGTCTGAAAAATTATTAGGCCTACATATTGTTCATATCCTCCTCTTCTTAAACAAAAGCAGTCGCTAATGATCAAGATGTTAATGCGACTTTTAATAATAATTACAAAAAAATGATAGCCTACTCTTATAACACTTTTTAATTTCAATATTTTCATTACCTAATTACAATAATTTAACAACAAATTAATTATATTAGTTACTAGGTATTTAAAACTATTAAAAACTACAAACTATTTAAAATAGTTTTTCCGTCGTGGATAGTGTTAATAATGAAGTGAAGTTATTATTTTTTGGATGGAAAAATAAATGGTTTTCAAAAAGCCTAATTTAGCAATAAGTAATGACACTTTTCAATCTCGTGAATATTACAGTATTCATCCCTTCGTTTCTTTATTAAAACTTATAAGGGTTCAAGCCAGACTTTTGGTCGTTGACCTATACAGCTAGAGTTCATCTGTAAATTAATAAAAAATAGTTAAAATAAAAATAAGAAACCTTGAGAACCAATTGATATAGTATTATAAATCAATTTTATTTTAATGGGTTTTTAATTGTTTTGATTTAAAGGTTGTTATAACGTAGTTTATTATATATTCAAAACGTAAGCAGGGTGTTTTTCAAAACACTAAATTTCTAAATATTAACAATATTTTGATGTTTTTAAAATATTATCATTGTTTCTTTATTTTATATTAACTGCTTTTTCAATGTGTTTCAGCAATATTTACTTCATTAATCTATATCTAAATCAAAATAATCTGAAATGTAAAAAGTTGAAGTAAACTAAAAAAGAATCTGGTGTGAAATTTCGCAGATTGCAATGATAAAGTCCAATGTAAATAATGAAAAATACAATGAATGTTTAATCAAGAGTGGACAATGCAGAATGAAAAACCTAACTTAATCTTATTTTAATCATGAGTGGATGACGAAAAATGAAGGAGCTACAACTTCTACTGGACTTAAATTTCATGAGAAATATATAAAAAATCACAAATTGATGCTAAAGCTTTAATTTATGTTTGAAATACAAGTTGTAGATTTCTTAAGTTTCTATAATTTTAATTATACATTTTTGCCTTAAATGCCTACTAACACCGCATTCTTTAAAAAAAAAAACAATTTTTTACCATGAGAGCAAAGCCCTCCACAAATTTCTCCAGACACACTGTTTACCCCACCTTGTAGAGCTTAAAACATGAAATAAATTACGCAACTTTAATCAAAATCATAGAAACCGTTCTCAGAAATTAAGAAAAAAATCGTACGAATAAACTGCTACTTCTGTTTTGACGTTTTTATGAAAATATTCATGTCGGGTCCTGGTAGTTTACCTAACGTAAGTTCCAGGTTTCAACTTGTACGACTTATTTTGTTCACACTTATAAAAACATGGTTTTTGGACCCAGGGGTTTGAAAACATAAATCTGCCAGTGAAAACTCGATTTTGGAAAATTAAAATTAAATTATTAATTTCTTTATTTATAGGGTAATTCATATATGGCAAGAGAATAACAGCTAATAGTAGGACATTTTTTTGTAGAAAACCATCTACAGACTAAACAAGAAGATTTAAAATTCTGAAGAAAACCATTATTAGTATTTTCACGAAACAAATTCAAATTTGTTCATAAATAGCCAAGAAAGTAGGGCCTAACTTTAATTCTCACTACCTAATGGAGATGACTGGCTAATTATCTTTGCAACGTCGTTGGCAATTAAAAAAAACTGTTAACTTTACAATCTATGAACATTTTTATGGAAGGCAATAGGTTTTTATGCAAATTGTATAAAATAAGTGAAACTATAATGGGAAATAGCATGAAAGTGTATTTTGACATCCATGTCAAAATAGAATTAACCGGGAAAAGATTAACCAGGTTAAATCCACTGATTTTGCATTTGCAAATTAAAAGTAAATACTTGCATTTATGTTTAATTTAATCCCAATATTTTCCAATAACTAATATTATGATTTACCTAATTAGTAATTGAATTAACAAAAACAAATACACAGCATAGAAAAAAATAAAGTTTGCTGGTATATTAGTAATTATACATTATCCTTCGAAGTTCAAAACCATTTCATCACTAATAACCAGATTACAAATTCAATACTAGCTTAGTACCTAAAAACCTTTTTCTCGGCATATCCTTTCTAAATGTTCCATGTACGTAAATGTCAAAAATTTAATTTTTATAAATTTTATTTATAACTAATTTTTTATGGTTTCATCAACGATTCTAGTTTTAAGCGATACCGGTATAGAACAAAAACAACCAACATAACAAAGAATTATAAAATTTATAATAATGTATAATAGGATTTCTTATACTATTAGTTTTATGATTTTTACTTTCTCTTGCCTATATGAATATATAGGAAGGAAAGTATTGTTTTCATGTCGATTTTTCGAAATCAAGTTTTCACCGGATCTATACGTTTTCAGACCCCCTGAACCCAAAAAACATGTTTTTAGCGATTGGTCTGTGTGTGTGTCTGTGTGTGTGTGTGTGTGTGTCTGTGTGTGAACAGAATATCTCAAGAACGGAACATCGTACGAACTTGAAACTTGAAACTTAAGTTACATACCACTACCGGACGCGACACGAACATTTTCATCAAAATCGGTCAACCGGAAGTAGTAGTTTATTCGTATAATTTTTCAGTTTTTTGCGATTTTCTCAAAAACTGGTCCTACGATTTTTTTTAAAATCGCCTATTTTACTCAATTTTTTATTCTCTACAAGATAGGGTAGGCGCCATGTTTGCTGAAATTCTCGGTGAGGCTGTTTTCACGTAAAAACGTTGTTTTTTTAAGATTACAGCTTTAATATAAATTTTAGCGCAAAAACTTATATAATAAAAGTTGTAGAGAATTTAAAAACCTACAACTTCTGTTTCAAACATTTTTTTGTATAACGCTTAGTTTAGCGGTAATTTGCGATTTTCTGTTTTTTTCACACGAAAACGTGAGAAAAATCGACTTTTTAAACATTTCGGTCTTAGTATGCATTTTACGACAAAAGTGTATATAATTAAATTTATGGAAAATTAAAAGATCTACAACTTTTGTTTAGAGCATTTTTCTCTACAGAGCCTAGTTTAGCGTGAAAGAGTGATTTTCCGTATTTTTAAGCCAAACTGAGTTCGATTGTCATTTTGCGTCATTCACTCATGATTAAAATAAGGTTATGTTTTTGAGGTTAGTTTTTGTTCATTTCTAATATTTTATTACTAATGTTAAATTATATTGTAAATTATTTGCATTGGCAAGAGAAAGTTGTGTGAGTGTTTCACACCAGATTTTTTTCGTTAAAATGTGAAAGAAAATTTAAAATTTTTATAAATTTTAGTAATTTTATGTCATGTGTGTCGTTACATTGTTATAAGTTCCTAGTAAGTGGAATTCTCCCCATATAGAGTTCAGTGTAGGACATTCGTCAAGGATTAACAGTTAATTTTGTATGCAGTGATTATATTTATTAGGTTTTTTTTATCGTTATGAGGTGATTATGTGACAGTTTAGTGTAGTTATTATGCAGTTGTGAGTCACTTGGTCTAGTCTGTCATCAAATATTTATGGGTTTCAAGTAATAAGTGTTAGCCCGTAGCCTACTATATGTAGGTTAGTTGTTAGAAATTGATCTTAACTGCGTTTTGAACATGGACTGTTGGTCTCGGTGGAATGATTTATTTATTCTGTTGGTGTATGTAGCAGCACGTTTACCTGCTTGGTCAGCCTTCTCGTTTCTTTTGATTCTTAACTGGGAAGGGATTGCGAAGAGAATTACTGCTTTACCGTCGCTAACCATTTTGTGATTGGCATTAACGATATTTCGAATTATTGGTTCATCTCGTTCAATTTTTTAACGGAATATAAGACACTTTTTGAATCTAATTAGATCAATTTTGGCATTTTATCAGTTTATTTTTATTTTATTCTCTTAATTTAAAAAAAATGTTTGATTTCAAAAACGTCTCCAATAAATTTAATATAATTTAGAGGTTATCATAAAGATTCAACTGTTAGTTTAGACGAAGTCTTCAGGTAGAACAGTAAAAACAAAAATAAAACTATATTATTTCATATTCAGGAAGGAATTTACCGTAAATTAACTCCTAATCTGATTGTATTATTTATAAAGAAATACTTCCTTAGAAATTCTTACTTAAACCAATGTGTATGTAGGACTGCCAGATCTTTGGCTCAGCTTAACTCTCTGTTTCGGCTAAGCTACAACGATTCCAATCAAAAATACTGAGGATTGTCGTTAACGTGCCTGTATACATTTCCAATTTATACACTCCACACAGATCTTAACGTCTCTTACATAAGTGAAGCAATACTGCGGCCATACAAGTGATTCAATTCAAAATTATAAAACACTGAAAGCCCACAATGCCCACAATATTTTGACGACGCACACTGAAAACACTGAAAGCCCACAATATTTTGACGACGCACTCGTGTTCTGAACTATCCACATTTACCAGGTACCCCAAATAATCGGCTCTGCAGAAGTTAAAGCAAAGATTTACCGATCATCTGATTTCTTTTGTCACAGTTAACATAAATTATTAAACTAATTTGATATTGTAATATTTAAACATTATAATATGCATTGCTTATAGCAATGTATATTTATTTATTTCACTTAATATCCTATCTTATATTTAGGCCTACATGTCAGCGAAAGCTTTCAGGAACGAATTGATATAATACTGGAACTAACCAATCCATCTAATGAGTGGGTTTTTCTTAAAAATTTTAAATTAGTATTTAAATAATAAATTGTAAAAATATTTACTGTTTGTGCAGAGCTGATTAATTATAAATTTCATCTATAAAATTAAAGAGATTGTGATATTGCTTGAAGAAAAATACATTTTCTTCACGCCACATAATTGGACGCCACAATTGGAAAGTTTTCCAATCGCAATTGTTCCAAAGAAACTAATTAAGTCATTTTCTCTTTGGTCATTTTCGTGACAGTGAAATAATGTTAAATTGTTGAAACTTCTTCACTTTGGAGTATTTTTTTGGGGTTCAGAGATATTAGTAGACAGTGTCGTGTGTGTTTGTGTATTACGCTTCTAATAGGATGTGAATACAGATAAAACATCTGTGCAAGGGTCGGGTAAAAGCACTTACTTATCTATCTTGTTGCTCTTAGAATCGATAGAAGGTCAATTAATTAAAATGGTTGCTGCAGTATATCGCATGCAGAAATTTTGCCAAATTTACCCTGTACCAACGTAGGAGAGTTGATATTATTTAATCTGAGAATTTTCACAATTGCCATTAATTTTACCACGATTGTCATACTTACCAACATAGTTCTACTACATGAGATTCTTTAGTCGCATTTTTCCTGGCCAT
Source organism: Catonia carolina (assembly GCA_035578175.1). Taxonomy (NCBI): domain Eukaryota; kingdom Metazoa; phylum Arthropoda; class Insecta; order Hemiptera; family Achilidae; genus Catonia; species Catonia carolina. Next base: position 33,667,078 of record JAQMRL010000001.1, read on the forward strand.
TTCTTCGCTCACCAATAAAAGAAATTGATTAGCGCAAAAATCCCAATTTTTGTTGATTCCACGGTAGCACTGAGTGTATCTCAAATATTCTGAAACATAATAAAATTTAAAAAAAATTAATTTTTCAGTAACAGAAAATATCAATGTGAGGAAACAATGTTAAATCTTATAAAATTTGGTCGTTTCTCAGCTGAGCTGAAAATAGTATTGGCTGATGAGGGTGAGATCTTTATTATCAGAGTACAACAAGGATCTGCTAAAGCCTGACTGGCAGTATGATGTGCAACTCTGGGGATGAACAAAAAAAAAAAACAATGTAAACATAATAAAATGTTACAAAACTTCTGAGAAATTTTGACAACGCACTTTGGTTTATGAGAAACATTTATCTCAATGAAGAAATAGAGACCTGGAAGTGTACTTTATCTCTAGATAAATCTAGAGGTTGGCGCAGAAGAATAAGGAAAGATTTTACTGTCATAACGATGTAGAAAGTAATTCAGTTGCTTGACAAAGGTGATCTAGTGCTAAGGCTGAAAACGAATAAAACTATTTGAATCGGTGTACTGTCGGTGTTAGATTGAAAGCAGATCAATGATTAGTGCATGATTAGAATTCGTGTTTTACGTGCCCAAGGTGCGTAATGTGTTCTTTTAAATCAATTAGAGAGGGTCTGCTGATCATCTACGGAGTAGTAAGTATAGTATTGAAAATAGTAGTTTAAGTTAAAATAATATTACTAATTAGTCTTAAAACCAGACGGTACTAAATTTATAATAAATATAAATATTATACACCATAACACTTATTCCAGGTTTCTTCGGGATCTGGTTATTAATAAATACCAAAACTTCCTTTTAATCTTATAAATATTATTTAAAAAATATAAAAAAATCATTACATTTGCAACTACAGGAAAATTACAAAATTGATTACAAAATGTTATACAAAATTTAAGGTTTAAATTAAACTTAACTAAAGGTAAGATATGGCCATTCCAAATTAATAATTAACTAACTCTTACTTACAATCAACAATTGTATACAATCTTTCCCGTACGCAGACCTATTTTAAAGTAAACCTGGTTTTCAGTGATTCACTTAATAATAGTAACACAACCGAGTGCCCTGTTCAAATGATTTGACCGACCATTTCCTTATAGTACCTGATACAATAGTGAACAATGCAGAGGCGGTTCCGTTTTTATATATCAATCGGAATAGATTGTTTTAGGTAAATGAAACACATAAGAGGACAATAGAAAATACATGAAATAAATTGACACCTTTCTGAAATCAACCGCAAAAGTTAAACATATATCTTCCATTAAAAACTTGAAAATAAAATGAATAACGACAAGAATGAATGAAATTGGTTGCTATTGTCAAATTAAAACACAATTTACAAAATATCCGTCTGAAAGACCCGTAGTGTAGGCCGTCTGTAAGAGGCTGATTGGACAGCGCGATCCAGGGCGACCAGTGTGTAGGTGGATGCCGTAACAGGTCTTGGGACCTAATCGTCATTGGCGAAGAAGAAGAAGAACAAGAAGAATAGCCGTCTACAATTTTTCAACCCTTTAATGTGACAGTACATAAAACATAAATATTATTTAAAATATTTATAATTTTAACAGCTGATTTTTGGAGACGAAGGTTCCTGGTTCAAATCCTAGTAAAGGTAGTTACTTTTATACGGATTTGAATACTAGACAGTGGTTACCGGTGTACTTTGATGGTTGGGGTTCAATTAACCATATTCTCTCAGGAATGGTCGACCTGAGTCTGTACAAGACTACACCTCACTTACACGTCATACACATCATCCTCATCTCATTGAGTCATGGGGTTGCTTATTGTTCAGAATTGAACAGATTGCAACGTACACAAATTAGGGATTACAAAAAAAATTTATAATAAAACATTGATTTAATATTTTATAATAAATATTATTATTATTATTTTTTATTTAAATACATAAAAACATTACAGAAAATTAATACATGTGTATAAAAATAACAGAACACATAAGTTTATAAAAATAACAGAAAATATAAGTTTATGTCAATAGCTATCATTTAACAGTGCACATAAAACAGATTAAGTAAATTTTGTTCAAGATAAGGATGATAACCTAACGAAAGATGTCAAAAATAATAAATAAATAAATTTAATATTTAAATTTTAAATAGATAATAATAAATTTATTATTTATATAAAAAAATATTTCAAATAATTTTTCAAAAAGTAAAGTAATAGTGTAATAATCTGGGTTGTAGTGTATAGAGTAATAGTGGTTTTGATTTGGATTGTAAATTGATAGTCCACGGGTTTGGTCGTTGATGGAGTCCCAAATTATTTAAAATATTGACTCAAAGATATAGGTTATCAACAGACACAATTGGTAAAGATTGAACTGGTAATGCAACTTTTAATAAATAAACTAAAACTAATAATTCTAACACTACAATCTGTAAAATAACTTAACTTTTAAGGATTACAAATTTCCAAGAAACTATTAGATAAAATTGATTTTTTACGGATTCATAAATTTAACTCGTTAGAAAAACCAGTGTTTAAATTAGGGGAATACTTAGAATTACGGTTACTTTGTTTTAATTTTCTAAAATTGAAACACTAATTGACTAAATGAATTTATTAATAGCTATTAAACCTGTCAACGACAGAAGAACAATCTGTTTTGTACTTAGAAAATGAAGTCATGCCTGTACTGGCTTTGTGATAGGCTACGGGGTGAATTTTAGGTTAGAATTTCATATTTTATTTCGCTTTTATCATTTTGCTATTACCTCACTCTTTTATTCAAAATCCATTCATCTAATTATTCATTTTAAATCGCAATTTTACTTTTAACATTCGTTTTGAACAGTGATCATTTAACACAATTCAAGTCGGAGTTTGTCAAAATATTTTCCTTTTATTTTGTTTCGTTTGCTTAGCATTTTAATTTTAGTATTATTAAATTGTTGAACATTTGATACTTACTACAACGCAGCTGGGAATCAAACCTTTATGTTTGGCTGAAACTAAGTACTATGTTTCTAGCTAAGGCACGATGAAAACCTATTTTTCATTTATTCAAATCACACGTAGGCCTATTATTCTAGATGACATGCCATTGGTATTGATTATTTTTTCTGTGTACACATATTATTCTTTATTAACTACACAAATTAGTAAAGTAAGCAAAATTTCTTCAGACATTTTGGTATATAGTAACCTGACTTAAGTCCGGCACTTTCGGGACTCGGGTGATGCCTGATTACAGATTTTTCCAGATTAGTGAATGTGGGTAATATACATTCACTTAAGTATATTCATCATAAGTCAGTAGAAGTCTAAAATTTTTACTGAAGATAATCGGAATAAATCAGGCAATTAACGAACGTGAGCGGTCAACCGAGTACAGTGTAATGTATTTACAATTTACGCGGTTCTTATGATACACGGAGAAATCATTTTAACCCTGTTCACACTGGTAATCTAATTTTAGATATTGCCAAATGGATTGTGGTTGGGGCGATAAAACATGCTTCTGCAAGGTAAGTATGTCGGAAACCGGTAAATACTGTTCTTTTCTAGTAGGGAATTCTTTAACGCATCTAATAGTGTTTAGAGAAATAGAATATCATAACAGGGAACATTTTCACATTTTTATTCCTTCTATAGTATGTAGGTAGCATTGATGGTTCGGAAATTATTTTTTTTGAATGGAAATCCGTGTAGCTCGTGTGTAAGTCAACGTACATGCATGTTCTTTAGTTTGTGTTGAAGCTATGACGATTCTGTTACAGTGTTTACCCTTGAAAAGGGAAGACAAGTCCATTTTACTTTTCAGGAGGGTGTTTACCATCACAGAGACAAAAAAATTGACACTGTGCCGAGTTGCAAAGGACGTGTAACGGCTTCTAACCGCAGCTACAGAATTTTTCAAAACACGTGGTAGTAGGAAAAAGAATTTTCTACATTGCTTTGCTTACAGCTGTAACCTGAGTATAATAGTGGCTCTGTGACATCACCGTAAAGAATGTAAAATACCATCCCTTCATGCTTCCCTGTGATGTGAAAATGGACTCATGTCGAATATTTTGTAACTTCGTCAAATACTTACGGAATTTAAATAAAAAATAACATTTATTTTAGTGAACTCTTGTCTACAAAACATGTTTTATAAATTTCTTTGCTAAACTGAAATTTAAGCCCATTATAGTAAAAAATATAAAATAAACACAAAAATTTTCGTGGTTGAAAATTTCGCTCGCTTAAAAGCAAAGAATTATCAAGCGATTTTGTTGTGATTCAAAAGGCACGAACGTATTATATGAATCAACTGTAATATTTTCAGAATTTTTCTTCAGTAGTGACGTTAGATAAAACAGCTGTTGTTTTGAGAGCGCGTTTTGAGTTTTGCAATTATTGTTCTTTTTAATGAGTAACAGTCCGTTTCCAAGAGTTAATTGGTATAGCAAGGTGGCCGACATCTAGAGTAGCCATTTTGAATGAACTAGCCGTTCAGAACTACGTAAATAACTACGTTAGTAAAACTCGAACTCACACGATTTCGTTTGTTTTTTACAACTGCTGCTGGTTTTCAGTTTAAGGTAAGACATATAACTACAAAATACAGTAATTTATTTTTTTAGATCTGAACCCGAGGGGTGTAAGAATATAGAATGCCGGACTAAAGAGAGGTTACTGTACATAGACTACATGCACCTCTACTCCCCACTAGCTGTATCTGAATTGTTCCCCACCATTGGCACATCATGTTCATTTTTATGACACGCGTTCATATTCTTACACCATTCGTCAGGATGCTGCTTTCTGATTGGTCGGTACTCTTACTGGGCGTCTCGTTGAGTGAGATTTTGACATAAGGTCCGCCCAGTGTCAACGTCTACTTAACGGTAGTCCAGAACATATTCCGCAGTACAGTTCCATTTACTCGAGATTTATAATTTCTAGGTTGGTATCACTTACTAAATACGTAATACCTATTGTAGAGATCTTTCGGGTACTTAACGAAATTGAAATTTTTTTTTAAAATATATTTATTTAACATCGCATCAACTACAACGGTCATTAGCGACGACGTTGGGGTGTAACTGTTGTACAATGGAGGATGAAATAATTTTTTGTAACGTATGAAAATATGCCGTGCCTGAGTGGGATTCAAACCCAGGACCGCACGATGAGAGGCGAGCACGTTACCAACTGCGCCAATGCGGCCGGCGCATTGTTTTCTGTTACTGCAGAATGTTTGCACGAGTTTTTCTAAATCACGAATTTTCATTCAAAACAAAGAAAAAAGACAAAAGAAAAAGAGAGTGTGCCCTTTCTTCGTGTTATTCGATTTTAGTAAGCTCTTTTTCGCCAGTTAGTGAATCATATATTTAAGAGAATGACTTTTTACAACTTTAAATAAAAAATACGATACGTAAGAGGCAACTGAAAATCCAATCCAAAATGTCTTGAGACGAAAGGATCACTGCCAGCATCAAACCGGATAAGAAAATATACCTAATGAATTCCGCTTTATAACAAGAGTAATATTTTGCTCTACCAACGAGCACTAGTTGAAAAACAATAAACAATAGTCTTAACTAATGATATAATAATGGCCGGTGTAATTTAGGAATCATTTTCTGACTTTATTCATATTTAATTTCCCCTTGTATTTTAAGATGCATAAAATTAATTTTGCCCGAAAGAAAAAGGTAGAATGTTTTTTTTTTGTTAGCAAAAATATTATTATAATTTATTTAAATGATGTTTAAAAAAAATATTTAAGCTTGTATTCTAGAAACTTTATGTTAAGGATTTATAGGGTTATGTACAGTTTTATGTCTGTTTTAAATTTATTTAAAGTTCTTGTTTTTCATATACCAAGACCATTGTTATTAACGTTTTATTGGTGCTTGAACCCGGGAGAGAATAAGATTCTTGCATCAGCGTTTTATCAAAATTTAAATAAATTATATATTATCTTAGTTGAAAGGATGTTAATTATAAAGTAATTAGGCTAGTATAATATATTCATATTATATGTATATACATACAGGGTTATCATAAAAGAATTTTGGGGTTGCAGTAATTCAGACCAAGATAGGAAGAAAATTTTGAGATGTTTTGTTGGGAGCTCTGATAGCCTCCCACCCGAAGGTTTGTGTAACAGCAGTTCTAACCTCAACTTAAGGTTTTGTATTGTTGTTTTGATCTGTTTAGACTGTTTTTACTAATAAAGAAAGAACATCGATGAATAGGCAGGCAAGTACCGATACCCTGAACTCCAAGGAGTTCAGATCTGATACCTTGCGATTTTTTCATGTAGGGGTAACTTACATAAAAAACATTGTTTATTCTAAAAATATTCATGACCTAAATCACTTAATAAAAAGAATTAATGAAGCAATTTGAAAATCGTAACAGAATATGTTAACTAACATTGTCAGAAACAAGTAACGATTGGGCATTTGCCGAGCCACCATTTGTGCAGATATTGAAATTTATTAGTTATGCAAAAAATAATTTGAGACGACAAATTCGGTAAATAAATATCAACTGCAAGAATTTTTGTTTTCATTTAATCCATGTTTAAAATACCGTATGTTCAAAATCTTATGAAATTTACAGAAAACTATGTTTTAGTATTATTACATATAACCAAAATCTCTGTGTTGTAAAGGAAAACTTTTATAAATGGAAATGCTGTTTGTTAAAGAAATTTTATTGAAAACGATCGACTAATTAAAGAATTAATTAATTACCTAGATTAGATGATTATGAATCATCTAATTATTTATTTAGTTATTTAAATCAAAAGAAGTGAATTGCATCGGATAGGATTACGTTCTACATTTTCTCATCAATTTTGTTTCATTAATTATGAAACGTCTCTTGTACGTTGGCTATAAAATTGAGGCTTTACCTTACAAATCAGGAATGATTCATTGTAGTTCCATTGCAAGTGGGGTAGTGGCGTTCGAATATGTTGTTGTTGTTTAGCTCTGCAGTGGAAAGACTGGTTTGAACCTCTAGTGGTTTTACTAAGTAAAAACGAGGAGTGAGGTGGTTTACTAATGCCTTCCTCACTGAGTTGAAAAAATATGCTTATCAGCATGCCAGGCCCTCCGAAAAAAACTCACTTTCCACCCTGCAAATGACATCTTCACTTCATTAACCACAGTATCTGGCTTCATAATGAAATTATATACTCTCAGAGGAGATAACTCTGACTAGTGTCTTTTACACCTCTACCTTTTCTGTTCTTATATAATTCAGTAATATAATTGGCTAACTATGTGGTAAGAAACAGAACTAATTTTTTTAGCCCTGGAACCAACAGATTGAGTGCAATTAATTTAAAACTCCACCTACCCGTTATGGGTTGATGTTATCGCCTGCCCGTTATGGCCGAATGATGTTATTTCGAATAAAGAAATAAAAACCGATGGACGATGTGTATACACGTTAATGTTTATTATTGTAATAATTATCTATAACCAGAACTTTTTACGTTTAGTAAAGTTACCATATACTATTTAAGATGAAACGACATGTAGGTAAGTTATGTGTAAATAAATGTTAACATTTGGAACAACCCCACTCAGATTTAGAGCCAGGAAAATTTGATGATGGTTGAGTCTTTCCTCGTATTTAGTACTAAATTTTATTATTACTTATTTGACCGTGTCGATTTTGTAATCAGTATAAATATAGGTAGGTGTTTTTAATATACCATGGAATGTGTAAGGCTCGCCGCAATAATTTTGACTGGAAAAGTTCAAATATGTGTAGGCCTATATTTAAAGTGGGGGATGTAGGCCTACCCCGCAATTGAATTCCATAAGAGGATTTGTATAAAATAACTGTTGATTTGCTTGACAACGGTGAATGTTTTCTGAATAACCACTCTAATTCACGCACTGCCAGCTGAAGTTATCGACCATTGTAATAAATAAACAACTATTTTTAAATTGAAAAAAATCGTTTGAATTAATCAAACTAAAATATTTTTTTGTTTATTGCTTTGCTTTTGGGTAATAAATCTCTTCTGACTAAATCAAACAACGTAATTCAGTATAAATCAATTTTAAAACGCATTGGACATATAAAATACAACTTCGGGTATTTCTGCTAATTCCAACATCAAAATTTTAGAACGATTCCAGTCAAGAACTAACAGAAACATGTTGAATATGCTTTGTTATATAAGGAACAATTTTTTTAAAGATCTCAACTTAAATAGATTAAAAAAGATAATTACTGTTATCAATGTTACCTACAATTTCGGATAGACAATAGTTTAACTCAAAATTCAAGATTAAATCAATTTTATTTTCTGACTTTGCCTTACATATTCTGTAGTCAAAATTCATCGAAATATTGTTTGTAGTTTACCTGATGTTGTTTAGGTCAACAGCCGAAAGGCTGGTTTGAACCTCTAGAGGTTTTACTAAGTGAACACGAGGAGTGAGGTGGTTTACTATTGCCTTCCTCACTGAGTGAAAAAGTATGCTTATCAGCATGCCAGGCTTTCCAAAAAGCATTTACTTTCCACCCTGCAAATAACACTTTCACTTCATTCACCGCAAGGTCTGGCTGTATAGTGAAATTCATTACTCTCAGAGGAGATAACTCTGACTAGTGTCTTTTACACCCCTACCTCTTCTGTTCTTAAATAGTTCAGTCATATAATTGGCTGACTATCTGATAAGAAACAGAACTATTTTGGTAGCCCTGAAACCAAGAGATCGAGTGCAATTAATTTAACACTCCACCTGTCCGTTATGGTCAAGTAGTTTACCTATTAAAGAATTAAAAACATAAATTTTGTTTTTAATTCTTAATTTTTGTACAGTGAAATGTGTTCAATTTAAAAAAGAATCAGCAGCCCCATGACCCAATGAGATAAGGAGGATATGTATCAAATGAGGTGTAGATTGGTACAGACTCAGGCTGACCATTCATGAGAGAGTATAGTTAATTAAACCACAACCAACAAAGTTCCTACATCGGTAACTACTGTCTGGTATCTAAACATGTGTAAAAGTTAATAACTAACTTTACTAGGATTTAAACCACAGAATCTTAGTCTCTAAAAATCAGCTGTTAAACAGCTGAATTGCGACGACAATTTTACCACAAGACTAACCCCTAAAGTTATATGTTTTTTTTTTACATTATTTTTATTTAAACAGAAGTTAAGATCGGTGGATGTTTGATTTCTTTTAGTTATTCACTCTCTTTCCTTGATTAGTTTCTTATTTTATATAAATAAAGACAGCAAAAATGTGTATTAAATAATATGGTCATTGTGAAGTTATAATTGTGCAGTTATTTATTTTCAATTTTATCATTTATTTGTTAGTATAGATGTTAAATAATGTATTGGCGTTGGGTACATTCAATTAAACAAAATATCACGCCTTAAAAAAACACAAAAAATACAATTTTCTTCTTACGGCAATATGGATGCACGCCGGTCAAATTTATCGATACACTAAACAATCAGTGGTAGCTCAGATTCAGAGGTTTTAATCGAAGACGTTACAAATATTAGTCAAGGCACCCTACTTTATATAATGATCTCAAAATTCTTCTTGGAACGGACTTTGTCTTTCAATTTTATCGAAATTTCCACAACACACTTTTCGCTCATCCAAACCAACTGATACGCAAATTTTCTTTCCGCCATTTACCAATCAACGTTCAAAGGCGATTAAGAAGTAAGTGGAGTATGGATTTACAGTTTTAGGAATTGTCATATGCTATAAATAATAAATAATTTGATGAACTACTAAGAAGAACATAAATAACAAGTCGGAGTTTTGACAGTGTGTGGTGCTCTCCATGCACGTCACTCATGCGTCATTCATTCTTTCACCCACCATCATATCGTAGCAGTCTTCTCAATTTAGTAAAATTATATTATTAATTTTTTAATGAAATAATTTTGAATGGTATATAATTACTACTGGTAAATAAGGGAGTTCGACAGGGCTGCAGTATGTCGCCGACTTTATTTAACATATATATAGACGACATGTTGCAAACATGGAAAATAGGCATTAATTCAGGAATACAACTCTCAGAACAGATGAAGCTCAATCACATGATCTATGCAGATGACTTGGTATTAATACAACAAAGCGAAGACGAGTTACAGAAAGCGGTTTTTAGGTTAGACAAAATGTCTGAGAAATATAATTTGAAAATATCGCAGACAAAAACTAAAACTATGGCATTTAAAGGAAAATACACCGTAAGAACTAAAATAGAATTAGGAGGAAGAGTGCTTGAACAAGTCTCTCATTTCAAATATCTTGGTAATGATGTTTCGTATGACTTTGACAAAGATGTGCTTTACAAACTATCTAAATTTCAAAGCATTTGTGGTAATATACATAAACATCTGAAACGGAAAACAAGAAAAGATACGAGACTTAAGTTTTACGATACAATTGCTGTCCCTACTTTGATGTATGGCAGTGAGTCCTGGATACATACAAAAAAGGTAGACAGCAAAATCCAGGCTGCAGAAATGAGATTCTTACGAAGTGTATATGGATGCAGCCGAAGAGATAGGCTACGAAATGAAGAAATTAGAAAAACACTGAATGCTTTACCGTTGCTAGACAGAATCAAGCAGAACAGGAACAGATGGTGCAGCCATTTGAATCACATGCCAGGCGAGAGAATACCAAAAGCCGCCAGAAACTACAAACCTACAGGAAGAAGAGATATAGGACGACCGAGGAACAGATGGGTACCGGAACAGGTTCAAGAAACCCAATCCTTGGAAGTGAAGAAGAAGAAGAAGATAATTACTACTGTATGCCCTGTATGCTGCTACTTAGTTTCCAAAGTTACGTGTGTCCAACGAAAACCTGTATCTGTGGATAAAAGGATCTCTTATCACAGAAATAACACAAAATATATTATTAAACAAATATTTATTTAAATTAACCAGCATGCAATTAGTTATTAAATGTATAAAAGTTCTTGGGACTGATGATATTTTATTGTAAATTTAATACGAATTTACGGATTGATCTTACTGGTAGTCGAAGAAAAGGCGGATATTCAATCTGTAACTGCTTGTAGATGTTCTTTGGAATTCAGTATTCAAGTGTTTAGTTTTCACGTCCATTTATTTAGGTAAATAATTTATAATCATCTCATCACACTGCAACTATTTAACGTAGTACATAACCCAAAATGTTTAAAATGAGCGGCCATGGTGGCTGTTTACGTACGAGAGTCCGAATCCAAACTCACAAACAACTGTTTTTCTATCACTCTCATGTACCACTGCCTATGAACAACTACCCTTGGACACTCCACTCTGCAAGACCACGTCACCATTTCTTGCCCGGATTAATCCGCCAATCATACAGTTATATTTCAACGCTCTATTTTTTTATATAATTCTATATTATCTGTTTATACGTTACGATATTCAACTCCCCGCTTACTGACGCATCAGTCCCACTTAGTTTAAACAAAATTGTATCTTTAAAATTTACACAATTAGTAACATATGAAGATGCTTGAAATAAATTATTTGTTATTAAATAATTCATCTTAGGGAAAATAAATACTTTAGAATCAGACCGAAATGTCACGCTATAATATTTACTGGTTTAATTTTTAACAGTTGTGAAATTCATTAATAAAGGAAAATAAATTTTAAATCTATAATAATTATTATAAAGAAGTAACGTTTGTTTGCATGAAGTGTTTCAGAAATTACCCTACCGATTTAAATATTCCTTTACATTGTAAATCTTAGAGTAAAGAGATTTAGAGATATATAGAGGCATTATGAATAATAGGTAAAATTAAATCATCTTTTATCTCATTTGTTTGGGATAGAGTTAGGTCTTTTGTGTATCTACTCTTCTGTATTCAGTATATTGTAGACGTACGTGTTACTCAATGCAGATATCAGGTATGGTCCAACACTGCTCAACAATACACTGTTCGACACTCTTTCTTTTTCAAAATTTCTGAAATTTATTCACCGGATATCGATTTTTTTAACAAACTGTAATAAAATATATTATAATATTTCTCTAAGAAAATCCTTTGTAATAATTTTTTTTAAATGTAATTATAAACTTTAGCAAGGAAGATATAAATCTGTGTAATAACGTAATGAAAATATAAAACACTTCCAGTGGCGTTAAAAAAAAAACTGGGAACAAAATATAAAATAAAATTTGATTGATTTATGCATAAATATCTTGAAACATGAAGTTGTTGAAGCTGAAGATGATGATAACAATGATGGAGATTCTAATGATGGCGGTTATAAGATGACGATGATTAGTAGTAGAAGTTAAAAAAATCAAATCAAATTACTTAGAAAATTAACAAACTCATAAAAGTAACAATATTTTAAAACGTTTCAGCCTGTTAGTGTGTTCGCTGTTGTCGAGGAGGTTAATTGCGAAAGGATTTTGATGATTTTCTAACTTTTTGTAAATGTTTCTTACTACTTTATTTGATTTCTTCTTTTATAACACGCAGGTTTAGATCATTGTGCAATATTTCATTGGTTTCGTTTCATAGGGCTGCAGTGATCAGTCTAAGGCATTTTGATTGAAAGCGCTGAAGTATTTCCATATTTGGTGAACTAGCTGTACCCATAGCTCTTATTACTTTGTATAAGAAAATTTTATTTTCACGAAAAAGTTGAGACTTACTGTTTAAGAACAAAAACGATTGTCGTAACGTCAGTTCAAGTTGTTTTCTTTTCGTCCATTTATGACTTCTTACATGAGTCTTCGATCTTATGTAAAATTAAAATAAAATTCGATTTCTGCATAGGAAGTCATGTAAATCTTTTGAAAATCCTTATACCTATTTCTAAGAAATAGATTTTACCTACATTTCCTTATAATATTTATTTAGTTATTCTCAGATTGCTTTTTTCCTTTCCACTGGTGAGATTTATGTACGAATATCAACAAACAAACTTCCTGCTTTCTAGTTTTAACTGGTTTTATTTGTACGTTGTGTTTTGGCTTTCAACGAATAAGGTTGTGTAATAATTTAAACGCTTTAACTTATGGTTTCCTTGATATGCAGTGTGCCGGCCGGGGAGGGGGTTACTAGTAAAGAGAAATAAGGTTAAAAAAGTGTATCAGAGAACAGACTTTTTTATTCGATTCTATTTACATCGAACCCATTAAAGGAATTAAACGTTCCATTTGTAGCTATATCCTCACGTTTCTTTCTTTTTATCAATTTATTTAAGTTATTAATATAACTTAGTGATGAAATTAACTGTTACTTTATGTTATACTTGGTATATCCTTTTTTGTTACAAGAAAAGAAATATTTGAACGAAAAAATAATAAAGAACGCCTTTGTCTACTTTTCAGATAATGTTATTTTTTTGTAGCAAACAATGGAAAAAATATCTTTTATAACAATGTAAAAACCTTTTAGGAATAAAGAAAAAATTAACAATAAATTGGAAAACTCGGTTATTTAACAAATTTATTGTGTAACAACATTTTTACTTTTGTAATTTTCTCACGAAACAGAATGTGCTTAAACTAAACGGTTTTCCGTCTAATATATTGGGTAGAGATAACATGGAATAACCAAAAGCTTTAGTAGCGATTATAGAGTTTTAGAGTCGTTAATAAATCTAAAAGAAATGCGAGGAGCGTTTTCATCTCATTATCCTACGAATATTTTGCTTTAGAAAATGAATATAAAAATAAAGATAATATGTTACATTTTTTCTTGGTTTTCTCTTTAACTTGCTTGCATTCTACCTCTTAACACAGACAGATAAAGAATACTGTAAAATTAAAGACCTCCTGAAGCCAGTTGTTATAGAGATATGCACGGATTTATTCTAATTGTTTGAATCATAAACTGCTTGATCGAATTAACTAAAATTTAAAAATTAAGGTTTCCTTAACCAACTACGGAAGGGTTTGTGAAATTGACTATGTCTCCTGTATTACAAAAAATATGGTATATCATGCCCTTTAGGGTTTTCTACGGAGACGATGAGAAAAATTTTTGACATAAAATCCCTTGAAGTCGGACGAAATGTGATGTGTATGCAATTTTTATATTATAAAATATTAAATAATAAGGTTAACCTAGAGGATATATTAAAAAAACATTTTTTATTATGTACCTTTTGTTAGATTCAGGACTTTTAATCTGTTTTATTTGACTAAAGTGAACACTGTGCAATACAGTAATACTTTCTTAATACGGTCATTATCCTTTTTCAATAAATTTAATCTGGAACTCGATTCTTTTTTTTATAGGTACGAACTATTCTCATCAAAATGTTATCAGGTGCTCACCAACCAATAAATGTCATAAATTCACAGAGCAGACTCACATCTTTTTTTCTACTCTTTTTTTTCCTGTTCCTTTCATTAATTTATTAATAAATAATATTATTTTTGATCAAGTTTTACTAAACTATTTTTAGTGGGAATTTTTGTTTTTTTTCTTATTAATTTGTTATTATAGTAAGTAATTTTATTGAAACATTATTTTATTTTTATGAGAAAAAGAGATAAAAAGTATATTAGCATGTACGTATAATATATAAATAAAATAGTTATAAACAAAGATTGTTTTGTAAACATGTAAATTTTTTATGTCAATAAGGCTTATATGGATAAGCTCTGTTAGCCTTTATATTGTTGTAAATAAATAAATGTACCTCCAAAATTAGCCCTTTAACGAGTTAGTAGGGTACGTGACTGATCACCATCAACTTGGGTTATTTTAACAGGTACGCTTCTGAATAGAAAACAATCATTCTTTCTGTATTGCTTTTGTGTGCCGTAGTGCCGTACCTTGACTGTCATTCTGCGGCGGCTTAATGTAACATCCTTCTTCTTTAGTGCTGTACAGGTCTTATATGAATGCCATGCTGGATTGCTTATACTTGCATTACTTCACAATATGCATTATATGCATAGATATTTTTTTTTAATTTTTCTGCAAAACGAATAACGAATACCAGCGAATACTGTTAGCTAGCGATATCTTCTGAATTTTATGAAATGCTTACCACTGAAACAGTACGTCTCTACTGTCGCTCGAAACAAAGAGTAACATCTACACACTGATTTTTAAAGGAAAAATTTAGCCAAAATGTTTTTTTGACACTTTTAATTGAAATTTAGTATTTGTTATTATATTAAGACAACAATTTCTAAATGTGAAGCTAATGTTCCAAAACTTGATTTACCTGAAAGAGCGTGCAGTCATCATCACATTCCTACAGTTGGCCAAGAAGATCTCTTGGCCGGAGGCGCTTCAAACGTCTGCGCTGAGCACCTGGTATCGCTCTAGTGTAACATGTTTTTTGTATGAGAGGGTTGTCATGTAGTTAAAATTTGTCATCCATCGTCTTGTATAGTTGTTTCGCGACATCAATTACGTATGGGATTTGTAAGTCTTTGTGCAAGATTAAGTTTGTGATGTAAAAGGGGAACTGCGTTATCGTTCGTAGAATCTTGTTTTTAATCGCTTGTATACGTTTCGTGTGTGAAGGTTTAGCAGATCCCCATAATTGAACTCCATATGTCCAGATTGGTCTTAAGACTGTCTTGTAGATTGTTAATTTGTGTGAAATGTTTAATTTAGAACGTCTATCGAGTAAGCGTTTCAGTTGATAGAAGCGTGTTTTAAGTTTGTGGCGTGTGTGTGTAACATGTAAGTTTTCTGTCCAAGTGTAAGCCAAAATAGCGTGTTTGAGTAGTGTGAGACAGCGGAATATTATTAATGTAAACGGTTGGGCAGTTTTGTCGTCTAAGAGTAAACGTCATTTGTTGCGATTTATTTCCATAAATTTTAATTTTCCAATGTTTAAGCCATGACTCTATCAGGAGTAAATGATTTTGTATCTTTTGAGTTGCAATTACAGGATCGGCATCAACCGAAAGTACTGTCATATCATCAGCAAACATAGCATAGTTGTATGGATACAAGTTGGTATGTCACTGGTGCGAAATGTTTGATTGAATTAATCACTATTCGTGGAGTTAGGTCTTAGTCTATTATTTGAAAATACAGAAAATTGTCGATTATCCATGGTAATGAATAGTCGGGCTAATCCATCTATTTGCAGATTTTTTTTTTTTTTTTGGGCGAAAAACCAGGACGGTTATCAACGCCCGTTATTCTACACATGGGGGTACAGGGCCCAAGTGTAGAAAGTAATTTTCTTATTATAATATAAAACGTCTTACAAACTAGAAATATCGCAGAAAATACATTAACATACGAACATAAACTTAAACCTAATATCACAGACAGAATAAATAAAATTTACAACTTAACAAATAAAAAACTTACGAAACTAGTATCACAGCAAACAAAAAATAATATAAATTAAAAGCTAATATCACAGACCTGACGATAAAAACAAAAGGCTGTAAAGGGGCCACAAAAAAAATATATAAATAAATAAATAAATAAAAAACATACACAAATACACATATAAAATTAAACTAATACTCCTATTTCCCTATCAGACACTGTTGTACACACTAATGGATCTAAGTAATCTTAACGTTGAGTCCAAAACATGGCTATCGTCGCCGAGTACATCTCGTAACTGGAAGGGTATCTTGAATCGCCGACGTAGAGCTGCGTAGCAGACGCAATCTACCAACACATGTTTAATTGTCAAAGGACAATCACATCTGCCACACATTGGAGCATCACCAGACGTCATGAGATACCCATGCGTTAATCTGGTGTGTCCAATTCTAAGTCGCGCGATGACAACCTCTTCCCTTCTGTTCTTCCTCAGCGACGTAGGCCAAGGCTTAACGTCATGCTTTATCTCACGAAGCTTGTTGCCATGAGAGCCAGTCCATTCTACCTGCCAGGAATCAGTGATGACACGCTTCACCAGGCCCACGAAATCTGACACAGTCAGATATTGCGTGAAGGCCGGTTGGCGTGCCGCCACCTTAGCGGCCAGATCAGCAGCCTCATTTCCCGAGACTCCAGCGTGACCCGGAACCCAGCAGAAAACAACGCTTACTCTTCTATCATTCAGCTCCTTCACAGTGCCGAGGACGTCCACAACTAGCGGGTGGCGTGAATACACATCATTAATCGACTGGAGAGCACTGAGCGAATCAGTGCTCTCCAGTCTCCATCTGCAAATATTTGCAGATATTTTACCAGGAATGAAAAAAGTCATAATGAAAAAGCATACATCTTTATATAACCAACCACCTTGTCACATTTATAACAGAATTTTATTCAGTTTAAAGCATAGAAAACCATTTAACGAACGTTGAAGTAAACCGTGATTTATTTCTGATACAATAATCTACAATGAAAACTACAATATATTCTAACTTACGAAATAATAATAGTAAAAATGGAAACTTAGAATAATAAATAAACGTGTTTGCTATTTACATGATTATTCTTCGTCTTTAGTATTTTATACAGAAGATTAAACGATTACAATTTGTAAACGAAAGACACATTTTTCAAACTAATAAAAATAATCTGTTAAGTGCCATTATTTTTCCACTTTAAGTAATAGTTTTTTATTTCTTGTTGCAATTTAGGTAGCATAAGTTTTTAGTAATATGTAGAAAAATGGATGACAGCAGATCTGGAGCCAGCAGTGGAAGCAAGATTTCATATTGAAGCTAGGCTGATGTTTCCTAGCATGAAGCATAATGTTTATTAATAATACTATTTCACTTCCTGTAAGATATATACCTAGATTTTGTCAAAATTTATATTTACTCTGCACTGCTATATACATTTTTTTATTGTAAATTTACTGCAAATAGTTACTTGAAACTAACGAACAGTTTTTATTTAGCGATATTATCCCCCCTCCTGTGTATAATAATTATGCAGCCACCCTCTGGTGCTAGCACTTATTTTCTAAAAGACACTTCACAGTGTTCTATAAACTTATACATTTCTTAAGTCTCTAACTTAATCCTATTGTTAATTTATACATTAATTTAGTAACTTACATGACTATATGACTTAAAAGTAGCTTAATATTATTAAGTACTTTTATTATTTTCCTTAAAACACTAAATCTAACAGCTTAGTTTTCTTTCACTCACCACACTATTACACTTTAGTAATCTTATTTTAACATACTAAATCTACAGGCTTAGTTCTTTTCAGTCGCCTAACTATTACACTTTTAGTAAAAATTTTTGTTTTTTATAACATACTAAATCTACCGACTTAGTCCTTTTCAGTTGCTTGACTGTAACACTATTATCCAAAAGTTGAAGTGCTTCAATGTTGACTTGATTGTGAAGACGATCTTCATGTTTTGGCACACTTACACACTTCCTCTGCTACTGTATTCACTTTTAAGTCACGATGGATATCACTGTTGCGGGCATACCACGGAGCGTTTACAATGTTTCTGAGTACACTGTTTTGGAACCTTTGGATAGCATTTATGTTGCTTGTTTTGGTGCAGCCGTAGATCTGCACTCTGCCATGCTATATGATATGAAAAAGTGTACTTACTTTGAGTATTCAGTCCATGAATCGTTTAGACTTTTGAGATGTGGGTATTCAACAGTGTTTTGAGACGAATGGGTATGGACTGTGAGTTAATAACATAATCAAAAGAAGGACTGCCTACCTGGGTGTTTTACACAGGGGTGATAAGTATGTAATTCTTAAAGGCAAAGTTGAGGGTAGGGGCACACTTGATTGAAGAATATTAAAGATTATCCCAAACAATCTTGCACAAAATATATATTAAAAAAAGGTGACTATTTAATCGATCGCAAAATCTTTTTTTAAAATTTAAAATTTAGCAATGGCATATATTCTACCATACAACAGTGAAATTTCTTTTTGTAGACGATTGGGTACATATTAGGTATCTGAAATTACCTCGTATAAACAAAAAAATGTTACTATACCTTGGACAATTTGAATTGGCACAAGCAGCTTCGGTGTTTATCTACTCCACTCTTCGCCCCTCACCATGCAACGACGGTACAGTCACAAAAGTATACAATCGCTACTGTAATTTGCGACTCATGCACGGTCACTACGCTTTTTTTTCACTGTTATTATTAATAATCTGTCAGACATAATGATGCAACTAATTTGTTTTTATATAATTTTCTGTTCATTATTTATATTCAGTCCAATTTGCTTAGTTAGTTGCGTGCGTCTTTAGAGTATAGTTTAGTAAGTTTTTGGTGTTTAGTTCTTGTAATTTATAATTTAAATTTTTACTAGGACAAATTAAATACACATTATAAAATGAAATAATTATTAGTTATATGTTTGTAAATTAAAATAAGGTTGTTAGCATTTGCGTACATTGAAATTTGTAGACCTTGTTGAAAGAATAGGTTATGGATATACTTTATGTGGAACTGTGTGTACACGTAGAGCAACAGTTGTGCCAGTTTTAATTGTTCACAGTATACTTTATAATGTCAGATAGATTTTTTTGTGGATCTATTAATTATTAAAATCCTTTATCCAATTTTCCATTAATTCTGACATAAATTTTTGATTTATAACTAACGTGGGGCGTTGATTTACTAAGGGGTAATGAACGGAATCTGCCCGTCTCATGCAGGTGGATTATTAAACTAATTGAATACGACTTACCAGTTCAAAAGTAATTTTGTTTGCTCTCATATTTCCAATTGAATAAATAGGTAAACTATTAAGAACAGAGGAGTTAGATGTGCAACTGACACTAATCACGGTCATCAAATCTAAAAATATGGATTTTATTATAGTACATATGGTATCTGTTTTGAATGAAGTGGTGTCATTTACAAGGTAGAAAATACTTTGTGAGATATATTTTGTATTACTTTCTAACCAAGTGAAAAAATCTGGTGTGAAACACACAACTTTCTCTTGCTAATGCAAGTAATGAACAAAATAACCTAACAGTAGTAATAAAATATTAGTAATAAACAAAAAACTAACCTCAAAAAACATAACCTTATTTTAATTATGAGTGAAACTCACGCTAAATGAAAATCAATCACAGTTTGGCTTAAAAATACGGAAACTCACCCTTTCACGCTAAACTAGGTTTTGTAGAGAAAAATACTGGAAATAAAAGTTGTAGACTTTTTAATTTCCTATAAATTTGATTATAGACACTTTTGTCGTGAAATGCATACTAAGACCGAAATTTTAAAAAAATCGATTTTTCACACGTTTTCGTGGAAAAAAAGAAAATCGATCATTACCGCTAAACTAAGCGTTATACAAAAAATGTTTGATATAGAAGTTGTAAGATTTTAATTTCTCTACAACTTTTATTATATAAATTTTTGCGCTAAAATGCAAAATAAAGCCGTGATCTTAAAAAAAACAGTATTTTATGTAAAAACAGCCTCACCAAGAATTTCAGAAATCATGGCGCCTACCCTATCTTGTAGAGCATAAAAACTTTAGAAAACCAAGCGATTTTAAAAAAAATTGTAGGACCAGTATTTGAGGAAATTGCTAAAAAGTGAAAAATGACGCGAATAAACTACTACTTCCGGTTGACCGATTTTAATGAAAATATTCGTGTCGGGTCCGGTAGTGGTATGCAACTAAGTTTTAAGTTTCAAGTTCGTACGATGTTCCGTTCCTGAAATATTCTGTTCACACACACACACAGACCAATCGCTAAAAACATGTTTTTTTTTTGGGTTCGGGGGGGTCTGAAAACGTGTAGATCCGGTGAAAACTCGATTTCAAACAATCGACATGAAAAAAATACTTTCTTTCCTATATATATTCATATAGGCAAGAGAAAGTAATATGGATTTTATTATGGTACATAATACCGTGCGTTCGGAAAGTCGCTGTGCACTGGAATTGTGACTATGGATTTATGAAAATATGTATAAAGAAATGACTAAGCATTTTGGAAAAAAATTTATTCAATACCTTAATTACATTGTTAAACCGTGATTACATTGTTTATAGAAGGTGTTCGAAATGACCTCCATTGGCATCAATACAGCATTGCACTCGTTTCATTTTGTTTGCAAACACCTTTCGCAACTGTATAAAACGTTATGCAACGTGTTTGGTGAACGAATAATTTCAAAGAATTTGTGGCCTGCAAGATCTCCTGATCTGACTCCCCCCGATTTCTTTTTATGGGGTGCGGCGAAACAAACTGTGTATCGGAACAGACCACACACGATTGACGAACTTAAAGCCGCAATAACGGCATACATTCAAGGAATCACTGTTCTTCAGTTGCGAAAGGTGTTTGCAAACAAAATGAAACGAGTGCAATGCTGTATTGATGCCAATGGAGGTCATTTCGAACACCTTCTATAAACAATGTAATCACGGTTTAACAATGTAATTAAGGTATTGAATAAATTTTTTTCCAAAATGCTTAGTCATTTCTTTATAAATATTTTCATAAATCCATAGTCACAATTCCAGTGCACAGCGACTTTCCGAACGCACGGTAGTATCTGTTTTGAATGAAGTGGTGTCATTTACAAGGTAGAAAATGCTTTGTGAAATACATTTTGTAGTACTTTCTAACCAAGTGAAAAAATACAGGTCAACCTATTCAATATTTATTTTACTCAGCAAACCTTGACAGATTAATACGTTATAATGGTTGACCTAAATAACACGAAGGCCTTGCAAAATATAAGAAAAGTATCGTACGATCTTGATGTTATGCATCATCATTAACAATCTTCTTCTTCTTCTCTTCACGGGATAGGTGATCTTGCCTGTTCCAGCATTAAAATGTTTTATTTTTACAAGAAAAATGTAAATAAAGTAAATCACCATCACCGTTTTAGAGGTCTTCCAAACGCTCCTTGCCCTGCCAGACCACAGAACTCGTTTCGGAATTCTGTCTTTCTTCAATTTTTGAAGATGCTCCGTCCATGTATTGCGAATTATTCAACTTTCTCTTTATTTTTTATATTTCACTTTAATTTTTGTTTGACGTCAGACATATTTTATTCAGTCTTTTATCTTTGACTTTTACTTTTTGTTTGAATTCAGAAATAGTTTACTTTATTCTTTACCTTTGACTTTACATTTAAACACAATTCAAGGTACTTTTGTACTAACAATAAATCGTTACCTCTTTAAAAAGATATTTTACACATTATGATTAAATAATATAATATTTGATCATTTAAAAAATAAATCAAATGAAATTATTGTTAAAAATATGTATCGTAGAATTGATAAAAACGATTATGCACTTATGACAATTATTATTATAGCAATGTAATAATTATAAAACATTTGCATATTAAAAAACATGCCACCACTTTTTATAAAACTGCTACTTTACTTTTTATAAAACTAGCAGACTGGCACGTAGTTAGTGAGGGAACTTAAAGGGCTGCAGTCTCCTTCTTTTCGGAAGGGAAAATGCTACTTTTGTGCCAGAATAATATTCTGGCGGTCCTGGGTTCGATTCCTGTTGACATTTCGCATCGCCAAACTTGACTGGGACATACCATTAACTTAATATAATAATAAAGTAAATCTTTATAATCCATCTTGCAGCCTATGTTCAATCCTATTGTAAAAATACAACTGCTGTACTTATTTTTTATCATTTTTACTCGTAGTAATTTCTACTTTCTACTGACATGTTTGGGTGGATTCGCCATCATCAGAGTACATAAAATTGAAAACGAAACTTTTTAAAATTCAGTCATTCGTATAAAACTGTTAACTTTTTTTTTTTTTTTTAATTATTTTTCCTAATTTGTGTACGTTGCAATCTGTTCAATTCAGAACAATAAGCAACCCCATGACCCAATCAGATGAGGATGATGTGTATGACGTGTAAATGAGGTGTAGTCTTGTACAGACCCAGGCCGACCATTCCTGAGAGAGTATGGTTAATTGAACCCCAACCATCAAAGTACACCGGTAACCACTGTCTAGTATTCAAATCCGTATAAAAGTAACTACCTTTACTAGGATTTGAACCAGGAACCATCGTCTCCGAAAATCAGCTGTTAAACAGCTGATTTTGGCGACGACTTTACCTCTAGACCAACCCGGTGGGTTGTTAACTATTTAAATTTAATTTCCTTTATATTCTGTGCAGTTAGAAGCAACAGCAACCAATATTACTTCATCATTTTGAAATTTAAATCAGCTGTTTAACAGCTGACTTTCGGAGACGAAGGTTCCTGGTTCAAATCCTAGTAAAGGTAGTTACTTTTATACGGATTTGACTACTAGACAGTGGTTACCGGTGTACTTTGATGGTTGGGGTTCAATTAACCATACTCTCTCGGGAATGGTCGACCTGAGTCTGTACAAGACTACACCTCATTTACAATTCATACATATCATCCTCATCTCATTGGGTCATGGGGTTGCTTATTGTTCAGAATTGAACAGATTACAACGTACACACATTAGGGATTACAAAAACAACAAATTTTGAAATTTGACTCGTTCATTCAAAATTACTTGCCTCTGTTCATTTAAACGTTTGTGTATATGGAACATCTCAAATTTTTGTTTTTATTATTACATGATTCTATTACACTGGTGTGTATGTTTGTAAACGTCTAAAATATTTGTAATAGGGTAGAGACTGCCTCCGTGGTTTAGCAGTAACTGGTAGCTAATAAAGCAGTAGGTCTCGGATTCAGTTCCCAGCCAGGGTCAGGAAATTTTAACAAGTCAAAACACACTTTGGTTTCTCAAGATGGTAATACGACATTAGCTAAATTAATAAAAGTGATAGAAAATGTAAAAGAGTGTATTAACTAAGAGTAATGAAACCGATGTCCTGAACAGTAGAGCTGGTTTGGCTCGGCAATTATGCTACGAGGCGATTAAAAGCAATAATCTTTATGAATTTTTAATTCCAGTAAATCTAAAGTCAAAGATTTTAGTACCTGCATACTCTCTTTACTGGCTTGCGGTACTAAAACAATGTAATTTTTAAGAATACTTAATTCCAGTAAATCTAAAGTCAAAGATTTTAGAACCTGCATACTCTCTTTACTGGCTTGCGGTACTAAATTAATGTAATTTTTAAAAATACTTAATTCCAGTAAATCTAAAGTCAAAGATTTTAGTACCTGCATACTCTCTTTACTGGCTTGCGGTACTAAATTAATGTAATTTTTAAGAATACTTAATTCCAGTAAATCTAGTCAAAGATTTTAGCACCTGCATACTCTATTTACTGGCTTGCGGTACTAAAACAATGTAATTTTTAAGAATACTTAATTCTAGTAAATCTAAAGTTATAGATTTTAGCATCTGCATACTCTCCTTACTGGGTTGCGGTACTAAAAACAATGTAATTTTTAAGAATACATTAATTCCAGTAAATTTAAAGTCAAAGATTTTAGCGTCTGGATACTCTCTTTACTGGCTTACGGTACTAAAACAATGAAATTTTTAAGAAAACTTAATTACAGTAAATCTAAAATCAAAGATTTTAGCACCTGTATTCTACCTTACTAGCTTACGGTACTAAAACAATGTAATTAATTGGCAAGTCACTGAAGAAATGAAGGAGGATACAAAGAGTAATAAAAATAACTATTCTGGGAATAAGTGTCAATGATCAAGTGCAAAGTGAGGTTGTGGGAGAACAAACTGAAGTGGATTTTATCAGAAAGTGGGTTATCGAGTTGAAATGGAACTGGATACATCATGACAAAACGGAGATAAGGTGGATGAAGGAAACAATGCAGTCGTGGTCTACAGAGTACAGAAGAGGTTTTGGACGATCTCTAAGAAGGTGTTCTGATGATTTCAGAGTAAGATTGCGTGAAAAGTGACAGCAAACAAATCAACGTGGATATAATAGTGAGAGACCTACATTCATGACAGAGAGGACTCACAAAGATTGTTGCTCAGATAGGAAAGAGTTACACTGGAACCTCATTCATCTAAATTTGGTGAGAACAGACCCATTTCGGATAATAAACAGAAATTGCAATGTTTTTTTTACCAAAATTACAAATTTAAACACTTATTACATTATTAAATTTATGTTAAAAGCGTCAAGGAATTGTTTTAATAACGGTGTAAGAAATTATTCATGAGTTTTTAAAAGAAAAAAATGTATCGTGTTTGAAAATCACATCAAATACAAAATTGCACAGTCCCGTCCATTATGTATTCCTTATGTCAACACTGTTGTATAGTTTCCGCCTATATTACTGTTCTGTATTGTTTTTGGCTTCGCAGTTAGCATACAATAACTTATGTATTATGTACGATGTACGATACATTATAATATTATGTACGATACAATATACTATGTACGTGTATTATCCCATACTATGTACATTATACGATGTAGGCTTACATATATTATAATACATGTATAATGTTACTACGAGTAACTTCATGAGATATTTTAGTACAGTAACTACAGAGTGACTGTAAAGTTGTGCACCCGAAGTTTTCTGCTTTACAGAAATGACAGTCGAAGTCGCGAAAGATATTGCCAGTAAGAAAATTTATTGTGTGACAGTACTGTGTATGGTAGCACTGCTAGACCTCGCCGTCGGCCAAAGGAGGTCGTTGCACGAAATATTTTGTTTAGTCCGAGCTACAATGTCGTTTACGCAAGACAACGTATCTTCATTGTTGTGAGTTACTGCCAATCGAAATCGTATTCGAAGTGTAAAGAAGTGTTTTCAAATGCTTTTCCAGATGCTAATGTGTCCAACAGATCCACTTTATCTTGTTTATTTAGTCGTTTTCGGAATACAGGAAGCGTGGATGACCGTAAACGTACAGGCCGTCCAAGTGTTTTTACGGATGATACGCTGCAGGCGATAAACGAAAAACTTCTTCGTTCTCCGAAAAAGTCTCTTCAAAAATTTGCTAGCCAGACTGAGCTATCTTATAAAAGTGTTCGTAAGGCTACTAAAGTGCTGAAATTATATCTGTATTAAATAAGTGTGACTCATCAGCTCCAAAAACCAGACAAAGAAAAGCGAATGCAGAAACGCTGAAAATACCTTGTCTAAAACAGATATGTCATTTCTATTGAAACGTCTGAACCACCGACAGTAGTCGGTGGTTCAGACGTTTCAATAGAAATGACATATCTGTTTTAGACAAGGTATTTTCAGCGTTGAAGCTTGGTTTCATTTTAGCGGATATATGAACAGTCAACATTCTAGAATCTGGTCAGCAGACAACCCACATGCGTTCCACGAACAGACATTACACTCGCAAAAAATTGAAGTGGGTGGGGTGCATCTCGTCGGAGAATCGTCAGGCCTATCTTTTTTTCGGAGGCCATAACAGCTAAACGGTATCAAAAAATAATTTGTGAATAGAAATAATCATGTTATTTTGTAATTTAGTAAGTTAAAAATATGAAAAAGTACTCTAAAAAGAATTTTTTGTAGTTTGGGTTGCACAACTTTACAGTCACCCTGTGCATTGTATTTCCCTGTATTGGGCCAATTTGACTTTAAGTGAAGTTACTTCACTTAATGTAAAGCGGTATTATTTAGCGGAGCTCTTTTTACAGACTGCACTCTTGAGTATTCGTTCAATGTGAGTTTTAGTCCTACCTTCCATCCATCCTGTGTTTTGGGTTGCTCTTCACGGAAGCCTTCTACATTATAATACGAAGGCAGTCCAGAAAGTCTGTCACGTTTTGATATTAAAAAAAACTAAGTACAAGAAAAAAATTTTATTAAATACATTTGAAAGTGCAACTAAAATGCTATTTTTCTACATAATCACCAAACAAATTAAGACACTTATTATAGCGGTGAACTAATTTCGAAATGCTTGCGTCATAAAAGTCTACCGCCTGTGATTTTAACCAGTTAGTCACACCCTCCTGCAGCTCCGCGTCGTTGTCAAAGCTAATCGTCTTACCTAATTTTTCTGTAACAATTTCGTGCAATAAACTTTTTGAAATTTGTGGGAAAAAAGCGATAGCTCTCTTATGGTGAATCGACGGTCTTCTCTAATCTTCGCATTGACTTTATTCACAATGTCATCAGTCACGAGGCTTGTCCATCCACTTCGTTCTTCCTTATGAACATTAATTCGGCCATTTTTGAACTGAATGCACAAACGCCGTACTCCACTTTCAGTGTAAACATCGTTTCCATAAACTCCACAGACTTGGCGATAAATCTCAATTGGTTTATTGTTTTTAGCCAACAAAAACCGTATTACCGACCGTTCTTCACAACTGGCGGGATTTTGAATAAAGGCACACCTTTTAAATTGTTGTTGAAAAACAACGAAGAACGACACAGACCTCTCACTAGCACGGCTGGATAGCCACTGAACGAATAAACGCCGCGGCACTAAACGGCTGCGATAGCTCCGCCCCTAGCGGCTACAACGCAAAACGTGGTAGACTTTCTGGATTGCCCTCGTATAAATAATCAGTTGTTTGAATTCATTATATCTTCTCGGTTTATTCCAGTTTTCTCGATATTCTTTCTGATTTCTTTAAATCAGTTATCGTACATTAGGTCTCTTGATTAGCGTCTAAAAATTTGTTTTCTTATCCATTCTATTCAGATGTCCATACTGGAATTTTAGCCTTCGTTTTCTCATAATTTCCATTATTATTTTATTCTTTTAGTTCTCTTCCTAACCTGTACTGCCCGTCTACTATCTTAAGGCCTGTTATCTTGCGAAAAATATTTCTCTGTGACTTTTTTGGAGTGCATCGGCCATCTTTCTTCACCTGTTGTTTTTTGCCTCCTTTGCGCTGGTCTTCAACTGTTTTATCTCCCCAAGTACATAAAGCTATTGACTTTTCGTATTTTTTCCATATTTCGTTGTAAATTTCACGGAACTTTTTGATATTTATTATTTAATTTTTAAGGAGATCTATCGTTCGGTTTTTCACATGTGGTTTCTAACGATCTCGAAGTGAATGTGACTTTAAATACATTAATTAAAAAGTAATAAAAAATAAACAGAATTAGTTTTTCAGAAATTAGAATTTTTTTTGAACTAGATTCCAACGCTGCCGAATTATCGGTATTTTAATGTATTTAAAGTTTAACCAAAAGTATTCGCCCTGTCGAATATTAACTTTAAATTAGTAGCATTATTGATTATGATAAAGTAAAACATGACGCCTAAGTAAACCATTTTCATATCAAATATAACAACTTCAGTAATATCGTTGGAAAGTTTACACAACCTTTGTAGCAACAAAACAACAAATAAACATACTGTTAGAAAACACAAATACAGTCAGTGAACGCAGTTCCAAGATTCCTAAGTAAATATTTATTCTAGCGTTTTATTTTAATAAGAAGCTTGGAGAAAAAACATTTTTGACACGTTCTGAAACCGTGATTTCGAAATTATGTGATGATAATTTCATACAGCCTATTTTTGTCAAATGTGATTTTTAATAAGTAATGATTTTTCTTAGTTGTATTGTTATCTTTTATCTGTATTACGTAATTTTAAACTATATAATATATTTTGTTTATTATTTTCTCTTACCCTGTACGAATTGTAGGAAGGTAAGTATTGTTTTCATGTCAATTTTTCAAAATTGAATTTTCACTGAATATACGCGTTTTCAGGTTTCCTGAACCCATAAACCATGTTTTTACTGATTTATGTGTGTGTGTTTGTTACAGGGCTATTGGGGGACATTCGTATTGATACATACCGGCGTACACAAAACCAACTGATGACAACCTTGTGGTCCTCAGAACGTTTAACGTTGAAATTCGTATTCTCTAGCCGCCTACAATTCAGAAAAGTGTATATTTGTAAGAAGAAAATGTCCCTGTTAGTATGGTATGGTTTACCCGATCCCCCACAAATATGTCTCTCACTTAGCCCTGACGCTTGAGAGTTATACACAACACATACACTCTTTATTGCCCCTAGTTGCATAAGCGAGGATCACGAGCCATTTTCTCATAGTTAACAAAACATTCAAATAATTCCTCAGTTGAACTGTCTGTTACCTCCATACAATGTCATCATGTGTGTAATAGTAGAATGATGCCAAGTTTATTGCCAAGAAATGTTAGTCTGCAATGTATATAAAAGGATTGTTCTCAGTTTGCAATCCAGTGCAAGCGATTTCATTCAGAGTAGTGGGAATTATGTTGGCGCATCTGTATTTCCCTTTTGGTTCATTTTGGAAAATGTTTCCTACGACTAATACTTTTTAGCCTTATATAGTACATAGTTTTACATGTAACAATTAACAAGAAATCGAGAACTAGTTTGGAGCCAGATACTTTTAAACGTAGGATTTTCATCGAGATTTTAGAAATTTTCTCATTTTATACAAAGAACCGAGTGAAAACAACTTTCGGACGATGTTTAACAAATATTGCATTAAAGATATAAAATGAAAAATACATTAACAAGGTTCATTAAGAGGTGAAAAATTTAATTTTGAACCTTACATTTTTTCAAAATCTTCTATTTGGTATTGATTACAAGTTTAGAAAAATATTGATTTTGATCCGTGCTGGGAAAGTTTCAGGACTACAAAAAAATAGTTCTGCTTCTTTAAACATGATCATTCGTTTAATGACTGAATCATTTAAAAACAAAAGTAGAGGTGTAAAACACACTAATAAGAGTTATTTTCTCTGAAAGGAATGACTTTCATAATACAGCCACACCCTTGGTGAATGAAGTGAAGGCGGCATTTGCAGGGTAGAAAATATATGCTTCTCAGAGGTTTAGCGTGCTGATATGCATAGTTTTGAACCCAGAATAAACTACCTCACTCCTCGTTTCACGCAGAAAAACCTCTTCAGGTTCAAACCAGCCTTTAGGCTGATGACTTCACACAACAACATCCGTATACAGCAACCATTAGTTTTTTACAATGGGTAAACAAAGTTCATATCAAGTGAAATATTTAACACAATGGGTAATAAAAAACCCATGCACCGTGTAAGTAGTACGTAGTATTCGTAAAAATAAATTTTATGAAACCAACAGAATAACGTACACCAACAGGAGTATTGTATCAAGTTAGGCTATGATAATGTTTTTATCAATCTTCTTCTGCACAAATGAACAACTGTTTATTTCCGTTTTGTTAATAATAAACTTGGAAGATTAGCAATAAAAAATATTAGCAAAGAAAAGATTACTTAATTTTTACAGATGGATCATCCATTGCACAAGCAGTTCGTGACAGTAGGATGACTTGACGAAGGAAGGATTTCATTAAACAATTTTTGTTTTTCTCACAAGCGAAAATAATTAATTGTAGTTTTACAAGATTCAACGAAACTCGTATAAAAGTATTTCCGTTACAAAGATACTTTTTAAAAATTGTATTATCCGTATTAAAATTCAAAGTTAAATTGGAATATAAGTTCCAAGTTGCAACTTCGTTTCATATTCCAATTTTGAGATATTCTGTTGACATTCAGACCACTCACTAAAACATGTTTTTTTGGGTTCATGGGGCCTAAAAACGTGTATTTCCGGTGAAAACTGTTTTTTTTTGAAAAATTGACATGGATACAATACTTTCCCTCCTTAAATTCTCAAAGAACATGAGAATATGAGTAAGTAGACAAGAAGAGTGTAAGTAGACAATATTGTAGGCTACTGTGTAGCACATACGCATGTAACAAACAACCTTACCGTACACAAAAATATGTTGACAACAGTACTGCAAATAATCTTAAACCCCTGACACAATACCAGCACACATACCTGCCCTCAGTATCTAGAAATATTTTGAACACTATACTGTTATACTTCTACCCGTTACAGACAGGTGGAGTGTCAAATTTTTTACACTCAATCTGTTCGTTGCAGGGCAAAAATAAATAGTTCTGTTTCTTATCACATGGTCAGCCAATTAAATGACTGAATCATTTAAGAACAGAAGAGGGTAGAGGTGTAAAAGACACTAATCAGAGTTATCTTCTCTGAAAAAAATGAATTTCATTATACAGTTAAACCCTGTGGTGAATGAAGTGAAGGTGTCATTTGCAGAGTGGAAAATATGTGCTTTTCAGAGGGCCCGGCATGCTGATAAGCGTACTTTTCCATTCAGTGAGGAAGGCACGGGAAACCACCTCACTCCTCGTTTTACTTACTAAAACCTCTATAGGTTCAAACCAGCCTTTTGGCTGACGACCTAAAAAAAAAAAACTGTTATACTGTAAATAACCTATTATATTTTAATTCCTAATATGTTACGTTGCAATCTGTTCAATTGAGAACAATAAGCAACCCCATGATCCAATGAGATGAGAATGTTGTGTATGACGTGTAAATGAGGTGTAGTCTTGTACAGACCCAGGTCTACCACTCCTGAGAGAGTATGGTTAATTGAACCCCAACCATCAAAGTACACCGTTAACCACTGTCTAGTATTCAAATCCGTATAAAAGTAACTTACCTATACTAGGATTTGAACCAGGAACCTTCGTCTCCGAAAATCAGCAGTTGAACAGCTGACTCATGGTGACGACTTTACCTCTAGACCAACCCGGTGAGTTAAATAACCTTAAACTCCGAAATTTAATGGTTTACCATAAATGTAATACGTAGATAAAACAAATCATAGTTAAATTTATTCATGGTCTACTTTTACTTTCTCTTGCCCTACATTATAGGGCCAGAGAAAAAATATATATTCATATTATTAATATATATAAATAAATAAATAAATATAGGAAAGAAAGTACTGTTTCGATTTTTGGGAAAAGAGTTTTCACCGGCTATACTTGTTTTCAGACACCTTGAACCCAAAAATTTTAAAATATTGGTCTGTGTGGGTGTGTGTGTGTGCGTGCGTGTGTTGTATGGGTGTGTTTACGTGTGTGTATGTGTGAAAAAAGTATCTCAAATAGAATATCGTACAAAATTGAGACTTGGAATGTAGTTAGGTACCATGTGGGGACCTGACATGAACATTTTCATAAAAATCATTCAGCCAAAAAAAGCAGTTCATTCGTGAAATTGTTAACTTGTTTGCTATTTTGTCGAAAACGGCTAGTACAATTTTTAAAAATATCATTTTATTTACTAAATGTTTTGTGCTCTGAACATTGTTTATTAAGATTGTAGCCTTAGTATTAATTTTAGAGCAAAAGCATATAATTATTTAAATTGTAGAAAATTAAAACCACTACAACGTTTATTTCAAGAATTTTCTTCTGCAGTGCTATTCTACAGTGCTCTACATTTTCAATTAGTAGTTTTCTGTATATCTCTAATTGCAATCGGTAATAAATGATATTTTAAAAAAAATATGGCCTTAGTATGTATTTAACGACAAAGTATATTTGCATAAAATTGAAGTTTTAGAAAATTAAAAAATCTACAACTTTTATTTCAAATTTCTACAGCACTTAAATTAGTGCCAATTAGTAATTTTGCATATTTTGATCATCAAAATCCAAGTCCAGCAGAGTACATGCGATTTTCAACCGCAGAAGATGGATACCGGTGAGGGAGGTTCTAGGGACCAAACTTGGGTCATCGATTTCTCCAGAAAATCTCGGTGTTTATAATATTGCAGAAGAAAGTCATTAAGGAGTTCATCCAGAAGGTGATGAAGAGTTGAGAAGCCCAGCTGCGTTAGTCTCAAAAGAAATTACTCAAGAAAGGGCAAAAGTGAGCGGTAAGAAGAGAAATCGAATGAGATAACGTTATACAGCTTATAAAAAACCACCGAATTGTTGTAAAGTTTTGCCTAACGGTGATCTCGGGTCAAGTCGGTATGGAATAGAAATGAACTGTGAGGTTTTGGTGGATAGTTGCCTTCAGCAGAGCTCCGCAAACCCCAGGTGAAGATCTACCTGGGTACTGGTAAATACGTATAAAAAAATATCCAGGTGAGGTTGCTTTTCATTTAGCGTCATAAATAATCATTAAAATTAGGTTATATTATTTTATTTTACACTATTTACTCAAGATAAGAGATAAAACGATGAAAGGCCGGCCCGTTGGCGTAGTAGTTAGAGCAACTGGTGTCTACGCCGGGTACCGGGTTCGATTTCCGGTCAGGTCTGTCATTGTTTCATCACACATCTTTATTTATCATCCTTTCACCGTCTGCATTAGCAACAATTGCAAAACAGTTGGACGTAAACAAAAAAAAGTTATGATAAAAGATAGGTAGTATTATTTATTAATTACATTGTAATACTTTTTTGTTTTATTTAAAGTCGTATAACAGTTTTCGTATAACAGTTAGTCGTGTAACAGTTTGGTCATTAGCAACTACGGTGGGTTGTGACACTGGAACGGTATATTTTGACTTGTAATAATTTACAAATCCTAACCAACAATCGAACCCTGAAATTGCTACCGTGTAGATTAGCCCTCTTACTATTAGACCTGGAGGCAGTAAAAAAGGAAGGAAAGGAAGTTAATATACACTAGTCAGTACAGAAATTTGTTAAGGGAGTTTCTTGAATACCCTTTTGTTTCGTTGTACGTTGAATTAAAGTAAAAAGAAAATAGAGAATAGAGAAATTAGGTAACGTCTTACCTAATATTCTAAACTATTGTACATAAATGCCTTCCGAACCTTTGGGCTTTCACAGTTCCCAACTAATTCTGCCATAGTTTTCCTTGGTGGAATTCCGTACCTTTTGTTTGCAATGAAGCCTCACATCCTTCCTTTACACTAAATTATTAAATTTTCTCGTGAAATTCTCCAATTAGTTTCACGTGCTAAAAGAAGCTTTTTTATTTAATACTAGTTGTACACTGCTACGCCAAAAAAATCTAATTTAAAGAGAACTTGTTATATCAATTGCGTGCTCTTTTTTTATTGAAGCGCTCTTGGATATATAATATTGTTTATTTTACTGTCTGGTGCGTACACGATTAAATCCGAAGGTTTTCCGACGGGTGAGGTGGCCACATATAGTCCATGTAAAAACCATGGATTTTTCAAATTTAATCTGAAAACTTATATCGATTGTCTCTGAACTTTAATAATGGTCATATTATAAAAATACAATTTATACATATCTATCATACAACAAAAACATCTGTTTCTATTTGTTCTTTGTTTTAAACATCTGTATTTTATCAGTCAAACATATGACTTTCTGAAGCACAGAAACATCATTTAAGCCCCTAACTTTCTTTCTACTGATCAAATCGAGTTTTCAAAAGCTAGAGCTGCTTCAGAAACTGAGTAATCGATACAATTTGATTAAAATCGGTTGAACGGTTTAGGAATTCATAGGGAACAGCCAAACAAACAAACAAACAAACATTCATTTCTATATAGACAGATATACATCAACACAAAACGAAGCACCACTACACGTTAATTCACCCGTGTCATTCCAACAAATTTATAATTTTTTAGTAAAGAGAAAAGTTAAAGAAAAATTCCTTTCATGAGACGCGGGTCTCATGGCTGGTGGAAATTTTTGAAAAGGCTTACCTTTTACTTATGGCAAAAATTATTAGTAATTTCTGTATTTACTCTTGAAGAGGAATCAAATGACACTATTTTTGTTTCCAAATTCCAACTTTGATTTCTTGACTTCCGGTTTTGGGCCACTTTCGGTCAAAACCGGATTTCATTGAAACGCAATTTCGGCCCTTTAAAGTTTTTTGTTGATTACGAATCCAAAAACCGTTTCTTGATATCTTTTGAAGTTCCTGACATCTTGGTGTGTCGGATGGATAAACGGACGAACGGACTTACCGTCAAAGAAAAATTATAGATGACAAATTTTAAAAATACCACCAATAAATTGTAAAATTAAAGTAATATAAAACCCTGCAGATTAATATTGAAACATTGAAATATGATTTATTTAGTTTAGAATTAGTTTCGTAAAGTAAACTCGTTTACATAGAAATAACTTTTAAATTTGCAACTTGTAATATTTTATGCGGGTTTCTTATAACAGGCAATAGAAAACTTATAATACTTTCATTCTCATTCTCGTAATTTTTCGTCCTCGTACAAGTGTTATTACTGAAATGCCAAGCTGGGTAAAATATTGTTACAAAGAAACTTATGTATAACGTTTTGTAATAAGCCATACGTTATATAAGCGAATACAAAACTGCTTACCGTAAAATAAAATAATTGTAAATTAAACTAAAATCCAAGGGCTTAACGGATCTATTGTTTTAAACAAAAAACTTTAAAATGTTTTATTTATTTAATTACATTAGATTGTTTGCAAACTGGCCAAAGTGGCCCAATGATAGAACTGATTTACTGATATTATAGATTTACTGTAGTATATGATCAAGAATATTAAAGGGAACTATGTCTGTACTCTTCAACGAGTAACAAAAGCGTACCCATCTATGTAAATACACAAACACAAATAAATTTCAATCTTGCTTCAATATATTCCCTCAAACGACACTATAGTCAAAAGTATGAGAAAAACTTGTTCGCTGTAACTATTTCAGATGAAAATAGACTTAATTTTTACATAGCTTCTTTTTCCTTTAATTGTCTATTATCTTTTACTGCTTATTGGGAACTAATGTTATATAGAATTCTGTATCGGTTAATTTTTCGGGAATACTAGCACTAAAATTAAGTTTGAAAACGACTAGATGACCATCGCGACCAATTAGCACGTGATCTAGTACAAGTAACTTCCTAACTGTGCGACGTCTAAAGCAAAAATTGAGTAGAAACCTTTTGTTAGTAAGATCTCGTTCATTTCAGAAATTATCAGAGCACATAATATATAAAAACAAAAAAGTATTACAAATATACTCAAAAGAAAAAAAAATTAGTACTACAATTAAACGCTTAATTCACAAATACCAACAGAACACTGGATTTATTTAAACATTAATATAACTTCGCTAGTAGTAGTAGGTCTGAATAACGGACAATATTCTCAGTTCTAAACGGAGAATGTACCACTGGGTACCTCTTCTCCTGAAAGTAAAATTTCTCACCGCACGTTAAATAAACTATCATAAACGGAAATTATGGAGCCCATTCTACAGTAACGTTAAAAAACATGAAGACAAAAAAAAATTGTATTACATTGTTCACTCTGTAAATTAGCAAAATTAATTTATTAACAAATATACAAAAAAAATCCAATGTATAAAAAATATATTCATAATTTGAATTTAATTTGACAGCGAACGTTTTGTAATGAAGATTTTAAATTGCTAAACAAGCAACTATGAATATTCATTTTGAATTATAAAAACCAACTTTCCCATTTTTTGTCAAAGATTACGATAATTAATCTAATTATGTTCTAAAAAAGTACGTTACTTATTAAATTATTTGAAAAACCAAACCGAGAAAATTCTGTTCAACAAAAACACATAAATTTAAAAGTATTCGTTATAAATGAATAAAATTCATTTCAGTAATATAATATTGTTGTTTTCCTTTTAAATTTTTCACATAAAAAATTACTACACGTAATTTATTTCATTTGCTTTCTAAAAAGTGATACTCATTTTTATTGCAACAAATTTTAGAATTCATTATTTTTTAATCATTTTGTAGTATGAGTATTTGTTTAGCTATCAGTTTACTTCCGTTCTTCATTGAATTTATCATTATTTTTCAAACAAAAGCTTTTCATAGATTTGTTTTGTTATTTTTTAGAATGAAAGATTACACTAGAAGTCAATACTGCTCTTGCAATTCATTAAAATAAAAACGAACACGAAAACGCTTTTCTACTTTATACCTATTTGGGTTTCAATTGATCTTCTTATTTAATAACCCCCTGAAGCCAAAAATTTAGTTTTATTTTAGAAGAATGTCCATTTGCATTTGTGTACTATTTATTGCGGCGCGAAAGCTATTAGATCGACCGGGCGGAAATTCGAAAAATAAGATTTCCTTAAAAACTCTAGGAGTTTTTAGAATTAGGTGTTGTCATGTTGAGGTTATCTGTTCTCAGGTAAGTCTCTTGAACGATATATTTTTCAGAACTGTTTTGTTTTCCGCCAGCATCTTAATTTCATAATAATGATTATCCAAGAACTCATAGCTGGCCGGTAGATCATCACTAACAATGCTTCTCATCCAATACTGGACATAGACCTCTTCCAATTTCATCTCATCTACGGTCTTCCGACAACTCTGCTGGTTCCACGATCTCACCATTGGATCACCTGTCACTCCTCTGCCTCTCCACATTTCAAACCGATCTTCGTTAGAGACCCACAATACATTTTATGATATTAGTTGCCTTATTTTGTAACTTTTTTAACTTTATTTTGTTACTTTCTTGTTACCTTTGTTTACCTAACCAATTATTTCACCCATTTGTTGTAACTTAACTTTACAAAATTAAAAAAAAATATTGCGATCGAAAAAGGTAGGCCCTAAATAAAATATTTTAAAATTGTAAATATGTTAAATCATTATTTGATTTTAAAATCTTACAAAGTTACGATTATTTTCAGTTTAATATGGTTTAGAATACTTTTTACAAATATGATTTTTTAATTATTCAGAATATTGTTTAACAGTAACTTACGCGGACAATATAACTATTGTGACGCTTCAGCTACAATGACTGCAACACAGTATCGATCAATTTGCAAAATTATCTACATATAATTTTTACTGGTGTTAATAAATTATAATTTATTAAATGAACAGAATAAATAAAGCTAATAAATGAACAGAAACCACACTAAATTACTTATGGACTTTTTTGATAAATTTATTTGTCCAAATACTATGCCAACCAACCGATACCTCAAACAGATAGTTAAGTATTTCAAATTTATAATAGGCAAAAGACTGACATGAAACCATCACAGACAACAAAAACATATTTTTGAATCACACATTTCTGACTTTTGCTCTTTCCTGCACTGTAGACCAAATTTGCGTATTAAACAAAAACTAAATTGTTATTATTGTTGCTTCAGTCATCAGCCTTTCGGCTGGTTTGAACCTCAAGAAGGTATACTTAGTAAAACAAGGAGTGAGGTGGTTTACTATTGCCTTCCTAACTGAGTGAAAAAGTATGCTTATTAGCATGGCACGCCCTCTGAAAAGCATCTACTTTCTACTCCCCAAATGACATCTTCACTTCATTCACCACAAAGTGGCTGTGTAATGAAATTCATTACTCTCAGAGGAGATTATTTTGACTAATGTCCTTTACACCTGAAGCTTTTCTGTTCCTTAATGATTCAGTAATGTGTGTGCCTGACCATGTGGTAAGAAACAGAACTATGTTTTGTAGCTCTGAAACTAGCAGATTGAGTGTAAATAATTTAACACTCAACCTGCCTGTTATGGGCAATTGTTATAGTAATCTTATAAGACTGATGTGGATGTACGGAGCTTTAATCTATGCTCGACGAAAAACTAAATGCAAACAAGATGCAAATTTAATCACATGTTACGTACACAATTCTTCATTACATAGATACCGCAATATAGATACAATGCTCACAACCATTAAAAAAAAATATGGACTGGTTTTTTATTCAAAACTAATCTTCTTCTTCTTACTATTAAGGATTAGGCATAAGCCTGTTCCGAACTCACAAACCATCCTGTACGTCTACACAAACATGAGACACTCCAGCCCGTACATCTCGACTACTGCCATCTTCTTCGAGGTCTTCTCACCTCCCTTCTTCCAACTGGAACATATTCCGTCAGCTTTAAAGGTATTCTCTCCTCTGGCATCCGTTCCAAATGTTGCCTCCATTGGTTCCGGTACTCCTCCACTTTTTAATTCAAGCTAAATACATCCAACTCAGATCTAATTTCCTCATTGTGTATTAGGTCCAGCCCCGAGCAGCCCTTAACCCTTCTTAAAAACCTCACTTAAACTGCTTGGATCCTACTTTCTTGGCGTATTGTGGTAACCAATGATTCACTTCCATAATAAAGGACTGGGGCTGCCATTACCTTGCCATTACCTCAAAATTAATTATTCATACACTTTCAGATATAAGAAAATTATTTTAACAACTTCTACCACAAAATCCGCAAGGAAGATTAAAGAGATATTTCTGAAATTGGGATTTTGTATAAAACACTGACAACGGCTTAGCACTGGCTGATTTCCTTAATCAAGAGACACACACACACACACAAAACTTACTTACATTTACATAAATACTGCTGGCTGCATTAACTTACAGTTGTGGTTCCTCTGAATAAAGTCAAAAAGAACGTTAAGTTAAGAATATTTATCTCGTTAATGCTTTTTATTTACGACTGGAAAAATTATAATACAGTACTATAACAGTACTATAATTATAATATAGTAATTGCCGTGATGACGATAATTGTGTTTAAATGAAGTGAGAGGCATAGGGCCTCCAACGCAACCTCATAGGGCTTCACCTCAATTTAATTTAATCCACAATTTAATTTCATTAAATTAGAAGGTCTCAACTCCAAAGTCATTTTAGGCGTCATGCGGGATTTTAATGTAGATGTTAGATAGAAAGTGGGTGTACAAATGGGTTATCACATTCTTGTGACGTATGAAAGCGTTTATAAAGATATTTGATAGAATTTTGAATGAAAGGTATTTGGAGATCTGTGTGTAATGTTTTGTTAACACATTCACTGCTGGGAGGTTAATTCTCAATACTTATGTACAGTGCTGGCCATTTATGACTGTTTTGAAGATTGTATTTTTTAACCAATTTCATTGTTACTCATCTCAAATTAAACCTCCAATCTTTTACTTTAAGGTAAGACTGTATGATGGTTTTAACTGAAAATTAAGACTTTCAGTTTTTATGTATTTCAGTAGTTCAGACCAAAATCTACCACAAGACCATTAAATTACGCCAAAAAATCATTTTAATGAAAAAAATTATTTTTTTAACAAGTTTACCCAGAAAAATGATTATGTCACCATAATGAATATTTTTTATAATTTTATACTGATCGTTTTAGAGCTAAGGGAATTTTAGTGTTTTTAAATTATCAGAATAACTGTTTTTAATATTCTCAGCTATTGTTTCAGATTTATAAGCAACTGTTGATGGAAATTTACTTGTTTGTGTACATTTTGTTTTTGATCTGTCCCTTTTTGTCTTTTCCCTGTTCCCGTAAATTAAAATTTTTAATATTAGGTACATTTTTCTCGGAAACCATTAAATCTATGAGGCTGAAACTATTACCAGTAATACCAGTAATACTATTACCAGTAATAATCTTGTACATACACATGCACTGGCGTTATAATGACTTTCTAAAATGCTCCAAAAATTTAGTTATCTGCAAAAATGTAGAAAACTTTGTATGTTATTCATTATTCGGTTTTTAAATTTATGGTTCAACAGATTAAATTGCAAAAATGTCAATAGCTAGAGAAACCTGACAACTATAAGTGTGTACAGTTTTATTTCCTTATCTTTTTACCAATCCCGTAAAAAATGTACCTAAAAATAGCAAATTTAATATTAGTGGAATAAAAAGTACAGTCTTCCCTTAAAGTGCATTATTTGTTATTAACCAAAATAATTTTTGCGTTTAAAAATATGCTAACAAATAGAACCACGTTTAAAGAACAAAATAAGAATTGAACCGTACTAGAAACATTAAAACTTGATTTAATTAGGCCTATACTGGTTTTTCAATCACTTAATACAACGCGGGGAATTCGAAGTCGTCAAAAGATGGGATCCACAAAACAGGAAAGTTTCGTGACGACGTCAATTATTGACGGCCTCTGCAACGAAAGCGTAAATCAAGATTTCTAGCGGAATTTTCTTACAGAAAAAAATACAAACACAAAAAAAATAGCTGAACACAAAATTGAAATAGTTTTATTGGATATACTTATTGAACGTTTGATACTCCTCAATCTTAACAACAAACTTTTAATTGAGAATCAATTCTTAAACCGATTTGGAAGTATAAAATCCAGTAGTGCAGCTTAGAAAACCATTCCAACTTTGAAATACTGCAAACGTTCTAAACGAAATGACTAAGAACAATCAAAGAATTACATTGTTACATAAACAACAAATTACACAGAGAAATCTACCCATTACTACAGTTTAACAACAATCCAACACATACAGTATAAAATACCAAAGAAGACACGAATCACCTTGCTATGTCAGTCCAGTCTTAGAAACGACACTCATCTACTGAAACGAAGACATTCTCCAAAGTTATTTTAAAACGACAAGACAACAAAAAAGTAAAGTCTACGAAGTTCGCCACAGGGGCGTTTCTTTCGATTATGATAATATGTAACAACTATTCTATTTATTATTCTGCTTAGGAATAAATTATAAATTTTGCTGTAATATATAAAAAAAATCTGGTGTGAAACACTCACACAACTTTCTCTTGCCAATGCAAATAATGACCAATATAACCTAACATATGTAATAAAACATTAGAAATAAACAAAAAACTAACCTCAAAAAAGGTAACCTTATTTTAATCATGAGTGTATCACCACCATCCCTTCTAATTAATCATTTAGCTACTGTGTTACCGGCCTTCAATACTTCTTCCGGCCTTTGTCGGCGCGGTAGGCCCTTTGGCGGCGTTTCGACAAACCTTGCCACAGAGGCTTTTGTCACCAAGGCAAAGTCAGTAGCCGCCGCTACCAGAGCGCTCTCGGCAACTATAAAAAGAGCCCTGCACTGAACAGAGAAATTCAATTCCGATCCAGACACAGAGAGATTCACTTCCACCAGTCAGACAGCAGACAAGACGTCCACCACGGCACACGGCTACAGGACTCCAGCAAGACTAATCGACGACCCTGCAAGAGAGAAGATGATGCTTCCGCTCGTCGACCCGTCACCGTAAGCTGTCGACCGGACCGTCATCGCCCGCTGATGTGAGCGATGCCCACAGCGGTCCCTCGACCGAGCCTTACGCCCACCGGATCCGACGAAGCAGCTATCGACGCACTACTGCGAGGGAAGAAGATAATGTCTCCGCTGAACGACGACAGGCCGTGTCGCCAGCTCTTCGACCGCCACGACGACTACGACCGACGCTGCTCATCAAGACGACCACCGCTTAAACGGCCCTTTTCAGGGCCACCAAACAGAAAAGGTTTGCCACTTAATGTCGCCATCCGCTGAGAAGTGAAAGAAGCAAAATGAAAATCTACCTGTTTGACTTATAAATACGAAAAATCACTCTTTCACGCTAAACTAGGCTCTGTACAGAAAATTTTTTTAAATAAAAGTTGTAGATCTTTTAATGTCTTATAAGTTTGATTACATACACTTTTGTCGTAAAATGCATACTAACACCAAAATCTTAAAAAAAATCGATTTTTCCCACGTTCTCGTGAGGAAAAAAAACAGAAGATCGCTAATTACCGCTAAACTAAGCGTTATACAAAAAAAAATGTTTGAATTAAAAGTTATAAGATTTTGAATTCTCTATAACTTTTATTACTTACATTTTGGCGTAAAATGCATATTAAGCCGCAATCTTAAAAAAACAATTTTTTACGTGGAAACAGCCTCACCAAGAATTTTAGCAAACATGGCGCCTACCCTATCTTGTATGCATAAAAAATTTAGTAAACCAGGCGTAAAAAAAAAATCGTAGGACCAGTTTTTGAGAAAATCGCAAAAAAGTGAAAAATGACACAAATAAACTACTACTTCCGGTTGACCGATTTTGATGAAAATGTTC
Organism: Catonia carolina; assembly: GCA_035578175.1. NCBI lineage: Eukaryota > Metazoa > Arthropoda > Insecta > Hemiptera > Achilidae > Catonia > Catonia carolina. Next base: position 33,709,657 of record JAQMRL010000001.1, read on the forward strand.
GTGTCGGGTTCGGTAGTGGTATGTAACTTAAGTTTCAAGTTTCAAGTTCGTACGATGTTCCGTTATTGAGATATTCTGTTTACGCACACACAAACACATACACCCACCCACACACAGATAAACAGATACACCGACCAATCGCTAAAAACACGTTTTTTGGGTTCAGGGGCTCTGAAAACGTGTAGATCCGGTAAAACCTCGATTTCGAAAAATCGACATGAAAACAATATTTTCCTTCCTATATATTCACATAAGCAAGAGAAAGTAATAAACTTTGAAAAGTTAATTAAAAAATATTAGAGTGGTTTTAGTAAATAAATACATGAATTAACTGATAATTAGGCATTAAGTAGTCTGGCTACGTTGAAATGTACACGGTACATCATATCGTTAAATCAAATAACTTTTAAATTAAATTTTAAAGGGTCGTTTTTAATGAGCTACTTACTTCAGATCATTATTGCGTGTTTTTAAATTACCCGTCGTCCATTGAAAAATTAATATTATAATATAACCTTAAAAACAAAAAAAAAACGCTTTCGTTTAAACTTTTACTTTTTCATTGAACCGTTATGAAAGGCTTTATAAAATTAGAGAATAGTAATTAAAAATCCGATGAACAAATATAATTAAATTTTTATAATTTGTTGTCGATTTAATTTTGAAATTGACAAATAAAATTGGGACGTTAAATTAGATAGAATGTAATTACATACGATATTATATACATATACCTACTGTCAATATCATTAATTTATAAATACGGATGACTGATCAAACGTATTTTTTTACTGTTGCGTATGAATTAATCTCCATCTCTAGTCTATTTAAATTAACTGTAATTATTGCCTCTTTCATTACATTTTCAATTTTATTGTTAAATAAACTGACGATTAAATCCCCTTGAGTTTTTTCTCTTAATAGTTTCCTTTTTACTTTTAATCTATTATAGAAATATCGATAGAAATAATTGATGGTTGAAATTTTTTGATACCAGATTTCAATTTGATTTTCTCATTTTATAACCCCGAAGCTAAAAAAAAGTTTTCGGATGGATGTCAACGTAGGCGTGAATAATTTGTTAAAATTTTCATTAAAAAATTTAATAGTACCTATACAATATTGTAACGTGTATAACGAGATATTTCGGGATATATTGATTAATAAATGATGAATCTACCTTTAAAACTTAAAACAAGTATTTATTAACTAACTAATTAATTACGATAAACTATTACCATTATAACTATTCGTAAATTACAATTAAACGATTAAACTAAGTAAATATGACCATTTACAATGAAATAAACCATTAAATGTTACTTACAAATCATTGAACACAATCTTTCCGATACGCAGACCTGTTTTCGATGCGTAAGTTTTCAATAACTAAATTCATTTAACCTTGATAACAACTGGCTCACTATTCACTGAAAACGATTTAACTGACATTCACTTAAAATGCCTCGTACAGTAACATCAGTCAACACAAGCACGATCAGAGGTAAAATTTCTGAGTGAAATCTCCGAAGAGTTTGAAACTATTACAGGCATTAGGCACGGAGATGGACTGAGACCGGTTCTTTTTAACTGTGTGCTGGAGAACGTTATTCAGGAATGAGAAATGGAACGAGCCAGTAAAGGATTGTAAAAGCAAGTACACACGGGAGGATCAAAGAAGGCATAAAGATAAACTGCCTTGCTTTTGCAGACGAACCTAGCAATCGTTTCCAGGTACACAGAAACAGCAATAGAATAAATCAAGGTGTTAAAAGAACAAGCAGAACTACAGATTTCCTTCGAGAAAAATAAATACACAATGAACATCAAAACAGCCACGCGTCACCTTAAGACACAATACGGAAAAATTTGGAGAGTTGGTAGCTTCATGTACCTCAGGGATAATACAGACGAAGACCAGCAAAAAAAGAAGTGAACAACAGCAGAAAAGGGAAGATGGTGCACTTCGAGGAACTCACCACTTGTATTAGAAGAAAGAAGTGTCAAGACAAGCCAAGATTAAACATTATAATACCATGATGATACTGTGTGCCTGTACGTGAGTGAGTGCCTTAGAATGACCGGGAATGCTGGCCTAAGAGAAGCAGAAACATTAGGCTTAGGTAACCATTTTTATTAGTGTCTGTAGTGTTTAGGATCTTTGTCTTAAATTTTAAGACAAAGATCCTCCGCAAGGTATGGGTCCGAAGAAAGTAGAAAAATGTACGATTAATGGAAACGATTAGAAAAAGAAGGCTAAAATTTTTTTGACACCTGTGTAGAATGGATGCAACCGGTTGACAAAACAAATTGTTAAGTAAATTTATAAATAATAAATTTAAGATAATAAACCTAAATAATAAATATAAGATGTCAGATAAATGGTTTAAAGAAGTCAGAAAGGATATTGAGAAAACCAGAATAAAGTGAGAAAACTTACTGAACGGAACCAAATTCAGAAAACTAATTACAGACTTAAAGGGCTTCTATGAAGAGCAAAAACAGAACGCCGAGTGGACAGATGAAAGAAGAAAAGCCTACTGTGATCAAATGCTGAGAATGTGGGCTGCAAAAAGAGCTTCCAGAAACGTCTAAGTGGCCTAAAATGTGCCCTAAATAACGAGGCATTGTTTTTTTTTGAAAAAAAAAAAGTACTACTGAGGCATTGTTTTTTTCTTTAAAAAAAACAATGCCTCAGTAGTACGTAGTTGTACGAAAACTAGTTGTTGTTGTAGTTCGTAAAAGTGCAGTCGTGTACCTGATTCTTTACCAACCTGATCTACAAGGTAGCGGTTTTATATAAAAGCAGTTAAAGACTTTTCCAAAAAGACAATCATCGACTCATCCAGAAGAAGTAAAGAAAGATTTACTATCACATAAAAACAATGGACAAGAAAATAGTTACAAAAAAAATCTTCTACATCACAAGTACAATAAGTCAAAATTTATAATTGAAAAAGAAAAGATCTCAAATAACTAATTTGTCACAGAGAGCAACACAAAGAATCAGGAAAGATTCAGAGCAAAATGAAAACAAAATTAATGTAAGGAAAAGAAAAACAAATGGACAGAGGAACGAAGAAGGGGACACAGTAAAGGCATTAAGAGGATTTGGGACGAACACAGACGGCTGGGATAAACAAAAGAAAACAATGAAATCATTCAAGTTCTTACGCTCTGTTAAACGTGAATAAATAAGTGTGTATTATGAATAGATAATAATAAAAATATATTAAAGGAAAATGGGATGTACATAATACAAAATATAAGAAACAAAGAAAAACAAACAAATAAAATTATTTGATATCCCAGGGGTGTATTCCTTAACATACGAGTTAAAAAGAACTATAATTTATTATTATAATGGTTAATAGTTTCCTACGGATTTTATTTTATCCTGCTGAACTTAAAGTATAGAGGTAAAAAAAGAATAATTAAAATTTCCATTTTATAAAAATATAATTTACGTATTATATATATATTAAAATTAAGAAAAAGAGAAGGTTGCTTTTAAAGGGTTAGCTAAATAAACAGTTGTCTGTAGTGGAGCTCGGGTTAGTTGCCCTTGGCAACACCACTTATCAAAATAATCTCCCTCACTTAACAGAAACTATTAAACCAACTTACAGAAAGAGGTTTACAGCGAATTAGTAACATCAACTCTTTCGATACTTTATTAAAGAAATAAAATTTAAAATTTAATCAACAAACATTCATATTTGGCGAGTAAAGAGCTTAATTATTTTTAAAGGTAACCATTTTTATTTAAACTAAAAATTTCGTCCCAACAGCGCGTGGGCTTATTGCTGTCATCTGAGTTGTTCATTAAATCAATCGGATTTTGCTTTCCCTGATAGTTTAGGTCTCAATCTACACTTTACATTTCTTGATACAACCTTACGAATACGAACCTTCTTACTACTTAACCAACAGTAAACCACACAATGACTTACTCCTAACATACGTCACAGAAATTAAGATCGGGAGAGCTAGAGGCAAAAGCTAAGCCTATACTCCAGATCAGAACTATAAAAAATAGCTCATGTTAAGTTGAGAGAAGACTGGCAGCTCTAGTTTGCAACACGTAAGTAATTCTTGCAAAATAAAATAAAAAAATTGGAATTTAGGTTTGGAATAATTATTCAAAAATAATTAATTTTAGGATGATGAAAAGTACGTGCTTTAGAAGGTGGCTTGACTTCCTGAAGCAAACATTTGCAACATATATTTAGACGCATTGAGGAAGTGAATGGTAAATAACATAACTCTTCATTTTATTATTTAAAACCCCGAAAGGTTCAAATATTTTGTACATTGAAAAAAACAACACAAAAAGTGGTTTTTACGTGTTATCGTAAAATTTTAGAACGTGTATCGTTCTCGGTAATTGATTTAGGACCTCCACTTTTATAGTTCAGCAATTTACTGGCTTAACCTCTCTATTAATTCACTTAACTAGTATTTGAAGTACAATAGATATATAGATTTTCCCATAACGGACAGGTGGAGTTGTAAATTTATTGCACTCGATCGGCTGGTTTCAGGGCTACAAAAATGGTTCTGTTTCTTATCAAATATTCAGCTAATTATGTCTGAACTATTTAAGAACAGAAGAGGTAGTAGTGTAAAAGACACTAGTCACAGTTATCTCCTCTGAGAGTAATGAATTTCACTATGCAGCCAGACCCTGTGGTGAATGAAGTAAAGGTGTCATTTACAGGGCAGAGAGTGGGTGCTTTTTGGAAGGCCTGGCATACTGATAAGCATAGTCTTTCAACTCAGTGAGGAAGGTAATAGTTAACCACCTAACTCCTCGTTTTTTACTTAGTAAAACCTCTAGAGGTTCAAACCAGCCTTTCGGCTGCTGACCTAAACAACTACAGATAGATAGGTAATATATATCGAACTAAAACTGGGAAATATTTTATAAAGTAGACAGAAAACTACGACTGTTAAGAAAACTTAAGAAATAGTAAGTTGAACTAAACTTAGACTAGTTGACTAGTTGAACTAGTCATTACCTATTGAATATAATTGACATTTGATTTAACTAGACAAGCACGACTATTTCTGCTCAAATGCAATTTAGCATATTGACCTACTTGTCGTTTCTGGAAGAACCGTTTTCAAATCAATTTACCTCTAAGACAAACTAAGTTAGCTATTAATACTAACCCCTGCATCATCATTCTGCTAGTGTGCACATCGATCATAATAACGGGTGATTCAAAAAGAGCGCCGGTTTTTAAACGGCTGGTAAATTTTTGTTTATCGGTTGGCAACATTGTTAGACCTCATTTCTATTTCGGAGAACATTCCGATTGACGATTCAGTTGTAGTTTCTCTTGTTCGCAGTGTAGTACTCCCGCAGTCTGTGTCTAACCATGGAGAAGTTTACTATTGCGCAACGAGTGTTAATCGTCAAAACATTTTACCAGAGTGGAGAGAGTTATGCGGCTACTGTCAGGCGACTTCGCGGTACTCTAGGACGTAATGAAGCACCGAATGAATCAACAGTTCGCAGGCTCATGAAAAAGGTTTTTGAGACGGGTTCAACAGTCGACCTTAAAAGTTCTGGACGTCGTCGTTCTGGCTGAACTGAGCAGAACGTTGCGTTGGTTCGTGACAGTGTGGCTGTTAGCCCAGCAAAATCAATACGTCGCCGTTCTCAACAATTGGGTTTAAGATGTTCTTCTGTACGGAGAATTCTTCGGTACGATCTCCAATATCACCCGTATAAAATTCAGTTGCTGCACGAGAAACAATGTTGTTGCTCCGTGAACGGTTCCAGGATCGCATCATTTCTCGTAATTCCGACCATCAATGGCCACCAAGGTCGTGTGACTTGACGCCTTGTGGCTTTCATCTTTGGGGTCATCTGAAGTCATTGGTGTATGCCAATAAACCCCGAAACATCAATGACTTGAAGGAGGAAATTTGACGGGTTATCGGGCAAATGGAAGTCGAAACTTGTCGTGCAGTAATATCCAATTTCATGGACAGAGTTGATGCGTGCCAGCGCAGTAGAGGAGGACACATGCATGACATCATTTTTTATACATGAAATCGGAAGGTAAGATGAACTTGTTGATGTATTTATTTTCAGTTTTTCAATAAAATAAATCTCTTAATTTGATATATCAAAACCGGCGCTCTTTTTGAATCACCATATACTATAAGGGCAGATGGCACGATGGTTTAAACTCAAAATTTCGATTTTTCATTTTTTATATTTTTCAATAGTCTAGGCCTAGATCTGCCAGAGAAACATTAAACTACATCAAAAAAATAATTGTTTTACGAAAAACTATTAAGTTTTTATCAAGTTTACGCAGAAAAATATTATGTTACCAAGAACGAATATTTTTCACATTTTTATACTGCTCGTTTTAGTGCAAAGAGAATTTTAGTTTTTAAAATATTTACATCACTATTTTTTGTATTCTCAGCTGTTGGTTCAGCTTTCTAAACAACTGTTGATGGGAAATATACTTTTTGTGTAAATTTTGTTTTTGATTCGTGCTTTCTTGTTTCTTCCATTTTCCCGTAAATTTAGATTTTTAACACTACCTACATTTTTCTCAAAAACCAGTAAACCTACCAGGCTGAAATTTTTACCAGTTAATTATCTTGTATATTCACATATACCGACATTTTATGGCTTCCTCACGTGCACCAAAAATTAGTAATACGCAAAAATCGTAGAAATCAATTTGTAAAAATTTTATGTTATTCGTAATTTTTTAAGAAAATTGTATGGTCCAAAAATTAAATTGAAAAAAGTCAGTAGCTCGAGAAAAAACCCGACACCTATATTGTGTAAAGTTTAATTTCCCTATCTTTTACCAATCCTACGAAACATTTACTTAAAAGTAGAATATTTAACATTGGCGGTATACATAATACAGTCTTCTCTTAAAATATAAATGCAGTTTCGGAACTCGGTAATTAACTGAACTCTAGTCGAGACAGGTTTTTAATTTTATTAATGTTATTTCAACTGTAGTTACATACAACTAACAAATTGCTTTTAAGTGAAAAAATTGTAAATTGTAAATTGCTTCTAAAAAAAATTGTAAATTGCTTTTACGGCTCATTTCCCGCAAATTAATTCTTTTCCATAAAGGTACAGTTTTCTCAAAAACTAATTAACTTTGAAGGTTGAAATTTTTTGAGCATGTTTCCCAGTATAATTGTGACATATGGTACTAGAATCATTGCAGTATTATTACCAAGTTCGAAATAAAATAAAAAATTAAATTATTTTTGCATTTTTAAAAAACAATTCTCGAAATGGTATCGCTAGATTTATATTAATAATTCTAGTACCAGAGCTTAAAAAGATGACATAGAAATAGCACAAAAAAAAATTAAAGTCTCTTACCGGTTTCTTAGAAACGTGTACCTAAAAGGAGTTCAATTTAACATGGGTTAGATAGGAGGTACGGTGCTGTCCTTAATTCCGTAACTTAAAGTCGATTCACGCATTTCAGTCAAAATTCTTAATTAATATTAGGAATAGGAGTTATTCAAAATCGAAGGTATCGTATCGATTTAAAAAAAGTAACGTTGCCTACTATCACAATACATATTCAGTTATTTTAGTGTAATAATGGTAAAAATCTGGTGTGAACTCACACAACTTTCTCTTGCCAATGCAAATATATAACAATAAACCTAACATTAGTAATAAAACATTAGAAATAAAACAAAAACTAACCTCAATAAACACAACCTAATTTTAATCATAAGTGAAAGACGCAAAATGAAAATTAGTCAGTTTGGCCAAAAATACTGAAAATCACTCTTTCACGCTAAACTAGGCTCTGTAAAGAAAAATGCGGTAAATAAAAGTAGTAGGTCTACATCTTATAATTACCTATAAATTTTATTATACACACTTTTGTCGTAAAATGCCGAAATCTTAAACAAATCGATTTTTCACACGTTTTCGTGAGAAAAACACAGAAAATCGCTAATTATCGCTAAAGTAAGCGTTATACAAACAAAATGTTTGAAATAAAAGTTGTAGGATTTTAAATTCTCTACAAATTTAATTTAAAAATTTTGCACTAAAATGCATATTTAAGACGCAATCTTAAAAAAACACAATTTTATTATGGAAAAACTGCCTCACCAAGAATTTCAGCAAACATGCCGCCTACCTTAGCTTGTAGAGCATTAAAAATTTAGTAAACGACGCGATTTTTTAAAAAAAATTATAGGACCAGCTTTTGAGAAAATTGCAAAAAAGTGAAAAATTACACGAATAAACTACTACTTCTGGTTGACCGATTTTGATGAAAATGTTCGTGTCGGGTCCAGTAGTGGTGGCTAACATAAGTTTCAAGTTTCAAGTTCGTACGATGTTCCGTTCTTGAGATATTCTGTTCACACACACACACGCGCGCGCGCGCACACACACACACACACACGGACCAATCGCTAAAAACATGTTTTTTGTATTCAGGGGCTCTGAAAACGTGTAGATCCGGTGAAAACACGATTTCGAAAAATCGACATGAAACAATACTTTCCTTCTTATATATTTTTATATAGGCAAGAGAATTAAAAATAGTTGTAATAAGTGTACAAAAACATTCTACGGGTGTTTTATTAAGAACGCAACCCTATATCACTTCCCTTTCACTGGTGATTAATACTGATGTCAACAAAATTTCTGTTTCCAGTTATAAGTAGCCCTACAAAAGAATAAGTTACACGTATTGTTTTTAGTTTTTGGCCTACAGTAGTGATTTGCCTTTCTGTGCGTAAGGTTGTTTGAGAAGTTAAACGCTTTAAGTTTAGATTGCCGTAAAGCAGAGCGGTCGGAGGGTTGCTGCTCTTTATATTTTAGTCACATCAACCAACTTAGAAAAACTTTTGCATAACTTAATAACTTTAACCAACTTTTATGAATAACAGTCGGACGTTAAACAAAACAAAAATATAATCAACGTCAAACCGTCACCTGCGTACAAAACACTTAGTAGACTGAACCGCTATCGGAAGCTATTCTTCTGCTTAATTAACTCTACATCAAAATTAAAATTCTATTTTAAAATTTAATTTACAAACAGCTCTTTACGACCAATCTAAGTAATGTACTTATCAATGACGATATAAAAGTTCTTGACATAAAAATATCGGGAGTAAATTTTACGATCTAATAAATAAACCACTCAAACTTATTATCCCATGATCTAGTCATAAGGAACTACCCAAACGTACGTCTAAAGAGGAAATAGAGCAGAGATCTCTTGATATGAATAGTGAATAACACCCATACTTCATAGTACCGGAGATAATACCTTTGGATAACTCTTTTCCTGGATACTGAAATTTTCAATGGTTTTTTTAACACCAAATACAGAAATTGTTCCATTTAGTCCGTTTTACCGACCAATAAACAAACAAGTTGCATCTACTTTATAATGCGTACTGGAAGTATCAAAAAGTATCAATCATATCAAATAAGACTATTAAGATTTTTCTCAAACATAAAAAGACATTAAGACTTAAAACATAAAGAGAAATTAGAAGTGTTTTTAAATTTATTTAATATCCGATAGTAAAATGAGTATTAGAACATTATACAAGGTAAGTGACTTTCTTAAAGTTATTGATTTTTGACGTATTTGATAGAACATGAACAAACTTACAAAATTATTTACAAAAATATATTTATTTAATTATTTAGTTCTCTATTTTTTCATGTTCATTAAAGCTACTTTTAAGTTGTTTGCGTAAACACACATTATGTAAAATAGTCAACTTTCAGTGATGTAAGTGCTGATATTTGTTGGGGAAGATTATTATTGGCTGGTTCTCCCATCGACGAGCGTTTAATTGCTCGTCGCATGACCTTTTCAGAGCAGCAGTGGACAAGGTACAACTCATGGAAAAGTGTACTGAATACAGTGTGGACTTACACATGCTATTCATAGATTTCAAGCAAGCATTTGACTCTGTGATAATTAATAATCTGTTAAAAGCGCTGGAGAGTTTCGGTTTCCCTGGAAAACTCATAAGATTGACGTCTGTGATTTTGACAAATAATAATGCCAAAGTACTCATTGGAGGAAAAACGAGCAGAGCATTCCAAATTGACCAAGGAGTAAGGCAAGGCGACGCACTATCAGCACTACTTTTCAATCTAGCTCTGCAGAAAGTAGTTCAAAAGCTAAATCTCACAGGGAATATCACCTTCAAATCCAGTCAAGGACTAGCCTATGCGGATGACATAGTATTAGTGTCTCGTAGTGCAGCAGCTCTAAAAGAAATGTTTCTCACACTTGAAAAGGAAGGGCTAGGGATAGGACTTGGAATCAACAACAACAAAACCAAGTACATGAAAGTGACTCCATCTCTGGCGAGGAGAACGGCTGAAGATTTTGACGCAGGCAGATATAAATTTGAAAGTGTAGAAAAGTTTATTTCCCTTGGTACTGAGCTCAATGTGAATAACAACCTCAGTAATGAAATAAGGAAGAGAATTGATCAGGGTAACAGAGCCTACTATGCAAACAGAAATTTAATAAAATCTAGGCTTATATCAAGATGTACAAAGAAGAAAATATATCAAACACTAATAAGACCGGTAGTGACATATGGTTGTGAAGCATGGGTTCTTGGCTCTCGGAACGTTAACGCATTGAGCATTTTTGAAAGAAAGATTTTGAGAAGAATTCATGGTCCAATATATGACGAGGGCGAATGGAGAATAAGAACCAATGCAGAACTCAACACCATTTTACAAGGAAAAGATATAGTACGGTATATAAAGTCTAGACGAATCAGCTGGCTGGGACATGTGCACAGGATGGAACAGGGCAGGATGCAGAGACAGATGCTTGTTGGGAGAATGGAAGGAACGAGGAGGAGGGGTCGCCCTAGAACACGCTGGCTGCAGGATGTGGAAAAGGATCTGACGAGCTTGGGGGTGAGGAACTGGAGGGGACGGGCAAGTCAGAGGGATGAATGGAGGCGCATTGTTGGGGAGGCCAAGGTACACGTAGGGCTGTAGTGCTTCGTAAGTAATTAAGTAAGTGGAGAAGGTACGACTGACCATGATGATAGCCAACCTTCTTAATGGAGAAGGCACCTGAAGAAGAAGGTCCTCCCATCAGGGGACGTTTACCATCCAACCGGGCCAGCAACCTACCCCACACCGCGTAACAACTGAGCTATGTTAACTTACAAAAGTTATAAATACATCATGGTAACACAAAAAAATTTATTAAATTTTTTTAAAACAAACTCTTTTTGTCACTTTCAATTGAAATTTAGTATCTGTTATTATATTAATACAGCAATTTCTAAATATGAAGCTAATGTTCTAAAACTTTATTTATTTGAAAGAGCGTGCAGTCATCACCACAGTCCTACAGTTAACCAAAAAGATCTCTTGGCCAGAGGTGCTTCAAACGTCTCCGCTGAGCGCCCAGTATTGCCCTAGTGTACATGTTTTGTATGAGAGAAAATACCTTTGGATAACTCTTTTCCTTGAAACTGTTATTTAATAAGATTTTATTTAATTAAGTATGTAGTGTGAGGCAGCGGAATATTATTAATGTAAACGGTTGGGCAGTTTTGTCGTCTAAGCGTAAACGTCATTTTTTGCGATTTGTTTTCATTAATATTAATTTTCCAAAGTTAAAACAATCGCTAAAAAATGTTATTCAGACCATCTGAATCGAGTTGAAATTTGGCTGAAAAAGTGTTGGATATGGTTACCTAATACAAATACTGTGCAGGATACATTTCCACTTCGACCTCCAGCCTCCTCCCTCCTTTTGTCTAAGTAATACAAGTATTCGGCAAGATTGAGTGTGATGTACTTACTGTAGCCAATAAACCTAAATAAGCTTATAGCTAATTAAACAATCAACGTGAAGTAATCACGTAAAATTGAAACATCTGACACTGAATAATGGTCAAAAATTTTTATATTATCATAAAAATTATATAACTCAAAAACATTTGGACTTAAAACATCTGCAAACATACTCGGAAATCCCCAACGAAGACTGAAATAATGATAGAGTAAAAATAAATAAGTTATGTAAATTAATTTTTAAAATTAATCCTCCGTTGGAGTGATACTATTCAGTCGCTCTTTTTAATGTCATAAGCTATTTTCACAGTAAAAAACATATTCATCTGATTCAATGGTTGTATTTGTACAGGTAAAAATAATAAGAAAAAATATTTTACAGGTAAATAATATATTTACAGGGACCTCAATGAAAAAGTTACAAAATTGTATCCTTTATCATCGCAAAATTTTAAATATGAATTGAAATATGAAAATAAAAATTTACAGTTGGACCCCTCTTATTTAATTCCAGACTCCATAATTTTAAATACTCCCTAAATCGAATATTTTCTTTAGCCCTTGATTAATCCTCCTTAATTCGAATTTTCTGAATTACCTCATTTGTTTGAAGAAATACTGGCTTACAGACTTCCAAGACTACTACAGAACTCGTAGATTTTTTTCAATAACTGAGTAAAGTATGCAGTCTTTCCTTCTTTGGCGTATTATTTTCTATGGAAGTTGGTTAAGAGTGCTATTTAAATTTATAAATTATGAAATATGTTACTTTATTAAAATTTTGTTAATTGTTTTTTTGTTAAATCACACACTTCACTCGGACCTAAAAATCCCATTTATTGTTAACGCCATACACGAAATGTATCAACGCTTTAAATTAAAATTGTTTAACAACTCCAACCCATTGATTCGTGAATTAAGTTCTCCACATTTACCAGGCAATCCTTATCGTCGGCTTAGCACGAGGTGGAGCAGAGACTTGGGTTAACTTCATTCAATACAGTTCAAATCTAATCACGCTTAATAAACACATTAAAAAATAATAACTAAAATTACTATTATTAACTGAATGCTCTAATTGATTAAATTATGAAAAGGCTAAGTAGCAATTAACTGGGGGAGTCCTGCTAATGAGTGGTGTCCTCCTTTAACGTGTAACGTCATTTTTAAAATTGTATATTATGAGCACATTTACTGATTGTGCAAAACAGCACAGTAGTAAATAAAGTGGAAAAAAATATATTTTTAATTTTCAGTACTGTAATTAATTTATATTATAGCTTCCATTTTCCCGACTTTATTTTATACTGTTTTTATGTCGTTTTTTATACTTTGTATTTTATGTTTTTTGTATGTACTTCTCTACTTTTATATAGCTTACAAATAGAGAATGTAATACGAACACATTTACGTAAGTCTTAATCGCAGTATTGAGTAAAAGGTATGTACGAGTATATTAAGCATTTTCCAATCAAACTGAAAGTCTAGTAATATTTCTTACCTTTGTGTTGTACTATTTTATGGAATAAAATGAATTTTTATTAAAATGTGCAATTTAGAATTACATTTCTGAGTTTCAATATTTTACCTTTGTAAGTTGAAACTTCCGTAGATCGAAAAAATATCGGTCCCTTTAGATTTGCTTTAGAGAAATTCAATTTTATTTAAAACCTACATATATACATCTACAGAGAAAACATAACATTACAAATAATCAAGCTTTTCAATCTAAGTTCCTAAGAATAGTTAGAAGTGTCCTTTACTGCATATCAAATTTAACCCTTCACAACGACTTAAACATGCCCTTTGTGAATGAAATTGCTCAATAGAAGTATTCAACATCACACGGCCGACTAAACCAAATCCAAATTCCGTAGTAAACAGCTAAGATGAGGAAAATACCTCAAATAAGACGACTAGAAGGAAGATGCAAAAGTCATCTACGAAATAAAAAGTAAAAAAAAAAAACAGTCTGAATTGAAAGTTGTTATATCAATGAATAGTTTAGCTACTGTTTTTTTTAAATTATGTAATTTTTTGTTTGTTCTTTTACTTACTTGGTGAATTTGTAATGTATGTGTAGTAGCAAGTGACAAATAAAAGTGAAATTAAACAATCGGTATAGGTTCGCATAATGTTCTAACAAATTAACTTAAAAATTATGATGAAAGTAATAAATTATTATCATCGTAGGTAATGAAAATATGAACTTTGTATTTTCAATTTCTCTTGATCTATATAAATAGACTATTATAGGGAAAGAACGTTTATTTTTCAAAACCGAGTTTTCACCGAAAATTCACGTTTTCATGCCCCCTGAAACCAAAAACCCATGTATCTAAAGATTTGGTCTGTGTGTGTGTGTGTGGACTTGCGCGTGCGCGAGTGTTTGAACATAATATCTCAAGAGCACAAGAGCATAAGATGTTGAAACTTGGAATTTAAATTAGGTAAACCTACAACAAGGGATCCGGCACAAACATTTTAATTGTAGTTGGTAAACTGGAAGTAATAGTTTATTCGTGCAATTTTTCACTTATAGAGATTATCTGAAGAACGGTTCTTACAATTTTTTTTAAATCATCCGGTTAACTAAATTTTTATGTTCTACAAGATAGGGTAAGCATTATTTCTGTTGAAATTCTCAGAGGGCTGTATTTTCGTCGATAAAAATGTATTTTTGAAAATTGCAGCCTTACTACGCATATTAGAGAGAAAGCTTAGGTATATTATCAAAGTTTTAGGAAATTAAAAATCCTGTAAATTTTATGTCCAAATATTTCTTATAGTGTTTAGTTTAGCGTCAATTAGTGATTTTCTGAATAGTGCTCATTAAAATCAGTAAAAATTGGATTTTTTAAGATTGCAGTCTTTGTATGCATTTTAAGAAAGAAGTGTAATATTTATTAATAATTATGATTATTTGTATTGTAATTATTGTATAGAAAATTAAAAGACCTCCAACTTTTTATTTCAAGCATTTTTCTTCATAAATTTTGTTAAACATCAAAATTAGTGGTGGTCCGTGTTTTTAATCTTCACAGAGGTTTATTTTCATTCAGCGTCATTCACTTCTGATTAAAAGTATGTTTTTTTATTTTACATTGGTTATTAATGACTAGACATGGGTTATAATGTTTCATTATTTACACAGGTAAGAGAAAGTCATGTAATATTTCATAGCAGATTTTTTTTATAGAAGATAGGCCGTTAAAAATATTCAAAACTTTAACAAGAAAATATAAATTTATTTAAAGATTTATGAAAAATAAAGAAAGAATATTTTGTACATTTATTTTCCTAGTTAAGAATTTGAAGTTCTATTTTATTCTGTGAAATATCCTGAATAAAAAAACTAGGAAACTAAACGAAGTTGCATTTCAAGCTAACGTGTTCTTTGGTATGTCAGTTCTAGTTCTCTAGAGGTATTTCAGCGTTGATGCTGAATATCAATCTAAAACAGCGTTATATTATTTCTTTGGTAAAATGCTCACGTACTAATTTTAAAATTTCTTGGAGATAAAATGTATGTAAGGTATTTGACATTTATTAATATTTAATTGCCTTGGTATAGTTTTATAAAATAAATGTAAATGGTAAACCGTAATAGAATTCTCATAGGTAACTTAGTCATTGTCGTATCGTTTACAAGTGTAAAACATTGCACCGTATGAATAAAACGTAGAAAATGCCTAGCTATACTTTTCGGAAGTAAATCCTTTATCAATATATAAAATATGAATAAACATAAAAGGTTAAGCTCTGCTCTTGTTCAGGAGCATCGGCTCAGAGAAAATAATACTTTTATATGAATAAATCAAATTTTTCAAAAAGTTAAGGCATGTTTGTTAGTAGATCCACGTGTAATAAAAAGCAAGCTCTGATACAATTGTGCAACAAAAATGATCATATTTTTTTGGATTCAGATCATGCTTTACAATGACAGGTATTATAATTATATTATAATTTTGTATTATTGTGTATTCAATTATTACTTTCTCTTGCCTATATGAATATATAGGAAGGAAAGTATTGTTTTCATGTCGATTTTTCGAAATCGAGTTTTCACCGGATCTACACGTTTTCAGACACCCTGAACCCAAAAAACATGTTTTTAGCGATTGGTCTGTGTGTGAGTGTGTGTGTGTGTGTGTGAACAGAATATCTCAAGAACGGAACATCCTACGAACTTGAAACTTAAGTTACATACCACTACCGGACCCGACACGAACATTTTCATCAAAATCGGTCAACCGGAAGTAGTAGTTTATTCGTGTAATTTTTCACATTTTTGCGATTTTCTCAAAAACTGGTCCTACGATTTTTTTAAAAATCGCCTCATTTACTCAATTTTTTATTCTTTACAAGATAGGGTAGGCGCCATGTTGGCTGAAATTCTGGGTGAGGCTGTTTTGACGTAAAAACATAGTTTTTTTAAGATTACGGCTTTAATATGCAATTTAACGCAAAAATTTATATAATAAAAGTTGTAGAGAATTTAAAATCCTATAACTTTTATTTCAAACATTTTTTTTGTATAACGCTTAGTTTAGCGGTAATTTGCGATTTTCTGATTTTTTCTCACGAAAACGTGTGAAAAATCGATTTTTTTAACATTTCGGCCTTAGTATGCATTTTACGACAAAAGTGTATAGGATTAAATTTATAGAAAATTAAAAGATCTACAACTTTTATCTAAAGCATTTTTCTCTGCAAAGCGTAGTTTAGCGTGAAAGTGTGATTTTCCGTTTTTTATGCCAAATTGAGTTCGATTTTCATTTTGCGTCATTCACTCATGATTAAAATAAGGTTATGTTTTTGAGGTTAGTTTTTGTTTATTTCTAATATTTTATTAATAATATTAGGTTTATTATTAATTATTTGCATTGGCAAGAGAAAGTTGTGTGAGTGTTTCACACCAGATTTTTTTTTATTTACTTTGTTCTGGATATACGCTTACTCGATAGACGTTTTAAATTAAACATTTCACATAAATTAACAGTCTACAAAACAGTCTTAAGACCAAATCTGGACATATGGAGTTCAACTTTGGGGATTTGCTAAACTTTCAACACAAAACTTATACAACTGAAATTCTACGAGCGATAACGCAATACCCCTTTTACGTCATAAACTTAATATTGAACAAAGACTTACAAATTCCATACGTAAATGACATCGCGAAACAACTATACAAGACTATGTATGACAAAACATTTTAATTACATGACAACCCTTTCATGCGAAACATGTACATTAGGGCGATCCAGGTACTCAGCACAGACGTTTGCAAAGCCTCTGGCTGAGGGATCTCCTTGGCCACTTGTAGGTCTGTGGTGGTGACTGCAAGCTCCGGAAAATAATTCAACTTTCGGAACCTAAGCCAAATCAATTTTAGTCTTATTTAGAAATTGTGATATTGTTGTTATAACAGATACTAAATAATTATCCAAATATCTAAATAATTTGAATTATCCACTGGGATGTATTCTTTAAAAAAAATATTTCTGTTTATTTATCAAGTCATTTGTTTTTTTCAAAATTTAGTTAAGCTTTTGGATGGTTATACTGTACTGTATAGTTTCTAAATAAAATTAACGTTAAAAAAAAAAAAAAAAATTATCAAAAATCTGGTGTGAAACACTCACACAACTTTCTCTTGCCAATGAAAATAATTAATAATAAACCTAACATTATTAATAAAATATTAGGAATAAACAAAAACTAACCTCAAAAACATAACCTTATATTAATCATGAGTGAATGACGCAAAATGACAATCAAACTCAGTTTGGCTTAAAAATACGGAAAATCACGCTTTCTCTCTAAACTAGGCTCTGTAGAGAAAAATGCTTTAAATAAAAGTTGTACATCTTTTAATTTCCTATAAAATTAATTATATACACTTTTGTCGTAAAATGCATTCTAAGACCGAAATCGTTAAAAAATCAATTTTTCACACGTTTTCGTGAAAAAAAAACAGAAAATTGCAAATTACCGCTAAACTAAGCGTTATACAAAAAAATGTTTGAAATAAAAGTTGTAGGTTTTTAAATTCTCTACAACTTTTATTATATAAGTTTTTGCGCTTAAATTTATATTAAAGCCGTAATCTTAAAAAAACAACGTTTTTACGTGAAAACAGCCTCACCGAGAATTTCAGCAAACATGGCGCCTACCCTATCATGTAGAGAATAAAAAATTGAGTAAAATAGGCGATTTTAAAAAAAATCGTAGGACCAGTTTTTGAGAAAATCGCAAAAAACTGAAAAATTATACGAATAAACTACTACTTTCGGTTGACCGATTTTAATGAAAATGTTCGTGTCGCGTCCGGTAGTGGTATGTAACTTAAGTTTCAAGTTTCAAGTTCGTACGATGTTCCGTTCTTGAGATATTCTGTTCACACACAGACACAGACACACACACACAGACACACACACAGACCAATCGCTAAAAACATGTTTTTTGGGTTCAGGGGGTCTGAAAACGTATAGATCCGGTGAAAACTCGATTTCGAAAAATCGACATGAAAACAATACTTTCCTTCCTATATATTCATATAGGCAAGAGAAAGTAAAAAACACTTTATTTTGTTAAGAAAATGTAAATTCTTTATCAAAAAAGGGAAATTTAAAAATTGCAACAAAAAAATCCTTCATGAATTGTTTTTGCACTCTCATCTTATTTTAATCTAACTATAATAAACTTTTTTTAATGAAAAGCCTCCTCTTGTCAATAAATTTTTTTAACCAGATGAAATATGATTTATATTATTATTAATAATTTTCAATGAATGCAATAAAAACAAAATTGTTTGTTTGTTTAAATGAATTTTGTCCTATACGCTACTGTCTTTTCCCAAAAAATGTTACAACGTATTTAATTAAAAATACAAAATGTAATTAAAGATAAATTGAAATGTACGTTGACATCAGCTGGTATAACTGTAAACATCATTGTCATGATATTTAACTCGAAATAAATCGAGGTAAAAGAGAAAATATATATAAAATTTTATATTTAATTAAAAATAATTCTGGTAACGTTAAAATTATTTATTGCAGTCGTATTTGACGTTGTACAAGATATTGTTTTAATCACAACAAATTTATTAATAACCCACACGATTTCAGTGAACAATTAATAATTATTATATTTTGCTATTAACATACTACTAATCATCGTCATCTCATAATCATCATCATCATCATCCCTATCATTATCGTCATCATCTTCAGCGTCATCTACTTCATGGTTTAAAATACTTATTATGAATTTGTTATGGTTATTATGTGCAACAATTTTATTTAGAGTTTAGTTTATAGTTGAGTTTTAAAACACACTACTGAGTAATTAATTGTCTTTAATCAAACAATTTTAAAATTCAAACTCTTATTGTTTTGCTTAAAGTTCATACTTAGATTTATAAACGGATTGAAAAACAATTACAATCTTTAGAAAAAAATACAATTTTTGGTTTTCAATAAATCAATTGTCCTATTTTCTTTCGTGGCTCTATATATTATTTTGGGATCTTTTCCAATATGCTAAAAGAAAAGTGCGGGTTGCTGGTGAACAGGTTAATGAACCAGAACACGCTAAAAGCAGTACACTTGTCAAAACCACTTTTAAAGAAATTATACGATTATGTAGAATCATAAAAAGTATAAATAAATATGATTAAAAATAACGAAACTGATCACCTTGTTACATAATTTTGTTTTAAAATATAACTCTAAATTTCAGTGATTTCAGCTAATTTAAATTAATTTAAGTTAATTGTGGAAGTATCAGTATCCCGTTTGTTTCATTGTGGAGGCCAGAAAGAACCAATGTCTACGTGATTCTGTTCGAATAAGTCACGCTCACTATGCTGTTGGCGCCATATGAACTCTGAAAGATAATATTGTAGCACATATTTCTGTTTGTACCGCACTGCACACTATTACGGTATTTCGCCAAACGCCATATACGAGGGTTATCCAGAAAATAACCTCCGTTATGAAATAAAAAGTAAACGAGTGAAGATAAAAAAACTTTATTATATACATATTAAAACTACAGTTTTTTCTATTTTTCGATATATTCGCCAAACAGATTCAAGCACTTGTCGTACCATGGAACAGTCTTTGAGATACCCTCTGCATAAAAATCTGCCGCCTGCGAATGTAGCCAACCATTCACGGCGTTTTGAAGCTCTTCGTCATTGGCGAACCGCTGAAATGCAAGCCACCGCTTCATGTTCGGGAACAGGTGAAAGTCACTAGAAGCCAAGTCCGGGCTGTGTGGGGGATGATCGAAAACGTCCCATTTAAACTTGGCAAAAAGTTCATTTGTTCTTCGAGCTGTATGAGGGCGAGAAAATAAATGAACTTTTGGCCAAGTTTAAATGGGACGTTTTCGATCATCCCCCATCCCCATGTCTGCCCGGACTTGGTTCCTAGTGACTTTCACCTGTTCCCGAACATGAAGCGGTGGCTTGTATCTCAGCGGTTCGCCAATGACGAAGAGCTTCAAAACGCTGTGAATGGTTGGCTACATTCACAGGCGGCAGATTTTTATGCAGAGGGTATTTCAAAGACTGTTTCAAGGTACAACAAGTGCTTGAATCTATTTGGCGACTATGTCGAGAAATAGAGAAAAACTGTAGTTTTAATGTGTGTATAATAAAGTTTTTTTATCTTCACTCGTTTACTTTTTATTTCAAAACGGAGGTTATTTTCTGGATAACCCTCGTATAATCAATTGTCTGGTTATGTGCACCAGTTTGTGGGTCTACAAAATTCAAGGAATGGTTTACTGTTATATGATAATAATTTTTTTAATATTTATTTATTTATTTATTTAACGTCGCATCAACCGCAAGGTCATTAGCGACGACGTTGGGGTGTAACTGAGCGTAATGAGGATGAAATTATTTTTTGTAACGTATGAAAATATGCCGTGTCTGAGTGGGATTCGAACTCAGGACCGCATGATGAGAGGCAAGCACGTTACCAACTACGCCAATGCGGCCATAATTTTAATTTAGCCTAATATCATCATTTTTTTTAAATCGTGCAATATTTTTACAAGTGTTCATGACAAATGTATTGTTTTTAGCGTGTAAAGTTTCATTAAGACGTTCACCTGCAACTCGCATGTTCCTAATAGGATATTGGAAAAGTACTTTTTTGTTTTATGCCCGAATACACACAAAGGCTAACAAGAGGGTGAAGGGCGATAGGTGAATTTTCTTTTTTGCTTTTACATCTGACTGTTTTGCAATTGCTGCAAATATAGACGGTGAGAAGGTACATGTAGATGAGCACTGAAAAATGCCGTACCTGACCGGGAATCGAACCCAGGACCCAGCGTAGAAGCCAGTTGCACTAACCACTACACCAACGGGCCGGCCGGTGATAGGTGAAAATGAGTAACGGAATAACACAAGATCTGACCGGTAATCGAACCTAGAACCCCTTGAATAGAATCTTGTTGCGGTGACTTCACTAACGTCCATAGTGTAAAAAATATGGGGATGATGCTATGTCTTCATTACTCTGATTTCATTCAATTGATCTTTCTTTTTCAATAACCCTTGAAACGAATAAAATGGTTTCTAAAAGGATATTAGTTAATACGTTTGTATGGATATGGTTGTATGTTTTTCTTACTCAATCTGAAGAGAAAAGTACTGAACCAGACTGTCAACTGTGGAATCAGTCCGGTATCAGATTCGGTATAATAGTACCTCCCTACAATATGACACTATTTTCTTCTTCTTCAGGTGCCTTCTTCATTGCGAAGGTTGGCTATCATCATAGTTAGTCGTACTTTTTCTACTGCTGCTCTAAAAAGGTCATGCGACGAGCAGTTAGACGCTTCTCTCAGGTTTCTTAACCAGGATATTCTTCTGCGTCCCACGGAGCGTTTACCTACGATTTTTCCTTGAATTATAAGATGCAGAATCTCGTATTTAGGCCCCTTCATGATGTGTCCAAGGTATGTCAGTTTCCTTATCTTTATGCTTTGCAGGATTTTCAGCTCTTTCCTCATTCTTCTGAGGACTTCTACATTTGTGACCCTGTCCGTCCAAGGTATTCGAAGTATTCTCCGGTAGGTCCACTATCATTACTATCAATTACTATCAATGACACTATCATTTTTTCTTAAATAAAAATAATAATGTTACATCGGATTTCTGCATTTCGGACGTGGAACGGGTAAAAGGACCTCTTGTCGGAAGAAAAATGAGTTGTTCGGATCGAAATTTGGATTCTTTTTGTAGTTTACTTTGTCCGGTCGTACTTTCAATGTAATTACTCCTGTAGGAATGACTACGCAATAAAATATGTATTCAAAAATATCGGGGTATTTGGTAAAGAAGAATCCCGAGACCTAACATTGGGTTCAATTGGGTTCGAGCCCGAGTCAAAGCTACCGGACTCAGTTGAAGAACCACTGAATAAACGTGAAGGCAATCATTTAAAATAACCTTCAGCATGGTCAAACATCAACTTTTTTTAAACATTTTGTATAATTTCTATGTGTAATTTGTTCGTAAAATGTAAAATTTAGAAAAGTATGATGTAATAGTTAGAAAATGCATTTAACACCAATATTTTAATCAAAAACTTAAGCTGCAGTAACTTACACAACTTTTGAGAGAAAAGTCTGAAATTTGCATGTAATTGGTCAGAATTTAATGCTAAATTTAAAAAGGTTAATAGCTTAAAATACAAAATTTTCGACAATAAGTCCCTTTTCGGATTCCGGCTCACATATATAGATATGTAAACCTTCAAAACTAAAAGAGATCATACTAATTTTTTTAATGGTACGAAGAAATAGATTTTACCTTACTTTCTTGTAATACGTATTCTTATAGGTCGTATTTTCCCTTCCACTGTTTAATCACCCTGATGCGAACAAAAAGGTTAATTTTCAGTACTAATTGGTTTTATCTTACTGTTGTGATTTTCCTTTTAAGCGTAAGGTTTTGTTAGAAATTAAACCCTTTTAAGTTTAGTTTGTTGTGAAATGCCGTGAGCGGGGTTTGCTAGTTCTATTATAGTGGCTGGACAGTATCATATTGAACAGGGGTTGCTAAAGTCATTGTAAAACATTAATGGTAAATCTATCTACGTTGAAAGAAGTCAGACAGATATAGATTTCTCAAAGATTCGATTATCTAAAGTATTTCTGCTCTTATGGAAGATGCATTCGTCTAATCATCATTTTCAAACAAGTCGTTAGTTTTGTACTAAAGTCTGTTACATTCTTTAGATCGGTAAAGGTATATGCCTACTTTAGAATGTAACCTACACAAAAACTTCGTTCAATTCACTTGCGTTATAAGAAATCAACTTTCAATTTATCAACCATTCCATCGAAAAAATAGACGTTATGGAATCGTTTGATCCTCTAGGTACAAAGCCATTCAGGCAACTCCTAAGAAAAACTAATCAGTATTACTGATTATAGTTGGAGATTTATTATATTTTAACATGTGAATTTACCACTTTAAAGCTAGTAATAATGATACTCTAATACGATAGTTGTCTTGAATCTACATTTAATCCTGTTAGCACCTAATTTTGACATAAACGGTTGTGTAATTAATCACATATAATTAAAAATTATTTGGTAGATCACACAAACTTTATTAAAAACCTGTAACAAAATTACTGTCATTACATTTTTTTAACGCTTTTGTTTTTCTATCGAACCAAAACATTTTACAGAATTTAGCTTAATATGTGATGTGCTAAAAAGTAATTTACTGACACAATAATTCATGTGTTTTTTTTTCTTAAAGCTGTAAATTTTCTCAAAATTAGGAAACCAATTTTCAAGAAAAATTTACTAGCTACATTTTGTTAATTTCATTTGAAAAGGCAGTCTATCTACCATTTTCCTTTCTCTTGCTCTAAATGAATTTATGTAGGAAAGGAAAGTAGGCCTATTGTTTTCATGTCGAGTTTTCACTGGAATACATTATTATCAGGTTTCCTGAACCCAAAAACTTGTTTTTACCGATTATTGTACGATAAAATATTTTAAGTACGGAATATCGTACTGAAATACAGAACTTAAGTTAGGTAATTACTATGAGCGAACCCGAAAATTTTCAATAAACTCGGTCAACCGGAAGTAGTATTTTATTCGTGCAATATTTAACGGCTATTACGTTCATCAAAAAATTCGCCGTCTTTACTATATTTTTTGTGCTCTACAAGAAAGCGTAAGCAGCACTTTTGCTGAAATTTGTGGAGCTGTGCCTTCCTATTAATTTTATTTAAAAACATTAATATGAATTTCAGGGAAAACCGTATATGTTATTATAACTGTAGATAATTAAAGACTTACAACTTTTATTTTAAGCACTTTTACTAAAGCGTCAAATAATGATTTTCTGTATTTTATTAATGAAATCGGTAAAAATTGGGTGTTTTTTTTAAAAAGAATCCGGCCTTGTTATACCTACATCTTACGTCAAAAGTAGCCTATAATAACTGTATTTATGGAATTTAAAAACCAACAACTTACATATTTACATTGGTAGGAGAAGTTCGTGTGAATGTTTCATACCAGTTTTTTCTTATTTTTAGCATTAAAATCAGCTTCTAAAAGAGATTGTCGTTGATTTTTTAATCACTCAGTATAAAATACCAAAGAATAGACAAATGAAATAGGCCTACATTAATATAATTTATTTACTGTTTCCTGAAATATCTACTTTACTAATAATAGCATTTATTTCTTAAAAATCATAACTTTTACCCAACCGATTGTGAAAATACTTTTTAAATTACTACTGAGAATGTTGTTGTTAGGGCCTTCTGCATGTAAAGGTGATCGTATTTTGACATTTTTGAAAGTTATTATATTTATTTCTTAATCGAAACTTTTGCTAGTGGCAGCGAAATATTTTGTTGAAAATTTGAATGTAGAGGGAATATTTAATTCATACATTATGCTCTAGAATTGAAGTTTTCTTCAATAAGCCACGAATTTTATGGGAATTCGTCAAGTACACCCAAGTTACAATTTCTTAAACTGGTAACTGCTTTTCTAACCTTGATTTTAGGATATGAGAATAATTATAAAAAAACTTTATATTCAGGATGAAAAAAAGTATAGCTGCATTTCAGAAACAAAAGGTTTTTCACTAATTTTCAACAAAACAGATTTTATTGGTAAAGTCTTTCTTTAATTTATTACATCTTGTAGCCTATATACGTTTATCTTAAAATAATAGGAATTGTGTGTTTTTACGAGAAAAGCTGGGTCGTATAAAAGAAAATTACTTTTTCCATTAGCAATGGATAAGCCTTTTCATGATTTTTTTTCAAAAGAGTGCACTTTTACTATATTACTAACAGAAGCAAAATATAGCGCCTGAAAATTGTTGAAGATTTTTCTTTCAGAGAAAATTAATTATTGTAACGGAAATAAAGTAGCAACGCACAATTATGAGGCTGTTTGACTAAACCCACATATTTTATTTCGTATAATAAACATTGCACGATCGGCTTTTGCGAAGGACCAGTTCATTGATTAGAAGGTCAATGAACTAACCATTAGCGAAAATTGGTGAAAGTGTATTAAAGGCAAGGGTAAAAGGCATGGGACAACAAATGGAGTAAATATTCCCAACTATGTTAACAAAATCAAAGTTGGTTTTACTTACAGACATTGTTTTCACTAAACCACAGAGATTTCAAATGAAGTCATGAACATTGTTGCAGCACACTAGTCTTTCTTTAAGAATTAGATACAT
The DNA here is from genome assembly GCA_035578175.1 of Catonia carolina. Classification (NCBI taxonomy): domain Eukaryota; kingdom Metazoa; phylum Arthropoda; class Insecta; order Hemiptera; family Achilidae; genus Catonia; species Catonia carolina. The sequence continues at coordinate 33,735,261 of JAQMRL010000001.1, forward strand.
AATAAAATGAAAGTTGAAGAATTAAAAATTATTAATAAATATAAAGCTTCTTTCGATATAAGCGGTGATGTTTGATTCTAAACGCGATAACTGGTACAAAATAACGAACAAAACCTGCATAATTAATAGTTTTGCTATTTGTTGAATTACACCGAGAAGAAAAGTTGCGATTTTTAGCTAAATTCTGTAATAAGGACCTGGGAGACAAAGTTTAAAGGAAGAGATATGACGTAAATAGGAGCAGAAAAAAGCGCGAACACAGAATCCACAGAGATTGAGTTTAGTAAATAACTTGTAAAGAAGACAAGTGAAAGATTACTGACACTATGGAAGGCCGTGAATGACTACAGTATGAACTTGCTTTCTTTTTAAGTAATATTATTACTTAATACGTAAGCTACAATATCTAACATAAGGTTAATTTTAAGTTTTAAATTCAATTAGGTTATTTTTTTTCACAAGGATTAATAAAAATATAAAAATACAACAGATAAGAAATGCGGTCGTATCGAAGGATTTTGAGATTGTGCTTAGTGGATCGTGTCACATTTTTAAGAGTTATCAAAATAATAGAAAAGGAGGAAAGGTTGTACGAAACATAAAAATACACAAATTTTGTTAATTTGATGGTGTGATAAGTGGAGAGAAGTACATGTTAGTTCTTGTAATAATTCATTATTGGCAAAAAAAGTAAAAGTAAAAGCGCGTATCCTGACTGAACAACTTGAGAACTTGGTTTAAATGAAGGTATGCTGATTTTTTTAAAGCTGCAGCAATCAAAGTCATGTTTAATGAGATAATTTCCAACATTCTTAAGAGGAGATAGCACCTAAAGAAGAATTAAAAATAGTGAAGTTCCTTGGAGTGTTCCTAGATACAACTTTGTTCATTCTTAAGAGGAGATAGCACCTAAAGAAGACTTAAAAATAGTGAAGTTCCTTGGAGTGTTCCTAGATACAACTTTGTTTTAATATTTTTATACCAATCAAATCTGTAGTGGTCAACTCCGTGACCTAGTGATTAGCAATCTACTCTACAAAGCAGAAGATCTCGTGTTGGATTCCTTGCTCTATTCTTGAAATGATAGAACATCAAAACCCACGCTTTTACAACCCATTCTAGTAGCTAATGACCTAGCTCTTGATGTGACTAAATAAAAATAAAATAAATATATAATAAAATATCGTCTGTAGTAGTGTTCACATGAAAAGAAATTTAAATTTTAAATATTATTATACAAAATTTTAAAAGCAGCTTATCATAGTCCAATCTCATATTAATTATTTGATATGCTAGCTATATTAGTATGGAGTTATTCTTCGTTAAATGATATGCAAAAAGTATTTTAAAATTTCAAAAAATAAACAAAAAAAACAATTAAGTGTATGATGGAAGTAGATGACCTTACTTAAAGCAGATCATAAATAAGGGAGCTTAAATTACTTTAAATTCCTTCATTGAACATTTTTGAAGTGTTTATATATTATGTAGCGCGAAATACCGTTTTACTGATTTTAAATATCCACAACCACAACACAAGAAATAATGTTTGTGATTTATGTTAGGAAACAGAAATTACTGTTATGTTTCAACAAATAGCTACTTATGAATGGAAAACTATGTCTATAGATTACTGCAAAATTTACAGTAGTTTGTATTTGTTTATTTAAAGAAGCTGAAACATTACTTGATAGGTAAAAAATTTTATAGTAAAATGAGATGCTTTCAAAATATTATTTTTGTTTTCCAAATAAATAAAATTCTGTTTGTTTATTAACTTTTTTTAATTCCTAATTTGTGTACGTTGCAATCTGTTCAATTTAGAACAATAAGCAAACCCATGACCCAATGAGATGAGGATGATATGTATGACGTGTAAATGATTGTAGTCTTGTACAGACCCAGGCCGACCATTCCTGAGAGAGTATGGTTAATTAAACCCCAACCATCAAAGTACGCCGGTAACCACTGTCTAGTATTCAAATCCATATAAAAGTAACTACCTTTACTAGGAAGGTAGTTACTTCTATACGGATTTGATTTATTAACTTTATTAATGAAATTTACAACTGTTGCAAAATAAACAACCAGTGAATATGATGGTGGGTGAAAGAATGAATGAAATGACGTGAGTGACGTGCATGGAGAGCACCATCCATTGACAGGCCTCTGACATGTTATTTAGTTACTTCTAACTAATTCATCGATTAATTAATTAATTAATAACATATAACCGTTTTTAAACCAGGATATTCTTGCTCCATTTCCTCCATAATCGTCTTTGAACGTTGTTTAGTAGGTGATGAGAGGAAAGTTTACGTATCAGTTCGTTTGGATGATCGATAAGTCTGTTGTGGAAGTTTCGATATGGTTGAATGAAAACGTGTGTTACTAAAGGGATGTTGAGGTCGTTATGTAAGGTATTGTTAGAAACGTAAGAAGGTGCGTTGACTAATACCAGTAAGGTTTTCGATTGAAACCTCTGAATCCGAGCTATCATTGAGGGTTTAGCACATCCATAAATTTGACCGGCGTACATCCAAATTGGCCTAAGATGGTACTTATATACCGTTAGTTTCTGTCTATTGGAAGCACCAAACGTTGAGACATCAATATGTACAACATTTTAAATCTGTTGTCCAAGGTGCGTCTTTTAACCGAAACATGAGAGCTCTAAGTTAATCACCTGTCAAAGTATAAGCCCAAAAACCTCAAAAGAAGCAGTTGTCGGTATAAGTGAATCAAATAGAGACACCCGAGTATATCGTAATGAAAAGTATATGTGATTTGTTTCAGTTATGTTTATGTTTATGAGCAATTTTGTAAACCATTTCTCTCGGAGGTAAATAATGATGTTGTAAATTGCAGAAGCTTGTGTAGGATTGCCTGAGAAAGATAACATTACTGTCATCTGCAAATGTCGCCAAAAAAAAAACGTGAGGAGACGCTGGAATATCGGGAGTATAAATGAATATCTATGATAAATTTAGTATTATCGGATAAAAATTATTTAAGTAAGTAGGTAGGCAAGTCATTAAGTGAGTAATATTGAATTAGATACATGATTTACTAACTTATCTAAAACGAATTTAACATAATGTTATTTTTACAAGGCGTCTATAACTACAGCTGTTTGCTTTTACTTAACCAGATTTTTCTTACTCCCTTCCTATTCACGCAATCCTCATAATCCAACCCTTTCTTCTGCATAGTCTCGTCTACCCCGTCCGTCGAAGATCTTGGCGGATTGCGTTTCCTCCTTTTTCCACCCGGGCTTCATTCCGTTCTGTTATTTATATATCTGGCCTCTGCTCTTCTGACATGTCCATGCCACAGCAACTGTTTTTATTTTGTTGTTATTATTTCCATCCTTCCTCTAACTTCCTTATCTGGTACTTTATTTAATCTGGTTAACAAACAGCACCTGTACCCACTTATCTATCTTATTTTTTATTTCAGATTTACTTCAGCTGGTTTTTGTAAACCTAGCAAAGAATTTTTTCTTATTGATATCTCTTCATAATTATGCAGTTACCCAATATCACTAGCAGTCAATTTCACTTACACGGTATTTTAGTAACATTTTTATGTACAACTTAAATCTTACTTAACCTTATTTACACTTAAAAAGTATTGTAAAATTCCAAAAACAGTTGATGAAATATGTTTCTCTTGTAAGAATTATGTATTGTATAGGATGGAATGTGTTAAACAAAGATAAAGGATTGCGATGAATCAATAGAAATTCTAAAAAAAATCAAATTAGTAGAAACATTTTTTTAATTTTTATTCCATCTACGATGTACAAAAATAGCGGCGTAATTATTGGAAAGATCTTGTAATATTTTTCGAAGGGTCTAAATTAAATCAGACCGCAATTATAAAAACAATTAGCTGCTTTGTGCAGTTTGTTATTTGTGCGTACGGGTGGTTTCAAGTGGTTGTGAACAGGTAGATCGGTTGTTTTGGTTAAGTTTAGTTTAAGATTAAGTTTTTGAAATTGATTTATTTTGTTGTTATTTAGGTCATCAGACGAAACGATGGTTTGAACCTCGAGAGGCTTTACTAAGTAAAATAAGGAGTGAGGTGAGGTGGTTTACCATTGTCCTCCTCACTGAGTGGAAAAGTAAGCTTATTAGCATGCCAGACCGTCTGAAAAACATCTACTTTCCACCTTGCAAATGACACCTTCACTTCTTTCACCACAGGGTCTTGCTAAGTAATGAAATTCATTACTCTCAGAAGAGATAACGCTGACTAGTATCTTTTACACCTCTACCTATTCTGTTCTTAATGCTTATTCATATAATTGGCTGACCATGTGATAAGAAACAGAACTATTTGTAGCAGCTCTAAAACTAGCACATCGAATGGAAATTATTATTTAACAAGCCACCTGCCTATTCTGGGCATTGATTTATTTTATGTAATCTAATTGTATTTGTTAGTGGGCTAAGGTAAATCAATAATTGTAATTGTTTAAATAAAAAATTAATTTTGATAAGTTTAAAGATTAACTATTTATTATTTATCATTCTCAAATCCCGAACGAACCTAGGTTCAGATATTACAGTATTTTATTAACTTAGTATATATAAAAAAATCTTATGTACAACTTAAATTTTATTGTTTAACTTATGTCTTATATAGTCTTTCTTGAATTTAATTTTCTTTTGTAATAAGCCTACACTAAATTTGCAGGAATAGTTCCTTTCAGTTCTTGACTATCACACTAGTGTCCAACAGTGGAAGTGATTTAATCTACATGATTCTTGGCATTCTTGAACACTCCTGAGCTAATGATATTACTTGATGAAAATCATCACTGTTGTGGGCATACCATGGAACATTGATTTAAGTGGCTGGGCAACTAGTTTTTAAACCTTTGAAAGACATTTAGGTCGGTTTGGTGCAGTCATAAATAAATCCGAAAATATACTACTAAAATATAATAGAACTGATGTACAGTAGAAATAAATAATTATTTAAGTCTTGCCAGTAAGGCGGCCCACAATGACGAAAACGCGCGTGTAACGTCAAAGGCAGATATAATATAGGACCAATCAGAGTGTAGTATTCTCAACCAATGAAAATAATCCAAACCTAACCAATCAGATGTCTTCATAGGCGTCATTTTGATTAGTTATTATTGTCCAATCAGAGAGCTCATTATAGTTCACTACGTCTTCCGATATGAACCAATGAAGTCGTCTCATTCAGTATTACGTCATTTCTCAGTGTCGAGCTTCCTGATTGAACCGTTACTGTTCCAACGCGTGACGTCGCCTTACATTTTTACATAAGATCCGCCCATTGCCACCGCCCAGTTAATGATACGGCCGAATACTAGAGAATAACGTCTACTGAAATGCAATACGTTCCAAAATGAAAACACCTACCAAAAACATGTTAAATTTTGTTTGGGTTCTTCCGAGTACGCAATGATTATGGTATTATTGTATGTAACAGCAGTATATTCACACCTGCTTTTCACACTATGAAATAAAAAGTCATAAAAAAGAAGCAAAAGAATAGATTGCAATGTCACATACAAGCTTGTTCAAATTTAAGACATTATCTTGTCGGCTACCATGCAGACACTACGATACGAACTTAACAAAATGTGACTTTTTCACTGTATATTAAAGTTAAAAAAATATATAAAGTATATTAAAGTTTGTAAATTCTAACAAGGACGTCACTGAAGTTTTCTTGTCAAAAAATCGTAAGTAGAATCGCCGGCATTATAAAACCGAAATTTAGAATATACTTGATCAATACCAAGTAAGAGCAAAATACAAACTGTGCCCATTTGACGACAATCAGTCACACTAAACACGGTTAACAATGTAAAATATTTCTGGGCGATATTTTTGACATTTCTCCGCGTTTATTCGCTGCTTGTGTCATTAATATATTTTGTGATGCGAAAATTTAGTATTGCCTACAAGAGGCAGTTAAACTGTTAAATATTTTTTTAAAATTCTAACTGCTACTTCCACGGCTACAATAATCGTTCTGTTTTCTTAGCGAGAGAAGCAAATTTTCGACTAAAACATATTAAGAAAATAAGAGGTACTAATGAAATAAAAACTTTTAGAGCTTCTTACAATGACAGTTGATGATTATGCAGTTAGACCTTGCAGTGAATATATTAAAGGCGCCGTTTGAAACGTGCGAACTGAAAATCTTTTTAGAACGCCTGCTACGCTCATGAAAACACGCTTCTACTGAGTGATACGGTTATAAACAATAAAAAAAATAACACAATTAAATTTTTATTTTATTTCAGATAACCTGTCAATGTTTGAACTAACATCTAGCCTAATGATCCAAAAACCCAAATTAATTGTGCCAAGTATTTAACATCTCATTATTTACCTAATTTTAAGTTACTTGATAGATTGGATTTTAAAAAAAGGATGTTATCAATGTTATGAAAGAATGTAAAAGTTTAACTTATTAATCGTACAAAAATATAATTTGATAATAGTTTATTAAATTTAATGTTCAAACCAACATCTTCCTTAAATAACTTAGGCGTAGTCTATCAATACGTACGGTCTTATTTCAGAGAGTTATTATAATTTTTGTGTTTGAATTTTAACTAAAGCAATAATAAACAGAGAGCCATGCACAACTAATTTTCTAATGTTTTTTAAGGAGGAATGAATTGTTAATTAGAATTTAACAGTGCTGGCGCCGAACGTGTATATTTTAATTTTATATTTTGAGTTAATTATCGGATTCTAAAAATCAACAAAGAAATAATCATTATAAAGCGTTAGTTAACGAATGTTTTTTTCTTCTGCACCATTTGCGTCTATAACATATGTGAAAATATATAATTGAAATCTAATAGAACTGATCTACAGTTAAAAATATAATTATTTAGGTCTTGCGAGTGAGGCGGCCTGCAATGACGGTGACGTCCGTGTGACGTCAATAAAAGATATAATATTGGACCAATCAGAAACTAGTATTCTCAACCAATGAAAAATCTTCAAACCTAGCCAATCAGATGTCATCCTCGACGTCATTTTGATTGGTTAATATTGTCCAATCAAAGGGTTCATTCTAGTTCACTACCTCATCCGATATCAACCAATGAAAACGTCTCAATCAGTATTACGTCATTTGTCAGTATCGAGCTTCTTGATTGGTCCGGTACTGTTCCTGCGCGTGACGTCGACTTACATTTTTACATAAATTCGCCCTGTCACCGCCCAGTTAACGATACGGCCGAATATTAAACAATAACGTCTACTGAAATGCTATACTTTCCAGGATTAAAACGCCTACCAAAAACATTTTTAAACTTGTTAAGGTTCTTCCGAGTACGGAATGAGTATGGTTTATTGTATAAAACAGCAGTATATTTATACTGCTTTTCACAGTATGAAATTAAAAAAGTCATAAAAAGGAAGCACAAGAATAGATTGCGTTGTCACATACAAGCTTGCGTAAATGTAAGACATTATTTTGTCGGCTACCATGCAAACACTACCATACGAACTTAACATATTGTCATTTTTTCATTGTATATTAAAGTTTATTCTAATAAGGACGTCTCTGAAGTTTTTTATGTCAACTAACCGTCAGTAGAATCGCCGGCATTACCAAACTGAAATTTAGAATACACTTGAACAACACCTAGTAAAAGCAAAACACAAATTGTGCCCTTTTAACGACAAACAGGCACACTAAAAACGGTTAACGATATGAAAAATTTCTAGGCAATATTTTTGACATTTCTTCGCGTTTATTCGCAGTTATTTTCATTATTTTATTTTATGATGCGATAATTAGTATTGCCTATATGAAACATTAAACTGTTAAATATTTTTTCAATTTCAAATGCTACTTCCACGGCTAAAAAAATAGTTGTGTTTTCTTCACGAATGAAGCAATTTTCGACTAGAACATTATAACAACATAAGAAGTACTGGTGAAATAAACACTTTTAGAACTTCTTCATATGACAGCAGATACTTATACAGTTAGACCTTGCAGTGTGAATATATTAAAGGCGCATTTGCAAGGTTCGAACTGAAAATTTTTTAGAAGGCCTGCTTGCTCTTCTAATGACTTTTCTACTGAAACATATGGTTACAAACCAAGAAAAGTAACCCAATTAACTTTTCAGTTTATTTCAGATAACTTGTAAATGTTAGAACTAACTTCTACCCTAATGATCTAAAAACTCAAATTAATTGTGCCGAGTATTTAACATCTCATTATTTACCTAATTTTAAGTAACTTGAAAAATCAGATTTGTAAGAAAGGATTTTATCGAAGTCGTTATGAAAGAACGTACAAATATAATCTTACTAATCGTACAAAAAATATAATCTGATAATAGTTTATTAAATTTAATGTTCAAACCAACATCTTCCTTAAATAACATAGACGTAGTACATCAATACGCACGGTTTTATTTCTAAGAATTATTATAATTTTTGCGCTTGATTTTTGACTATAGCAATAATAAACAGAGAGCAATGCACAACTAATTTTCTAACGTTTTTTAAGGAGGAATGAATTGCTGATTGGAGTTTTACACTATTAGCGCAGAACGTGTAAATTTTTATTATCCGTTTTGAGTTAACTATCAGTTCCTACTCAACAAAGAAATCAACAAAGAAATAAACATTAAAGAGCGTTACTTAACGAATTTTTATTTATTTCGCACTAATTGTGTCTTTAACATTACCGAAAATATACTACTAAAATATAATAGAACTGATGTACAGCAGAAAAAATTAATTATTTAGGTCTAGCGAGTAAGGCGGAATACAATGACGACAACGCGCGTGTGTCGTCAAATACAGATATAATATAGGACCAATCAGAGTGTAGTATTCTCAACCAATAAAAAATCTCCAAACCTAACCAATCAGATGTCTTCTTAGGTGTCATTTTGATAAGTTATTATTGTCCAATCAGAGAGCTCATTATAGTTCACTGCGTCATCCGATGTGAACCAATGAAGGCGTCTCATTCAGTATTACGTCATTTGTCAGTGTCGAGTTTCCTGATTGAACCGGTACTGGTCCTGCGCGTGACGTCGCCTTACATTTTTACATAAGATCTGCTCATTGCCACCGCCCAGTTAATGATACGGCCGAATAATAGAGAATAACGTCTACTGAAATGCAATACGTTCCAGAATTAAAACACCTACCAAAAACATGTTAAATTTTGTTTGGGTTCTTCCGAGTACGCAATAATTATGGTATTATTGTATGTAACAGCAGTATATTCACACCTACTTTTCACACTATGAAATAAAAAAGTCATAAAAAGGAAGCAAGAGAATAGATTGCGTTGTCACATACAAGCATGCTCAAATTTAAGACATTATTTTTTCGGCTACCATGCAGACACTACGATACGAACGTAACAAAATGTGATTTTTTCACTGTATATTAAAGTTAAAAATATATATAAAGTATGTTAAAGTTTGTAAATTCTAACAAGGACGTCACTGAAGTTTTCTTGTCAAAAAATCGTAAGTAGAATCGCCGGTATTATAAAACCGAAATTTAGAATATACTTGATCAATACCAAGTAAGAGCATAATACAAATTGTGCCTTTTTGACGACAATCAGTCACACTAAACACGGTTAACAATATAAAAAAAAATTTCTGGGCGATATTTTTGACATTTCTCCGCGTTTATTCGCTGCTTGTGTCATGATTTTATTTTGTGATGCGAAAATTTAGTATTGCCTACAAGAGGCAGTTAAACTGTTAAATATTTTTTAAATTTTAACTGCTACTTCCACGGCTACAATAATCGTTCTGTTTTCTTAGCGAGAGAAGCAAATTTTCGACTTAAACATATTAAGAAAATAAGAGGTACTAATGAAATAAAAACTTTTAGAGCTTCTTACAATGACAGTTGATGATTATGCAGTTAGACCTTGCAGTGAATATATTAAAGGCGCCGTTTGAAAAGTGCGAACTGAAAATTTTTTTAGAAGGCCTGCTACGCTCATGAAAACACTCTTCTACTGAGTGATACGGTTATAAACAATAAAAAAAATAACCCATTTAAATTTTTAGTTTATTTCAGATAACATTTAAATGTTTGAGATAACATCTAGCCTAATGATCTAAAAACCCAAATTAATTGTGCCAAGTATTTAACATCTCATAATTTACCTAATTTTACGTTACTTGATAGATTGGATTTGAAAGAAAGGATGATATCAATGTTATGAAAGATCGTAAAAATTTAATCTTATTAATCGTACAAAAACATAATTTGATAATAGCTTGCTAAATTTAATGTTCAAACCAACATCTTCCTTAAATAACATAGGCGAAGTCTATCATAACGTACGGTCTTATTTCAGATAGTTTATATAATTTTTGTGTTAGAATTTTAACTGAAGCAATAATAAACAGAGAACCATGCACAACTAATTTTCTAATGTTTTTTAAGGAGGAATGAATTTTAATTGGAATTTTACACTTATGGCGCAGAACGTGTATATTTTAATTATATATTATGAGTTAATTATCGGATCCTACATCAACAAAGAAATAATCATTATAAAGCGTTAGTTAACGAATGTTTTTTTCTTCTGCACCATTTGTGTCTATAACATATCTGAAAATATATAATTGAAATCTAATAGAACTGATCTACAGTTGAAAATATAATTATTAAGGTCCTGCGAGTGAGGCGGCCTACAATGACGGTGACGTCCGTGCGACGTCAATAAAAGATATAATATTGGACCAATCAGAAACTAGTATTCTCAACCAATCAAAAATCGTCAACCTAACCAATCAGATGTCTTCTTAGACGTCATTTTGATTGGTTATTATTGTCCAATCAGAGGGCTCATTATAGTTCACTACGTCATCCGACATCAACCAATGAAAACGTCTCAATCAGTATTACGTCATTTGTCAGTATCGAGCTTCCTGATTGGTCAGGTACTGTTCCTGCGCGTGACATCGACTTACATTTTTACATAAATCCGCCCATTGTCACCCATTGTCACCGCCCAGTTAACGATACGGCCAAATATTAATCAATAACGTCTACCGAAATGCTATACTTTCCAGAATTAGAACGCCTACCAAAAACATTTTTAAACTTGTTAAGGTTCTTCCGAGTACGGAATGATTATGGTTTATTGTATAAAACAGCTGTATATTTATACTGCTTTTCACAGAATGAAATTAAAGAAGTCATAAAAAGGAAGCACAAGAATAGATTGCGTTGTCACATACAAGCTTGCTTAAATTTAAGACATTATTTTGTCGGCTACCATGCAAACACTACTATACGAACGTAACACATTGTGATTTTTTCATTGTATATTAAAGTTTATTCTAATAAGGACGTCTCTGAAGTTTTTTTTGTCAAATAATCGTCAGTAGAATCGCCGGCATTACCAAACTGAAATTTAGAATATACTTGAACGATACCTAGTGAGAGCAAAATACAGATTGTGCCCTTTTAACGACAATCAGTCACACTAAAAACGGTTAACGATATGAAAAATTTCTAGGCATTATTTTTGACGTTTCTCCACGTTTATTCGCAGTTATTTTCATTATTTTATTTTATGATGCCATAAAATACCCATATTATACCCATAAAATACCCATAAAATACCCATGGTATTGCCTATATGAAACATTAAACTGTTAAATATTTTTAAATTTCAACTGCTACTTCCACGGCTAAAATAATAGTTTTGTTTTCTTCACGAATGAAGCAATTTTCGACTAGAACATTATAACAACATAAAAAGTACTGTTGAAATAAACACTTTTTGACCTTCTTCATATGACAGTAGATTATTATACAGTTAGACCTTGCAGTGTGAATATATTAATGGCGCATTTGCAAGGTGCGAACTGAAAATTTTTTAGAAGGCCTGCTTGCTCATCAAATGACTTTTCTACTGAAACATACGGTTACAAACCAAAAAAAGTAACCCAATTAACTTTTCAGTTTATTTCAGATAACTTGTAAATGTTTGAACTAAATTCTACCCTAATGATCTGAAAACTTAAATTAATTGTGCCGAGTATTTGACATCTCATTATTTACCTAATTTTAAGTAACTTGAAAAATCAGCTTCGTAAGAAAGGATGTTATCAAAGTCGTTATGAAAGAACGTACAAATTTAATCTTACTAATCGTACAAAAAATATAATCTGATAATAGTTTATTAAATTTAATGTTCAAACCAACATCTTCCTTAAATAACATAGGCGTTGTACATCAATACGCACGGCTTTATTTTTAAGAACTCGCCATTCCAGCGGCGCTTTCCGACGCTTCCGTGTCTCGACCTCAGAGGGGTAGGTGGATCAGAATTCATTAGTGGATCAGAATCATTTGCCACAAGATGAAGTTCGGCCGCCAGAGGGGCTGGGTGGATCACAATATTTAGAAATTTTAAGATATGAAAGTTTAAAGTTTCAAAATTTAAAATTTGAAGGATTTAAAATTTTAGATTAATGTTTAAAGTTTCAAAATTTCAACTTTAAATGTTGTGGTTTGAATGTTTGATACTCTGAGTTTTTTGTTTGCTCATGCGACCTGAAATTTTTTGGGTTACCAAATTTTTATGTAATTTTCTTCGCTAAATAACATATCATTAAAAGATTATTTGTATTCCGAAAATTTTAAAATTTTTGTTGGGGTAGTAATCACCATAGAACCTCGACCTAAATTCTTCGTGACTCTAGGGGTATGTGTAACGTTTTGTTAATAAACGTTTGCGAAAAAACCGTTGTGAAGGTGTAAAGAAAGAAAAACGTGAAAACGGCAAGCCCTAAAAGCCGGAATGCTAGTGTTTTGAGTTTTCTCAGCGAAGAGTTAGGTTAAGGAAAACTTTAGCTACATGGCCTTGAAGTACTTTGGGAGAGGCACAAAAAAGATTCTATACACTTTTTCTCTACGAAGCACCGTTCAGGAGGTAAAAATTACTACCCCCTGCCAGACGTAAGGGGGTTGAACCTCAAAGTTTTCGCGTTACCAAATTTTTATTTAATTTTGAACGTCAAAAACATGCTGTTAACATATATTATGTATTCTAAAAATTTAGAAATTTCATAATTTTTGGATAGAGGTAGTAACCCCCCTGGACCCCGATCTGAAATTTAAAAAAATACCCTTGATGCTATAAGTACCTGTAATGTTTTGCTAATAAAAATTTGCCACAAAACACCGTTTTGAAGGTGTAAAGATAGGAAAACCTGAAAACGGCAAGCCCCAAAAAACCGAAATTTGGTTTTTCTAGTTTACTCAGCGAACCGCTCTGTTAAGGGCAACTTTGGTTATATAATCTTGAATTACTTTTTGTGGTGCACAAAACAGGTTAATGCATTTTGTCCCTTTATTCACCGTTGAAGAGATAAAGAAATACAACCCCAACCCCAGGGAAGAGGGTGTGACCTGAACATTTTTGGGATACCAAATTTTTATGTAACTTTAACGCCAAAAAACATGCCGTTAAAAGACTTTTTGTATTCTAAAATTTGAAATAATTCATATCTTTTGGATAAGGATAGCGACCCCCGTAGGACCCCGATTTAAAATTTGGAACACTACCCGTGATCCTACAGGTGCGTGTAACTGTTTATAAATATATATTTTACGAAATAACCCATTTTGAAGGTGTAAAGAAAGACACGGAAGCGGCGCGAAGCGCCGCTGGAGTGGCGAGTTATATATTATAGATTATTCTAATATTTTAGCTTGATTTTTGACTATAGCAATAATAAACAGAGAGCAATTCACAACTAATTTTCTAACGTTTTTTAAGGAGGAATGAATTGCTGATTGGAGTTTTACACTATTGGCGCAGAACGTGTATATTTTTATTATCTGTTTTGAGTTTACTATCAGTTCCTAAATCAACAAAGAAATAATCATTAGAGAGCCTTACTTAACGAATTTTTATTTCTTTCTCACTATTTGTGTCTTTAACATAAATATGTAGAGAATTTTTTTTGTATGTGTCTTTATTGGTTTTACCAATCGCTTGTTAATATAAGCAGTTTATTGACGGTTGACAATTTGGAAGTATGACCGAACAGCCAATAACATTTTTTTATAGGCCCTTCTCTTAATTGCAGTTCTTCTATTTTCTTCTTTACAGGTACTACTCCATATCTGTCGTAATTATTTCACTTCTGCTTTTGTTGTTAATTACTCATACTATTGCAGAATATGTTGTAACTCTTCCGACTGTGAGTTTTATATAATTTTCCTAGTTTTGATAATTTATGTTCTTATCTCATATTACTGGATGTAGTTGTCTAATAACTGTACTTGCTTGTCCATCTATGTTGTGACATTATACATCACAGTAAACCTTAGGTATTTAAATTGCTTTAGTGTTAATATAAAAACCCAAAACAATAATATAACATATCCAAAAGTTGTGTTAATAAATTTTAGATTTATCATTTTTATTTCTAGTCAACATATACTCCATTTTTGGAGTATCCTGGATTCAGTTAAAAAAACAATATGTACTTTCGAACTAAACCTTTATACCTGTACCTCTACTTCAAGTATTATGCTCGTAGACCTGTTGCAAAACTTAAAACTGGTAAGCCCATCTATTTTGCGGTCCAAAATTACGGGTAACACCAGTAATAAAAAATATTATTTTTCTTCGACAGTCCCTTCATTCTACACACATAGCCAGACCATCCTATTATTAATATTTTAAACTAAACCACCAATCCTGTTTCTCTTGTAAACATTTTTCAGGTGTTTTTTTTTTTTCAGAAAGCGCCTCAATGCTAATTCTACGCAATTAATATCTTTGGATGTTTAAACATATAAGTTTTTCTACCATAAAGACCTGCAGGGACAACCTTTGATGTGTAAGATTTTATAATTGTTTCTTTTAGTTTTTTTTAAGTGTCATAGATACCATTCCATACATTTGATTAAATATCAGCTTGTGGTGTTTATCAACTTCATCAGAGTATGATATCTTGCATGCAAAGAACTTAAATTCTCTAAGTTATTTAATATCTTGCCTAATCATCAAATTACAACGCCGGAATAGTTACCTTAAATGCAGTAGACTTATTTTAACCACAAGTAAATTGAAGTTATACGAACTAGCTACTATTTGTAACTTTTACAAGGCACACTAAAGAGTCTTCATTACCGTTTAATCCAAAACTTATTAATTAATTAGAAATTTATCGGAAAATATTAATGTAGATATAAATAACTTCCTCATAACCGGAATCCTATATAGTTTTCATGCATAGTTTAGTAAGTAATAAATAAAAGTATACTTGAAATTTTTAATAAATTTAACTTCCAAAATATTCGTAATAATTAAAACTTAAAACAATAAAATAAAACAAGCATTCATTATATTCATTTTCTGTCTTGATCATTAAAAAAGGCAAAAGTTCTAACATTACATCTTATCAATATAATGAATTTTTACCAGTTTGTTCTTTTGCTCGTTGTACAAAAAAGAAAAATGAAGAAGCGAACTTCTAGTTAATTGAATCAGAATTTATTTCGCACAAAAGAAAAGTTTTTCTTTGAATATTGATCAAAATACTACAAAAAGAAAAGGAATTATTTGCGAATGAATTTTAATCAAACAAAACTTAATACAGTCAAGAGATCATTTTTCGACTTTATCAGAAAAATTTTACTTAAAATAGGCTAATGCTTTTTAAATTTTTTTTACTCTTTGTTACTCCACATAAATATGCAGGGAAGGAAAGTATTGTTTTTATGCCGATTTTACGAAATTAAGTTTTCACGGGTATCTTTTCAGACTGTCTGAACCAAAAAACACGTTTTTAGCGATTGGCCCGATTGTGTACGAAAAAATACTATCTCAAGAACGTATATCGTACGTAATTGAAACTTGGAACTAGATTAGGTACTAATATGGGACTTGATATCAACATATTCATCAAAATTGGTCAACCAAAAATAGATTTTTCACATTTTGTGAGTTTCTCAAAAACGGCTCCTTCGATTTTTTTAAAATAAACACCTCAATTACTAAATTTTTATGGTCTACAAGATAGGGCAAGCGCTATGTCTGCTGTAATTGTTGGGAACATTCGCTTTTGTGGCAAAAAATTTTTTTTTAAATAGTGGCCAAAATGCATTTAGGGCAAAAATATAATTAAAAATGCAGGAATTTAAAAAACCTACAACGTTCATTTCAAACACTTTTTCTACTAACAATGTTTTCTTAGTTCAGCGTCAATTAGTGATTTTCTGTATTTTTTTCATCAAAATCAGTAAAATATAGGATTTTTGAAGATTGTGGCGTTGGTGTGCATTTTACGACTTAGGTTTACATACATGATCAAAAATATAAAAAGTTAAAAATATACTAATTTTTTCAAGCATTTGTTTTTACAAAGCTTAGTTTAGCGTAAATTAATAATTTTACGGCTGGCCCGTTGGCGTAGTGATTAGCGCAACTGGCTTCTACGCCGGGGTCCCGGGTTTGATTCCCGGTCAGGTCTGGCATTTTTTCATCACTCATTTTCATATATCATCATTCTTCACTGTCTGCATTAGCAGAAATTTCAAAAAAGTCAGATGTAAATCCAAAACAAAAAAAATGATTTTACGAAGTTAAAGTTCTACAGAGGTTATCATTGAGCCATCATTCACTCATGATTAAAATCAGGTTGTTTTTAACTTTACATTGGATACTCATGATTAGATATAGGTTTTATTTTTTCATAATTTACATTGAGTAGAGGAAATATTGTGAGTGTTCACTCCAGATTTTTATTTCAAAATTACAATCTATTGATATTTTTATATAGACTTAAATAAATCATTGTTACATTTTAATAAAAACTCACGTTTTCTCTTAATTTAGATAACAGGAATTATCTTTTTCTCTTATTGATCTCTCGTCTCACTCACTTCTCTTTCTGGAAGACGTTTCGCTGATTTTTCCAATGAAGCTGTTTTTCCACGAAAAATTCTTAAAACGCATTTGATTTGAATTTAAATTTGTTGATTTATTTTCGATGACATCACTTTCTTAATTGTTTTTTTTAAATTTTATTCTTGCTACTTTACAGGAATATTGAGTAAATAATTTTAAGTAAAATAATATTTTTGAAAGTGCTGTAACGGTAATATCAAATTCCAAAATTCCTACGTAAATTTTGGAGAAAAACCTTTTATATAAGTAGTATTAGCAAAACTTTCTTAACATTAGAAAACGTACTCAGTTTAATTCAATTAATTGCTAAAAAGAATTGTACAAAATAATAATTGCTAATAAAAAGAGAAAGTATTAAAATATTTAAATCGATTATAATAAAATAATTTCATTCAATACAAAGAATACAATATAATTTTTTCTTATATATGGCAACATCAACAAGGGAGACCCAAACCGCTTATGCCAGTACAAGTCACAAATAATACTAAATTATCTGTTTACTTTAAAAACTATATGAAATGGATTAAATCATAAGTATAATTTACTACAAAACAATTGTTAAAAATGCAAATGAAAAAGCACGGATCTGGATTAAAAAAAAATGCTTATTATTACAAAATAGATAATTCCTTCCCTCAAAACCTCAAAAATTTACTCAAAATATAAAAAAGAAATTTTAAAAAGCATTTAAAGTTGAAGAAAGAGACAAAATAAGTGTACAAATTGAGACCAAATAAGGAAAAACATGACAAAGTATGAAGACCTAATAGAAGTAGTGAAGAGAAGACGATTACAATGTTATCTACGGACTTGTGTTCCAAATGAACCATCTACAACCAAACAAGCTAATCTTTGATGAACAGTGGAACTACAAGGGTCAAGGTGGTTGTAAAAAACAAATGAATCTCAAAGAGGAGAATTTTTGAATTAAACGTTCCTGTTAATGATAAACAAAACTTTACTGAGAAAAGAAACTGAAGAAAAGACCTAACCAGTTTAAAAGATTAAAGAAATATAGAAACAAGTAAAAGGAACTAGTAAAATGATATTTGCGTTGTAATTGCAAGCCTCTATTCACGACAATATTTTTTTGTATAATTACAGCTAAATCTCCAATGTAATATTCTTTAGTAAAATATTGAATAAATGAGTTTTTTTATGTCATGATTGTAGAACTCCCTGCCACCACCAATAGGGAACTTGGTGGAAATAAGTCAGTTTTGCCTTGTCGCTTTGCAATAAGTCCGTAGGATGTCTTTGTTTCAGTCGGCGAGTAATGTTTGAACTGTCCAAGAGTAAGATGGCTAGGAGATTTGTGTGTTGTTCGAGTCTTTTTTAGTATTTCGTACTGTATGAGTTGATTTATTTTTGAACTGTACGAATGTGTAAATCTCTGTGTAATACGTTGTTTGTTATGTAACAAGGCGATGTGTGACTGTCCTGAGTAGTTTTGATTGAAACCTTTGCCGAATTTCAATGTTTGAATGACTTCCATAATATTGGATTCCGTACATCTAAATAGGTATGTCCACACTCGTGCGCTTTCTTTTTCAACTTGCAATTTGACATACGATGTCGCATGTGCTTAGAGGCATACCACCTTCCGGCTTCGTTTGAAGAGCTTTATCTCAAAAAACAACACATTACGAATATTTTTGAATTCTATTCTAACTTAAAACCTGTTCTTTCTTGCATTGATTGGTTTGATTTAGATTGTTTTATTTAGAAATTAATCGGAGATAACTCCAGCAATTTACGCAAAAAAGTACTCAGTTTTTAGCCGGTTTTCCGTTAATGTGGATTTTAAACGTCCGTTACTCCGTCCAGGCTTTTCATAAAAATCGGCGTTTATTTAGAAATTGATTATTTTGAAGATCCGAGTTTTTCTATAATATGAATATTTTAAAAGTTAAATCTCATGTTCCGTTTTAAAAAGCTGGCCATTTTTTAAAAAAGTGCTTTTTTGGCTCCACGTAAAGGTAGGGAAATGATTTTTGGCCTGAACCATGCATTTTCTCAACAGTATTATGTTAAGCAAAGCGTTTACTTTTTTTAATAAAAGCATCGTTAAATAAGTTAAAATGAGTTACGGAATGAGTTGCAGCAGGAAAATCATAGAAGTTTGTTTTTCTAAATGCTATAATCGGAGTGGATACCGCTATAGAGGACAGTTTCCTCTCAAGAAGTTTAGAGGCTAATAGAATTTTCTATTATTACTACATATCTATTTCTAATTACAAATGCAAAATAAGATACATGGCACAATACTGCTGTAAAAATGTATGTTCAGTCCAAAAATCATTTCTCTATCTTTACGTGAAAAGAAAATACACTTTTTTTTTTAAAAATTGACGGTATTTTAAAATTTTCATGTAGAGAAAACTCTGATCTTTAAGGTACTTAAACGCCGTTCTTTTATGAAAAGCCTGGACGGAGTAAAGGACGTATAAAAACCACATTAACGGAAAACCAGCTAGAAACAGAGTAGGTCTTCATTTTTGTGTAAATTACTGGAGTTATCACCGATTAATTTCTAAATAAAACAATCTAAATCAAACCAATCAATGCAGGAAAGAACAGGCTTTTATTTAGTGTGGCGTTCAAAAATATTCGTAATGTTTTTTTTAAATAAAGCTCTTAAAACGAGTGCGGGAAGGTGGTATGACATCACATGCGACATCGCACGAGTAGTATATATAGCTATTTGGTTTAAAAGTTTCTTTGTAGATTGTAAGTTTGATATTAACGTTGAGTGTCGAATTATTACCGAATATCCAATAAAACTGTTTAAATTTTGTGACGAAAAAGTTAGCAATAATAGTTTTTATTTAAAAAAAAATAATATTTTTCAGTGTGTTTTAATTACAATCGAATACAAGAAAATTATATCTTAATGAAGAAGATAAAGCTTTTTAAATTTAATTATATTATCTAAACTTTCATTAAAACAGATAAAATTGAAGATAACAAGAGCCTCAATTCAGCTTTTAAAAGCAGCAAACTAAATCGTTAATAAATTTTATTTTTTTGCAAAATGTAAGCCACTAAGATTTTGGGGAAGAATTTTTGTATCATAAATCTTAAGAAAACAATCGGTGTAATGGTACATTAGAAGTATTAACGGGATAACATAACCAGAAAAGCTAACCTTACTAAGCGTTTCTGTGAACCCGCATATTTGTTACAAATCTTAATTTAGCTTTATTAATCCTTATTTCCCTGAGTTAATTCTTCCTTGAAATTCGTAAAAGTCTTTATTTTTATTCTTTATTTTACCATCCACGAGTACGGATATACTTAAAACGGAACGATCCTACGAATTGTTTCTTTCATTTAATTTTAGTGGTAACCTGACCTCTAAATTTTTTCTCCTCTCAACTAATATTTCTTTCTGATTTGTCTCTAAGTTGGAATGTAGGTCTTCTAAAGAACTTCAGCAATTCCATTCTGTACAATTACCTTTTTTTATAAAGAAACTCTTTTCTTACTTGTATAACCTAGTTTAAAGTAATAAATATTATAAGTTTTATCACAGTCATGAACAATGTGTTTCTCAGAACGTACAAAATTTGATTTTTTATTAATATACTAATTTTGTGTCGTTATTAATCGCTTACAGCAATTTGCTCATTGATCAATGGAAAATGTTTTTTGTTCAACGTAAATGACATAATATTTTAATACTTCCGCCTGAATCTTTTTATCTATACTAATAAATAATAACGAAGAAACGTCTGTTTGTTTGAGGTAATCTCAGAAACTACTGAACTGATTTTAAAAAATCTTTCATTGTTGCATAGCTTAGAGCTTCCTGATCAATATAGGGTATTTTGCTACTGAAGGTAACTTTAATTAAGTGAGTTAAGCAATTTAAACTGTGACAATGTCGCATGTTTTAGTTTATCGGGTGCATAGCACTTTTATTTTTTCTAAGTAGGCCCTACTCTGGATGGTGTATTTTTTGGGCTAGAAGCACGATTCAACTTTTATATTCTTCATAGAAAAACGTGAAAAATAACATTCAATTCCAAAAACATTAAAAATTTGGAAATATTCAACACATTTATTTTTGTACTGTATTTCATATATTTGTTTCATTTGAGAATTAGCGAATGAGTCATATATTTCCAATTACTCTGCGTACCGCACCCACGTATTACTATTTCTTATCTCAGCCACGTATCAACTGTCTCTTTCTTTTCCATCGGTATTCTTCTATGCATTTTATTCAATTCTGTTAAATCGCAGGGACAAACATTTAAAACGGTGGGCATCGATTTGAGACAAGAGTGCTTCCTTCACTCATGGACAACTTTATGTCGGACTTTCTAGAGTTGGAAGTGCAGAAAAATAATTTATTTTGCTGCCACAGGGCAACAAAACCACAAATATTGTATATAGAGAGAGAGGTTTTAAAATAATTTAATGATGCGTACATCTGATGCTACTGTGAAGCAAAGCGAGCGGGGGTTGCTAGTTGTGGCCATTCACATTTAATGTTGTGTGTGAAAAAGTCGCCAAGTGGCAAACCTCAGGTCATGACTTTGTAACAGGTCAGTATTTCATTGTGTCTTTTAGTCATCTAAATGGATTGTGTGTAGAAATAAGTGCAGATCTAAGAGTAGCTCAGCAAAGTGTAAAAATGTTTAAGTTACGAGAATATTGTGGGCTAATTAAGTAATTTAGAGTAGTAGAAAATCAAATTAAAAAAATTGATAATATTAAATAAATATGATAATATTATCATATCATATTGTAGAATGTGTACAAAAATTTGTAGATTTACTTTTTAATTATAAATGTTTTCATAGAATTAAACGACCATATTTTCAAAATGGCTTATTTTCTTAAACAGTAAGCATCTTCTTGGATCTTTGTAGAAGTATCACTTTTACCATTTTACAGTTTATAAAAAATTAAAATATGATAAAGATGAAAATAGTTGATAAAAAAGTTACTTTCATTTTTAACCGGAATAAAGGAAAATAAAACTTATTTGGTGGGTGTAGAATAATAAAAACAAAGAAGAAAAAAATGATGAAGAATATAAACCTGACATAAAACTTTGCGAAACCTAATACACGAATTAGCTTACAGTTTATTAATAGAAAAAAACGTAATATGAAACCCTGTTTGGAAATATTTTAAAATTCGTTTAAACTCAGTCAAAAGTTTTTGCTGCAAGCTACATTTTTATATACTACTAATATAAATTCTCTTACCCGAGTTTCAGGCAAAGTAGCAGAACCGGCAAACTTGGCTTGTTCGTCTTGCTACAGTTTATAAAGTATTTTTTTATCAAACAAGATTACTTGTGTGCTTACAACAGTTACAATAATTTTAAATTTGTATAATTGTTCAAACTGTTCGTAAAGCTTCACGTTTAATTAAAGCATTTTTGTTAGATGCAACATGATTAACTACGATGTCGCAATGTAGCGGTAAATGACAAATTAAACAACAAAAACAATTTTTTTCCATTTAACTTTTTTTAATACATTATCTGTTGTATAACAATAAATGCAACTTATCAATTAAAATTAACAAATGAACAAATTTCAACCCACTGGTGTAATTAACAAATTATAAAATTAAAACGTATTATACTGCGCTTAATTATTATTTACAATCAAAATTAGATAGCTTAAAAAACAAAAATAAAATAAAAATAACCAAAACCTCCTTTAGAAACGAAGTAACCAGAATAAGAAGTAATAAATAATAAGCACATGATTTAAAAATATATGTACACCGAACTTTAGTTGAGATAATTAAAAATTTTCATTCAGTTATTTACATATTCACACTCAAACACGCCAGTCATGTACAGAATATTAACATTATATTATTTACAATGTAAAATCACGCTATCAGAATCGCCCTGATAGATCCAGTATTGTAGCACGTTTAAGTCTATGAACATCATTGCTGCTGTCTAAGAGATTCAGTGCTAAGTGATTTACGTGGTTGTTTAGACGTTTGATGTATTTGCAACTGAAAAAACGACAAAAACAATGGCAATCTATTCTCTGAAATTCTTTATTTACGACTACAAAATTTTACAGCAAGTAAATGTGGTGATTTTGATAATTGTGTAAATGACATGATAGGCATGAGAGGGGTAGGGCCTCCATTGGTGCCTCCCCAAGAATAAAATTTGTATATTAAATTAGTAGGTCTACTGCAATATCTTGTAAGGCGTCTAGTCGGATTACCAAATAGATGTAAGATAGAAAGTGAACGTACCAGTGGGTTATCGTGTTTTTGACTTGTGAATGCGTTTACTGGGTGTGATAGAATTTTGGACAAAAGGTATTTTCAAAGCTATATGTAAGGTTTTGTTGCTAACGTAAAGGGGTGCTGTTATTATAATACGTAATGTTTTTTAATTAATGCCTGAATGCGTTGCAAATTAAGAGTGTTTGATTAAACCGTAAATTTGGAGCCGTAGTTTCATATAGGTTTTATAGTTAAATGAGAATTTAACTATAAAATTTATTCTTGAAATTATGCCAGTCTGTCCAAACGCTTGTGGGCACTCGTGTGTGTTATTTGTTGTGGACTAAAACCTTTTACAGCGACCGGCATTCAGTCATCTTTTAAGATTTTCTAGTGAATCAGGAAATATTTACGTTGCGTACTAAGGGATTATTATAATTTTTAAGTGTTTCTGAACCTATGGTACAATTTTTAGAAATGTGTCATTGATGTGTAAGTCATCGTGTATTGTTTTATTGAATTAAGTAACTTTGGAAATCGTTAGTTTGCTTTTTCAACGCTACATTCGTGAAATGACATGATTTTGCTGCTTCATAAAGTTGACTACCATATATTCAAAACGATCGTCTCAATGAGTTCTTTAAGAATTCCATAGTCGCGGGTAATTTTGGTCGCTTAGCAAAAAGTCTGTATGAGTTATACTGACTTTTTAAAACTACATCACACAGGCTTCGTAAAATTTTGAGCTTTAAGACGTTTCTGAAAGAGTTTTTAATTCAGGCTAATTATCGTTTATGGTTAACTCTAACATATTATTTTACTAACACAGTTTTGAATAACTTAAACGAATAATTTGTGTTTAATACACTCTAAAATAAATAAGGTGTAATATAAATAACAAATTACTTCAATAATTACTCCGCCGCTTTTAGTTAACTTTAAAGTTGCAACGCAGTAAAGTTAATCGTAGTAATTCAATCCTTTAAAGAGAAAGTTGCAAAAATTATTTTCATAATCATATTTATATAAAAGTTATAGTGTTCTGTTTTATTAAGAACGAACGAAAACTGACAAGGTTAAATTACCCGAGCACTCTTTTAAAACTCCGTCTCTACCGGTCTTCCGTTTATAACTTAAGAGATTATTTTAATACCGCCGAATCTAAAGTGAATGGATTAGAAATGTTACGAAATGAAATTTAAGTTTCTTTAACTCTTTACCAGTTTAACATAAGGGATTTTATTATTCAAGACAGGGGTTGACTTATAAGTTTTCTTCACTTTGACTGATTACTGCCGTAATCACCTAATAGAACTTGTAAGATTTCACAGTTTTAATCCGGAAAATTAAATTTACCCCTTCACTTTACGCCTCTTTAAATTACTCAATCAGTGCGAACGATAAATTCAAATCGCTCAGAAATTTACCGTCTTTTTTCTTACTTTTTCATGATATATCACCAGCAAGGCTTTTAAGAGAAAATTAATTCTTTGCAGCGCTGTGAAATTTGAATACCAAGAAAACAACTGATCGTCACACTACGTAACCCCGTGAAGACAAAAAAAAAAGATTTTTGATAAAATATCCCTCTAAATATGTGCATGCGAAAGTACATATTTACATTGTACAAATGTACAGAATGTACTTTTAAGAACAGCAATAACTTCTGTTCCGATATGAAAACTAACGTCTCCTCAATTAACCATAAGAAGCTTTATAAAATAAATATGTAACCCCAAAATTTAAGATAGGATCTTCCTTCATTAAAAAAATATAAAATTCTAGTTTTGCCAAAAATTATCCTTTCCATTAAACTTTTCTCATTACATCACATTTACTCTTTCCGATTTCCTCATTTCGTTATTTACTGGGCTCGCTACAAAAGTACTAACAGAGTACTTTGTTTGTTTGGTTATATCAGGTAAGTTAGCTTTACAAAAATTCGTAGGGAGGAATGGTTTTTATTTAAAATTTTGTTTTTCTTTCAGCATTACAGCTTTACTATTCATTTTATCAAAAATATTGTGGTTTCTCTCTTAGCCGATTTGGGTCGGTTTTACACAAACGCTTAGTTTCTGTAAATTTCTTTAAGTCCTTACCGGAAATTTGTGATTTCCTTTATGTGTTGTTTAGGTCATCAGCCAAAAGGCTGGTTTGAACCCGTAAAGGTTTTACTAAGTAAAACGAGGAGTGAGGTGGTTTACCATTGCCTTCCTCACTGAGTGGAAAAGTATGCTTATCAGCATGCCGGGCTCTCTGAAAAGCACATATTTTCCACTCTGCAAATGACACCTTCACTTCATTCACCACAGGGTCTGGCTGTATAGTGAAATTCATTACTTTCAGAGGAGGTAACTCTGACTAGTGTCTTTAACACCTCTACCTCTTCTGTTCTTAAATGATTCAGTCATTTAATTGGCTGACCGTGTGATAAGAAACAGAACTATTTATTTTAGCCCTGCAACGAACAGATTGAGTGCAAATAATCTGACACTCCACCTGTTTATTATGGGCATATTTCCTTTATAAAATCACGTTAAAATTAGTCCATTCCAGTTTCATCAAATAAGTTGTAGCTGTTAAGGATAAAACGTCAATGTCGTCATAAAATATGTCGTCAATGTCATAAAATGAGTAAAATTTAGTAGTATATTGCTCAAAGATTTACAAGAAAATTAATGCCATTTGCCATAATTTATTTACTTTTCGTCTATTTGAATGACTCAGTTCGTACGAGTATTCCACACCAACGATCAATTCAAACAGCTTAGTAATTTACCGTTCCTTTTTCCCGACGTGTTGTGAAACTGGAACGTTACCAAATAATTTTTCTCTTGCCTTTCATTTCAACCTAACGAGACTAGAAGACTTATGATTTCATTTGTTTCTTTCTAGAAAGAATTTCTTTGCTTTTTGTTTCACCGAAATTTTCTCTGAAAATTATTCAGAAGATTTTTACTGTTAGATTTGCCATAAATATACGGATTTTCTTCATTCTATTTGTATATTAACAACTGCGAATTCCCAACGAGTAAATTTTATAATAATAATTAAAATTGACACCAAAAATTACCTTAAGGAGAACAATAATCAACTGTAAAATTCCTACGGGATATATAGGCTTGTAAATTAACTAGCTGCGCTTACCACGAAACTACGTTTAAACCACAGTGTAACTCTTCTCCGTAAAGTAAAATTCCTACACGCCCGTTAAATATCATATACGGAAATTGTGCAGCTCCATGTACTGTATCGTAATAAAAATTTAAGATAAAATAATAATTTTTATAATTTTTTAAAATAGAAAATGTGTTGTTTAGGTCAACAGCCGAAAGGCTGGTTTGAACCTCTAGAGGTTTACTAAGTAAAACAAGGAGTGAGGTGGTTTACCATTGCCTTCCTCACTGAGTGGAAAAGTATGCTTATCAGCATGCCGGGTCCTCTGAAAAGCACATATTTTCCACTCTGTAAATGACACCTTCACTTCATTCACCACAGGGTCTGGCTGTACAATGAAATTTATTACTTTCAGAGAAGATAACTCTGATTAGTGTCTTTTACACCTCTACCTCTTCTGTTCTTAAATGATTCAGTAATTTAATTGACTGACCATGTGATAAGAAACAGAACTATTTATTTTAGCCCTGCAACGAACAGATTGAGTGAATAGAAAATATACAATTTATAATTTTTTGACCAAACAATCATTGTTTCTATTAGTTTGGTTAAAAAATTATAAATTGTTTATTTTCTATTATAAAAATTGTTCTATTTTGTGAATTTAGTAAAGTATAATTAAACTTAAGATGGAGATTGTAATGGATATAGAGTTTGGTGCAGCACTATTGTTTGCGTGTAGTAGAAGGGTGGGAATGAGTAACCTCTTTGGAGTAGTAGTAAAATATTTGTGCCAACAGAAAGAACCAGCTACTAAATTAGTCAATTCTCGTGACATAAAACGAATGTAAATAATTTGTAGATAACAAAAACACATCAAATAAATTATAGAATTAACCGCACTAAATTGCCCGCTGAACATCAAGCTGTACTAAATTTGTCTCAATTTTTGACGGATAACAGATACTAGGGTTACCTTATACCGTAGAAAATGTGGAACAAAAAAGCATGAAAATTATAAATATATCATAAATGTTTATTCTATGGAAGATAGCTAATTACTACTAGAATAATATTATGTTCGACATAAATATTACACCAAAAGATGTAACATTTTAAATTTTTTAAAATTTTTATAAGTGCAAAGTTGGCACAAATCCATTCTTATGTAGTTTTTTTACATAAAATTACTTTACAAAAAGCAGCTAATTTCTAAGCGTCAGGTAAAAGATTACTAAGTGAAAAAGTTATTGAATTATTATTAGTATAATTAAAATTGCAGCAAAACGAGCTTTCGTATTATTGCGGCGCTGTCAAATATGTCACTTCACGCGATATTATCTCCACTACAGTCCCACTTCCAATCACTCAAGAAACAGAATCCAATTTCCTAATTTAATTCTATAAATTCCCCCTGAATTCCACGAGGTTGCAATTACTCTGTGAAATTGTTCGCCGAGCGACCAGGTGTTCCTTAACACAATGTCGCCATCATAGGGCTTCTTAGCCCTCTCAACCTGGATAGGCAAGGACGTTTACGCGGGCTCACGTGCAACGGTCTGGTTTGGTACACCTAATT
Organism: Catonia carolina; assembly: GCA_035578175.1. NCBI lineage: Eukaryota > Metazoa > Arthropoda > Insecta > Hemiptera > Achilidae > Catonia > Catonia carolina. The sequence goes on from JAQMRL010000001.1 coordinate 33,763,126, forward strand.
ACCATTACAGTTTTAATTATTAGTTACATGTTCAAGAGTAATAGTTTTATAAACTCCTTTTCTTTGAAACATTTCTCGCATCAGTAGGCCTACTACCACAACCATCTTAACTTAGATGATGCATTACAGACATTAGAATTTATTTATTTATTACCATTTATTAATTTTACAATATGTACAATGTCTTATCTATCTGATTAGAAATTTCTGAATAAGGCAAAGCCTCTGCTCAGGAAAGAACAGTAATGAAATAATAATAATGATAACAATAAGTATTTCCAAATTGTCATTACCTTATGAATTACTTAACAGATCACTGATTACAATATTCTTGATTATTCCATATTTTACAATTTTTTCAAATTATAAAGTAAATTACACCGTTAGTTATTACTTAATACTATATATGAACAAGGAAAAATTAAACCAAACGATCCATGGATAAGCTCAATCAAATTCCAGACCAACTAAGTATTTTTTAAGTCTCCATTTAATGACACCAATCAATGCAGTAAAACACAATTTACGTAAATCAGAAGGCAAACAGATCAAAAATTTTGGTGCCATATAATCTAACACCATTTGATCTCCTGATGTATTTCATTTCACTTCCATGGCAAATCCAGCCTCAACTCTTCTTGTGCTGTAATTATGTTCTAAAATATAAAATAATATAAATATAAAATGTAACAAAAAAATTTAATTTAACCACAAACTTTAAAATATTACAATAAATACCTAAACATCAATCATAAAATCACAGCTTCACGTAATAATACCACAATATACCACAATAACCATTAAAATTACACGTAATTTTCACTATTCATCACTAAAAAAATTTGGAAACGAAACTACATCGACATACTGGAATTTATAATGGTATAAAATAAAGGAGAACAAGAATATTAGTGGCGTAATATTTTCAACGCCCAATCCCTCTCAGGTCAATGATAGTAGGCCTGTTATACATTGCTACCGTAAGTACGGCGTCGTCAGTTGTTACGTGCAACTTCATATTCATATAATTTATACTATAGTATTGTTATTGTTATTGATAGCTACTATATAATAGTACGTCATTTTTTGTGTACTAATACAGTAGCTATCTAATTTTTAAATTACTAATTATTCGTAACATATTGTTATAATGAAGCGGCGGAAAATGAAATCAGCTGTTTATAAACAGCTGACTGATTAAAATTATAAAAAAGAAGGATTCCATTGTTGGGACGCGGCCGCGGTTTGAATGGCTGACGTGTTAGTGGTCTTAATCGTAAGGGATCTTCGTTACGGTGAAGTTTGTTATTTTGTCAACAAACATTGTATTTAATGTTTAATTTGGTAAGGGATATTGTTTATTTTATTTTTTACTTTCTCTTGCCTATATGAATATATAGGAAGGAAAGTATTGTTTTCATGTCGATTTTTCGAAATCGAGTTTTCACCGGATCTATACGTTTTCAGACCCCCTGAATCCAAAAAAACATGTTTTTAGCGATTGGTCTGTGTGTGTGTCTGTGTGTCTGTGTGTGTGTCTGTGTGTGTGTCTGTGTGTGTGTGAGTAAACAGAATATCTCAAGAACGGAACATCGTACGAACTTGAAACTTGAAACTTAAGTTACATACCACTACCGGACGCGACACGAACATTTTCATCAAAATCGGTTAACCGGAAGTAGTAGTTTATTCGTATAATTTTTCAGTTTTTTGCGATTTTCTCAAAAACTGGTCCTACGATTTTTTTTAAAATCGCCTATTTTACTCAATTTTTTATTCTCTACAAGATAGGGTAGGCGCCATGTCTGCTGAAATTCTCGGTGAGGCTCTTTTCACGTAAAAACGTTGTTTTTTTAAGATTACGGCTTTAATATAAATTTTAGCGCAAAAACTTATATAATAAAAGTTGTAGAGAATTTAAAAACCTACAACTTATGTTTCAAACATTTTTTTGTATGACGCTTAGTTTAGCGGTAATTTGCGATTTTCTGTTTTTTTCTCACGAAAACGTGAGAAAAATCGATTTTTTTAACATTTCGGTCTTAGTATGCATTTTACGACAAAAGTGTATATAATAAAAGTTATAGAAAATTAAAAGATCTACAACTTTTGTTTAGAGAATTTTTCTCTACAGAGCCTAGTTTAGCGTGAAAGTGTGATTTTCCGTTTTTTTTTAAGCCAAATTGAGTTCGATTTTCATTTTGCGTCTTCCACTCATGATTAAAATAAGGTTATGTTTTTGAGGTTAGTTTTTGTTCATTTCTAATGTTTTAATACTAATGTTAGGTTTATTGTTAATTATTTGCATTGGCAAGAGAAAGTTGTGTGAGTGTTTCACACCAGATTTTTGTTAATAAATTGCGTGAATTGCATTGTTTAAGAACTTATTTTCATAAACTCATTATATTCATTGTTGTCGTTTGTAAAGGTTAGTTGTTCTTTTCAAATAATTTTGTTATATAAACGTATGTGAAATAATTAAATTAAAGTTTACAATTTTACTTTACTATAACGAGTTATAACAATATAATAACTATCAGTAGTTGTACACACGAAGCGGGAAATTATTACTAATGTACCTTTTTTTGTTTTTTAAGCCTTCATTGAAGCAAATCTAGTCAAGGATGGTAAGACTGTTTCTGGGAACTTCTCTTATTTGCCCAATACTATTTCTGCATTTAGATCATTGGAATCTCTGATCCTCTGTTATATTGTATTTCTTTGTGTTGGAGTTTTGATTTTTAATTTTTGTTTTTTTTTTGTTTTTGTTTTTAAGAGTAGTTTTTACTCCCGGTTTAATATTTTACTCACATATCAGAGTGCGTTTACTGATGTAAAATTAACCCCAATTATTCGGAACGGACAATTTGGATAAATTGGAAGAGATAATAGGCTTCAATCACCTCGGGGAGATAACAAAACCAAAGACCAGCGAGAGGAAAGCGAGCAACTGCAGACGAGGAAATATAACATTGCAAACAAAGAAAGCCATATGGAAATAAGCCAAGATCAGACATTATAGTTCTGTGATAAAACCTGTGTGTCTGTACGTAAGTAAATCTCTTAAAATCACCGGGGAGGTTGGTATTTTCTGGAGAATCAGAAAAATGTGAGAGAAATATCCTTCGTAATATAATAGGTCCAAAGATAATAGACGGACAATAGCTACAGATAACGAGGAAGAGACGAACTGTACACTTTAAAGAGAAAGTTAATAGAAACTATTAGAACACTTTGATTAAAGTTATTCGGCTAACTGTATAGAACTTTTCACAAACCGTCGACAAAACTAATCTTAAGACTGAACAGTAATCCTAAGGTGTCAGATAAATGGTTTAAAGGACAGAGAAAGGATATAGAGAAATCTGAAATAAACTGAGTAAACATAATGGATTGAATAAAATTTATAAAACTAATCACTGATTTTTAAGGGCTTCTACAAAAAGCGAAAGCTGATCACCAGTAGTACGGAAAAAGGCTAAACTAGCATAGACATCTACGTAAGTGGTTGTCATTAAATCATTAGAATTCAGGCGTTGCGACATAATATTATAAAACAATTAATATAATATTGTAACACCTAAGCTAAATTGGTTCGGGATCTGGATTTCATCAAGAGACTTTCTTTAAACTTATAATAATTATTTATTAACACAATTAACAGTTACAATCAGTTAGCAAACATAAACTACTAACAAATACGTTAATTTAAAATTAATTTAATTTTAAATTAAAAAGTTAATTTTAAATTTTAAATTAATTAAAAATTTAAGCTTAACTAAACTTGACTGTAATTTTTTTTTTATATTGAGTGATGATGCCTACATAAGCCTTGGGCTTGTAGGTAGGTAATGATATGTGGTGATTTACAGATGAAAAACATGCCAGACCTGACCGGGAATTGAACCCGGGACCCCGGAATAGTAGCCAGTTGCGCTGACCACTACACCACGGGCCGGCCGTGGTAAGAAACTATCATTTAAAAATCAAAAATTATTTTATATAAATCCGTTTTAAAACCCATGTGGGCTTCAATTGTGGGGTACATCCTGCACTTCAAACATAAACATATTCGAACGTTTCCAGTCAAAGTTCTTGCGGTGGCTCCTGCAAATTTCGTGGTACATGAAAAACACCTATATCTATGCTGATCTTAATATTGACTCAGTGAAACAAACTATATCAAAATTCGGCCGTAAATATGAAGAAAGACTCAACAATCATCCAAACTTCCTGGCTCTGAATCTACTAAATAACATTGATACCGGGTTTTCAACACTGAAAAGACATAGTGTTTTTGATTTAGGTTAAAGGTTTTAAAGAACATTTTTACACTTATTATCTTTTTTTTATCTAAATGATTTCCTTCAAAGTCATCATTGTGTTTATCAAAAATATTAATTTATTACTATTTTCAATTTCATTAACATTTATAATGAAATCGTAATCATGTTAATTAACACTTATTGAAATTGCTGATTGTTCAATTTCAAGTGAACAGATAGTAATGTTGCAAAATTGTAAAAAAAAAAAAAATAAAAACTATTTGATTTACCTGAACACAACTATTGCTACCGCTGTATACACACACTGTTAACGTAATTCAGAACCGCTCCCGTAACGAACTACTTCGATGGCCTGACAACACTTTCCATTCATGATTACTAACTTATTACACTGGTGCTAACTGTTTTTATACTCGCGTTCTAATAGTTTCACCAAACAATCAAGAACATTGTACATACAAGGAATAAAATAAAAAAAAATATTAAACTAGTTTCAACTTCCGGGAACATTGTTTTAAATATTCCATTTATCGCAATCGAATATTCTTGTTCAGCACACAACACTTCATAAAATACACAACTTCTTACAATGAACAATTTATTTCCTTAGAAATTTCTAAAATATTACTGTTAAAGTATTGAAAGAATAATAAAAATGTGCACACTCAAGCACAAAAACTATGAACTTGCCAACTTTTTTTTGAATTGATTTCCATTTTATTAAATGCAATACATACAAGTTTCTAAACTAACAGAAATTACTGAAAGTAATGGTATTTGTAATTTCCTGAAAATAATTAACTTGTAAATATAAACTTTAATAAAACTTGTAAAATTAACTTGTAAAACCACAGAATAACTTTAATAAAAATACGTACAGAGTTAAAATAAGTGAATGGGTCAATTTTAAGTTATAATAAATTCATTTTTAAAACGCTTTAGTTGTAGCTCCATTATTATTCATATTCAATCCAGCATGACCCAACATTGAATGCCATGATGGAGGTGTCATTCAATGGATTGGAGAAAATATTTTAGTTTTGTTACTAAAAGCCTTCCATTTAACAGATCGATACTTGATTTAATTTTTGTTTAGTCACTTCACGAAGCACTTTGGTTTATGTCATTAAAGTAAGTTACTCAGAAAAGGTTTTCTACCGATACAAAAAAAAGTCAAGTTTTTAGTAAAAAATCTGGTGTGAAACGCTTACAAGACTTTCTCTTGCCAATGCAAATAATGACCAATATAAGCTAACATTAGTAATAAAACATTACAAAATTAACAAAAAACTAACATTAAAAAACATAACCTTATTTTAATCATGAGTGAACGACACAAAATGAAAATCGATCTCAGTTTGGCTTAAAAATACGGAAAATCGCGCTTTCACGCTAAACTAGGTACTGTACAAAAAACTGCTTTAAATAAAAGTTGCAGATCGTTAAATTTACTATAGTCTAAATTTGATTATATACACTTTTGTCGTAAAATGCACACTAAGGCCGAAATTTTAAAAAAGTAGATTTTTCACACGTTTTCGCGAGAAAAAAACAGAAAATCGCTAATTACCGCTAAACTAAGCGTTATACAAAAAAATTTTTGCAATAAAAGATTCTGGGATTTTAAATTCTCTACATTTTTTATTATATAAATTTCTGCGCTAAAATGCATATTGAAGCTGTAATCTTAAAAAACAATTTTTTACGTGAAAACTGCCTCACCAAGAATTTTAGCAAACATAGCGCCTACCCTTTCTTGTAGAGCATAAAAAATTTAGTATACCAGGTGATTTAAAAAAAAAATCGTAGGACCAGTTTTTGAGAAAATCGCAAAAAAGTGAAAAATGACACGAATAAACTACTACTTCCGGTTGACCGATTTTGATGAAAATGTTCGTGTTGGGTCCTCTAGTGGTATCTAACTTAAGTTTCAAGTTTTAAGTTCGTACGATAATATGTTCTTGAGATATTTTGTTCACACACACACTCAGACACACACACACACACACACGCACGCACGCACGCGCGCGCGCGCGCGCACACACACACACCAATCGCTAAAAACGTGATTTTTGGATTCAGGGGGTCTGAGAACGTGAAGATCTGGTGAATACTCGATATCTTAAAATCGACATGAAAACAATACTTGCATATAGGCAAGAGAAAGTAAAAAACCTACAACTTCTATTATAAGCATTTTTCTCTACAGAGCCGAGCCTAGTTCAGGTAATAATCAGTGATTTTCCATATTTTTAAGTTGTACAGAGGTTGATTTTCATTTTGCGTCTTTCACTCATGATTAAAATAAGGTAATGTTTATTGAGGTTAGTTTTTGTTTAATTCTAATAATTTATTCCTAATGTTAGAATTGTTAATTATTTACATTGGCTAGAGAAAGTTGTGTGAGTATTTCACACCAGATTTTTAAGTTGTACAGAGGTTGATTTTCATTTTGCGTCATTCACTCATGATTAATTTTTTTTAACGTCCGACTGTTCTGCAATTACTGCTAATGCATACAGTGAAAAATTAAATGATTTTTTGTAACGTATTAAAATATGCTGTGCCTGAATGGGATTCGAACCCAAGACCGCATGATGAAAGGCGAGCACGTTACCAACTACGCCAATGCGGCCGGCACTCATGATTAAATCTAGTATATAAAATAATGGTACTGTTGTAAATAGTCGCTCTGCTTTGCTATTGGCTGGATGTCTATTGTAGTTACAAAAATCTGGCGTGAAAGTTTTTCATGAAGAAAACAGAAATTCACTAATTGCCGCTAAACTAACATTTTACATTGGCAAAAGAAAGTCTTGTTTTACGCCAGATTTTTTTTATCGTTCGTAAGTCATTGGTAAAACCAAAAAAAATTTCGGACTTTATCTATCGATAAACTCGAGCTGCAAAGAAATTCCAGACATGAGTGGGAATCGAACCCGGGACCCCCGGCATATGTATTATAAGAAATGTTAATTTTCCATTCGGGAGGCTGAAGCCCTTCAAGCCTGTACTAGGATCAGTGAAACTGTTACCAGTGGAGGCACGAACAACAAAGGATACGAGCCTGCACTAATCACAGTTTGAAACAAATATAAATTAAAGGGTTATGAAACAAATCTGTTGAAAACGAAGGTGATATTTTAAAGTTAATTGCAATATTAAATAAGTTAAACGTTTGTTGCGTGCCTTCGTTTTCACGGTAAAATTAATAATAATAAAATTGTGTATTTATACATTTTGATATTTAGGTAACCATGACTACCTACGACTACCTAAATTGTACATCTTTTAATTTTCTATAAATTTCATTATAGTCTACCTGTATACACTTCTGTCGTAAAATGCATACTAAAGCCGAAATCTTTAATAAATCGATTTTTCGCACGTTTTCGTGAGAAAAAAACAGAAAATGCTAATTACCGCTAAACTAAGCGTTATACAAAAAAATGTTTCATATAAAAGTTGTATGATTTTAAATTTCCTACATTTTGTATTAAATACATTTTTGCGCTAAAATGCATATTAAAGCCGCAATCTTAAAAAACTAATTTTTTACAGCCTCAACAAGAATTTCAGCAATCATGACGCCTACTCTATCTTGTAGAGAATAAAAAATTGAGTAAACCAGGCCATTTTTAAAAAAATCGTTGAACCAGTTTTTGAGAAAATCGCAAAAAAGTGAAAAATTATACGAATAAACTACTACTTCCGGTCAACCGATTTTGATGAAAATGTTCGTTTCGGGTCCGGTAGTGGTATGTAACTTAAGTTTCAAGTTTCAAGTTCGTACGATATTCCATTCTTGAGATATTCTGTTCACACACACACACACCACAGACACACCCACAGACCAATCGCTAAAAACATGTTTTTTTGGTTTAGGGGGTCTGAAAACATGTAGACCCGGAGAAAACTAGATTTCAAAAAATCGACATGAAAACAATACTTTCCTTCCTATATATTCATTACAGGCAAGAGAAAGTAAAAATACAAATATTGAAATAAAACAAATGAAAAGCAGATAACAAGATTTTACAAAATATGCAATGAAAAGTGAAAATAATGAGTAGGTATATCAACTTTAATGAAATAATTAAATTTTCTACGAACTAGTTAATTTTAAGATATTGCAAATAATATGTATTTTTAGGCTAAAACCATACATAGGCTATGCCTACTTAAAAATAAATAACTTAGTTCCAGTCCTTGTCATTTCAACGGTATTTTGATTATTCATGTACCCATGGCTGCCGTTTAGAATTACTATGTGTGTGTTTCTTACCGTATTATTACTATTTATCTTTTAATAACAACTAGACTTTATCTATTGAAAATATACATCCCAGTTTTCTCTAGGAAATTTATACTGCTTGCGGAAATTATCTTAAAAACAAATATCTGTCGGTAAATTAACCAAAGTCCATCAGCTAACTTCACACACATCTGCTGCTTTTACTGGTTTACGGCCCGGGGAACGAATAAGATCCAAGCTTCGGTATTATATAATTTTAAAATGGTAGGGCTACTTAGAATGTTTTTTTGTGACTAAAATTTTTGTTAGTTTAATGTTTACTAATCATTAAAATTTGTTACAAATGTTTATTAAATTTTATTTGTGATTTTAGTGTTCTTTATTCATTGTTGAAACTTTGGTTACATTTGGACATTGCTTCGTTTCAAACGTAAGTTGTAAATTAACTGCTTTATGCAAATGTTTTATCGATGAATCTTTTAATTAATTTGTTATCTCGTTGAAAAATATTCACTCATCACGCACAAAATATCTTTTTAGTTTATAAAACACTGTTTTGAATCAAGTTATTAAATTTAATTTTGTTATTGAATGTTATACATAATAAGGACCTACTCCTCAATCATGAATCGATATACAATTCAGTATTATAAAGTACTCTATGTCAAAGTAGTAATATGTATACAGTTTTTTATAAAATGTGACACTACAGATGGGTAGATTAATTTTCCAACCACAAATTTAATATAAGTACATAATTTGAGATTTTTAGTTGCAAGACAAGGAAATACAATAAAGTATAATCTTAACTTTTTGTATATACTTACGGGAAATCTACCCATAACAGGCAAGTGAAGTGTTCAATTATTTACACTCGATCTCCTAGTTTTAGGGCTACAAAAATAGTTCTGTTTCTTATCATATGATCAGCCAATTATATAACTGAAACTTTAAGAACAGAAGAGGTAGCGGTGTAAAAGGCACTAGTCAGAGTTATCTCCTCTGAGAGTAATTAGTTTCATTACACAGCTGAACCTTGTGGTGAATGAAGTGCGTCATTTGTAGGGTGGAAAGTAGATGCTCTTCAGAGGCCACGGGATGCTGACAAGCATACTTCTTTTCCACTCAGTGAGGAAGACGATGGTAAACCATTTTACTTCTTGTTTTACTTAGTATTTTCTAGTTTCAAACCAGCCCTTTTGAGTGTTGACCTAAAAAACTGGGAAATAACTAAATAAATTATAAATATACGTAATACCGTATGAGAAAGTCAATTTGTGTGGTGACCAGTTGAGAGCTAAATATAAAAAAATATTTCATGATATTCCTGTTCAAATTCCCGCATAAACATAAAACTTTATTAAAAGATAGCGATGAAATTAAGTAGTTGTTTTAAAATAATAAAAACATTCCGGTTAAAAATAAAAATTCACAAAAAGGAACGGAAAAATATTTAAACAAGACAGAAAGAGATATAAAACTTTGTTTCACTGTAATTTCCTTGTTATTATGAACGAAGACATCAGCCTATCATGACAACAAAATACATGCAGGAAGAAGAAAGAAAATTTGTCTTTCATTCTTTTGATTTTCGCTTTTTAAATTTTATTTTGTTTATTTTTTGTAAGTTGTTTTGAAATGCAAAGTACGAGGGTAGGCTGATAAGTAATGCACACATGCTTGTAGAAGACAACTAAATAAACTTCAGTAGCGCGCCTGGTGGCATGTGGAAGTACTATTTCTCCTCTACAAGCCTGCGCAGTTTGAAGGCGTTGCTTTCATTCAGTTTGTTTTGAGTAGTGGAAGTATGGCGTCGTGTTCTGGTGCTATGTCAACGAGAATTAAACAACGCGCTGTTATCGAATTTTTAACTGCTGAGAAAGTGAATCCTAGTGAGATTTATCGTCGTTTAAAGGCTGTTTATTGTGACGATACTGTTGATAGGTCTACTGTGAATCGTTGGGTAATAAAATTTCGTGATTGCCAACCTGGAAAAGCCTTAATTGTTGACAAAACACGCAGTGGACGACCAATCACTGCCTCAGACGATAATCGTCGCAAACTCATCGATGATTTGATTCAAAATGACCGGCGAATCACTCAACAGCGTATCGCAAACCAAATTGGAATATCTAAGGAACGTGTTGGCTTCATTATTGAACAATTGGGATACCGTAAAATCTGTGCACGATGGGTACCACGCCGTCTGACAGACGAGAATAAACAGCGTCGATTGGAATGCTGTGAACAACTTTTGAAGCGCTACCGTGACGAAGGAGACGACTTTCTTTTGAATATTGTGACGGGGGACGAGTCATGGGTTCATCATTACGATCCCGAAGAAAAAAGGCAGAGCGCTGAATATCGTCATCCACATTCTCCTGTTGTGAAAAAGTTCAAAACACAACCGTCCGCAAAAAAAATTCTTTTGACTGTGTTTTGGGATGCTCGCCGAGTTTATGTGACTGATTATCTGGAACGAGGGGCAACGGTAAATTCTGCTCAGTATATACAGACTCTGAAACACCTCCGACGTCGAGTTTGTCGTGTTAGAGGCAACCTGGCGCCAATAATTTTGCAACACGACAATGCTCGTCCACACACTTCGCGTGCAACTGGAGAGGCTCTGAGAAACCTGAAGTTTCAACCAATTTTACACCCTCCGTATTCTCCCGACCTTGCGCCTTGCGATTTTTATTTTTTTCCTCTACTGAAGAGAGACCTTAAGGGTAATCATTACAGCTCGGACAATGAGGTGAAGGCAGCTATTGCGTCCTGGGTTCGAGGAAAGTCGGAAGAATTTTTCAGTGACGGAATGAAAAAACTTGTTAAACGTTGGGAGAAATGTGTAATGCTTAACGGTGACTATATTGAAAAATAAATAGATAATTTGGTAGGTTAAGATTTGTACTTTAATTTGTTATTTACCCCATCTTGCTATTTCTTTTTGTTCGTCTTCTACAAGCATGTGTGCATTACTTATCAGCCTACCCTCGTACAATAGCGGAATAAGGAAAAGTGTTTGTATGATAAGATTGATTCGTTTGAAATAGATGCGGACGTACTTCACAAAAGATATTCATCACTTAATGTACATGGAGAAATTTTTTCAGGAGTCAAAGGAAATGCTTCTTTTCTGTACGAGTTTCCTCGTTTATATTTTACTGTTTATATGTACCGAGATTCTATTTTCACTAACAAGTCTAGAAAACCTAAACAAGTTGAATAAGTACTTTCTTGCACTATTTAACAGCACTAACATAACATTAAAATTTACCACATAACCACATTTACCATATATTTTTAACATTTGCTAAAATATTATGATTTTGATGTTGTGCACTAAGAACTATTATATTGTGGAGTCAATATGGTCAAATGACAACGTAGAATGGACGGAAGTTATTCCGGTATTTTACATGAAACGCGAAATAGCCACTGAATTAAACAGTAAAAAATCTCATACTCCCCTTATTCTCCTTCCGCTTCACCTTAGATATCTTTTTTTACTCCTTCTCTTCCTCTTACTCTTAACAAAAAATCTCAAAAATGGATAATCATACGAAGTAAAAACTTGGAGCTTAAGTGAGGTACCATAATGGGATCAATATGAACACTTTCATTAAAATTAAAATTAAAATCGATCAAAGAAGTAATTTATTATTCGTGCAATGTTTTACTTTTTGTGATTTTTTCAATAATGGCTCTTACAATTTTTGTAAAATCGCCTTACTTACTTATTATTTCTGCTGTACAAGATAAGGTAAGCGGCATGTCTACTGAAATTCGTGGGGCTGTGCTCTCGTAGTAAAATATAATATACTTTTTAAAATTTTGGCTTAACATGCATTTTAGGACAAAAGTGTATATAAATTAAAGTTTTAGAAAATTAAAAGACTTACAACTTATATTCTCAGCATTGTTTCTGCAATGCTTAGTTTAAAGTAAATCAGCGATTTTCCGTATTTCCCTCATTAATATCGGTAAAAATGGGGTTTTTAGATTGCAGCCTCGGTATAATTAATTACATTTCACGATAAAATTATATAAAACAGAAGTTATAGAAAATTAAAACACCTAAAACTTTTGTTTGAAGTTGTTTTTTAGCTGAGCTTAATTTATCATCAATTATTTAGATTCCGTGTTTCGTTCATCAAAACTGAAGTCTAACAAAAGTTCACATTTGGCGTCATTCACTCATGATTAAAATTAGGTTAGGTTTTTTTCATTTTACATTGCTTATTCATGATTAAACATAGGTTATATTTTAATTACAGAAATTGTCAAGAGAAAGTCGTGAGCGCGTTTCACATCAGATATTTTTTATTAGCTATACGGAGAAATTTTGACTGAAATGCTTGAATAGTTTTTAATTTACCCTATTTTGCGCAACAAAAAATTTGAATACCGTACATCCAGATAGGTTTTAAGAGGAAAGAATTTTAATGGTGTAATTTTTATGATTCCCTTTCATAAGGGAGGAGTCATTTAAAGAAATGACTGGACCATTTAAACAAAAAAAATTCCTAAAATCAATGCGTCATTCAGTCGGCATGTATCTACTTCAAAGCAATTTAATTAAAACGTTACTGTATGTAATTCTGTTTCAGTCATTAACAAACTTGTTTTATCGATACGGTAACAACGACCAATTTGTGAGCTCCTTTCAGATGAGTAATTTGGCGTTTACATGGCGTGAATTCTCAGAGGAACTTCCAGCCAACCTTGCTGTCAACCTGAAACCTTAGTTACATAAACAATTTGCTCGTTGCTCTAACAGATAAAACAATGATCAGTTTTTCAATGAAACATTAAGTCAAATTTAATTACTAACTACTGAACCCGAAGCAAACGTATAAACGATTTTATTTCGTTATGTAGGTATTCAAGATAAATTTATTTTGGGCACAAACAGTTTTTGTTTCAAACAAAATATATAATGTGAAATGTGTCATTTAACTTCCTCATACTGTTTAAAATTGACGAATTGTTGCTTTTAACATTACTCCTAACTTCACACGCATGAATAAACAATGTAAATATGCGTGCTGAATGTAGATTATTATATTTTATAAAGTTCAGAAAAAATTAGGTATAATTTTCAATTTCTTTTTAAAAATCGTAAAAATTCTTCTTTTTTTAAATAAAAATTTACTTTTGTATTAAACATGTTGACTACTAAGCGAAACAAATATGTGTCACACTTGTCTTTAAAAATAGGCCACGTGCTTCAAAAATGAGTCACAGTACATGACTCATTTTTAAGCCGTGTAATGTGGTTTAAAAAAAAATTGCTACGGCTTCAGAGAGTGACATTGTACACTTAAGAGTGTTCAAAGAGTTGGTCTTTTTCAAATAATAGGATATTTCGTATACAGGTAGTTTTCGTTGTTGTCCTATACTAGAATGCTGCTGTTATTTTAAATTTTAATGTTCATTTTGCTTATTTTGTTTGATTGAAATAGGCCTATTCTAGAACATTATATTTTTTTATTGTGACACAAAAATGTGTCACATGGCTCTGAAATGTTAAATCATTTCAGCAGGCCATGTCATCTAAAAGTGTGTTGCAACTTTATTTTACAAAAAAAAAATAGTTGTTATTAAATAAAATTAAGTAAAATAAGAAGAAAAATGAATAAAATGTGAAAAAAGTATAATGGCTCCGCGGAAGTCTCACAAAATTTAGTGTGGCAGTCAACGTGTTAAAAGAAATAAATGATTTGTGGTCTCAATGAAAATGATCTATTGTCAAACAGATCAGAGTGAAAGGTTGCATTGAACTTCAAAACAAAATGTTTCGGGTAGAATTCCCGGCCCGGGTATTGAAAAACTACTCGAACAAGCGAAAACCCATGACAGTGCGTCATAAACAATTGTAATCGTTAATAATAGTAATAAAACATTATTTATTTCCTTATTTTTTACAATACTAACTCAAACACATTCTTTCCAAAAGTTATAAATCCATTTACAATTCACAATGTACGAGGTTGAGGAAATTGATCTACCCAACTATGGCTAAAAGCCATGTCCTAGGGTAGGTGTTCTCTTCTTTTATTTAGTAGACAGTAGAAAAGAGATTTAAAACTAGGCTAGAACTTAAGGGGAGACTGTACTTTGTATCCCGCCAATGTTAAATTTGCTACTTTTAGGTATATTTTTCATAAGATTGGTAAAAGATAGGGAAATTAAACTTTAAAAACTATAGTTGTCGGGTTTCTTCTCGAGCTCTAAAATTTTTTTCAATTTAATCTTTGGACCGTATCATTTTTTTTTAAATGATGTATAACATAAAATTTTTACAAATTGATTTGTACGTTTTTTACGCATTACTAATTTTTGGAGCACCTGAGGAAGTCATAAAATATCGGTATATGAGAATATACAAAATAATTAACTGGTAAAAATTTCAGCCTGGTAGGTTTATTGGTTTCAGAGAAAAAATGTACCTATTGTTAAAAAATAAAAGTTTTCGGGAAAACGCAAGAAACAAGAAAGCACAAATAAACAACAAAATTTACACTTAAAAATAAATTTCCCATCAGCAGTTGTTTTGAAAGCTGAACCGACAGCTGAGAATACAAAAAAATAGTGATGGAGATATTTTAAAAACTAAAATTCTCTTTACGCTAAAACGAGCAGTAGAAATTGTGAAAAATAATCGTTCTTGGTAACATAATAATTTTTCTTTGTAAACTTGATAAAAGCTTAATTTTTTCGTAAAAAAATTATTTGTTTTGACGTAATTTAATATTTTTTTGGCAGATCTAGGCCTAAACTATTGAAAAACATAAAAAACCAAAAATCGAAATTTTGAGTTTAAACTATCGTGCCATCTCCCCTTAAAACCATGAAAATTTAAAGAATTAAACTTTGTTCAAAAAAATTTAAAAAATGCAATCTAAACGTTTAATAAATCTATAATGTGTCCACAGCTCCGTGGAACCTACATCATAAACCAACCCTTAAACACACACAAGCGGGCGCAGCACCCTTATACCTGCCTAGCGGTGTTCTACATTCTTCAATAGTGAGTCACCTACAAGGAACTTGACTGCAATACTACCATTTTGGTTATAATTATCTTTATCAAAATTGTATAATAATTTTCAAAATCTACGCATTATTTCTTTAAAAATGAGTCCAACCACAGTGTCATTATGATAATCCTAAGTATTTCCGATGTTGGATTTCATTCTGGCTGCCGTTGTTCAATAATATTGTTATTGTTGTTTAGGTCATCAGCCGAAAGGCTGGTTTGAACCTGTAGAGGTTTTACTAAGTAAAACGAGGAGTGAAGTGGTCTCCCGTGCCTTCCTCACTGAGTGGTAAAGTACGCTTACCAGCATGCCAGGCCTTCCGAAAAGCACATTTTCCACTCTGCAAATGACACCTTCACTTCATTCACCACAGGGTCTGGCTGTATAATTAAATTCACTACTTTCAGAGGAGATATCTCTGATTAGTATCTTTTACACCTCTACCTCTTCTGTTCTTAAATGATTCAGTCATTTAATTGGCTGACCATATGATAAGAAACAGAACTATTTATTTTAGCTCTGCAACGAACAGATTGAATATAAATAATTTGACACTCCACCTGTCTGCTATGGGTGTTCAATAATATTAATGAATTTAAAAATTATTATTATTATTATTATTATTATTATTATTATAAATGTAACAATGAATATTAATATTTTAAATATATGGAGCAATTGTTGCTTCATATTCCGTTAAACTTATCAAAGCATAATAACGGGTGTTTTATTAAGGACGCAACCCTGATTATAAGAAGATAGAAGTAATACATCGGTAAATTTTCTGTCCCCCAATCGGTATGTTAGCAACAGTGTACTCAAGGCCAACTACTTAAGACAGTTAAAATGTTCCAGTCAAGCATTAGTGTGGTTACAACAGTCGCTTCATTATATTGTGTCAGCAATGGTTTTTTCCAAGGAAGAATCGGGTGTTTTATTAAGAACGCAACCCTATGTTAAAAGCCACAATCTACGGCATATTTTTATTTTTCGTGTTTTACAAATTATTAATTAATCTAAATTATTATTTTACAAATGAATATAAAATTGCAATGAAAACATTGCATTATTTCTATCTTCTTATAATCAGGGTTGCGTCCTTATGCGTCCTTATTTAATCCTTAAATTAAATAGCACTGCATACTTTATAATTTTGTATTTATTTTTTTTATCTTATTATGCTATTAATTGTTACATTAATAATAATAATAATAATAATAATAATAATAATTGTTAAATTTATTATAACATTTATTAATTTATTATAATATTATTGAACAACGGCAGTCATAATGAAATCCGACAACGGAAATGCTTAGGATTGTCACAATGACACGGCGTTTGAACTCATTTTTCAAGGAATAATACGCAGATTTTGAAAATTATAACATAATTTTGATAAAGATAATTACAACTGAAATGTTAGTATTGCAGTCAAGCGCCTAGTAGGTGACTCACTACTGAAGCATGTAGAACGCAGGTAAGGCAAGTAAGGGGTTGCTGCGTAAGTGTGTGTGTGGTTGTGTAAGGGTCGGTTTATGATGTAGGTTTCACGGAGCTGTGGACATAATATTATAAATAACTAAATGTATCATACATAACTAAACATAGTAGGGTTTTAAGAATTTGCAATTAAAGTTTTATAATATTAGGTAATGTAAAAGTTAAACAATTATTTTAAAAAAATAACTACAATCCAAAATTAGAATAAATCTTAAAAAGAAAATAATTCCATCTAATGAACTAAAAAGATAAGAATAAAAAAAGTGAGCCAAAATACTTTATTTTGGTATAACCATTTCTTTATTGCCTCATCCCATTCATTGGCACTTCTTTTGAAAGACCTACCATTTAAATTTTTTACGTGCAAAGGAAGTAGATTAAATAATTTGGGTGCCAAATAACCATAGTGACGCTGGTACAGAGCCTTTCTTGCAAGTTGTGGAAGTATTAGGTGCCTATTTCTGGTGTTGTAGTGGTAGTCTTTGCTCTGTAGATGTAATCTGTTTTTTTGCCCTCTAATTAGAATTTCTTTGATATTGAGTCTCCTTACCTCCATCACTGGAGCGAAAAGCTAAAAATGAGCTAATGATCGAGTAATTAGAGAACAAACATTCAAGAAAACGAAAACAGCTAGACATTTAAACAATAGTTTTGGTTTCTTTGAACAAAATGAAAATTATTACTTCTTTTTTCATACTGCATCCGAGAAACTTCTAAAGAAAAGTTTAGAATATAAATATAATACATAGAAATTTGTCAACATAACTCTGAAACCTTTATAAATATTACAACTATGTTAAATTTGTCTCATATTAACCACATCTACCATAATTATATTACTACTACTTCGTAAGCGTGTCATTTGATGATTTAACTAAATAAGACCTCGTTCACTTTGTAGTTTACTGAGGAATTAATTTTTAGTATGACAAAAATATTATTTCGAATGGAACAGTTATTGTATCCTTTAATATATTCCATCAATCAATTACGTATTTATTAGTGTTAAAGCCCTGATGGCAGAAGCTTTGAAATTAACCCAAAAATATTGGATAAAACGATTGATTCGGTAAGCCGACTTGTAACTGTAGGACATTAACCCACTATCCACGACTAATGGCAGATTAATGTAAACTGAAGCATAAACGACTTGTTTCGGAGGACCTAGTTTCATTTAAAGGCGCCAGAAACCAACGGCGGAACGACTGAATAAGCAAGATACAACGATAGAAAGTACACTGCGGGAGGCAAAGGTAAAACGATAAGTAACTGCTGGAACAGCAGGACATCACTGGTCAACTCAAACACTAATCAGAAAACATGCAGCAAACAAACTGATGCGCTTACCTTTTGTATGGCCTGAAGTGTAGAAACGACGTCCACGCGACCCGTGTCCGGGTTCGATTCACACTGTAACTTTAATGTTTGATACGAAAACAAGAACAATTGTAAATGATTATAAATTACACACATAAGCAAAATCACACTTGAAAATGATGTATGGTACATCAGAAACGAACGAAGCATAACGACGATTGCAGAAGCGACGCCATAGGATGGCCGGCGCAGAGAAGGCACGAACAGTCTACATGCCACAGAATCTAACCAGTGAGTGAGTTGGAACCGGGAAGAAAGGAATGTGAGTAGAGGGAGAAAATACGTCATGAACTGAGGTCACCATCGGAAGTCAAGACAAGTACACAAGCAGAGGCGGGAAAAAGGTTATTAATACAAAATCAGTGTATTTAACGACGATAATAATTAGTAATTATTAGACGGGGGTGCAAGTGGCGTTAACATACCGCCCGCCTAAATCGATGAAAGCGATTTACAGAAACAAAACTAGCAGAGAAGATCGAAGAACGAAGCCGCCCGCCCTGAAACAACCAGGGAGCGGTAAACGTAGCAAAAACGACGAGAACGAAGCAAAGAAGACGACGAAGAAGAATCGAATGAAGCGAAGAACGGAGCATCTTGAGGTGGCGTGACAAACGCACGGGTTTGCCCGGCCAACGACGAACGGAACATCTTCCACGGCTCGCGCGGAAGCCAACGAGAAAGCGGAGTATCTTGATGTGATTGTCAACGAGGGTTGACAACCAGAAGCGACGCAGAAGAAGAAACGAAGAAAGAAGACGGCGAACGAAGAAAACAAGCGAAGAACGAAAACGAGCGAAGAACAAAACGAATGGAGATGAGGTGAGCGTGAAACGAAGTGAGAACGGCGGAGAAGTTAGTTGCCCAAAGGCAGAGCTAACTGAGAAGCGGGTTGCGAAATTAATTGACGAGTAGGCGAACAATGTTGGCGAGAAACGAGAGTTGCGGTACGGCGAACTTCACTAATCAGTTGTGAGTGAATCCGTGATTGAGGTTGAGACGACGAGCGAGAGTTGCGAAGATCACACCAAGCATTGAACGAGCGAAGAGAGTTGAAATTACAATTATTCACCGGTTGTGAATATTGTATACGATGTTTGGGGCCCCGCCCGCCAAGAGGGGCTAAAGGCGTGCGAAGAGAGTTAGCAGAACATGAAACGACTGAGGAGGGCCGGTTGCCCTTTAGCGAAGCGACTTGCAGCGGTTGATCGAGAGTGTTTGCGAGAGACGACGAGAAGCGATGATTTGAGATGAGTTGGTTAGCCGTAGAATCGACTG
The DNA here is from genome assembly GCA_035578175.1 of Catonia carolina. NCBI lineage: Eukaryota > Metazoa > Arthropoda > Insecta > Hemiptera > Achilidae > Catonia > Catonia carolina. Next base: position 33,782,868 of record JAQMRL010000001.1, read on the forward strand.
AGGCGAACGTAGTAGGTTTTATTGGCGAATTAGCGATGATGCAGCGAGATGCGAAGCGGTTTGGCGAAGAATTGACTGAAGACGACTCGGTGGAGGCCTTCAGCACAGACTTGAATCGAGGCGTTGACTTGAAGCGAGGCGCAGAGTTGAAGCGACGAATTGGCGTAGTACCAGCAGCAAGATCGGTCGAGATACTGGCGGAGTCAGTAGACGAAGCGAGACGAGGATCAACAGCGATGATCTCGGAAGAAGCGGTGAAACGATTTGAAGGCGAAGAGACAGAAGTATGGTGAAGACGATTAGTTGAAGCAGTAGGGCGATTAGTAGAGACAGCAGCGTGATTGGAATTGTTGTTGGACGAAGGCGAAACAAGTAGACGATTCGGCGGTTGAGCAGTGGAAACGATCGATTTGTTGATTTCAGCGTTGGAAGTAACATCGAGGTCGATTTGCGACTTAGCAGAAACGATAGTTTGATCAGCGGCGACAATTTGAAGCGAAGATGAATTTTTATTTGACGAGTGATTTTGAACAGCAGGCGATGTGAGATTAACATCAGTAGCAGGGGACGAGAATTGAGCGTTGTTAGCGAAAACAGATGTTAAGAGCGAATCGTTACTTGAAGCAGAACTAGGTGGTTGCAGTTCGGGTAATTTTCCGAATACTACATAACCAAATACGGTTGATAACGCGGATGGAGTGCCTTTAATCAAAGGCGTTTTGCTAAAATCGAGAATTTCTGAAAAGCAATCAGCGCCAAGCAGTAGGTCTACTGGATTGGGGCTGCGAAAGCGGAAATCGGCTAGCAGATGTTGAGAGAACTGCTCACCGACTGACTTATGAATTCGAGAAGCAGGTAGGCGGTCTGATATTTTGTTAATAACAGTAGTCTGAAGCGGAAGGCGAAAGTTAGAATTTTGCGGCGACAGAATTGTAAAATTTGTAATACCTTTAACTGAGATGACTTCGGCTGAAATGCCTTGCAGGCGTTTAGAAGTAGGAACGATGTCTAGTTGCAGTGAACGAGCGGCGTTGTATGTTAAGATGCTGGACTGAGATCCGTTGTCGATCACAGCGCGAAGTGGAACGATTTTGCCGGATGAATTGACAGCATAAACGATAGCGGTACCTAACAGCGCAGTCTGGCCGTCAAGTCGACAGGAGAGTGAATAATCGGCAGGTTGGTTAACAATAATGGACGACGGCGACGAATTTGAAGTAACTACCGGCTTATCAGCACAGCAGGTAGCGCAAGAATTAATTGGCGGAGTTGCGATAGTAGAAGCTCGAATCGGCGGCGAAGAATTTACAAGTAGGCATCCAGTAGACGGTGAATCTCTGTCCGGATGCACGGCAAGATGAGACGAACTAGAAGTTGGCGAATTATGCGGATTAACGACAGAAGCGGTGGACGAATTAGATTTTTGAGCGCCGCGGTCAATATGCAGTAACGTATTGTGCGATTTTGACTGGCAGATACGACAATGTTTATTTGAGCTACAATTGCGACGATCGTGTCGCCCGAAGCAGGCAAAACAAAGTTTAAGACGAGAAATAATTTTGTAGCGATTATCTACATTTTGCGCGAGAAATTCACTACAGTTGTGAATTGAATGAAAGTGAGATTCGCACGACAAACATTTGAGTGAATTTGATTTGACTAAAAACGAAGGTATATTGTTAGAATTACGAGACGGTGAAGCAGAGTTACGATTAATTTGTACAGAATTGGAATCAGTGGTGACCGGATGATAAGAGTCCGGTTGATCGAGGTTTGAATCGCCGGAGTGCGAAGAACTGACATTATCGGTTGACGGTGAAGAATTTAATAATTCGAAAGAGTGCATGCGAGCAGTAACAAATGAAATTAAACTTTCGAATGTAGGAATCGTAGAAGCAGAGTTTGAATTTTCGAACGCTTGTTTTGTGACCGAATCGAGATTGGAGTATGCTATTTCAAAAAGCAAATATTCAAGTAAATTTATATTTAGCAGACGTAAGGCTCCGATTGATGATTCGTGGATATTAAGAAAACCTTTTAACGATTGATAAGTAGGCGCGTCCGATTTGACAAAATTAAATACCTGGTTTAAATGAACGTTAGCTATACGACGTGCATTTGAGTAACGCTCGAGAATTAAATTGTACGCTAACACGTAATTGTCAGGCGAAAGTGGTAGGTGTTCAATTAGACGAAGCGGTTCACTAATTAATGAACAACGCAGGTAATGTAGTTTTTGAACCGGAGAAAGCTCACTGTTATCGTGAATTAAATCATTGAATAGACTAATAAAGTTTTGAAACTTAGTTATGTCGAATGATGGTAGGCGAATTCGAGGTAATTGTATTAATTGCGAATTAGAAGACTTGACTTGATTTTGTAAAACGATTGTATTGTCCAGAGATTCAATTAATTTCTGGGCGCGATCAATTAACTGGAAATAATGAGTTTCGAATGCAGTGCGTTCTGATTCGAAATCTGTTTCGGGTTGAAGTAATTCTATATTCGTTTGTATCTGTTCGAAGTCACACCAGAGGTCTAAGAATTTGTCAAGTCGTAATTTGACTTGGTTAACTTCAACGTCAGATTGAAGAAAATTATTAAAACGAGAAAGATGATTATTAACAACGTCGCGTTTTTTGATTAAAGATTGGAAATCGTCCATGTTGAAAATAACGAACGAAGACAGCGAGCGAATAACAAATAATAGAATGTAAACAAAAAACAGCTGTTTATTGAATCGAGGTTAGTTGTAACTATGATGTGTATGTTGCAGACGACACGAGTGCAGTGATTCGCTCAGCGCTAGCAGTATCGACGGACAACACGAGAGAGAGCGAATGAGAGAGAGGGCACGCATGCGCTGTAAGCTGCGTGAACCAGTTAACAAGAAACGAAGGAAAAAATGGCGACTCTAGCCAAATTCTGGCCGTGTCGAAAGATATAGCACTGAACCGATCTACTGTGACGTCAGAATAGCGTTGGTTGATACTTGTATTGAATGAGCGCGTCACAACAAGAACTGATAATGTGTTGCATTTATTATGCAACCTAACCCCGTATTTTTTAACCGAATAAATGAAATTGTTTGTAATATTAATATTTTTATTAATGTTTTTATTAATATATTGAACACATGTAAGGCACGAAACACAATAAATGCACAATAAATAACACGATGAATGTAATGTAACACCATGTAACGACGAATTAAACAAAATACTGAAATTGTTGACGATTGAAAAATTAAGACAATAGACTGTATTTCCAAATATGCACTGATAAATATCCTGCCCGCGACGGACCAAAATGTTAAAGCCCTGATGGCAGAAGCTTTGAAATTAACCCAAAAATATTGGATAAAACGATTGATTCGGTAAGCCGACTTGTAACTGTAGGACATTAACCCACTATCCACGACTAATGGCAGATTAATGTAAACTGAAGCATAAACGACTTGTTTCGGAGGACCTAGTTTCATTTAAAGGCGCCAGAAACCAACGGCGGAACGACTGAATAAGCAAGATACAACGATAGAAAGTACACTGCGGGAGGCAAAGGTAAAACGATAAGTAACTGCTGGAACAGCAGGACATCACTGGTCAACTCAAACACTAATCAGAAAACATGCAGCAAACAAACTGATGCGCTTACCTTTTGTATGGCCTGAAGTGTAGAAACGACGTCCACGCGACCCGTGTCCGGGTTCGATTCACACTGTAACTTTAATGTTTGATACGAAAACAAGAACAATTGTAAATGATTATAAATTACACACATAAGCAAAATCACACTTGAAAATGATGTATGGTACATCAGAAACGAACGAAGCATAACGACGATTGCAGAAGCGACGCCATAGGATGGCCGGCGCAGAGAAGGCACGAACAGTCTACATGCCACAGAATCTAACCAGTGAGTGAGTTGGAACCGGGAAGAAAGGAATGTGAGTAGAGGGAGAAAATACGTCATGAACTGAGGTCACCATCGGAAGTCAAGACAAGTACACAGGCAGAGGCGGGAAAAAGGTTATTAATACAAAATCAGTGTATTTAACGACGATAATAATTAGTAATTATTAGACGGGGGTGCAAGTGGCGTTAACAATTAGCATTTTTAAACTGATAAATTACCATAACATTTTGTTGATCGTGAAAATTCATTGTTGTACGAGGTGTGGCCACTAAATAACGAAACTGACGTAAAAAAATTTGTTATACATAATCATTTATTGTCACCTTCAATACACACCCCTTCTCTATCTCTACAACGCTCCATGCGAATTTTCCATTGTTGGAAACAGTGCTGGAAGTCATCTTCTGTCAGCTCCTTCAGGACACGTGCCGCTTTCTCTTTTACAGCTTCCACAGACTCAAATCTTGTCCCTTTTAATGGAGATTACACCTTAGGGAACAGGTTGAATTTAAAACCTAAAACGTAGCTCCAGTTGCGATTCTCAGAAATTTGATTGGAAGGCTGGAATTTTTTAATGATACGTTTTACTACTGTTCCAAATATCTGATGTCCGTATGCCCAAATTGATTGTAGCATTAATTTATAAAGCAATAGTTTTTGTTGTAATGAAAGTTGTGATCAAGAATGTAAAAGGGGGTAAAGTTATCTGGTTTTACGTTTTAGTAGTTAATTTTTTATGTAGGCGCTCAATGTTAGTTATCTGTTTAGCCGTAGTTGAGGTATTTTACTCATTTTCTTGGAGAAAAAATTTCAAATTTTAGTTTAATCTACCAAAAATTGCCTTGACTTAAAAATGGCATAAAAATTATTTGACTTTCAATTGCATCGATCAATTTAGTGGATACAACGGAGCCGTCCAACAGAATTAATTTTTTCCCCGTATAGGACTAATTTAGACCAGGTGAAATGACTTAAGACGTTTGTAGAAGCTTTTTTCAATCTACTCTCAGCATTTATCGCTGTAGGATTTCTGTTCACCTGCGGTGTTCTGTTTTTGCTCTTCATGGAATCTCTTATTAAGTCCTTATTAGTTGTCTGAATTTGGTTCGATTCATTAAGTTTTCTCGGTTTCTTCCAGTTTTCTCAATACCCTTTCTGACTTCTTTTTTGTTGTATAAGTATTTATCAGACGCCCTAGGTCTGATTGTCAGTGTTTAAAAAAATTGTTTCGACATTTATTCTATACAGGTGTCCGTAAATTTTTAGTCTTCATTTTGTAATCGTTTCCATGAATCGTTCATTATCCTTGTACAGTTTTCTCAACCTCGTAACCTATATTGCCTGCTTACTATCTTAGAGCCCATTATCTTGCGTAGAATCTTTCTCCCAAATTTCTCTGTTTCTCTTAGACCAGCCTTCCTGGTCATTCTAAGGCACTCACTCGCGTACAGACAAACAGGTTTTATCACAGTATTATAATGTATAATCTTGGCTAGTCTTAAGAGTGGTTTGTACGTATACAAATGGTGAGTTCCTCGAAGTGTACCAGCCATCTTTCTTAGTCTGTTGTTTAATTCCTTTACACTGGTTTTTGATTGTATTATCTCCCTGAGGTACTTAAACCTATCAACTTTTCCAATTTTTCCGTATTATGTCTTCAAGTGATGAGGGACTGTTTTGATTTTCGTTATGTATTTAGTTTTCTCAAAGGAAATCTGTTGTCCGGCTTTTTCTGCTAGTAATGTTTAATCTATACTAATATAATAAAGAAAAAACGTCTGTTTGTTTGTTTGTATGAGGTAATCTCAGAACTACTGAACTGATTTTAAAAAATCTTTCATTGTTGCATAGCTTAGAGCTTCCTGATCAATATAGGCTATTTTGCTACTTTAAGTTACTTTAATTAAGTGAGTTAAACAACTTAAACTATAACGATGTCGCATGTTTTAGTTTATCGGGTGCATAGCACTTTTATTTTTTCTAAGTCCTCTGGATGGTGTATTTTTTGGGCTAGAAGCACATCCAACTTTTATATTTCATAGAAAAACGTGAAAACAAACGTAAAACATTCGATTCCAAAACATTAAAAATTTGGAAATATTCAACATTTTTATTTTTGTACTGTATTTCATATAACTTATTTGTTTTCATTCGGCAGGTAGCGAATGAGTCATATAATTCCAATTACTCTGCGTACTGCATCCACGTATTACTGTATCTTATCTCAGTCATATATCAACTGTCTCTTTATTTTCCATCGGTATTCTTCTATGCATTCTACTCAATTCTGTTAAATCGCAGGGACAAACATTTAAAACGGTGGGCATCGATTTGAGACAAGAGTGCTTCCTTCACTCATGGAAAACTTTATGTCGGAATTTCTAGAGCTTGAAGTGCAGAAAAACAATTTATTTTGCTGCCACAGGGCAACAAAACCACAGATATTGTATATAGAGAGGTTTTAAAATAATTTAATGAGGCCTTCACTACATTAGCTGCTGTGAAGCGAACCGAGCGGGGGTTGCTAGTTCCTTATATACGTCATTTTTAGAATTTAACCTCATTATATCGGTAATCCTACGTAACAAACTGAATAGATTTTGTGAGTAATTTTATAAAGTGTATTTCTATTGGGAGTTACTTTGTCATGTCAATTCCCTTTGTATAAAATGGTTTATTGTTCAATAAGAAACAGATCGAATGAACACTGTTAATAACACAAATTGCAATAATTACTTTAGCAAAATCAATATGCAAAACCAAATATAAGCCGTAACAAAATTCTGTTGTTTATTGGGTATCAATACTTGTTAACAATGTTCTTGCTAATAACAATAAGCTTGTTAATAATGACCATTATTTTGTACATCGCCATATTAGATATCTATGGATATTATTATAATTATTATAGAGTAAATTTTCATAAATTGTTCAATGTTTTGTTTTAGTTGAATGCTTACGGCGTTTCAAAATGCAACTGACCAAAGCCGGTTGAGCTGGCTTTATGTTAACCAAAAACATAATTATTCGTTGGATAGTTCCTCCAAACTGAGTTATTGCGACGTTATTTTGTTCTTTGTATGTTATAACTGGAACAAATATTATTAAAAAGATCTGGATATTGTGCCGTGCAGTAGAACTATATTTTAAAGCCCGTTTGCTGTATACTCTATGATTCTTTTATAGTGTTAGTCATCATCATCATAAGCATCACGGTTTAGGCCTTGTAGTCCTGTTCCGTTCTCAAGCTAGCAAATCTTTAAGTTACTTGCGATGACCATCTTTTCTTTGGTCTTCCTATGTTACGTCGCCCAACCGGTTGGTAATTAAGGATAATCTTCGGTGCTCGCTCATCTGCCATTCTTAGTACATGCTCATACCAGCTCTGCCTATAACCAATGATCGCATCCGTTACACACAGCATCCCAAGCTCATTTCGTATCCTCATTCCTCTTATGGTCCAGCAAACTGTACCCCGCTAGGGGCCTCAACAGTCGCATTTCTGCCGCTACGATTCTAGTTAATTGCTGAGTGGTTAACGTCCAGCTTTCAGATCCATATAACAGGACTGGCAGCACTAGTGTTTTATAAAACTTCAAAACCGTTTCTCTCCTTACTTTTCCCACCAAAGTTTTCCTTACTGTATAGATAAGGCGCTGAAATTTTTGTAATTTAAGTTCTACGTCTCTGGATTGTATGTACGATACTTCACATCCGAGGAATAGAAATGTCTTCACCTGCTCCAATATTTCTCCATTGATAACAATCTTGCTTCTAAGATGATCTGTGATCTGTGATCTGTGTGATGTGTGATAGTGTTAGTAAGAGCTATTTTAATGCCTTAACATTTTATTTTAAAACCGACCCATGGGCATGGCTTTTAGCCATAGTTGGTTAGGTTAATTTTATCCACCTAGTACATTTTGAATTGTTGTAAATGCCTTATAGCTTATGGAAACAATGTGCACTGGTTACTATCGTAAAAAATGGATATAAAATAAAGTTTTATTATTATTATGGAAAATTTGTAAAACAAGTAAAACTCTTTTTATGTAAAAAAAAGAGTTTTCGGACACATTCTTAGAATGGATGGTAAACAAGTTTTTGAGCTTTCAGAAGAATAGAAAGACATTGTTTCACGAGTGACACAAGTTCAGAGAGTTTTCCAAAAGTGTGTAATCAACAACGAAGATATACGGAACAGGAGGGTGTTCAGAACTAAAGTTTCTAACGTGAAGGATATGTCGGATGAAAACCAGAAAAGAATTAAACAGGTATTCTCAGAAGAACAAAACTTTTAAAAAAAATATTGAGAGAATAAAAAAAAAATAAAAGAGAAATACTAGATACAAATTTTAGTTATTTGTGTAATTGTAGCCTGTATCTGGCCGAGTTGGATCTAAATATAACAAAAAATGGAAAGAGTATGTCGGAGAGAAATATCGGGAGGCCCAAATTTAATTGCTAAAAATATCTAATACTAAAAGTAAGTTGAAAGAGACGTAAGAAGCAGCGAGTGGTGAAAGGACTGACTTTGTATAGGAGAGAGTTTGATACTTTGCTGAATACTACGGTGGTGTAAGGCATACATGGTGTAACGAAGAAGGAATAGTGGAAAAGAAGGAGGAGAAACAGAAGGGGAGGAGGAGTAGTATATATTTACTTTGCGTTAAATGCTGGTTTCCTTAATCTGTAAAACTACAATTTTGAAAAAAATAAATTCTTCCAACAGAGCTCTCACACGAATTTTTACTACGAAAACAAACAGGAAACAACTTTCCAAAAACCACAGTATTGGCTTCAGTGGGTCATGAAATATAAAAGTAAAATAAAATTTTGTCGTAAATCTACCGCATTACTTTCTTTGTCTACTTTATATAGAATTTGAGGAAGTGTTATATCATAGTGCACAATTTTCAACTTCTGACGTAGTATGGCTCATTGATTTTGAATAATTGTTTTTCAAAAATTCAATCTAAGTGAAGTACTTGTAAATATATTCAGGAAATTTTTAGTTTTCATTTGTTATATTCTTCTAGATTTCGTTCTATACTTATTCTCCAGACTTCTTTAGCTCTTTTGGATATTTTTTCCCTTCTTTCATGGAAAAGTTTTGATTCCCTTTATAATGTTTATTTTTTAATCTCCGCAGGAATTTCTAGCTCAAGTTTTGTTGAAATCACAGAAATGATCGAAGATCTGTTTATTTAAATCGAATTTTGTCAGTTCTTTTCATAGTGCAAAACATATTTTATAAATTTTTTTAATAATATAATAGTTAGATTTTCTGTCCACCTAAATTCTGCCAGTGGTCATTAATTTAATGAATTATTCAATAACGTATTGGCCATAAAATATCGGCAAATAGAACTAAAACATGACAAATCAAGAGAAGTCTACTAACACTAAATAAATACACAACCGTTGCAGTTTAATGAGAAGTAGTAATAAATATTTGATTTATATGTAATTTGTACTGTTCAAACTGAGTAATTCTCAAAAGGTTCTTGTACGTTTTACCTTTGGGACAATTTCAAAACAATTTAGTTTATTTTGGTTTATTTTTAGTACACTACATTCTCACAATGTATTTTACTTAACCTCAGTATTTGTCGAACTTTATTGATATTGTATTTTATATTGTATTGATATTGTATAACTTGGCAAATTAAAACAAACATAATTTTTTTTAGGTAAAATATTATTTATTGCCGGCCGTATTGGCGTAGTTGGTAACGTGCTCGCCTCTCATCATGCGGTCTTGGGTTCGAATCCCACTCAGACTTGCAGAATTCCTCCGTGCCAAGGTGTTATTATCAGCCCCTCCCGCCTATACACTTTTGAGACAACAAAAACAGTAAAAGTGGCGGAGAAGTTGGTCAATTGGAATGGTAGGTAAGTAGCATAATTATTATTTTTCTATGGTACATATAGCAGATTATAAGGTAAGTAAGCTATGAGCCGGGGGCTCTCCAGTCACTATATCAGTTTCTTGTGCGTTTATCTTGCACACTTGTTGGTTAATTAATGCAGTGAAGTAATAAAAACGATCACTTGTGGTTATGTTAAAGTGTTTGTGTTAACTTTGCGAGAAGTGTTAACTTTTTTAATAACTAAATAATATTTATGTATAGGTAACGCGCTATAAGTTGACGATCGTTAGCGAGGAATGGACTATGCGAAGGGTGGCAATGTTACTACGTGTGCTTTTCTAAATAACGGGTGATTCAAAAAGAGCGCCGGTTTTTAAACGGCTGGTAAATTTTTGTTTATCGGTTGGCAACATTGTTAGACCTCATTTCTATTTCGGAGAACATTCCGATTGACGATTCAGTTGTAGTTTCTCTTGTTCGCAGTGTAGTACTCTCGCAGTCTGTGTCTAACCATGGAGAAGTTTACTATTGCACAACGAGTGTTAATCGTCAAAACATTTTACCAGAGTGGAGAGAGTTATGCGGCTACTGTCAGGCGACTTCGCGGTACTCTAAAACGTAATGAAGCACCGAATGAATCAACAGTTCGCAGGCTCATGAAAAAGTTTTTTGAGACGGGTTCAACAGTCGACCTTAAAAGTTCTGGACGTCGTCGTTCTGGCCGAACTGAGCAGAACGTTGCGTTGGTTCGTGACAGTGTGGCTGTTAGCCCAGCAAAATCAATACGTCGCCGTTCTCAACAATTGGGTTTACGATGTTCTTCTGTACGGAGAATTCTTCGGTACGATCTCCAATATCACCCATATAAAATTCAGTTGCTACACGAGAAACAATGTTGTTGCTCCGTGAACGGTTCCAGGATCGCATCATTTCTCGTAATTCCGACCATCAATGGCCACCAAGGTCGTGTGACTTGACGCCTTGTGACTTTCATCTTTGGGGTCATCTGAAGTCATTGGTGAATGCCAATAAACCCCGAAACATCAATGACTTGAAGGAGGAAATTCGACGGGTTATCGGGCAAATGGAAGTCGAAACTTGTCGTGCAGTGATATCCAATTTCATGGACAGAGTTGATGCGTGCCAGCGCAGTAGAGGAGGACATATGCATGACATCATTTTTTATACATGAAATCGGAAGGTAAGATGAACTTGTTGATGTATTTATTTTCAGTTTTTCAATAAAATAAATCTCTTAATTTGATATATCAAAACCGGCGCTCTTTTTGAATCACCCTATACATCATAGCAACATATTTCTAAATATGACGTCATGTAGTTATTTACTCTTAGATTGATTTATTGTATGTTTCCCCTACGTTGTTTCATAAACATCCTATTGTACTTATTATTTATTGATCCTTAATAAATATTCATTCTAAATAAGCCATACTACTGGGCCTAAGCTGCATTTAGTATTCGTTATTAGTCATCAACAGTAAAATGAATTTTACACACTGACATTTGTACTGGTAGACTGGTCAGACCGTAAGTTACCCACTTGGTACGTCTTATACTACTACTAGGCCTACTGATGTTTTCATGATGGCCAATATTAGTAGGATGGGTAGTATACTGTCCTCTGCACGGTAGGCAACTTAAACTTAACTTAGTCAACTTGAAGCGCTCTACCAGTAGTTACTAGGTATTGTAGTTTATTTACTTATTAACCTATATTTAGATTAGAACGATAGATGATGTTGTGTACTGTGATGTAAAAGTAATTAAAAATCTGACCAGAGTAATACTGGTTATGTGCCAGTTTTTAAATTTCCAAACTAAGCAGATCTCGTAAAACAAAGAGTAGATTAAAATACCACGGCAGAATTTGTAATTACTGAAAATACTGTTGTTTGTATAAAACATTTTGAGAAAGATTGCATTTTAACCAATTTAAGTATCGAAGTAGTTCGGGTGAAATGGTGACATTTCATTATAATAAACTAAATTTAAAGTACGCCTCTCGCTCAACTATATTTTCCAATGTCCCAGAATATTTAAGGTAGACCACAAACAGTAAAAAGCACCTGACCTAAAGAAACACCTGACCACGTAATTAAAAAGTGATAGTTAAAGAAACGTAAAGAAGCGGAAGCTAACGCTACAAAAATCAAGGAAGTTACAATTTACAATTATAATGATTTTTGGTAGGTACGTATATTAAGTTAAGTATTCACGATGATGAACATAATAGTTTATTTAAATTTTTAGTGGAACGTGTGGTTGTAGCACCAAAAATGTCATCAGTTTTTTTCATTGACGCATTCGCAACAATTAAGAGAGCAAAGCAAACACGTCACAACTGTAGTTATCTCAAAGGGTTTAATTACCACTAGTTCAATTTAAAAAACAACTAGCTGAAAGAGACAAGTTCCATTTCTTCAAGGCTAAAAACAATAGTCCCACTAGTAGAAGCCATTTTTGTAAGCTACTTGGCAAGCGTGAGAAGATTTCTTGATGAATTTTCTAACGCAGGTTTTAAGACTTAAAAATACTGAACAAGACTTAAATATTTTCAGTAACCATTTAATTTGGATAGTAAAACAGTGAAAACAGAATTTCAGTTTGAACTAATCAATTTCCAGTGTAACAATGAGTTGAAGCAGTTATATTTTAACGTCCCAAAAGTTTAAAATTACTTGTAAAGAGTTTTCTAAGTTACTATCGAAATCAAATTTCCCAAATTTTAGATATCATGCCTAAAAGATAACTGCTCTATTTGCACCTTCCTATGTCTGAACAAGTAATGTCTACCTTGAAACTTCGAAAAAGTAGTGTCAGAAACAGATTGGCAGATAACCATTTAGTTTCACTTTTTAGAGTCAGCTCATTCCAGTTACAAAAGAATTTGAGACAATTTTAGAAACACAGTAACAGATCCATGTACTGCACATCCCTCATGCTTCAATCATTAACTGAGTTTTTAAACAATTTTATAACACTTATTTCAAGGTTCTTTCGGAATGTAGTATACTAAAAATGATAGACAAACTTCTTTTAAACTTATTACAACTATTTATTAACATATTAAAACTTATACTGAAATTTAATTCAAGGGACAAAATTAAATCTAGGTCAACCGCAATCCCATTCAAATGCAATCCATTCTTTGGCAATCCATTGGCCTTGTCATAATATTATAGTATTCAATAAACAGTTGTTTTTCTATGTATTTCTTTTTAATTAATCTTGTTGGCCCGCCTAGATAATTTTCTTATTCCTGTAGTCCTCTCCTACAAACGTTTGTCCATCACTAATCGAAGGTAGTCTCGCTGCATCAGTAATTGCATGCAAACAGTTGGCTACACATATAACAAAAGTAAGTGCACACATCATGAAATGTTTGTTTCGAAATAAATTACATTGAACTTGGGTTGTATAAAATATTTATTTTTAATAAAAGTTTAAATTTAAATATCGTTTTTGCTTTGTTACACTGGCAGACATTTACATAATTGCACAACCTGAATATGACAGCGTTATTTCAATGACTGCTACTAATTTCCTGTTATTTCCTCTCTCTACAACTCTGTAAACAGTTTCATTCTCAGAATATAATCACACCACGTAATCTTCATTCTCGGAAATATGTTTTTGGAACACACTGAGTATCAATTCTATGAAATATTTAACTAAGAAAGTGTAAGTAACTAAATTATTAACTAAACGGTAAACCGAATATGAATTAAGTCTCTGACAGCGAATTTATTTTCATATAATCGTATTTTGGAATTTCTAACAAACGTTATGACGACTTAAAATGTTTGAACTATATTTTCAATTGATAATACATTTTGAGCATCTTATCTGTTAGACGACCCGCACTTTGTTAGAACGCCTACAACAATTACAAATGCAACATGCAACACAACACGTTATTGCGGGTTGCTCGGTATACAGGAAGTATTTATATATTTCACGTTCAAGTATTTTTTATTAAGCTATAGCTATATTAAGTATAAAAATATATTATAAGTTTATTTAAAAATTATAAAGCTATAGCTTAATATAGCTTGTTTTATTCACGTTGTTCCTCAGGAATCATGGAGTAAAAAATTTTTTATACAATTAGTTAATAAAGTTGTACTACAAAAATCAATCATTGCCTTTATTTATTCTTGTCCAAAATAGGCCTACCATTCACGCACAGCCTCTATCCATGGTGTTGCTCACGAGTCACACAAAGAAAAACTCAATTTTCAAGAAACACAATGAAAGAAAAATTTTAAATTATTTTTCCCTTCAATCTAAATGTTTTTACCACGTAATTTAATTTTTTTATAGAAAAAAACGTGCATTAAAGGGTTAATAGTGTAACAATAATACGTGAAAATTTTGTTTCGTTAATTTGTAACCCTCCAGTTTTTTACGTTATAAAGAGATGTCTTAGTAATTAATTATCTGACGCTCCTGCTGCAGTTAAGTCTATATCAAGGCTTAACAAGCTCTTCAATAATTAATGTGATTTTTTTAAGCAGTACATACTATCATAATATTGCAGTTTATAATAGTGTAAACAATAGACATTTTTAGAACACAAAATTACTGAAGAGAGGCAAATGCAAAATTATAATTATTTATCGATCGAACTATATTTATATATCTACATAAAGTAAAAACTAAAAAAAAATACATTTTATTTTCATCTTTTTTTTAAAGAGTTTATAAATTCTATTTAGAATTGTTTAAAATTCAAGCGGGCTAGGAAGCGTTTATTAATGACCCCAGAGTTGATAATGCATTGCTGATCTGAAACTATGACAACGTGAAGAAACTTTTAAGCGTATTCGATATAAAAAAATTAACAGCTTAGCTGTTATCTACTTTTACAAAAGCCATATTAACGCCTTATTCATTAACAACTTTTTTATTCATTAGTGCCAATTTTAGACTAAGTAAAGTAACTTTAGATAACTCTGGAAGATCTTTTTGCAGCCTCTGTCACTGGGTTTCACCTTTCTTCCATACTGTGGTCCTACCTTCTCTCTTTGTGGAAGCCCAAAAATTCAGTAATCAGGTGTCTGAATTTGATTACGTTCATTATATTTTCTCGGTTTATTCCAGTTTTCTCAATATTCTTTCTGACTTCTTTAAACTTCATAATGACCACATTAAACTTCCTTTTTTTAAAGCCCCGTAGGACTACATAAATTCATTAACACGTTGACTGCCGCACTAAATTTTATGACACTTACAGCGGGGCCATCGCACTTCTTTTTTATTTTTCACATTTTATTCCTGTTTTTTCTTATTTTACTTCATTTATTAATTAAAATAATAACAGCTATTTGTTTTTTGTAAAATTAAGTTGTGAAACACTTTAGGGTCACATGGCCTGCTGGAATGATTTTACATTTCAGAGCCATGTGACCCATTTTTGCGTCACAATAAAAAAGTAATAAACATAATTGTGTTTAGTTGCAAAGTATTCTAGACGATTTCTTTCTACCAAAATAAGCAAAAGAAATAATAAAATTAAAAATAATAGCAACATTCTAGTACAGGATAACAAGGAAAACTACCTGTATACGAAATATCCTATTATTTGAAAAATACCAACTATTTAAACAGTCTTAAGTGTATAATGTCACTCCCTGAAGCTGTGGCTTTTGAAACCACAAAACACGGCTTAAAAACACTCATGTACTGTGACTCATTTTTGATGCATGTGGCCCATTTTTAAAGACAAGTGTGACACATATTTGGGTCACGTAGCAGTCAACGTGTTAAGGAAGAAAAGTATTATTTAGATTTTCGTTCATCTTATTTGGGATATAACGTTCATATCCCACAGGCCAGGGTGGTGCGATATCTTCGCTTATTGCTTGACAGGCGACTAACTTGGAAGCATAATCTGCGTACAAAACGTTTAAAACTTAACCGCCGCCAGAAGCTACTCTCTTTCTTAATTACCCCTCGATCAAGATTGAACCTCCGCTCCAAGATTTTAATATACAAATCCCTTTTAAGACCAATCTGGACTTATGGCGTCCAGCTCTTTGGAATAGCGCCAGAGAGTAATTTAAAGTCGATCCAGGCCTTTCAATCAAAATTCTTAAGACTTCCTTTTTATGTAAGCAACCCTCCACAACGATTTCAAAATTCCGACAGTAAAGGAGCTAACCGCGTCCTTGTATAGTACATTTCACGAAAAACTAGATGACCATCCAAACGAACTAGCCCGTGATCTAGCTACTAGGAACTTCCCAACTGTGCGACGTTTAAAGCGAAAGTTGAGTAGAGACCTCTTGGTCTGAATAACGGACAATACCCGAAGTTTTAAACGGAGAATGTACCACTGGGTACCTCTTCTCCTCCAAGTGAAATTCCCTACCGCCATTTTAATATCATTTATACGGAAGTTGTGAAGCACAATGTTCAGTACCGTAATAAAAATTGAAGCTAAGAAAATAAGATTTTGTTGTGTTGGAGTACTTTTCCTGACGTTTCGTTCCTTGGATTCTTTTCCAGTATTCCTTCAATCTTTCTGATATTTTCTGGCGGTCTTCCTTGGAATACTTGATTTTCTGTCGTTCGGTCGGTCTCCTCTGTTCAAGTCTTGTGTTGTTCAGTTTGTGGTAATTTCCGGATTTTCTTTTCAGATCTTCAAGTGAGATCTGTATTTCGTTCATATTCTGTTCAATTTCTTTGATCAATATCTCTGGAATTTTTGGCCGGCCTGTTGGTGTAATAGTCAAAGCAACTGGCTTCTACGCCAGGTGTTCCGGGTTCAATTCACGGTCAGGTATGAGATTTTATCATCTACAGGCCTACATTAATTAAAATTAGTTTCTACCCAGAAGTGAAGAGCTTTTGTAGGTATGGTCACTCAGTTAAAAAAATTCTGTTTATGAATGAAATACTGCAATCGAAAAATTTTTGTACAAAAACTATATAAAATATAGTTAATAATTGTGTATAAAAACGTGAAAGTCCTTTCTGGCTTATTCAATCACTTATCACTAATTTTTATAACTTCCCTGTCACCTAGAGGGCTAAAGTTCGGCAAATTTTTTTTATAGTTTTTGAAGAGATAAACTAAAGATAAAATCAAAGTCGAAGGAAATGAAAAAGTGTGATTTTTTTATTTATTTAACGTCGCATCAACTGCTAGGTCATTAGCGACGACGTTGGGGTGTAACTGTAAGTAGGCCTAATGAGGATGAAATGATTTTTTGTGTCGTATGAAAATATGCCGTGCCTGAGTGGGATTCGAACCCATGACCGCATGATGAGAGGCGAGCACGTTACCAATAAATTCTGCTTTATTTAGCCTATTTCAGGCATTTTTGTCTACAGAATCTACTTTAGCGTCATTTAGTAATTTTCCGTATTTTTAAGTTCTACGTAGGTCGATTTTCATTTGGAGTCATTCACTCATGATTAAAATTAAGTTATGTTATTCATGTTACATTGTTTACTAATGTTTAAACATAGGTTACGTAGTTCATTATTTACACTGGCAAGAAAAAGTCGTGTGAGTGTTTCCCAACATATTTTTGTAAATTTTTCGCTCTATTTCCTTTCTTTGTTCTGTTTAAGAGAATGCAAATTTGTATTACAATTTCATTATGCATGTATGACTCATTACTCCATAAATATTTATGACCATGTAATCAAAACTTTTAATGATGAAGTTTTTCTTCTATTTCCCAGACTTTTCCACTTTATTTTCAGAAATAATGGAAAATATTTTATTTTCAAATTAATTAATGTATTCAAATTTCATAAAGTTTTTCTTCCGGTTAATTTGTTTTATATTTATATTTTTTAATTGTTTATCGTTAAGAATTTCTGTAGAGTACGTTAAGAGATTTTTTAAGTTTTTATTTAAATTTCTTCTCTTCTCTTGCATCCGTTAACTCCCCATTGTTTTTGTTAATTATATTATTCCGGTATAACAGAAAAAAGTTCTTAAAGAAAGATCTAAAAATTTTTCAGTTTTACACACAATTTAAGTTAAACATTCACTTTTTTGTTGAGAAATTCATGTATATAAATTATATTAAATCTACCAGGCTGAAATTTTTACCAGTTAATTATCATGTACATGCACATTCACCGACATTGTTTTTACTTCCTCAGGTGCTCAAAAAATTAGTAATTTGTAAAAAACTTAGAAAGAAATCGTGAAAACTTTATGTTATTCTTTTAAAAAACTTTACGGTCCAACAGATTAAATTAAAAATATAGTAGCTAAAACCACCGTATCACTATAAGTGCGTAAAGTTTCATTTTCGTAACTTTCACCAATCCTATTAAAAATGTACCTAAAAATAGCAAATTTAACATTGGCGGGAGACAAAGTACAGTCTTCTCTTAATAAAAAAACAAAAAAATGAAACAGAATTGTTTGAGACACGGAAGTTGGGTTATTTAGGCAGTAGTTAGATCGTTAGGAAATTTTTACTTCATATCTCAGAAGTTGTAAATCATTGCATTCCTCAGAAGATTTATTATCGAAAGATTTCAGTTACAGAACTACATTTTGGAGAGTGTTTTAGATAATAGATGTGTTAAACTTGTGTGACCTATGCGTATCATTATGAGGTGAGACTGACTTCATGCTTTTTGGTGTCAGGTTAATGTTAGTAGTTTTTCGAAAATGTTGTTTCGTGTAAATTTTTTGTTGTACTATTTAACCACTGGGTGTAAAATATTTTTTTAAATTTGCCGTAAAATGCATATTAAGGCCCCAATCTTAAAAAATCCATTTTTAAAAGTACTTACAGGAAAACAGACCACAGCTAGTTTTAGGAGACATGCTAATTACCGCATCTTTAAAGAATACAAAAAAAGTAATAAATGTGGCAGTTTTAATGAAAATCATAGGAGCCATATTATAAGGAATTGCAAAAACCTTATTATTCCGTGAGCAAGTAGCTTTAATAGCTGCAAAAGCTCGAACGAATTTAGGACTCATAGCTTGGATTAGTCGTGATTTCAAATTTGAGAAGTCAGTACTTAGACTTTATAAGAGCCTTGTGCGTCCCGTCCTCGAATATTGTTTGACGGTGTGGAACTATAGAAGAGACGTCACAGAAAAGGAACTAGAGAAGGTCCAGAAAAGACTAATTCATAAGTTGGAATGTAGATCTGGGAGAAAATTTTATGGCTATGAGGATGCCCTCTCATTCTACGGGCTTCAGAGTCTGAGCACGCGGCGTAGAGTGATGGAAGTTCTATACATTTATAACATTCTGCATTTACGAGTTGATGTTCCTGATATCTCGAAGATTTTTCTGAGGGTGCCTTGCACAGCTTTAAGAAATTTCAGACTGTTTGCTGGAGCCACAAGAAGTAAAATAGCTCCAATCAATAGATGTATAGCTACAGCCAATGAAATGAATGGAGAGGTTATAAGGGTCTGTCCATGTTATAAGGGTCTGTTTCACAGAGATGGTAAAATTAAAGAAAAACTATACAGAATACTGTGAAGGAAGGTTGTAAATACTGCTTGATCTTTGTGTTATTTTATGTATTTTTATGCTATTTGAGTCTATGTGGTGAATGTTTTCGGTGGCTGACTGTTTTCTAGTGAATAAAGAATGACTACGTTAAGTTATAATGGTGCAGTATACTGAGGCGATATTCCATTGCTGTTCTACTGTACCACCTCGCATCCTTGCGACCAGCCATAGTAAGTGGGTGGAGACGGCGGGGTGTAAGGGAGTTTGGGAGCCCCCCCCAAAAAAAACGTGAAAATTACTCGAATGAACTACCTACTAGTAGAATAATTCCGGTTAACAGATTTTGATAAAATTTTTGTGCCAGGTTTACTACCTAACTTAAATTCCAATTTTCACTTTTTTGAGATATTCATTAACACACACGCGTGCACACATATACACATAAAAAGCCTTTTTGTGTTGTTTTTGTTGTTTACAGGTAAATTACCTAAAGGGTTATCATAGCCTGACTCCTTTGGTGAGGGTGTATATGGCGTAAACGCAGGATTCTTATTTTATTCAGTAACACAAAAGCAGTTTCTACTTATGAATATCACAAGTTGACTTAAATACTAATTATAATAATATATACCAATATCACAGATTAAATTACACATTCATATCACGATTTAACTGACACGCTAATATCGCAGAGAAAATAACAGACTAAATAATAATTCCCAGGTAATACAAAGCACAAAGGGTGTATAAAAACCCGTAAACTACCATAAATACAACATTCATAGGGATATATAAAAACCCCGGTCAAATAGATAGATTGATTAAAAGTCGAGACAATAATAGTAATACTAATAATATATATTCCACGTATTATAATACATAAAAGCACAATACACAAATCAGTACAGAAATGTAACCTAAATTAAATTATACAAATGTAACTTAAATTAAATTAAATTAAACACAAAAGGAATTTCAGTATAAAATGTAGAACAAAACGAAAACAGAAATAATATAATCAGGAGAGAACGTAAAAAAGGCAAAACAGAAAGTACACATTAAAATTTTCTGGTACAATCTGATGTACTCAAGGAATGCCAACGTCACTTCCAACCTGGTTGTGTCGTTGTGAACATTATCCTTAGTAAAGACACACACAAACCAATTGGTAACAACATTTTTTTGTCTCAGATAATATGAAAACGTCATTTCAAAAAATTTACATGAAAACAACTTTATTTACCTACATTTCACATAGGGCAAAATAAACATAAATAAATTAAAAACATAAATTCAAAAACTCATAAAGAAAACAGAACATAGAAAAATAATTTCCCCTGCACGAAACATAAATTCTTCATATGTATCAAGAACCACATGATGACGACTGAATGACGGAAGTAGCTATTAGAAACATGATACATTAGGATAACACAAATAGTAGCTACTTTTTTTTAGCAAACTTTTAATATCTAAAGCATTGTCACTCCGTTGGTTTCTTCTCTTAGCCATTAACGTTATTTTATTAAATAAAAATTCTAATAATTTTTGCTAGTAGTCATTACACAGTTGGTAAATAAAATAAGTGTAAATGAATTGCTAACGGCGACATCTTTTTATTTTTTCAGAGCTATTGCAATTCCGAGGCACCGTGAACTTTTTGTATTATTGATTTAGTAAACAGCGTTTGTTATGGTCCGGTAAGTTTTAAACTGTAACAATTCACTAACCCACCGGGTTGGCCTAGTGGAAAAAGTCGTCACCAAAATCAGCTGTTTAACAGCTGATTTTCGGAGACGAAGGTTCCTGGTTCAAATCCTAGTAAAGGTAGTTACGTTTATACGGATTTGAATGCTAGACAGTGGTTCCGGTGTACTTTGATGGTTGGGGTTCAATTAACCATACTCTCTCAGGAATGGTCAACCTGGGTCTGTACAAGACTACACCTCATTTACACGTCATATACATCATCCTCATCTTATTGGGTCATGGGGTTGCTTATTGTTCTGAATTGAACAGATTGCAACGTACACAAATTAATGATTACAAAAAAAAAAACAATTCACTAACCAAAAACCTAAATAATAAGGCAACAACCGAAACATCAGGAAAACTATTCATCCTGTTGTGGAACACGTGTAGTCTACGTTGTAATAGTGTTATGCATAAAAATGCAACGTGCGTTGTTAACTTTATCTCTCACAGATGTATCATTAAAATTAATATATTCACCCCACGTGCCATAAACTATTTCAGTTATGTGTTCATTGTAGTGAAAAACTTTTAAATATAATATTTACAGGAAATTTTTCCTGGATTTATTCTTAATAAAATCATAATTTATGACGCATGTTAAGATTACAACACTTCTTATCAGCATAAATGTTAAACAACCTAAGAGAAGTTGAATAAATGTAGGACATTCATGACTCAAGTGTAGGACTCTCACTCCCACGGCTAGGGGACTTTAGTTCATCTGAATACTGTACTTGCATTAAATTAGAGTAGACCATGCGCTTCTCTGTGAAGAGGAGGTTATTTTTCGTGGTGGAACGGGTTTGGATATAAGAGGATGAGGAGGACATAAAAAAAATTGTTCTCTTATTTTGTAAATTACGACACTATATTCTTTAAAGTCTTTTTATTAATAGTATTTGTCTTCGTCATAGACCTTGTACTAGAGTATTCGAATGAGCGTTTAGTTAGTTAACAAATTTTAAACACATTGATTAAGAAATTTCATTTATATAGGTATTAAATCTGCCCAGAGCAGACAGGTGGAGTGTCAAATTATTTACACCCAATCTGTTCGTTGCAGGGCTAAAATAAATAGTTCTGTTTCTTATCACATGGTCAGCCAATTAAATGACTGAATCATTTAAGGACAGAAGAGGTAGAGGTGTAAAAGACACTAATCAGAGTTATCTCCTCTGAAAGTAATGAATTTCATTATACAGCCAGACCCTGTGGTGAATGAAGTGAAGGTGTCATTTGCAGAGTGGAAAATATGTGCTTTTCAGAGGGCCCGGCATGCTGATAAGTGTACTTTTCCACTCAGTGAGGAAGGCAATGGTAAACCACCTCACTCTTCGTTTTACTTAGTAAAACCTCTGTAGGTTCAAACCAGCCTTTCGGCTGTTGACCTAAACAACACAGGTATTAAATCTTTCTAATGCGTAAAATTTAAAACGTAGAAAAGCTAGTAATAATTGGTCTCAAGAATTTAAATTGGAAAGCCTAAATTTTGGATACGAAAAATTATTTATTTAAAACAAGGTACAAAATAAATAATACGTGCTACTACATAGTTCTAGTAAGAAGTTATTTTCTCAAACCTTTACAAAGCTCACTATTTAGATCCAATTTATAACTGGTGTGATGGGTATAAAATTTTATCCACCAAAACAATTGAACGTTTTCCCGTACAACCTATTTATAAATTTAACCCATTCATTCACCTTGGCCATATACATGTACATAAAATTTTACCAAGTTTTATTCACTAAACTGCGCACATATCGCTTTGCGTAAAATTGACCACATACGAGGGGGTACCCAAAAGAAACCGGAATTATTTTTTAAAACTATTTATTTTTAATTTTTTTACAAAAGAACCTTATCCCCTTCAAAATACTCTCCATTACAACTAATACATTTGTCCCACCGGTGCTTCCACTGTTCAAAACATTTTTTGTACTCCTCTTCAGTGATGGCTGCCAGCTCATCCGTCGTTTTTTTCTTGACATCATCAACGTTGTTAAATCGGAGACCTTTCATGCCCCTTTTCATGCGTGGGAACAAGAAAAAATCACACGGAGCCAGATCGGGTGAGTACGGTGCGTGTGGTAGCAAAACCATGCCGTTTTTCGCCAAAAACTGGGTAACCGAGATTGCCGTGTGTGCAGACGCGTTGTCGTGGTGGAAAAACCAGTCCCCTGTCTGCCACAAATTAGGTCTTTTACGACGAATGCTGTTTCGTAGTCTTCTTAACACTTAAAGATAAAAAGTCAATGGTCTGTCGTCGGTCTGTTCGTACAATTTCTTTCACTTTCACAACATTTTCGTCTGTTCGGGAAGTCGACGGTCGTCCAGAACGAGGTTTGTTCTCAATCGACATGTCGCCATTTTTAAAGCGCAAAAACCACTCGTACACTTGGGTTTTTCCAATAGCGTCGTCTTTGTAAGCTGTGTTCAACATTATAACTGTTTCCGCGGCGTTTTTACCGAGCAAGAAGCAAAATTTCACAGCCGCACGTTGTTCATTAAAACTTGCCATCATGAAAAACGACACGAGCACAAAACAGCACTAGCGAGAACAATCACTGCACGAGAACAGAACAAGCTAGATCAACGAACAAAATGGCATTGAACTGGCAATGAGTAGCGCTACAAGCAGCCTAGTGGCGGGAATTTGTACTGCACAAGCTCCGCCCACAGCAGAGCTATTCCGGATACTTTTGGGTACCCCCTCGTATATGAACAAATTCTTTAAGAGTCCAGCAAGTGCTACAATCTACTGGGACTTTTGAAAACAATAAGCAACCCCATGACCCAATCAGATGAGGATGATATGTATGACATGTAAATGAGGTGTAGTCTTGTACAGAATCAGGCCGACGATTACTGAGTGAGTATGGTTAATTGAACCCCAACCATCAAAGTACACCGGTAACCACTGTCCAGCATTCAAATTCGTATAAAAGTAACTACCTTTACTAGGATTTGAACCAGGAACCCTCTTCTCTGAAAATCAGCTGTTAAACAGCTGATTTTGGCGACGACTTTACCTTTAGACCAACCCATATTCAAAAAGAATATAATAATTTTTTTTACATTCTAAGATAAAAATTCGTAACTGAATGGGTTAAATTGAATAATGAAAAAAATGAATAATAAAATAAATATGCTTGACGAAAATGAAGGAGTGAAGTCAAGTTGAAATTATTTAACTGGGTAGATGTTTAATATTTTCTCATTATAAATGCATTATCCTCTATAGCAAGAATATTTTGCCATCTATCAAGTCATTTTTATTATAATAAGTTGAACGTAATGTAGTAAAATGCTATTCATTTTAATTTTAAATTTTTTAGTTCACAAAACTCGTCAAATTGTTTCTCATATTTTTAATATTCAGTTCTTGATATTTTAATTTTACTTTAGGAAATATTTTATGGATTTATGAAAATTATATAAGGTAGTTCTAAAAAAATTCGAAAAACTTGGGATGTTAGTTTCTATAATAAAAATAAATAAGGTAACATTCTTGGTGTATAAATCTTTTTACAGTTAACAGCAAGGGAGCTCTATGTCATAGAGTTATAAAGGTTGTAATAATAATAATAATGAAATAAAATCTGGTGTGAAACACTCACACAACTTTCTCTTGCCAATGCAAATAATTTACAATATAATTTAACATTAGTAATAAAATATTAAAAATAAACAAAAAACTAACCTCAATAAACATAACCTTATTTTAATCATGAGTGAAACACTCAAAATGAAAATCAACCTCAGTCTGGCTTAAAAATACGGAAAATCACTATTTCACGCTAAACTAGGCTCTGTAGAGAAAAATACGTTAAATAAAAGTTGTAGATCTTTAAATTTCCTATAAATTTGGTTTTATACACTTTTGTCGTAAAATACATACTAAGGCCAAAATCTTAAAAAAATCGATTTTTCACACGTTTTCGTGAGAAAAAATCAGAAAATTGCTAATTACTGCTAAACTAAGCGTCATACAAAAAAATGTTTGAAACAGAAGTTGTAGGTTTTTAAATTCTCTACAGCTTTTATTATATAAGTTTTTGCGCTAAAATTTATATTAAAGCCGTAATCTTAAGAAAACAACGTTTTTACGTAAAAACAGCCTCACCGAGAATTTCAGCAAACATGGCGCCTACCCTATCTTGTAGAGAATAAAAAATTGAGTAAACGAAACGATTTTTAAAAAAATCGTAGGACCAGTTTTTGAGAAAATCGCAAAAAACTGAAAAATTATACGAATAAACTACTACTTCCGGTTGACCGATTTTGATGAAAATGTTCGTGTCGGGTCCGGTAGTGGTATGTAACTTAAGTTTCAAGTTTCAAGTTCGTACGATGTTCCGTTCTTGAGATATTCTGTTCACACACAGTCACACACAAACACACACACGCACACACACACACACACACACACACACACACACACACAGACACACACACAGACCAATCGCTAAAAACATGTTTTTTGGGTTCAGGAGGTCTGAAAACGTATAGATCCGGTGAAAACTCGATTTCGAAAAATCGACATGAAAACAATACTTTCCTTCCTATACTATATTCATATAGGCAAGAGAAAGTAAAAATCTGGTGTGAAACACTCACACAACTTTCTCTTGCCAATGCAAATAATTAACAATAAACCTAACATTAGTATTAAAACATTAGAAATGAACAAAAACTAACCTCAAAAACATAACCTTATTTTAATCATGAGTGAATGACGCAAAATGACAATCGAACTCAGTTTGGCTTAAAAATACGGAAAATCACGCTTTCACGCTAAACTAGGCTCTGTAGAGAAAAATGCTCTAAACAAAAGTTGTAGATCTTTTAATTTTCTATAAATTTAATTATATACACTTTTGTCGTAAAATGCATACTAAGACCGAAATGTTAAAAAAATCGATTTTTCTCACGTTTTCGTTAGAAAAAAAAACAGAAAATCGCAAATTACCGCTAAACTAAGCATTATACAAAAAAATGTTTGAAACAGAAGTTGTAGGTTTTTAAATTCTCTACAACTTTTATTATATAAGTTTTTGCGCTAAAATTTATATTAAAGCCGTAATCTTAAAAAAACAACGTTTTTGCGTGAAAACAGCCTCACCGAGAATTTCAGCAAACATGGCGCCTACCCTATCTTGTAGACAATAAAAAATTGAGTAAAATAGGCGATTTTAAAAAAAATCGTAGGACCAGTTTCTGAGAAAATCGCAAAAAACTGAAAAATTATACGAATAAACTACTACTTCCGGTTGACCGATTTTGATGAAAATGTTCGTGTCGCGTCTGGTAGTGGTATGTAACTTAAGTTTCGAGTTTCAAGTTCGTACGATGTTCCGTTCTTGAGATATTCTGTTCACACACAGACACACACACACACAGACCAATCGCTAAAAACATGTTTTTTTGGGTTCAGGAGGTCTGAAAACGTATAGATCCGGTGAAAACTCGATTTCGAAAAATCGACATGAAAACAATACTTCCCTTCCTATATATTCATATAGGCAAGAGAAAGTAAAAATTATCCTACAGTAACTCTTATACGAATTTACATAGATTTTACATGTATCGTTAATGATACTTTGATCCTGTATTACCTACAGTCACGACTCATAGGCAGCCACTGTAAAGAATATATAGCCTAACAACTTCTTAAGGCTATTGATATCAACTGTCTGCTTTATAAAGTTTACAATTTTGAATAACATTAAAAATTTTATTTACATAAATAATATAAAATAACGGGCCTAAACAGCTTCCTTGAGGAACGTCGACTTTTGCGGAAGTTAATTTACTAAATACATTAGAAATTTTGACTATTAATTTACGGTTTTTCAAGTAGCTTTTAATTAGCTTAATATCCCTTGAAACCAACATCATTTAAAATTTTAATTAAAGATTTATGATTTAAATACATCAAAAGCACGTGAAAATTGACAAAAGTAGCAAAAACACCGTAACCTCTATTCAGTTTACTGTTAATATAATTTTTAATCTCAGCCATTTACTTTTCGGTTCCTTTACCCTTTTGAACCCGTATTGATTAGCATTAATAATTATATTAATGTATTTATGTTTGCCTAATAATAAAATAAAATATAATAATAATATATAACATAACATATTTACATAACATATTTCCTGTAACTACACATATTCACTATACACAAGTCATCAAAAAAGTTTAAAACTAAATTAAATTATAGTTATATTCTATAATATAAACAAAAGAATGTTTTTAGTAAAGCAAACATTTAACAGTGAAAACAATTTATTGTAAACAACCACAAAAAGTAGAGATAAGGAAATAGTTTCTAAAAACGTTTATCAGGAATGTTTGTACTACATGGAAGTAAAGTATTAGTGTTAAGAGAGCAGGGTAAAGCAAGATAAGAAGCGCAGGTATGAAACAAAAGTAGATCAGTTAAACCGAAAAGTGATTTAAAATGAATTACAGTATTACTTGAGGGAACAGAATGTAAAAGAGAGCCATTACATGATTGCATAAAATTGAAAGCTTTATAAAATATTTTTAAATTCCAGTTTACTTGTCAAATCTTATGACTTTGCTGGCTGTATAAGATTGTTGATAAACACAATAATATTGTTTGTAAAATTTAGTAGGTACTGATTAAAAATTAACAAGACATTTCATGACATTTCTCTGTACTGGTAACGCGCGCTAATTTGACGATTGCGCTATCATGCGGAGGACAGTATACTATCTATCTTACTTACATCGGCGAACCCGAAAGCATAAGACATGTATCAAGTGCGTAACTCAAAATATCACCACCACAAACACCTAAGTAATAAAATTCAGTTCATGACCCGTCACACTAAATAAGTAAGTAGTAATGTAATTATTTAAAGAAAGTGAATTGTTAAAAATTCAATTGCAATTTCACATAACTTTACTGAAAATAATGAAATATGAAAACCCTAAAAATACAATAACATTTTGCAATTACCGTAAAACTAGTATTACTCACGATAATAAGCTTGCATCGACGGAACTCACGGACTAACTAGTCTATCACTACAAAAATGTCAGAGTGCAGAATTTTAGTTTACTGCTGATGACCAGAAGGGATACTAAATAAAGCTTAGGCCTAGTATTATGGCTTACTTAAAATGAATGATTATAATCATTAATCAATAATTTATTTAGGATAATTATTAAAAATCTGGTGTGAAACACTCACACAACTTTCTCTTGCCAGTGCAAATAATTAACAATAAACCTAATATTAGCAATAAAACATAAGAAATAAACAAAAAACTAACCTCAAAAACATAACCTAATTTTAATCATGAGTGAAAGACGCAAAATGAAAATCAACCTCAGTTTGGCTTAGAAATACGGAAAATCACTCTTTCTCTCTAAACTAGGCTCTGTAGAGAAAAATGCTCTAAATAAAAGCTGTAGATCTTTTAATTTTCTATAAATTTAATTATATACACTTTTGTCGTAAAAAACTATTCTAAGTCGTAAACATTCTAAGGCCAAAATCTTAAAAAAATCGATTTTTCACGTTTTCGTGAGAAAAAAACAGAAAATCGCTAATTACCGCTAAACTAAGCGTTATACAAAAAATGTTGGAAATAAAAATTGTAGAATTTTTAATTCTCTACAACTTTTATTATATAAAGTTTTGCGCTAAAATGCATATTAAAGCCGTAATCTTAAAAAAACAACGTTTTTACGTGAAAACAGCCTCACCCAGAATTTCAGCAAACATGACGCCTACCCTATCTTGTAGAGAATAAAAAACTGAGTAAACCAGGCGATTTTAAAAAAAATCGTAGGACCAGTTTTTGAGAAAATCGCAAAGAAGTGAAAAATTATACGAATAAACTACTACTTCCGGTTGACCGATTTTGATGAAAATGTTCGTGTCGGGTCCGGTAGTGGTATGTAACTTAAGTTTCCAGTTTCAAGTTCGTACAATGTTCCGTTCTTGAGATATTCTATTCACACACACACACACATACACACACACACACACACACACACACACACACACACAGACCAATCGCTAAAAACATGTTTTTTTGGGTTCAGGGGGTCTGAAAACGTATAGATCCGGTGAAAACTCGATTTCGAAAAATCGACATGAAAACAATACTTTCCTTCCTATATATTCATATAGGCAAGAGAAAGTAAAAATCAATAAACAATACGGGATGTTTATAAAACGACGTAGTTGTAAACATAATATATCAATTTAAGAGTAAAACTACAACATGATGTCGTGGTTAGAGCTGTCGCTATGATGTATTTAGAAAAGCACATAATGTTAGCACTTCCACCTCGCATAGTCCAGTCTTACTCTCGCTGACGATTGTCAACTTATATTGCGTTACCAGTACGAATAATCTTGATTTTACAAGTTTGGATAATTGATCATTAAACCTTATAAAAATTCAATTTATCAATATGTTACAACACTTACGCGCAAATTGTGATTGTGACCCAGTTATTTTAGAGAGATTTTAAAATACTTTACAGTAGGATCCGTTGTAGAAAGAATTTCATAAAAAAAGTCACGGTTGAGAAATACCCACGACACTTTATTTCGTTCGATTTTTTTTCTTTGCTTCAGCAGTTCAGAACAAAAAAAGGTTAGTTGAAAAGTTTGTTGAAAAGTCACGAAGAAACTCTCTTGAAAATTTTACAATGTGTTTGTCGTGGTATTTTGGAAACAGTAGGTATAAACTTATTTTAACATCGTAAATTCAGAAACACTTCCAGGGAATTAAATCTGTTTAGTCTACTATAGAATAAATTTTGTATCTCAAATAAGTTTGACAATAAATTTCTTCTTGTTTATAAATTCAGAGCTATAATAAATTTAAAACTTAAGAGGTAAAAACTTCAAATTCTAATCTTGTTTGCAGAAAAGTAAAATGGTTATACATTCTGTTAATTGCTGTGTCTTTTTGTACGTTTTTTATGTTTCAAAATTTAAATTATTCTTAACGTTTACCGACTATCTGATATTTTTATGTAAACTTTTAACAATTTTGTTTTGTTTTTTGTAATCAGTGTTTGCAATATTTAATAAAGTAATTGTTACGCGCTGTGGTTGTTAATTTTTTTTTAAATTTCTAATGTGTGTCCGCTGCAATTTGTTGAATTCAGAAAAATTAGCCACTTGATGACCCAATGAGATGAGGATGATTTGTATGACATTTAAATGAGGTGTAATCTTGTACAGACCCAGGCCAACCATTCCTGAGAAAGTATGGTTAATTGAACACCCACCATCAAAGTACAACGATAACCACTGTTTAGTATTCAAATCCGCATAAAAATAACTACCTTTACTAGAATTTGAACCAGAAATTTTTGTCTCCAAAATTCAGCTGTTAAACAGTTGACTCGCGGTGATAACTTTACCTCTAGACCAACCCGGTTGGTTTGTGATTGTTAATGATTTATTGCTAATGACACTTTAACAATAAATAAACAAAAATGAAGAACAAAAACAACTTTTATTAAACAATTGTTCAATTGTCTATGTTCAAACTTATCTAAATGGCCTATATGTTTATAATATTGTTTATATTTTTTTTTTAGATTTTGGGGACACATTAGACCACTAAGCCAATAAATTTCTAGTGTTCTTTGGATAACGTATTGGTGGTCTAGCCCTTCAGTTTTGCCAGTATTTTTTGAGACGGTCCGATCTTTGTTTCCGTATCTCATCTGTAACCTCCACCGTGCGTCTGATTGTTTATATTATGATGTAATTATAATATATTAATATAATTATAATAATAATATAATATAATATTTTTTATAAACTCAAATTATGTTTAAATTATTCTGTAAAAAAATAAACCCAATTCCTTTTCTTTTTCTTTCTAAAAGTCTGAAAAAGGTAGGCTATAGTAAGAGTCAGCTCCTTTTGTCGACTGGTTTAGTTGATATCAATCAGTCCAAAGGCCATAACTGAGTGCTATTAGTGTGAATAAATAATTTATTTATTTAAATTTAAATTTATTTATTGTATCAAAATGTGTACACCACGTAGATTTTTTAGATTTTTAAAACTACAATGCCATGGTATGGCATTGTAGGTTAAAAATCTGAAAAATCTACGTGGTGTACACATTTTGGTTGTAGGTAAGAGGTAATTGATTGTTCAATGTAAACAAATTTATATTGTTAGTTAATTTAGTTTAAGCTTTAAATTTAATAATTAATTTAATTTAAGTAATTCGATTGTAATAATTGTTTAGTGATTGAAGCACAAAAATTAGTTGTAATTGATAAAATTTTGTAAATAAATTATTGATATAAGGTTAAGGAAGTTTGTTCATTATATTATATCCAGATTTCAAACGAACCTGGACTTAGATGTTGGAATATAAATTATCACATTAATCAGTAACAAATTATAAAACAACTGATCAGATTTCATAACTAAATTATAGTAACTTGAATAGATTCGGTAACTTACTCCGTGAAGCAGTTCTAAAGTGTAAAATATCACGGAAATACACAAATTAAATGCACTGCTTGTCACAAACAATACTGAACACCAGATGCATGAGTATTTCAATAAACAAACTTTTGAAATTATTGAATATAGCATGTACAACTTTTCAGACATAAAGGTTAAGCTGAATAAGCAGAGGTGTTGTGTCCTAGAAAATCACAGGAAATGAATATAGAATGACATAGACAAGTAGTATTAACTTTATGGTTATTGAAATGAGGTAGGTTTCCACTTTAACTTTTATCTGTTATAACAAGAATCATCCGATAAA
This sequence comes from Catonia carolina, assembly GCA_035578175.1. Classification (NCBI taxonomy): domain Eukaryota; kingdom Metazoa; phylum Arthropoda; class Insecta; order Hemiptera; family Achilidae; genus Catonia; species Catonia carolina. The sequence goes on from JAQMRL010000001.1 coordinate 33,814,681, forward strand.
TGTCACCATGCACTTTTCCGTACTTTCAGCATTGCATTTAATTTGTAATTTTTTATTGATTAGTAAATTTTATTTTATTTACCATCTCACCCTCATCATTAATTTGAAGGCTACTCCTCCTATTTCCTCTGATTCTATCACCATTATTCTCCCTTCTGACACTTTCTTTAACCTAAGGGTATAGTGCAGATGATGGATCAAGGGTGGGTATACGCCCATATCCGCGCTTTAAGATATTGTGACACTTATCGCTAAGGTCCGTTTCGGGATCTAGGTTATTAAATAATTAATACATTAACGTTTACAATTACAAATATTTATTACAACTAAAAGAGTTACAAAATAAATAACAAACTAATTATAATGAAGTGATACAATAAATAATTTAATAATTTACTTAATGCTACTTACAACAATTATATTACACAATGGAACTGAATGCACACTGCACATATACAACAAGACTGAATAACAATGCCTCGGAAACCCACCGTTGACCTGTTCTAACGGAGTTACCTTCGATAGCACATGTAGTAAACACTCGTCAAAGATCAAACGACTACTAACTCACTGACCGCCTCGGAGGTCTCTTTATAATATAGTGAATCAAAAAAGAATCTTCCCGAAAGACACCGAAATTCGATATAAAACTTCTTTCTAGAGAAGTCTTATTTAATGTAAACAGGTAACCAACTGACCCTTCATAAATAGTTGTACAACAAAGACCTTATCATATACAGTAGCGCAGTCCTTTTAAAATAATTTTTATGAATAGTTATCCTTTTATACCTAACCCTATTGTTACTTTTTCACTCTATTATTTACTCTTTACCATTTTATGAACATTTTACCATTTTACTAGAAATTTCGCGAACCATGCCCTTCTTCGATATTGTCACAATATATTTCCCCCCACCCTTCGTTTATGTCGTAGTTCAATTACTTCAAGACAACTTCGTTTTTGTGAATGTAGCCCTTATGCACAAAATTCAATTTGGGATAATTTAAGGTCTATAGGTATGACTCGGTACTTTAACCTACTGGTAAAGAAAATAATAAAGATTCCTCGCTTATTTAATAGAAGAATAAGAAGTTATCCTTATTTTACAAGACTTTAGCTGTTTCAGTATTGCTGTACATTAGAGAGTCCTGGGTACTTGAGAGAAAGATAAAAATCAGAACCAGGAAGCAAAAATACGGTTCTTAAGAAGAGTTCAGGGGTGTAGATTGACAGATCACATTAAGGATGAGGAAATCTGGGCCCATTTCATTATGCCTCAACTGTCTCACTAGGAACAGTGAGTAAATACAGAGAGAAATGGGAAGAACATTTGATACAAATAAGTGATGATAGATGGCCGAAACGAGCATTGAACTATGTTTAGGATACACGAAGAGATGTGAGTAAACCGGAAAAAAGATGAATAAAAAAGTCGAAACAGGTCGGAAGGCCTAGTTCATGACAGGAAGAAGACAATAAGTTATCCTAAAAAGGTTTATACTACTATGAAAGGATGAGTACACATAGTCTACCAGTTAAAGTCAACAGAAAAGAACATTAAAAAACTTCAAGCAACCAATTTATGTGGAAGAGAAACTATTTAATGCAAAACCGTAAATAAGTAAAAATCAAGTAATGGTTTCGTTTCGAAATGTGTTTATGACAAATTAGTTAACTTTATTTTAAAATACATCTGAAATTCCTCGACAGCTTAATACTCCCCTTGTAGTTTACCATTAATCTTGTTTTAATCCTTGTTTTTAATCTGCCACTAGTTTAATGATTTTAAAACTTGTGAATGAATCATATAACGTGGTTCTTTACAGACCGTGACAGACGATAAAAGACGAAAAATGTAAGTTAAATGTTAAAATTTACGATCTTTAAGCTTAAGGTGGATTACTGGATTTAACCAACACGACTATTATTTCACTACACGGCAAGCAACTTTCCAGATGATTTTGGATAGATGGGGCAGTACAGTTTGCTATATGAACAATGACACCGCGGACACTTACTGAAAAATATTGTAACATTATAATAGTGATATTTTTAAATTAGTTAAGATATTTTTTTTATATTTAAAAGGTTTTGTATTGTATGAAGTGGTGCGTGCTTGCACGTGCGCGCGTGTTGAACAAAGATAATGGATTATGACAAACGAAAATATGTTTTAAATAGGGATTCTCGGGAGTTAAAACTAGTAGAAACGTTTTTTTTCTATTTTGGTTCCTTTTACTATGCTCCAGTCAAGTGAAGAAAGTAATAGAAGGATTTTCATTGTTTGAGAAACTATCAGACCGCAGGTATAAACACAAGTACCGCCTTTGTAGTTAATTAAATAGGCTTAACTGTAATTGGAATTAGTGTTGTTGAAGCGTTTCAATAATCGCACTGGAATCTGTAATTTGCTAATTAGGCTACACGCTGGCATTCATACAATTATGTAGCAACATTCTTTTCTTTGTGCATCTCTAGAATTTTAGCTCAACTGCCCGACTTTTGTTATTTATGCATTTCATAGAAAATGTTAGACAGAAAAAAGAAAAGTGGAATCATTATACAGTAGAGTTTAATATGTGGAACTTTCAAGCAAGATGAAATACTCTTGTGCGCGTAAAAAAATCTCTTTATTGTAGGTCAAGTTATCATCAGTACCAACTCTCCTCCTCTTCAACCTCCTTCCCAACTTCTTATCCTTATCATATGTATCATTACAACTCATCATCATCATCAATGTAACTTTCATAACGTAATCATTCTATAGGAAATACAGTTAGGAATCATTCATTGTACGTATATTCAGCAAATTTGGTGATTATGTAGTATTATAATGAAATTGTACAAGTATAAAGAATATTCTTCTTGGAGTGTCAACCAATTAATTTATCCTCAATTTACTGGACTATAAGCCTGTGGACATTAATGAAGAGTAATAATGATAACGGTTGATAAGAAACCGCTAGAGCTGACCGGAATTCTGTTTGAGGCACGCGGCATATTAGTTTCACATTAATTTCTTTCCAGCGTAGTTTGAGGTTGAGGTTAAGTCGAAACAGCAACATGAATACCTGAAAAGAAACCTATTAAGAATGGCATGTCATTTTTACTTTCTCTTGCCTATATGAATATATAGGAAGGAAAGTATTGTTTTCATGTCGATTTTTCGAAATCGAGTTTTCACCGGATCTATACGTTTTCAGACCCCCTGAATCCAAAAAACATGTTTTTAGCGATTGGTCTGTGTGTGTGTCTGTGTGTCTGTGTGTGTGTCTGTGTGTGTGTGTGTGAACAGAATATCTCAAGAACGGAATATCGTACGAACTTGAAACTTGAAACTTAAGTTACATACCACTACCGGACGCGACACGAACATTTTCATCAAAATCGGTCAACCGGAAGTAGTAGTTTATTCGTATAATTTTTCAGTTTTTTGCGATTTTCTCAAAAACTGGTCCTACGATTTTTTTTAAAATCGCCTATTTTACTCAATTTTTTATTCTCTACAAGATAGGGTAGGCGCCATGTTTGCTGAAATTCTCGGTGAGGCTGTTTTCACGTAAAAACGTTGTTTTTTTAAAATTACGGCTTTAATATAAATTTTAGCGCAAAAACTTATATAATAAAAGTTGTAGAGAATTTAAAAACCTACAACTTCTGTTTCAAACATTTTTTTGTATAACGCTTAGTTTAGCGGTAATTTGCGATTTTCTGTTTTTTTTCTCACGAAAACGTGAGAAAAATCGATTTTTTTAACATTTCGGTCTTAGTATGCATTTTACGACAAAAGTGTATATAATTAAATTTATAGAAAATTAAAAGATCTACAACTTTTGTTTAGAGCATTTTTCTCTACAGAGCCTAGTTTAGCGTGAAAGCGTGATTTTCCGTATTTTTAAGCCAAACTGAGTTCGATTGTCATTTTGCGTCATTCACTCATGATTAAAATAAAGTTATGTTTTTGAGGTTAGTTTTTGTTTATTTCTAATATTTTATTAATAATGTTAGGTTTATTATTAATCATTTGCATTGGCAAGAGAAAGTTGTGTGAGTGTTTCACACCAGATTTTTAGAACTAAAAAAGGAAATATAATCAGAAATTTAAAATAAAATGATAATACTCAAGTGCATAAAGTGTATATTAACAGATTTTAACGTTACCTTGATACTGTACTACTTTAACGCCGGTCCGTGGTTCATATTTTTCCCACTTATGGCGCTGTGATGGAGTTGCTGCTGCCGATAGATAGCGCAGCGGTCACACCTCTCACAATGCATGTACCAAGTGGCAACATATAGCACCTACACACTGGCGATGCGGTAGTCGAAAAGGTGACTAGACAGTATCAAGTTCTGTGTGATCGAGGATCGATACGGGGAATCGACAGCTCAACCTTGAGTCAGTTCTTTTCCGTCATCTACCTCTCCCTCCCCTATTCCTCGCTTCACCGGCGACTGTTCCTCTTCGGAGGCAGCGGTGAAAGGTGTTCGCTGCGTCGGCAAGTGCTCCTAACCATTTAGGCAGCGGTAAAGACGACCTCCCCCTTCGATGTTTCATTTTTGAACTACGCCGCCGGATGCCCGGGCGGTCCTATGAGTTCTACGACTGTGCTACTAAAAGCCGGTGGCGACAACCTATTACACTTATTTCATACTACGTGTATTAAAAAAATTTAAAATACCGGGTGAGCATAAAGTCTTGCCCTGATTATAAAAATTTATTGCAGAATAACTGTTTGACATAATAATTTAAATTTGATGCTGTTACATAGGTTAGTGTTAATAGTTTTTTTAAGATTACTTACATTAGTAAACTTCAACGTGTGCCCCCTTGGTAGCTCGGAGAATGTTGAAGCGGTATTCCAGTTCCCGTCAGGTGTTTTGTAACATGTGTTCTGTCACAGTACCCACAGCAGCTTGTATCCTAGCCTTTAGTTCGTCAACGTCAGCAACTGGTGTGGCGAATACTCTATCCTTGATATAGTCCCAGAAAAAAAAGTCAAGGGGAGTAATGTCTGGAGAGCGGGGTGGCCAGGGTGTTGGACCATCCCACCAATCCACCGATCCGGAAATGTTTTATCCAGGAAATTACGCACTATCAAAGCCCAGTGGGGCGGTGCCCCATCTTGCTGGAAAATTATCCATGGTTAATATTCTTCTAACTGTAGTGCAATGAACTGTTGCAAAACATCTAAGTAAATGTTAGCGTTAATGGTGTTTTCCGTGAAGAAAAACGGCCCGAAAACCTTCTTATGCATGAGGCCGCACCAAACATTCACGTTTTTGCTGTCTCACTGTAACTGTACAGTAGCATGTGGATTCTCTGATCCCCATATACGGACATTATGCCTATTTACCATTCCACTGACTTGAAAGGTGGATTCATCGGTAAAGCATATGCGATTTAAGTAATCGTTAGCGCCGTCAATCCTGTTGAGAATCTCAGTTGCGAATTCTGCACGTCTCAGCAAATCATTCGGTTGCAAGGCCTGCACGATTTGCACTTTATAAGCATGCAACCTAAGCCTTTTATGAAGAATTTTCACCACACTTGTTGCGGTATTTGAAGTTCACGTGATGCTTGACGAGTTGATTTAGACGAACTCCGTTGAAACGATTCCCGAACAGTTGCTTCACTCACACTAGGCCTGCCACTTCTAGGAAGATCTTCAACGCTGCCTGTTTCTTTAAACCTTTCATACCATCGCTTTATTGATTTAACATCAGGAGGGCTGCGTCCATAAAAAGCCCGAAAATTACGCTGAACACTGATGGGCGATTTCGTTTCGTGAAACCAAAGCACACATTGTGCTTTCTCCTGCTTCAACGCCATTTTGCCAGCAACTAACGTGAACTAACAGACCATGTCATTGTTGAGGAGCACTAGCGCCATCTATTGGTCACAAAATCTACTAACAATAACCTATGTAACAGCGCCAGATTTAAATTATTACGTCAAATGATTATTCTGTAATAAAATTTTACAATCAGGGTAAGACTTTATGCTCACCCGGTATAATTAAAAATAATAAAATTGATGATGACTACGATGATTATAAACAAAAAATTTAAAAAATATCCGTTCAATAGATCTCTATTCCAAGGGCGATAAAATCTCCATGTGTTTGTAATTGTCGTAGTTACAGTATTTGTGCAATAGCATAGGAAACACTATGTAAAACTGAAATAATTTACATACCCGACTGGAATTTAGGATCGTCGCAAAGAAAACTGAAGGTATGTCTAGCACCAGCAACATGATCTTCTAATATACGTCGATTTTTACGATTCAGACAAGTAGTAGCGTAGTTGTCGACGCATTTCATGCCTTTTTTAAATGCACTGAAACAGAGAAAACAAAAAAAATATCATGAATATTAACGTAAAATGTTCGTTAAATTTATTGCAAATATAGTTTTGGATTTTTAATATAAAAGAACCGAATAAAATATTTTGTTAAGTATTAAAAACACAGTGTTCTTATATACTTTACATGTAGAGCTTATTTATATACTTCTAGAATATTTGACGGATTTAAATACAACTTGGCAAAGATACACTTCAGTATATTACTTTAACTCAGGGTGAGTTAAAAATTCATGATATCAACCCTTACTTATTTTTCCCCATTGCGCCATCCAAATCTGCATTTGGCCCGTATTACACTTTACTCATGTACTTAAGCTATCTGACAATATTATTTTATAAAGTTTTTATTATATTTATTTTTATAAAAATTATTATTTCTGTAGCCAAGAGGTTAGCCTACTGCAATACAAAACGGAAGGCCCCAGGTTCGATTCCGTCTTTGGTTTGGAAAATTATTACCCACCGTTCCTGAATTCAAGAAAGTCGTTAATACCAATCTTTCAATGGGCATAATAACGAAATCTGCCCATAACAGACAGGTAGAATGTCAAATTATTTACACTCAATCTGTTCGTTGCAGGGCTAAATAAATAGTTCTGTTTCTTATCACGTGGTCAGCCAATTAAATGACTGAATCATTTAAGAACAGAAGAGGGAGAGGTGTAAACGACACTAATCAGAGTCGTCTCCTCTAAAAGTAATGAAGTTCATTATACACCCAGTGGTGTATAATATATATACATATAGACCCTGTGGTGAATGAAGTTAAGGCGTCATTTGCAGTGTGGAAAATATGTACTTTTCAGAGGGCCCGACATGGTGATAAGTGTACTTTTCCACTCAGTGAGGAAATCAATGGTAAACCACCTCCCTCTTCGTTTTACTTAGTAAAATCTCCACAGGTTTAAACCAGTTTTTCGGCTGCTGACCTAAACAACAACGATAACGAAATAATTATAAAATATAATATATGATAAACACAATTTTTTCTTGCCCATCAATTATATATTTTCTTCATCGTTTTTTGAAAATTGACTTTAAAAACGTAGAACCGTAAAAAAACTTAAAACAACGTAAAACGTAGAAAAAAAGAAAAATACATGTTTTTTTCTTGAGTAACTTTATTTGCAACTATAAACTAAGATAAAACGAGCAAATTTGATAAAAGTAAAGAAAGGATGACAAGGAAAATAAATGAAAAAAAACAGTGATACTCATTTGGTTATGTTCTATGAGATTATGTTTCATAATCCATTAATGAATGATAAATAAGAACATTACAAGATATGAAGAAAGCAAAAGAAAATAACACTTTATAGAAGATCTCTGGCTCATTGATGTTTCAACCTGCGTTGCGGATTCCCTGGTAGCGATGCATCCGATAGTTTGGTAATCAATTCGTTGGGGTGATCATGTAATTTTCTGTGAAAAATGTTGTTACTGGACTTAACTACTTCAGTTATAAACGGAATATTAAGGTCATCACGTAGAATTTTGTTGTTGACAAAAAGATGTGCAGGTAATTAAACGTAGGAATTTTGCTGAAAGGCTTGTAATTTTTGTAGGTGACTCGGTTTAGCTGCGCCATAAATTTGTAGCCCATAGGTCCATATTGGTTTAAAATAAATTTTTTTACAGTAATAGTTAAGATTTTCGAGTCAGTGAAGAGTGGCGTCCAAGCAGTCGGAATAGTTCTTTCAATTTGGAGTTCAAAGTCAGTCTTTTGGTTTTTATATGAGTCGCCCAGGTGAGTCTTTTATCTAGGTGAAGTCCAAAGTATTTAACTTGTTGTCGTTGTGTTATCGGTTTATTGTCAAGGAATGATTGAGGACGGTCGCCTTTCCGGAAAGAACAGGTGACGTGTACTGATTTTGACGCATTGAATTAAATCCTCAAAATTTTTAGCCAATAACAACAATAGTAAAATACATAGGCCTACAATACATCAATGACACGTCGTGATGAAGTATGTTACGTTCTAGTTTAAAAAATCAAATACTGATTTCATCGCACTAAATTGAAAAAAAACAAGCAAATCTACGCATGTAACGTTTACTACCAGAAGGGCAACTCGTCCTCCTGTCCAACTGAATGGCAAGAATATTCCACAGGCAAAAGATGTAAAGTATTTAGGAATGTACTTACATAGAGGTCTGACTTGGCGCAAACACATTCAGATGAAAAGGAAACAGCTGGATTTAACATTTAGGAAGATGTATTGGCTCGTTGGTAGGCGTTCTCAGCTTTCGATTGATAACAAACTACTTTTGTACAAATCCATGCTGAAGCCGATTTGGACCTACGGAATTCAGTTATGGGGGACAGCATCAACTTCAAACATCGAAATTCTGCAAAGGTTTCAATCAAAAATTCTACGGACCATACTGAATGCACCATGGTATATTACCAATGCCGATATACATCGTGATATGGATGTGCAGACGGTACGAGAAGAAATACGAAGTTTCAGTTGTAAATATATCGAACGTCTAAACAACCACGTAAATCACTTAGCACTGAATCTCTTAGACAACAGTAATGATGTCAATAGGCTAAAACGTGCTACAGTACTGGATCTCCCAGGGCGATTCTGATAGTGTGATTTTAAAGTTGTAAATAATATAATGTTACTGTTTTGTAGATGACTGTCGTGTTTGAGTGTGAATGTTGTAAATTACTGAATGAACGTTTCGAATTATTTTCAGAAAAGTTAGGTGTCCATATATTCTGAATCATGTGCTTATTATTTATTACTTCTTATTTGTTTTTTCGTTTTAAAGGAGGTTTTGGTTATTTTTTATTTTATATTTATTTATTTATTTTTGGTTTTTATTTAAAATCACTATAAGATTTTGATTGTAAATATTAATTAAGAACAGTATGAAATGTTTTCATGTTATAATTTGTTAATTACACCAGTGGGTTGTAATTTTTTCATGAGTAGTGTCTAATTGATAAGTTGCATTTATTGTTATTTATAGCAGATTATGCATTAAATAAAAAGTTATATGAAAAAAAAATTTGATTTTACTATTTCATTTTGAAATATATAAGTATGTCAAATGAGGTCTCTATTCCACAGTATCTGCAGTCCCTTTGGTGGATTTCCAAGAAGACTTAATTGTGTAATCTGTCGTATTAACTAGTTAGGATTATCGATGAGTCTGTCATAGAATCATGAGCAACTTGTGCTTTTAACACAGAATAGAATACGTCAATACAATTTACAAACAACACAATTTAGATTAATGTACATATTAATAACGCAAAATACAATCAAGGTACACTTACGAAAAACATACAACAATAAAACTGACATAGTCAAAAAACTATATCGATCCCACCCGCTAAAAATTCTTCTGTCTCATAAAACGGGTTCTGTATCAACCAGGAGCGAATTTGAGTTCTGAATTTCTTTATTGGTACCGTCCTAGCTGCTAAAGGCAATTTATTAAATATTTTTAACCCGTATGTACAGATATCAGTGATGAATTAATGTCCCATAGCCGAGCGAGTGAGAGGGAGATATGTGGCTTAACTAAACATGCGCCGAAGGTCTTTACCGTTATAATCCAAATCTGAAAACATACTACAGTCATTATCTTGCTTGTTAGCTTACTGCATGTATAAACGCTTGCTCACAACAATGAGTAAAATTATCCAATGTTACTGAAATGGCGCGTATGGCTTATGCGAGTGAGAGCGTTATTCATTCTCTCACTCCAACGGCTGGGGGACTTTAGTTCATCTGAGTACTGTACATAAAGGGTGATTCAAAAAGAGCGCCGGTTTTTAAACGGCTGGTAAATTTTTGTTTATCGGTTGGCAACATTGTTTGACCTCATTCCTATTTTGGAGAACATTCCGATTGCCGATTCAGTTGTAGTTTCTCTTGTATGCACAGTGAGTGACAGTTTGGTGCGGCTTTTGGTCGGGCGGTGTCATCGGCCCTTACTTTTTTGAAAATCAAGAAGGACAAGCCGTGACAGTAAATGGAGACCGATACCGTACGATGATTAGGGAGTTTTTGTGGCGTCATTTGGATGGAATGGACATTGACGACTTGTGGTTTCAGCAGGATGGTGCCACCTGTCACGCTGCACGAGAAACAATGTTGTTGCTCCGTGAACGGTTCCAGGATTGCATCATTTCTTGTAATTCCGACCATCAATGGCCACCAAGGTCGTGTGACTTGACGCCTTGTAACTTTCATCTTTGGGGTCATCTGAAGTCATTGGTGTATGCCAATAAACCCCGAAACATCAATGACTTGAAGGAGGAAATTCGACGGGTTATCGGGCAAATGGAAGTCGAAACTTATCGTGCAGTAATATCCAATTTCATGGACAGAGTTGATGCGTGCCAGCGCAGTAGAGGAGGATACATGCATGACATCATTTTTCATACATGAAATCGGAAGGAAAGATGAACTTGTTGATGTATTTATTTTCAGTTTTTCAATAAAATAAATCTCTTAATTTGATATATCAAAACCGGCGCTCTTTTTGAATCACCCTATACATCACGGCTTGTATTCGTCCACCGAATTTCATTTTATAACGTGGAACGTCCAGATCTGTCCTAAATCTAGTTTCATATTCGTGGACATCAGATTTTAGCTGATAGGTATTCAAGTTGTTATTTTATGTATAATAGTGAATAAAATGTATAAATTATTATGCTGGCATTATTTTCAATTCATTGAAGAGGACTTTGCATTGCCCACGCGAAGGTATGATTAGTCTTATTCTTACTGGTTTATTTTAGCCGTAGGAAATGGGGCTCTGGAAAAGTGAAAAATAAATCGATAGCAATGTATTTAGGAGGAGTTCAATGTATTTAGGAGCTTTCGGAGGATAAAAAGCACTCTTGATAATTTTCCGCAAACATTGTACGCACCACTTCTAGCTCAAGACACAATCTAAATGAAACCCTAAACATTTTACCACTGTATTACGACTGGTGTTATCCTAAGAATGTGAAAAGACAATATCCTTTGTTTTGTGTGTATTTAATACCAAGCAATTAGCTGCAACCCATTCCTTGGTCAAATTCAATTCAGTTTGTATTAATTCTTCTAAATCTGCCACATGCTTACAACAGTTGATTAAATCATCCGCGTGCCATACGTCATATAACGATTGATTTTCTCTCCAAGGTACGTCAGATAAGAAAAAAGGTAGATCATTTATTACTATAAGAAAAAGCAGAATATAAGCGGTAGTATAACAACATAATTTCACAATCTGACAGTGTCAGATATCTGTATTAATTATAGGAAAATTGTATTAACCTTGAGCGTATTAAAAGGATTACCGTATAAGAAAAAATTGAGGACTTTTTTGTTATTATAGTATAACTACGTTCTTGGTGATATTGTGCTCTGGCCAGGTTCATTGTACCATCGACATTTTACTAAACAGAGAGTATAAAAGTTACCTAATTATATTTCTTAAAAAATGTTGGCTATAAACACAGTTTAAGATTGCAAGGTGCCAATTATGCACTGAAAAAATGGTTGCAGCAAGCTGCATTAGACTTTTCGCTACTATTTTAGAAACATTACATTTTACTCACTTTATGTTTAATTTAATGCTATATCCCAAACAGTTATATTTATATCTCATTAGTAAGACTACGTAAGTGGTAACTATTCAAGATGCATTAATTTGCTTCGTATACTAAATTTTACAAAAAAATATTAGGTTTGTAGCTTGAGTAGTTCCTAAGATAACGGCTCATAAAAATAGTTAATAATATAACATTAGGTTAAAAATAGTAAAGGTGAGATAATAAGGTTGTTGTTTAAGTCATCAGCCGAAAGGCTGGTTTGAACCTCTAGAGGCTTTATTAAGTAAAACAAGGAGTGAGATAATTTACCACGCCTTCGTCACTGAATTGAAAAATCTGATTATCAGCATGCCAGGCCCTTTGAAAAGCATATATTTTCTACCATGAAAATAGCACCTTCACTTCATTCACCTCAAGGTCTGGCTGTATGAGCTACCCAGCGAGAGGCAAAGGCGCAGATTCCCCCTCCCTACAGGCACAAATAAAAATTAAATAGTTATAAAGTGATAATATGAAACAAAATTAGATGTAAAATGTTTATTTTATGATGAAACAAAATTGTATAAAAATAGAGAATTATCTAGAACCGCTATTACATTTTATTGGAGGGCCGAATAAAATATTACAACCTGAACGACCATGGCTTGCCTCCTCCCCTAGTTTTGATCCTGGATACGCCCATGTTTGGCTGTATAATGAAATTCATTACTTTCAGAGGAGATAACTCTTGAATATTGTCTTTTACATCTCTACCTCTTCTGTTCTTAAATGATTCAGTAATTTAATTGGCTCATATGATAAGAAACAGAATTACTTTATGTAGCCTTGGAACTAACACATTGAGTGCTAATATTCAAACACTCCACCTGTCAGTTATGAGCAGATAATAAGGTAAGACATTGTATTGTATGAAAAATGTGAATTGTTATGTGACTAGCTACCAGTAGAAGGATGGAGTGGTGGTGTATCATTGAGAATAATCATCTTATTGCGATTTCTTGATCCCGTTAAGGTTAAGTATAGGCTCTACAATTTCTAGTGTTTCTAAATCTTTGTAATTGTGCATATGTTTTTATGATTTATTTACAAAATTTCTCAGAATTCCTTTATTTTATTCTTTCTCGAATTATCTTTTAATTATTGCTTCCAGAATTCGGAAGAAAGTCTTTATATTTCTATTATTTTGTTTACTACATCAACTTTCTATGGCTTTCTAAAAACCTAGTAGGGTATAAGAGTTCCCTCTTTTTGTCGGTTAGTTAGTTCATTTCAGTCAGTTGAAGTTATCATACAAAGTGCTATCAGTGTGAATAGATTGTACGTTAATAAAAATATGGTGTGGTGTATCATTGTATTTGGTTGTAGGTAAGAGGTAATTGAAGGGGTCGGGAGAACAAAGTGCTAACCCACAAAATTTTTGGCGTGATTTTTCTTAAATATTCTGTGAAAATAAAATGTTCAGCACGTTTTAAACAGGATGCCATATTTACGATCTTATGAACCCAGAGTAACAGAAAAAAATAAATGTTTGATAAAAAATTCAAAAACATGATTTGTAGATTTCAGAAAACTTTTAAAATGACATTGCATAAAATTATGTTGATGTGGGTTAGCACTCTCTTCTCCTGACCCTTTCAATTGTTAAATTTAAAATTATTGCTAGGTCTATTGTTAGTTAACATGTGGTCTTGGGTTCGAATCCCATTCAGGCACGGCATATTTTCATACGTTACAAAAAATAATTTCATCCTTCACCGTCTGCATTAGCAGTAATTGCAGAAAAGTCGGACGTTAAAACCCTCCCAAAAAAAAAAATATATATACATTGTTGGTTAAGATAGTTCCAGCTTTACTTTTTATAATTAATGTAAGTAATTTGATTTTAATTTATTAGTAATTTAATTTTAATTATTAATTTTGTCAATGAATAATTGTTGTAAGTTTAAGGAAGTCTGTTTATTATTTTTTATTATACCCAGATCCCGAACGAACTTAGGTTTAGGTGTTAAAATATTAACATTATGAAGATAAGTGGTCACACGACTTTTAAAACGAATTTGGATTTATGGTATTCCATCTCTGGGGTTGTAGAAAAAAAATATTACAAAATGTTTCCATACCGTCCCAATTATCTCACCTTATAAATCCGTCAAAAATGTTAACTTTAATCAGTTTTCTTCGATATTGTTGAAAAATTTTACTGGTAACAAAGAACAGATAACAGTGTAATTTTATTAGCTACCATTATGCTGGTTTTTAGGCAATATAACAATATTACTTAATTTTGTTTTAGGCAATACAACTTAATATTTAATACATAAAAATAAGCGGAAAAAATTACGGAACGCGTTAGGTTTATTGTTTACTATTCTATTAATGCAAACAAATAAACGATAAACCAAATGAATGCTAATGCAGGCGATGAAGAGTGACAATTGAAAATGAAGTATGGAAAATACTGGACTTGACTGACAGAATATCTGTTGAAGATGAAGTAATTGTTTCTATATCAAACATCAAGATACCATATTTTGTATTCAATTTTTATCAAATTATTGCGGTATTTGATTAATTTTGAAGAAGAATCAATATTTATTTCTAGCTCTGAATTTTATTGACTGTTTTATTGAAAAAATTACTCAATTTGTCCACTATGTTATATTGAATTTTCGCGTGAATTGACATGAATTTTAACAAAGATACCTAGTGACTTTTGTTTGTGTGCGGCGGTTTGGTGATAAACATACGAAGTTGGTTAACCAATCAGTGTTATTAAAAATTCAAAGCAATTTTCTATTAGCTAAACGACTGCGTTGGTGAGAAATTTATGATTAATTTAAAACTTTTATAAAACCTAAAAGTTTTCCACTACAATGTAATTACCCTAGTTTAATCTAGATATGAGGTACATGTTAGAGCTTGTTAGTGTACAGATTTAATTAAATTTAATATGTTAGTATTAGATAATTTAAATATTCTATTACAGTTTTTACATCTTCAGTATCGGAGAGACTACAAGTTTATTAGATAAGTAGCTGATCAAAAGTGCACATTAAATTCATTAACAAATTAAATCAACTTTAACTTAACTTTTAAAGCTCACTTTAGATTTTACAGAGCAAAACTATTTTCCAACTTAATTTAATAGAATTTGATTTAATTGGTTCTTGTAATAAAAAAAAGGAAAATAATTCTGATTTTTTCCTAATCCTATTACTTAGCCGATTATGATATCACATTTCAGATTTTATTAAAATTTTCGATAATTAAATCATCCCTATTGAATTGATTACTGATTTGAACTGAAAAATCTGATTTTTATAATATTTTCGTTTTTGGTTTTCCGTTCTGCTCATTAGTTTTAATACAAAAGATGAAGGGTAATAAATGAAAATTAGTGATGAATAAATAAAAATCTGGTGTGAAACACTCACACAACTTTCTCTTGCCAATGCAAATAATTAACAATAAATCTAACATTATTAATAAAATATTAGAAATAAACAAAAACTAACCTCAAAAACATAACCTTATTTTAATCATGAGTGAATGACGCAAAATGACAATCGAACTCAGTTTGGCTTAAAAATACGGAAAATCACGCTTTTACGCTAAACTAGGCTCTGTAGAGAAAAATGCTCTAAACAAAAGTTGTAGATCTTTTAATTTTCTATAAATTTAATTACATACACTTTTGTCGTAAAATGCATACTAAGACCGAAATGTTAAAAGAATCGATTTTTCTCACGTTTTCGTGAGAAAAAAAAACAGAAAATCGCAAATTACCGCTAAACTAAGCGTTATACAAAAAAAATGTAAGGAATAAAAGTTGTAGAATTTTACATTTTCTACAACTTTTATTATATAACATTTTGCGCTAAAATGCATATTAAAGCCGCAATCTTAAAAAGAAAATGTTTTTACGTAAAAACAGCCTCAAGCAGAATTTCAGCAAACATGGCGCCTACCCTATATATTGTAGAGCATAAAAAATGTAGTAAATCAGCTGATTTTAAAAAAAATCGTAGGACCAGTTTTTGAGAAAATCGCAAAAAAGTGAAAATTTATACGAATAAACTACTACTTCCGGTTGACCGATTTTGATGAAAATGTTCGTGTCGGGTTCAGTAGTGGTATGTAACTTAAGTTTCAAGTTTCAAGTTCGTACGATGTTCCGTTCTTGAGATATTCTGTTCACACACACACACACACACACACGCGCGCGCGCACACACACACACACACACAGACACACACACACACACACACACACACACACACACAGACCAATCGCTAAAAACATGTTTTTTGGATTCAGGGGGTCTGAAAACGTATAGATCCGGTGAAAACTGGATTTCGAAAAATCGACATGAAAACAATACTTTCCTTCCTATATATTCATATAGGCAAGAGAAAGTAAAAATGACCACCTTTATCCACACGTATCGGAATTTTGAATCGATTCTGTAACTATAGTAATTTGAAACGGTCCGACACCACTTATCCCATTCACAGTGTTCAAGTAGTAGTACAAATACTACTTAGTAAACTGGCTAACAGGTTATATATGAGGTCATGGTCATTCTCGAAAGACGAGGTTCATTTAAATCGCAATAAACTGTACTAAAAGTTTCTATGCTTAATTAGAACAATCTACAAACATAGTAGAACAAATTACGGAATCAATAATAGGCAAATTATAAACCTTTCTACCGTATTTCAAAATAGTTTAGACCACTCTTCCGAGGATTCCATTCTGAAGAATTCCATTCATCGGCAATCCCCAGTCTTTATTACAAGTAATGAAGTGTATTATCACTTCATTTCATGCAGTAAACAATTTTCTCACCTTAACTCTTACTAGACCCATCGGTTTATTCTAGAGGTAAAGTTGTCGCCGCGAGTCAGCTGTTTAACAGCTGATTTTCAGAAACGAAGGTTTCTGGTTAAAATTCTAGTTAACCAGAATCCTAGTTTGGTTTATCAGCTGATTTTTGGAGATGAAGGTTCCTGGTTCAAATCCTAGTAAAGGTAGTTACTTTTATACGGATTTGAATACTAGACAGTGGTTACCGGTGTACTTTGATGGTTGGGGTTCAATTAACCATACTCTCTCAGGAGTGGTCGACCTGGGTCTGTACAAGACTACACCTCATTTACACGTCATACATATCATCCTCATCTCATTGGGTCATGGGGTTGCTTATTGTTCTAAATTGAACAGATTGCAACGTACACATATTAGGAAAAAAAATCCTAGTAAAGGTAGTTAGTTTTATACGGCTTTGATATTGGACAAAGGTTACCAGTGTCCTTTGTTGGTTGGGGTTCTATAGGGTGATTCAAAAAGAGCGCCGATTTTGATATATCAAATTAAGAGATTTATTTTATTGAAAAACTGAAAATAAATACATCAACAAGTTCATCTTACCTTCCGATTTCATGTATGAAAAATGATGTCATGCATTTGTCCTCCTCTACTGCGCTGGCACGCATCAACTCTGTCCATGAAATTGGATATTACTGCACGACAAGTTTCGACTTCCATTTGCCCGATAACCCGTCGAATTTCCTCCTTCAAGTCATTGATGTTTCGGGGTTTATTGGCATACATCAATGACTTCAGATGACCCCAAAGAGGAAAGTCACAAGGCGTCAAGTCACACGACCATGGTAGCCATTGATGGTCGGAAGTACGAGAAATGATGCAATCCTGGAACCGTTCACGGAGCAACAACATTGTTTCTCGTGCAGCGTGACAGGTGGCACCATTCTGCTGAAACCACAACTCGTCAATGTCCATTCCATCCAAATGACGCCACAAAAACTCCCTAATCATCGTACGGTATCGGTCTCCATTTACTGTCACGGCTTGTCCTTCTTGATTTTCAAAAAAGTAAGGGCCGATGACACCGCCCGACCAAAAGCCGCACCAAACTGTCACTCGCTGTGCATACATTTCCCTTTCATTAACCACGCGAGGGTTTTCTAAACCCCACATACGGCAGTTCTGTTTATTAACAAAACCGTTTAAGTGGAAGTGCGCCTCATCACTAAAAATGATTTTGTTTGCGAAGGTGTCATCATCCTGCCGTTTTCTCAATACCCAGTCAACAAACTGTCGTCTCTTCTGGTGGTCTGCCACTTTCAAATGTTGCGTCAACTGAATTTTATACGGGTGATATTGGAGATCGTACCGAAGAATTCTCCGTACAGAAGAACATCTTAAACCCAATTGTTGAGAACGGCGACGTATTGATTTTGCTGGGCTAACAGCCACACTGTCACGAACCAACGCAACGTTCTGCTCAGTTTGGCCAGAACGACGACGTCCAGAACTTTTAAGGTCGACTGTTGATTCATTCGGTGCTTCATTACGTCCTAGAGTATCGCGAAGTCGCCTGACAGTAGCCGCATAACTCTCTCCACTCTGGTAAAATGTTTTGACGATTAACACTCGTTGCGCAATAGTAAACTTCTCCATGGTTAGACACAGACTGCGAGAGTACTACACTGCGAACAAGAGAAACTACAACTGAATCGTCAATCGGAATGTTCTCCAAAATAGAAATGAGGTCTAACAATGTTGCCAACCGATAAACAACAATTTACCAGCCGTTTAAAAACCGGCGCTCTTTTTGAATCACCCGTTTTTAACCATAGTCTCTCAGGAATCGTCGGTCGGGGTCTGTACATAACTACACCTCATTTTAGAAGTCATTCTTATCTCATTAGGTCGAGGGGTTATTTAGTGTTCTGAATTGAAGAGATTGCAACGTACACACGTTATGAATAAAAATTAACTCTCATAGACCCTCCGAGTTGATCTAGACATAAAGTAGTCACCGTGAGTCAGCTATTCAACAGCTGATTTTCGAAGACAGAGGTTCCTGGATAAAATTCTAGTAAAAGTAGTTCTTTTTATACGGATTTTAATACTAGACAATAGTTACTGGTGTACTTTGATAGTTGTGGTTCAATTAACCATACTTTTTTAGGAATGGTCGCCTGGGTCTGCACAAGACTACACCTCATTTACACGTTGTACACATCACCCTTACCTCATTGGGTCATGGGGTTGCTTATTGTTTTAAATTGAAAAGATTGAAACATATTAAGGATAAGAAAAACGATTACTAGTCTATTATTATAACTATCACTGCTGTTTCTACTATTACTACTATAGCTACTATTATAATATCACAGTAAGTTATTATAAAAAATCTGGTGTGAAACACTCACACAACTTTCTCTTGCCAATGAAAATATTAACAATATACCCTAACATTAGTAATAAAACATTGGAAAAAAACAAAAAACTAATCTCTAAAAATATAACCTTATTTTAATCATGGCTGAAAGACGCAAAATAAAAATAAAACTCAGTTCAGCTTAAAATTACGGAAAATCATTCTTTCACACTAAACTAGGCTCTGTAGAGAAAAATGCTTTCAGTAAAAGTTTTAGATCTTTTTATTTCCTATAAAATTAGTTATACACTTTTGTCGTAAAATGCACACTGAGGCCGATATCTTAAAAAAATAGATTTTTCACACGTTTTCGTGAGAAAAAAACAGAAAATCGCTAATTACTGCTGAACTAAGCGTTATACAAAAAAATCTTTGAAATAAGAGTTGTAGGTGTTTAAATTCTCTACAACTTTTATTAAATAAATTTTTGCGCTAAAATTTTTAATGAAGCCGTAATCTTAAAAAAACTATTCCTTTACGTAAAAACAGCCTCACCGAAAATTTTAGCAAACATGACGCCTACCCTATCTTGTAGAGCATAAGAAAATGAGTAAACCAGGCGATTTAAAAAAAAATTGTAGGACCAGTTTTTGAGAAAATCGCAAAGTGAAAAATTACACGAATAAACTACTACTTCCGGTTGACCGATTTTGATGAAAATGTTCGTGTCGGGTCCGGTAGTGGTATGTAATTTAAGTTTCAAGTTTCAAGTTCGTACGATGTTCCGTTCTTGAGATATTCTGTTCACACACACGCACACGCACGCACACGCACACACAAACGCGCACACACACACACACACACACACACACACACACACACAGACCAATCGCTAAAAACATGTTTTTGGGTTCAGGGGGTCTGAAAACTTATAGATCCGGCGAAAACTCGACCTCTCAAAATTACAATAAAATTGTAAACTGACCGGTAAGAGTTTTGCAGAAACTGCGTTGTACTAACAATTCAAAGGTGTAACAAAAGGTTAAGGATATCTGGAGTAGGTAAGAGTTTGAAAATATGGCACAAACATCACAAAAACGTATAAATTAAAAATCTATATATAATTAAGTTTATATATAGATTTTTAATTTATACGTTTTTGTGATGTTTGTGCCATATTTTCAAACTCTTACCTACTCCAGATATCCTTAACCTTTTGTTACACCTTTGAATTGTTAGTACAACGCAGTTTCTGCAAAACTCTTACCGGTCAGTTTACAATTTTATTGTAATTTTGAGAGGATATCATAACGTTTTGTTGAATATATTATATAATTTCTAAAAATAAATTGACTATTGATGCGACCGTTTCTGCAAAACTCTTACCGGTCAGTTTACAATTTTATTGTAATTTTGTGAGGATAATTATGTTCTATCATAACAATACGCGAGATGATAAGTATGACGTTAAAAAATAATTTATTATTTATAATAATAATAATAATAATAAAAATAATAATAATTTATTATAGTTTTACCTTTTTTGTAAATAAATTGTTTGTATAAAATTGATTTTATGAAGAAAAAAATTAACCGCCCAACGTGGGGCTCGAACCCACGACCCTGAGATTAAGAGTCTAATGCTCTACCGACTGAGCTAGCCGAGCATGCCAACTCACAGCAAAATTATAGCATATAAGACAGGGCAGCCGAACCGTAACATGTAACATGTATACGGTGCTGCCACCTAACGTCAATCGGAGGAGGAGGCCATTTTCCGAGATCCGATATAAAAAAACATACTAAATCGGGTCCCGCGGCATTAAAATTATTGAAAATAAATGTTTGCAGTTTGTTTTTAATACTGAAATGAAGACTAAATGTCGTTTAAAGTGAAACAATGTTATACTAAAGCATTGGAAACATGTTTTGATCGATAATTAAAAGAATAAAGATAAATGTGAAATTCGATCAAAGTTGTTAGCGCTAAATAAGCAGTTCGCTTGCGCCGGCTGCGAAAACTCTTACCGGGCGCATTTCAAGCGAAATGCTTAATTTCGAAAAATCGACATGAAAACAATACTTTCCTTCCTATATATTCATATAGGCAAGAGAAAGTAAAATTATTAGCCGAATCTATTAACATAAATAGAGGTACTGTATCATGTAACAAAAAAAATAAATTGGTATCAAAAATGTAATTATAATAATGTACTTTGAATCAGTGCGGCCAGGAAACCAAAGTTTGAAACTGTATGCGTAAGGTAGTACGAGTGGTAGAAGCAGTAGACTACGAAATAGCTGATGTAGTGAGCGAGACGCTTCGATAAATTAGTAGTTTACAGAGAGGAGCTATTAGAATATAATTATTTACATACTCCATTAGAACTTGTATAATGTTTCATATCACTGATAAATCTCTATGTTAATATAATATCATCATTTGCCTCTACATGTATTGTCCTTAATATTTCTCTAGTCTAATTCTCTAATGTATTCTACAGTATTTATCAAAAATCTCGCGTTCCGTACTTTAATATAACGGGTGATTCAAAAAGAGTGCCGGTTTTTAAATGGCTGGTAAATTTTTGTTTATCGGTTGGCAACATTGTTAGACCTCATTTCTATTTCGGAGAACATTCCGATTGACGGATCAGTTGTAGTTTCTCTTGTTCGCAGTGTAGTACTCTCGCAGTCTGTGTCCAACCATGGAGAAGTTTACTATTGCGCAACGAGTGTTAATCGTCAAAACATTTTACCAGAGTGGAGAGAGTTATGCGGCTACTGTCAGGCGACTTCGCGGTACTCTAGGACGTAATGAAGCACCGAATGAATCAACAGTCTACCTTAAAAGTTCTGGACGTCGTCGTTCTGGCCGAACTGAGCAGAACGTTGCGTTGGTTCGTGACAGTGTGGCTGTTAGCCCAGCAAAATCAATACGTCGCCGTTCTCAACAATTGGGTTTAAGATGTTCTTCTGTACGGAGAATTCTTCGGTACGATCTCCAATATCACCCGTATAAAATTCAGTTGCTGCACGAGAAACAATGTTGTTGCTCCGTGAACGGTTCCAGGATCGCATCATTTCTCGTAATTCCGACCATCAATGGCTACCAAGGTCGTGTGACTTGACGCCTTGTGACTTTCATCTTTGGGGTCATCTGAAGTCATTGGTGTATGCCAATAAACCCCGAAACATCAATGACTTGAAGGAGGAAATTCGACGGGTTAACGGGCAAATGGAAGTCGAAACTTGTCGTGCAGTAATATCCAATTTCATGGACAGAGTTGATGCGTGCCAGCGCAGTAGAGGAGGACACATGCATGACATCATTTTTCATACATGAAATCGGAAGGTAAGATGAACTTGTTGATGTATTTATTTTCAGTTTTTCAATAAAATAAATCTCTTAATTTGATATATCAAAACCGGCGCTCTTTTTGAATCACCCTATACAAAACGTACAAATAATAGCTACTCGGTAAAACAAACTTACCCACATGCCTTCAATCCTAAATAATATTTTTATCAACGACATAAATGCATTTGCTTTAATTTGTTTACTTTACTTGTTTTACTTTACAAGAATATTTACCAGTCCGATGGTGCGGTTTTTATAGTTTTAAAGTCTTTTGATTTACATATTTTATTTGTGTTTAATTTTCTCGTGCTCTATGTTAACAAAATGTTTCTCGTGTCACAAAAATCACAAAATCTTTGTGTCACAAAATGTTAAAATGTTATCGATTTAAAAGATAGAATATGATTATTTATTTCTTGTGGAAATTGTTCGTGCTTGATTGGCACGACGACGTTTTTTGTGTACCATTTTTTAAATTGTCAATTATATTATTCACTTTATTTTTCCTTTTTTTCGTATTAAAGTTTGGGTATTATTATTGTTGTCAGAAATGGATACACCTAAACCATCTGATGTAATATAGAAAGAGCAGAACTCAGGCGAGATAGTAAAAATAAACTGTTTTTTAATGTGTCATAGCATCACGATATTATTATTTACACTCATTCTGTTAGTTGCAGGGCTAAAATAAATAGTTCTGTTTCTTATCACATGGTCAGCCAATTAAATGACTGAATCATTTAAGAACAGAAGAGGTAGAGGTGTAAAGGACACTAATCAGAGTTATCTCGTCTGAAAGTAATGGATTTCATTATACAGCCAGACCCTGTGGTGAATGAAGTGAAAATGTCATTTGCAGAGTGGAAAATATATGCTTTTCAGAGGGCCCGGCATGCTGATAAGTGTACTTTTCCACTCAGTGAGGAAGGCAAAAGTAAACCACCTCACTCCTCGATTTACTTAGTAAAACCTCTACAGGTTCAAACCAGCCTTTTGGCTGATGACCTAAACAACAACAGCATCACGATATGTTAGTAGATCAAAAAAACGGAAAATCAGAAATGATATCGTATCAAAATAGCAGTTTTGTCTCAAGTAATATGTCTTAAGTGGTCTACTCTGGCGTAAATATTGTTGTGAAAATTAATCAAAAGTTTTGGTAGAGCGGTTTCCATATACTTAAGTGGTTTTTCAAGTGTGAATTTTTAGTATATCATTAAACACAATTCATTATTTTTATCAGAAACATTAAGCAAATTAAGTTAATTATTTTGGATTTCAGGTTTTAAAGGTTTAAAGCTTACTACTTTCTTTTTTAATTAATCAGGTGAGACGAGTTTTTAATATTATATCAAATAAAAATCAATGAAAACTTTTACGGTTTTTATTGAATGTATAGACAATATATGCGTAACGAACAAAAATACTAAGGAAAAAATCATTTTAGTTAATTTTCTTTACAGCTATAGCTTTTTAAAGCTACTGTGCCCAACAGTCACGACAACAGTACTTAAAAGTTAACAATATGTTATTGTACAACTACTGTACGGTTAACCCTTAACCCGAAGTATAGAAAATTTTTCATTAATCGGAAGTATAGGTCTACCAGACCTAGATCGATCAGAAGTATAGGTCTATCAGACCTAGGCTTTTAACGCTTCAAATACAGTGATATACTTCAATTTTTACTTTCTCTTGCCTATATGAATATATAGGAAGGAAAGTATTGTTTTCATGTCGATTTTTCGAAATCGAGTTTTCACCGGATCTATACGTTTTCAGACCCCCTGAACCCAAAAAACTTGTTTTTAGCGATTGGTCTGTGTGTGTGTGAGTGTGTGTGTGTGTGTGTGTGTGCGCGCGCGCGCGCGTGTGCGTGTGTGTGTGTGTGTGTGAACAGAATATCTCAAGAACGGAACATCGTACGAACTTGAAACTTGAAACTTAAGTTACATACTACTACCGGACCCGACACGAACATTTTCATCAAAATCAGTCAACCGGAAGTAGTAGTTTATTCGTATAATTTTTCACTTTTTTGCGATTTTCTCAAAAACTGGTCCTACGATTTTTTTTAAAATCAACTGGTTTACTACATTTTTTATGCTCTACAATATAGGGTAGGCGCTATGTTTGCTGAAATTCTGCTTGAGGCTGTTTTTACGTAAAAACATTTTCTTTTTAAGATTGCGGCTTTAATATGCATTTTAGCGCAAAACGTTATATAATAAAAGTTGTAGAAAATGTAAAATTCTACAACTTTTATTTCAAACATTTTTTTGTATAACGCTTAGTTTAGCGGTAATTTGCGATTTTCTGTTTTTTTTTCTCACGAAAACGTGTGAAAAATCGATTTTTTTAACATTTCGGTCTTAGTATGCATTTTACGACAAAAGTGTATATAATTAAATTTATAGAAAATTAAAAGATCTACAACTTTTGTTTATAGCATTTTTCTCTACAGAGCCTAGTTTAGCGTGAAAGCGTGATTTTCCGTATTTTTAAGCCAAACTGAGTTCGATTGTCATTTTGCGTCATTCACTCATGATTAAAATAAGGTTATGTTTTTGAGGTTAGTTTTTGTTCATTTCTAATATTTTATTAATAATGTTAGGTTTATTATTAATTATTTGCATTGGCAAGAGAAAGTTGTGTGAGTGTTTCACACCAGATTTTTATTTTTCAAAGATACAGTAAAACATTATATAACACACTAAAAAATTAAATAAGTAAGATATGTATACGTATCATTAAAAGTAATGTCAACAAAAGTTACGCGAAAAGTTATTAATAATTAATATTTTAATGTAAAGTTAGTTACTATGATAAAATTATACAATAAAGTGAAGAATGGTTTGAACAAAAAATGTAATTGAACACATGTATAGGCTACAATTTTTTTTTTTTTTTTTTTTTTTTTTTTTTATTGACATTCTGCAAAATTACAATCTATTCAATCATGAACAATAAGTAATTACGATAAGTAGAAAGAACAGTTATTCACATTATCAGCAATCCAGTGATTACTGTTGTAGCCACTAACTTAAATGTATACTATCATTAACAATAATATTAGAAATGTTAACAATGATATTAATCTTAGTAAACAAGAACATTTATACTCACGTACATCAACAAACACGCACACGCACACACACACACACTCACGCAACCACTCTTAATACGTACATTTTACATGTTTTACACACTAAATCTATGTACAAGGTCTAAAACGTTAAATCTTTTCAGTCTCACAAAATTATTTACACTATTGTCTAATAAGTTCACTGATAAATAATTTGGATGGACCTCAAGCCGTCTTATTTGTTACATATTTTTGTAGCCAAAAATATGTAACATACGCAAACACACGCATAAACAATAACATTTTCTTTCCCCTGACCATAAAAATATTGTGGTATATGTGAATCATTTCCAGAACCATCTTTGTCTTCAACCGCACACGAGTCATCTGAATCAGATGAAACTAAATTTTGTAGGCCATCATGTTCACTAGACGTACCCATTTCTTCATCACTTGCATCGTCTAGTACAAAGTCTGGATCCTTGTCTTCATCGTCAACTGATTCATAATTATCGCCAAAGTTTAACTCAGCATACCTAAACCCTCTTTCTTCTGGATTATAATTCTGTTTAGAAGTGCTTAACTGATTTTCCGGATCCATAGTAGCACAAATATTGGTTAAATTATTTGTAAATCAAATGCAGGAGCAATAAAACTTATTACATAAATTCATAAAAATGTTCGTTACCAGCAGTATAGGTCTCGTACACCTACAGTAATCAGTTCAATATCAGTAGTATAGGCTTCTAGTACCTACACTAAAATGTACATTATCAGTAGTATAGGATTCAAGTACCTACACTAAAATGTACATTATCAGAAGTATAGGTCTCAACATACCTGGTAACTATGATGCACAATACTCCTACACAATATCCCGCACAAAAGAAAACTAACCTTCTATTTCACACAAGTCCAAAAGTACTAAAGGAAAGGTACTCAAGCTGCCAGCCCCAAATTATTACCAGTGTATGCAATATACTCTAACAAAAAAACTGTATGGGTCTGACAGACCTATACTTCGGGTTAAGGGTTAAAGAAAAACATATGCTCAACTACTGCGTCATAGCAGGCGTATTGGGCAAACCGAGGCATCGGTTAGAAGAAGTAACTAACTCAACCCGTTTAGGCTCGTTGTAACTGATTTTCACGTAGAAATAAGAAGTTAAATGTGGTCATGTATTTGTTAGTATGTAAGTATTTCAAATTAACAATGTGCGTGTGGGCACATCTGTTCTTATAAATTAAAATATAAGTTAAAAGTTTATTATGTAAAGAAATAAAGGTGTTGTAGCTGCGGTTTCCTTTCTTTGCATTGTTAACAAAATATATACTTCAGCCTAAAGTTATGCAGTGTAAGCTAAATAAATTTTTCAAAAAGTTATTACTTGTATAATCTTGTGAGGTCAACTTAAAATTATCTTTTTGTAGAAGTTTCACTTTCACTCCACAACAAAAATGAGTTATTTTATTAGCAACTCAGATATTGTAGAAGTAAAACTGAATTAGGCTAACCGATTTTTTGAAGACGATTAAGCCTAGACAACTTTGGTCAATAAAAAATAAAAATTAATGAGCTCCTTTCGTTTGAAAGATTCGGAATTATGTTTGTTTAATAGGGATTTACGTTTTAAATCTTGTGTCTTAGGTCATCAGCCTAAATGCTGGTTTGAACCTCTAGAGGCTTTACTAAGTAAAACGAGGAGTGAGATTTTTTACCATTTTTCTTCACTGTGTTGTTTAGGTTATCAGCCGAAAGGCTGGTTTGAACCTATAGAGAATTTACTAAGTAAAACGAAAAGTGAGATGGTTTAGCTATGCCTTCCTCACTGAATGGAAAAGTACGCTTATCAGAATGATGGGCCCTCTGAAAAGCACATATTTTCGACTCTGCAAATGACACCTTCACTTCATTCACTACAGGGTCTGGCTGTATAATGAAATTCATTACTTTCAGAGGAGATAACTCTGATTTAGTGTCTTCTACACCTCTACCTCTTCCATTCTTTAAAGATTCAGTAATTTAATTGGCTGAACATGTGATAAGAAATAGAACTATTTATTTTAGCCCTGCAACGAACAGATTGAGTATACATAATTTGACACTCACCTGTCTGTTTTGAGCAGATTTCCTCACTGTGTGGTAAAATATGCTTATCAGCATTCCGGGCTCTCTGAAAAGCATTTACTTTTCACCCTGCAAATGATACTTTCACTTCATTTATCATAGAGTCTGGCTCTATATTGAAATTAATTACTCTCAGAGAAGATAACTCTGACTCCTGTCTTTTACGCCTGTACACTCAAATATTATTCAAATTTATGGGTATATTTGAAATTGAGTCATTCTTTGATTTAGTTGGAATCTAAGGGGAGGGCAAAGACCATGACCATGTGATAAAAAACAGAACTATTTTTTGTAACCCTGAAACTAACAGATCGAGTGCAAATAATTTAACTTTACCTGCCTGTTACAGGAAATTTTCCATATTATAATATAAAAACATATTGAAAAATGATACAAATAGCTTGGTTTTTAATTACAATATTGATAAAATTTAAAGTAAGAGTAATTTTAAAAACACACTTATAAATAAATAATAGTCTATGAAGTGATGATAAGACTGTAAAGTTTCAGTTTGTTACCTTATTAATTAAAAAAATCTGGTGTGAAACACTCACACAACTTTCTCTTGCCAATGCAAATAATGACCAATATAACCTAAAAATAGTAATAAAACATTAGAAATAAACAAAACACTAACCTCAATAAACATAACCTTATTTTAATCGTGAGTGAAAGACGGAAAATGAAAATCGGCCTGTTTGGCTTAAAAATATGGAAAATCACTCTTTCAAGCTAAACTAAGCTCTGTAGAGAAAAATGCTCTAAATAAAAGTTGTAGATCTTCTAATTTTTTATTAATTCGATTATATACACTTTTGTCATAAAATCAAAAAAGACAGAAAAAAGGCAGAAATCTTAAAAAATCGATTTTCACACGTTTTCGTGAGAAAAAAACAGAAAATCGCTAATTACCGCTAAACTAAGCGTTATACAACAAAATGTTACAAATAAAAGTTGTAGAATTTTTAATTCTCTACATATTTTATTATACAAATTTTTGCGCTATAATACATATTAAAACCGTAATATTTAAAAACCACTTTTTTTACGTAAAAACACCCTTGCAAAGAATTTCAGCAAACATGGCGCCTACCCTATCTTGTAGAGAATAAAAAATTGAGTAAATAAGATGATTTAAAAAAAAATCGTAGGACCAGTTTTTGAGAAAATCGCAAAAAAGTGAAAAATTATACGAATAAACTACTACTTCCGGTTGACCGATTTTGATGAAAATGTTCGTGTCGGGTCCGGTAGTGGTATGTAACTTAAGTTTCAAGTTTCAAGTTCGTACGATGTTCCGTTCTTGAGATATTTTGTACACACACACACACACAGACCACTCGCTAAAAACATGTTTTTTGGGTTCATGGGGTCTTAAAACGTATAGATCCGGTGAAAACTCGATTTCGAAAAATCGACATGAAAACAATACTTTCCTTCCTATATATTCATATAGGCAAGAGAAAGTAAAAAACCGGTTATATAGGTTAGTTATATTTTAACATTTGTCTAGTTACAGGTAACGAGTCTTATTGGCTGTACCAAGACTTTTCCTGTAATAAATATGCAATCAGAACACTGCATAATCGATTTTATATTAAAATTTAAATGGAAAAACCGGAGAAATATTTTTGATCACGTAGAATAAATTAATCTACTTTTGATTCCCACATTCAGAATAAAATAAATTCAGAGTAGTACTACTGATGGAGTAATTTTTAAGACCGTTGAAAACATTTTATTTTATGTAGTAAAAGCTAAAAATATTCACAGTAAAGAAAAGGGAATGTTGAATAGAGTAAGAAATAATTTAGTATATAAGGAATAAAATAAGAATAAAATGAGAAATGTAGAAAACTCTTTTTCAGTCGTAGTAACATTTGTATAATCTTGTAAGAGATAGGCAAAACGTTGACACAAGCAAGGCAAAGTGGTAGAGTGGTGGGTGAAAGAAAAGAATAGTTGCGTATCGAGTAGGAAAATTTGGTTGTGTATGGCTAAATTCAATCCCTGTCTACTTCATTTTTGTCTCTGAAATTCAATTTTTGTCCTACTTTTTTAGGTTTTACTATTTACATACTCTACGATCACAATTTTGACAAACTGATGTAAAACCAATTTTGTATGAAAAAAACATAAGATTCAAATTTAAAACAAACAATCATTATTTTAATATAATATCATCATCATTGGGGTATGTACAGAACAATAAAAAATTGGTGATTAACATGCAAAATTTCCAACCATTCCGGAATACTTATTTAAAAAAGAGTTGTTCAGCAGTAAACTATACTACGTTCTAAGTAATCGTAAAAACCCACTTTAATGTTATCAGAAAAATGTTTTTTAAGAATTGTAATATTTATACGTATAATTTTAAGGCTAAAAAGTTCAAGTTTTAATCAAGAGTACTACTTCCAGCTCTTTTATACACTGCGCAAACACGGTCCTTTACAAAAGGCGTGATTTTGAGCTAAGACAATATCTAACGATGATCTAAGGCACATCATAGATAAAGTCTTTACTAACCCTTTAAAATAAATTCCTAGGCCACGGAAATGTTATTCCGTAGAAATTGGAATTGCTCCTCTATAAACGATTACAAGGGGCACAGCAATGCATGGTGTACCCGTGCAATTGGGTACCCAGCACACTTCACTCAACATGGACTCATATTTCTTAATTTTCTCTTCCACTCTTATTTCCAATGCTTTCTCATGTTCATATCGCACTGTTACATTCTATAATACAACAAAACGTTTGATTTCCAGTCACAAGTTTCCGCATGTTAAAAGAACTAGGTATTCCTGAAGTTACCCTTAACCCCAGTGGTTTTGGGAGTTCTAGGGGAGCTACAAGTGGGTATCGGACTACTGGATCGATATTAGACTTACTCCTGGAGACAATGACAATATCTGGGCGACAATATTTGCTAGTAGAAAACTTCTGTCCTACTGCCACTTCATATTTGTGCAATAATAACCAATAAACGAGTAAATTCTTAATCTCATCGTGATGGCAAATGATCTTACTTTTATTGGAAGCGGAGTTACGTAACACATGAGACAGGAACACGCTTGCAACAGAGCATTTTTTACACTTAATGTTGCTTTCAGAAGGTAAGCTTCTGACACAAGCTAGCCTCGTACCCAATGTACCAGTCCGAAGTTTCATGGCATTTATAAATTTCGAATCCGATAGGAGATGATCCTCATAAAGCAAAGCATTCCCAATTATTACGAGACTTGAAGTACCCAGCACTTCTTCCTGTCACTGAAAATGACTTGAGACTATTGAAATCCTCATTTTTATATTTAATTTATAATATCAAAATGATAAGAAAAAGGGGGCCAGACAATATCTTCTCGCTCCCGTTCAGCTTTAAACTTATCAACTGCTGGAGGAGGAAACTACATTTGGCAAAGGATTAAGTTCCAAATTTCAATTTTGTACGATTATCCCTTTTTTAAGATGTTTTGTTTTCACACCCAGACGATTCTTTTTTTAGTTTAGGTTGACTTTTAGGATCATTCTTTCTAATATTTTGACGGGGGCCTTGAGCCCCAAGAGACATTATGACAAGAGGGCGTGCAGTGCACACTTTCCAGGTCGGTCGATATGGCTCCAACTCGCCCTCGAATTAGTTTTAAATTTATAACTTAGTTTAGTTTTATTTAGGTGACTGTCGCCGTCACATTTGAATAAATTAAAAGTTCTTAGGAACAACCTCCGGGTCTATACCTCACGGCGACCAATCGGTGGGGAGGTGGTGGGAGAAATGCCAGCAAACCAATTACTAATTCACACCCAGACTAATCACTAAAAACATGTTTTTATGGGTTCAGGGGACCTGAAAACGTGTATTTCTGGTGAAAACTTGAATTTAAAAAATCGACACGAAAATTATATAATTTTTTTCTCTCTATATTTTTGTAAAAGGCAAGAGAAAAAAATATATAATTGATTGGATGTCTAGTAATATTCAAATAACTGAACTTGTGCAAAAATGCTCGGCCAACTTTATTCATCATTTTGGTTCATTTTTCTTGAGCGAGGTTTCTATTTAAAAATATTGAAAATTCTTGTTTGTGCAAGAAAGACAAACATATTTGTACTCACATACTCACAGTACTTTTTATCTCAGTAACCAACTGTACCAAGTGTAGACGAGTGTATATTACCAGATTCACACAGCATTAATTTCAGTATAATCGTTGGAGCGATTTATATTTCTTGAAGCACCGTTATAAGGCACAAACAGTGCTTTATAACGGTACGATTGACAGCTGTAATAAATCCTTATAAATATTATTTGTAAAGATTTATCGTAGACACCCTACTAAAATGTGTGAAGGAAAACACATTTATATTGTATAATACGATGTACTGAGTATTTGAAAAAGAAGTTAATCCTTTTTAAATGACATGATAGTAGTACAAAAATAATAAACTCACGAAATATTTATTGTAACTTTATGCAACAATATTCAAATCACAATGAAACTCGCCATTAATAAATTTTCAATAGATGTTGAAAATGATTTCCCGTGACCCCAGTGCACATTCGTACACATTTTATAACATTTGTAGCCACTTTTTGCAATGTTTTCTCATAAATGCTAATAATCTCATATTCAAAGTTCGCCTTCAATTCATCATGTGTATAAGGTTTTTTTTAAAAAGACAATTTTTAAAAAAGTCTGCTGGTATAAGATCTGAGAACTTGGAGATCACAACGCTTTTGATATCAAACGATGTCAAAAAAATCCCGTAACATGTCTAGGCAAGTTGCGTTATTCTGCTGGAACCAAGATTCTCATTCATGTAAATCCGACGTGTGTGTGTTTGTTTGCGTGTGTGTGTGTGTGTGTGCGTGTGTGTGAAAAATATATCTGAAGAACAGAATAATGTACTATACGTAGGTAACTCCACACGAACATTTTCATCAAAATCAATTAATCAGAAGTAGTCGTTCATTCGTGCCGTTTTTTCACTTAATTGCAATTTTCTCAAAACCGGCTCTTAAATCGTCTCATTTAATAGATTTTTTTATTCTCTACAAGACAGGATAAGCGTCATGTCTACTGAAATTCTTGGGAGGGCCTGTGCTCTCCTGGTAAAAAAAATGTATAAGTTTTTTTTTTAAGATTGTATGCAGCCTTAATAATGTACTATTCTAGGGCAAACAGTTAATTATAAAACAATTTAAATAATAATAATTCGATAAAAAATAATAAAAAAATTAATTAAATAATAATTAATATTAATTTTAATAATAATAATTTTAAACAATTTAATTATAGGCTTATAATCAAAGTTGTAGAACATTAAAAAACCTTCAACTTTTACATCAAACATTTTTCTACAACCCTTAGTTTAGCGTCAATTAGTATTTTCTGTATTTTTCTCATTAAAATCGGTATAAAAATGGGTTTT
Organism: Catonia carolina; assembly: GCA_035578175.1. Taxonomy (NCBI): domain Eukaryota; kingdom Metazoa; phylum Arthropoda; class Insecta; order Hemiptera; family Achilidae; genus Catonia; species Catonia carolina. The sequence goes on from JAQMRL010000001.1 coordinate 33,847,821, forward strand.
TTTAAATATTGTGGCCTTAGTATGAATTTTTCTACAACGCTTAGCTGGTAAATTAATAATTTTCTGTATTTTTAAGTTGAACAGTGATTAATTTTATTTTGCCGCATTCACTTATGATTAAAACTAGGTTATATTTTTTATTTTACATTATTTACAAATGATTAAACATAAGTTAGGGTATACATTATTTATTATTTACATTGGCAGGAGAAAGTCATATGAGTATTTCGCACAAGATTTTTCAATAGAATATAAATAATTTAGGCTACGTAAACTAAGTATTAATATTACGAGCACTTGAATTTTGTATGATTAAATATTTACTTAATCAGTTAACGAATTTTAGTTTAATTTTTATTTATTTGTACTATTTTATCTCATGCTCTATTAAACGATCCATCGCACAACGAATTATTTTCTGTTAGTCATGTATTTGCACATCGATGCAGTTTTACGGTGGATGTAAAAATAGTGGAATGAGTAAAATCGTACGGCTTAGATATCGTATTCTCTAGCAATTTAATATCATATGCATTAATTGTAGTTTTATAAACAACAGACAAAGCTGTTTCATGTTGATAACATTAGGTGCAATTGTAATTTAATGCTAAGGTAATGGCATTAACCAAATGAAAATGAACATGAGCTTCGTTTCAGTTAGTCAATGCATATTTTCTGTAGATATACTATAACTGTTGTTGTTGTTTAGGTCAACAGCCGAAAGACTGGTTTGAACCTCTAGAGGTTTTACTAAGTAAAACGAGGAGTGAGGTGGTTTACAATTGCCTTCCTCACTGAGTGGAAAAGTACGCTTATCAGCATGCCGAGCCCTCTGAAAAGCACATATTTTCCACTCTGTAAACGACACCTTCACTTCATTCACCACAGGGTCTGGCTGTACAATGAAATTCATTACTTTCAGAGAGGATAACTCTGATTAGTGTCTTTTACACCTCTACCTTTTTTGTTCTTAAATGATTCAGTCATTTAATTGGCTGACCATGTGATAAGAAACAGAACTATTTATTTTAGCCCTGCAACGAACAGATTGAGTGTAAATAATTTGACACTCCACCTATCTGTTATGGGCATATACTATAACTAGTCAGCCACAATTTTAGAAACACCGTTGGGGCGTAAGGATTGTAAATTCATTCGATTGTAAACTTACTCGGTTTGTTTAGCTTATAGTTTATTCAATTTGAAAATAATCAATTCTATGGTATTGAAAGAACACGTCATTAAGAACACATGAACCAAAATTTAGACTTAGATTTTCCGATATTTATACATGAAATACTAAACTTTCCAATTCCACGTTTAAAAAGTGACCGATAAAATACTGGAGCTGTAACCTTAGTCAGTACGTGGACTAAAAAATGGAATATAACTATTTCTCTGAAAACCATATTTATTACCCTGATTATTTATGTTAACATTTTTATACTCTCGATCATTCTCGAACACTCTTTCCTTTACGTTTGTCACAATACTGTAACAATATCGAAAGAAGAGTATGGTTCAAGAAATTTCTAGTACTTAATTCATAAAATTTTAAAAGAGTAGATAATAGAGTGAAAAAGTAACAATAGGGTCAGTTATAAAAGGATACCTATTTATGAAGGGATTTTAAAGGGTCTTTGTTGTACAACTATTTGTGAAAGATTCGGTTGATTACCTGTAACACCTTTTATCTATTGTTACTTGTTTACACTTCTTAGTTATGATCTTTCGAGAACCAATAAAAAATATTATTGATCGAATCTCTGTGTCTTTCGAGAAGTCTCTTTGAAGCGCCTATATAAAGAGACCCCCGAGCGCGATCAGAGAGTTAGTATTCGTTTGATCTTTGACAAGTGTTTATTGCGTTGGATCAGGTCAACGTAGTATCCGTGCATTGTAGTGGTTAACTATTGTTAAACTATATTATTGTGAATATGCATTATATTCAGTTTTTGTGTATGTGCTTTGTGTGTAATTATTTGTAAGTAGTACTAAGTAAATTATTAAGTTATTTATTGTATTACTTCATTATAATTATTAGTTTATTATTTATTTTGTAAATCTTTTAGTTGTAATAAATACTTGTAATTGTAAACTTTAGTGTATTAATTATTTAATTACCTAGATCCCGAAACGGACCTTAGCGATAAGTGTCACAATACGTTACCACCCTATGGGTTAAAAAGCCTGCCACACAGAATGCGATCTACGTCCGGCGTTCCGGGTAAGTGATCGTTGCATGCAAAACATTTTTGTGTACTATGGTTAGTAATGAAGCGTGGCACACAGAGTGAGTTCTGATCGTGCGGGCGGTAGCAGAACGCTGCGGGCAGAAACGAACACACCTACAAGACATTTTAAAACTGAACTCATTGCGATCTGCTCGTGTTCGTCATAAAAATTGTACTGTTCGTCACAAAGTTGCGATATGTCACTTGAAATGAAAAAGTTTAATAAGGCAGTTCGTTGCTGTCGTTATTTATATGTCGTAGGACATGAAAATATCTGTAAAAGCGGTCTTCGTGTGGTGAAAGTTCTGTTGAACTCAGGTTGACTCCCAAGGAAATTTTCGCAATTTTGCTTAAAAAACCCATACCTACTTTATGGTTCCTTTGCTTTTTTTGAATTAATTTTCTTTCAAGTCTAGAAAATTGTAAGGCTTAATTTTTTTGGCGCTGTTTTTTTTAGAGAGACTGATCAGGTACTTGAGTAAAAAAAAATCAAATTTACTGTGAAAGACTGATGTACTGTCTCACCGAAATATTACTTGTATTTCTATAAAATATTTTATAAATAATTTACTCCGGGCTATTTTTCAATAAAACTACATAAATATCGAAGATGCGTCTCTGTATCAAGCAGTTTTTCGGCGAGTGGTAAACTTGAGTACCAGTTGTCTATATAGAGGCACCGACCAGAGTTAACTTTTACAATGTAAAACTTATTGTAATAGGAAAACCATAAAAAATGAAAAGATGAAATGATTTTTCGTTATATAATATTATTACAACATGATTAATAATGCAATAATAAACTATAATTGGTCAATATTTTGTGGTAGTAATAATAATCTATCAAGTTTCACAGACACATTTTTGACTCGATCGGATCAAGTAAATCACGAACCATGACAAGGGAAATGTTTTTTGAACTCTTTTCTAACAGCCAGTATATGATTCAATGCAAATGAGCATCCAATGTTTCTTACAATTTTATTTAAAACACAATTATATGAGAGACGGATCAGTCTCTCAGAAGTCAATTTTACAGATTTGGTGACAGACGTATAAGTGTCTCATGGGAGTCAACCAGTTAAATGTCGTAGAACATAAAAATATCTGTAAAAGCGGTCTTCATGTGGTGAAAGTTCTGTACATAGTTTATTTTACTCCTTAAACTGTAATCTGTTTTTTTTATATCGTGTACTCACATAGAAACAACCACAAAGCTCTCAGAGAAACTCACACAAGAAACAACAGTACGTTGTTTCTTTTTGTTTTTAAGAGGTAACAACAATTAAAATATAACAATAGTTACACAGAGTAGCAGCTCGTTTCTTCTCTGACGAAGTTCCCATTGCGACTAACCGATGAACTGAATACATTCTGTGACAAGAACGATCGCACATGAGATGGGAGTACGTTCATTTTCCCAGAACAGAGGACGCAAATCGCATTCTGTGTGAATCACCATTTAATCATAAAATATGTTACGAAAAATATTTTTTAAGCTACAACTAAAATTCAATAACATTTAAGTCATACAGGTAAGGTACTAAAACATAAGTTAAGTTTAAATAAAATTAGGTTTGATTTCAGTGTTAGACTAAAATATGTTACTCTACTGTGTAAATGAAATTTTAAAAAAAGTAGTCCGGTGGGCGACAGAAACAAATTATGGGTAGTAGGCGTGGTAATAATATTGCTAAAGGAAATCTGTTTGTTTCTTTTAAATAACTAGTTCAGTGAATTTGAAATAAAAAGATAATATCAAAAAACATTTAAAATTCCTGAGATTGATATCAGTATTCATACGTTAGTCTCTTTAAATGCCTATAACAGGCAGGTGGAGTGTTGAATTAATTGCACTCGATCTGTTGGTTGCAGGGCTACAAAAAATAGTTCTGCTTCTTATCATACAGTCAGCCAATTATATGACTGAACTATTTAAGAACAGACAAGTAGAGGTATAAAAGACACTAGTCAGAGTTATCTCCTCTGAGAGTAATGATTTTGACTATACAGCCAGACCTTGTGGTGAATGAAGTGAAAGCGTCATTTGCAGGTTAGAAAGTGAGAGCTTTTCAAAGGGCCTGGCATGCTGATAAGCATACTCTTTTAACTCAGTGAGGAAGGCACTAGTAAACCATCTCACTTCTCGTTTTTACTTAGTAAAACCTTTAGAGGTTCTCACCAGCCTTTCGGCTGCTGATCTAAACAACAACAGTCTTTAAAATTATATTGAGAAATAAAAAGCAAAATATTAAGTTTTATAAAAATGAAGAATAAAATTTCAACAAAAATACCTGCAAGAAGCATCGACATCTTTCTTGGAACTTGGAATTCCCTTAAGTTCAGTCTGTTCTAATATTGGCGGCAGTTGTTGCAAACACGCGGTAAGGGAAGTGCGATCTTGACATTTGAAGCTTGTGTCATTCTGTCCTCCCGTTCCAACTGAAAAGAAACAAAAATAAAATAACGTTTATGAATTTATAAATATATTTATTTGTAAATAATACACTACAAATAATTGTTTATACTCTTTTACGTTTTTACAAACGTAGCTGTTTGGAAATATTATTTTTGTATTATAGGCCTATCAGTTTTTTTTAATGTCCACTGTTCTGCAATTACTGCTAATGCAGACGGTGAAGGATGAAATGATTTTTTGTAACGTATAAAAATATGCCGTGCCTGAATGGGATTCGAACCCATGACCACATGAGTATTATAGCAGTGCATCATCTACTTATTTCTTAAAAATATGTAACTTATTATTCGTTTATGTTTAAGTTAATCTTATTTCCAAGTTGAAGTCTCGTAGGTTTCGTCACTATACGTTTTTATTACTGCACCGGGTGTCCCACGAAACTTTGACTATTGGAAAATATAATCGATTTTCACTAGTTTGTTAATGTTTTCTTCCCATGAATAAATAAATATTGCTTAAGATACAAGCACACTGAACCCAAAGTGAATGGGGTGGTCGTGAACGGGTGGTAAAGCACCTTTATGGTGTCTAAACCACCAAATATGACGGCTAATGGTGCACTAAAAAATAAAAAACGGCAAACTTGGCAATGAAATCCATGTCAATTGTTCAGATTTTAAAGTCAATTCTTACTACCTATTCATGTGTTTTTTTATATATACTGATATGCACGTGAATTAGTCCCTTGTGTGCAATTTCCTTTTTGCTAAATAAAAATCTTTATTACCATCTGTTGAACTTAAACACTCAGAAAGTTAATTTTAGTACCTACTTACTTTAAAAATCTTACTACTTAACATAAATCCTTTTAGTTACTATTACTACAAACCCCAAACATTTTTCATTTTTTAAAAAAAATATTATATTGGTATTTATATATTAAAAAAAAACATTGTATTCTATTTTGTATTAGCTACAAGAAAAAGGAAATCGCTAACAATTGTCAGTAATTTGGAAGTTTATCACGATATATAAAAGAGTTCAAAGAGTAAATTTAATATTCTTACATTTTAACAAGGTAAATAAGATTTCAAAGAACTTCTTATTACAATTATTAGCTGTGCTTGTAACTACACAATTTCTAAAAAGTAAACAGCGCTAAGTTAGAAATAATTGTACTATTTCAAGTAACATATTGTTAGATAATTGAATAAACTATCTCGTGTAAAGATTACTGCGCTTAAGCGATCACTTGTAAATTAAGAACTAACTAGTTTTGGATTACTCAAACATTTGAAAACATTCGTAATTAAATACTACAAGTCATCTAAAAATCAAACACGTACAGATAAAACTTGTAGTAAATTATTTTGTAATTACGTGTTAACATATTCTGTTTATTTCAGTACCTACTTCAAGTATACATATTATCAATGATAAAGGAATTGCTGTACGGTATATTTGAGTATACGAAGTACGGCTTTAGAGATTTGTGAAGTCTGCACATAGGAAAATTATGAGCAATTTAAAACAAACTTTAACGTGTATTCTATCAACTGAATACCTCTTTCACATCATAGTGATTTAATATAGGGATACCAAAAACAATGTGCTCGTTCTCTTGCAACAGAAACACTTTGGAGAGATCAAAACTAGTACAACCTTTCATCAGAGATGGTCGTAAGATCTAGACTTCGGGCTATATTCCAATAGGACGATTGGCCAATATTGTGGTACAATTTTTTACATTTTGAAAATCAGACTGGGTAACGTGGGGTTTGGCGCTACTATCCATGTTGCTTAAATCTGACTGTCTACCTGAATTAAAAATGCAGTCTGTCAATTCAGGTAGACAGTTAGACAGAATGTCACGTACACAAACCTACAACATGAATAGTAGCACCCACTCCCGCATCACCAAGTCTATTTTTAAAAATTTTTTAAATTCTACAACAACATTGGCCAATCAATATTTCATGTTATTAAGAAGTTTATACTAAGCTTTTACGCTGAATAAAACGATAGTTTGAGCTTGCCGAACGATAGAGTGGGGACCGAGATAGCAAGGGTTTAGAATATTGTTAATAAATAAAAATTTCAATAATGGAAGAATTTGAAATTACTTACACGCTGTAAGAATGTAATTGTCTATGTTGTATTCAAATTTCAAATTTTCCGGTCAAATAATTATTGAGTTACATGCCTATAAACGTATGAAATTTGTTGCGGTAGCAAAAAAACCGGGTCTTTTTGTCTTCCAACCTCTATATGACAATTTTTAAACAACATTAAAAATATAGGACTATTATCGATCAACGCAGAATAAAACGAGCTAAATTTTTATGTAAAATATCTTAAAATATCTTTTTAGGATATCTTTTTTAGGAAAAAAGGATATCCTTCCTGGGACATATATTGTGAATGGAGGATACAAGATTACTAAGAAGGATGACTGAGTTTTTCTGGCAAAAGAAGATGACACCAAACTGGATAAAGGAAGTCAAAAAGGATATGGAGGAACTAAACATCACAATAGCTGACCTCAAAACTAAGTCAGGGAGCTACAGGACATACAAACAGCGATCGGTTAAATTTAGGGAACAAATGAGGGTCAGGAAAGCCATGGTGATTTCGGACGCTGAGAGACTGAGAAGATCCGAAACATTGAAGAATTATTGGCGAAGAAGAGGAGAAGTACGGGAGCGACAACTGCGGGGGCGTTTTGGTGGAACATCTGAAAGAGCTAGACGTTGAAAGATTGAACTTAAGTGGTCCTTTGTGGCCGTAAAATAAAAAAAAAATAAAAAATATCTTAAAATCCGATTTATAATTTTGGAGATGCAATGATTCAAAATCGGGTGTCTATGATTATGAAACCGATAGTAGTAACTACTTTGATAGGTGAGAATTTTCCGTTGCTTCATGCGGTGCTTTTACGTTTATACTACGTATTAACTGAATGTATTTTTTAACATCTTAGCGATATAGTACAGGTACACCATATATAGGCCTTAATATAGTTTTAATAAAAAAAATAACTTAATCAGCAGAAAGAAAATCAGAAACCACTAAAAATAAATACTAATTTAATACGTTTATCAATGCTACTTTTGTAGGCAGTGTAAATCCAAAATAAACTTCATCATTTTTATTTAATTAACAAAAAAAATTAGTTTAATAAAATCGATAAGTTATTTTGTACTTTGCTTAGTTAATTACAATCTCTTAATAAAATTACAATTATCAGCAAATTTAGATAGTAAAATTATGCACATGTATAATTATATATACATATATAGATTAGTTTGTCCTGGCACCGCTGTATTACCTTAACAAGTTCCTTTCAGGGAGGCCGTTTGGCCATCAAAGCGTGATCCGTCTCCGCTGATAACCTGGTACTGTATGAATCTGAGCTTAGTGCAACTGCGGTATGAAGGGAACAGACGAAGTGCCAGACTGCTGCTATGTCACAACAATGTACTAATCATCTCATTGCTATTCGGTAGGCAGTAGGCTGCCTAGTGCGTGACATACGTGGGTGTTGTTTTTACTATTCGCTGTAGATGGCGACACCAAATATATGTAGTTTAGATAGTACCCGTGACTACTATAAACGTAGTACTAGTAAAACGTAGCCTACTAGTAAAACAAAAATCTGGTGTGAAACACTCACACAACTTTCTCTTGCCAATGCAAAAAATTAATAATAAACCTAACATTATTAATAAAATATTAGAAATAAACAAAAACTAACCTCAAAAACATAACCTTATTTTAATCATGAGTGAATGACGCAAAATGACAATCGAACTCAGTTTGGCTTAAAAATACGGAAAATCACGCTTTCACGCTAAACTAGGCTCTGTAGAGAAAAATGCTTTAAACAAAAGTTGTAGATCTTTTAATTTTCTATAAATTTAATTATATACACTTTTGTCGTAAAATGCATACTAAGACCGAAATGTTAAAAAAATAGATTTTTCTCACGTTTTCGTGAGAAAAAAGAAACAGAAAATTGCAAATTACCGCTAAACTAAGCGTTATACAAAAAAATATTTGAAACAAACGTTGTAGAATTTTACATTCTCTACAACTTTTATTATATAACGTTTTGCGCTAAAATGCATATTAAAGCCGCAATCTTAAAAAGAAAATGTTTTTACGTAAAAACAGCCTCAAGCAGAATTTCAGCAAACATGGCGCCTACCCCCTATATTGTAGAGCATAAAAAATGTAGTAAACCAGTTGATTTTAAAAAAAATCGTAGGACTAGTTTTTGAGAAAATCGCAAAAAAGTGAAAAATTATACGAATAAACTACTACTTCCGGTTGACCGATTTTGATGAAAATGTTCGTGTCGGGTCCGGTAGTGATATGTAACTTAAGTTTCAAGTTTCAAGTTCGTACGATGTTCCGTTCTTGAGATATTCTGTTCACACACACACTCACACACACACACACACACACAGACCAATCCCTAAAAACAAGTTTTTTGGGTTCAGGGGGTCTGAAAACGTATAGATCCGGTGAAAACTCGATTTCGAAAAATCGACATGAAAACAATACTTTCCTTCCTATATATTCATCTAGGCAAGAGAAAGTAAAAAAGTACTAGTAAAACTATTAAAGCAATCTCTCACAGTAGTAGTGACGTGATGCATTCCTCTCAGCTGCGCAAAGCTTGGGAACGGGCAGTATGTATCGCGAATACACCTTCTGTATACATGGGTTTATGTTTGTTAAAAATTTAATCTTCTTCTTTTTCTTTTTCACTTCAAGGATTAGGCACGTCTGCCCGTTCCGGAAACCATCTTCTTCTCGGACGTCCCACACTTCTTTTTCCCTTGGGTCTGTAGTACCTAGCCAAGCGAGGAAACCGCTGATCCCCCATGCGCTCCAAATGAATGCACCAATTACTCCTGTAGGCTCTCATCTTATCTTCCAAGCTGTATATACCTAACTCCTGTCGTATATCCTCACTTCTCAACCTATCCTCTAATGTGCATCCCTTTGTAGCCCTGAGAAATCTCATCTCCGCAGCTCTCAAACTACTCTGTTGTCGCCTAGTAAGCGCCCAGGTCTCACACCCATACAACACCACTGGAACTGCCATTGTCTTATAGAACTTCAGTCTTGTTTCCTTCCTTGTCTTATTCTTTAAAGTTCTGTGGATTATCCCGCAAATATGCTTAAATTTGTTTACTTTATTCTCCACATCAAAACTACCTATGGGAGAAACCTCGTACCCCAAATAATTAAAGGAAGAAACTTGTTCCAGAATGCTCCCATTCAGCTCTATCTTTGATCTCACTAGGTCTTTCCCAATGAAGGCCATAACTTTAGATTTTCGACCAGAAATCTTCAAATTATAATCTTTGCACACAGAGTGCAACCGATAAATACCTCTTTGTAGCATGTCCTCTGACTCCTGAATCATGACAACATCATCTGCATAAGCTATTACATTGATTCTCACTTAAAAATTTAATGTGAAATTAATTAAAAAGGTCTTATACTAGGTTTATGAGGTTTGGTGAAAGTAGGTGATTTTATAGTTTGCTGTAGATAAAATTGTTGAGACATTCTGTTGTTGTACAATATTATTTTTTCTGTATTACCTGAATGCGTTTTCTTGTTGACGGTAAAAATGTTAAACTTATAAATTGGAAATACGTAATTATTTTTCGTTAAAATGGTTTTTGATTTATGCAAATTTTGAAATTGGTTAGTCAATGAATATTTTATTTTCTTCTTTTTAATTAATTTTGAGTTAATGTTCAGAACTCTGGACCCCAGCCGGAAATCTGTAAATCCTGTAGACTTTGACTTACTGAACGATGGGTAACCTACTATAGCAGTTAATGGCCAAAACAGTTAATGGAACTTTAAATTGATTAAAAAACTGATTCCAATAAATTATACAACAATTTTACTCTTCGTACAACAGTATTATAGTCACATTAAAGAAAAATTTATGCTCTTCCATAAAACATTTCATTGTTTATGAACTGTAAAACTCGGTTATAAAACACTGGCAACAAAGTTTTATTACGGTTTCATGCCTTTCACTTAAGATTGTAAATTTAATTAGTGATATGAAAATTCTGAATTAGGTTATTTTACTTAACAAAGAACAAAATCCTGCAAATAATTCTCAAAGAGAGAGTGAGAATTGCTCTTTACCAGCGTCATTTTGAGTACTTGGCACCCAAAATATACCTGCTCCAAAATCTAACTGGTTTAAAATTTCAAAAGGAACTAAGCAAATGTGTTGCCAAAACAGTTAGAGATAAAATAGCAAAAATGGTTAGCAATATTCAAATATAGATGTAATTAAAGAGACAAGAGAAAAGTAAGATAGTATATATTTTTTACTTTTTTATTGTTTTTTTTAGTTTTTGTTTTTAAATGTAATAATAAATTTTAGGTTGTATTAAATCATCTTTATTTATTAAAAATAGTGTAAGTTTAATAAATTATTAAAATGAAATGTATCATAATTTATAGAATCGTAATCTTAGTAAATAGCAAAGTATTGGTTAAGTTAGTGTAGTAAGTAAATATCGTTTTGAATGCTATTGCTAATAAATAATTTAGTTTTTTGATATTTATTTAAAAGTTTCCAACCTATCCTAGTACATCGTTTTGTTCATAGTTGGATGGGATAATTTCCACCACCTCTAGCGTACTAGGATAGACGTTTACAGTAAGAAATTTTGTATTATCGTAATTTATTTTTTATGTAATATGAGGGGTCTAGTATTAAGACCAGCCACATTCAAAACATGTTTTTTGTTTCTGTTCTTGTTTACAAGTTTTCAATGATTTATAAACATAAGAGAATCTTTAGAAAAATTGATATTTTGAATTAAAATTGATTATTGATTATATTGTAAATAGAAGAATCTACATCAAAACGTTCCATATCCAATGAAAATGCTCGAAGAAATTCTGAATTTATTTTCAAAACAAGCCACCTCCATACTTAAAGAAATAGCCAGTGGGTGCGCTAGTGTACTTATGCGGTGAACTAAATTATATTCAAAAATCTGGTGTGAAACACTCACACAACTTTCTCTTGCCAATGCAAATAATTAACAATAAACCTAACATTAGTAATAAAACATTAGAAATAAACATAACCTAATTTTAATCATGAGTGAAAGACGCAAAATGAAAATCAACCTCAGTTTGGCTTAGAAATACGGAAAATCACTCTTTCTCTCTAAACTAGGCTCTGTAGAGAAAAATGCTATAAATAAAAGTTGTAGATCTTTTAATTTTCTATAAATTTAATTATATACACTTTTGTCGTAAAATGCATACTAAGGCCGAAATGTTAAAAAAATCGATTTTTCTCACGTTTTCGTGAGAAAAAAACTGAAAATCGCTAATTACCGCTAAACTAAGCGTTATACAAAAAAATGTTTGAAATAAAAGTTGTAGGACTTTAAATTTTCTACAACTTTTATTATATAACGTTTTGCGATAAAATGCATATTAAAGCCGCAATCTTAAAAAGAAAATGTTTTTACGTAAAAACAGCCTCACGCAGAATTTCAGCAAACATGGCGTCTACCCTATCTTGTAGAGAATAAAAAATTGAGTAAACCAGGCGATTTTAAAAAAAATCGTAGGACCAGTTTTTGAGAAAATCGCAAAAAAGTGAAAAATTATACGAATAAACTACCACTTCCGGTTGACCGATTTTGATGAAAATGTTCGTGTCAAGTCCGGTAGTGGTATGTAACTTAAGTTTCAAGTTTCAAGTTCGTACGATGTTCCGTTCTTGAGATATTCTGTTCACACACAGACACACACACGCACACACACACACAGACACACACACACACACACAGACACACACACACAGATCAATCGCTAAAAACATGTTTTTTGGGTTCAGGGGGTCTGAAAACGTATAGATCCGGTGAAAACTCGATTTCGAAAAATCGACATGAAAACAATACTTTCCTTCCTATATATTCATATAGGCAAGAGAAAGTAAAAACAATGTAGTTTTGTAGTTCATGTAGTTATGTCAAGAAAATTTTATTACAACATCGTTTAATTTTGTTATTATGACAGAGTACTACTCAAGTGATTATTTTTAATTACTTGAAAAATATCGATTTTGAACAATTTAGTTTTAGCACGACACTGTTGTCAACATGGGCGGATTTATGTCTTGATATCTGGGGGTGCAAACTCACCGGAAGGTATGAGGTATTTGGATACTAAACTCAAAAATTCAAAAATCTGGGGGTGCGGCGCGACCCCTAGCACCCCCGTAAACCGCCCACGGTTCTCAATGAAAAGTGTATTTTTTGTATAATTTATAGTTAGGAGTAGTTACTTTAGTAAATTAGTTAAAATGATCAAATTCATTGCTCACCTTAATAAAATAAAACCATGATTTTTCAAAAAAACAGTATAATTTTGATTCAAAACCAGCCACATTCAAAAAGAAAAATTAGTTTTCATAGATTTTGAAAAGACATATTTTTATTATATACACAATTTATTGTGAAATTTAATACTTATAACTTGAACTATTAACCAAGTCGGTAGATACTGCTGTTTAAATTTAAACCGTTTTATTGCTTCCTGAAAAATTTTATGAAATGGATGTGGCTGATTTTGATACTAGACCCCTCATATGTAATATTATGGGAATAAATATTATTTAACAATAATTAACAATTATTATTATTTATCTTTTATTTATTATTATTTAACTATTTAATTATTATATAACGATTATTTAACAAAAATTTCTATTGTGTATACCTTGCAATTTGTTCAATTAAGAACAATAAGCAACCTCATGACTAAAACAGATGAGGATATGTATGATGGATGTGTAAATGTGTGAATGAGGTGTAGTCTTGTACAGGCTCTGGTCGAATATTCCCGAGAGAATATGATTAATTGAACCTTACTGCAAAGTCCACTAATAACCATTGTCTAGTATTCAAATCCGAATAAAAGTATTTGTATAACCATTTCTAGCACTAAAATTTAAAAACTGAATGGCTGAACAAAATTTTGTGTTCAGTATATGATTACTCAAAGAATACACCGCATAAAGTTTATCGGAGAAAAATTTATTCAAGGTGTAATGATATCACTCGGATTAATTGTGTGAATTTATTCTAACGGTTCAAGAATTAATAATAATACGAGGGTAGGCTGATAAGTAATGCACACATGCTTGTAGAAGACAACTAAATAAACTTCAGTAGCGCGCCTGGTGGCATGTGGAAGTACTATTTCTCCTCTACAAGTCTGCGCAGTTTGAAGGCGTTGCTTTCATTCAGTTTGTTTTGAGTAGTGGAAGTATGGCGTCGTGTTCTGGTGCTATGTCAACGAGAATTAAACAACGCGAATTGAACAACTTTTGAAGCGCTACCGTGACGAAGGAGACGACTTTCTTTTGAATATTGTGACGGGGGACGAGTCATGGGTTCATCATTACGATCCCGAAGAAAAAAGGCAGAGCGCTGAATATCGTCATCCACATTCTCCTGTTGTGAAAAAGTTCAAAACACAACCGTCCGCAAAAAAAATTCTTTTGACTGTGTTTTGGGATGCTCGCCGAGTTTATGTGACTGATTATCTGGAACGAGGGGCAACGGTAAATTCTGCTCAGTATATACAGACTCTGAAACACCTCCGACGTCGAGTTTGTCGTGTTAGAGGCAACCTGGCGCCAATAATTTTGCAACACGACAATGCTCGTCCACACACTTCGCGTGCAACTGGAGAGGCTCTGAGAAACCTGAAGTTTCAACCAATTTTACACCCTCCGTATTCTCCCGACCTTGCGCCTTGCGATTTTTATTTTTTTCCTCTACTGAAGAGAGACCTTAAGGGTAATCATTACAGCTCGGACAATGAGGTGAAGGCAGCTATTGCGTCCTGGGTTCGAGGAAAGTCGGAAGAATTTTTCAGTGACGGAATGAAAAAACTTGTTAAACGTTGGGAGAAATGTGTAATGCTTAACGGTGACTATATTGAAAAATAAATAGATAATTTGGTAGGTTAAGATTTGTACTTTAATTTGTTATTTACCCCATCTTGCTATTTCTTTTTGTTCGTCTTCTACAAGCATGTGTGCATTACTTATCAGCCTACCCTCGTAATAATCCTGAAGGCTTTGATGATTTAAGGAATTTGACAAAACTAAGCGAGTAATTGTATTCTAGGTGTCCCCACAACTAACGTAGTCTCTTGCAGCATTGTACGATATTCTAGCAAAATTGTTAATGAGATAGATTGTTTATTGTACGAATTGTGTATAAGGTGTGGCTATAGAAAAACGAGACTGACGTTGTAAAAAGTTTAATTTTAATTTTATACATAATCACTTATTTTCACCTTCAATAAACATTCCTTCTCTATCCCTACAACGCTCCGTGCGAATTTTCCATCGTTGGAAACAGTGCTAGAAGTCATCTTCTGTCAGCTCCTTCAGGACACGTGCAGCTTTCTCTTTTACAGCTTCCACAGACTCAAATCTTGTCCCTTTTAATGAATTCACCTTAGGGAACAGGACGAAGATAATAACAATATGATGAAACGTGGGTTTTTACTTATGATCCGGAAACGAAGCTCCAATCCATGCCCTGGAAGAGCCGAACTTCACCGAGAGCCAAAAAAGCTCGAATGAGCAAGTCAAAATTTAAAGCAATGATGAATGTTTTTTTTGATATCCATGGGATTGTATACTTTCACTGGGTTTCTGAAGGTCAAACAATTAATCAATATTACTACCTTGATGTACTTCAAAGAGTAAGGAAAAAACGCCCCGAAAAGTGGAAGGACAAATCATGGGTTCTCCACCAAGACAATGAACCAGCTCATTCCACGTTATCTGTCAAGAAGTTGCTAGCCAAGTACAGCATCTCAGTGCTAGAACATCCCACCTTATTTGCCAGATCTTGCACCATGTGACTTCTACCTGTTCCCTAAGGTGAAATCTGCATTAAAAGGGATAAGATTTGAGTCTGTGGAAGCTGTAAAAGAGAAAGCGGCACTTGTCCTGAAAAAGCTGACAGAAGATCACTTCCAGCACTGTTTCCAACAATGGAAAATTCGCATGGAGCTTTGTAGGGATAGAGAAGGAGTGTATATTGAAGTTGACAGTAAGTGATTATGTATAAAATTAAAATTAAATTTTTACAACGTCAGTCTCGTTATTTAATAGCCACATCTCGTATTATATGGGGTAAAATGTGTTGAAGAAGGACAGTGAATTGCGATGAATGAGATGCTTTGAATAGTAGTTGTAGGATATCGCAAATAGTAGAAACTTTTGTTTTTATTTTGATTACTTGTACAATGTTCCAGAATATCGGCGAAGGATCATGAATTTTTTGGTAACTATTAAACCGCATGTATAAAAATAGTTAGTGCATTTGTAGTCAGTCAGCCAATGATTGAGTTGTAAAGAAAAGTGTTTTCGGGCCGTTCGCGATATTATTGTTATGGGACCGGTTCTGGATTACGTTTATTAGTGCGTGTGCGTGTGGATGGTAGCAATTGGCTGGGGACAGGTAAATCAATTGTTTCGATCCTTAAAAAGAGTATTCTATTTTTAGTCAAGTTTAGTTTAAACTTAAGTTTTGTCATTTATTTTTTATGTAATTTATTGTACCGGGTGTCTCAAAATAATGTATACACATATTGAATGGATATATTTATCTGACGAAAACATTTAGATACATGATATTTGTGTTGTCTGGTAATTTATAAACTTATAAATGTTCAAAATTATTACCGTTAACTGTAATAGATCTACCACAAGGTGCTAATACAGAACTGCATAACCACAATAATATTTTCATTACTTGTGAAGGTTTTACTACCCAAACTGTTTCTTGTTCACATTTCTCACTGTCGAATGTGTTTAAAATTTGTCACGAATCCTAGCAATTGTTATTCTTGAAGGTGGTTGGGTTCGAAATTCCATTTTCCATCGTCTTTAAATCTCTTGAACATTCTTAGTCTTCCAGGAACACTTTAAAACCCCAAAAGACAATTGAACTTCAGCCATGTTTATTTCATACTAAATGAGAGAAATAATGACAATGAGTTACAGTTAAAAAACAGCTGTTTTTAATTGGTAGTGATGCAGATTTTCAAGCTGTAATTGTTCTCTTCAAATTAACATATCCGTTCAAAGTGTGTAAACATTTTTTTGAGACACTCGGTGTTTGTTAGTAGCCTAATTTTAAACATTAACTGTAATTTATTAATTGTGTAAATAAATAAGAATTGTTAAACGTTTAAAGTAAGTATGTATATATTCTCTATCATATCAGATCCCAAACGGACCTAGGCATAGGTGTAACAGTATATTTGGAATCCTATTTTCTTTTTTTAAATTCCTTATGTGAGTACGTTGCAATTTTTTCAATTTAGAACAATAAGCAACCATGGCCCAATGAGATGAGGATTATGTGTATGTCCTGTAAATGAGGTGTAGTCTTGTATAGACCCAGACCGACCATTCCTGAGAGAGTATAGTTAATTGAACCCCAACCATGAAAGTACACTGGTAACCGCTGTCTAGTATTCCATATAAAAGTAACTACCTTTACTAGGATTTGAACCAGGAACCTTCGTCCTGGTTCAAATCCTACCAACTCTTTCAGGAATGGACGGCCTGGGCTGTACAAGACTACACCTCATTTACAGGTCATACAAACTCATACATACTCATTTACAGGAATTCAAACCTAGTGACTGCTTTAAATGAACTATCGATCGATTTACCTCAGTCAAACAGAATGTCATATACCAAAAACGTTTATCTGAAATAGTAAGATAAATAAGAATATTTTCTGTATTAAAACAGAACAAATAGGCTACTTCCTTAAAAAAGTTTCTTTATATCCGAGCATGATAAAAACCGAGGAAAGAACTAGAGTTACGCATTAAGATATTCACATTAATGTAAAAACGATTCGGATAAAGAAAATCTCATTATAAATGTGACTGTCGTCATCAATCATATGAGATGACAAGCCTTCGAACCGTAGGGTATCGCTTAGACTACCGTAAAAGCCATCGCACTCAACCCGTCAAATATTTTCTTCAATTCTTTCCAAGAAAAAGTTATTTACTCTTCTTAGTTTAATAGCGTCTTAAGATCGGAAAGTTAGCTCATTATTATTGCAATATGATTAATATATTTTTGACCTGATTTTTACTGCTTGTTACCTCCTCCTCACCCTTCTTCTCTTTCCTCTCCTACGACTTTCTTTCTCTCCTCATTTTTACTTTCCCTTACCTATATTAATAATATATAGGAAGGAAAGTATTGTTTTCATGTCAACTTTTAGAAATAGAGTTTTCACCGGATCTATACGTTTTCAGACCCCCTGAATCCAAAAAACATGTTTTTAGCGATTGGTCTGTGTGTGTGTGTGTGTGTGACAAGCATATCTCAAGAACGGAACGTCGTACGAACTTGAAACTTGAAACTTAAGTTACATACCACTACCGGACCCGACACGAACATTTTAATCAAAATTGGTCAACCGTAAGTAGTAGAGTATTCGTATAATTTTCACTTTTTTGCAATTTTCTCAAAAACTGGTCCTACGATTTTTTTTAAAATCGCCTGATTTACTCAATTTTTTATTCTCTACAAGATAGGGTAGACGCCATGTTTGCTGAAATTCTGGGTGAGGCTGTTTTCACGTAAAAACATAGTTTTTTTAAGATTACGGCTTTAATATGCAATTTAGCGCAAAAATTTATATAATAAAAGTTGTAGAGAATTAAAAATTCTACAACTTTTATTTCAAACATTTTTTGTATAACGCTTAGTTTAGCAGTAATTAGCAATTTTCTGTTATTTTCTCACGAAAACGTGTGAAAAATCGATTTTTTTTAGATTTCGCCCTTAGAATGCATTTTACGACAAAAGTGTATATAATAAATTTTATAGGAAATAAAAATATTTACAACTTTTATTAAGAGCGTTTTTCTCTACAGAGCCTAGTTTAGCGTGAAAGAGTGATTTTCCGTATTTTTAAGCCAAACTGAGTTCGATTTTCATTTTGCGTCTTTCACTCATGATTAAAATAAGGTTATGTTTTTGAGGTTAGTTTTTTGTTTATTTCTAATGTTTTATTACTAGTGTTAGGTTTATTGTTAATTATTTGCATTGGCAATAGAAAGTTGTGTGAGTGTTTCACACCAGATTTTTATTTTTCTTGCTTTTAATCAGTGAGGCCTAAATACTTGAAATTTGGTATTTGGTTTTTCCATTAATGTAAATTTTCTATACTTAAATAAAAGTTTTGCAGATTCATTATCGACTCTACGAGAAATTAATTAATTAGTCAAGTCCCAATAAATTTAAATAGCATTTGCCTATAGAGCCTACTCTAACCTTTACAGGAAATTAATTAATTAGAAGTAGGCTAACATGGTGTACTAACTTAACGAGCGTTGTCCGACTAAACTCAGCGTCGTGTAGAGAAACGTTTGAAATTTAAGAAAAACGAAATTTTAGATGTTAAGTACTACGGTATACTATCGCTGCTAATATATATATTTTTGACTAAGCAAGATCATTTAACGGGGTAGTCAACCCAGAAAATTAAAATCAAAACTACTGGCTATATGATGCGATAGTGGAGCAGGTGTCCAATTTTAGTTACTTGGGATGTGACGTAGGAGTAGACTTGGATTTAGACATCGAGCGGAAGATCAGTAAGTTCCAAAGGATTTGTGGCACAATCAATAGAACATTGCATAACAGGGCCAGACCTGACACAATTATGAAGTTTTACAAGGTAATGGCAACTCCCATAATAATGTATGGGAGTGAAGCGTGGGTGGCCACGAAGAGAAATGTTCAAAGGATCCAAGCAGCGGAGATGAGATTCCTGCGACGAGTTAAGGGATGCTCACGGTTGGATAAAGTGCGGAATGCCGATATAAGAAAGGAGCTCCAAGTCTACTGCCTGAATGAGAAGATTGAGGGGTATCGCGGGCGATGGAGGGGACACCTGGACAGAATGCCGAATAACAGAATACCTCTCCAAGTACACCGTTATGCACCGGTTGGACGGAGAGATGTGGGACGACCTCGCAAGGCATGGATGTGAGCTGGGAGTTTCAAGTTTGTGAGTTCGGAACAGGCGACTGCCTAAACCTTCAAGGAAGAAGAAGAAGAAGAACTACTGGCTATAATTTACCATTATTTATATTTTTAATGAAAGAGTAATTTACTAATAATGATCTACCACTTGATCAGGCCAAAAAATTAATTACAGCTCCTAATATAAGGGTTGGGGTGGAAAAGCGGGCTCTTACGGGGAATCGAATATCTCAAGAACCAAGAAAGACATCAACATAATTCTTATACTAAAAAATACAGAAAATTGCTGCCTATTATTTGATGTATGCTCTTGTATTTATTTTTTATTACAAAAAATTAATTGAAGAAAAACCATATTTTCAAAAACATTTATTTTATGTATTCACAAATTATTTTATAACAAAGTCCCTATTAAGTTTTTTGTAATAACCATTCAATAGATAATAGAGCACGAAATTATCAAGATTTTAAAAAACAATTCATCCAAATATCTCCAATACAAACCAAAATATTTAATTCCCAAAAATGTACAATCATGCAAAAACACATTTCCGGAAAACTTAAAAGTTAAAGGAATAATTTCACTTGCCTTGCTAGTGATTTTTGTTTTAAAAAGACGTTTTTATAACTTTTTGTGAACGTACAGACACAGTAAACACATGGTATGATTCTGGAAATTTTAAACTTCAAAAAAGTGATAATTTTGTAATTTTACAAAAAATCATCTTCTTGAATTGACTACACCCTTAAATTTTAAAGACTGTTACGATCATTGAAATTCTAACTTCTGACGGGGGACTTGAGCCCCAAGAGGTACTTTGACAGGAGGGTGAGCAGCACACACTCCTCACCGACCTGGCTCTAACTCGTCCTCGAACACAATGAACAAATTAAGCGTTCTTAGGAACGTCCTCCGGGTCTATGCCTTCTGGCGATCAATCGGAAGGAAGCGGTGGGAGAAATGCCAGCAAACCAATTACCAATTGACTATGAAAGATATTTTTTTATGCAAATGTATAAAATTAATAACAAGCAAATTTGATAAGAGAAAATAATACAAATATTGACAATTTCAAGAAACTGAGGAGATCGCTGCCCAAAGACCGTACTCCAACCGTAATCATTAAGTTATTTTCTTTATTTACTTATTTTATTTTATTTCGCTTTAATTTTGACGTCTCACGATAACCATACTCCAGAGTAGTTTCATTCTTTGTAAAAAGGGCAATTGGTAAATCTGGTGTGTCTTTGTCAACAATGAGCTGGTACCGATTATTGTGTAATTTAATTTTTCAAATCTTGTGTATGTGGGCAGGAACATATCGTTAATTTATGAAACGTTTTAGTCTGTGTGTAGGCCTAGTGTATCGTTCGTTACATAAAAAGGAACACTAGTTATCTGTCTTAACAGTTTGAACTGAAAGCGGTTCCATTTCAAAATACAGAAATAAAACGAATTTTATACGATTAACGAAATTTAAATTTATTGTAATATTATTGATTGAATTTAATAAAATACATTTTAATTTAAATTTGGAAGCAATATAATTTATACAAATTATGACGGTGAGTTGTCAATAGGTGAAAATCCTTACCGCACAAAAAGATAGTAATGTTGATGTATATTCTTGATATTTTATATATTCGGATTAAATAAATTGGAGCTTTGCTCTTAAAAAAAAAATCTTCCTATAAATTTCTACCATGAAAATTATTGAAATGTTTATTAAATGACTACCACGTCAAAAATATAATATATAAGCTTTAAGTAACTGTCTATCACGACAAAAAATATATATACATATTTATCACTGCTATTACGACAAAAAAGTAGATCCTATATTCCAGTGTATTTCAAAAAATCAAAAAGTATTTTATAAAAGAAATGTTGTGTGGATGGTTTGGCCTACTTCTACCGAAAATTTAAAATTTACATTGAATATAATTAAGAAGAAATTTCAAAATTGACAAATAATATTTTATACATTATAAAAAATTAAATAAGGCAAATGAAAATTATTTTAAATGAAGTTACAAAATTAAATATTATTTTATTCTGAAATAGATTTTGAAAATTATTTAATATTTAATTAATAACAGAACTGCTTCCATTTATCAGCTGTTCTGAATGTAGCGGAAGAAATCGTCTCCTACAAAGGACAAGTTGTAGCATTCGATTCCTGTAGATAAGAATTATTTCTTTTTATAGCGACAATTAAAATGAATAGATTAGTACTAAAAAAAGTTATTGTCACTTTAGATAATAATATATTAATAATTATATATTTTATACATACATACATTTTTAATATACGAGATAAATCGTTCAAACTTCTTTTAAATATATCGTTTCATATTAAATTCGTTATATCTGATTAAACAATACAATAATTGTTATGTTATATTGTTCATAAATTGTGTTAAATTAGTTGCACTCAATCTGCTAGTTCCAGGGCTACACAATTTAGTTTTGTTTCTTACATATGGTCAACGTAGTAATTTTATGACTAAAGCATTTAGGAACAGAAGAGGTAGAGGTGTAAAAGACACAAGTCACAGTTATTTTCTCTGAGAGTAATGAATTTCATTATAGGCTACATCAAAACCCTGTGGTGAATAAAGTGAAGGTAATATCATTAGCAGGGTGGAAAGTAGATGTTTTACAGAAGGCCTGACGTGCTCATAGGAATACTATAAATGTATTTTACACTCAGTGAGGAAGGGACTGGTAAATCATTCCACTCCTCGTTTTACTTACTAAAGCCTCTAGAGGTTCAAACCACCCTTCGGACGATAATCTAAACAAAAACAACATAGGAGGCATAATAAATTAGATATCACAATTTTTATATTGTGTTGGTGCACACACAACCTTCGTTCTTGATAGTTTAAGCACCAGTGCATATTTTAACAATATTTTTTGTGTGTAAAGATCATATTTTGTTACATCAGTTTAGACTTATTTACTCAACTTATCAAATTTCAAATTTTAAATATATTTTAAAAAATAAATAAAAATACTAAAACGCATTTAGTTAATTTTTAAATAGATTTACAATTTACTTAAACTTTCTTAAGTTACAAATGTTAGACATGTGATCATAATCGTTCTCTTCATAGTTTGGTGTACATAAATCTATTGCTAACATAATTTTATGCATTCCATACATGACTTATAACAATATTTTTACTTAAAATTAATAATTACAAATTATTGAACTTACACTTCTAACAAATACGATTTGATTATTTCAGTAAAATTAACTAAAATAGTTAAGCTTAAACTAAACTTAACTAAAATAATTAATACACTGTCACACAAGAAATCAGAAAAATTGATTTACCTGTCCACAACCACCCTACTAGCTGTGCAAAAATACAATATTAATGTAATGTAGAACCTGTCGCGTAACGGCACTACTTCGAACGGTCCGACACTTTCCATTGACAATTCAATCACTGGCTTACTATAAAGGCGCTGTTTTTGAACCTGCGGTCTGATTGTTATTGCGTTCGTCATTTAGGTAGGGTACAGTACTGTCCCGGAATTCGTATTTAATCCTTAACTCTTTTCATTTTCAAAATTTTTGAATTTATTTATGGGGCAGTATGTAGAAAATAATGTCGCACCTGGTTTCTGCATAGAAAGTTATGTAAACCATCCAAAAATCAAAGAAATCGTATCACTTTTTAGATATTGATTTTAGCCTACCAACGTTTTCTCCACTTAATGATTTTATCGTGTTTCTCCCCTTTCGCTTCTCATTTACTTTTGTTGATATACGTAGTTAGGTATGTCAACAAAATTCCTGTTTTCAGTACAAATTGGTTTTAATTGTACAATCGTGATTTTGCTTTCAACACGTATAAGTAAAGTTTTCCATGAAGTGCAGCGAAAAAAACTTTAAAAAATTGAACATAGGCCTACTTTAAAAATTGAATCTTATGTTAGATTAAAAATAAATAAACATCGTAAAGACAATTGATGTAAACTTTTGATATTTTATAAGAATCCAGACGGATACACGTGTTGATTTATTATGAAATAAATTAAGTGAGGCAAAATAAATTAGGCTACATCGATAGACGAACCTCTTTGGCTTCAATCAATTTTCTGCCACCGCTGCTTTGGGTCAATATCCAATCACTTTTCATTAAAGTACTATTTATTTTCTTATCTTTTCGAAATATTGTTTCTTATTCTATCCTCCTCACACTACTTTCTGTATAAAAATAATACTCAAGTAACCGTTCTTGTTTTAATGTGACTGGCATACTTATACATCAATATACAAAAAAATAAAACTGCAATTCTTTTTATAATGGAATTTTCAAAATTAAAAATTACTTCTTGTTGACCAATTCATTGATTAATTAAAGTAGAATGTTGTTTTTGTGACCCTCTAACACGAAGAAAATGTACAATAATCAACAAAAATATTGATAGACTACTTCTATTTCAATCTATCTTCTGAATTCTGTCAATAATTTTTTTAAATATATGTATTATTTTGTGAAGTATGCCAAACTGAATGGTATAATATCTCTTTCCTGTCTTTAGTGAAGATATCTTTTGTAGGTCAAGTAGCAGTATTTTTGTTGATACAATAGATTTATATATGTGTATTTTTATTTTATTTTATTCAAGGATAAGTGATTAATTAAAGTATTGTAATAAAATAGGTTAAAATATTACATATATTATACTTTGAAAAAAAAAAAACATTATTAGGGCTTGTCACCGCCACCCCTTCTAATTAATAATTTACTTCGTTGCCGGCCTTTAATAGTCCTCCCGGCCTTTGTCGGCGTACCGACAAACCTTTCGGCTCCGCACCGACAGAAACCTTCGTCATCAAGGCCTAGGCAGTAGCCGCCCTCTACCACAGCGCTCTCGGCAACTATAAAAAGAGCGCTGCACTGAGCCGAGAGATTCAATTCCGATCCAGACACAGAGAGATTCACTTCCACCAGAGTCTACAGCAACGACAAGACGTCCACCACGGCACACGGCTGCCGGACTTCAGTGAGAACTAATCGACGACCCCGCAAGAGAGAAGATGATGCTTCCGCTCGCCGACCCGTCACCGTAGGCCATCGACCGGACTGTCATCGCCCGCTGACGCGAGCGATCCCCACAGCGGTCCCTCGACTGAGCCCTACGCCCACTGGACCCGACGAAGCAGCCATCGACGCACTACTGCGAGGGAAGAAGATGATGTCTCCGCTGGAAGACGACACGCCGGGTCGCCCAGCCTCCGACCGCCACGTCGACTACGACCGACACTTCTCCAAGACGACCACCGCTTAAACGGCCCTTTTCAGGGTCACCAAACAAATAAGGTTTGCCCCTTAATGTCGCCATACGGTGACAGGCTTATTAATTATAATATACTCATGATAAGTAATTCCTATGAGATCAACGAATTAATAAAGACCCAGAGGTGATTAACATCGTCAAGTGCCGTAATCTGCAGTACCTTAGGCATAACATAAGGAATTAGAATTGCTTCTAATACTCTTATTCCAAAAGAGGAAGGGCTGTTCATCTCGTATAGTTGCAGAAGGTAGTTGTTCAGTACAATGTCATGTAAATAATGGTGTTGTTGTTGTTTAGGTCATCAGCCAAAAGGCTGGTTTGAACCTCTAGAGGTTTTACTAAGTAAAACGAGGAGCGAGGTGGTTTACCATTGCCTTCCTCACTGAGTGGAAAAGTACGCTTATCAGCATGCCGGGCCCTCTGAAAAGCACATATTTTCCACTCTGTAAATGACACCTTCACTTCATTCACCACAGGGTCTGGCTGTACAATGAAATTCATTACTTTCAGAGGAGATAACTCTGATTGTGTCTTTTGCACCTCTACCTCTTCTGTTCCTAAATGATTCAGTCATTTAATTGACTGACCATGTGAGAAGAAACAGAACTATTTATTTTAGCCCTGCAACGAACAGATTGAGTGTAAATAATTTGACACTCCACCTGTCTGTTATGGGCAGGTAAATAATGGTAAGCTTTAATTTTGAAAAGCATATCAGGATCAGTTACTTGCGGCGCTTATGTAATGACATTTCACTAATCTCAGATAAGATGCTGACTTCAATCTCAGGGCTGGATCTTAAATCTCTCGTAGATAATCGTAAACAAGAATTTTGGATTGTCATGCATCATTAGCATGTATTCCTTGCGTAATGTCACTTCATTAATGATTTTGTTTTGAGAAAATATTTTGTAGAGTAATGTGCCATGAAGGATAAATGAAAAAAAAAATGTATAAAATCTTTGTATTTAAATAAAAAGCCATAACACTTTAGTTCATATTACTCTTTATATTTTTAACTTTATGCCCTGTGTATTTACGGATCTACGCCGATACTGCTTGTTTATTGGTGTATGTGTAGACTTATAACACAGTTATACGGAAAAAATAAATTATCTTGATGATTTATAAACATGTTATGACGGAGACGTAACCAACTGATACAATAATAATTTACTACAAAATTAAAATTTCAATAGAAAATACGAGCCTAACGAAAACATACAACAATTGTTGAATGCTAAAGAAATGTTATAAAGTAAAAATATTGGGTGAAGGCGGAAGTGCAACATAACTGAAATGGATGTTTACTAGCGAACACGAGTTTGAAAAGAGATTAAAACAAGTTTCTTTCTCGTGAAAGATATAAAGATCAGAAAATAGCACGTGAGATATATTTCCACGAATCTATTCAAAACATTACGTATAACTTTTTAAGCGTTCCAACTTAATCTTTTGCAAATTTATGTTGTTGTTTGTTTGTTCTTATTTTTTTATTACTTTCGCCTACAAAAAGAGCAGTTTTTTTGGGAAATAAAATTTTTATGGTGAAGTTTGTTTTTATTTTGAATATTTATGTTTTGTTTTAAAGACCGCAATAACTTAAGAAGCTCTATTTTACTTGAATTTATTATAGCTAATAAAAAAATAACTTTTTAATAAAAGAATTTTAAAACGACAAGCTGAAATGGGGTGACTAGAAATTTTCTTCCAAAAAACTTTATTCATTACGAATACTAAAACAGCTTCACGCTATAAATGGAAATAGAAATCAAAAGATCCCGCACTAGTACTAGGAATATTAACTCCCTTCCAGTCACATTAAACTTCTTCTAAACCAGGGGTTCTCAACCTGGGGGGCGCAGACATTTTCAAGGGAGGCGACATCATATTAGAATAGAAAAAAAGCTATAATTAACCCAGGTTAGTTCCTTCCTGCCTTTATATTTCAAACACCATTATTTTATTGTACAACACTCACTGTTAGAGTTTGATGATTTCGTTAACAATTATATTTTAAGTTTTTTGGTTCTGTCATTTGACTGTATGTTCAAAAATGTATTGAAGGTAGTATTAAACATTTTGTAAAAAGTTATCCAATATTTAATTGTACTACCTGCAAGTCAAATCTTTATCCCATCCCTAAACTCGCTATAGTTACAAATTGAAAGTCTACTAAGTAGGCCTACTTGTGTTGACCATATAAGGGGGTAATAGTACAGGGGGTGGCGTGACGAAAAGTCAGTCTTCTAAGGGAGGCACAGAGCCTGAAAGGTGGAGAACCCCTGTTCTAAACCATTAACTACTTGAGGAGAGGCTGTTCGGACTATTTCTTGAAAGGCCTCACTTGGAAAACAGATTTTTGGACTTAAAGAAGCAATTAAATCTCAAATTTTCCCAAATGTGCTGAATTCTCGGTAAAAAATCAAAATTATCTTTCGAAAATACGTTAACAATGTAGCCTACGTACAAATTAATCGTTAAACATATCTGGATCAACAGAATCCAGATGTGGGCAGCAACATCAACGTCCAACCTCAATATTATTATTATGCTTGTTTTATTCCTAATTTGTGTACGTTGCAATCTGTTCAATTCAGAACAATAAGCAACCCCATGACCCAATGAGATGAGGATGATGTGTATGACGTGTAGTATTGTACAGACCCAGGCCGACCATTCCTGAGAGAGTATGGTTAATTGAACCCCAACCATCAAAGTACACCGGTAACCACTGTCTAGTATTCAAATTCGTATAAAAATAACTAACTTTACTAGGATTTGAACCAGGAACCTTCGTCTCCGAAAAATATTATTTAAAGGTTCCAATCGAATTTTTTACACACCACCACTGACTATCTGGTCCATAAAAACAGATCTTTTGGTCAAGACCTACATACCTACATACACATACCGACCGTAAGGGCTCGTACACTTGAGGAGACTAACGCCGCATTCATCGCACGACTGGAAAAACAGACGTGCATGCATATTTAAGCGTAAAACGCATGATTGCAAAAGAAAACGATACACTGCGCAGCTCTTCATTGGTGGGAAGTTCGTGTCATTACAAAAATGGCAGTTTAAGAGGCAGCGTGTTTGTGGCTCTGTTACAATAGATATCGACGTCGCAGGCAATTTTGGGTGCATCCAGTTTTATGAGATAAACTAACGCATAGTATTTTGTAACACTGTATCCAAAGTTATGGGAATACGAACCGAAATTCTTCGATAACTTTTGAATGTTTACACAAACCTTTGATGCTTTATTACAGTTGATAGAAGACGATATTTCGCCCAATATGAACAGTAAAAAATATTTACTTACCCAGAAATTTTTTTAAAGAGAATCGCCATTTTCACTGTACAGTTCCACATCTCTTCCCAAAACTTTATTTTTTTCTCCCTATTTTTATATTCTGAACTTTGTACATTCTAAAGAGCTGGCCTTCTCGCTATTTCGTCTATGAAACGTTCTGTATATAAACGTTCGTTTTCCATTTTGTATTTTGTACAGGGCTTGTTTGATGATTATATTTGTAATAACGAAATAACGCAATAGAAACGGAGAAAAAAAACCTACTAGTTTCAAAACGCGCGATCAGATGTACAAGCAATTTGCAAACAATGTATAGTATCAGATGAACTAATGTCCCTTAGCCGTGGGAGTGAGAGAATGCATAACGCTCTCACTCGTACAAGTTATACGCGCCGTTCCAGTAACATTGTCTTTAATTTTACTCATTGATGTGAGCAAGCGTTTATGCATGTAGTAAACTAACGAGCAAGATAATGACTGTAGTATGTTTTCAGATTTGGATTATAACGGTAAAGACCTTTGAGTGCATGCGTAGTTATGTCACATATCTTTCTCTCACTCGCTCGGCTATGGGACATTAGTTCATCTGATAACTATATCTTTATTATATTTCTTTATTATTTTCAGAATCTTGTGAAGAGGCGACATCGTTCCCCTCCTGTAAAAGACTTTTTGTGTATAGTGTTCCAGACACATGCGCAATGTGGCACTAGTAACGGAACGAGACCGCGTTCGTGGACATTTTACATGTGCGTGGTGTAGTGTGTATACATATGAGTATGCATACGTGTGTGATATATGTGTGTGTGTGTAAGTGTGGTGTCGTGTAGTGTAGTGTGTTGTGTGTGTGTCTATGTGTATATGTGTATGTGTTTGTGTGTGTGTGTATGTTTGTGTTGGTGGTGTTCGTGGTTGCTTGCAGGGACACGACACTGGAACGAACCCGGTGTTCGTTCATAGTCGTGCGCTTGCTAGCATGTATTGTAAGTCAGTCACGCACCGGCGTACGACGTACGCACGCCTGTAAAGCCTAATACAGGAATAAGGAAACGATGTCAGAAATTTTCCTTACCAAGATTCTCGTAGTTTATTTGGATTGTCATATAACGTCGCTTCAACCAAATCAATCATCAGTAATCAAACCCAGGACGATCCGTTTTGCAGTCTTATCATATCGACCGGTACTCAACGGATTCGCCTATGTTCTGTAGTATAGAAACATTTCTAAAAACGGTGTTGCTCAGATCAAACATCATAACGGTAAAAGAATTTTAATAAATTGTTAAATGAATTTGTTCTTGTTGCTGTAGAAACGAATGAAAATACATTTTTTAAAAAAGCATTGCTTTATTATTTGTCATTGTTGTTTAGAGGTGATTAGCGGAAACAGCCTCCCCAATAATATCTGCAGACATGGTACCTACCTAATCATGTAGAACATAAAAAAGTGAGGCGATTTTAAAAAAAATCGTGTTGTTGTTTAGGTCATCAGCCGAAAGGCTGGTTTGAACCTGTAGAGGTTTTACTAAGGAAAACTAGGAAAGCGGTGGTTTACCTTGCCTTGCTCACTGAATGGAAAAGTATGCTTATCAGCATGCAGGCCCTCTGAAAAGCACATTATTTCCCACTCTGCAAATGCCACCTTCACTTCATTCACCACAGGGTCTACCTGTATAATAAAATTCATTACTTTCAGAGGAGGTAACTCTGACTAGTGTCTTTAACACCTCTACCTCTTCTGTTCTTAAATGATTCAGTCATTTAATTGGCTGACCATGTGATAAGAAACAGAAATATTTTATTTTAGCCCTGCAACAAACAAATAAAATGTAAATAATTTGACACTCCACCTATCTGTTATGGGCAGTTAAAAATCGTATGAACCGTTATTGAGAAAATCACAAAAAAGTGAAAAATGATACAAACAAACTACTACTTCTGTTTGCACTTACGTTTCAAGTTTCAACTTCTTACATTGTTCCATACTTAAAATATTTTGTTGAAACACACACACGCACAGAAACCAATCGCTAAAAACATGTTTTTTTGGGTTCAGGGTGTCTGAAAATGTGTACGCCCTATATCTGATAAAAACTTGATTTCTTAAAATCGACATGAAAACAATACTTTCCATCGTATATATTCATAATGACAAGTGAAATTAAAAAAAGTTGTTAATTTTTTTATAAAATATACTTTAAAAAATTGTCCATAAATATATTATGAATTATGTTTCAGGTATAACATAATGAATTTTCAACAATCGCCGAACGGTAGCTACCATTACGTTCACGCTGGAGACTGAAACAACGGAACATTAAATTTCAGAGAGAAATTGCAACTGGGTCAAACGCCGGGCGTCACTGTTGAATCAGGTTGCTCTAAACCCTGCAGGCAAGGATACAGAAAGGTATTTATTTTCAATTCATTTATCTCTACTACCCCATCCTTTACTCATATCTCATTCTCAAAGTTGGCTTAACAATTCTTAAGTTTACACGAAAATATTTTTTCCTATTCTTTGTTTTATACATAATCGTATTTCCCATAACAGGCAGGTGGAGTGTTGAATTATTTACAGTCGATCTGCTAGTTTCAGGGCTACAACAAATAGTTTTGTTTCTTATCACATGGTCAGCCAATTATATGACTGAAGCATTTAAAAAACAGAAGAGGTATAGGTATCTGACGAACTAATGGCCCATAGCCCAGCGAGTTAGATGGAGATGTGTGGCATAACTACGCATGCGCTCAAAGGTCTTTACCGTAATAATCCAAATCTGAAAACATACTACAGTCGTTAACTTGCTTGTTAGTTTAATGCATGCATAAACGCTTGCTTACAACAATGGGTAAAATTAAATATAATGTTATTGGAACGGTGCGTATTGCTTTTGCGAGTGAGAGCGTTATGCAATCTCTCACTCGTACGGCTAGGGGACATTTTCATCTGAGTACTGGACTTGCAAGCGCGCGGTAGTCGCGCGACAACAGCCAGAACTTCGACTCACGCTACAGATCGCGCGGTCGGCCAAATCGCCCGTTTGAATGTGTACGTCATGCAATTTTGTGTACCTCGCTCACGCACTACTGCGATCGCGTGGTACCAATCGCTTTCATGTGTACGTAGTCTAAGGAAGAAATATCACGTTGTGCCACAAAAGGCAAGTCAAAACTAGAACAACATTTTAGCCATCAACTTACTACACAACAGCGACAAAATTTGACGTTTAACATCACTTCATCCAACTGAGCTATTCATGACAAAAATTTCACTTGTAAATAATAGCTAAATTTAAAAACAAATTTATATGTAATTTTTATAGATTTTATTGAAAATTTCTTTTCAAGTCATTTTGTTCGTCAATTTTTCTGTTAACTAATCTATTCATTGTGGCATGTGAACAGATTATAGATTTTCTGCCGCAAATAAAAATAAACTGTTGTATATTTTACTAAACAAAATATTTTAACATTGAAATAAAAACAATGGATAACAAGAAACTACCCTTACAAATTTTAATTTCACGCCACAATTCACAAAATTCTTGAAAAACAAAATGTAATTTAAGAAACCTTGCTGCCACAAACACTTCAACGAACAAATTTTTGTATGATGATTAATTATGAACATGTGAGAGATGAATTAAGCCCACCGTAATGTTTGTATTTTTTTTCAAATTAGCTACCTAATTTTTTAGGCATGATAATATAATGATACAACCTTTAAATGAAGTCTTCAAAACCAACTCTCTAAATAATATCTCTTAAAAATGAAAGTACAAAAAAATGTACAGACGACTTTAAAAATATTTTGCTTAATCATATTATTAACCAAGCAAAAAGAGTTAATAATCTACAAAAGTATTTTTTTTAAAAGATGAAGCCAACCGAAAATGACTGCGCTTCTTTATTACATTTCTCATACTGAGGCTTAGAATATTTTTCATTTTCACTCAATGTTACTCTAGAAAAATTTCACAGAATTCTTTAGCCGCAACAAAATATTATAAAAGATTGCTTTTTAATGTTATTTCAAGTGAATATCCGTATTGTATAATGTAAATATTCAATCATATTTCCCATTTTTCAAGTATGTTCGCTCAAAATATCTCGTTGACCTAATTTATTAGTAATTTACTAATGGAAAACCAAATCAATAACTAATAATTTAATTAAAATAATTGTAAAACTCTATTTTCATAAAAATTTTAACCCATTGCAAAGTGGGGAGGTTTTAAATTTACAGCTTACGTGTAGACTAAACTTTTTTACATTCAATAGATTACTCTCATGCATATTACTATACGTATGTATATTTAATTTTAAAGCCGTTTCAAAATAGCTTTGTTATCATTGCGTTATTTAAATATTAACATTTAAATTCAACACAAAAATAAAAAAATAACTAAATTATAAAAAATAAAATAATTTTTTAAATGATATATCTTCTTAAACTTCAACCCCTAATATTTAAAACAAAAATATGTGGAAAATTTTAGAGCTGTAACGTGTTTGAGATATTCCTAACGATAAAATAATGTTAGAATATTCTCGAATTAACCGCGTGACGGATAGGTCAATTCGCCTTCCTTAACAAGGGCTTCACCTTCTTACCAGAATAGTGATTAAAAATTATAAATGCAATTTTCCAGTTTACTACTACACTACTTCCCTTAGAATCTCTAAAAAGGTTTCTGAGCTAAAGTATCCCTAAAACAAGGTTTTATTAATGCAGAATTTGAAAACCGTCACCATACCATTACACAAGATGCATTCAGCTTTGCTTGGATTACTTTACAAGAATTTTTATTTGCTTAAGATGTTGCTAATTCCATTACTAACCATGAAACTTCAATTACTAATTTACAAAATTGCCACACAAAAACAATAGGTGGCTATTAAAGGCAAAACCATCACGGCAGGCCCAAAGTATGAGGGGAAAATCTAGAGCAGGGGATGCATGCAGCACACACATTCTTATAAGCGTAAAAAAAAACAGAATGTAGCTGCAACCAAAATTTGCAACATCAAAATCTACCGGCCATCCGGTGTAAAAATAAATGACAACAGATACAATTTATATCAGCCATCAAAATGCAAAATAAAATATATACCCGTCACCAGAAAAATTTTACTATTCAACAAACATCAGGCAAATAAACGGTTAAAATAAAAATACCGTTGGAGGAAGAGAAAAATACTAGAGTGAGAGCGCAGAAGATAACGAAACAATGTAAGGAAACTAAACAATTAAAATCAATTTATTTAGTTAAACAACTAAACAAACTGGAATCAATTCATTCAGTTTAATCGCAACTAAATAACACAAGATAATCCGAACAGATAACGTAATCGAGATAAAAATAAATCGGTCAGTTAAAACTCACAGAACTGCAATCTCCTCTTATTATTATACTCATGAAGAGCGTTGAGTAATGATATACTTAGTTCAGAAGAAATCTTTCGAGTCGATTTACTCGTATCAGGACTGACTTCATTACGAATCAATCGTAGCCTTTTGTGCTCTCGCCATTCTTCCTGTTTTTTTTTTTCAAATTTCTTATTTAAGTTTTGTAAATGTTGCCGAGGGGTTAACAGCAAACTTTGAAACTTAGCTCTAAACTTATTATAACTGTAGCAGTATTTGTATGTTGCCTCCGTCATAACTGTAGCACGTAACTTGTCGTTTTATAGTGAATATAAAGATTAACAACAGACAAAAACTAACTAACCAGTACAGAAAGAGTTCTTCTTCTTCTGCCTTTCAAGGGTTAAGCATCTCTCCCTGTTTCGAACCTCTCAAATCTGTCCATCTCTTTTTCGGGCGTCCTCGTTCTCTCCTGCCCTCCGGCTTATAGCCCAGTCTCTTCTTAGGTATTCTATCCTCCCGTATTCTGTTTACATGCTCTAATCACTGCATTCTGTTCTGGGATACCTTGTTGTTTGTAGAGCAGATGTTGAGTTCTTTCCTTATCTCGGTATCCCGGTAACGATCTTCTCTACTACACCCATACGTATGTTGAAGAAATTTTATTTAGATGCTTGCAATCTACTTTTCTCTCGCTTTGATATTACCCAAAATTTACTGCCTTAGAGTAGAGTCGGCACTGCTAATGTTTTATAAAATCTCACATATTTGCTGAAATCGGTGCATCTTATTGTAAGTATCTTTATCCTGTTGATATCTAATGTTGCAACCTAAATATTGAAAGTGGGAGATCTGTTCCAAAATAATATTATCTATAACAATTTTGCTTCTGACTAGCTTCTTCCCCTAAATGCCATTACTTTTGTCCTACAGAAAGAGTTTATATCCCTAATGTGTGTTAGTTGTAATCTGTTCAATTCAGAACAATATTCAACCCCATGAGCCAGTGCAATGAGAATGATATGTACGACGTGTAAATGAGGTGCAGTCTTGTACAGATCCAAGCCAATCATTCCTGTGAGAGTATACTTAAGGGGCGATGGTACGAGGGTTTTAACTCAACAATACGATTTTTTGCTTTTTTATAATTTTCAATAGGTCAGGCCTAGATCTACCAGAAAAACAATAAATTAAGTCAAAAAAATAATTTTTTTATGAAAAAATTAAGTTTTTATCAAGTTTACACAGAAAAATTATGGTACCGAGACCGAATATTTTTCACAATTTTATGCTGCTCGTTTTCGTGCAAAGATAATTTTAGTTTGTAAATATCCGCATCATTGTTTTTTGTATTCTCAGCTATTGTTTCAGCTTTCTAAACAACTGTTGATGGGAAATTTACTTTTTTGTGTGAATTTTGTTTTTTATTTGTGCCTTCTGTTTTCTTGCGTTTTCCCGTAAATTTAGATTTTTTAACATTAGGTACATTTTTCTCAGAAACCAATAAACCTACCAGGCTGAAATTTTAACCAGTTAATTATCTTGTATATTCATATATACCAACATTTTTATGACTTCCTCAGGTACTCCAAAAATTAGTAATACGCAAAAAACGTAGAAAACAATTTGTAAAAATTTTATGTTATTCGGAATTTAAAAAAAAAATGCTATGGTCCAAGGACTAAATTGAAAAAATGTCAGTAGCTTGAGAAGAAACCCGACACCTATAGTGTGTAAAGTTTAAATTCCCTATCTTTTATCAATCCTATGAAAAATGTACCTAAAAATAGCAAATTTAACATTGGTGGCATACAAAGTATAGTCTCTCCTTAATTGAATCTTAAACACCGAAGTACACTGGTAACCACTGCCGGTCGCGTTGGCGATGTTGGTAACGTGCTCGCCTCTCATCACGCGGTCTTGGGTTCGAATCCCAGTCGGGCATGGCATTTTTTCATACGTTACAAAAAAATTCATTTCATCCTTCACCGTCTGCATTAGCAGCAATTTGTAAAACAGTCGGACGTTAAACCAAAAAAAACAAAAATGGTAACCACTGTTTAGAATTCAAATTCATATAAAAACCTTTACTCGGCATAGGATCAGGAGCCTCTGTCCCGGAAAATGAGAAGTTAAAGAAGCTATAGTGGTAAACTACGTTAGTTAAAATTTATTAAAATTCGAATTTTTTATAGACTGTAAAATTTTTAATAAAAGTGGAATTCTTTTAATAATATAACTGAGATGTACAGCTTGAAAACATCTGTGGCATTCCAAACATTCAGCGATTGTGATTTAATAAGTCTTCTAAACAGCGTTATTACTAGACAAAAAGAAAACGTGAATGTACAATAACTTTTAAGAAATCTCTTTTGGTTTCTTTTAATAAGTATTTTTTAATTAAATAAATCAGTTTATGTGTATTAATTTTTAATTGAATTATTTTTTCGTAAACAGTATTATCGGAAATACCGTAGGAAAAGAAAGTTTACTTAATATAGAGTTCAGTCGATTACTTTATTTTAGGATTTAACCATTGAATTATTAAACCATGGTTTTATGCAAATGTACAGGAATAAAATTTTAATATAGGGGAAGAATTAAGGTTATTTAAGAAATCATTACAGATATTTATTGACCCAAAAATTAAATTGAATTTAAAATTAATTATCTATAGGCTTATTCTTAATTAAAAAAGAAAATACAGATTTTATGTAATTAAAATTGTAACATTTTATAATAAGAAAAAAGAAGAAAACTGAAATGAAATACTGAATTTTTGGCTTTAATTTAAGTAGAATAGAAATTTACTCTTAAGTTATTTTTAATGCAAGACTTATTTCCAAACTTGGATAGGGACGACAAAGGAATCATGACGGGTAGAAGGAAAGGCTAAACCGTTTAAAAGGACTCGAGACGTAAACATTTTTGTTGAAGTAGAAGCTACTTATGATCCGTTTCCCCAAAAACTGTTGCAGGTAGTCAACTGAAACTTTGCAAGTCTATAAATGAATGTAATTGATAAGTGAGGCATTAAAATTACTCATATTTGTTATGTAATAATATTTGAGCTACATAAATAATTTAAAACATTTGAAAAATTATCTCAATCTTATCTATAGTCCGTTTAAAAAAAACTATTTTTAATAACATTGGGATAACACTCAAGGAATAAAGTTTTGAAGTGGTAAAGAGCCGCCTTCAGCAGTATGAGATATTATTTAAAGCTCATGATTAGCAACAAAAATTCCTGTGCTTAAATGCTCATCTTCTCCATCTTGTTCTATGATGTGAAGTTCTGGAGATTCTATGACGCGATCACCAAAAAACTAGAAGCTTTTAAGATGTAGATTATATCGGTGAATGTTGCGGATGTCATGACCAGACCAAAATAACCAACACATTAGTCGAAGTATGAAAGAAACCAAAAAGAACACTGTTAAAATCCGCCAGTTCCAATAAAACTTATAATGGGTACCATGTCATGAGGAATGAAAGCAAATATGTGAAAGATTTATCAATTGTGACCCGCTTGGGAAAGAGAGGAAAAGGTCATCCACAAACACGGTGGAAAGACGACTTGAAATTAGTGGACTTTATTAGGGCAGGAAGATAGGAAGTTTTGGAGGTAAACAGAGGAGGCCTACGTCCAACACTACCATTGTAGTCTAATGAAGAAGAAAAAATATTTACTCTATTAAACCGCCGCTAGAAGCTACTCTTCTGCTTAATTAACCCTCGATCGAAATTGAACCTCCGTTCCAAAATTTTAATGTACAAAACCCTTTTGAGACCAATCTGTAAAGTGTCCAGCTCTTTGGAGTAGCGGCAGAGAGTAATTATAATTCGAACCATGCCTTTCAATCAAAATTCTTAAGACTTGCATTTGCCGCTCCTTTTTATGCAAGCAATAAAACCCTCATCGACGGTTTCGAAATTCCGACAGTAAAGGATCTAACCTCGTCCTTGTATAGTAAATTTCACGAACGACTAGATGTCCATCCAAAACAATTAGCCCGTGTTCTAGCTACAAGGAACTTCCCACCTGTGCGTCGTCTAAAGCGAAAATGTAGTAGAGACCTCTTGGTCTAAATAACGGATAATACCCGTAGTTGTAAACGGAGAATGTACCACTGGGTACCTCTTCTCCTTAAAGCAAAACTCCCCACAACCATTTAAATACTCGTATCATATATGGAAGTTGTGCAGCTCAATGTATAGTACCGTAATAAAATTTCAAGGCAAAAAAACCTCTATTTAACGATTGTGTTAGGATATATTGCAACAATGTTACAATTTTTAGACACTTAGTGAGAATCGAACATAAAAATTTCAGTTTATCTGTGTAATATAAGCCAATTGATCCAACGAATCACTAAAGATGTTAAACTTCTTTGAAAAAATACGTATGCTTAAGATTTATGTATTCAAAATGGCTGGATTAAAAATATAAAATTGAAAGAAATTTTATATATCTCAGCGTTTCTGCTGTATTGTTAACACCTTGCTGACTCTCAGAGCACGTATGTAGGGCAAACTGTCATCCTATTTTACTTTTTCCTTGGAATCAACAAAAATCTTAGTTCACCCAAGTTACTTTACGCGGTTTGAAAACTTATTCTATATGCAAAAGAATCTGAATGTTCTAGAACATTTGAACAGAGAATTTTGTAAAACAGATATGTCGCTATTTTGTTATGAAACTCTTAACGTAGAAAAAAAAACTCCAATCAAACTGAACGTATTGTATCATTTATAGTACAGTAAACGTCTAATATCTCGCAAATTCACCGTTTTCAAATCACAAGATGTATTTTTGTCAATTAAGTTACATATACTCTAAAACAATACACGTTAGAATTCAGTGAACGATGTTTAAAAAAGTGTACCGTAGTTTCAAAAACACACTTTAGAATCATATTCTTTATTAGGCAATTAGATTCCCAAACGTAGCCAGAAATTCAAAATAGACGACTTAAACGACTGTGGAGTAGAGATATGATAAATTAAAGTTGTATTTAATATTACAATTTTAGATTAAAAATTACTTTTCTTTAGTCATAAAGTGTGTACGTTGCAATCTGATCAATTTAAGAACAATAAGATGCGGTGAAGATTATATGAATTACGTGTAAATGAGATGTAGTTTTGTACAGGTACCGGCCGACCGACCATTACTAAGAGAGTATGGTTTTTTGAACCCCAACCCTCAAAGTACACCGGTAACCACTGACTAGTATTCAAATCCGTAAAAAAGTAACTACCTTCACTAGGATTTAAACACGCAACTTTCGTCTCCAAAAATATAACACATTTTTAATCATAAAGTAGTCTACATTTCGAAAGTTGTGGTGGTGTTTTTCTGTAAGAAACAGCTTTTTGTATAAGTACAATAATATTTTACTTTTTTATCGTAGAATTTGTAAGTACAACGTAGCTGAACATCACCTTACAGTGCCGACTGTATTAGAAGATTGAATACTATATACCAAGACTGACCAGAACACTCGTAAATTACTCTTCATCATGAACCATTCTCAAAAGAGTGTGTGTACTGAAGTTTTCTCAGTCTCTAATGTTCTTCGTCCATGAGCTTTTCCTTCACCCAGACCTACGCTTTCCCTCAACTTTACCCTCGATAATCAGTCTGAGAAACTCATACTTATCACGTCTGTACAAATGACAAATGTAGGTAGTCTTTCTTACTTTCTCTTGCCTATATGAATATATAGGAAAGAAAGTATTGTTTTCATGTCAATTTTTTTATTATGCCCATTAAATTACATCCACATCCATATGTCTCAAAACATAGATGTTGGTAACATGACTGGTCCACGAACTCCGGAGCATTCTTCTAAACACCCGTGTTTCAAAACCTTTCAAATAATGCAAGCATACTCAAAAGTTCATGGTTCCTCACCGTATTTCAGGACAGAGTAGATATTATTATGTCTTTACACAACTTTGTCTTGCAGAAAGTTAAATTGTAGTCTATTGTTAACAAGCAGATGATTAATGTTAAGAAATATCAGCCTAGCCATTTAAATACGATCTCTCACTTCTACTTAATTAATTTATAATAATAATAATATTTGACTGTCCTCGTCAAGGTTTCTGGAGAGCTTTCCTTGGCTACTTCAAGCGAAAGACTTGGTCAGTCTCTCTTTTTCCGTTTTGTGCAATAACATAACCTTCCCATTTCCTCCCCCAAATATTTTTTTTCTCATATTATTTATAACGTATATATTTATTATTTCCGCTATATTTATTACAATTTATGTATTTATTAGTTATGTAATTAGAAACATATATAAATACTAAAATTGTGCACAGAAAATAACGTATATTTTTTACGCAAGACTTATCAATCAAATGATACATATATCAATGTTTTTCTCGTTGTCGTTGATATACTGAATAAAGGATCCACAATTTATTACCGTGTAACCGTCAGCAGATTCTAAGACTGTCTCCAGAAAATGAGATTTTGATTTCCTTTTAGATTTCCCTAGAGAATAGAAATGTACAGGATAAATAAAGTTGGAAACATTTGCAAATTTTTCAAATCTTAGTACCACTTTTCTAATGATCTAATATATGTATTTATCAAATTTTGTGATATTTATTTATAGATTAAATTATTTGATAAATTTATCATCTTTTTTAGATTGACCTTTAGGACCTCCGATTTTTTATAATTAAAAACAAACAAAAATAATAGGAAATTC
This sequence comes from Catonia carolina, assembly GCA_035578175.1. Taxonomy (NCBI): domain Eukaryota; kingdom Metazoa; phylum Arthropoda; class Insecta; order Hemiptera; family Achilidae; genus Catonia; species Catonia carolina. The sequence goes on from JAQMRL010000001.1 coordinate 33,888,333, forward strand.
ATTACATTACACACACTGGACTATAACGCATACTGTGACCTAGTTTTCCGATACATGATATTTCACCCTAAAAGAAATCCATACGTTTTTCAGTTAAAAGAAAATGTAAATACAGTACAATACACTTGTTTATTTTGAATTTTAATTAATTTTTTATTCATATCTGTAATATAATTCATCATTAAATTTCTTTTTAAATACTAACTTAATGTTGAGAAAATGTAACCCAAGCTGGTCACCTTCCTGAAGCCGAAGTAGCATACCAGATAGCAAAAGAAAACGTTTTGTGTTTGATTCCTTAATTACTGTAAATCTCACTTATTCGAGTTCCGCTTGTCTAAGGCTCCGGGTTAACCGAGACAAAAATTAAGAATCTGCTTAATCATTTTTCTAAAAAATTAATTCAGTAGGTAATTCATATTCTATAAGATTCAACTATTACAATTGAATCAATGTCAGAGTTAGGGTACTGACTAAAAGCTAATTCAATTTAAATTATATAAAAAAATGTACATAGACCAAAGTTTCGTATTATTTTATTTTTCTTCTTCGGGTGCCTATCCGTTCCGAATGTTGGCGTCCATCATAGCAATTTTCACTTTTTTCGTTGCTCTGTGAATTAGCTATTCTAGGTTCTTCCCAAACCAAGATCTCAGATTTCGAAGCCACGAAACCCTTCTTCTGCCAGGTTAATGATTTCCATATACTTTTCCCTGCAGATTGGCTTGTAGTTACAGATATGTGAGTTATTCCGCATAGTTTGCCCAAAAAATTTAAGTTTCCTACACTTGATAGTGGAAATGAACTCCACGTCTTTCTTCATTCATCCGAGAACCTCTATATTTGGCATCCGGAAAGTCCATGGGACTCTTCAGTACTCGTCTGTACAGCCACACCTCAAACGCTTCCTGTTTCTTGTGAGGGCTTTGTCCTAGGTTCAGGACTCTATAACGTGTAGGAGAATAGAAAAGACATAAAATCTTAGACGACTTATTTTTGTTGCAAGAGTAAAATTGTGGCTCTTGAAAATAGGACCCATTTTATTAAATATTGCTCTTGCCTTGGCTCCACTTTTTATTTCCTGTGTATTGCTCATTGATCATGGTTCCCAGGTAACAATACTGTTGTTCTCTACCTCTCCCCTCTCCCTATTTCTCTCTGTCTGTCGGTCTTTCCTCTCTTAATACGGGTCTGGTTGACATAAACTTGAGCTCTATTCACCTGCTCTCGGCTAATTATTATAAACTTTCTTATTAGATCGTTGATACTGAGTCCAGATCGTTTCATATTGACTTTTTAATATTTAACAATTCTAAATAAAAATTAAAGAGGTAAAAATGAATAATTAAATTGGTTTAAAATTTAAATTTTGAAATTTGTATAAAAACTCCAACGTTGTTTGAAAAGTGGTTTCAGGAAGTTCCAAAAGATATTGAAAACACTAAAAATAAACCAAGAAGACATACTGGACCAAACTAAATTCAGTCAACTGATTGGTGACTTTAAGTGATTATGCAGAGAACAAAAGCAGAACAACGCATGAACGAAAAAAGGAGAATAGACTACCTTACGGCGAAATAATACTAAGAATATGGACTGCAAAGCAGACTTTAGAAATATGTAAAGTTAATTAACGTGGTATAAAATGGCCCTAATAGAGAAAAATGGAAAATGAAGGAAAAGCTGACCTAGTTGGCTCAGTTGTTAGCGCATTCATGGCTAAACCATAGCTATTGAGTTCATTCCCGCCTTAGGCTGAAAATGCAAGTTCTTTATTACTGCTGAAAACTTTGTCAACGAAATATAATAATTCCTGATAATATAAACACTCAATGATATTCTTAGCTAATGAATAAATCATGAGCATAATGTTTAACAGCCGAATTGATAGAGATTTTGTGAGAGGAAAATTGTGTTCATGATTTTTTTTAAATATTGTATCATTATGTATTTATTTGAGATTTAAAGTAATAACTAAATGTCAGATAAAGAAATCAGTTTGGTTTCAGGTAATATATAATTTATTAGTTTGTGTTCGGGCATAATTTACTGCCCATGAAATTGTAATAGTAGTTCACTTATTTGTTGACTTGCAACCCATTAATAATAACTTTTAGTTTGATTTTCAAGCCTCACTCACTTAATGGCAATAAATTCCTTCAATAAAGATCAATAAACCAATTTACAAGAAGCCAATTAAGTGAAATTTTGGTGACTCCATTAAAGAGAAACCTCTTCAATGAATATTGTCCCCTCTTCACAGTAGCTATATCTATCGCATTTGTTAGTGTATGACTAAACTTCATTCAAGTTATAATTGCTTAATTCAATAAATGATATACGTCCTAATTACTCAATGAACATTTAATTGGTTCATTTATTCAATTATTATTAATTGAATTGAAATTTACACTCACGTAGTTGACTAAATTAAATTAATTCAGGAAAGATACTGTAGTTTTCAATAATTAAATAACATCCGATTTGAGAATGACTCCGTATAACAGTTGACATGAATAAGCGCTAAGTGTTCCTACTGAAATTCACGCCAAAATACTAGCAACATGGAATTATCGAATTGGTGGCCCCGCCACATAAAGGCATATTGGGATTGTGTTTTTGAGGGGGAGGTTTTTATCTAAAAATTTTATTTTGGTTTTACATCCGACTGTTATGGACATTAATGCTAGTGAAAAATGGTAGATAAAATGACTGATCAAAAACTGCCTTACTGAAAATCTAAACCGGAACCCGCGGCATATTAGTTTGGTACAAAGTTGGGATTTTTTCTGGGGTGGTGATTAAGCCTTAAAGTCCCCTTCCGTGCCTCTGGTGGTTGTTTGAAAATACTAACAGTTCCCGATAATCAAATTAAGTTAAATTTCTACCCATTTATCAGATTTAAATTCATGAGATTTTACTTAATAAGGTGTTATTAAGGAATTAATGTTTTCTTCAAAACCGCAACACCTGTTTTTTTGTTTATTTTCTAATTTCCACCTGTCCACCATACATCAAGCAATCAAACTGATGTCTTTCAGTCTTGATTAGAGAAATAAACGACTGATAATTCTCCCTTTTTATTTCAGTTATTATTTTGTATTAAAATGTCGTAATTTCGTAGTCGGAATAATAGATATAAAAAGTAGTGTCTGTTAAGTATTCTCTTTAACGCGCTGTTGTTAAGTAAGTTGACAAAATACGATATAATTAGGGCTAAATTATAGTCTGCATGTACTGATTTGTGCAAAATTTAATGAACTGAAAATGATAATTGAAAATATATTTATATTTTTTAATGAAGACACACAGTTTTGGTCAAACATTAATGTGCGAATTAGATTTACGTCGTTGGATATATTGTGTATGGATAACAATAGTAAATGTTTTAAACCATTTTGATAAAATTACAGTAAATCTAGGTACAACTGTTAACACAATACTTTTTTCTTGCTTGAAAAGATTTTCATTTGGTTTACTTTCACAATTTCCATTTCCGTAGGGAAAAGTTATATATGCTCAACTCTGTCATCTAGATATTTTAAGTGAAATATAGGTGTTGTGAACACACGATGAAGAAAGATTAGAAAGATTTGTCGATGAAGAAAGATTAGACGCGACGGAGTTGTGGTGATGTGACGGAGGTGAACGCAGAAGATAAGATGTAGGGGTCATTTGGTGCTATGATACAGAGAGGCCGCTTCAGGCGACATGGTAAATGGAGGCATGAGAATTGAAATTAAAATATAATTTGAACCGATATTGATGTACACGACTTGTAATTTATCGTACGCCTCTGCCTAAGCGCTTTCGGTACCCTTTGATTTCAGTTTCTAGTGTAGGCGCGTCATTCTAAAAGCTGAGACGGCAATTATTACAAATACTTATTACATTATGTTAGGCCTACATATTGACAAATCTGCTTTGGGCTTACAATTATGACAATATTTGATTACATTTGCTGCTGTTCTAGATGACACAACCCTAATTGACTTCTTTGCTGAAGTTAAAGTTAAAAGGGTAAAACTGTAGCAGATAATTGTAGTTTGTTTTGTAAATAAAGCAAAATCTAGTATCTATTCTTAAGTAGAAAACTGAATGCATTGACTTTTCTTAGTTATATGTCATGATAGAAGAAACCTCCCCACCCCAAACTTCAGGGAAACATCGTGGATGTAAGTTATGCGTTGTCTTGTCGCTTTAAAACAAGTTCTTTTGAGATCTTCGTTTCAGTCGGTGAATGTCGTTTGAATTGTATAGGCCTAAGAGTGAGACGAAGAGGTGATTCGAGTCTTGTTTGGTATTTTGTACTGTAGCCTTATTCTTTTCTACTTTTGTCCTGCAGCCTTTGATTTTTGGTGAACTGGAGGAATGTGTAAATCTCTGTGTAAAATGTTATTCGTTATGTACAAAGCTGATATTTTGATTATCCTGAGTAGTTTCGATTGAAACCTTTGAAGGATTTCAATGTGGAATGGCCTGCCGAGCCAAATAATTGGATTCCATACGTTGATATAATTATTTTAAAGTAGGTAGTTTATATTAAGCCCATAACAGACAGGTGGAGTGTTAAATTATTTGCACTCAATCTGTTAGTTGCAGGGCTAAAAAAATAGTTCTGTTTCTTATCAGATGGTCAGCCAATTAAATGACTAAATCGTTTAAGAACAGAAGAGGTAAAGGTGTAAAAAACACTAGGGTCTAATAAGAGTTATCTTCTTTGAAAATAAAGAATTTTATTATAGGCCTACAGTCAGATCCTATGGTGAATGAATTGAAGGTGTCATTTGCAAAGTGGAAAATATATGCTTTTTAGAGGGCCTGGCATGCTGATAAGCATACTTTTCCATTCAATGAGGAAAGCTGGTAAACCACCTCACTTCTCGTTTTACTTAGTAAAACCTCTACAGGTTCAAACCAGCCTTTCGGCTGATGACCTAAACAACAACAGTTTATATTATGAAAATAAAAACATAATAATTTTTCACTTTTGGTAGTTTTTAAAAAAATCGCAATAGGAGTGTGTTTTGAATTTTAAAAAAGAAATATTAAGGGGCGGCATTTCGAAAACTTGCATCATAATCTTCCGTACAGCCTTAACAAGCTAAACCGAAAAAAAGACGAATAATTAATTACATATAGGAAATTAGATGGAAAATAAAACTCATTATTAAGACGTAGTAAATATACCGTGAAAAAATAAAGAAATGTATCGGCACATTTTGAGACAATGTGATTTTACTGTGGAAATTTTTTGATAGAACAATAATTCTCGTTAGAAGAAAAAAGGATGGCTGTGGAACCAGATTTAAGAAGGGTTAACGTACGATATGAAATTCAGATAGTACATTGTTATTTCGGGCGTATAATAGGATACTGAATATATTTTCAGTATATTTCGTAGGGTCGCAGTTCTTTATTGCGGTAGGTTTCCTGTAACAGATTTTGAGACCCGCATACATGTTTAAATCTAGATTAGAACCTCGTGGAAATATTCTATAATACTAACTAATAACAAAACAATTTCTATTTTAACTCAACTAATTTGTTGGTTTATAATTCTTAAACAATTATCGTGGCACCAATACCTGAATTAAAAATGAAAACTACTGTGTATACAGTCAGAGGTAATGCATTGTTATTAAGTATGTAAACCCACCGGGTTGTTCTGGTGGTAAAGTCGTTGCCACGCTGAATTTCGGAGAAGGTTCCTGGTTTAAATCCTAGTTAAGGCGATGGTGGTTATACTGTAGATAATTCAAGCTGGCACAATTCTTCCTCTACGTTTACTCACACAGTTCCGCATAAAGTATTTCCAAAACCTATTCTTTCAACAAGGTCTACAAATGTTAATGTACGCAAATGCCTACAACCTTATTTTAATGGGAAAATACACAAATAATCATTTCATTTTAAAATATGTATTTAATTTGTCCCAGTAAAAATTTAAATTATAAATTACAAGAACTAAACTGCAAAAACTCACTAAACTATACTCTGCAGACGCACGCAACTAATTAAACAGATTGGTCTGAATATTTTATGTAGTATAATGAGCAGAAAATCACATATTTATATGAAAACAAATTAGTCACATCATTATATCGGACAGATTATTAATAACAACAGTGAAAACAAAGCGTAATGACCGTGCATGAGTCACATAAATTACAGTAGTGATTGTATACTTTAGTGACTGTACCGCGTTGCTTGGCGAGGGGCGAAGAGTGGAGTAGATAAACACCGAAGCTGCTTGTGCCAATTCGATTATTCTTGTCCAAGTTATACCATTTATAATATTTTAGTTATATATTTTTACTTTCTCTTGCCTATATGAATATATAGGAAGGAAAGTATTGTTTTCATGTCGATTTTTCGAAATCGAGTTTTCACCGGATCTATACGTTTTCAGACCCCCTGAACCCAAAAAACATGTTTTTAGCGATTGGTCTGTGTGTGTGTGTCTGTGTGTCTGTATGTGAACAGAATATCTCAAGAACGGAACATCGAACTTGAAACTTGAAACTTAAGTTACATACCACTACCGGACGCGACACGAACATTTTCATCAAAATCGGTCAACCGGAAGTAGTAGTTTATTCGTATAATTTTTCAGTTTTTTGCGATTTTCTCAAAAACTGGTCCTACGATTTTTTTTAAAATCGCCTATTTTACTCAATTTTTTATTCTCTACAAGATAGGGTAGGCGCCATGTTTGCTGAAATTCTCGGTGAGGCTGTTTTCACGTTAAAACGTTGTTTTTTTAAGATTACGGCTTTAATATAAATTTTAGCGCAAAAACTTAAATAATAAAAGTTGTAGAGAATTTAAAAACCTACAACTTCTGTTTAAAACATTTTTTTATATAACGCTTAGTTTAGCGGTAATTTGCGATTTTCTGTTTTTTTTCTCACGAAAACGTGAGAAAAATCGATTTTTTTAACATTTCGGTCTTAGTATGCATTTTACGACAAAAGTGTATATAATTAAATTTATAGAAAATTAAAAGATCTACAACTTTTGTTTAGAGCATTTTTCTCTACAGAGCCTAGTTTAGCGTGAAAGCGTGATTTTCCGTATTTTTAAGCCAAACTGAGTTCGATTGTCATTTTGCGTCATTCACTCATGATTAAAATAAGGTTATGTTTTTGAGGTTAGTTTTTGTTCATTTCTAATGTTTTAATACTAATGTTAGGTTTATTGTTAATTATTTGCATTGGCAAGAGAAAGTTGTGTGAGTGTTTCACACCAGATTTTTTTTCTTTAAAGCCACATAGGACTACATAAGTTCATCAAACTAAAAAAAACTCATTTTAATTTTTGCGGTTCAATCTTTCAGTTTTTGGATCCCTTCCTGATGTTTCCCTCCTTGAACTTTCTCCAGTATTCCCTCAATTCATCCGATCTTCTCTGCCGTTCCTTGTCAGAATACACAACTTTCTGTCGTTTCGTTGGTTTCTGGTGTTCAAGTCTTGTGGTTTTCAGCCTGTGGTAATTTCCGGCTTTTGTTTTGAGGTCCGCAAGTGAGATTTGGAGCCCGTCCATGTCCTAGTTATATTTTATATTATTGCCAAGAATTATTGTTCAAAGTACACGTTTATATGGATTTGAATACTAGACGGTGGTTACCGGTGTACTTTGATGGTTGAGGTTCAATTAACCATAATTTCTCAAGAATAATCGACCTTAGTCTGTACAAGACTACACCTCATTCACACGCCATAAAGATCATCATCATATCATTGCGTCATGGTGTTGTTTATTGTTCTTAAATTGAACGGATTGCAAGGTACACATATAGGGATTAAAAAAAATTAAGTACCTACTCGTAATAGTGAATATTTTTACATTTTCTAAAATCCCCTTACTGCGCTTCACGGCAAAACCAAGCATTTTACTTTACACTCAAATTTACATGGTGAAAACCAAATTATTCTTTACAAAACCAATGTATAAAACCAATTAGCACTAAAAACTGGAAGAGGCGATAGAGTGGGGAAGACTTTCGGAGGAAGGTTGGGTGGATCGGAATAAACGGAGGAAGACGTTGTGAAAGGGAAAGCGGTATCAACCGAAGGAAACCATTAAAAAATACATTTGAATAATAATTAGAAAGATTACAATAATTTTATATATTAAATATTGAATGCACATAGTTACACAAGTTAAAATAATATTGTATAAACAACCATAAACACGTCATGACTTTAAAAAAAATTAGAAAAAAATTGTTTACGATTGTTGAATTTTCATATGGAATGGTAATTCGTTGTAATTGAAATCTGTTTAAAACATTTGAGTGGTAATGGTAATTCGTTGTAATTGAAATCTGTTTGAAACATTTGACTCGTAACGGTAATTCGTTGTGATTGAAATCTGTTTAGAATATTTGATTATGAAACAAATTTTTTTTTTGATAAAAGTAATAAGTAGTAAAAATAAACTGGATTAACAATACCATACGAAAAAAAGAATTTATGAAAGAAATTCAAATAAAAGAAGCCTACAAGTAAGAAATAATATTCATTATATCTACTGTGCTTAGGACTACAAATACTATAATTTTATATTTAAAATGAATAACAAACGAAAATTAACTATAAAACTGAATTTAACAAAAGAATAACAATTAAAACATAATTATATGTCGTAATTTTGGAAATATGGAAGGTGAGTTAGGTCCAGACATAATTAAAGATGAAGTGATGTATGCATTAAACACTCTAAAGAACAAAAAAGCTACAGGTCCAGATCAACTGCCTGCAGAATTCTCAAATTGATTGAGGAAGGTCAAATACATGTTCTGGTTGAGTTAATTAACACAATATATACAACAGGAACAATACCAAATGAATGGTTGCTATCAACGTTTATAACCCTCCCTAAAAAGAAAAATGCAAAGTACTGTTCTGACTACCGTACAATAAGCTTGATGGGACATGCATTGAAAATCCTGTTGAAGGTAATTCATAATAGAATATTCAGAAAGTTAGACGTAGATATCAGTGACACACAATTTGGGTTTCGTAATGGCCTAGGAACAAGAGAGGCACTGTTTGCTCTCAATGTACTATCTCAACGGTGTCTGGACATGAACCAAGAACTACATGTGTGCTTCATAGACTATAACAAAGCCTTTGATAAAGTTAGGCATGATCAACTCATTGAAACATTAATAAAGAGAAGGATAGATCTCCGAGACATAAGAATAATATCGAACCTATACTATGGCCAAAAAGCGGCAATACGGATAGAAGACGTGACATCCGAGGAAATAGAAATACAGAGAGGTGTTAGACAGGGGTGCATACTTTCACCTATCCTATTTAATGTATACTCGGAAGATATAGTAAATAAGGCACTTACTGAGTTGGACACAGGCATTAAAATCAATGGCATGACGATAAATAATTTGAGATATGCTGATGATACAGTTCTTATAGCTGGAACATATGAAGACCTTCAGATGCTAATAAACAGAGTGGCCACAGTTAGTGAAGAGTACGGTCTTTCACTTAACATTAATAAAACAAAGTATATGTTAATAGCTAAAGCATATTAGAACGTTGGTAGGATATATGTAGGGAACCAATGCATTGAAAGAGTCCATGCTTGCAAGTACCTAGGCACAACTGTTAATGAAAACAATGACAGCTCTCAGGAAATTCGCATCAGAATAGAACAGGCCAGAAAACCATTTATAAAGATGAAGAAACTGTTCTGCTGCCGAGATTTAAGCCTTGAATTAAAAACACGTCTCCTAAGATGCTATGTCCTATCCGTACTGTACTATGGGATGGAGGCTTGGACAATGAAGAAGATTGATGAAAGGAGACTGGATGCATTTGAAATGTTGCTGTACCGGCGAATTCTGAGGATTTCATGGGTGGAAAAGATGACGAATGTGGAGGTGTTGAGACGTATGCATAAAGAAAGAGAAGTACTATTAACAGTGAAGAAAATAAAATTATTGTATATGGGACATGTCATGAGGGGAGAAAAATATAAAATTTTACAAGTAATTGTCCAGGGGAAAATCCAAGGAAAGAGATCCTTGGGAAGAAGGCGAAAATCCTGGCTGAAAAACCTAAGAGATTGGTATGGTTGCAGCAACAACGAATTGTTTAGGGCTGTGACATTAAAGATAAAAATCGCTCTGATGATTGCCAACCTTCGAAGCGGAGATGGCACCTGAAGAAGAAGAAGATATGTCGTGCATTTAGCCCACCTAAGTAATTTCTATAGAACTTAAAGATTTCCCTCCACGCTAGACACATTAAAATACCAATACACTAAACTAAACACAAGGAAATGCGTGACCATTTCCTAGTCCAACCAAGCATTGAGAGCTCTTATTGAAAATTGAGGTGGAGATAATCAATTGATTATGACGTATGAAAGTTAAGTGAATTAAAGGGTACATGTGACGTCAAAATTAAGTTTAAAAGAGGAGACTGTACTTTGCATCCCGCCAATGTTAAATTTGCTATTTTTAGGTACATTTTTCATAGGATTGGTAAAATATAGGGAAATGAAACTTTACACACCATAGGTGTCGGGTTTCTTCTTGAGCTACTGACATTTTTCAATTTAATCTTTAGGCCATACTATTTTTATTTTTAAATTCCGAATAGCATAAAATTTTTACAAATTGTTTTCTACGTTTTTTGCGTATTACAATTTTTGGAGCACCTGAGGAAGTCATAAAAATGTCGGTATATTTGGATTTACAAGGTAATTAACTGGTAAAAATTTCAGCCTGGTAGGTTTATTGGTTTCTGAGAAAAATGTACCTTAGTGTTAAAAATCTAAATTTACGGTAAAACGCAAGAAAAAAGAAGGCACAAATCAAAAACAAAATGTACATAAACAAGTAAATTTCCCATCAACAGTTGTTTAGAAAGCTGAACCAACAGCTGAGAATACAAAAAACAGTGATGCAGATATTTTGAAAACTGAAATTCTCTTTGCACTAAAACGAGCAGTTAAAAATTGTGAGAAATATTCGTTCTCGGTAAAATGATAATTTTTCTGTGTAAACTTGACAAAAACTTGATTTTTTCATGAAAAAAGTATTTTTTTGACGTAATTTAATGCTTTTTTTGGTAGATCTAGGCCTAAACTATTGAAAAACATAAATAACCAAAATCGAAATTTTGAGTTAAAACCATCGTGCCATCTCCCCTTAACTTTCACTTCTTTGTTTGCCGTCAAGACCGAGACACCTTCTCTTTTTGGTTTACCTTTAACTATTTTGTTTGACGTTATAAACATTCTTTCTTTTATCTTTTCTTTTATCTTTAAGATTTCACTTTTAATTTTCACTTCATTGTTTGACGTCAAGACCTTTTTGTTTTCACTTTTAACTATGACTTCCACTTTTTTCTTTGACGTCAAACTATTTCACTTCTTTTTTTGCGCTGACCTTATAGTTTCACATTCATTTTTTTGTTTTCTTTTATCCTTTCTAATTCAAATGAATGCTGATATTTTGATTTAACTAATGTAAAGTAAATTTCTTTCGTTGCTTGTGACAACGTTGAACCTAATTTTTCCTTTTTCTTAAACAGCATCATTAAAAATGTTTTTGTAAAAATCAAGATGTTTTTATATTTTTTCAAGTATTGTGCTTTTCTAATACAAATGTAGTGTATTAGAAACAAAATTATAATAAAGCTGTGTTGAACTCCTAACAATTAGCCACCTTGTACGGTGACACATTTCTGGACTTGTAGGATTATAGCAATTAAATAAATATCGGCACTTACTAGGTTTATCAATATCAAAAAGTTTCTGTATGAAATAGGATGGCATCCACCAAATAAAACATCAAATTATGTTCATGCAGTTAATTTTAGGAAAGCGCACAAAAAAATAAAATATATAATAGACTAAAAGAATTGTAGGAATTAAAAAAGGGTATTAATTCGCGAGCCTTATTCACAACTGTCCTTAATGCCGGATCATTCTAACATTAACTGGACTCCGCTGTGTCTGGGTTGAAACCTTATTCCCTCCAGTAGATTTCAAAGAGGTACTGAAGAGATCTTACTTAATTAAATAACCATTCTCCAAGGAAACTGCCACCGAGCACGTTTTAGGTTATAGCTCTTTGATAATATAGTAGAGTTACTCATTAACGTTTATAACTTTGCCTCTGTGTCGCGAATCGGAGAGAATAATTATTTCCATGCTTCTCTCGTAGTACTGCGATAGTGTTTACGGTTTACGGTGTGTATTAGCGTTCATGTTTTGACAATAGTGTAAGTTTTGTGTGAAATTTTAATAGGTGTATTGTTTTTTACTGAACGCCTAAGGGTTAAGTTCTATTATTCATTAGGTTTACTATTGACGTTTTTTATTAATAGTTTTTAGTTATTCAGTCTGGTTAATTTTCCAGTATATTCTATATTTTAATTTTATATTTTTTCTATATATTTTTTTGATTAATTTTCCAGTATAGGCTATAGGTATTCTATATTTCTGTATTTACATATGTATATCTCTTTTACTATTTGTTTCAAGATTTTTCTTAAGAACCCTTTTATATCTTTTTCTGGTATAATTTATCCTTTTACTTTATGTTTTATAAATTTCATAAGAATTCTTTATTTTCTTTCTGGAAAAATCTCTCATTTTTTATTTATAAAAGCACCCACCTGTAAAACAGTTCAGTTCAGTTGCCGACAATGTACAACAAAAGGAGATTAGCGCGTGTTATTTTTATTAAAACCAGTTTAATACTTAACGTTTTACGAGTGAGCAGTTCTTAGTTATGTGATTTGAGTACAGTTCTTTGTATTTGTAAGTGAAATGAAATTATTGTTTAATTGTAAATTGCCATATTTTGTTTATAGTTAAGTTTAATTTAAACTTTAAGTTTGTAATCAATCAAATCTAAAACAAAAAAATTGTTATTTAATAGTATTCTAAGGGTATTAATTTATTATCTTTTTAATAAACGATTTTTATAAGTTTGAAGGAAGTTTGTTTGCAATTGATTAATAATCGGATCCTGAAATTACCTGGATTAAATGTTACACTGTACGTTAGTTTGCTACGGTATTCACGAGTATTACATTTCATTGTAAAAAAATAGTTCAGTTTACCCCTCTTTCAGTATACAATGCCATAATATTTTTGAACAGCAGGTGAAATGAAAAAATATTGTAACAAGATCGAAGAAAAAGATGGTTCGCGAAGGTTCCAGATTTTCATTCATGAAATGGTACAGAGGAGATAAAAATAGTAAGAAAGGAATAATAGAACAAAAGTAACAATAACACAATAGTAAAAATAAATGACAATAGGACAATAATAACCATAAAGGTATGTCTATTCATAAAAATTGTAATAACTATATTGTAGGATAAAAGGTCGAGTATTGTAAAACTGTTATGAAAGGGACCCGTAACAACTTTTATTCTATTTAAAATAAGACCTATTGTTGACTTGTTTACAATGGATTTTTCTAGCACTCATTAATAAAGGGTTATTTTTTTGTACTTTATTTTTGCATGTTGTTCTATGCTCTTCTCGAGTTATCTTTGTGAATGAGTATATAAAGACAACCCCGAGCGCGGCCCAAGTTAGTATTCGTTTGATCTTTGACGAGCGATTATCGGGGTGTTATACAGGTTAACGATTCCGAGCATTGTGTTGATCAACGATTGTTATACCGTCTTTGTGTGCGTGTGTGTATTGTGTAAAGTTAATGTGCAGTTTTTGTTAAAGTTAAGTTTTCTGTTGTTGTTTAAGTTAAAGTTAATGTGAATTCAATTTCTGTGTTTTGTATGTTTGTGTATTCTATAAAATTGATTGTAAGTAGTGCTAAGTAAATTATTAAGTTATTTTTTTTATTATTTATTTTAAGTAAATTATTGAATCATTTATTGTATTACTTAATTATAATTAGTTTAATTATTTCTTTTGTAATCTTTTAGTGTAATAAATATTTGTAATTGTAAACTTTAGTGTATTAATTATTTAATAACCTAGATCCCGAAACGAACCTTAGCGATAAGTGTCACAATATGTTTTTGGATGTAGTAGAAGTAGAATTAAATGAACTTCCAGCTGCCTTGTGCACACTCCATACGCTTTCCGTTTATTCCTTACAGATACAATGTAACCAGCAGTAAACAATACGAATAATATTGAGTTTTGATAATCAAATTTCACAATAAATCAGATCAACATGTTTGAAAGTCGGATAAATGGTGTATTAGGTAGGCTTTTATAGGGTGATTCAAAAAGAGCGCCGGTTTTTAAACGGCTGGTAAATTTTTGTTTATCGGTTGGCAACATTGTTTGACCTCATTTCTATTTCGGAGAACATTCCGATTGACGATTCAGTTGTAGTTTCCCTTGTTCGCAGTGTAATACTCTCGCAGTCTCTGTCTAACCGTGGAGAAGTTTACTATTGCGCAACGAGTGTTAATCGTCAAAACATTTTACCAGAGTAGAGTGAGTTATGCGGCTACTGTCAGGCGACTTCGCGGTACTCTAGGACGTAATGAAGCACCGAATGAATCAACAGTTCGCAGGCTAATGAAAAAGTTTTTTGAGACGGGTTCAACAGTCGACCTTAAAAGTTCTGGACGTCGTCGTTCTGGCCGAACTGAGCAGAACGTTGCGTTGGTTCGTGACAGTGTGGCTGTTAGCCCAGCAAAATCAATTCGTCGCCGTTCTCAGCAATTGGGTTTAAGATGTTCTTCTGTACGGAGAATTCTTCGGTACGATCTCCAATATCACCCGTATAAAATTCAGTTGACGCAACATTTGAAAGTGGCAGACCACCAGAAGAGACGACAGTTTGTTGACTGGGTATTGAGAAAACGGCAGAATGATGACACCTTCGCAAACAAAATCATTTTCAATGATGAGGCGCACTTCCACTTAAACGGTTTTGTTAATAAACAGAACTGCCGTATGTGGGGTTTAGAAAACCCCACATACGGAAACTTGTCCCACATAGTCGAAACTTGTCGTGCAGTAATATCCAATTTCATGGACAGAGTTGATGCGTGCCAGCGCAGTAGAGGAGGACACATGCATGACATCATTTTTCATACATAAAATCGGAAGGTAAGATGAACTTGTTGATGTATTTATTTTCAGTTTTTCAATAAAATAAATCTCTTAATTTGATATATCAAAACCGGCGCTCTTTTTGAATCACCCTATATTGTTAAAATATTAAATAAATGAATATTGTAATTTAATAATGATGTCTAGTTTGATTAGTTTCCGCGGCGGGAGTAATAATGTTGCAGACAAATTTTGTTATATTCAACCGTCAGTCAAACTGAATAACCAATAATTAAATTTTTCATACTTCTCTACCGTGGACGTTAAATCTAAATTTTATGAAGATCAATACCTTTAAACTCCAACAACATTTGTGTATGTATGGTATTTGAATATAAATATCTTATCTGAACGATTAAATTTTATTTTCTTTATTAAGACGTACCTGCATGATTATTCTGTTAGAACGAAGTCTGCTGACAGAAACAATAAAATATGTATTTTTTAAATTTAACATAAGAAAAAGTAACTAATTTAATTTAAGGGTACCCGGAACGAAAGAAATTGAAAATTTTCACTTTTCCAGTTTTTTGCAAATTATTAAAATTCAGAGTTTTCTGCGTTTAACGATAAATGTATAATTTGGTGGGGAATTTGAAGTTTTTTTTAAATTAAAAATATGATGAATCCTTACGTTATTTTTTAAACGTTACTATTAGCATATTTTTCGTCCATCTCTTTCTCGGTGTTACCACTCCTCTTGTAACCCTTGGTTCATAAAGCCATGCACTTAAACGTTCTAAATAAATGAAAATTCTAAATAAATGATCTGTCTATTGCCATTTATATTTCGTGATGAGGTCATTTAATGGTTGAAATCCACATTTCTCTCTTATCACCTCATTCCCGATGTGGTCTTTCTCAAACACCCTATAACATATTTAAGGAACCTCATTTCTGCTGCTTGGATCCTTGACTTTTGCTTTTTGTTAAGCACTCAACCATCACTTCCATACAACAGCGTTGTTTGTTTACATCTCTCAAAATTTTTCTTTTGTTCTATTAGACTAAAATGCTCCATTCGGCTGTAATTTTCAAATATCCCATTTTTTGAATATGAGCAGTGCCACTAGAGGACAATATTTGTGCGAATACCTTACCCATTACTAAAATTGATTTAACCTAATTGCCTTAAATTAGCCTTCTGAAAGACCAGACCAAATTTAATACGATATTGAAAATAAAATACAGTTAAACTCAAAATCTAATGCGCAGTTTTTTGTCAAAATTAATTAGAGAAATTCTAGTGCGCATTAGAATCGATTGCTCACTCAATCGATACATAGTAGCTTAAGAGATTGTTAGTAATTCGTAGTAGTCACCGTACTTAATTTTTAAAACGGAAAATTACCATCAAAGAAAACAACAAATCTTATTTTTGTACATTTACAAAAACAGGGTTTTGACATTTAACATAAGTTTTTTTTATTTATTTCTATTTAAGAAATTCAAAATCTGTTGGAAACAATCAGTGAATGTGATAACACAAAATTTGGAAAAAATTAACATGGTATATAAACGTGAGTGGAGACACAGTCCAGTAACAGACCACCGACGTGAATAGATAAGTGTAGCATTAGGTGCAGCATTTAGAACATTGTAATGGATAGTCAATTACAGTACTACGTTAATAGATGAGGTCCCGGCTCCATGGACGTTTCAGACGTCTTATTGGATTGTTTGGGAGAGTCTGCGTAGCCAGATTTGAGATCAATGGGTTATGGTGGTTCACGAGTTTCTTCCTAAATTTTGAATATAGTTTTAAGAAAACGTCATTTCAGAAGGGTACGTTTAGGTCTGAGTGTAGCGTTATATTGGTTACATAGTAGGGGGCGTTAACTATGCTCCGTAAAATGTTGATATTTTTAATCAATCCTAATACTTTCTTATTGTCTAGTATTAAAGATTACCTATAGTAATCTTATATACCTATAGTAAAAATATATATAAGTTGAAATTACAAGTAAAATTACAAGAATTTTATAAAAAAAATTATTCTTACTGGACGAATTTTAGTTAATGTAATTAATACGTAGTTTAGTTATTATTTTATAGTTAAATAATAATAGTATATCAATCAAAAGTTTAGTAAAACTATTAAATTGATTGATTTAATAATAATTAACGCAACGTTAACCTTCAATTAGAAAGAAGGAATAAAGTTGTAAGATGTTAGAAGATTGATGATTAAACGATGGAATCCTTTAAGCTAGAAGAAGCTTTATTACTCTTACAACTCAATTGATTTTTAGTTCATCCTGACAGATTAAGTTGATAGGCACATAGGATTACTCATATAAAAATACTTAACAATAGAAATAATAATCCGGACTAATTTTTGTAAATGTATTTGTGTGTTACTGTATTTGTGTGAGTATAAATGTTGGAGGAAAGGGTAAGAGTACGTACATACGATCTTGATAGGATTGTCAGAAGCAGAAGTTAAACCTTTGATCAGTAAATGGTTAATGGAATAATACATAGTACGGTAGCTACAAAAGGATTACCCTCTTGTTAATTAACACAATCCCTTCCGATGCAACTTCTGATATTTTCATTGATAAATTAAATAACATTTACCTAACGAGAACATGTGTGGGTAGCCTCCAGTGAGAAACCATTTAAAAATTTTATCAAATGCAATTTTATGTTTAATTTACTGTAAAGCTGTACGTATTCGATACTTAATACCAAGAACGAAATATTTAGGTGGGTCGAGTTCTCGCTCGTGTATCCCGTCCACAACCTCCTATGAACTCATAGTACTCTCCTTACGCTCTTTGGAGTGTTACAAGAAGTAAACTGTATTTACGTTTTTTTTTATCCGAGGTGTCAAGAAAAACTCATGTTCACTCCCTCACAATGGGGAAAATAGTGTTGGACTCAATTGAGGCGTCCTCGTCCAGCCCCAAGGAGGCCGCAACCGCCTTACCAACCAAAAACCCGCCACCTGGCCACTTGATCCGACATCAGCAAACAACCCTCCATCTCCCTCAGAACTGTTTTTATAATACTACAAGGGAATTTCGGGTTAAAAAAAAATTACATACTGTCAGCGGGGCGTGGAAGAGAACCATAGCCTAATTCCCCTCTCGCTGTCACTGACCAACACTCACTCTCTCATTTTCATTCATCTCATTCATCACCAGCTCAGGAAATTAGTGTGCCTACCTTACCTACTGAGATCGAGACAGAATTGATTCACTGTCGGAGAGGGCGATCCCACTGATCTCCATATGTCTCCTCCCTCCGCAGTCTCCCGACCACCCTCTCCGCAAACTGAGTGAACAACTTCCAGCACCCGTATTTACGTGCTAGATAGATTAAATAAAAGTAGCTTGTTCACTGTACTTTTTCATTTACTGTATTTGTTATTTATTGTAATTATTTACTCCAGTTGGATAATGTATTATTAATATAAATAAAGTATAAATAGAATTGGAATGTATTTACATATAAATTGTAATGTAATTTACATCTTGTTTTAATTTTCGTACGAAATATAAACTTTAGAGGTAATAAAACATAGGCCTACGTGTAGTAGTCCTGTGCAATCAAATACGATAAGCAAATTTTTAAACACGAAAATAAAACACTTTAAAATATTTGTTTTTTAATTTGATTTTTTTTATCGCGTATGTCGCAAATATAATAAATTTATCACTTGATGTGTATTAGATATTATGGAAGGAGTACATTTTTTGAGAATAAAGAGTGAAGTAAACTTTAAAATAAGTGTCACCAGATGGCGGCATAAGTGACAAATTGAAACGTTTACTGTTTGGTGGCCCTGAAAAGATCCGTTTATGTATATGTTCGCCGCGGTGAACGGAGCTGGTTGATGGCCCTGAAAAGAGCCGGTGTAAACCTTAACGAGTTAGTCCTGAGAAGGACCATTGTGCTGGTCTCGAAAGAGAACGGTGTAGATCGCGCGTGGCTGCGGCTGGGGCGGCTGCGAGAGCTGCGGCGATGGCTGCTGCAAGTCCCAGAGAATCTTCCTTCTTTATCTCGTGAATGTAGTCGGTCGATCTTCGTCAAAGATGTACAGCGTAATGACGAGCGGCTCAGTGCAGTGGATTTATATAGTCACTGAGAGCGCTGTGGTTGGGGGCGGTTACTGGCTCAGCCTTGGCGACAAAGCCCTCTGTCGGTATGCAGGCGAAGGGTCTGTCGGTACGCCAACAAAGGGTCTGCTGCGCCGACAAGGACCGGGAGAAATATTGAAGGCTGGGAACACAGTAAATTATTAATAAAATCTGGTGTGAAACACTCACAAAACTTTCTCTTGCCAAAGCAAATAATTAACAATAAACCTAACATTAGTAATAAAACATTAGAAATAAACAAAAAACTAACGTCAATAAACATAACCTAATTTTAATCATGAGTGAAAGACACAAAATGAAAATCAACCTCAGTTTGGCTTAAAAATATAGAAAATCAATCTTTCACGCTCAACTAGGCTCTGTAGAGAAAAATGCTTTAAATAAAAGTTGTAGATCTTTTAATTTTCTATAAATTTAATTAAATACACTTTTGTCGTAAAATGCATACTAAGGTTGAAATCTTTAAAAAATCAATTTTTCACACATTTTCGTAAGAAAAAACCAGAAAATCGCAAATTACCGCTAAACTAAGCGTTTTACAAAAAAATGTTTGAAATAAAAGTTGTAGAATTTTTAATTTTCTAAATTTTTTATGATATAAATTTTTACGCTATAATACATATTTAAGCCGTAATCTTAAAAAAAAACATTTTTTTTACGTAAAAACACCCTTACCAAGAATTTCAGCAAACATGGCGCCTACCCTACCTTGTAGAGAATAAAGAATTGAGTAAATGAGGCGATTTTTAAAAAAATCGTTGGACCAGTTTTTGAGAAAATCGCAAAAAAGTGAAAAATTATACGAATAAACTACTACTTCCGGTTGACCGATTTTGATGAAAATGTTCGGGTCGGGTCCGGTAAGGGTATGTAACTTAAGTTTTAAGTTTCAAGTTCGTACAATGTTCCGTTCTTGAGATATTTTACACACACACACACAGACCAATCGCTAAAAACATATTTTTTGGGTTCAGGGGGTCTGAAAACGTATAGATCCGGTGAAAACTCGATTTCTAAAAATCAACATGAAAACAATACTTTCCTTCCTATATATTCATATAGGCAAGAGAAAGTAAACAAGGGGTGGCGGTGACATATGGTTTAATTTTCAAGTCAATAGGAGGAGGAGTAAGAGAGGATAAATTACTAGACTGTTGGGAATGGCGTGGCGAGGAAGTAGAGAAGTAAACTGCAAACTCCCACCCGCCTAAATTTATCGTGCTTATTATAGTAATGCCGGTAAACGACCTACTTTATTATTATCGCGCAAGCCAGCCCCCCAACCAACATTGCTTTTTGTACCTCAAATTTTAGGCGTATACCAATGTAATGGATTAGGTGAACCCCAGCTGCATTTTGTTTCCGTAGGACAACCATAGGCTAAAAAGCCAAGGAACTTTAATTAACATAATAAGAACGGTTTCATATGCTCTGTTAATGCGATCAGCCCCTTATCTACTAATATTATAAAGGAGTAAGTTTGTTTGTGTAGCAAGCATAAATTAATGTTCCTAATTATGTAGCTGAGAGTAATGTGTTGTACAATAAACAAAGGAAGTAGTGCCTATATTTTAAAATAACATACATAGCCTATAATGAGGATATACAGCAATAGATTGATGAAATAATTATTTGACGAACTCAACAGTTTCAAAAATAAATACAAAAGACGGTATGTAGATAGTCTATGAGTCGGAGATTGAGTCTATGCCCTAAATGAGTTATGTAAAAGTTACAATTTTAAGGTTTCTAGCTCTAAATCGAAAGTTATGGCATTCAGAGGAAAATGGTCTGTTAGAATGAAAATAGTCGTAACTGATTTAGTGCTGGAACAGGTCTTCCATTGCGACTACCTGGGATGCGACTTTGGCTATGATGTTGATCACCACGTTGAAAACAAAACGAAATAGATTTAAAGATACGAGGGGGTACCCAAAAGAAACCGGAATTATTTTTTAAAACTATTTATTTTTAATTTTTTTACAAAAGAAACCTTATCCCCTTCAAAATACTCTCCATTACAACTAATACATTTGTCCCACCGGTGCTTCCACTGTTCAAAACATTTTTTGTACTCCTCTTCAGTGATGGCTGCCAGCTCATCCGTCGTTTTTTTCTTGACATCATCAACGTTGTTAAATCGGAGACCTTTCATGCCCCTTTTCATGCGTGGGAACAAGAAAAAAATCACACGGAGCCAGATCGGGTGAGTACGGTGCGTGTGGTAGCAAAACCATGCCGTTTTTCGCCAAAAACTGGGTAACCGAGATTGCCGTGTGTGCAGGCGCGTTGTCGTGTTGGAAAAACCAGTCCCCTGTCTGCCACAAATTAGGTCTTTTACGACGAATGCTGTTTCGTAGTCTTCTTAACACTTAAAGATAAAAAGTCAATGGTCTGTCGTCGGTCTCTGTTCGTACAATTTCTTTCACTTTCACAACATTTTCG
Source organism: Catonia carolina (assembly GCA_035578175.1). Lineage (NCBI taxonomy): Eukaryota > Metazoa > Arthropoda > Insecta > Hemiptera > Achilidae > Catonia > Catonia carolina. The sequence goes on from JAQMRL010000001.1 coordinate 33,909,974, forward strand.
TCTGTTCGGGAAGTCGACGGTCGTCCAGAACGAGGTTTGTTCTCAATCGACATGTCGCCATTTTTAAAGCGCAAAAACCACTCGTACACTTGGGTTTTTCCAATAGCGTCGTCTTTGTAAGCTGTGTTCAACATTACAACTGTTTCCGCGGCGTTTTTACCGAGCAAGAAGCAAAATTTCACAGCCGCACGTTGTTCATTAAAACTTGCCATCATGAAAAACGACACGAGCACAAAACAGCACTAGCGAGAACAATCACTGCACGAGAACAGAACAAGCTAGATCAACGAACAAAATGGCATTGAACTGGCAATGAGTAGCGCTACAAGCAGCCTAGTGGCGGGAATTTGTACTGCACAAGCTCCGCCCACAGCAGAGCTATTCCGGATACTTTTGGGTACCCCCTCGTATATGTAGTGCCATCAGCAGGTAACTGTAAAGTTAGGCCAGAAGGGAGACAAGATGGAATTTTATAAGGTGATGGCTACTCCCGTTATATTTTATTGAAGTGAGTTTTGGGTCACTACAAAGTCACAAGACATCAATATGTAGACTGCAGAGATGGGTTTTGTACAAAAAAACGAAAGACTGCACAAGATTAGACCATATTATACGGAATGAAAAAATAAGAGCCGAATTAGGAATGTATAGCTTAAACGAAAAAATAAAAACTTAATTGAGGTCAGTGGAGACAGCATCTGGAAAGAATGTCGGAAGATAGAATACGCTTGAAAGTGAAGAACTATTGACCACATGGACGATGAAACATTGAAATGATCGTAGTTAAATTATGGAAAGTGTGATACATATCTAAAATAGAGTTAGTGAAAATAAATAGCTATTCGCTGAACGTACTGTACAATATATTATTACAAAAATGAGTTTGAAATAAGCAGGAGCCTAACTCTTTACAGCAAGAAGAAGAAATACTACAGATTTCAGATACCGATAAAGATCTAGAATAAATAAAAATCAACTAAGAAACAATAAAAGAAAGATATGAGTTTTGCAAGAGTATTAACACTACTTTAAGAGGTTCCAAGACAGAAAAAGACAAACCAATAGAGGAAATAAAATGTTATATGAGGAAAAGAAAGTTGAAGTATTATTACAATGAGAAAATATTGGGAGAATAGAAAGAGAAGAAGCAAAGTAATTTCACGTAAATTTCACATGATTGACCTAGACAACACACAAAAACAACAGTAACGTAGATATCATTTTCACAGAATAGTAGTAAAAATCAAGACAAAAATTCAAATAAAAAATATCGGTACTTCTTTTAAAAATGTATACGAGTATAACCTGGAATTAATTAAGAGTATGTTTTATGACGTAATATGAATAAGAGTAGATGTAATCCCAAACAGAGAGTAAATTTAAAATAAACAGTTTTATAAATTTCATTAAAAACCAATACAACAAACTGAATTGATAAAAAGAAAATAAATGTAAAAGAAAATGAACGAACAATCTAACAAGAAAATTAAAGCCCTGTGGCTAAATCCATTTACTACATCAATTATCTCATCGTCCAAAGTAATCACAAGTTTTATTAGTATTTTAAATTTTTTTCATTTACAGTGTTTAATATGTTTCCACAAATTGTAATTTTGGTTTTACAGCTCTTTTTTTATTCTTAACCCTTAAAAAAACTAATTATTTTGTGCACCGTACAGGTATTTTTTAATCAATAAATTTACCTAAATTCTTGTATTTTATTATATCTACCGGGTGGCGCAAATTTCAGTTTTCCTATGAAATGTAATATTTTATATCAATAAGTTTGTAACAGTGTTACGTTGACAGCAACCAAGTATAACATTAATTATTGTCCGTTATAGTGAGGTGAATCTCTAAGCCAAATCGTCCATCTTTATTCCAAGCTCTTCAAGAGGGTGATTCCGATAGGCGATTGGAATTCTATGAGACAGAGTGGTGTTATGGAATAAGGAGTCAATCCACATTAAGCTACTTTTGAGAAAAACAAGTTTTAAGTTTGTGAGCAATTATTAATTTAACCAAGATAGATTTGTACATTAAACAATTTTACTGTTTACTTGTGAGTACTGTACAAGTGTTTCTGTTTAAATTTTACTATTTTTAGGTCATAAAATAATTAAAATTGTGGATTAAATGCTTTTTGATTACCAAGTTTTTCATTATGTTTATTTTACAAAAAGCATTTAAACCACAGTTTTGAACTCTATTTACACAGTTTAACTCTATTTTACAGTTTAGAACGTTAGGAAATAATCTGAAAACTTGCGTAGAATCAGCTGTTTCTTCAAATTTGTAGAATCAGCTTATGTGGGTTGACTCCTGTTGGTTGAATTCTTATTGCAAAAAACCACATTGGAATTAAACAAATGTGAGATAAGTGTTTATTTATTCAAGAAAGGTTTATAAAAGGGTTGAGTGTTTATTACATATTTCCAAATGAAAGATTGTGTAAATATGGGTTAACACTTTTGCCACTAGAGGTCTCTCAAACGTACTTGAGGGTTAAATCATTTTTCTCAATGTAGAATAGTACTTATACATGGGTTTAGTGTGGATAACTCATTTTTTAAAAATTTGTGGGTTGACTCCTTTTTGCATAACACCACTCAGTTGCTATCCGTACTGAGTCCGACCGAAATTTCTTGCGATCAATTTTGTGGTGCGATGAGATATGTTTCAAACTCAAAATACGTGTTAATCGGCGTAACAGCGTGTACTGGTCGAATGAAAATCCTCATTATGTAATTCAAAAAGAACTAAATCTGCATAGTGTATGGTATAGAGAGTTATTACGAGTACTACATTGATAGGTCTTTAATATTTATTTTAGAGAAATGTTAACTGGGAAAGTTACTTATAGATGCTGCAGGAAGTAGTCTTTGGAACATGCCGGCCGCTTTGACGTAGTTGGTAACGTACTTGCCTCTCATCATGCGGTCTTAGGTTCAAATCCAATTCAGGCACGGCATATTTTCATACGTTGCAAAATTCATTTCATCCTTCACCATCTGCATTAACAATAATTGCAGAACAGTGGACGTTACAAATAAAAAAATTCCGGAACATGAGAACAATCCTATTTACAATTTTCAATCGTTCATCTGGCAATAATATGGGGCCTCGGCACGTTCGGTATCGAAGTTCGAGAGTTTTTAAATTCCAAATTTAATGAATGGATTGATCCCCGAGGTACAATTGTGCGCTCGCTAGTCTTAACCCGATGTGTTTTTCAGTGCGGGATAATACAAAGGAATTAGTGTTTTCTTCAAAACCACAAAACCTCGTATATGAACTAAAAAGCTTAATAGAAAATGGATTTGACACCGTCAATGAAGATAAATTGTTATAATTGAAAATTTGTCAATCAGTTTAAAGTAGTTGTATGAAGTGTAGGCCTTGTATGAAGTGTTGACAATAATGGTAGACATTTTGAACAACCGCTATAACACAGGTATACAGGTACTATGTAAGTACAACTCAATATTAATAAATCTCTTTTCTTGCTGGTAAGTTTTTTATTCCGTTAACTTGTAACGCCTTTAATTTTTAGTTCTTTCGTTTATATGAAGAAACTGACACATGTCCCACTGGGATATAAGGATAAAATTTGTTTAGTCGCGATTAATTAGCTTCCACTGGACTTATTCTGATCAACCTTTTTTCTTAATTATTTTTATAATTTTACGGAAGCTTTCTTAGTTTTGGGTGAAATTTATCATTTTGGAATATCTAGAAATCTCGAGTTGTTCACTAAACGAACCTACGTTTAGTATTACAATATCTTTACGTAACTAAAAAATTTCATGTCAAAATAGAAAGGATTATTATTAAATATTAATATTTTAAACTTTAACGAATCTGATGTTGTTAGATTATTCTGTAAACTGGAGATAAGTTCATTTAAGTTCTTTATAGCACTGTATTCTACCTGAAGGGTTAATTTGAAATATTGATCAGAAACTATGAAACTGACTGAAAAATAATAATTATTTAAACTTTAATATTTTTATTATGTGCGAAAAATCACATAAACAAAAGTTTAAAATGTAGGTCTAAAGGGAGGTTAAATTAGTGAATTAAAGGCCGACCAATGTGTAGTGCAGTTGATTTTCAATTGTTTTGTACCTAGGATCACTGGATGTCTTACCAAATCAATGACGGACCAGGAAACACTAAATGAATGAAAACCTGTACAGACTTAAGTCTTCTACATTGCCTACTATTAATAAGGGGAATATTATAGTTACGTTGGCCTCTTTATGTATTAATAAAGTAATAAAAGTATAAGTAAAATAAAATAATGTCGTTGCACTTGCTCTAAAATATAATTAGGAAAAAAGTCACCATAATTTCTGAAAGGGAACTCATTAAGAGACATAATTCCTTTGAAGGCTTGGCGTCTGTCAGAGCCGCAGGCAGAACGGCAGAAAAGCTAATTCCACAATAACAGCGCGACTAATTAATTTTGTTAATTAGGTAAATAAGCCAAATCCGAAAGTTTTTATTATTATTATTATTATTATTATTATTACGCCGACAGACACACATTTTGCGGACCACATGAAGACGTCCCACGGACCACAGGTTGAGAATCGCTGGTGTAGTGGATAGCGCAACTGGCTTTTACGCCAGGGGTTCCGAGTTCGATTTCCAAGTAGATCTGGCAGTTTTTCCACCGCTAATTTTTACCTATCATCGTATACATTAGCAGTAATAATATTACAAAACAGTCGGACATAAAACAAAACAGAAAATGGTGGAAGAGGTATTATTAAATTCTTGTTTATAAACTATAATGAATCCAAATTCTTTTAAATCCAAAATAAAATTCTTTTTATACAAAATTTAGGAAGAAACTCGGGAACCACCATAACCCATTGATATAAAATCTGGTTACGCAGACTCTCCCAAACAATCCAATAAGACGTATAAAACGTCGATGGAGCTGGGACCTCATCAATTAACGTAGTACCGTAATGGACTATCCATAACAGTGTTCTAAATGCTGCACTTATCTATTCCCGTCGGAGTTCTGTCACTGGACTGTGTCTCCACTTACGTTTATTTATCATGTTACTTTTCCAAATTTTGTGTTATCTTATTCACTGATTGTTTCCAACAGATTGTGAATTTCCTAAATAGAGAAAAAAAATTTTTTTCTAATTACAATGTTAAAATTCATCGCACGTGACCTGGAAGTATAGGGGTACAAGAAATAATTCTGTTTCTTTTAATAGAATTCGTCAATTAAATGGCTGAACCATTAAAGAACAGGAGAAGTTGAGAATTAAATGACAGTAATCAGAATTATCCCTAGTTTTGATGAGTTTTAAAAAAAACAAAAATTTTTAAAATTTGTATAAAAATTTTGTTAAAAATTTACAATTCTCTCTTAAAAGGTATTTGGATGTACGGTTGTGCAAAGCTGAGTAATTTAAAAACTATTCAAACATTCCAGTCTAATTTTCTCCGTATAATTACCGGTTTACTATACTATGTCTCAAATTACACACTACACACCGATTTAAAAACACCATTTATTTGCGACATCGTCAAAAATGGTTATATTAAATTCTACTCAAAACTTCTTCTTCTTAAAGTTCCATCTCCTATCGGAGGTTGGATATCATAATGGCTATGGTCACTTTACTGGCTGCTGCTCTGAATAGTTGCAATGAACTACAGTTGAACCATTCTCTAAGATTCCTCAGCCAGGAGATGCGTCTTCTTCCTACGCCTCTTCTTCCTCGGATCCTTCCCTGCATAATAATTCTCAGCAACTCATATTTTTCTCCTCTGGTTATGTGACCCAAATATTCTAGTTTTCTTGTTTTTATACTCTTCATAACTTCCAACGCCTTATTTAAACGTCGGAGCACCTCAACATTGGTAACCTTTTGGACCCACTGAATTTTCAATATTCTCCTGTAACACCACATTTCGAACGCTTCTATCTTCTTTATGTGTTGTTTCTTCAATGTCCAAGCTTCCATCCCATATAGTACGATAGAAAATACATAACATCTTAGAGCCCTCAATCTGAGAGGTAACTGAAGGTCTTTGTTTGTTAGCATTGTCTTCAATTTTATGAATGCTTGCCTTGCAGTTTCAATTCGTACTTTAATTTCTTTACTTTGGTCATTCTTGCCATCAACCCAGGTTCCCAGATATTTGTATGTCTCTACTTTTTCTCAAAACTACCAATCCATAATTATCCGCTCATCAGTGATATAGCAAATTCGCCAGGCTTCATTAGAAGATTAAAAAGAAAATGGAGCAGAGATTTTCTTTCTTTCTGCATGATTATGTCGAAATGATAAAATAATGTGAAATCATAGATGTAATTTTTGCTTTGTTTTGAATATGTTTTATATAATATATTCAACAAAACGTTATGATATCCTCTCAAAATTACAATAAAATTGTAAACTGACCGGTAAGAGTTTTGCAGAAACTGCGTTGTACTAACAATTCAAAGGTGTAACAAAAGGTTAAGGATATCTGGAGTAGGTAAGAGTTTGAAAATATGGCACAAACATCACAAAAACGTATAAATTAAAAATCTATATATAATTAAGTTTATATATAGATTTTTAATTTATACGTTTTTGTGATGTTTGTGCCATATTTTCAAACTCTTACCTACTCCAGATATCCTTAACCTTTTGTTACACCTTTGAATTGTTAGTACAACGCAGTTTCTGCAAAACTCTTACCGGTCAGTTTACAATTTTATTGTAATTTTGAGAGGATATCATAACGTTTTGTTGAATATATTATATAATTTCTAAAAATAAATTGACTATTGATGCGACCGTTTCTGCAAAACTCTTACCGGTCAGTTTACAATTTTATTGTAATTTTGTGAGGATAATTATGTTCTATCATAACAATACGCGATATGATAAGTATGACGTTAAAAAATAATTTATTATTTATAATAATAATAAAAATAATAATAATTTATTATAGTTTTACATTTTTTGTAAATAAATTGTTTGTATAAAATTGATTTTATGAAGAAAAAAATTAACCGCCCAACGTGGGGCTCGAACTCACGACCCTGAGATTAAGAGTCTAATGCTCTACCGACTGAGCTAGTCGAGCATGCCAACTCACAGCAAAATTATAGCATATAAGACAGGGCAGCCGAACCGTAACATGTAACATGTATACGGTGCTGCCACCTAACGTCAATCGGAGGAGGAGGACATTTTCCGAGATCCGATATAAAAAAACATACTAAATCGGGTCCCGCGGCATTAAAATTATTGAAAATAAATGTTTGCAGTTTGTTTTTAATACTGAAATGAAGACTAAATGTCGTTTAAAGTGAAACAATGTTATACTAAAGCATTGGAAACATGTTTTGATCAATAATTAAAAGAATAAAGATAAATGTGAAATTCGATCAAAGTTGTTAGCGCTAAATAAGCAGTTCGCTTGCGCCGGCTGCGAAAACTCTTACCGGGCGCATTTCAAGCGAAATGCTTAATTACTACAGGTAATAAATTTTCTGTGACAATATGAAGTTTTTTGTTTTTCTTTTCATACTTTTGTATATTTTACGTTCATTGTTATTCCAAATTAAACATTACTGGATGTTGAATTTTATATCATGTCTGTTCTTGTTATTTGTAATTTAATATCAATGTTTTCTCATCTTTTGGTTGTTCTATATAGTGCAGTTAAAGATTCAAAATAAAGGATAAAAAATAATCTGGTGTGAACCACTCACAACTTTCTCTTGCCAATAAAATAATTAACAATATAATTTAAAATTAGTAATAAAACATTAGAAATAAACAACAGAACTAACCTCAATAAACGTAACCTAATTTTAATCATGAGTGAAAGACGCAAAATGAAAATCAACCTCAGTTTGGCTTAAAAATACGGAAAATCACTCTTTCACGCTAAACTAGACTCTGTGGAGAAAATGCTTTAAATAAAAGTTGTAGATCTTTTAGTTTCCTATAAATTTGATTATGTACTACACTTTCGTCGTAAAATACATACTAAGGCCGAAATCTTTAAAAAAATCGATTTTTCACACGTTTTCGTGAGAAAAAAAGCAGAAAATCGCTAATTACCGCCAAACTAAGCGTTATACAAAAAAAAATGTTACACATAAAAGTTGTAGGATTTTAAATTCTCTACTACTTTTATAACATAAATTTTTGCACTAAAATGCATATTAAAGCCGCAATCTTAAAATAATAAATTTTTTACGTAAAAACAGCCTCACCAAGAATTTCAGCTAACATGGCGCCTACCCTATCTTGTAGAACATAAAAATTTTAGTAAATAAGGTGATTTTAAAAAAATCGTAGGACCAGTTTTTGGAAAATTGCAAAAATGTGAAAAATTACACGAATAAACTACTACTTCCGGTTGACCGATTTTGATGAAAATGTTCGTGTCGGGTCCGGTTGTGGTATGTAATTTAAGTTTCAAGTTTCAAGTTCGTACAATATACCGTTTTTGAGATATTCTGTTCACACACACACACACACACAGACCAATTGCTAAAAACATGTTTTTTTGGGTTCAGGGGGTCTGAAAACGTGTAGATCCAGTGAAAACTCGATTTCGAAAAATTGACATGAAAACAATACTTTCCTTTTTATATATTCATATAGGCAAGAGAAAGTAAATGAAAAAAATTAAGTAAACAAAAATATTCGATCCCAGCTGATCAACGACATTGTAAAGTACCCACTCGTCTACTACATGTAGCTTATCTAACTCATACAGGCGGGTTTTGAACTATATGAAAGATTAAATTAAAGAAACTGAGGCGGTCCACAAAGAAATTTGTAAAAATATGCATGAGTAGGCCTATATTACAAGCAGAGCGCGGTATACAACTGACTGATTACATAGACGTTCTACGAGTACTTCGCATTTACATTCCCTTTGAAACTACCCTTCCAGTGTTTTTTTTTTATATTTTATAATCAGTTGGAACATACCTCTTTTATTCCTTTATATCCTTTGGTTGTTAAATTTGTTTACAAATTTTTTTACGAGCTATTGTGCGTAGAAAACTTATTATAAGTCAAGATCAAAAATAATACTGGATTAACTTTAAGTTGTAATAACATGTACTGCCGTATCAAATAACAACATTTTTGTCAAAGTTATCATATATCTCTAATTTTTAAAATTTTGTCTATTTAAATTAAAACTAAATACCTTAATACAAACAGTAATTTTATTTTTATGATTAATTTTATATTACTTTAAAACTTTTAAGAGAAAATCACTCTTTAGCAGAACTCTCGCGTTTCAATGCCGTATTGATTGTTGACTGAAATTTTTAGCTGTACTTGGTAATAGGCTCACCATGTGATAAGAAACAGAACTATTTATTTTAGCCCTGCAACGAACAGATTGAGTGTAAATAATTTGACACTCCACCTGTCTGTTATGGGTAGGTTTTGTGAAGTGTAAAATGTTATCTCGCAGAAATGTTTTGAGTATCCAAGGTTTGTCTGATACATGATTGTAGGATGAATATTTGTGTTTCAACAGTCTTGTTTACAAGTTGTCCAGTAGATTCATGATAAGTTAGTTGGAAAAAGATTTTTATCTTTTCTAATGAATGCTGTATCTGAAAATTCATTCTTTAATACTATTCGCAATGTTTAAGTCTATATAAATGTTTTTTGGTATTTATTTTTATTTTATGACAAAAAATATATTTTTATTATACCCATAATTTATCATGATTTAATCAATTCAGTTAATTCCTTTTAAATTTCTTAATTTTTACAACCATCATATATATAAAATTTAAAAGAAAGTAGATTTTTTTTTATCTCGAAGCGCTCTTTAGGCTTTTATTATTACATTAAGAACGTTAAATAGCCCTTGTAATAGTCTATTTTATAAAAAGGGTTTTCTGTAATAGGTTTGGTCAGAAGAGGAAGAGATGACATCTCCTATCTTCTAAATATCACATGACCTACTACATTCATGCTCCATTTTCTGCTCAACTATAAAAACAAACTCCGGAGCTTTATACAGATTACTCGGATTCCTTTGCAAAAGCTTACTTAAATATATAAAACATTAAACACTTTTTAAACGAGATTATTAATCTTTGAACTATTTCATTTTGTGTTTTTTTTTCTCAAAATATGGCATTTAAATCACCATTAACTTTATCGCTAAGTTTGTAACGGTATTAAACTTTACTAACTTTATGTCCTATTTTGATGTTGTGTATGTAATAAATACTTAGTCAACAGTGTGGAACGACTCATAATGAAATGGACCATTTTTAAAGTGGTTTTAAATCAGAAAATTTCAAATTTCCACTAAAGTAAGTGTTGTTTGACTAGAAAAATATTATTGTTGACCATGATGCGGTTTTCGTAAATAATTAAAAATAATGGCTAAACTAAGAGCCCAGCAATAGACGCCAAAAATAATATGAAGAATTTTTATTATATTACATTTTGCCTTAAAATTTAATGTAAATTTGATAAAACCTTTTCTTGAACAAGATCAAGAGCCTCACAAAGTTTTTCTAGGACAATTTTGTACCAGCTTGATAATCAACGCAACAAAATACTGTGACAATATCGAAGACGAATATGGTTCAAGAAATTTCTAGTTCTTCTTTCATAAAATGGTAAAGAGTAGATAATAGAGTGAGAAAGTAACAATAGGGCAATAGTAACAATAAAAGTATACCTATTTATAAAAGGTTATTGTTGTACAACTATTTATGAAAGGGCCGGCTGATTACCTGTAACACTTTCTAGTTACAATAGATCTATTTACTTGTTTACAATAGTTAAGACTTTTCCAGTAAAAAGGGGTTTTTTTGTACTTTATTTGCATGGAATCTCTCTGCCACTCTGGAATTATCTTTTTGATCGATTTTCTGTGTCTTTCGAGAAACCTCTTTCATCTAACCTATACAAAGGGAGCACCAGGTGCGGTGGAGAGTTAGTATTGAATCTCTGATCTCATTTGATCTCTGGCGAGTGTTTATTGAATGGCTAACGTTGCGTAGTACAGGTTACGTATCCGAGCGTTGTAATGGTTAACTTTTGTTATATTACCTTGTGTATTCAGTTTCATTTTGTGTATGTGCTTTTTGTGTAATTATTGTAAGTAGCAATAAGCAAAATATTTAATTTATTTATTGTATTACTCCATTTTAATTAGTTTATTATTTATTTTAAGTAAATTATTAAGTTATTTATTGTATTACTTCATTATAATTAGTTTATTATTTATTTTGTAAATCTTTTAGTGTAATAAATATTTGTAATATGTAAACGTTAGTGTATTAATATATTTAATAACCTAGATCCCGAAACGGACCTTAGCGATAAGTGTCTCAATACCTTAAAATTGAAGAGCTCAGTGGATAAAGGTGTTATGTAACAAAAATTTAGTTTTGAGAAATATATTAGAATTTTAAGTTTCCCATTTTTTTAAATTATCTAGTTCCTTTAATTGCAGTATCTATATTATTCCCTATAATTAGAATTTATATGTTAAGACTAACAATCAGTATGGTAATACGGATACAAACAAGTATTTTCATACAAGAATTCAAGAAAAACGTAAAAACCTTTTACTGATGAATATAAATGTTTATTACCATAATCGACTGTTATTATTCTAAGATAATAATCGTTTCTGTTTCATGCGTTATGTTAGTGGACATTAAAATCTTGTATAAAAGTAAAAATATGCATACAGGGCAAGTAAAAGTAAAAATCTTAAACAGTTCTGCTTGTAAAACAGTGAAAAAGTAGTGAAGTGCCCTGATCAATTTATTTATACCAGAATAAGTTCATTACTAGTTTGAGACATTGTAAACGCAACATACAAATCTTTACACACAAAGACAATTGACCACATAAATCCAAATGTCTAGTCTCTTTCAACTAATAATCTCCCTGTTAACAGACAACTGAAACGAAGGTGGAATAGGGATCTTCTCCGACCATCATAAAAAAATTCAATTTAACTTGTCATGCCTGTTTTATTTCATAAAACCTAAACTCATTTCATATAAAAAAACATCATCCATTTTAGTTTATAAATCATTATCATTGAAAAATATTGGCACCACATTCCCTGCAAAATCACGCCTAAATCGGTCACTGGATCGATTCTCATCCATGTCACATTCCCGCCATTCCTCATTCATTCCATCTCATTTTTACTAGACACTATCACACGGTACTTGCAGCGACACTATCACACGGTAATCCAACCCGAAGCACTGTACGCCAGTGAAACGCTGCTTCTCAATAGGGGCCTCAGGAAGATTGAGGGATTGGACAGGAAGATAATACGGAAGATAATGGGGGGCAGGATGACCACGGAGGGATGGAGACTGCAGCACAACCAAGACGTGTATGAATTCTCAGAGAGCATCGTCTCACGGATGAGGAAGCGCAGACTGGCATTCTTTGGGCATCTCAGCAGGATGAGTGACAATAGATTGGTCAAACAGGTATTCGACTTTGTGAACCGGGGAAAGAAGAACTACACATGGGCCAAGGAAACTAAACTGGATCTGGAACAGATAGGATTAACACCGCGGGAGGCACAGGACAGAGAGCACTATAGAGCAGTGATAAGGAAATCTGGGGCGATCGAGAGCAGGAGGATACGCCGGGGAAATGGCGGCGAATGGTCAGAGGAAAGGAGACACCAACAAAGCGCGAGAATGAAGGCGTTATGGGCCGAATGCAAGGGAAGCTGACAAATACAGTAGGCCAGAGGAACAACTTGGTAACGTGATCCATAGGTATAAAGTAGGTTTATAAAGTAGGTCAATTCGTGAACAAAAAAAAAAAATAAAGTTGAAGCACGAAAAAAAGCTGGTTTATTTAAATAATTACTTTCTTATTAAATCTGAAAATAGAATAAAATCTTAAATAACTATTATCAGTTTATTTTAAAGCTATGGCTTCTCGAAAACTATACAAGTTTATAAATCTAGGAAAATTGTTCATTTACCATGCAAATGATGTACAGGTACTTTTGAGAAAATATGACTGAAATTAATTTCATAAGGAAAATTTATAAAGTACTGACATTAAGCGCTAATGATAAAATTATTTTAGCCAAGGAAAAGCTTGGTTGACGAGATGTAAATGATTAAATTTTGAAAGTTGTTTTGCACAAATAGTTTCTAAGACAAGAAAGTTGTTTCGAAGGATGAGAGAGAAACTTTATTTTCAACGTGTAAATCCCAGATTGAAATTTGACGACTTCTGCTACCCCCTTACATTATAACATACTGTAACGCCTAAGTTTAGATTCGTTCGGGATCTGAGTACAACATTATAATGAACAGACTTTCTTTAAACTTATAACAATTAATTATTTATTGACACAATTTAAAAATTATAATTATTAAATTTAGCCTACTAACAAATACAGTTAAATTACTTTAATTTAATTAATTAAAAAATTAAGCTTAGACTAAACTTGACTATAAGTTTTTTTTTGAAAACTGTAAATCTACTAAAGAAAAAAAGAAGAAAGCTTCAATATCTGGGTCATATAATGAGAGGGCAGAAATACAAGCTTCTTCAACTGATAGTCCAGGGAAAGATTAGTGGAGGGCGGAGCATCGGAAGACGCCGTGTGTCCTGGCTAAAGAACCTGAGGGATTGGTTTAACTGTGGCAATGCTCAACTGTTCAGAGCTGCAGTCGACAAGGTCCGGATTGCTGTGATGATAGCAAACCTCCGATAGGAGATGCACTATAAGAAGAAGAAGTAAATCTACGATCTGCTCTCATAGAACAATGAGTAGATACGTTGTAAGTATAAATTATGAGTAAGTAATACCCCTTGGTATTACTACTCAATAAAATTTCTCATTTTGTTGTATTGTTCTTGCCAGGAATGTAGAATAAATTACACAATCACGTATTAAAATAAATCTGTAGGGTGTAGTCTGTATAGTCTTCTGTGTGTTTCACTGTTGTCTAGGAGATTGATGGCTTCTGGATTCTGATGATTTTCAAGTCTTGTTTGGTAACTGGTGCAAAATAACACCCTAGCTTTACTAGAACATTGTAAACGGAATTACAATTTAAAAAAAAAAACGTTTCTACTAGTTTTTATTTCCGATAATAATTCTTATTCAAAACATTCCATTCATTGCAATACATTATTCTTGTTCAATACACTTAACCCCATTTTATTAAAAATTTCTTACAATAAACATTCTATTCCATCAACCACTTCTAAAATAACATACATTACACTGTATAATGTTACAATTATTTTTATGTGACTCAAAATTTTGAATTGAACTTCATTAACAAGCGAGTATAATTTAGTATTGTTAGAAGACGTTTTTGATAGTCAGCGCGGTTTTTGCTTCATTTATTTTTAAGGTGAGACTGTATAATGGTTCTGACTGAAAATTTCAATTTTCGGTTTTTGTGTTTTTCAATAGTTCAGACCTAGATCTACCAGAAAAAACATTAAATTACGTCAAAAATTTTTTCAATGAAAAAATTGAGATTTTACCAGGTTTACCAAACAAAAATAACTATCTTGTCAACAAGAACGAATATTTTCATATTTTTATACTAGTTGTTTTAGAGCAAAAGAAATTTTAGGTTTTTAAAATATCTGCATTATTGTTTTTAATAAGCTGCTGATCCAGCTTTCAAACCAACTGTTGCTGGGAAGTTTACCCATTTCTGTAAATTTCGTTTTTTATTTTTGCCTTTTCCCGTAAATTTAGAATTTTAACATTTAGGAACATTTTTCTCGGAAATTATTAAACCTACCAGGCTGAAATTTTCACCAGTTATTTATCTTGTACATACATATACTGACATTTTTATGACATCCTCAGATGCTCCATAAATTATCAATATGTAAAAAACGTAGAAAAAAATTGTAAAGACTATGTTATTCATTATTTTGTTTTTAATTTTATTGTTCAACAGATCAAACTGAAAAAAATTCAGTACCAAAAGAAACCCGACAACTATAGTGTGTAAAGATTCATTTCCCTTTACCAAACCTATGAAAAATGTACCTAAAAATAGCAAATTTAACATTGGTGGTATACAAAGTACAGTCTCCCCTTAAAGAACTTAGCAGTTTATGCACTAGTAATAGAATAATAGATTTAACCCGTAGAACACATGGGTGCGTGCGCGTGTATGTGTGCGTATGTGTGTGTGTGTGTGTGTGCGCGCGCGCGCGAGTGTGTATGTGTGTGGGAGAGAGAGAGAGCAGAATTACTACAACACCAATATTAGCTTACACTGAAATCTCATATGTTGTACTGTTTTAAAATTTTCCTGTACAGATCAACGATGTGTGTTGAATAAATTTAAAAAGTGGGGCAAGGTTGGGAAAATTAAGACGTAACCTCGCCTCTGTAGAAGTCATGTACGATCATTCTCACTCCGTTATCCTTATCAGCTCTACACCTCATTTTTATTCAAAGGTCATCCCTTGTAATGGCTCAGCTTTTAATCTTAGAAGAAAATAAAATGAGAAAACGAACTTAGGTTAAAATTAATTAAGTTTGCGTTTTGATATTTTCGTGTAATACAACTTAAGATTAGGTTTTCTATTAAACTACAATAAAGAATACCTTATCTTATGCCTTATGCCCATATTTCTGGATAAAATATCTTCTTACTAAATCAAAGAAAAATAGATGAATTGCGGTAAAGCACCTCAGATTCTTCATAAAATTCTGTCAATAATAAAGATGTCTTCAATTATCTCAACATTTTCATTTATTTATCAATATAGTATCTAATCTAGTCGAAATTTATTTTTTTTTATGAACGATTCTATTTAGAAATTCTTTACCAGTTACTAAACACAACTTGAAAATCATCAGAACCCAGAAGCCATCAAACTCCTAGACGACAGTAAAACACACAGAAGATTGCACATACTCCACCTTACAGACCTATTTTAATACTTTCATATCAAGAACAACAACGTTCTAATGAAACAAAACATTTTCATTCTGGGCAGACTGGATTGCCTATGCCGCAAAGAGAAGAAGAAGAAGACATCTTAGATTAGGTACAATAATTTATTTACTTGGTGATGTGTCTTATGTGCAATCTTTAGATAGAGAAATTAATTTTCAAAAAAAATTAAAGGCTCGTAAACACTCTGATAAAAAGGGTTTGTTAAAAAGGGGAAGGAAACTATTTTAACGTTTTATTATACTTTGGTTCTACCAGTTTAATTATAGTTCAGAGAAGTTTTGATAACTAAAATGTTAAGAATAGTAGCTATAGGGATGAGATTTTTTAATCTTTAGCAGGGTATCGATTACTGAATTGTTAAATAAATGGAGGGGTTAATTACAAACATAATGGACCAGGGTTGATATGAACCATTCGGAAATACAAATAAAAGTAGTCATTTTTTTGTGAATGTCAGATGACTAAACACCCAAATAGGTGTTTACCTACAAGCCAACGAAACAACTTGGTATTTAACGACTTTGAAAGAGATGGGGCTTTCCAACTACGCTCCAAAAACTTCAACAAGCTCATATCAACGGAGGAAATCGATGGCAATCTTTAGGAACGCCGTAAGATGTAAACTGGTTTTAAACAAAGAAAATAAGCAAACAATTTCGTATAGATAAGAGTTCATGTAACAATGACTGACAGCAGGAGAAAAAATGTTGAACACAGATCAACAAAGTGGAAATAATAATTAGTGAATACCTTCCACAGGTAATTAGAAAAAAAAATGTATGTCTGAACAAAAAGGGCAGGATATAATAGATCTACGACAGCCCCATTTTGACGTATACGACCGAGAAAAGAGCAGACATTACAACAAATAAAAAAATAATGTGAACAACTGAAATGAAGGTATTGAAGAATATCAAAGGAGTTTTCAGCGGGGTAGTATTATAGAACTAGGATCAGAAGCGAAAATACCAGAGGAATTTAACATATAGGATATTTTAAGATAGATTTGGCGAAGTGGATACCATCAAAACTACCGGAAACCAAATGACCCACTGGTAGATCCTTAAAACGACGGAAAAACGGAAAAATTGTCCGTCAGTGTCTCAAGATCCATAATCAAACAGATTAAACAGGACCTGTCTGAAAGCGGATGAAGATATTATACTGTAGACAGATTCATGAGACAGTAAAAATCTCTTAAATTAGGGATCAAAATTGAAAACAAATAACTTCTCTACGTGTATGATAATTAAATAATACATTAATTTGCAATTGACAGTTAATCAATCATTGCTTAAATGTACTTGGATGCTCGCCAACCCATCGTAGAATTCGGTTATGTAAGACAATCAGTTGCAAACAATTCAAAGATTTCACGCCATAAAAGTCTACGAATTTCAAAATACTCCGTTTTACGTAACTATGACATTCTGCGTAATAGTGGACAAATACATTACGTAAATTACACAATCCTACCGTTCTACAGACTATTCATGGAAAATCATTACATAATTCAAACCAGATAAATAGATGGGGTACAAACTGAATAAACTTTCTCGCAATTACAGCTCTACAGCCTATCTATTAAAAATTTTCAAATTATTGTTTTAATCTCTAATGTGTGTGTGTGTGTGTGTGTGCGCGCGCGTGTGTATGCGTGCGTGTGTGTGTGTGCGCGTGCGTGTGTGTATGTGAGTGTGTGTGTTGTAATCTGTTCAATTTAAGAACAGTAAGCAACCCCATGACCCACTGAGATAAGGATTATATGTATGAAGTGTAAATAAAGTTAAGTCTTGTACAGACTTAGCCGACCATTTCTGAGAGAGTACAGTTAATTTAACCCCAACCGTCAAAGTATACTAACCATTGACTAGTATTAAAATCTTCATTAAAGTAACTACCTTTACTGGTATTTGAACAACAAACTTTCACCTTCAAAAATCAGTGCAAAAATTAATCTAAAGATTTTGTTTTGTAGATCTTAACAGTTAACTTTTTACTTTTAATATTTTTTTACTTCATCTAAAATAGCATCAACTGTTTTGGTTATTAGCGACTACTATCGGTTACCTTACAGAATCTTTAACATATCAAATAACATGTCATAATAACATGTCATGTCTTTAACATGTCATGTCTTTAACATATCATATCTTTAACATGTCTTTAACATATCATAATTCTAAACACTAGACAGGAATTGAACCTGGAATCATCCCTTCACTTTGCATCAAGGAAGGTTATCACGAATGACTATGTTGCTTTTGCAGATGTCCTGGCAATCGTTTCCAGAAACATGGATTTACAATAGAATATGTAAACGTGTTAAAAGAACAAGCATAAATAGCGGGACTATAGAAGAATTTCTCTTAAAACTAAACACATAATAAATATTCAAAATAGCTCTGCGTCACGTTAAGTCACAATATAGGAAAAATTAAAATTAAAAGTTGGTAATTTAAGTAGCTCGCGGAGATAACACAACCAAAAACCGGTGAAAAGGAAGTGAAAAACATCAAATGAAGAAAGATGGCCTGAACAGTCTGAAGAACTCACCGCCTGTGTATGAAGAAAGTACTTTCCAGACAAAGATAATTTATTATAACACTGTGTTAAAAAATTAGTGTGATTAAACAGGAGTGTATACCTTAGAATGACCGAAATGGCTGGTCTAATATAAGCCGAAAAATGTGTCACAAAGATCCTCCGCAAAATAATGGATTCGAAGATAGTAGACGTACAGTACAGGTTTCGAGCAAAAGAAGAACTGTGCAAGAAAATATAACGATTAACAGATATGATGAGAAAAAGAAGATTAGATTCTACGGATACCTGTATAAAATTGATGAAACAATTTTTTTAAACATTAATCAATGACCTAGTGTTGAATAAGTAGTTTAAAGAAGTCAGAAAGATAGCTATTGAGAAAACAGGAATAAATCGAAAAACCATAATAGACTGAAACAATCTCAGATAGCTAATTACTGACCTCAAGGGCTTCCACGAAGAACGAAAGTAGAACAACAGATGGACATAAGAAAGAAGGAAAGACTACAGTATAAAAATGCTGCAAAATGAGATTCCAAAAATTCTTTAAATTATTTTATAAAACCTAAAACGTCCCTGTATGAAAAATAAATCATAATTTTAACCAATGGTCCTAAAATACTTTAAGGTAATTTTTTGAAATCAAAATTTCATGAAAATTGGTCCATTATTTTAAGCTGTAGGTACAAAGGAATTAAATATGATCTACTCTATCATAGTGTCCGTCACATACACTATGTTATTGTTTATTAAGGAATTAAACTGCCCATAACAGACAGGTGGAGTGTCAAATTATTTACACTCAATCTGTTCGTTGCAGGGCTAAAATAAATAGTTCTGTTTCTTATCACATGGTCAGCCAATTAAATGACTGAATCATTTAAGAACAGAAGAGGTAGAGGTGTAAAAGACACTAATCAGAGTTATCTCCTTTGAAAGTAATGAATTTCATTTTACAGCCAGACCCTGTGGTGAATGAAGTGAAGGTGTCATTTACAGAGTGGAAAATATGTGCTTTTCAGAGGGCCCGGCATGCTGATAAGCGTACTGTTCCACTCAGTGAGGAAGGCAATGGTAAACCACCTCACTCCTCGTTTTACTTAGTAAAACCTCTGCAGGTTCAAACCAGCCTTTCGGCTGTTGACCTAAACAACAACAAGGAATTAAATAACAAAAATATATTATTATATCACTCTCATTTACAAAAATAAGAACATAAGAAAAATTTTAACTTACATGAACTAATCTTGTTGTTTTCCAATAGAATTGGTTTTCTATTAGTAATTTGCGTGGTATTATTACTTAGGGTGTTATTTTTTTTACAGATTCCCTCGCCAAGAGAAGAACCTATTGTCGATTCTACCTGCTATCGATTTTGTGGTGGTTTTCTCTAAACAATAGAGCATTGTTTCTTGGAAACAGGCTTATAGCTATAAACTTTAATTTCATTTTAGTAGACATGAACGACGCGACGTTCAAGTAATTTCTGATAACATTGTTTTCGACTTATTTGACAGGACATGTTTGATAGGTATTAGTAGCTAAACGAAATAATGTAACTTAGTTTGTGATTAGTCAAGAAATGATTAATGTAATAGGTTCTTTATTTTCTAAGAAGAAATGAAGGCTTCTTAAAATTCTGTATTGGAAAACAAGGATAGTGAATTGCGATGAATAAAGTGTTTTGAAAGGGAATTTTAGGAAATCGAACATAGTAGAAATGTTTGTTTTTATTTTGATTCATTCTACGGGGTCCGAGATAAACGGAGATTTTGTTAGATTTCGTAATTGAGACCACAGGTATAAAAATAGTTAGCGCCTTTGTAGTCGGCCAGTCAATAGTGAATTTACAAATGAAAGTGTCGGACTGTTCGACATAGTATCGTTACGAAACTAGTTTTGAGTTGTGTTGATTGTGTGTATGAGTGGTAAAAAGTGTTTGTTGACAGATTTTGATTATTAAGAACAGTAATGTGTTGTTAGTGTTGTTTAAGTTCTGTAATTGTTTTAATTTCTGTATAGTTGTATTTGTTAGTAGGCTAAGTTTAATCATTAATTTTAGTTAGGTATGCATTTTGTAAAATAAAATAAGTAATTGTTATAAGATAAAATTTAGTCTCTCTATTATTTCTCAAATCAAGATCCCAAACGAACTTAGGTTTTAGGTGTTACAGTATCTTAGGTACTGATTTACGTTTATTTTAAATATCATTAAGTTTAAAATATTAAATTTTAATTCATTTATGAATTGCATTCTTCTCCATGGTGTGTACGGAATAATAAATCCCAAAAATAACTTTTTTTCCTTAGATAGGCTTAAGTGTTACAGTGTTATTGGTTTTTTTTTTGAGATTGTTGTATTGTTATGTATAAATTAGGTTGGCGTATCTATGTAAAAGAGAAGGAAACGATGTTTTGGGCTGTTGAATATGAATTATGCAAAAGTATATAATCCGTCAGAAAATACAAAAAGCTACCAAAAGAAAAAGAATAACTTTTTTTGTTATTATAAAACTGAAGTAACAATATCTCAATAACACGTTCGTAACTTGATTACAACCCTAATTAATATTTGCAAGCTAATTAACATAAATTAATTATAGAATATTTGCTTTCTTGCTAGGAGTGAGACAGCCGTTAGAATCGTATAGCAATGATAACGGGATGACAGATTAATTATGTAAGTTATAATAGTGTACTCCTTAAAGGAGGCAGGAGGAATATGCTAAATGAATTTGTAGCTTTGTTTTTTTACCATAGTAACGTTTTTGTTTCAAAAAGCCTTTTTATTAAAATGTACAGAAACAAAAAAGATTACCATTTCAGATCTTATTACAATTTAAATAATTTACGATAATTTCGACATATGAATGTTTTAGGAATTAATAAATTAATAATAATAAAAATACTTTATTTCCAAAAAATAACAATATTATAACTAAATTGAATTAGTTTTTAACGTTCACATTCATCTACATTATTGCACTCATTACATATTTCGAGGTGTGGAAATCAACATATCCAGTTAAGTTTAAACACCATGTGCCAAGATTATATACTTAACATTAGTTCATAAAAAATGTTAAGTGAGCTCACAGTTAACTTAACATTTTACTTGTTTTTGAATTAAATTAAATTTCTGCATTGAGTTTTTCAATTTCCTATGCTTTTCTAATTTCTTCTCCTCAGGATTGTTTTGTGGAGTCATTTGCCATAGAAATCAATCTTAGGACTATTGACTTCTTGAAATAATGATTAGAATTACGAAATGAGAAATCGCAGAAAATTTCAATTTGAATAAGACAAAACTTTTAATTTCTCAGAAGGAATTCACTTTAATTTTATTCGTTTTGTAATAGATACAAAACGAAACCTTAGATACAAAGTTAGAAACCTTTTAATAAAAAATGTCTTCTTTTATGAACAGTTTTTAGATTTTCTCAGTAATTAAATTTAAAAAAATTATATTACTTCTGTCGATTCTTTTACAGTACGAAACACGTCGTTTAAAACAAAATGAACAGATTTCAAGTTACATGTGGTGCCATCAGCAGAACACCACAAAATAAAGCTAGAAGAGAAGCAAAAATGAAATTTTGTAAGGTGATGGCTACTCCCGTTGTCTTTTATGGAAGTGAGTTGTTTTTAGTTAGAATTAAGTTATTTCATTTTTCACTGTTCTGACCAATGTTTTGCTAGATTTTCCCTTTATCCTGCGTACAAATTCTTTATCGTTTCATGAAGCATTACAACTTTCATAATATTGAATTTCGAACTAAAAAAATCATTTTCTTTCATATCTCAAGAGAAATAAATATTTATTTGTTGGAAATTAAAAGTGATTTCATTTGGGGAAACGGTGTTAATTGTTGATAGGACGGTGTAATAGCACTAGTTAATTAACATTAGATTGTTACCCAATGTCCCTGTTTGAGAGGTAAATTAATCCCTAATTCAAAATACAAATTTGCCGTTAAGTCAACTTTCAAGGCTTGTTTAAAGCTTAAGATTTTCCCTTAAGTGAAAGAAGGGTATGTCGGTTTGCGTCGGTTTTGTTTCTGGAATGTAAAGCACTGGATTAGGACTACACTTACACTACTAACAACGATTAAGTGCACGTGCTCTTCACTGAACCCTACAATCGACTACACTTCGTTAAACAAATACTACTGATTCAAAGGTTATACTAAAATCGTTTACTTGTAGAGATATGTTCTTTGTCCAAAATTTTACCGTGCGCTTTTAAATATTCTAACATAGAATTAGAACATACAGTGAGAAGGTATTAAATTTTAAAAAAAGGCCTATTAAAATTTCAAATTATATTAAATAATTTCAACTGAACTTGAATTTTGACGAACTCAAAAAATAAAGAGAAGAAAATAAACAGAAAAATTTTCAGAAGAAATTTTGTTTGTGTTTTATTTTATTTTATTTTTGATTTTACTTTTATTTTTATTTGTTTTGTCTTGGTGCCTAAAAATAACACTCAAGAGATTCAAAATTGAAAATGTTTAAAAACCACCATAATCGGTTAATTTGTTTTTACTAATTGAAGATTCAAAACTCCATATGAAGATACCGTGTGGAGGACGTATATCACTTTCCCTAAGCAATAGGATAATTTTTCGATATGTTGGCAGAAGCACGTAGGCCTATACCTAATGGTTGTATACCATTACGTATACCAACGGCAGGCGCGTTGGCGTAGTGGTTAGTGCAACTGGCTTCTACGCCAGAATCCCATGTTCGACTTCCGATCAGTTCTGGCATTTTTTTATCCCTCTCCTTCATCTATCATCCTTCTCATCGTCTGTATTAACTGTATTGCAAAACAGTCGGACATAAATTCAAAAAAATATACCTAAAATTCCTTTGTTTATTAAATCAGTAGTGGTTTTTTAGTGTTTTCCTTTAAATAAATTCTACGTATAGATACTGAAGTCACGAGATTGCCTTTTGCGTATGGACTGGCTGTGAGGAAGGGAAATTAAAATTTGACAGTGCTGGCAACCTCAACAGCGAGATACTACTCATATTTTTCACTACCGTGCAGTTTCAACATACATTTTATAAGCTGTGGTTTATTCCGAGAAGATGTTTCTTCATAAACCTAATAAGAGATATGTGACCTGTAATATTGCCTATAGCTTAATTACATCACTAGAAATGTTAGATTTACTGTAATTACGAGCTACCTTATTCCTTTGGAACAAAATTTTCTACGAATGAGTCGCCTTATTTACTATCGCTGTCACCGGCGTCTTCACTATCATTCTCACTAGTATCTACCTAACCGTTTCCTTTTATTACCAGGTGTCAACAAAACTTTTGACGAATATTTCTTCACGTCTTTAATTTCCTTCTTTATTTTTCGAATTGTTAAAAGAGAAACAACAAAGTAGTTAGCTACTCGATCATGGCTTTTGTTAAGAGGCGGGGAAAGGTATTTTTGTTTAACTTTAACTTCACAGCATTTCATTACAATGCATATTAGATTTTTTCAGCACTGTGAATAGTCTGCCCACGATTTTCAGAAACTAACATTTATGTTTACGGCTATAAAAGTTATATTCGTACAATTCACCTACAAAAGGTTCCGCAATATACTGTATACGCTCTGGGTATAGTATAAGTTGTTATGTTTGTTGTACTGAAATTAAAGCAATCGCGCATTCACACTGATGCTTTTCCCTCTTTACCTCTCGTTGCACACAAGGGCAAACTGGTGATTCAAGTAACTATAGGAGTGTTTTACAGTCTCTTAAAATGTTCAATAAAGTATACAGAGTTTATGTGCAGCAGTTGTGGTGGAAGTACCATAGGAATACCGCTAAAGTTCATAATGAATTCAGTGCTAAGTTTCCAAGTATGCTGTTTCCGATTTGGCAACATTTATGAAAGTTAAATAAAAAATTTGAAATCATCAGGACCTGTTAAAAATTTTCTCTTCGAATATCGAGTGCCGCATTATTAGGACTCTATTTTTTTGGAAGAATTTTTTTAGTAGAAACCGACGTATTTAGAGTTGCTGAGAGAAATACGCTACTTTATTTAATGGTATACAGTTTGAACAATTCCGATGAATTACGTTAGGTTTATTAATTACAGGTCTAAGATCAGTTGACACAATAATCTACAGTCCAGCCTCTCTTAGTTTGCTCCTAATGTAAACAAATAATGACGTCACTGAGCATGCGCATTATATAAAAATGTGTACACGCTGATTAAAAAGTAACAACAAAATACTTTCAAAAGTATTTAAATACAAAATACTTTTAAAAGTATTTTTATAAATGAAATTGTTAGGCCTACATCATATCATGACTGATGTTTTTAGTACTTTAAGTACTTATAATTTAAAAAATTGTTAACTTAATAGGAATACGACATCCGTAAAGTCACAGACTCTAGCGTGCACCCTGTAGTAGGTGTCTTTTGTTTGTTGACAGTAGGAGAAAACTAACGGCTGAAACTAACTAAGAAAGGAGAAACTAACTTAGAACAGCTGAACTGTATTTTCCTGTTGCAAATTTTTTCATTTGTTTTACGTTCATATTTATATTTTTGCATGAAAGTGTTACACCTATACGCACCACTCTGTACAACGAAAGTAGTTTTTTGTTTCTAACGTTTCTTTGAAATATGAAAATTGGTCATACTGTTGAAACATCAATATACCACAATGTCATTGTGGTTGCAGATCCATTTTTCGCCCTTACATATTCATGTCCTTACTAAACAGAATAATTTATCTTATACTATTTCTTTGGTTGTTTGGAAAACGTGGCAAAGTAAATATGTGGATTAATATTTAGATTATATCACTTGTGAAAGATTGTAAACTAAATATAATTAAATATATTATTACGGAATAACAAAACGAATACGCAAGGTAATTTAAACAATATTAATTTTAAAATAAAAATAATAAAATTCCCAATTAAACCAGAAATCTGACAAACAATAAATATTTACAAAACCAATCCATATAAATCGACATTCTTCTTCTTCAAGTGCCGTCTCCGCGTCGGAGGTTGGCGATCATCATTGCTATTCTAACTTTCGAAACAGCTGCTCGGAACAGTGACGTGGAGTTGAGACCAAACCAATCTCTCAAATTCTTCAGCCAGGACGCTTTCCTTCTACCCGGCCGGCGCTTTCCTGCTATCTTTCCTTCCATTATCAGCTGAAGAAGTCTGTATTTCCCGTTTCGAAGAACATGGCCGAAGTACTGCAGTTTTCGTCGCTTGATGTCGTATAGCAGTTCCATCTCCTTGCCCATCCGAGTCAGTACGTCCGTGTTTCGTACTCTGTCGGTCCACGATATACGGAGCATGCGGCGGTATAGCCACATCTCAAATCGACATTAACGAAGTGCAAATGACAAAGTGATTTCGTGTTGTCTGTGCGTTTTGTTAATATTATTAATTTGTTTTTACAATATATTTTTTTAAATTCCATTTTCTACGTAAGCTAAAAAATCAATTGTTTGTGCGTTAATAATATAGATGTAATACGAGTATAGCATTTATGAAAACTCTTTTCAGTATCACAGGTTTCATTATCGTTGATCATAAATTGTTATGAATATTTGAAAGGGTTTATTTGTTTATTTAGCATACCCTGTAATTCATTAACAATGTAAATACAGACTTCTCGTATATACGAGGGGGTACCCAAAAGAAACCGGAATTATTTTTTAAAACTATTTATTTTTAATTTTTTTACAAAAGAACCTTATCCCCTTCAAAATACTCTCCATTACAACTAATACATTTGTCCCACCGGTGCTTCCACTGTTCAAAACATTTTTTGTACTCCTCTTCAGTGATGGCTGCCAGCTCATCCGTCGTTTTTTTCTTGACATCATCAACGTTGTTAAATCGGAGACCTTTCATGCCCCTTTTCATGCGTGGGAACAAGAACAAATCACACGGAGCCAGATCGGGTGAGTACGGTGCGTGTGGTAGCAAAACCATGCCGTTTTTCGCCAAAAACTGGGTA
Source organism: Catonia carolina (assembly GCA_035578175.1). NCBI lineage: Eukaryota > Metazoa > Arthropoda > Insecta > Hemiptera > Achilidae > Catonia > Catonia carolina. Next base: position 33,936,501 of record JAQMRL010000001.1, read on the forward strand.
ACCGAGATTGCCGTGTGTGCAGGCGCGTTGTCGTGGTGGAAAAACCAGTCCCCTGTCTGCCACAAATTAGGTCTTTTACGACGAATGCTGTTTCGTAGTCTTCTTAACACTTCAAGATAAAAAGCTTGATTTACCGTCTGGCCTGGTGGAACGAACTCTGAATGGACAATTCCCCTCACATCAAAAAAGCAAATCAGCATTGTTTTGATGTTCGATCTGACTTGACGACTCTTTTTTGGTCGGGGTGATAATGAAGTCTTCCATTGACTGGATTGTTGTTTGGTTTCTGGGTCGTACCCATAGCACCAAGACTCGACACCCGTAATGATCTTTGACATGAAATCTGGATCAGTTTCAAGCTGTTGTTTCAAATCACTACACGTTTCAATTCGACGTTCCTTTTGAGTGTGTCAGAACCCGAGGCACAAACTTGGCAGCGACTCTTTTCATTGTCAAGTCTTCTGTTAAAATGCGTTGGACTGAGCTCCAAGATAACCCACTAACCTGTGATATTTGGTCAATGGTCTGTCGTCGGTCTGTTCGTACAATTTCTTTCACTTTCACAACATTTTCGTCTGTTCGGGAAGTCGACGGTCGTCCAGAACGAGGTTTGTTCTCAATCGACATGTCGCCATTTTTAAAGCGCAAAAACCACTCGTACACTTGGGTTTTTCCAATAGCGTCGTCTTTGTAAGCTGTGTTCAACATTACAACTGTTTCCACGGCGTTTTTACCGAGCAAGAAGCAAAATTTCACAGCCGCACGTTGTTCATTAAAACTTGCCATCATGAAAAACGACACGAGCACAAAACAGCACTAGCGAGAACAATCACTGCACGAGAACAGAACAAGCTAGATCAACGAACAAAATGGCATTAAACTGGCAATGAGTAGCGCTACAAGCAGCCTAGTGGCGGGAATTTGTACTGCACAAGCTCCGCCCACAGCAGAGCTATTCCGGATACTTTTGGGTACCCCCTCGTATTTCATAGGCACTGTTTCTCACAATTTTACATATAAAACTATACTTAAGTCAAAAACAATTGTTATATTTTTATTTATTGTATTTAACTTAGAGTAAAACAATATTATACAATAATAAGAAATTTAACACTAACACCCTTTCCCCAAGCCGTCAATTAAAATCTCTTTCTTCTGAGTGAAGTTATAAAAGAGTTCAATCAAATTATGAATATCTTCATTTTATTATTTTATTATACAGGGTGTCTTTAAAAGGTAAACGTACTCTACAAAGTTATGTACAGCTAAATATATGAAAAACGTTCAAATAAAACTGTCCAGAAACGCTTAGTTAGTGAGTTACGGCTGACGAAATATTTCGCCTGAAATTCAGTTACCCCAAGGATACGAGGCTATACTGACGTTTTTAAGGCTTTAATTAATAGCTTTAAGTGTTAAAAAATCTTGTGGTTTTCATTCTCAAAAAAAAGGTCTAAGAAATGTATCTCACATAGTTTCACAATTATATTTTACGTAAAACTCAACAATTAAGGATCGAAAAAACAATTTTTTAGGTTTCAAGTTAAATAAACTTGTTAAATGATAATACAAGTTACTAACTTCTTTTATTCACCCCGTAGAAAATTAAGTTCTGAGAAAACTGTTGTAATTTACCTTATATGCCGGTGTAAAAGACGAATTTATTCCTTAAGTAACTCGTCAAAAAAACAGGGTGCGTCTTATACAACATCTGAGATAGGTGCTAACCGTTTTGCCCTCTTCGCAAATGGGATAAATGGATGATGTCACCAGGACAAGAAATGACACCGAAGAAAAACTTAAACGTCCTTCTATTACTCAGGTCTGCGAATGGGTAAAACTTCCTGGAACAATGTTGGCTCCAAAATCTTTGTGAGTTCTTTGAAGAAGTGCGGCATAATCAATTCTTTAGATGGAGCTGAAAATGATTTGTTATTTGATTGATGTGTAGGCTATCGTAATACTGTATAAGCAAGAATTTACTATTTCAGTTAAACCTATGTGTAAATTATGGTGTAGTTTAAAAAATAGTAGCTAGGTACTGTTATGTAATAATGATCTTTATCGTGTAGCAATATTTAAATATCAATCTTTGTAAATCACCGGTTTAAAAAAGCAATTAGGTCTACACGTTTATTGTATTTTAAAAAATATCACTTATGAAAATAAAATTCCCATTTCTTTAATAGAAATAAAAATCAAATTTAACATTAAAAAATTAAATCCTTCTTGAAAACGGTAGTGCGTCTTGTACACCGACAATTACGGTAAGAAGACCTAAGTATAAATACAAGGCATTGAAATTCCAATTTTATTATTAACTAAACCAGACTTATAGATTATTCTGTTTTTCAACAAAATGAGATAAATTTTTTCATAAGTTGGTAATAATAGCTTGTACACTATTTTTATTATCTATGATTATCTTCTCAAGATAGGGTAAACGCCATGTTAGCTGCAATTTTTGGGGGACTGTTCTTTTGCAGTGAATAATGTTTTTTTTTTAAGATTACGGCCTTATAATGTGCATTTTAGGGCAAAATCTTGTATAATTAAAGTTGGAAGAAATTTAGAAATCCTAGTTTTATAATAAACTGGTTTCTACAACGCTTAGTTTAGTGTATATTAGTAATTTTCTCATTACAATCGGTAAAAAATTAATTTTTTAAGATTGCGGCCTTAGTATGCATTTAACGACCAAAGTGTATAGTATAATCAACGTAATAGGAAATAAATAAAGTCTAAAACTTTTATTTCAAAACATTTCTTTCTAGAGTTAAAGAGTCAATAATGATTTTCAGTATTTCTAAGTTCTACAGAAGCTGATTTTTGTTTTACGTCATTCACACAAGATTAAAATTTGGAGATTAAAATTTTTCACTTTATAAATTGTTTACTAATGGTTAAACATAGGTTACATATTTCGTTATTTACATTGGTATGATACGGTTGTGTCAGTGTTTCACATAAGATTATTTGAGTTAATTTAAAGTCGTAAATATAAACTACTACACCTCAAAGGCAAATGTTATTAAATATTTTTTTTAATAAAACATATTTACTTTTTTTCATATAGTCCCTTAAAACAATGGCAAGCAATACGACTGTGCAGGCCTAATTCAAATTCTAGATTTGATAAGAAAGTAGATCGAACAACCGTTAATAAAATAGGCGGCCTGTAGAAAAAGTATTTTCTTGAATATATTACCTTGAGAAAGGATGATTATACCGACATTGTATTTTCTTTTTAGTAGAGTTGGTCTTACTCCTTTTCATTTCCATACGTTCTGACGTTCTTACTTATAAGATTTTCTCCGTCTCTGATTTGATATGCATTGAACTACTGACAATCAGATTGTAAGAAAGCAGGCTTACAATATCAATACCATAAATCTAGGAAACCTAGACCTTTCCTATTAATAATTTGAAGTTCTTTATTCAATATTTAACTTTCGTTAGATTGTTATAATAAAGAAGGATAAGGTATAATATAAAGTGTATAAGGAAAGTTAAGTAATTTAAGGGGAGTGTGAAATAAAAAAATAAAAAATAATCGATTTTTCATTAAAAATATAGTTTGAAACGTGTGCTTTAAAATGGCGTTAGAATCATGTTGTTACACCAACTAGAAAATATATTATTAATTTTTTTGTGATTGTATGTTTAAGCTGGTTTTGTCATCTGTCAAGAAATTTTACAAAATAATTTTCCCTTTCGATTAATATTTTACTGTGATTTATTTTTTATTATTATTTATTTTAATCCCTAATGTGTGTACGTTGCAATCTGTTCAATTCAGAACAATAAGCAACCCCATGACCCAATGAGATGAGGATGATATGTATGACGTGTAAATGAGGTGAACTCTTGTACAGACTCAGGCCGACCTGAGATTTATTATACAATTTTTCACATTGCCGTCCCTCTTTTATTTATTCATAAGTTCGCAGTATAACCTAAAAGTTTATAACCTGCACTATTTTTGTTGTGGTCTGGTCTTTGTTTACACTCGTGTTTTTGTTTCTCAAACCTTAAACGCGAATATCGCAAACCGTCATTTTTAGAACTTTGTGTACCTTTTTCTTAGCTTCCACAAAAGGTACAAAGCTGAAATGTTTATGGAGTATGTTAATCGTCCAGTTCTATTGATTGAACGTGCCGTTTTTTAAAATATTGAAAACTTTGGGAGAAAAAGCTTTTTCGGTGATTTTTCGATGAAAAAATGATCTCTTTTTAAAAAATAATTGTGAAAATCAAAATTCTTACCAGAATTAAATGTTACACATTCTAATTATGTACCAAAGAGTGGCCTTTCATAAAAAAAAAACAAATTGTTGCTCTAGCTGCAGTGGTTGCTGAGAAATAGGTACGAACATTAAAATTGCTTAGGAAGGGATCCACACTCCTCCTAAACCATTGTAAGTAGTCTAAATACTCTCTCAGGAATGGTCGGGCCGAATCTGTACTAGACTAACCTTTAGTTATACGCCATACAAATGTCCTCATTCCATTGGCCTAAGGGGTTGTTTATTGTTCTTAAGTTGAAGAGATAGTAACGTATACTCAATAGGGGTAAAAAATACATCTATCTGTAACAGATATCAAACTGATTACGCGAACAGTATTTTTAACACCCACAAATATGTTGGCCTACCAGTAGAATAAACTAAATTTACTCGTATGTTAATAAAAATTTCTTTACTTATTTAAAAGTACCATAAACCCTGGGGGTTGTGAATTTTAAATTAGCCTGTACCTATTTGCTAAAACAAGAATTTATGCCATAAAATCGATAAATTTTGTGATGATTCGAACAACATGAGAACATTTAGGTTTAATGAAGCATATCCGTTTCGAAGCTGTATCGTTTTCCGTTAAACTTCCCCTTCTTAACAGAAAACAATACAACGCAATACAAAATACAACACAGGATCCTATAAAACAACCGTTGTTACCCACGCAATACAATAATAATTTTACCAGTTTGACGTAAACAACCTGGTTTACTCTAATAATAACTGGATAAACCACATTACATATTGGCACATCCTTTAGATATTTACTCTTAGACTATGCGGATACCACAAACTCAACTCAGAAGGTGCTGGTTACTTAGTCGTTTAATCCCTAAAATATTAGGTACTAATCTCTCTGATCAATTCATCTCTCCATTTACATCTGCGTATTATCACCATCTATTTACGGCTGTTTCAATTATGTTATAATACCGTAGGCTAAGTGTAGGCCTACATCGTCAATTGAAATGTAGAAAGGTAACGTTAATTAATATTTCATAGTTCTTACCATAGAAAAAGTTCGTTAAGTATGAGAACTCCATTTCAGAAACTCATCGTCCTTTTTAACCCATTCCAAGAGTCCTCGGGTTAGTCCCAACAAAACTCCTTGAAAAATCAAAAATGTTTGAAATGAAGCTCGCAAAAAATGTTTCTGCTGACACTTTGTACGCGATTGAAAATGAAAAATCTTTTTGGAAACGATAATAACATCTGATTTAACGTGGTATTTTACTTGTGATCGGGAAACGAAGCGCCAATCCATACACTGGAAGAGCCGAACTTTACCGAGAGCCAAAAAAAACTCGAATGAACAAGTCAAAATTTAAAGCAATGATGATTGGTTTTTTTTGATATCCATAAATGATTGTGTACCTTTACTGGGTTCCTGAAGGTCAAAAAATTAATCAATTTTACTACCTTGAGTTACTTTCTAAACTACGTTAAAAGTAAGGAAAAAACGCCCCGAAATGTGGAAGGACAAATCATGGGTTCTCCACCAAGACAATACGCCAGCTCATTCCACGTTATCTGTCAAGAGGTTCCTAGCCAAGTACAGCACCTCAGTGTTAGAACATCCACCTTATTTACCAGATCTTGCATCATGTGACTTCTTCCTGTTCCCTAAGGTGAAATCTGCATTAAAAGGGACAAGATGTGAGTCTGTGGAAGCTGTAAAAGTGAAAGCGGCACGTGACCTGAAAGAGCTGACAGAAGATGACTTCCAGCACTGTTTCCAACAATGGAAAATTCGCATGGAGCGTTGTAGGGATAGAGAAGGAGTGTATATTGAAGGTGACAATAAGTGATTATGTATAAAATTAAAATTAAATTGTTTATAACTTCAGTCTCGGTATTTAATAGTCACAACTCGTATCCTCGTTTATGCATTAGGTTATTACTATTATTTTTTTCATTAGGGCATTGCATTTTAATATGCCTCCTATATCTTTTTCCAAATTCTTCCATAACTGAAGCCATTTATTTCACTCCCGGTCTGCTCCTTCATCTTGTAATATAACAATGAATAAATTCAAAATCAATATATTAAACTTCATATAATTATAATGTATAATCTCTTTCATTTACACAATTTGTTACGTTACAATTATTTGCTATTTTTAATAATGTCGTTCTACAATCTTTTAATGTCTTGTTCTTTCCATATAATGTTTCTTTTTTGTAAATAATGAATATGATAACACATAAATCTTCATCTAATATTGTCATTTATGTATTTCTAATGTATTAAATATATAATTTTTACAATTAAGCATTAATATGATGACCTCCTCATCCTTTCAATCTCCAGGCCCCACTCAATATATCTACAAATTTCTTTTACAACCTACTAGAGTCCATTTGATTTCTTCGTGCGGGTGAAGGTCACGCGCTTCTTCCCCTTCCCTTCCGCAAGATTTCTCCTCATACCCCTTACACTACTTCTACATTACTGAATTGAACTACTTCTTTTCTCTTTACAGACTAAAGTTTTGTCTATTAACGACAAGAAATTTAATGGTTACTCTGATACACATAAGACATTAGGCCTACTATGATATGTGAAACCTTTTTATTCTACACAATATATTTTCCTAATTTTTGTGCTTAACTTTTGGATCGTTGGAACAGTTCTATCCTAATATTTCTTTATACAAACTGCACCTTAATAAAAACATCGCCAACCTTTTTACCTAAACGAAAAAGATGATTATTTATCTTTTATGTTTTAAAGCATGCATACAGAAACTGGATTGTTACAAATTTGTATACGACTGAGAAATAAACTGTCAATTACCTTTTATGTAATCTTGAGCGCCGTTCGCAAAGAATTAATTTCACACAAGTTCTTTTAAATAATTATATACCCTATAAATTATTTGTTTGGATTGTCTGCGAAGATTAGGACTGTTTGCAGCCATCTCAACTTTCATGCTTAAACAATTGAATTAACTAAACTTACACAAGCCCGCCAAAGAAACTGCACATCTGTATGATCCAAAACTTTAATTTAAACTGGTCGAAAGAGTATAAAAAATCAAATAAATAGGCCTGTGTGTTGTGACAAAGGTGCTGTAACATGTTTGTTTACTTAAAACAATACATGTAAGCTTCATAAAGTCATAAAATATCACAGAGTCATTGCTGACGCATAGTATAATGACCGTGTTTCTATTTCAGTGACTTTTCTATTATTCCATATTACGTTGTAATAGTGCGTACATATAATATCTATAATAACCATAAAACAATATTAATAACAATTATAACAATAATATAATACAAATTACACCACGTATATACTATTGTTATTACATAAAACAAAATGTTTGTCTAAATATACGTCCGGAAATGCTTCGTTGGAGAGTTATGCCTGGCGAAAGATTTTGCTTTGATTCCTGGGCAAAGAGTGAAATAAAGCAATACTGAAATTTTGAAAAGGTAAATTTAGGAAAATGTTTAGTGGTTTCTTATGGTTAAAATTTAACCAAAATTATAATTTGAATTTTGAATCTGTTTGATAAATTTAAATATAATAAAACGTGGCCGAAATGTTTGAAATATAAGTTGCTAAACAGCCTTACAATATTTAGACCTAACCAAAACATTAATAGAACACAAAGTAACAAATTATTAAATAAGAACATAACCAAACACATATATACACAACAAACCTCCACCTGTATCCCGACCATCACTTTCTATATTATCGAGTACATTTTTAAATACAATTTCAGATTCTACTTTTTCTATTGATCCAGGTATTTGTTTAACTCCCAGGCCACCTCTTTTTCTCCTCGCCCTGCACATCACTCCCGGCTGAATGACCGCTACCTTTTCTTGTCTCATCAGAATTATAAGCTGAACTGCTGCTACTGCTAATTTGTGCTGGTATTTCTTTATCATCCTCTGTTTCATTTAAGATTAATACCCTTCGATTTACACTTCGATTTACACTACTTCTCTTTCCTTCTGGCGATTTTAAACCGTTTTGACTGGCACTGGCATAACTACTTTGTTCTACTTCAACATTATCTTCATCTGGTTTAATACTTTCAGTTAATATTTTATCATCTTCAGTACTTACTGATTCATTTTTTAATATACTTTCCCGTGTTTCTACTACAAGATTATCTTCATCTGGTTTAATATTTTCAGTCAATATTTTATCATCTTTAGTACTTACTGATCCATTTTTTAATATACTAAGCTTAATTTCGTTGTCTTCGATCCCTTTCTCATAATCCCTTTTAAAATCTGACCTAATTTTTTCAATCCTTTTATTTTTATCACTGAAAGAATCTTTATTAACTTGCGCTATTCTATCTATTTTACTGTTTAAATTTCCTATTAAATTTCTATTCTCTTCAGCCTGTTGTTTTATAAAATATTTATTCTCTTCAGCCTGTTGTTTTATTAAATTTTTATTCTCTTCAGCCTGTTGTTTTATTCTCTTCAGCCTGTTTAGTAACCAACAACATGAGTTGTTGTAACATGTTTGTCGATATAGTATTATTATTATCATTATTATTATTACTACTACTATTACCATTATTATCATTACCATTCGTGAATCGATCCTCTATTCGTGAATTGTTCCTCTGTTCGTGAATCGTTCCCCACATTAGGATGCCAAATTTGTAATATAACAATGAATAAATTCAAAATCAATATATTAAACTTCATATAATTATAATGTATAATCTCTTTCATTTACACAATTTGTTACGTTACAATTATTTGCTTTTTTTAATAATGTCGTTCTACAATCTTTTAATGTCTTGTTCTTTCCATATAATGTTTCTTTTTTGTAAATAATGAATATGATAACACATAAATCTTCATCTAATATTGTCATTTATGTATTTCTAATGTATTAAATATATAATTTTTACAATTAAGCATTAATGTGATGACCTCCTCATCCTTTCAATCTCCAGGCCCCACTCAATATATCTACAAAATTCTTTTACAACCTACTAGCCGCCTAGCAACCCGATTTTGTTTATAACTTTTGTAAAATTAAATTATTTTTTATTATTTTATCTACACCAGCTGGGTCTATTTACATTTACTTCAGACCAAAACATAAACAAAGCCAGCTGTCAATGATTTTGAGTCGCCACAATCTTTTCTCAAACATCTGCAAGCATCCTTTTTGGCTGTCTACTTTGGCCCATCTCACTGATATAGCCAACCGATCATTCATTTCTCCTTATCAGGCTGTCCATACCTAATCTTTTTATAATAAAGTACGTCGTCTATCATTCTGTCTCGCCTGGTCTTTTCTAGGTCTTACGTTCGATTTCTGGTCTAGAAATTTTTCATTTGTCACCCTTCTCATTATCTGCATTAAAAGTAGCCTAATTGCAAAACAATCAAACGTAAAGCAAAACAAACTTCTCTTGAACTTTATTTCTGCTGACTGCACTCTACTCTCTGTTTTCCTTACAACTGCTCATAATTCTGCTGCGTAAGTCAGTATTGGCATAAAATATACGTTACATCCACTACATAAGTTTCTTAGAATATAATGTAGCGCTTTGCTCCCAGTCTAAGCTTTTCACTCTTTGGAAGAAACCGCTTGCAAACGGTCACCAAATATGCAAATTTTTTTGAATGTTTTTTGTCATCAGTCTCTCGAATGGTTTGATGCAGTTCTCCAAGCTGTTCTTCCTTGCGCAAGTCGTTTCATATCTACATACCTGTAACACCCTATATCATTTGTGATTTGCTTTATGAACTCTAACCTTTGCCTCCTCCTACAATTCACTCCCTCAATATTACCCTCCATTATTAATAGAGCAATACCTGGATGTCTTAAGATATGCCCCACTAGTCTATCCCTTCTTCTGGTAAGATGCTTCCATATACTTCTTTTTTCATCCACTCGGCTACGAACCTCTAAATTACTTATCTTGTCTACCCACCTAATCTTTAACATTTTCCTATAACACCACATTTTAAAAGCTTCTAACCTCTTCTTTTCTACAGCCCCTATCACCCATGTTTCACTCCCGTATAATCCTACACTCCAAACATAGTGTTTTAAGAAATTTTTCCTAATCTGTAAATCAATGTTTGTTGACAGTAAGCTGTTTTCATTTCAAAGGCTTGTTTAGTTTGAGCAATTCTACTTTTGATATAACTTGTGCTTCTACCATCCCGTGTTATTTTTGAATATAACTAACTTAAAACGGAAAGACTTGAATGTAATGCAAAATAAAATCTTGTTGGGTTCTGTGTAGGTTCGTTTGTCTAAAATTTTTCATTTAAAAATTATAAAGAGATACGTAAATTCACTCATTAGAAATACTCAGTTTTTAGCCAGTTTCCGTTAACGAGCTTTCGAAACATCTAGTTAGTTTGCCCAGTCAGTTTATAAAAAAAATCAGCAGACACAATATTAAAAGTCAAAGGTTTTATTTGTAAAGTTAATTTACCTTGCAAGCAAAATCCGATGTTTCGATTAAATTTTGTAGCCATTTTTTAAAAAAAAAATCTACTTCTGTTCCACATTATTGGTAAGGAAATAAATTTATGGACTGAACCATGCATGTTTACAACACAATTACACTATGCTAAGTATAGATTTTCCATTTACAAAATTACGAATAAAAGACAAATGACCGTGTGCAGTGCTGTTTGTTTCGTCTGTTAACACCGCCACAAATTGTATTTTAAGTATATATTTTATATATAAAAGAAATCACCGCTTCGCTTTACTGATTAATTTACTTCAAAATTTATTTCTCCTATCTAAATCCAATTTACTTCAAAATCTATTTCCCTTATTCAAATCCATCTATTTATAAAACTGTACTATTTCCATTTATTTTATTTTATTTAGTTACTTCTCCATTATTAATTTATACAATTTTCACAAAGACAAATATTTAATCAGTATTATATACTTTGAGATATACATTGACATCAACTTACTAAGCCTATATTAAATCTCTTAATTAGTATTTTGATTCATAGATGCATTTTGATTAAAAATAGAGCCTAACAGATTTAGTCGCTTACAATATTTTTGTCGGTGGTGTTGCAACAGCTACTTGCTTTAATGTCCAGTCACCAACAGAATTTGAACAATGATACTAGCCTACTTTTTGCTTTGAATAATTACATTTTCTGACTATACATTAAAATTACCATGAGTTATTAATAAAATTAGAACTATTCAAGTTTTTGAATAATTTTCAAAATTTAAAAAAATTGAAATTAAATGAGATAAATAATTTTATAAGTAATTTTTTATTTATGTAATACGTTACTCATAAATTAAAGTATTTCTGATTAAAAGATATTAGGTCTGGGCTATTATTATCTATAACTTGCGTAATTTTTACAATTCACACAATCTTCAATAAATTTAATTTAATTTACGTGTGATGTAAATAAAAAATTGATATTAAATTTTTTGGTTGGCAAATTAATTTTCAATTTTATTTAGTCGAAAAAATGTTTACCCTAACCGAAACATCCGTAACTACACAATCCTAACAATTAGTAGGTACATAACATAAAGTAAATGCTAACTTTTGAAGACACAAAAAAAGTGTCGCTTTATGAAGTTAAAAGTCATTATTTCAACTTTGTCGTTGATTTATCAGCGAGAAGGTCTCTTGCACACAGGATTGAATCCAGGGCATAGAATGCAGAAAAGTATTGATAAAAGAAAATGAACTTGACTTTTCCAGCAAACAACGTCTTTTTGCTTTCTCTTGTCCTAGATAGGGTTATATGAATAAAATATATAGGAAAGAACAGTAGAATATTGTTTCGTGTCGATTGTTCAAAATAGAATTTTCACCGGAAATACACGTTATCAGACCCCTGTAATAGATTTTTATGAGTGTATGTGTTTTCAAAGGTGTAAAAGTGTAAAATTTAAATTTTTAAAAGTGTAATGGTTTATTTATTTTGAAGGATCCGCACACTGGGACGCCACATTTGTAAGGGATTTTTAGTTAATTATGATTATTATTAATATTATTATTTGTCCAAAGGTGTAACTAGGAATTCGTAAGTATTTCGCATCATACAGACAGTAGGCGACAGAGAAATAAACTGACAACAGACTCATATGACATTTACAGTATTTAATTTAAAAAACCCAAACAAAATAATTAATTAACAATTAAACAGGACTTTTTTTTAATTTTTAAAGCCACATAGGGCTACATAAGTTCATCAAACTAAAAAAACTCATTTCAATTTTTGCGGTTTTGGAGTCCTTTCCTGATGTTTCCCTCCTTGAACTTTCTTCAGTATTCCTTCAATCCATCTGATCTTCTCTGCCGTTCCTTGTCAGAATACACAACTTTCTGTCGTTTCGTCGGTTTCTTCTGTTCAGGTCTTGTAGTTTTCAGCCTGTGGTAATTACCGGATTTTGTTTTGAGGTCCTCAAGTGAGATTTGGAGTCCGTTCATGTCCTCTTTAATTTCCCTCATTAAACAGGACTTTATATAATTAAATTATATTAATACATGAATACATTATTAAAAATTAAATAACACTTACTTATTTATAGCGAGAATACCTGTGATCACCAGTTGATTTACGACGGCTATTTTATGAATAAAACAAATTATTTTAAATGAATTTAATGAACTACATAATTTTAAATTTACAATATTATCGAACTTATTACATTACAACATTATTAGTCACCAAAATATATAAATAAAAACTCGACTTTAATTCTTACTTAGTTACATATTAAACTTCAAAATCAAGATAAACAAAGAAATACGTCTTCACACCAACAGAGTTTGAAACCAAGTCCGTAAGCGTTGCTGGACCAGCTCTCATCAGAACACTGGTTCTTCTCGACCTTTTAATTATTTCAACCAATCGGAAAATTAGATTAATCTCCCACTCCAAATAATTTTAAAAATTTGTCGGCTAAACTTTTCTGGAAGCGTCACTATCACCTTCTCTCTCTAAAGTACGTTACATGTTGACATTACTAAAATACGTTACATTACTACTTTTATAATTAATGACATATATCCTGTTGTTTTTACTGATTAATATTTTATTACATTCTAAGTTTGTACTACAAATTACTTTTAACTTACTTTATTAACATGTTTTATTTTTTTACTATGAATCTAATTAGGCCTACTTGTCGAATTAATACTACAGTTGATGATTTTTTTTTAAATTGAAACCTTTTTCTTTATAAAATCCCCCCCCCCCCAACATTTTATTAATATTTCAAATAAATTGAAGAAAAAATACACTACTAAAAAGTCACGTTACACCCCGTTAACCCAAAAACCGTGTTTTAGCGATTGGTCTGTATTTGTATTTGAACAAAATATCTCAAAAATGGAATATCGTACGAATTTGAAACTTGTAACTTCAGTTAGGTGCCATGAGGGGACGCGTCATGAACATTTTCATCAAAATCAGTCATTCAGAAGTAATAGTTTATTCATGTAATCTACTAATTTTTCACTTTTTTGCGATTTTTGAAAAACGGCTTCTACGATTGGTTTTTAAATCGCCTAATTTACTAAATTTTTATGCTCTACAAGATAGGGTAAGCGTCATGTCTGCTGAAAAAACTGTGGGGTAAAAACTGCTCCCGTGGTAAAAAGGGATTAAGTTATTTAACATTAAGGGGTTTTTATACATTAAGGGCAAAAGCTTAGATATATAAGTTAATTTATGTTGTAGAAAATTACAAACCTACAACTTCAGCGATCAATTAGTGATTTTCGTATTTCTTCATCAAAATCGGCAATAAAAGATTTTTTAAGATTGTGGCCATAGTATGCATTTAACGACAAAAGTGTACTATAATTAAAGTTACAGGAAAAAAGACCTATTTCAAGGAATTTTTTATACAGAGCCTAGATTAACGTCGAATTAGTGATTTTCCTTATTTTTAACTTCATCAAAGATTTATTTTCATTTAGTGGTGTTCACTCATGATTAAAATACGTTATCTTTTTCATTTTAAATATTGTTTACTCATAATTAAACATAAGTTATAAATTTCCTTATTTACATTGGCAAGAGAAAATTGTGTCAGTGCTTCAGACCAGTTTTTTTTAAATTTAACTGCACGTTCTGGTAATTTTTGCTAATTAGTTGTCTTTGCAGAGTTACAAAATTAAATTAAATATATAAAAAACTAATTTGGTTGAGTAATACCTAACTTTAAGTACGCGGAGCACGAAGTAAATGAGATGTCAAACGTAGGCTCAGGGAGCTTACTACTTGCACTCTAGTGATTTACTATACTTTCTCTAATCAGATATTGACAAAACAAACTCTACACGATGGAAATAACAACAGCGATTTGATATGCAAGCAATTTACGTATTTAATTAGTAAAATGTAAATACGGTACTTTAATAATTTTCTTGTTTCATATTAGTTTGTTTTATAAACTACGTTGCATTCGTACATTTCAAGCGATATCGTTGATTCATTAATGCGAATACATTAAAACAACTCAAATGAGAGCCAATAGAAAAATTTTCCTGTTCGATAATTATCAAGCAGTAGTTACACAGTTTTCCGCACAGGTACACTTAGATTTGCAAATTTAGTTTATCTTTCATGTACATAAATTCACTTTGTGAATTTAATATTTACCCTAAAATAAAAAAACCTTCTTTTTTTATTAATTAGTAGGCTACCTTAACAAAAAAAAAAAAAAACATTTAAAACAAATATAGTAGGCTTAACTTCTAAAATAAGTTACACGAATGTTCCTTTTTTAAATAATTTATCTAGGTACTGCTGTCTGCCTTTGCTCCATTCATCCCTACTCTCCCAGTCCTCATCACCCAAGTCTCTCTACTGCATGCCTCGTTCACCCGTCACTCCATGATCTTCACGGCCTGCCTTTGCGTCTTCTCCTACAAATTTCCTCATTGGTTTCAGCTAATCTTATCAAACAACAGCATCTACGCCAGTTCTCCATTTCTGTTGCAATAAGTTTATCTCTAATTCTCTTGCTTACGGCCTTCAGCAACGTTGATGACTACGATACCCTAAAATAAAAAAACCTTCTGTTTTCATTAGTAGGCTACCTTAACAAAAAAACCATTTAAAACAAATATATCAGGCTTAACTTCTAAAATAAATTACACGAATGTAATAAGGATAATGTAATATAAATAAAAATAAAAATAGTCAGGGTTATATTCTCTTAAAATAATATATTTTATTGTACAGCTAGACCCTGTGGTGAATGAAGTGAAGGTGTCATTTAAAGGATGGAAAGTAGATGCTTTTCAAAAGGCCTGGCATACATAATGCTTTGTACTGTGGAGTTATGTATCATTATTTAGTTTTAATATTTATATGTGTATTCCATATTTCTGAATGTAGTTCTTGCTTCTTGAACGACTGTTCTTGCTTGTCCCACTTCGTGATATTCTGCGTAAGAGTAAACCCCCGGTATTTAAATTTTTCAGTTCCCTTTATTTCTAAATTTTCTTGAAGTTTTAATTTCCTGGAGATTATTTTAAGGTTGTCAGGTATTCTGTTTTCCTTAAATTTAACTCTCAGCCTGCTTTTTGGAACTCTTATTTCAGTTTTCTCAACATATAGCTGAGGGTATAACTTGAACAACAACAACTTGGTCAAAGATAAACATATATTACGCTTATTTCGTAACTGGGGCTACAATTTTTTGGTACTTAAGTTTGTAGATCCTCTAGGTATTCACTATAAAGTTTTCAAACAATGTCAGCGTGGTTGGGCATAGTTTCTTAGATATTTTGAACTTGTAAATTATTCTAAGTATATCCTATTTTTACGTGAAGGTACTGTGTTGTTTTTGTGCATATTTTGTACAGCCTTAATTAGTTTTGGTTGTATTCAGCTGAAGAGGGTGAGAGGCTAAAAGAAATCTCTTGAATTATTTCTTATCATTATCAATTGCAAATAATATGTATCAATATTCTCATTCGCCGGAGTTGAAACTCCTCTTCCTCTCAGATAGTTTCTGAAACCTGTAGCAGTTTTGTGTATCATTAAATTTATTTGTACACAAATAAAACGCACTGTAAGAATGTAGTGTTGAAAACAAGCCCAGTTATAGGTCTATCACTTATATCTTGACAACTTTAATGACCTTTGTAAATAAAGTAAATGAATGTTTAACAAAAATCATTTGAGTCGTTATTGAAAATTTTTTATCATATGTGATTATCCTCAATACTCTTGCACACAAAAATATTTTTATTTTATAAAGCTGAATTTCCTGATTAAAAACATTTACTACTTGCTGTGGTTATGCAATACAGGTTTTACGTCATAATTTCAAAACTAATGCATTGTTAATCGATACGATTTATTAATGCTGCCGGTACAGAAAACGATCCACGCGTCGAAAAATCGATGCCTGCGGGTTGTAAGGTTAAGAACAGAAGAGGTATGGGTGTAAAATATAGGCTACTAGTCAGGGTTATGTTCTCTTAAAATAATGTATTTTATTGTACAGCTAGACCCTGTGGTGAATGAAGTGAAGGTTTCATTTAAAGGTTGGAAAGTAGATGCTTTTCAAAAGGCCTGGCATGTTGATAAGAATACTTTTCCACTCAGTGAATAAGTGCAAAAGTAAACACACTCCTCTTTTTACTTATTAAAACCTCTAGAGGTTCAAACCAGCCTTTTGGCTAATGAACTAAAGAACTACCGTACCAACTAGACAAGATAGAGGTTACGGGTGACAACAAATCCACTGCCATAGGACAATCGTATCGAGCGGTTTCTTATTACAAAAATTATCTGGTACTATAAATTGAAAATACTTCGTTTTTTTTTAATTCCTAATATGTGTACGTTGCAATCTGTTTAGTTCAGAACAATAAGCAACCACATGACCCAATGAGATGAGAATGATGTGTATGACGTGTAAATGAGGTGTAGTCTTGTACAGACCCAGGTCGACCACTCCTGAGAGAGTAGGCTATGGTTAATTGAACCCCAACCATCAAAGTACACCGGCAACCACTGTCTAGTATTCAAATCCGTATAAAAGTAACTACCTTTACTAGGATTTGAACCAGGAACCTTCGTCTCCGAAAATCAGCTGTCAAAGAGCTGATTTTGGCGACGACTTTACTTCTAGACCAACCCGGTGGGTAAAATACTTCTTTTAACACTGTATATTGTTTCTTTCACACTAACTTTGGCGTAGTTAGTAACGTGCTCGCCTCTCATCATGCGGTCTTGGGTTCGAATCCCATTCAGGCACGGCATTTTTTCATACGTAACAAAAAATCATTTCATCATTCACAGTCTGCATTAGCAGTAACTGCAGAACGGTCGGATGTTAAACAAAACAAAAAAAACAAAATTTCACACTAACATGGTTGTGATAGAAAATGATTTCCGGGTTTTGAGTTTTTATCGCGCGTAAGCACAAAATATAAAACGGTTTTACAACTATCCCTGTCTTCCCTACAATAAAATTGTTTAATGGTTCATTAATATAATTATAATAATAATTATTTGCTAATTAATAGAGAGCACCTAGTTAATCTGTTTCGTTTGTAAGAACTGAAAATGAAAATCAAGTTTATGCTTCTTATGAATTCTGACGTACGTCGACAGATTTTCCATGTGTTTTTCTTAACTCTTACTGTAAAAATTCTGTCATACATTAAAGTACTTAATAGAATAATTCGATTATATTTGTCATATTAATGTTACTTAAGATTAGGGCCTACCATTTTATAAACGTATTTCTGTGGCTGTGCGGCTTGGGGTAGCCTTAATGATGCACACAATCTAGAGAGCCACTACGCACGATTCTCCCTCATAATTGTCAATCTTACGTGCCTTACCTTTATGATAATGTTCTAAACAGTTTGCCTAATTACCTCTACCTGTACGTGACAAATAACCAACAACATTCCTCTTTTGGGGTTTCACTCTGTAAAATGTTACATACAATCTTCTCAGAATAACTTTTGAAACGCCTTGTGTAGATAATTACTGAAGTCACGAGATCGCCTTTTGCGTTAGTTATGGGCTGTGAGGAAAGGAAGTGAAATATTTTCAGTGCTGCCAACCTCAACAGTTAGACACTACTCGTACATTTCAATACCGTGCAGTTTCTACATAAATTTTGTAAGCTGTGGTTTATTCCGAAAAAATGTTTTCTTCATAAACCTAATAAGAAATAAATATGACCTGTAATATTGCCTATAGCTCAATTACATGCCTAGAAATG
Organism: Catonia carolina; assembly: GCA_035578175.1. Taxonomy (NCBI): domain Eukaryota; kingdom Metazoa; phylum Arthropoda; class Insecta; order Hemiptera; family Achilidae; genus Catonia; species Catonia carolina. Next base: position 33,955,011 of record JAQMRL010000001.1, read on the forward strand.
TTTGATTAAGTGTATTTACGAATGAATCGCTTTCTTTACTATTGCTGTCACCGGCGTTTTCATTATCAGTCTCTCTAGTATCTACCTAACTGTTTTCTTTTTTTCCAGGTGTTAACAAAACTGTTAAAGAATAGCCTATTCACGTCTTTAATTTCATTCTATATTTTTCGAATTGTGGAAAAAAAAACATAACAGTAGTTAGCCACTCGCTCATAACTTTTGTTAAGAGGCAGGAAAAGAAACTTTTGTTTAGCTTAAACTTCACAACATTTTATTAGGCTACATTACATATTAGATTTCGTTCAACACTGTGAATAGTTCGACCACGTTTTCGAGAAACCGTAATTTTTGTAACCAACAGTTAACCTATAAAAGATTCCGCGATATACTGTATTTTCTCTGGGTATAGTATAAATTGTTATGTTTGACGTACTGAAATTAAAGCATTCGGGGATGTGCGCTGATGCTTTTCCCCTTTTACCCCTCGTTGCAAACAAGGCAAACTCGTGACTCAAGTGACTGTAACTTTATAATTCACTTGTCTAATTTCTATAGTGATTGTTGCAACAAATTATTTTAATACTTTATTACGTTTCAATCTTTGGTTGATCACAGTAAACAAGAGAAGTCGAAGTTGACGCAAACATCCTGAACTGTTTTAAGTTTAGGGGAAGTCCGGGCAAAGTGAATATACCGGGTAAAGAGAATAGTGACGTCACTTTGTAAACTGTAAAGGAGAGAAGGTTTGTTTGGGTGCTGGTAGATAGCGTTTGCCATCTTCTATCTAAAGCCAGTGTCCGTTTTACTTCGTACTGTTGCAGTGTGTTTAACCAACAATAAATCTCAAATTGATGAGTTTCTTATGATTTCTTAAAGGTAAGTTGTTAAAAATAACATTTTATTAGCTATTTGTATTGTTTATGTGAGCACGTAGTAAATAAGGTTAATATAAGAAGAATGAAATCAGCTTTTGCCGTTTTCATGTAGCTACGCATTTCTAAGTAACAAGTGTTTTTCTGAAATGGCGTCATGCCGGGCAAAGAGAATATGATAGCCGCCGGGCAAGTCGGATACCCTATCCTCTTTGCCCGGTACGTTTCTATCAACAAGATTCTATACCAACCTTTTAAATGGTATTTACATGCTTTGTTAAATGATTCTATTTATCTTATTAAGTGCAAAAAATTACTTTCGTAATTAGATTGAAAAATAAAATCGATAATAATTACATAAAATTAAATAATTTAAAATATTTTGTCAGCTAATCCTATGCTCCGGCCGCTTTGGTGACACAGCCGGTAGCGTGCCCGATTACTAAGCCAAAGGCCCCGGGTTTGATTCCCGGCCAGGGTCTGGTTATTATTTCACCACAGATCACTTTCACGCGGACTTTAACTGAGGTAACACATAAGGCAGTTCCAGACAGGTGTTCCGGTTCATTCTCACTAAAAATAAAAAAAAAAAAAAAATGCTGTGTGATTGTGAGTAGTTGATGGGCTGGTAAGCTAATGCAATTAATGTTCATAAATCTGTTTGAATTTGGGCTTTATTACGTATTTGTCTTTTAACAGATGGTTTATAATTACAAAAGGAAAACGGATCAAGCCAGCTGGACTGAAGATGCAATGTCTCGAGCTATAGAAGAATGCAAGGATGGAGCTTCAATCAAATCAGTGTCGGTAAAGTATGGAATTCCTTTTTCTACCTTATATCGACACGTGAAATCTGGAAGCTCTGTAAAAAAACTGGGTAGATTTACGTGTATTTTTAATATAAGCCAAGAGAATGAATTGGCTTCGTACTTGAAAGAAATGGATTCCTTATTTTATGGACTCACCAGACACGACTTTAAGGTGTTAGCTTTTGAGTACGCCAGTAGAAATAACATCAGATGCCCTGACAGTTGGCGTGTCTGTGGTAAAGCTGGTGATGAATGGTTTGCTTTATTCCAAAAAAGGCATAAAGAGATTGTACTGCGGCTTCCTGAGTGCACATCAGTGGCAAGAACCAGGGGGTTTAATAAAAATGAAGTTCAGCATTTTTTCAATTTGCTTACTAAAGAAATTGATAAAAATAAGATTGATTCGACAAGAATTTACAACATGGACGAAACTAGCGTCTCAACAACTTCCAAGAAAGCCCCGAAAGTTCTTTCCGTTTGTGGAAAGAGGCAAGTTGGAGTGATTTCTAGCTCTGAACGTGGTCAGCTAACAACAATTATATGTTGTTGTAATGCAGCTGGAGCTTTTGTTCCACCGTTCATGATATTTGCTCGTAAAAGAATGCAGGAGAGGTTACTTGATGGAGCTCCACCAGGTACCCAAGCAACATGCACTCCAAGTGGGTGGAGTAACGGTGAATGTTTCTTTTCATGGTTGCAATTCTTTGTAGAAAATGTACGGCCGACAAAAGACAAAAAAGTTATATTGTTATTAGATGGTCATGAATCCCACAAGAATTACTATGCCCTGGAATATGCATCAAAGAATAACGTTGTTATAATTACAATTCCACCGCACTGCTCACATAAGATGCAACCGCTTGATGTAGGGGTTTATGGGCCAGTAAAAATATTTTTTGAACAAGAAGTTTCTTTGTTTCAAAAACAGCATGTTGGTCGTATCATTAATCAATATGACGTGGCCAGACTTTTTGGTGCAGCCTATATAAAGGGCGCTACTCTTCAAAACGCCATAAATAGTTTTAAGAGTTCTGGAATGTGGCCAACGAATTGTAATATTTTTGGAGATGATGATTTTGCCCCATCCTTAATAGGCTTGCTTGCATTATCTTCTGGTAATGATGAAGATCGTCCACAGATAGTAAGCATTGATGTTAACCAATCTAGTTCTTCTACAAGTGAAGTTGTTGACATGACCAATGTAGAATGTAGTGCAACAGCAGATGCAGCTGTTCCTAGCACATCAAAGTCAAGTAGGCCTACATCAAAGGTAGGCGCAGGTCCTCATTTAGCAGAGAACGACATGCTGTCGTCAACAGATGATGAAGCCACCAATGTCTCTCCTAGAAATTACAGCCCATTTGAAATAAGACCACTTCCAAAATTATACAAAAGAAAAACTAACCGTCATTGCAAGCGTCAGTCCGCGGAAATATTAACGAGCACTCCGGTGAAAGATGCGCAAAAAATTAAAGCAATGAAACTTGAAGCCAAGAAATCTCAGATTAACAACGATAAACCAACTAAGCCTAGGAGGCCTAAAGTAAAACGAAATATATTCAAAAACAAACAAAAAGACTCTTATCAATATCAAAAAGATTGTGTTTGTCCAATGTGTGGTGATATTTATACGGAACTGAACGGGAAACCAGTGGAAAATTGGATTCAGTGTAGCCTGTGTGAAATATGGTATCATGAAGCATGCACCTCATACGAAGGAACGTCTGATTATACTTGTGACAATTGCATTGAGACATAGGGCCGAAATGTTTTTAGTGTAGGCTAAGCGTAAACTTTGTTTATTTTTAGGGTCAATTTTTAAATGGTTGTAATTTTAACTGCATCTAGATAATTTGTCATTGTATTAATTTTTATAAATATTTTATTAGAAAAAACTATAATTTTTCTTGGTTAATTAACAAGCCTAGAATCAAACAACTTTTATTAGCCATATAAAAAGCTGGAATAATTCTAAAGACTGTAAAGACTGTAAAATCTGTAAAAGAAAGACTGTAAAAAGACTGTAGAAAGACTGCAAAATCTTTATAAGGTACTACAATAAGAAAAACAATCTTATATTTATCATTATATGTGTAATTAATAATTAATTTTGTCATTTTTGTTGTTATTTCATTTGTACAATTAAATTTACAAAAAAATTCTCTTTGCCCGGATTCAGTATTCTCTTTGCCCGGGCACCCGGGCAAAGAGAATATATGCAACCTCTTCCAAAATTGCATGTTTTCGTATGTTTTATAAATTTTTTCAATCTGATAAATTTTGTTTGCATAATATACTAATTTCTTAATGTGTTAACGTAAATAAATTTCATATTTCTTAAATACATTAGCGTACAAATAATTTTTCCCTTAACGTATCCTCTTTGCCCGGACTTCCCCTACCCTATTATTTCACTCATCAATATAGAGCCTATTACCAGAGTGATCGATGAAATTAAAAATATCTAGTGTGAAATACTCTTACGGCTTTCGATTTCGAATTGTAACAATGAATAACGTAACCTAATTTTAGCAATGAGTTGATGACTATGTGAAAATCAACCTCCGTTTACTTTTAATTTTGATGTGCAAATTTTAGGAAATCACTGATTGACATTAAACTAAGCTCTGTAAAAAATTATGCTAGCAATTAAACTTGCAATTTTTTTATTTTAAAGACGTTAATTATTTGTCTTGTAGCCTACTCTTTTTACCTAGCATCCTAGATTTATTAATTTCATCTTCTTTTAAATTTATATAACTTATGTACAACTTTTCCTGTGTATCAACTTTTCTTTTTTTTTAATGTTAGTTTCTAATATTTCCTACAGGCTATTGCTTATAGTGTGTTTTGAATTAATTAAGCGTTCGGTAACGTCAAATAAGCACTATTCTATAAAAAATGGAATGGTCGGCCTAGGTCTGTTCAAGACTAGGCATATTAAGACGTAATACATATCATTTTTAACCTCATTAGTTTGCTTATTACTTCCTCTTGCCTATATGAATATATAGGAAGGAAAGTATTGTTTTCATGTCGATTTTTCGAAATCGAGTTTTCACCGGATCTATACGTTTTCAGACCCCCTGAACCCAAAAAACATGTTTTTAGCGATTGGTCTGTGTGTGTGTGTGTGTGTGTGTGCGCGCGCGCGCGCGTGTGCGTGTGTGCGTGTGTGTGTGTGCGTGTTTGCGTGTGTGTGCGTGTGCGTGTGCGTGTGCGCGTGTGTGCGTGTGTACGTGTGTGTGTGTGTGTGTGTGTGTGCGTGTGTGTGTGTGTGTGTGTGTGTGTGTGTGTGTGTGTGTGTGTGTGTGTGTGTGTGTGTGTGTGTATGTGTGAACAGAATTTCTCAAGAACGGAACATCGTACGAACTTGAAACTTAAGTTAAGTACCACTACCGAACTCGACACGAACATTTTCATCAAAATCGGTCAACCGGAAGTGGTAGTTTATTCGTGTAATTTTTCACTTTTTTACGATTTTCTCAAAAACTGGTCATACGATTTTTTTTAAAATCGCCTGGTTTACTCAATTTTTTATTCTCTACAAGATAGGGTAGGCGTCATGTTTGCTGAAATTCTGGGTGAGGCTGTTTTCACGTAAAAACGTTGTTTTTTTAAGATTACAGCTTTAATATGCATTTAAGCGCAAAACTTTATATAATAAAAGTTGTAGAGAATTAAAAATTCTACAACTTTTATTTCAAACAATTTTTTTTATAACGCTTAGTTTAGCGGTAATTTGCGATTTTCTGTTTTCTTTCTCACGAAAATGTGTGAAAAATTGATTTTTTTTAGATTTCGGCCTTAGTATGCATTTTACGACAAAAGTGTATATAATTTAATTTATAGAAAATTAAAATATCTACAACTTTTATTTAAAGCATTTTTCTCTACAGAGCCTAGTTTAGAGAGAAAGAGTGATTTTCCGTATTTCTAAGCCAAACTGAGGTTGATTTTCATTTTGCATCATTCACTCATGATTAAAATAAGGTTATGTTTTTGAGGTTAGTTTCTTTGTTTATTTCTAATATTTTATTATTAATGTTAGGTTTATTGTTAATTATTTGCATTGGCAAGAGAAAGTTATGTGAGTGTTTCACACCAGATTTTTGTTCTTAAATTGAACAGATTGCAACGTACACATATTAGAGATAAAATAAATTAATTTAGGCCTACCAGGGTACGAGAAAGTACCTAGAAAAAAGTAATGTTATAAATTACTTTATTTTTAATGGAATAGAAGTAATAGTTTTTCTAAATAGTGAATCAAATTAAGTCCATTTTGAAGAGAGAATACAAACAGATTTGAGGATCTCAAGAACAGTTGAGTAGGGTGTGCTTCAGTGCGCCATCTGTGATCCAAGCAACTCATTAATCAATGACGCTCCTTGATAGGTCAATAAACCGCCATGTTGAGAAATTTCATTGAATTTTTATCCGTTGCTACGCAACTAGTTGGGGGAGGGGCTACGCAACCGTCAAGTGGGGATGCCCCCACTTGCCGGGCGCAAGCGTGCCGTTGACTCCCACAATTGGGTAGGGCGTACTGACGACCATGGCGACTATTTCTTTATAACTGCTTTGTTCAATGACATCAAATTCTTAAAGTACACAAAACCTTTGTCTTATTTTAAGTTAATTATTTTAGTAACATCAACATCTTGATCACTAACGACTAGGCCTACTAACTTTGGATTATGGAACGGTAGATTTGAACTTTCATAATTTTCTGAAGAGCTAGGAATTGAATCCGGACCTTTGCTCTACAGCATAACACGCTAACCACCGGAACAAAGAGACTACCTAACTAAGAATTTGATTTTCGGTACTACTTTATTATGCGGCCTACCGCGTTGTTTAGTGAAGTTTGTATGTATTGATATGTTAGCACTGTTCATTAACACTTTTCGCATACTTTTACAATAAAAGGATAAAATAAGGACAATGAAAAAGAATAAACAGTAAAACCTCCACAAACGACCACCTCTTCTAAGCGACCAACTCTCTAACCGACCATTTTTTCGGGAACCAAAATATTAACTATTCTTCCCCATTACAATTTACCTCCGCTAAGTCGGACGTTAAACCAAAAAAAAAAAAAAAAAAAAAAATTACCTCCGCTAAACGACCACTCTTTTATCCGACCGCGACCGGTTAAAACGAGCAAAAGCGACCACTTAAATTTAATAATATAATAGAAATTAAAGGTAGATGGACAAACGTATGTAATACAGAATAGCCATGCGCTACATATTGATACTGCTACCTCGAGTATTGACAGATTTGTAAGCTTATACAGTTTATACATTATAACACGTAGGTCTACAACTTAACAAGCTTCAACTTCTATTGTATAAGTGGGAAAGCCACAAAAACTACAAAAACAAATTATTTTAAAATGTTTTCTTAGTTTTAAAAATTTTTGAGTTATATGTGATAAACTACAGTATCACACGGTAAGAATTATTATTTTAAGCAAGTTTTACATTATGCGTAGTAAGCTACTATCATGCACGATCTACTAGCAAAAAATTTACATCAGTTGCTGTACTGACTGGTAACTTAAGTAGGCCCTAGTGATGTTTTTACTACAATTTATTTTCGTTAAAATTTTATGTAAACAATATTTTTGGGGTAAATAATCATACACTTTTCATAATATTGAAGTTATTTTAATTAGGATATTGTCCTGACCTTCACTTCTCCAAAACGACCAATTATTGAGTTCGCCGTACGTGGTCGTTTTGAGAAGGTTTTCTGTAATACGATAATTTGCAATAGTAAATAATACTGAATTAATTATACGAGAAGATGTTAAAAACATACGTGTAGGTACATCAAGTTTACATTATAATTGAGTTTCAGTTATTTTAGTCTAAAATCTGTCTACACAAGATACTTCTCACTTTGTTTAGGTCAACAGCCGAAAGGCTGGTTTGATCCTCTAGAGGTTTTACTAAGTAAAAACGAGGAGTGAGGTGGTTTACCATTGCCTTCCTCACTGAGTTGAAAGCGTATGCTTATCAGCATGCCAGGCCCTCTGAAAAGCACCCACTTTCCACCCTGCAAATGACACCTTCACTTCATTCACCACAGGGTCTGGCTGTATAGTGAAATTCATTACTATCAGAGGACATAACTCTGACTAGTGTCTTTTACACCTCTACCTCTTCTGTTCTTAAATAGTTTAGTCATATAATTGTCTGACTATGTGATAAGAAACAGAACTATTTTTTGTAGCCCTGGAACCACAGATCAAGTGCAATTAATTTAACAGTCCACCTGCCTGTTATGGGCATACTTCTCACTATGGATTTAATTAAGAAAAGCCCAAAGACATGTGCGAAAAGTGCTAGTAGACAGTCTTACCACATCAACAAAACAAAAACTTCACTAAACAACGCGGTAGGCCGCATACTAAGGTTATGACCTAGGCTTGTAGTAGCACCTGATTTTCTTTAATGAACAATTTAATATTTTACACTAAAACAAAGAAATATATTTTGATAAATGTTTTATAAAGCGCTCTACTCTAATCATAAATTTCCGTTAAAGCTCTTTTTTAACAAAAAGTGTTTTCTGTCTAAACCAATTTCATCTTTGCCCTCTGCTCGTTTTCATTTTTTTATTATTTGCTTGTCCGTGAAATTAAACATACCCAGCGGTGTTTATCTAACATGACTATTGTAAAAATATTCATAAATAAAAATAATAACAATTCAAAATGCAAAATGAAAAATAAATTAAAAAATTTTACAACATAAAACAAATGACGGTTGGTATGTAATTCGGTATTTAAATAAAATGTAGGTTGCCTAAGGTTGAATTGTATGAAATTTTGATTGAATAAAAATAAATTTAAATTGAAAATACGTAATAAGTAGCTATAAAAAATTGGTTTATGTATTTGTTTTATAGATATTAAATAATTTAAAATAATAATAATTTTTAATAATTATTAATAATGCTGCCTTAGTTGATTGTCCGTTCTTAAAGTTCTTTTTTCTGTAAAATCGGTTTCATAATCATAGACACCCGAGTTTGAACCCTTGCATCTCCAAAACTATAAGTGGGATTTCACGATACTTTACATCAAAATTTAGCTAATTTTATTCTGCATTGACCTATAATAAACCTATCGTTTTAATGTTGTTTACAAATTGCCATGTCGAGGTTGGAAGACAAAAAGATCCAGCTTTTATGATACCGCAACAAATTTCATGCGTTTAGAGGCGTGTAACTCGATAAATATATGACCGAAAAGTTTGAAATTTCAACACAACATAGACAATTCTATTCTTTCAGCGTGTACGAAATTTTAAATTCATAAGTTATTTAAATTTTTATTTATTAACAATATTCTGAACCCTTGCTATCTCGGTAATCACTCGATCGTTCGGCACGGGTAAACTATCGTTTTATTCAGCGAAAAAAACTTAAAACAGATATGTTAACATGAAATATCGATTGGCCAATTTGTGGTAGATTTTTTAGAATTTTGGAAAATAGATCGGTAATGCGGGGGGTGGGCGCTACTACCCATGTTGCCTGAATCTGACCGTCCACAAGAATTGACAATGGAGTCTGTCAATTCAGGTAGACAGTCCGACAAGATGTCACGTACACAAACTAGCAACATGGATAGTAACATCCACCCCTCGCATTACCCGTCTAATTTTAAAAAATTTAAAAGTTCTACCACAACATTGGCCAATCGATATTTCATGTTATTAACATGTCTGTACTAAGTTTTTTTATGCTGAATAAAACGATAGTTTGCCTGTGCCGAACGATCCAGCGGTTACCGAGATAGAAAGGGTTCAGAATATTGTTAATAAATCAAAATTTAAATAACGTATGAATTTGAAATTTTGTACACGCTGTAAGAATAGAATGGTCTATGTTGTTTTAAAATTTCAAACTTTTCGGTCAAATATTTATCGAGTTACACGCCTCTAAACGCATGAAATTAGTTGCGGTATCAAAAAACCGGGTCTTTTTATCTTCCAACCTCGATATGGCAATTTGTAAACAACATTAAAAATATAGGTTTATTATAGATCAACGCAGAATAAAAAATGATCTAAATTTTGATGTAAAGTATGTTGAAATCCGGCTCATTGCTTTGGAGGTGCAAGGGTTCAAACTCGGGTGTCTATAATTATGGAACCGATGGTAGTTCTGGTTTGTCTCGTCTTTTATATTGTGTCTAATTTTGCATAATATTACTCTCACTGAACAGTTTAATATAATCAAAATATTTAACAGCAACAAACTAATGTCGTCCTTTCACTCTGGTTAGGCGCAGAGGCAACCGGAACCCATAATTCACCGGTTTATTTAACCCTACTTATTTGTAAAAAACTTTCGAAATTATTCGTAAATAACAAAATGTCTTTTGTATTGTTTAGTAATTTACTTTTGAACTGAATAATACATCAGGTGATTCTATACGCACTTTTTTTACCAATACACATGCGTAGTGATAAAAATATAGTTATAAATTTACGTTGAGATTTATCAAATTTATTGCATACAAATAGACAATTAAATATAAATAAAATCAGTTTTTACATTTTGTTAACAGTTATAAAAAATATGACCGAAAAGTTTGAAATTTCAAACTTTTACTGAATTTACTGAATTTATATTGACAACTCAAGGGGCACGGAAACCCTATTTTCCACCATGTTTACATAAGGAACATTTTTCAGAAACTATTAAATCAATCTCTTTCAGTAGCATTAATAGGCTTTTATGACACAAGCTGAGTTTTTAAGGTTTAAATATCTGGGACACAGAAAATAAAAAATATTTCTTTGATTCGGCCATCAAAAATTAAAAAATATATACCACAAATATTTTTTAAATACCTAATTATGCAAATTCTAACCTTGGAAAAAACTCAGCATAATATAAAGAGGTCTATTAAAATGATTTACCAAGTAGGTTTCGTAGTTTTAGAAAAAGTGTTCATTATAAAAAAATAACCAACAAATTTCGGTAAACGGCAAAAAAACTTATTCAATACGAACTTGTTCACGAAACTCACACTCACTCCATAATGTAAACAAATTACAACCATGACACATAACAACAACAATTTAGTGCTGCCAACAGTTGAAGCATACAATAATGCGTTTCAAAAAATAATCATGAAAATCAATGAATTTGTTCAAAAGTTACACGATTTCTTAAAACTAAAATGTTTTCACAAAAATTGTCGAACAAAAATGAGTGCGTTATTAAAAATTATTTAAACTTAAATTTCAGAGATAACTATAAAGTAGACCTACTGTATATCGATAGATTCAGAAAGGCGTGGAGTGCCCAATGGCGCTAAAAACAAACAAACTGAATTTTTTTCTTTCCGTATTTTCTCAACCATATCAACGATATAACTTCACGTCCATAGAAAAAAAAACATGCTACACTACGTTGCTATCAATAATATGGTCAGAATACTAAGTTACTCTACCAATCGGTGTAGCAAAACTAATCAAAGCTATTTCCTACACGCTGAATGACTGGGCTAGCTAGGAAACAAAATTGTGTGTATAAACTACTCTTTATAAAATTTGGCATTTTATATTATAATAAAACATTTCCAATGCATACACGCCAACTGAAGTCTGGGGAAGAGTCCCCCTCTAAGTACCTCTTTATGATAGAGGAGCGTCAGTGATGATTTACAGATGAATCGACAGTAATGGAATAGTATCGAACCACAGAAATGGAACAGACGAAAACAGTAGAAGCAGAGCAAGCCATACCTTCAAGATTTATTTAAATTGTAAAATAACAGCATTTTACGAGGTGGCTATTAAATAACGAGACTGACGATGTAAAAATTTTAATTTTAATTTTATACAAACATAATCACTTAATGTCACCCTAAATACACACTCCTTCTCTATCCTTACAACGCTCCATACGAATTTTTCATTGTTAAAAACAGTAGGCCTACTCAAAGTCATCTTCTGTCAGCTCCTTCAGGACACTTGCCGTTCAAAAATGTTTGAAATGAAGCTCACAAAAATATTTGTAATGACACTTTGAGCGCGATTGAAAATGAAAAAAAAATATTGAAAACGATAATAGGTGGTTTTCTACTGTTTTTTGGTCAGTTAAATTCAGTCAGTTCAAGTTACTGCACGGAGTGTTATTAGTGTTTACACATTTATACACCCACGCAGACTTTTTCTTAACGTTCAATGGTCGTGAAATACGTACAATGGTAAAGTACCATTGTTCGTTAAGAAAACTCTGCGTGGGTTTACACATTGTAATTGTTTTTAGGTAGGAGGTAATTGTTGCTTTTTTTAAGTTTAGGATTTTCGAGTTGTAATTAATTTAATTTAAGTAATTTGATTGTAATTTGTTAGTATTCTAAGTGTAATAATTAAATGTAATTATTAATTATTATGTCAATAAATAATTGTTATAAGTTTAAGAAAGTCTGCTTATTACTTAGTATTATAACAAGATCCATAAAGAACCTAGGCTTGATGTTATAATCCTTAATTAATTTAAAAACGTGTGAAAAAACGGGTTTTAAACATACATTAGGTTTAAAGCTTGGGTTAACGGTTTCTTGGCAGTTTAATCAGCTTTTTCCTTTCCATTCGGCTTTAAAACTACATACAATAGAATCAACTAAACAAAATTTGTATACGTATCTTAATAATTTAATTGTAATCCTACAATGAAAAGAAAACAGCTTTTTGTTTTAAACAAATGGATTAATAAATTAACAAATTATACGGTGATATGAACAGTAATGTTTTCAAAATTATTGTAGCAGACTTACACGAAACGTGGGATATAATACCCAGAAAATGAAGCAGTAAATTATTAAAATTACTCAGTTAATTCACATTAAAATGCCCTCAGGTTCCAGAGAAAAACGTAAGCTACTAGCACAACTAATTATCATATTGTGTTTAATTTTAGAATTTAGTTATGACATTTAGGTACATGTTACATCAGAGATATTTCATAATTAATTTATGTTACTTTTACAATATTACTGTAAAAATTTAAAATGTTTTCGTTTGTATACAGGCACACGGTTTTCCCATTCGTACTAACTCAATTATTAGGCCTATTTAATGAGATTTCATATATTCTAGGTGCAACATTTATCTTACTTAATTACTACCTAAAATTGTACAATACGAATATTTGTAGCGGCCTACCAACTTTCTGGCAATATTTTATCAGTGGGCCTAAAACCTATTTTATTACATAAAACCTGTTTAGTAGACCACATTTCTGATTAAGATGAATACTGGATCCAAAAATTGTGTATAGGCTACTACAAATTTAATAAAAACAAAATTCTTAACATCGGTTTTCAGAAAAGATTGAATTAAAAAAAACTTTTCAGGTATCCAAAATAAGAAAATGATACCCACGATGGGTTCTTAGGTATTAACCACCACATTTTATCTTATGTACTAAATAATGTTCTTATAAAGAAAGCGGTACGGCAGGGTTATGTTATTTTTCCACTTTTGTTTAACTTACACTCAGACCTAGTATTTATTTAATGGAGCCTTTAATAATACTTTCGATGGGATTAAGCTGAATAGAGTAGGCCTACTTCTTAACAATATAAAATATACTGACGATATATTTTCTTTAAAAATTTAGCAGAGGGTCTTCAGTTTTTGATGAATATAATTTCTAAACAGAGAGAGGATCTTTTTCTGAAATTCATCCAACTGGTAATGATGGGGATTGATAAGTTCATGTGAAAAAATACTTTAGCCAATTACTATGACACGCCTACTTCTAAGAGCTTTCGGTACCCATTGACTTGGGTTTCTGATTCTTATTCAGAGTTAGAAAGCTAAGACAAGGTGAGGTACGGGAGACCATTAGGCTTGCTTTTATACAAATATTGTCCTTTGTAGGAGAACGTCGAATAGCAACACAATCATTATATCAGGATTCGATGTTTTTTTTCTGTATAGTAGTAGTGCCGAATGACAGAAGGATCAAGGTGCATTCTAAGGCGACGTTTATTGTACTGATGCATCGTTGTAAATAGTAGCCTAAAATACGTCCACAGCTATGTGGAACCTAGATCATAAACCGACCCTTACGCACACAAACACACATGCGCAGTAATCTTTTATTTGCCTTACCTACGTTCTACTTTCTTCAGTAGTGAGTCACGTACTAGGCGCTTGACTGCAAGCAATTGCTGCAATTACTACCAGTTTGGTTGTAATTGTTTTTATCAAAATTATATAATAATTTTCAAAATCTACGCATTATTCCTTGAAAAATGAGTTCAAACATGGTGTCATTGTGATGTTGGATTTCATTCTGACTGCCATTGTTCAATAATATTAAAATAAATTAATAAATTAACCTATTATTGTTATTATAATTAATGTAACAATTAATAGCATAATAATAATAATAATAAATAAAAAATACAGCAGTGATATTTCATTTTATAAAAACGCATTGTTAATGAAATATTATGTTTTAATAAGATTAACGGAATAAGATGTAATAATTGTTACATTAATAAAAATAATTGTTAAATTTATTAATACTATTAAACAACGGCAGCCAGAATGAAATCGAAAATCGGAAATGCTTAGGATTATCACAATGGCACCCTGTTGGGACTCATTTTTCCAGGAATATTACGTAGATTTTAAAAATTATCATACAATTTTGATAAAGATAATTACAACCTAAATGGTAGTATTTCAGTCAACTGCCTAAAAGTTGTTTCACTACTGAAGATGTAGAACACCGTTAGGCAGGTATAGGGATGCTGTGTGGGCGTGTATGTGTGTAGTGGTAGGTTTATGTGGGTAAGGGTAGGTTTCCACGGACCTGTGGACATAAAATAAGTTCATATTTTGTTATTATGAATTTAATTATGTATTATATTTAAATGAGCAAATAAAAAAAACGAAAAAGTATACTTAATAAAAACAAAGTAAAAAAATTGATACCTAGTACCAAATATTAGGCCTACCAGTATTAATAAAACATAAATAAAACCAAAAAATACGCGTACGAGTACTAAAATAAAAAAAATCTGGTGTGAAACACTCACACAACTTTCTCTTGCCAATGCAAATAATTAATAATAGACCTAACATTATTAATAAAATATTAGAAATAAACAAAAACTAACCTCAAAAACATAACCTTATTTTAATCATGAGTGAATGACGCAAAATGACAATCGAACTCAGTTTGGCTTAAAAATACGGAAAATCACGCTTTCACGCTAAACTAGGCTCTGTAGAGAAAAATGCTTTAAACAAAAGTTGTAGATCTTTTAATTTTCTATAAATTTAATTATATACACTTTTGTCGTAAAATGCATACTAAGACCGAAATGTTAAAAAAAATCGATTTTTCTCACGTTTTCGTAAGAAAAAAAACAGAAAATCGCTAAACTAAGCGTTATACAAAAAAATTTTTGTAATAAAAGTTGTAGAATTTTACATTCTCTACAACTTTTATTATATAACGTTTTGCGCTAAAGTGCATATTAAAGCCGCAATCTTAAAAAGAAAATGTTTTTACGTAAAAACAGCCTCAAGCAGAATTTCAGCAAACATGGCGCCTACCCTATATTGTAGAACATAAAAAATGTAGTAAACCAGGCGATTTTAAAAAAAATCGTAGGACTAGTTTTTGAGAAAATCGCAAAAAAGTGAAAAATTATACGAATAAACTACTACTTCCGGTTGACCGATTTTGATGAAAATGTTCGTGTCGGGTCCGGTAGTGGTATGTAACTTAAGTTTCAAGTTTCAAGTTCGTATGATGTTCCGTTCTTGAGATATTCTGTTCACACACACACACACAGACACACACACAGACCAATCGCTAAAAACATGTTTTTTTGGGTTCAGGGAGTCTGAAAACGTATAGATCCGGTGAAAACTCGATTTCGAAAAATCGACATGAAAACAATACTTTCCTTCCTATATATTCGTATAGGCAAGAGAAAGTAACAAGTAGGCTATTAAAATTATTATTTTTATCCGTAACAAAACATTAATGTAATATTTGAAACATATAACTCATTCATCGTACTCGAAGCAAAATAAGATTAAAATATTATTTGAAAATTATCATGATGATAATCTATAAATAAATTACTTACCTTGTTACTCAACGACAAAGCCAGGAAAGCCTGCTTTTTCCTTATAAAGCAATTTAATAACACAGAAAAATAACCATACGTCTTTTCATATGCCTATAAACACACGATTAAAAAATTGAAATACGGATAAGGCTGAAATTCAAATAAAATACAGTAAACTTTAACACAAAATTCTTCATCGTGTTAAACTGGATAAACCTGTATAAACATTTACTTCGAAAACACAATTTACTACCAAAACTTAAACAAATAACAATGTGTGATATTCCACCTTGAATTAGTTATTTATTACACTTACAAATTATAGTTTTTGTACTGAAACTTATAAAAATTAGTTTACAATTAATAAATAGGCCTAAGTCAGATCAAAGTTACTTAGTTTTTATTATAATCCAAATAAGAATAATATGCAGATCGCAATATTATAATGTCTGTAATTATACGTATTTATTTATTGTCTGTATTAAATAATTTGCTTTTGGCAATGCAAGACATTGTTAGTTCTTAGAGCTCTCCAGTACAAGTCAGATTAAATTAAACAATAAATTAATGTAAACATTCAAAAAAAATATATATATAATTAATGAGCATATTCTAATTTCGTATAAGCTAAAGTAGTTTGGTTGAAATATTATTTATTAAAAAGTAAACTACTTAACCTTTATATAATATGTACAACACATTCATGTTGGACAAAGACTACAAACAATACATCTTTATTCTTCAAACACTCAAGGCCAGCCTTCTTATTTTTTTATTATATTAAAAATCCGCCCCAGACAGGTGAAGTGTTCAATTATGCGCACTCAATCTGTTATTTTCAGGGCTACAAAAAATAGTTGTGTTTCTTATCACATGGTCAACCAATTAAATGAATGAAGAATTTAAGAATAGAAGAGGTAGAGGTTTTAAAAGACACTAATCAGATAAATCCCCTCTGAAAGTAATTAATTTTATTATACAGCCAACTAAAAGAAAAAAATGTAATAGTTAGGCGACTGAAAAGAACAAAGGCGGTAGATTTAGTGTATTATAAAAAGACTAATAAAAGTACTGTTAAACTACAAATAAGAGTAGAATACTTTTAAGTCATGTACATAATACGAGGGTGGTCTGAAAAGTTTCCGACCTCAACGTGAAGATTGCAGAACTCGTAAATGAAAGCTAGTGAATTTTGTTCTTCATCTGCTGACAGTTACTCACCAAAGTTTCAGTCATTTAGGACGCGCAGTTGTTATGTAACAGTCGTTTGAGTGATTTGATGTGAGTGTTTTTGTAAAAATGGACAAAATTGAGTATCGAGCTGTCATTAAATATTTGTTTCTGAAAGGTAATACACCGATGAAAATCAAAGATGAGTTGGATTCTGTGTATGGGGACTTGCAACATCATTTACCACAATGAAATTTTGGGTAGCTAAATTTAAACGTGGCCGTAAGAGCATGGGAGACGATGAACGTTTGGGACGTCAAAAAACTGCAACTACCGTCGAAAACATCGCCAAAGTTCACCAAATGATGCTAGACGACCCCCTAATTAAAGTGAGAGAGAAAGCAGAGGTTATGAACATGTCAATAGAACGTGTTAGTCACATATTAAATCAACATTTAGGCATGAGAAAGCTGGCCGCGTGTTGGGTGCCGCGTTTGCTCATGTTAGACCAAAAACGTGTTCGAATGAACATTTCCAATGCTCTGTTGGCGCAGTTTAGGCGCAATAAATCCGAGTTTTGGGGCCGATTAATTACTGTAGATGAAACTTGGATACACCATTATACGCTCAAAACAAAAATACAGTCCAACCAGTGAACTGCAAAGGGGGAACCGGCTCCAAAAAAAGCAAAAACTGTTTTTTCGGCTGGGAAAGTGATGGTGACTGTTTTTTGGGATAGTCATGGAGTTATTTTAATCGATTATCTTCCAAAAGGAAAAACCATTACAGAAGCATACTACACATCATTACTTTACAAGCTAAAGGCAAAACTTGCGGAAAAACAACCACATTTGCAGAAAAAGAAAATCCTTTTTCACCAAGACAACGCACCGTCTCACACCTCAGCGGTTGCCATGGCGAAAATCCACGAATTACGGTTTGAACTGCTTGATCATCCGCCTTACTCACCAGATCTAGCCCCAAGCAACTTCTTTTTGTTCTCTCATCTAATAATTGCGCTCGGAGGACAGAGATTTTCGTCAAATGAAGAGGCAATCACCTTTATGAACAACCATTTTGCAGAGAAAAACGGCGCGTACTATTTGGACGGGTTACAAAGATGGGAGCTTCGCTGGGAGAAGTGTGTAGAGTTACAAAGATACTATGTTTAAAATAATAAAAAAAATTTCAGAAAAAATGTCTTGTATCTTTGTTAGGTCGGAAACATTTCAGACCACCCTCGTATAAATTACTAAAACTAATGGTTAGGCTACTTTTAAGTTATACGTATAGGCTATTAAGTTAATCGTTTAACAATAGGTTTAAGTTAGAGATTTAAGAAATAAATATTCCTAGTACTTATACAACACTGTATAAGTGACATTAGAAAATAAGTGCTAGTACCAGTGGGCGACTGCATAATTATAAACATTGGGGGGGGGGGAATATTATCGGTAAAGAAAAACTGTTCGTTAGTTTTAAGTAACTAGTTGCAGTAAATCTACAATAAAAATTTTTTTAAAAATTATACAGCCAGACCATGTGGCGTATGAAGTGAATGTGTAATTTACAGAATGGAAAATATGTGTTTTTAATTAAATTAATTATTCATGCTAATATTTTATAACTCAGTTGGGAAGGTAGGGGGTAAACCAGCTCACCCTTGTTTTACTCAGTAAAACCTTTAAAGGTTCAAACCAGCTTTCGGCTGATCAGCTAAACAACACATATTAAAAATGTTAACCCAATTCTAAAAGTTCTTTTAATTTAATAATACTGAGCATTTTTGGTATTTTCAATTTGAACAAAAACGCTCGGAACGTATTATCTTTCTTTGTTTACTTCATTTTAAATGTTGTTAAATTTAACTTACTCACAGAACAGTATGAGTTAAAAAGGTACAAGGGAACGTAGGTATGCATTAGTTAGATCTGACCATATGCAAACAAAAAGAGCCGTATTTGTTTAAAAGTTATGTAATGTTATGTTACATTATTTGTACTGATATGAAATGAAATGTGGACGGAACAAGTTTACAACGTGAATTAATTAACCGCCATGAAAACAAAACAACCGTTATTACAAAACAATCAAAAATATTTGTTTAAAATTATATTTTTAATGTTATTCTTTCAACTTTATTTACAAAATGGTTACTTACCTAAATTTTAGTAATTGGACGTAGGCCTTTATAGTAGGTAGGTATTAAATCGTATTTTTTTGTCATCACAACAAAATTTATGTTAATTAGACAAAACAGAACTACTTTAATTAGGCCTAAATTAAACATAACTTGAAAAGGCCGGCTTCCTAATGTTAGCTTGTAAAATGAAAAAGTCTGGTGTTAAATAATCACATGACTTTCTCTTGCCAATATATTTATAATGAAAAATGTATAACCTATGTTTAATCATGAGTAAATAGATAATATAAATTGAAAACCATAACCTAATTTTAAGCAAACAAAGTTAAGCAAAATGAAAATGAACTTCCGTAGAACGCACTTTGCCATAAGGTGAAGTTCAGCCGCCAGTGGGATTAGGTGGATTAGAATATGGTAGTATGAGTAAGGTGGCACGAGATAACTTTGTGGGGCTGTACGCCCCGTTTAGGTTTACGGATGATTTGTAGTTTAAATTTCTGTAAAATTTTCGTACGATAATAATTGTCTGACAATTGTCCGATAAAGTTTATTCTGAATTAGTTTTCCCGAAAAAACGGAAAATATATTGTAACAGAATCGACTAGATGGATCGCGAATGTTCCAGAATTCCATTCATAAAAATAGTTAAGGAATAATAAAAATATCACCACACAATAGCAGCAATAAATTACAGTTTTAGCAATAAAGGGTACGCCTATTATAAAAGGGTATTGTGTACAGCTATTTTTATGAAGTTGTTTATGAGGTTGTTTACGTTTTCTATTTACAATAGTTGACTTGTTTAAAATGGATTTTTCTAGCAAAGAGTTATTTTTGTACATTATGATTTCTCTACTTTATTCTGGAATGATCTTTTATAAATAGGCATATAAGGAGATCCCCGAGGGCTGTCAGAGTAGTATCCGTTTGATCTTCAACGAGCGATTATCGGGTTGTTATTTAGCAGGTTAACTATTCCGAGAATTGTGCTGGTCGACGACTGTTATACTGCCTTTGTTGTGAGTGTATTGTGTAAAGCCTTTTTGTGAGTGTATTGTAAAGTTAATGTGTAAATTTTGTGAATTCAGTTTCGGTGTTTTGTATGTTTGTGGAATCTCTAAAAGTGATTGTAAGTTATTTATTTTAAGTGAATTATTAAATCATTTATTGTATTTCTTAATTGTAATTAGTTTAATTATTTATTTTGTAATCTTTTAGTGTAATAAATCTTTGTAATTGTAAACTTTAGTGTATTAATTATTTAATATCCTAGATCCCGAAACGGACCTTAGCAATAAGTGTCACAATATGTTTCGAAAAAATTTGGTAAAAATTTTGGACGGAGAGCCAGATAAATGTAAAAAATAATTACTAAGCTTTTTAGGCGTAAGAAATGAATAAGATGATACCCGGAGGTGCAAAACATCAAAATTTGTTTTCTTTTTGTTTTCCAGAAAAAACATCAGAATTTCTTTTTTTGTTTTTGAGAAAAACTGTTTGAAATAAAGGTTATCGGTTTTTTATTTTCTGTGATTTAAATTGTGTTATCTTTGTCATAAAATATAATTGGCCTGCCAAGACCACAATCTTAACAAAACAACATTTTTTACCGATTCCAATGAGAAAATACGAAAAAATTACTAATTGATACTAAACTAAACTCTGTATTGAAATTAATCGAAATACAATTTTTAGTCGAATGACCGAAGATACCTCTGAAAAAGTTTAATAAAATTCAAAGTTTAGTTTTAATTTTATGAAGGCCTACCCTGATGATGGTGGATCCACCGAAACATGTCCGTAGAAAGGATTACTATTTAAAGAAAAATATTATGTCGCTAATTTTTTAGTTAATAGTAGTTGTAACAGGTCAGTGAAAAATTAATTTATTTTTTCAATTTTGAATTGAGTGTAGTCAACAGGATGCATTATAGCGATTTATTTATAAATAATACTAAGTTATAGGTTTTCTTAATTTTCGACAATTTTTATAATATAACAGGCTTTTGCCGTACAATGTATATTAAAACCGCAATCTAAAAGAAAAAATCTGGTGTGAAACACTCACACAACTTTCTCTTGCCAATGCAAATAATTAACAATAAACCTAACATTAGTATTAAAACATTAGAAATGAACAAAAACTAACCTCAAAAACATAACCTTATTTTAATCATGAGTGAATGACGCAAAATGACAATCGAACTCAGTTTGGCTTAAAAATACGGAAAATCACGCTTTCACGCTAAACTAGGCTCTGTAGAGAAAAATTCTCTAAACAAAAGTTGTAGATCTTTTAATTTTCTATAAATTTAATTATATACACTTTTGTCGTAAAATGCATACTAAGACCGATAAGTTAAAAAAATCGATTTTTCTCACGTTTTCGTGAGAAAAAAAACAGAAAATCGCAAATTACCGCTAAACCAAGCGTTATACAAAAAAATGTTTGAGACAGAAGTTGTAGGTTTTTAAATTTTCTACAACTTTTATTATATAAGTTTTTGCGCTAAAATTTATATTAAAGCCGTAATCTTAAAAAAAGAACGTTTTTACGTGAAAACAGCCTCACCGAGAATTTCAGCAAACATGGCGCCTATTCTATCTTGTAGAGAATAAAAAATTGAGTAAAATAGGCGATTTTAAAAAAAATCGTAGGACCAGTTTTTGAGAAAATCGCAAAAAACTGAAAAATTATACGAATAAACTACTACTTCCGGTTGACCGATTTTGATGAAAATGTTCGTGTCGCGTCCGGTAGTGGTATGTAACTTAAGTTTCAAGTTTCAAGTTCGTACAATGTTCCGTTCTTGAGATATTCTGTTCACACACAGACACACACACACACACACACAGACACACACACAGACACACACACAGACCAATCGCTAAAAACATGTTTTTTGGGTTCAGGGGGTCTGAAAACGTATAGATCCGGTGAAAACTCGATTTCGAAAAATCGACTGGAAAACAATACTTTCCTTCCTATATATTCATATAGGCAAGAGAAAGTAAAAAGAAATTATATTTTTGTTTAATACAAACAAGTGTACAACCCGCACGAATTCTAGCAGACATGACGCTTACCCTATCAAATAGCGCACAAAATGTAACAAAAAAGGAAGTTTCAACGGAAATCGTAATAGCCGTTTTGGAGCGAAAAATTTCACGAATCAACTAATACATTTTATTGACTGATTCTGATGAAAATGCTTATGTCGGGTTCTCTTGTGACTCGTAACTTGAATTCCAAATTTTAACTTCATTCTCCATTTTTGAGATGTTTTGTTCACACACACATACACGCACGCGCATATACAGACCATTAAGTAAAAACATAGGTTTTTAGCTGAAAACGTGTATTTTCTGTGAAAACTCGAATTTGACAAACCGATATAAAAACAATAGAATACTTTCCTTTTCTATTTGCCTTTTTATTTTATATAGCCTAGGGCAAGAGCAAGTAAAAAGAATTTAGAAACAAATTTGTTTGAGACAGAATTGATAATGGGCGTAATTATATTCTTCGAAAGTAATAGGTTTTACTTCAGAGTTAATCTCCGTGCTGAACAAAGTGAAGGTGTCAATTGCCGGGTGAGAGTTAAAAGCATTTTAGTAAGCCTGACATATTACAAAGCTATTCTTTAAGTGAAAATCCTTTTTTACGTTGTGAGGTGATATGTTAAACCACTTTACTTTTCGTTTTAATTAGTTAACCCACTTCGATGCGTAATACCCTTCACATCAATCAAGTTAAATAACGAAAAACCCAGCGACAATAATACTCTCTGTCAGCCACATTGGTGTAGTTGGTGACGTGCTCGCCTCTCATCATGCGATCGTGGGTTCGAATCCCACTCAGGCACGGCATATTTTCATACGTTACAAAAAAAAATCATTTCATTCTCCATTGTAGGCTATATAGTTACACCCCATCGTCGTCGCTAATGACCTTCGTAGTTGATCTGACGTTAAATAAATAATAAAAACTAAAATAATAATAATACTCTATAGGCTATTCTAACATCTCAGAAAATAGAGAAATCAAGGGATTACAGAAATTGAAATATTTTGGAGAAATAATAACACCAAATAATCTTTACTAGACAAATTCAGTATGGCAAACAAAGTACAGAAAATTTAGATTGCATATAATTTTCTAAATAAATTTTATCACAGTAAATTCTACGCACAGCCAAAAAGCTTAGTTAGGAGGCGTTCAGCGTACGTTACAAACATATGCTAGAGGTAATTAAAGTTTACCTTGCCTATTAGTTTTGCACACTACATTTTGTGCATACATAATGGGTAGATGACATTCATAATATTTTCTCATGAATTATCTGGCATAAATAATAACCACCACAAAATGTTTTTGGAAATTAATTTTTAATAATCTAGTGAATTTTATAATATTATACCTAATATTTAATCCATGTTTTTTCAGTATCTGGTTATTATACGTTATAAACAAATTTCGTTTAAACTTATAACATTTATTAACAAAATAATAAATTGTAACGCTTACCATACCAATGAATAACAATTAAATTGTTATTAGGTTAATTTAAAAATTTTTAAAGTAAAACTAAATTATTTAACTATATACAGAGTGTCTCACGAGTAACCCAACAAACTTCTAAGGTGGTTTCCTCTCATCAAAATAATGAAAAAAGTTTATATAAACATGGGTTCGGAAACGCTTCGTTAGCGAGTTACGGCTAGTGAAAGATTTCGCCCTGGGTTCAGAACATACGCCTAAATAAAGTCATCCTAGAGGTCTAGGAACCCAATTTTATGAGTAGATCTGATGGTTTCTTATGTATTTTAACCCGAGAAATTGAATAAAGTAAGTTCCAGAACCATATCTTTTGTAGTTTTTGTAATATCCAATGAAAAACGGAGAAATCTGTGCATAAAAATACGTTTTTTTTTAGGTTCGAAGAACAATAACTGTGTTAAACGGCTAAAAAAATGTGTAAATTTAGTTAGCAAAACTTGTAGAGATTTTAATTCTGAAGAGAATGATGTAAAATAGGCCAATAATAAACAAACACAAATTATAAATTTATGTTTAATTAAATCAACACATACGAAAAATAAGACAGAAAATTTATTTGCGGTTTATTTGCGAATACAATATTTAAATATTGTATTTAAATCCCTTGATCCCCTGATTTAAATCCCTTGGATTATTACCTTTGGGGTCATTTAAAGCAGCTTTTATACGCAGAACAAGTTAATTCCAGCACTGTTTTCAACAATGGAAAATTTGCATGGAGCGTTGTAGGGATAGAGAAAAAGTGTATATTGAAGATGACAAGAAGTGATTATGTATAAATTAAAAATAAAATTTTTTACAATGTCAGTATTGTTATTTAATAGCCACACCTCGTATATTGAATAAGTATTTTGGAACGACGTTGAATGTTAGATGAGATCATTCTCAAAAGATTAGAATGCGCATTGAAACAGCTCGTTGAACATTTAACAGAATGAGTAAACTATTCAAAATAGACGATCTGAGAGTTGAAACAAAAATGCGACTATTGCAATGCTATTTTGTTCTATTGTTTTATGGTGTGGAATCTCGAACCCTTTGAATTATTTTAAGAGTAAAAGCCTTGAAGCGTTTGAGATGTGGCTCTACGGAGAGAAGCAGAGAACATCGTGGGTCAATCGCGTCTCTAATGAGGAGGTAATGAGACGCATGCAGGAATCAAAAAAAAAAAATGACCACAATAATTGTTCGGAAGCTTGAGTATTTGAGACATATAATGTGCAACGATAAAAGTTATGGGTTGCTTCAATCTACATTACAAGGAAAAATAGCTGGGCAACGCAGCGTGGGAAAAAGACGAATTTCCTGGTTAAAAAATCTCAGAATTTTGTACTCGAAAATGACAACATAATTCTTTCTAGCAGCAGTAGATATAGTTCAGATTGTTAATATGGTGGCCAACATCCAAAACGGATAGGAACCAAAAGAATAATAATAATAATAACAAAACAGTTTTTTAATGTTATCTCATTGTCAGTACATAACAATATTTTATTTTGGTAAACAATTTTTATTGGTTTCAGTATGTACAGTAATAAAATATACATTATCAATATATATATATAAGGATTTTTCATCGTTTATGCCTAAGGTTAGACCTAAATCTAAAGGACGTTTTGCAGCAACTTTAAAGGCGGATTGGTTCTTATTGGAAATGAAAATAAGTGAAGCTCCAAATTATACAACCTGCTTTCTTAAAATACAACATAAAAGTACATTCAAGTTTGAAATACATAAATGGGTTATTAATTTTGGAAGCGACAACATTAAATATATTGTAAGCATAGTGAAAAGTTAACAGTGAACTCACTTAGAATAATATTTGTGAGCTAAATATTTATACATATACTTGAACATGTTTTCGTAAACATATTTTGTTTTATGTTAATTTCCATAACCTGGAACAATTAAATAAGTACCTGTTTAAATGTATGATTGCTACATCTTTGGAACTGCTTAGACGTCCATAATTTCAAAAATCATACGATTTCTATAAAAATTATTACGACAAATTACAATTACTTCTTTTTACGTTACCAGTGACTCTTTGAACAATGACCTCAAAATCCCGTACGTAAACGAAATATTTTATAAGATTTACACAAGTTTCTGTAAGAAATTACCTCATCATAGCAACAAACTTGTACTCAACCTTCCCGGAAATTTCCGTAGATATCTGCCCCGACGATGGAGTTGGAACATCATTTTGTAAGAAGTAATTTCCGATAGTATACAAAATTATGTAAATCATTTACTGAAAATTTACAGCTGGGGCCCACAGTTGTTTGGTGATCTCCTCTTAAATCTAAGCGCGTTTTATCTCATTTTTTTAATCATCTCATTCACATGTTGTTTTATAAAACGTTATGAATTTTACTAATAAAGTCAAAAAAACTTCTTTTGTCGTCATGGGTTGATCAAGAAAATAAATTTATGTGCGTATCTGTTCTTTAAAATATACACATTACAATGTATGTTTTTTGTTGGCTGATTAGGCAAATGGAAAATATTTATTAAATGAAACAATTCAAAAATTTAGCTCGTTACAGGCTATATACTATCTGATAAAACTATAATTTTTTAGGAAAAAAAATTCTGTTAAATGATTGATGGAAACAGAAATCAAACAAAAATAAATTGATAAAAGCTCTAACTGCAATGCATTAGAAAAAATTAATCAGATCAAAAATTTGGGGAAACCCCAAAAGCCACTTTACTGACTTATTTTCGACGAAAATTTCAAAAATGAGATCATCTATCCATTAGTGTACTTTTGAATTAATCCAGCGGTTTTAATTTATTTTCTGAATGCATTCTTTACAATAATCACTCAAAGCACGGATTCTGCAGAGATATTTTCGTTTTATAAACCTAAAGATCTATGGAAGAATAATGGTCATCATCAAAGTTCATCAAAATTCACTACTCATGTTCAACAATCTTCATCCCATATAATACAGAATTCGTATAATAGGTCTACGCAATACACCCATCAACTATTTCTAGAATATAACTTTATTACAATACTTTGTTTTATTTTGCATGAACAATTCAATTATTTGCGACTAATAATTAGTGTGAATTATTGAACGATATGATGGGTTTTAACTAGCTTAAAATCTTTCCAGATCATAGTCCGGATTGAACTCGAAACCATCAGTTTTATAGTCTTGCATGCTAACCACTACGCCATATTGTTATACGCCGTTATTATTTTATTAGGTTTTTTTTTATTATTGTTGTTTGAAGGAAAATAAATCATATTAATTTTAAGAATAATGTTGTGTTATAATATTTATTATAGTATTACAAGGTAAAGAGAGATAAATTTAAAATTAAAAAACTTGGACCGTTATTTATTAATGTAGTATTAATAATAATGTATCCGGAAAAAACGTTTTTATTATTTTACGAAGTAGATACAAGTTTATAGGAAAACGAGAGATACGAGTACACCTGATGGTTTTAATGTACTCAAATATGTATTTTTTCCCACTGTAAAATATCATATAAATCTTTGTTGAAGTTATATTAAATTTTGTTCGTAAAACAGTCTATTCTACAGCTTTATTAAAGGTTACATTATAAATCTAATATCAGGTTTTATTAATAACTGGGCGATCTGAAGGATAGGAGTAATGAATCATGCAACAAATGTGGGATATTAGTATTTTAATCGTAAGAATGTAGTCATTTACAATGGTTTACTCTTTTTACTTTTTTTGTTTTGTCATCACTCTGTCGACTTGTTTGATCCAGTTCTACAAGCTGTTCTATCTTGCGCAAGTCGTTTCATATCTACATACCTGTAACACCCTACATCTTTTGTAACTTGCTTTATAAATTCTAACCTTTGCCTCCCCCTGCAATTCACTCTCTCAATATTACTCTCCATTATTGATAGACCAATCCTTTTTCCCTTATCGTAACTTTATCCTACAGTATCTACAGTTCCTACTGTCCTGGGCTTCTGATTTGAGGTGTGGTTGGGGGGGGGGGGACAAACAGTCTGTATAAAAGCCTGCACCCACTCTTCCAATTAAAAAAAATAATTTCCTATGATACTGTACTAATAATACTGCACAACAACCTCGCTAATCCGAACTAACTGGAACGGGGACCAGTTCGGATTTCGTAATATTTAGATTACCCAAAAATGTCCATAATAATAAAAACTCTGGTGTGAGACACTCATACGATTTTCTCTTGCCAATGTTAATAGTTATTGTAACATGTGTTTAATCATTAGTAAACAATGTAAAATGAAAAACATAATTTTTAATCGTGAGTGATGCAAAATGAAAATCAACCTCTGTAGAACAAAAAAATACGGAAATCACTAATTGACGCTGAACTTGCTATGCAAAAAAAATACTTTAAATAAAATTTGTGGGTTTTTTTAATTCTTTATAACTTTGATTGCATACATTTTTTAAAATGCAAACCAAGGCTGTAAACTTAAAAATATACAATTTTTTACCAATTTCAATGTGAAAAATACAGAAAATCACTAATTGATTCTAAAGTAAGCGTTGTACATAAAAAAATGTTTGAAACGAAAATTGTAGGTTTCTTAATTTCCCAAAAATTTAATCATAATATACATTTTTGTACTAAAATGCATATTAAGGCTACAATCTTTAAAAAGCCAATTTTATCACGAGAGCACAGCTCCAAGAGTTTCAGCTGACGTGACCCTTACCCTATGTTAGCGTGTCGCGAGGCGTTTGTTCCCGAGTGGAGACAAAAAATAAATCGATGAAAGATTCTGCGGGACTCTTCTCCTGATCAGTGGACTGTATGCGTAGTCTGCTTGTGCGTCTTGTAGAATTTGTAGATTCAGTTCTCATCCGAAAGTGCGAACTGAAGAAATAAGAAATGATGTTAGCTTCTTGCCTCCTTTTGCAGTGTGAAGACTCGTGATGGGGAGGGGGTAAAAGGGCGAAGACAGGAACATAGGGATGGGAATACCCCCTGTACTACTGTCTTCTTTCAAGTGATTTCTTCACTTCAGGAACTACGGTTGTAAGCCATTTTTCGGGTGGGCGTAATGCAATACAATGATAAGCGGACGGACCAACTGTCCGCTACTGTAGCATACGTAAAATATATAGTGAATGATGAGATTTTTAAATAAAATCGAACAAACCGTTTTTGAGAAAATTGCAAAAAAGTTAAAAATCACACGGATGTTCTTCTACTTTCAGTTAACCGATTTTGATGAAAATATTCGTATCGGGCTCCTTGTGGTACCTAATTTAAGCTCCAAGCTTCAATTTCATTCCTCTATTCCGTTCTTTAAAATATTTTGTTTACACACTGGCATACAGACCAATTGCTAAATATATGTTTTTTTGAGTTTAGAGGCTTGGAAACGTGTAATTTCCTGTGAAAACACGTTAAAAATCAACATTGAAACAATACTTTAAAAACGGAAATTTTGGAAAACCCCTTCTTTTGAACTTTAGCAGAGTTTTCCTCCGTCTAAAATGGTTCCTAAGGGTGCGTCTTCTGGTGAATTAATGGGGCTCAATAATGTAGTAAAATATGGAAGTTTAATCAAAATCGTTACAGCCGCTTTTGAGATAGTGGATTTTTGTAATTTTACATTAGAGTTCAAGTAAGCCCTACATTTAATTTTAGGGCATCATAGATAATTCAAGAAACTTAAACGGTTTCGTTGAGAAAATCATTGTTTTCAAATTGACGCAATAAGTTCAAATTTGTTTTATCAGAACGAATAATAAATCACTCACGAACAAATGTATGCGCAAAGGAGGATTTCTTAAAAAAGCATTTTTGGCTTCAGGGGGCGATGAAGTGTAAAGATGATCCAAAAAATGTACACCAACGTGATAGGTTTTCTGTGTATCCCTTATATATTGGTCAAGAAAATAAAAATGTAATTTTCTAATTCATTCTATTGGAAAACTTGCTTCAATTTAATGTAATTGATTTATAAATACTTTATAGGAAGTCAGAAGAAATATAGAAAGGAGAAGAAGAAAAACAATGAGTTGGAGGAGGATAAAGAAGACAGTAATGACGATGAAAGAGGGCAAGAGAGATGTGTTCACAAGAAAACAAAATAAAAACTTTAAGTTACTGAATATAAAATGAATCGTATTCGTATATAAATGTATCCAAAGAGAATGGCAAAGAAGGTCAAAAAAACAAATAGAATAAAAAATCAACAAAGTAATTGAAGCAGAAAAAAAATTATAAGAACTTGAAAAATCTAGGAAAAGTCTGTTGAGTTCTAGCATGTAGAAGAAATGGCGTTGAAAAGAAAAAGATTTATAAATAAATTATTAAAATATTTATGAGTTTCTACTTTAAAAATTTGTTCACAGGTACGTTTTTAAAATGTTATGTAAATATAAAATAACATTCATAAGTATATTAAATTTCAGTTTACTTTTTATATATACAAACAACTAGTCTAAATCCTTATTTATTTATAACCGTAAAAATTTACGGCGCATCTCCAGAAGTAGTAAATTTTGATGAAAATGGTGACGTTAGCGAGGAAAAGACTCAGCAGCAACGTTCCCGCGGGACATTACGTCGTGAAAACTAAACACTTTTATAAAATATATAAGGCTATCATCAACATCTAACACAATGTAGTGAGCGCATATTTAGTGTAATATTTATCCAAGAAAATGTTTCCATCAGCAAATTGAAAACTGCTTTAAGTATGTCATAGTTCAAGGTGTAACGGTTTTTTTATCTAATGCAAATAAAACATTTTTTTATTACATTAATACTCGTATTATTATATTACCTACTTTTTTTATTTTTTATCTGAAATATTGGGAAGGAAAGTTGCATTTTCGTGTTGATTTTTTAAAATCGGATTTTCATCGAAAATACTACACGTTTTTAAGCCCCTTAATCCAAAAAATACATGTTTTAAACAGTTGGCCTCTGTGCGCGCGCGCGCGCGCGCGCGCGTGTGTGTGTGTGTGTGTGTGTGTGCTTGAACAAAGTATCTCACAAATGGACATGAATTTTTTCGTCAAAATCGGTCAATTGGAAGTAGGGTATATCAGTGAAATTTTTCACTTTTTTGCAATTTTCTCCAAAACGGCTTTCAAAATTTTTGTTAAAATCTCCAGATTAAATTTTTGTGCTTTGGAAGAAAGGGTAAGCAGCATGTCTGCTAGACATCGTTGGGGGTTATGCTTTCGTAGTAAATGTTTTTTAGGTAACTTTTTAAAAGTATAAATAAATCAATGTTGTAAAAAATTGAAAACCTTAAAACAAAATTAAAAATTGAAAATGAGTGTCATACACTCATGATTAAAATTACGTTATGTATTTCATGATACATTGTTTATTCTGATTAGGCCTAAACATAGGTTTTATGTTATTATTTACATTGACAAGAGAAAGTTGTGTGAGTGTTTCACAGCATCATTTAATTTTTCTTTACTTTTTATTGGTTTGTATCTTCTTGATAAACTAGAAACACGTCTTTCTGGCCTTCTATTTAAATCATCTATCCATTCGGCAAGGTATAAATTTTATTTTTTCGTTAAAAGGAAAAATTCCTAATTCTTGCTTTATAATTCATATCTGGTGTTGTCTAGTCTTGAACAACCCTTGTCAGACCTTAAAAATTTCATTTCGGCAGTTTGCATGCTTGTTTCCTACCTTTTTCCAATCACCGATGGTTCGCTGCCGTGTATCAAGCATGAAACTGCCACCGTGTTATAAAACGTTAACCTTGCCTCAGTGTCCTGTGAATCGTTCACATATCTGATTAAATTTGATTAGTTTATTTTTTTCTAAATCATCATATTTTCATATGAGACATTAGTTCTAAGGTATTTATAGTGGCTCACTTGCTCTAGTATGTGTCCAATAATTACTATTTTGGATCTTATTGGGGTCTTTCCACAAAACGCCATCACTTTTGTCCTGTATGTTGAAATGTTCATATTGTATTTTTTCATATTTTTGGCTAGTGTGAAGATTGCTCGTTGTAGACCTTCCTCACTCAGCTGCGTCATAATCATGTCATCAGAATACATGACTGCACTAAAGAGGTATTCATCACACAGTGTTGCTAAGCTAATTTTCCTTTTTCATGACACAAAAACGTCTTCATTATACCTGTAAGTATAAATATTAAAAAGGGTACATGAAAATGGACGTTCTTGCCTTTATCCTTTCTTTGTAGGAATTCGATTAGTCAGTTTACCATACATATTATTATACTCGTACTTAGTAAAACAGTGGTTTCTTCATGCTTCTAATCGTTGCTACTAAGTGGTGTGGGTATACTCTTTGCTCTAGCTTTACTCATATTTGTGAACGGTAGATGTCAAATGCTTTCTCTTTGTCAATAAAAGATAAAATTTTATTTTATTCATTATTTTCTTTACTATTAAATTTTCTTCTTTTCTCATTTACTTGACCAAAACCTTTTGGTTCGTAAATTTTATACAACATTGGTTCATGAAATTTGAAGATATCAAATTATAATTTTATTTATTTTATCCTCTTCTGAAATCAGGCATTATCAGGTGATGTGTAATATGTCATGGGTAAAATTTAGGTCTATGTGAATTGTAGCAGTACTCAGTACTTACAAAAATGGATTACATGCGTTTAGTGATAAACAATAATATTATTTAATTTTATAAAATAATTTTAATTTAGTATATTTTTTTTAATGAAGAAATATTATGAACATTAAATAATTAAATTATCAAAGATACTAAATTTATTAAATTAGCTATAAAATTGTTAATAGTCATTACAATAATATGGTTTTGACTATTAACAATTTTATATTATGTCTATGTTACGAGGTAATTTTGAACTATTGTATTTAGGGAACACTTAAAAGAAAGATCTATAATATTTATGGGACTTAGTCCAGAACTATTATTTATAATAGATATTGTCAAGAAGACAACAAATTATACAACTATATAATTATTGATATTGTTATTATTTTACAAATATTATTTAAATAAACTTCAAGACATGTAACTAAGAACCAAGTTTTTTTACTTAATTTTATTGTATATTTATGTTAATTTTCTTATTATTATAGTTTAACTCTATATATTTACAGAAATACTACAGAATGACAACAGAAAAGATTTTTTGCATCGTCAATTTGTCAACATAAAATGGAGTAGGCCTATGTATTTTGTATGCTTTAAGTCAATTTTACTTAAAAGTAGTAGTACTTGATTTATTTTCCGTACTTGTTTCAACGGGTGGAAAACTGTTGTAGATTGACAGATTTATGACGTCATACGTGAATGAACATTAATCTTGCCTACTGTAAATTACTTTGTAGTCCTGTAGTGACAAAACAAACCACCGTTTGTGAAAGTCTAGATAAACCGATTTGTTATGGCGCAGTTATTAACTTTTAATAAATTACTGGTTGAAGTTAGGAAATTTGTTACTTCACAACTTTTAATAACTTTATAAAGTTTATTTTATAATCCGTAATACTTAATAAATTAATAAAAGTGTTTTTGTTTACCATTCGTATTAAAATGTCGTCAAGTTTTTCAAGCGGAATTTAAACTCTTACGTAAAATAACCAAAGAAATATCTTCATTGTCAGATAGTACACCTTACATGTTTCAAGATACTTACAATGTCAATTTGATCAAACAGGAACAAAACTTATTTAAACAAATAGTGCGACAACCTAAACAAACTTTCCTGGAATCTTCTGTAAGGTTTTCTATATAAAAACCTCCATAACACTTTCTCTTGGGTACAAGTTTCTTTAATTTAACATAATTTCCTGAATATCTACTATTCAGAGGTTTTGCTCATTGGCTTAGCCTTTCTTATCTTTTCCTTTTTTATTGTTGTTATAGATTATTGTATTTACACATTTTAAATTTAGCGAATTAAAATACTGATTTATAACTGACGATGAGCTGGATTTTGAAGCGTTTCAAATGTGGTGCTATAGAAGGATGTTGAACGTTTCTTGGGTAGAGAAAGTCTGCAACTTCCAAATACTCAAACGTTTAAATAATAACATTGGAATTATACATAACACTTATAAAAAAACCACACTTTTCTACTTTTTAAAGGGGTTAGAATAAGAACTGACGATTGCCTCAATGCATTACTATTTGCGGATGACATATGTGAATTGTACAAGAGAGTGAAGATAAGCTTCAACGAGCAGTTTATGGTTTAAATTATTTATTTAAAAACTATAAATTTACGAGTTTCGGTTGCTAAATCAAAGGTTATAGCATTCAGAGGAAAGTACCCCACTCGTTCGAAGATTGATTTAGACAATGTAGTATTACATCAAGTGTCTCACTATAAATAAGTTATATGGGTTGCGATGTGAGCTTTGCTAGGGACCTGGATGTCGAAAATAAAATAAATAAATTTCAAGCTGTTTGTAGTACCATTAACAGGACACTGGGTAACAGAGCTAGAACAGAGTGTGGTATACTTATTTATCGCCACCAAAGAGATGCCAAATTTGTGGTGTTTTATTTTAATAAATATTATTCATATTAGATCATTACAACTTTTATTCAATTAATACATTTTAAATGAATGATTTTTGTTGTTGTTTACATATGTCCGCCATTAAATATTATTCACATTAAATTATTCAACTTTTATAGAGTCCAACAATTTGTATCCCTCTTCATAACATGAACAGTATCTATATTATCGTTTGTTCATACTTACTATTTATTTTAAAAAGAGCGAATGAGGGACGCCTACCTATTCGGTTCGCCATCTTGTCCCTCACTAAAATAATTTGTACAAAATCCATCTTATTCTTCTCTAGTCGCCTAGCAACTAGAATAAATAACTTTTTTAAATAATTTTGTCAATGTGAATTAAATAATTCTAAAGTATTAATTTTTCAATCAGCTGGAGATGTTTATTATTTTAATATACTCAAAAAATAAACAACTCCAGATGTACAATAAATTTGTTATATTACAAGAGACAGTAGTGAAGTTCTACAAGGTAATGGCAGTTCCAGTCCTTCTTAATGGAAATGAGTCATGGGTTACCACAAAACGCCAAAAACGTAGGATAAAAGCAGCTGAAATGAGGTTTTTAAGAAAAGTTAAGGGCTACTCAAGGCTGGATCTAATACATAACGAGGAAGTTAGATCTGAGTTGGGTGTATTTAGCCTGAATGAAAAAGTGAAGGAGTTCCGGAACCAATGGAGGCAACATTTCGAACGGTTGCCAGAAGAGAGTATACCTTTAAAAGTGACGGAATATGTTCCAGTTGGAAAAAGGGAAGTGGGAAGACCTCGAAAAAGGTGGCAGTAGTCGAGATGTACGGGTTGGAATGTCTCGGGTTTGTGTAGACGTACAGTATGGTTTGTGAGTTCGGAACAGGCTTATGCCTAATTGTTGATAGTAGTAAGAAGAAGACCTACAAAAAATTAAACTAGAATACTTTTGACAAATGATGAGATGTTGGAAATGTATAGATTATTGCAGAATATCATGCAAGACAAAATAATGGTTAGACTTTGTCAAAGAAAAACGTCGAGCTATTGTAAATTCAAGTACGCTGATTAAAATGGTTGCCAATAAAGTTCAACTGTTGTTATAATTATTAATGTTCTGAAAGGAAAGGTAGATAAAAAAAAGAAAAAATTATGAAATTACGGAGTAATGGGACTGCGTAATTAAGGAACTGTAAACCAGACAAAAAATAAATATCTGATATGTGAAGAAAGTACATACTGCCTTATCGATACCGTATCGTACGGGCTTGGTGAAACGGAATAATAATTATTATACCTCTGTTTTAAATCACAAGTTAATTAAAATTCTCATTGAGATATGAAATTAAAAGATTTATTTCTTTAAAGTGGAGGTCCTGGATTCGATTCTTATCAAAGATTTGAATAATAATAGCTTGTTCAAACCGACAGTAGGTCTTACTTAACCCAAAGTAGTCGCTTATAACCAAGATAACGTAATAAATGAGTCAAAACGACCTTGGACTTCGTGTTTCATTGGACTTTTTATATCGAAGCCGGTTCTTACGAGACGATTTTGATTGATTATAGGCTGATTGCCGGACCGACTGGGAATCGAGATCGGACAAATTAGTCTGGTATGAAATTTTCATTTTCCATTTGGGAGAACTGAAGTCCTTTCAGCCCCTTTACATAGCTACATCCTTGTCAGACAGCTTGTCATTAGCGACTATTTTAATTCTTCTAAAAGTCCAATTTGATGCCAAATGGTTGCAAATATAAGAAGTAATAAGGCTAAAGTAGGAGACAATTTTAATAAAATTGTATGGAAAATTTTATGAAAATGGAGGGTGTATATTTAAAAAAATCAGAAAAAATTTGTAAGGAATATGAAAAAGTAACAACGATAAAGTAGGTGTTATTAGAAGAATAGTTCTACATTACGATTTATAATGAAGAATTTTTTTTTTAAAACAGAATAACAAAAACTAACTAATAAAAGTCAGGAAAAATATTTGGAAAAAGTTAAGAAATTTAGATTTCTCGAAAAAATAAAATAAACTATCAATCGCAAAAATGGACAGAAGAAAGAAACAACAACGCGACAGAATGAAAGAGTTTTGTAAAAAAATATAACGGGCTTCCCAACAAATCTAACGTATACGGAAATTAACATTGGACAATGTACTGTCAACATTAATTAATCTTTATACAAGGGTGTAATCTTGTTTTTATTACTCCAGTAGTTTGGAAACAGAATAAAAATAAGTGAACCGGCCGCATTGTCGTAGTTGGTAACTTGCTCGCCTCTCATCATGCGGTCGTGGGTTCGAATTCCACTCAGGTACGGCATATTTTCATACGTTACAAAAAGTCATTTCACCGTCCATTGTACAAAGTTATACCCTAACTTGGTCACTAATGACCGTTTGACTTGATGCGACGTTAAATAAATAAAAATTAAAAAATAACTTTAAAAAATCTGGTGTGAAACACTCACACAACTTTCTCTTGCCAATATAAATAATTAACAATAAACCTAACATTAGTAATAAAACATTAGAAATAAACAAACAGCTACCCTCAAAAATATAACCATATTTCAATCATGAGTGAAACACGCAAAATGAAAATCGACCTCAGTTTGGCTTAGAAATACGGAAAATCACTCTTTCTCTCTAAACTAGGCTCTGTAGAGAAAAATGCTCTTAATAAAAGTTGTAGATCTTTTAATTTTTTATATATTTCATTATATACACTTTTGTCGTAAAATGCATACTAAGGCCGAAATCTTAAAAAAATCGATTTTTCACACGTTTTCGTGAGAAAAAAACAGAAAATCGCTAATTACCGCTAAACTAAGCGTTTTACAAAAACAGCTTGAAATAAAAGTTGTAGGTTTTCAAATTCTCTACAACTTTTATTATATAACATTTTGCTCTAAAATGCATATTAAAACCGCAATCTTAAAAAGAAAATGTTTTTACGTGAAAACAGCCTTACCCAGAATTTCAGCAAACATGGCGCCTACCCTATCTTGTAGAGAATAAAAAGTTTAGTAAATGAGGCGATTTTTAAAAAAATCGTAGGACCAGTTTTTGAGAAAATCGCAAAAAAGTGAAAAATTACACGAATAAACTACTACTTCCGGTTGACCGATTTTGATGAAAATGTTCGTGTCGGGTCCGGTAGTGGTATGTAACTTAAGTTTCAAGTTTCAAGTCCGTACGATGTTCCGTTCTTGAGATATTCTGTTCACATACACACACACACACACACACACACACACACAGACACACACACAGACACACACACAGACCAATCGCTAAAAACATGTTTTTTGGGTTCAGGGGGTCTGAAAACGTATAGATCCGGTGAAAACTCGATTTCGAAAAATCGACATGAAAACAATAAGTTACTTTCCTTCCTATATATTCATATAGGCAAGAGAAAGTAAAAAGATTTTAATAGCTAATTATTTATTATCAATAAATAAAGGCAAAAATGTTATTAAATTTCTATATAGCGTGGTAGGTACAAAAGAAACATTTCGCTTGTGTTAGTATACCTTGGACAATTCCAATTGGCACAAGCAGCTTCGGTGTTTATCTACGCCACTCTCCCCCCACCCATGCAATGACGGTAGTCACAAAAGTATAAAATCGCTACGGTAATGTGTAATTTACGCACGGTCACTAAGCTTTATTTTCTCTGTTGCTATCAATAATCAGTCAAACAGAATGAAGTGACAAATTTGTTCTCAAATACGATTTCCTGTTCATTATATTTACATATTTTCGTATCTGTTAATCACAATAATAGCGAGTCAAAAATATGTTGTCAAGTAACGTTTTGTGAAGTTTATTCCTCGTTGATTTAGGATCTTTTAGTTAACGGGAAGTTTATGAGTAAAATTTATATCTTCTACACAAACTGTATAAAACACCTAACTCGTACAGATGAAAAATATTAAAAAAAAATCTGTGTGAAACACTCACACAACTTTCTCTTGCCAGTGCAAATAATTAACAATAAACCTAACATTAGTAATAAAACATAAGAAAGAAACAAAAAATTAACCTCAATAAACATAACCTAATTTTAATCATGAGTGAAAGACGCAAAATGAAAATCAACCTCAGTTTGGCTTAGAAATACGGAAAATCACTCTTTCTCTCTAAACTAGGCTCTGTAGAAAAACATGCTCTAAATAAAAGTTGTAGATCTTTTAATTTTCTATAAATTTAATTATATACACTTTTGTCGTAAAATGCATACTAAGTCCGAAATGTTAAAAAAATCGATGTTTCTCACGTTTTCGTGAGAAAAAACAGAAAAATCGCAAATTACCGCTAAACTAAGCGTTATACAAAAAAATGTTTGAAATAAAAGTTGTAGAATTTTAAATTCTCTACAACTTTTATTATATAAATTTTTGCTCTAAATTGCATATTAAAACCGTAATATTAAAAAAACAATGTTTTTACGTAAAAACAGCCTCACCCAGAATTTCAGCAAACATGACGCCTACCCTATGTTGTAGAGAATACAAAATTGAGTAAACTAGGCGATTTTTAAAAAAATCGTAGGAATAGTTTTTGAGAAAATTGCAAAAAAGTGAAAATTACACGAATAAACTACTACTTCCGTTTGACTGATTTTGATGAAAATATTCGTATCGAGTCCGGTAGTGGTATGTAATTTAAGTTTCAAGTTCGTACGATGTTCCGTTCTTGATATTTTGTATACACACACACAGACACACAAACACACACACAGACCAATCGCTAAAAACATGTTTTTTGGGTTCAGGGGGTCTGAAAACGTATAGATCCGGTGAAAACTCGATTTCGAAAAATCGACATGAAAACAATACTTTCCTTCCTATATAGCCTATTCATATAGGCAAGAGAAAGTAATAATTAGGCGACAGCATTCGCTTAAAATTATAGTGGCGAAAATAAAAGTAGAAAAATTATTATAATCTTGGTAGGTATGTTTTTACAGAGTGTTAGGCGTATAATATGAGTTAATGTAACCGCTTGTTCAAACATAAAAATTTTATGAAATATTATCAGATTCGATTTTTTAACGTTCCGCTAACGAATAATTTATGCGTTCTCTTAAGTACGGTAGGCTAATAATGTTCTTTATTTTAAATCCAATTATTTGTCAGTAAACTTAAAAATAGGTAAATGCTAAGCTGGTGAAATTGTTGTGCAATGAAATTTGTATTTAAGGTAAGCAGCTGACAGATTGGGTTGAACCTCAAAAAGACTTTTCTGAGCGAGACGAGTCGTGAACTGGTTTAACTCGCCTTCTCAAAGGTTATTAATCCGTATAAGAATACCAGTCCCTCGGAAAATCATCTACTCTCCACCCCCCGAATGACACCTTCAATTCATTCTCAACAACGTCTGATTGTAAAATGAAATTTATGACTCTCAGATGAGATAACTCTGACTAGTGTCATTTATACCTATACATCTTCTGTTTTTAGGTGTTTCAGTCTGTTGGATGACCATGTGATAAAAAAACTTATTTATTAAGTCTGGAACTAGCAAATTGAGTGCAAAAAATGTTTAACACCAACATTTCATTACGGGAAAAATTAATTTTATGCATCTTAAAATACAGGAACGAATGAAATATAAGTAAAGACAGGAAAATATTTTTGAAATTACATCA
The DNA here is from genome assembly GCA_035578175.1 of Catonia carolina. Taxonomy (NCBI): domain Eukaryota; kingdom Metazoa; phylum Arthropoda; class Insecta; order Hemiptera; family Achilidae; genus Catonia; species Catonia carolina. The sequence goes on from JAQMRL010000001.1 coordinate 33,994,860, forward strand.
GCCGTTACATCATCATTTCGTTAGACCATTGTTTATTGTTTTTCGACTAATGCTCGTTGGTAGAGTAAAATCTTGTTATAAAATGGAATTAATCAGATATGTTTTCCTATCCGGTTTGATATTTACTGTAATCAGTCTTAAGATAATTATTTTGAATTAGAAATTTCAGCTGCCTCCTACGTATCGTAATTTTTTATTGAAAGTAGTAAAACGTCATTCCCTTAAAAATATGATACATGACTGGCCAAAAATTAGGTTACTAAAAATCGAACAACTCGGAAAAGAAATCACCCTGTCTTTTTTCTGTCTTTTCTCTCGGTTTTGAATGAACATTAGTAATTTTTAAAAAAACCGTGTAAACATTCAGCAGTAATAGAAAACGATTTCAATTATGTTAAGAACCCGAAAGATCTCTACAATGGGGTACTACATATTTGGTAAGTGATAACAACCTAGAAATTATAAATCACGAGTAAAAGGTACTCTCATATGTTCTGCCCTACCGTTGACTAGAGGTTGACATTGGGGGACCTTATCTTAAAATCTCACTCGACGTGACGCCCAGTATGAGTACGGACCAATCAGAAAGCGGCATCCTGACGAATGACGTAACGCTGAAGACACTATTATTTTGTTTGGTTGATATCGGTCTGACGCAGGGGGGGGTCACTAACGCATGCTGCCGTAGCGAGTTGAGTAAAGTGGTGGGGATACACAAACGTGACGTCACGCGGCGCAACGTCAGTCCGATATTGCGGTTATGTTTACTTTTTCGATTTGGTTATGTGACTTACTTTTTTACAATAAGAATTTTAAAAAACTGCTGTAGCCTATTTAGTTTTGTTGTAAGTAACACCAAGGCCTCTTTTTGATTATTTTGTAGCAGGCCTATGTAAATTATTTACATTAGCTTCATATGCAAGCTAGTTTTAAAAATGGGAGGTTGTACAGGACTGCAAGTATTTCAGCGGTAAAACTGGAAATACGTAGGCCTACTCATTCCATTAATTCCCTAAAGATCCAGTAGTAAGGAAAAAAATGGGTTATAAGTTGTCGGAGAGCCGATTTGTTTAATCCAAATAATGTAGCCTAAGAATCTGTTCAAAACATTTTTCTGAAAACAACTACAAAAGGGACTTGCAAGCTGAATTGACCGGTCAAGTAAGGAGAAAAGTGCTAAAATCTAATGCAGTTCCAACGCTATTTTTACCAAATACAAGCAACGAAACAGAAACTTTACCCAATCGACGAGACGAAAGAGCACACATTAGATGTAGAAAAAGATATATTATATATAATGAACAGCCAAAACAAAACTAATTAAATGTAACACTCACCTCGAAGTAGTAATACTCTGAGGTGAGTGTTATATTTAATTAATGGTGTTCGAATGGCTTTCCAATTGTTTTCACATCACACTGCTATGCTATTGAAAAGTAAATTAGCAGATACTAGTGAGAAGGGCAATTTCTTTGAATTAGTGAATAAATTTATAGACGTGATGAATTCCCGTTGTTTATATGACAAAAAGCTCTTGGAAATGGAGTGAATATGAAGGAGCCAATGGAAATTATAAATCAGACGAAAGCAATGATAAAAGTTTTAAAAATTGGAACTCGAGGAAATCTTCTTCCTCTTCAAAGAGGTATGCGTATTTCTGTAACCTCTTTGATGGATCTTTACAATAGTATAATTAAGGAGTACAAAGTAAAGTTCATTATGACAAGCAGACTCAATCAAGATGTACTAGAAAGTTTATTTTCACGAATTCGTGGTGTTGGAAGTCAATATGCCCATCCTCTTCCCACTGAATTCAAAAACAGACTGGAGATAGTCCTATTAGGTTCACGGTTGCCTCTTCCGCAAGGTTCGAATATTTCAGAGGATGAAGAGAAAGTGACCTATCTGACAGAATGCATATTCAATATGATTCCGTTAAGTGAAACGACCGTCAGCTTAGAAAAAAATGAATGTGAAGGAAATGTTGAAACAAGTGCTAACCCAGAAATATATTCGACATCTGAAGAAGCGTTACGGTACCTTGCGAGTTATATCTATACTTATAAAAGGAGAAGTCCTGACTGACTGATTCATAATCAACGCACAGCCGAAACTATAATAGTTACAGACTTGAAATTTGGAAGTTAGCTTTCTTATGTTGTGTAAGCGCGCACTAAGAAAGGATTTTGCAAAATTTTGATTTTAAAGGGCAGAAATAGCAAAAATTCCCCCCCCACTGATGCGAGGATAAGGAATCAACGCGAAGCGCTACGCTTACGGCTGGTTCTCCAACACACATTTACCCCTTCCATAGGCATATTCCATAGCTCATCAGTACTTGTCGTTGCACACTTTCAGACAGTAGGCCTATTTGACAGTCACTGTGATAGCGTCGAAAAAACCGTTTTATTTAAAACCGTTCTTCTCAGAACAAACTATCGTCCTACTGTGCTTTAGTCGTTACTCACCGTTCTTCTAAGAACGAATTTTGTTAACTTAAATCAATTATTTAATGATAGTGATTTGAAATCCAAGAACACATTTTCAGTAACTAAATATTACTGTTATTATATTGAATCTGGATCTAGGGCGCAGGCCCGAAAAAAAGCAGACGGTATTTGACAGCCACCTAAACAAAAAATTACAAATTTAGGCTACATATTCAGAATTAAATGATTTGAACGGTCTATTTATAAAAATTTTCAATTATTTCAGTTTTATTGATTAAATAAATTTGATTGCAAATCTATTATGTAAAATCCTAATAAAGGATTTTGCAAAATTTTGATTTTAAAGTGTAGAAATCGCAAAAATTTCGCCCCATAAGAAATACACATAGGTAGCCTATACTTGTATATATGATTCGTTTAAAACAGTAACAGTCGGCCTACAGCGGATGTTAAAACTCGCATTTTATTCTTAATCGCATTTATAATCTATAGCTATTTTCCCAGAAGTTGAATTGACGTTAACAACGATTTTAATCTATGTTTTACTTTTGTCACTCCGGATGTTGTACTGTACGTAGTGTTTAATTTTTTGACCTAAATTGGATTAATATTTTAATCAGAAATAATTCCAGAGTTGTTGTAATTAGCATAATACTTATAAAAGAAGAAGTCCTGACTGACTGACTGATTCATAATCAACGCACAGCCGAAACTATAATAGGTACAGACTTGAAATTTGCAGGGAACCTTTGTTATGTTATGTAGGGGAGCACTAAGAAAGGGTTTCCTAAAATTTTGATTTTAACGGGAGAAATCGCAAAAAAACGACGTCTCCCATAAGAAATACACAGAGATTATATCGGATCTATAGATAAGTTGAATATAATATAAAAAAGCTAGAAAATAAAAACAGATGTTTGACAGGTATTCAACAGGTTTGAACATGTTTGACAGGTTTTGTTCAACGCACTGCGGACTGTTGGACTGTTGGACTGTCTAATTCGTGCATGCTATTGATGAAGATATGGGATTATAATATTTTTTCTATTGTATATAAGTCATGAGATAAAAGACAATAACTCGAGTTTTATACTATTGTTAAACATAAAATTTTTCTTGAAATAACAGTCAAAATTGAAAACCTAAATTAAAAGCCTCTTATACTATTTTTAACATAAGATATTTTGTAACCAATAACCTTTGCGCGGGCGAAGCCGCGACGGGGGACGCTAGTCATTTATAAAGAAACAATGATCAATTTAAAGACATGATGGAAGAATCCCACGAAGGATGGATAGAAATGTTGAGCTACGTACGGTAAATTGACTGTACCGTCACGAAAATTCACTGACATAGTTATAAAGGCAAACAAACTGTTCACAGATATATACGGGGATGCATTATTAAATACTCATGGTGTTGTAAATAAATATTTTCTAGTTTTGAAAAAAAGTTTTCCAAATGTGAAAGGACACATTCTGATGAAACTAGCTCGCGTAAGGACTTTGATCCTAGTATAATATCTGAACCAAAAACAAAAACGTGCAATAATTCAGGAAAGTAACAGTAACTCACTGAGATATAATAAATGTAAAATACCTGAAAAGATAAGTTAAAAAATAACAAAAATGTAGAGGATCTTGGATATAAACACTTTTTATTCACAATTACTTTTACTTAGATCCATACAGTTTCATTTTCTCATTATTATTCTTTAATCACACAAACCATACTAACGAGTACGTAACAAATTGTGATAACCAGATTGATACTATTATTTGTACAGTGTTATTATAACTACTTTGTGTTGTACACCCAAATAAAATACAATGAATTTATGTTGATGAACCTTGCATAAATACGCATGACTGCAACATTTAACATCTGCATGAATGTCCACATGATAGATAAGTAAGTTCATTGTGTTATTAAAATATTATATTACCATATTATAAAATTTCGGACGGTATGACCATATTTTTGTATAATGGTAACACGAAAATAAAATAACGTTGTTATTCCTGTGAATGTTAAGCGACTGTCAGACCTCGCGACACAGCATTGCGCCTGGTGACGTCACACATTGGCTTGCCCCCACCACTTTTATTATTTGTGTGGGAGTGAACAACCTTTCTCTACAAAAACCTTGGGTCTGACGTAGTACAGTAATATGACCTCTCTGATTGGACAATATTAACCAATCAAAATGACGCAAAAGACGACATCTTATTGTTTAGAATTGGGCTTTCTCATACGCCAAAAATGCGTGACTCTAATTGGCCAGATATTACCTGAACAGTTGACGTCACACGCGCATCATACTCAACTTGGCCCGTCTTACTCAGGCAACCCTAATAATTAATTAGTGAATACCAGTTATATTTGATATACATTCAGATCAATTGTTTAGTTAGTGGCGTGCGGAAGGCGGAGCAGAAAATGTAGATTTCGTGACAACGTCAGTCTTGGAAATTAGCAAACAAAAGTTCGCAGATGTCTTAGTTAAGAATTGGAACAAACGTTGTGATCATATTTAGAAAAACGAAGAAGTGTATCGGAAGTTGCGAAGGCCTCTCAAAAACTCAATTTAATTTTGGGATCTCAAGTAGGAAAAAAGGAGGTAAACTAGAAGCCACGCCTACCGACACGATGCATAAACGATCGGTTGGGCCACCAAAACATCATCTTACTTTACAAACATAAAATATAATGTTATAAATCTACTTCAATAATATTATTCAAAAACGACTTGTGAGAAATTATTTATTTAAATAATGTTTGTAAAGATTGTTTGAAATTAAGTTCGTAACATGTTCCCGGAAAAGTTTCCAAGAGGCTTTTACGGCCTGCTAACACGAGGCATCAAAACACTCAAGTTGTTAACTCGAAAACAAATAACAAATATTACAAATCTCTTAAGAAAATTTTATTAAATCACGTATTTCATAACAATTTCTTTATGTAAAAAAAATCTTTTCTACTACATATAACACGAACTTACACAGCAAACTGAAAGGTAATGTAGCTCCACCTCCTACCAACACCGGACAGGACTGAATGATCCAGACTACCAGATATTTTTTTTATTGTAAGCCTAATACCTAATTTATTAAGTATATATCGAAAATATAATTAAACCGTGTATTAAAAGACACATTTTACGCATTAATTATAATAATTTTTGAAGACTGAAGAAATAAGTTGTAAAATCCCGGATCAGTGACTGGGAGGTCATCTTGTTTCATGGCCTGTCAACACGCCCTTCGCAAAATCTTTGATCCATCGAACCCTTTAAGGTTTTTAATGAAATATCGAATAGAAAATTATATAAATCTTTTAAGAAAATGGAATTTTATCATTTTCAAGACAAATCAGATGAAATTAATATTGAGATCTCAAGAAGGAAAACGTGAGGTAAACTAGAAGCTACGCCTACCGACATGATGCATAACCGTTTGATTGGGTCATCAAAACATCAACTTACTTACAAACATATTTTATGTTATAAATCTACTTTAATTAAACTACTTTTAGTTAAACTACTTGTGATAAATTATTTATTTAAACATTGTTTGTAAAGATTGTTGAAATTAAGTTAGTAACATGTTCCCGAAAAAGTTGCCAAGAGGCTTTTACGGTCTGCTAACACGAGGCATCAAGTTGCTAACGCGGAAACAAATAACAAATTTTACAAAACCCTTCAGAAAATTCTATAGAATTACGTAGGCTATTTCATAATAATTTCTTTATGTAAAAATCGTTTCTACTACAAAAATCACGACCTAACACAGCAGACTGGAAGGTGATATAGTTGCCACCTCCTACCAACACGGGACAGCATTGAACGATCCAGACTACCAGACGTTTCTTTTTCAATTGTAAGCCTAATACCTATTTTCGTAAATCTATATCAAAAATATAATCTAAAGTGCGTATTAAAAGACATGTTTTACGCATTAGTTATAAAAATTTTAAAAACTGAAGAAATAAATTGTAAACTCACGTACCGTTGACCGGGAGGCCATCTTGTTTCATGAACTGTCAACACGCCCCTACGCCAAATATTTGATTCATCGACCATATTAACGTTTTTAATAAAATATTGAATAGAAAATTGAATAAATCTTTTAAGAAATTGTAATTTTGTCATTTTTAAGGCGAATCATATGAAATAATTGAACGTTTTCACAAATTTAGGAAACGACAGTTCGGACTCCTCACAAGATGGGGATGAAAATACGGAATAGAGTGTAGTGTAATATATAATAAAAAGATTATTAGTTCAGTGTCGTAAAAAACTTAAGTCGTGTTTTTATAAAATGTTTAGTGCAAAGAAAAAGTAGCAAACGTTATTGAGGTATAATGCTTGTACTATTATATTTTTTTTTAATTTTTATTTTATTTACTGGGACAAATTAAATAGATATTTTAAAATGAGGTAATTCTTTGTATGTATGTGCACTGAAATAAAGTTGCATGCGTTGGTGTTCATTGGAAGTGGTTGGTCTTGTTGAAAGAATAGGTTATGGATAATTATACTCTATAGTTCAGCCGCTCTAAGTTTGCTCCTACTGTCAACAAACCAAAACCAGCTACTACAGGGTGCACGCTAGAGTCCGTAACTTTATGGATGTCGTATTCCTATTAAGTTATCTATTTTTTAAATTATAAGTACTTAAAGTACTAAAAACTTCAGTCGTGATATGATGTAGGCCTAACAATTTAATTTAGAAAAATACTTTTAAAAGTATTTAGTATTTAATTACTTTTGAAAGTATTTTGTTGGTACTTTTTAATCAGCGTGTACACATTTAGATATAATGCGCATGCTCAGTGACGTTATTATTTGTTTACATTAGGAGCAAACTTAGAACGGCTGAACTATATGTGGAACTATGTGTACACGTACAGTAAGAGTTGTGACAGTCGAGTTGTTTATAGTATGTTTGTTCAGTAGTTGTGCTCGTATAGACGTCACTTCAGATTTTAATTTTGATATGATCGATTAGAGCCGTGAGTTCGAATCCTACACTAACTAATTTTTTTTTTCTTTATTAATATTTTGTTAACTTAATTCATCCAATCTGATTACTTGTCAATCAAAAATTTAAATGTATTTCTGTTAACTTTTTATAAATCTTATAATTTTTTTTTTTAAGATGGATTGTAGTTAGTCAAATTTAGAATTTTTTTAGCAAATTTTTCATTGGTTGTTAAGTGAGTCATTATTGTCATTGCGTGATATTATTCTATACAAGAAAAAAAATTAAATAAAAAACTATTTTATGAATTAAAATTTTCAGATACAATTTCAAATATATTAATTATTATAAAATTAAAATAATTAATGATCATTTAACAAAAAAGAAACAAAAAAAATTTTTAGTGTGGAATTTGAACACACGTTTCTCTCTCTTATATCTTACGATGTATCAAAAGTAACATGTACCGCGTTATATCGAAATTGAATAACAATTTTACATTTACTTATAAATAATTAAATTATTAGACTAGCTATTAAAATCTTTTTAGACTCATTTTTATTCTTTTTCTAACGACTGGGGTAATAAAAAAAAGATTACACCTTTATAATTAGATTAATGTTGACAATACATCGTCCAATGTTAATTTTATTTCTCTATGATGTTAAATTTGTTAGGAAGCACGGTATATAAATGTTAACGTGATCCCTAGTGATAAGAACGAACAAAGAAATTTATTATAAATGACAAAATCAAATTTCTATATAAGACTGATTATTAAGTGTGTTAGTCTTACCGTTTCCGGTCCAATTTCAAAATACAAAGGATTAATTCACAAGTAGTATTATTCATTAGAATACGGTGTATTAATTTACTCCTCCTTTAAGCAGTCCTTTGTTGTGAAAATCGTTGAATACTGGGGACTGAAATACCATTCCCATACTCTTATCAGTCCAAATAAGAGTATAATAATGTGTTTTCAAATAATATAAGAACCCTTTACATTCTTTTCATCTTACAGAGTAATAAAGAAGAGACACGCAATCGCGGGAAGTATTTTAATATTTCGATTTCAACTTTTATCCAGATTTCCTGAACCCGTCACCCAAAAAGAGAAAAAATATGGTGTGAAACATCAACTGACTTTTTCCTCCAAACGTAAATAATAAAAATATTAACCTAATGTCATGAGAAAATGATAATAAATGGAAATAAATCTCTGTTGCGCTGATTTTGATGAACAAAATAAGGAAAATCTCTAATTGTATCTCTAAATTTAAATTCCTAAATAAAAGATTAAAATTTAAAAGGTTAAAATTTTCTATAACTTTGATTATTTTGTATACTTTTCCCCTAAAATACATATTAAGACCGAAATCTACAAAAAACAAATTTTACCATAAGAACACAGTCATCCCCCATACTGTTCAGCAGATAAGCCGCTTACACCATTTTGTAGAACATAAAAAATGAAGTAAAAATCGCGATTTTAGACAAAATCATAGAAGCCGTTTTGAAAAATTTACAAGAAATAAAAATTCGCACGAATAACCTTAGATATATGTCCGGTTGATCTCGTGGTACTTAACTTAAGCTCCAACAATTGATTTCGTTTGATTTTATATTCTAAAGTTATTTTGTCCACAGACACTCACGCACAGCAAACCGTAAAAACACCTTTTTCTTAGGAGACCTGAAAAGTGTATTTCCAGTGAAAGCTTGATTTTTCAAAATCTTCATAAAAACGTAACTATCCTTACCTATATTTCATATAGGGCAAAAAAAGTAAAAATAGCCGGTTTTTCTAAAACCGCACTAAATTTCTCAGTAAAGTTGAAACATTACAATAATTTCACTCAATGTCCTATTTTTGATTTTTTACAGTTTTATTGCAGTTACAGACTTATGTGATTAACAATGTGTAACGACTAATATGATACGCGTCGATTTTAATGCAGTGTTTTTTGAGTTCTATAAAAATCTTCGGTAAATTAAGTATTTAACAAAAAATCATATTCCATTTTAAGTGTGTAGGCTACAGGATAACACTTCGTGAAATATTCGTAAAACAATTTCTCATAGGTCGTTTCGCGGTTATATCTGTGTATGTTTTAAAATTCGTATGGTAGTATATCTGTACATTTACAAAGTAAATCAATCAAATAATTTAACTGAAATTTATTGCCATCAGAATTAGTCGTGCCAAAATATTATTATAATATTGAAAATTTGTTCTTGCGGAAGATGTGTCGACAACACTGCACGCCAGTGTTCCACGTCAGTTGTCGCTCGTTTTGTTGCTACGTAAGTTACTGATTGTGCCAGCCAATAAGGTGTGTGCAGAGTGGTATATCCTGACTGCTCGTTTTTGGATCTTCACTGAAAGATGCGCAGTAAACCAGTATCTCTGTTCGAGGGTAAAGGTGCGAGGTTAGATTTCATAGAACAGTGAAAGGCGAGAGAAACCAATACGTAAAGTAGAGGAGGATGGGTAAATTATAATTTTTTTTGCGCACCGTAGAACTCAAGAACTGCTGTCAGGTGTCTAGCTGTCTACAGTCATTGCGACGTACTACTGGTACAATGCACACACACTGTTTATTTTTCGTACTTAATTGACGGTAGGCCAATAAAGGCAGTTTCACCCGGTATATGGAAAGTTCATGAGAAAACTCTATCTATACTTTAACATTTTAGCCCTGAAGTAAATACCATAATTTTAAAACTTTATAAAGTTAATTGAGAAACCGTCATTTCTTAATTTCAGACCAATAATTGGTCAAATAATCTTTGATCTAACACGTATACATAATAGAGACAGGCCAACCTTCCAAAAATAACGTTTTTTATATCAGGGGTGGTAATACGTGAAGATCCGTTGAAATCCAAGTACCAAATATTTTTCAAGATTCACTTACTGTACCGTTTCTTACTCTGTGAAATATAGGTAGAATGTCAGTAAACAAAAGTATTTTTTTTCAGTAAATTGTCAACTTTCATATATAAATAAATTACAAATACTATATTTGTTTTTTATAAATTCCCTGTTAACATTTCTCAAACTTTTTATGAGGGAGAGCCTTCCAATAAAAATTTATTTTGTAGTTTATTCATTCCAACACACAATATATAACAAACCGTGTTTATGGTTGGAAAAGAATCAGAGTTGTCAGTGTGCTATATTAAACTGTTTCAATGTGGACAGATACTTAAACCAGTATTGACCTATGGTAACTAACTGTTGAGCTGTACCAAACCAACTAATAGTATCAATATATTCCAGCCTTTTCAACATAAATTAATGCTGGACGTGATAGATAGACATCAGGTACATGATAGATAGGTACATCAGGAACGTCAATCTTCGTTGGAACTTAAGAATGGAATTAGTCATGAAGTAGATTGGAAGATGAGCTAACGACTCTACCGGCATAACACAGAAGCAGTCCATCTACCAACGTCTTTAGGATGTACAGCCGACTCGAGCACAGGACTACATGAACTACTGTCAATTTCTTTGTCATAGATACCCGAGTTTGGAGCCTTGTTTCTTCAAAACCACGGGTTCAATTTTAACGTTCTGAACACCAAAATTTACCTGATTTCAATATGCGTTGTTGCATGCTTTATAATATTAATGAATTTGTATTAATATTTTTATACTGAATACAATGGTTTTTTTAAATTACCGAATTAATGAGCGGTTACGGAGTTACAGGGGTTCAGAATTTTTCTGATAACTCAGAATTAAAATATGCTACAAGTCTGAAATTTCGTACATACAATAAAAATATACAATTTTATATTCCAGCGAAATCAGAAATAGATCAGTCCAGCGGTGTTTGAGTTATCAGTTCCTAAATGCATCCAATCTGTCAAAACAACAAAAAAACTGACCCTTTTTTTCTTCTCATCGTGATATCGCCATATCAAGAAACACTTAGAGTATGAAACTAACACGTAACAACGTAGAATTAAATAACCTAAGTTTTTGTGTACACAGGAACGTTAAAATTAAACAAGCGGTTTTGAAGAAACCAGGCTCCAAACTCGGATTCATAATAAAGAAATCGACACTAGTCCATGTGCAAATAGTGAATGTGCTAGAGTTTTTTTCTTTCAAAAATGTGTTAAATTTTCAATGATAGTCCTTAAAAACATGAGTTTTTGAATCGGTATTTAAGGCCCCTAAATTTACATCGTGTAAACACAATGTTCGCAAGTTTCATGTTATATATTTATGACGCAAATAAAAAAGTAAAAAAAGTCAATTAAAACCTCTGAATCTAGGCAATTAGGTTAGATTAAAGTAACCTTTTAGTTAAATACCATGTGTTGTTTTAAATTACAAAATATCGTAAAATATTTTTTATATTAGTTATAAAAATACCTGACCTATTATATTATGAAAAGAAGATGATATAAATAAAATTGTTTACTCATAATTTACACTACTAACCAAAATATTGTAAAATCTCACGAACAAATTCATGGAATATACCAACACACACTTAAGAAAGACCGACGCCGGTCTTGCACGCCCCATTAAGCAAAATTTAGTAACGTACAGAGCTTGTTACAATGAAAGCGTTTTCTTTGAAATAGCTTCTTGGAAGTAGTACCGTTCTGGGTTATTTACGTCTTCAATAAAACGTACGAGTAATAATAATTCAATTAGATATTTTATTTTTATTTTGCTATAAATGGTTGTAAGATAAAATTATCAAAGTTCCTTCGATGGCATAGTTGGTAAAATGTATAATTAGAAAATCGAAGGTTTAGAATTGAATTATCTGCGATATTCGGGGTATTTATACATGTTTTTTTTGACACTTTTAATTGAAATTTAGTATCTGTTATTAAAATAATATAACAATTTCTAAATGTGAAGCTAATGTTCCAAAACTTGATTTACTTGAAGGAGCGTGCAGTCATCACCACAGTCCTACAGTTGGCCAAGAAGATCTCTTGGCCAGAGGCGCTTCAAACGTCTGCGCTGAGTACCCGGTATCGCCCTAGTGTACATGTTTTGTATGACAGGGTTGTCATGTAGTTCAAATTTGTCATGCATCGTCTTGTATAGTTGTTTCGCGACATCAATTACGTATGGCATTTGTAAGTCTTTGTGCAACATTGAGTTTGTGATGTAAAAAGGGCATTGCGTTATCGTTCGTAGAATCTTGTTCTGAATCGCTTGTATACGTTTCGTGTGTGAAGGTTTAGCAGATCCCCAAAGTTGAACTCCATATGTCCAGATTGGTCTTAAAACTGTCTTGTAGATTGTTAATTTGTGTGACATGTTTAATTTAGAACGTCTATCGAATAAGCGTTTTAGTTGATAGAAGCGTGTTTTGAGTTTGTGGCGTGTGTGTGTAACATGTGCGTTCCATGTAAGTTTTCTGTCCAAGTGTAAGCCTAAGTAGCGTGTTTGAGTAGTGTGAGGTAGCGGAATATTATACATGTTGAAACTCATTCCTGAATCACTGCATTTATTTATGACCAATTTGAAAAAGATTATAAATTAAATACACAAAATTGTCGATATGAAAGAAATAACTTATATTTCTGAGTGATTTTTTCTTTAAAAAGAATTTTTATCAGATAAATCATTATTTTTGACAATAAAAGTTTTCAGCTATGGCTCAGTGATGTACCAAAAACAAGTCTTCTTTTGAAGCTCTTCTCTTTGTGGAGAGAAGATCTCCATTATCAGCGTTCAACAAACTTTGGCTTTACAAAGTTTATAGTGTATAGTCTAGTATACAGTATCCATAGTATAGTATAGTAGCCTACTATATAGTATCTAGTCTGTAGTATACTATAAGTCTATAGTCTATAGTCTAGACCATAAGTCTAGACTATAGACTAGACTTATCTAGACTTATAGCCTGTCTAGACGTATGGTATGCATCTCTGAAAATGTACAAAACAAAGTAATACAAAAATCATACAATTATTCTAGCAGTACTAACGAACATCATCAATGCACCCTGGTTTATCAGGGACAAAGACCTCCACAGAGACTTGCGAATAGATTTTGGATTTTGTCTCCAGCTTAAATTAAAGGTTTGCGCAAAAACACAGAGAAAGACTGTAAGGGGGCGTGGAATGCCTATATCTGTAATATAAATGTAAGGAAAATTTTCTCAAAAACTGTTAGAGTTATCCTGTCCAATTTTCTAGCGGTTACTTTTCAGGTTATTCTGAGATAGTAGCATCTTGATATATTGTTAGGAATATAAGACATTTTTTTTGAAATTACTGCTTTTTAAAATCATAGCTTTTTGCCTGTTGAAAAGGATTATAAATATTTAAACACATTATTTTACTGTAATATTAACTCAGTACATAGAAATTATGGTATGAAAGGCTGAGCCAAAATTTCATCAAAAGCCATTTTCATTTGGCTGAGAAAATGTTCCTTGTGCGTCAAAAATAGCTATTTACGGGAAACAAAAAACTAAAAGAGAACACATTATACGATAAATAATTCGATAAGTTATTTTTTTACAGTTCAGAGGTTAATATATTATATTCATAGGTGGTCTGGTGCTAACTTAAAGTTTTAAAACAAAATATATCGCACAAAATAAAAAATTATGTATTTATCTGTTGTCATTCAGAAAAATAGAAATGTTATGCAAATGGTAACATTAAAAAATAACGTAAGGATTCAACACATGTTTGATTTCAAAAAAAATTTGCAAAACCTAACATATCGTTGGTTGCAGAAAATTCTGAATTTTAAAAATTTATAAAAAACCGGATATATGAAATTTTTCAATTTCTTTCGTTCCGAGTTCCCTGAAGGTCGCGGTAGTACGACTCATTTTTATAAAATAATAAGATATCGAACTTTCTACGATAAAAGGTTTAATTAAAATTTACAAAACAAGTTCTCGGACAGGAAAAGTCGTAGATTGATTATTGCACACGAATTTGTAAATTACTTAGCTAACTAGCCTACTAAAAAGTTCCAAACAATTAACACAATACAAACAACAACATAAACATTAAAGTGTGTAAGTGTAGTTCTATAAAAATATATAATAAATTATATTGTAGTATTGAATGGCCATATTCTAGAAAAGATCGTGAAAATAAAATATTTATTGTGAGAAATTGTGTATTGTATGGAATACAGTGTATTGCTCAAGGATAATCGATTAAGATGAATGAAATGTTTTGAATAGAAATTCTCGGTAAACGAAACTAGTAGAAATGTATGTTTTTATTTTGATACCTTCTACTATGTTCTGGTAAAGGGGAAAAAATGTTAGAAAATTATCATACTGCATGCAGATGAAAGAAATATTGTCGAGCCGTTTTTTGAAGTGGAGTCGTTACGAAATCATGTCTGAATTAAGTTATAATTGCATGTGCGCACGGGTGATAGCAAGGTATTTTAAATTTCACAAACCACTAGTTGTCCATCCAAACCAACTAGCCCGTGATCTAACTACAAGGACTTCCCACCTGTGCGACGTCTAAAGCGATAGTGGAGTAGAGACCTCTTGGTCTGCGTCGGCGATTCAAGATACCCTTCGAGTTACGAGATGTACTCGGCGACGATAGCCATGTTTTGGACTCAACGTTAAGATTACTTAGATCCATTAGTGTGTACAACAGTGTCTGATAGGGAAATAGCAATATTAGTTTAATTTTATATGTGTATTTGTGTATGTTTTTTTATTTTCGTGGCCCCTTTACAGCCTTTTGTTTACTCGTCAGGTCTGTGATATTACCTTTTAATTTATATTATATTTTCTTCGCTGTGAAGCTAGTTTGTAAGATTTTTATTTGATAAGTTGTTGTAAATATTATTTATTCTGTCTGTGATATTAGGTTTAAGTTTATGTTTGTATGTTTATTCTATAAGTTTTTAATAACTTTTTTCTTATTATTATTCTAATTTTCTGTGATATTTTTAGTTTGTAAGACTTTTAGTTTATAATAAGAAAAGTACGTTCTACACTTGGGCCCTTTACACCCATGTATAGAATAACGGGCGATGATAACCGTCCTGGTTTTTCGCCAAAAAAAAAAAAATTGGTCTAAATGACGGATAATAGCCGTAATTATAAACGGAGAATGTACCACTGGGTACCTCTTCTCCTTAAAGTGAAACTCCCCACTACCATTTAAATATCATGTACGGAAATTGTGCAGGTCAATGTACAGTAGCCTACCGTAATAAAAATTAACGATACAAAAATGATTTATTAATTCCGGATCCCAAACGAACCTAGGTTAGGTGTCACAGTATTAACAATGTGTATCATTATAATTTTTCTTTAAATTTGTGACTTAAAATCATGCTACATAAATGAGTTTTATGTGAAGTTCACTCATTAATGAAACTTAATTAAAATTTTTATGAATTTTGACGTTTGAAAAAGTTGTTTCTCATAAAACAGAAACTCACAACGTGTATCATTTCAAATTGTTCATATTTGAAATAATAATTTTAAATCAATATGTTTTAATTTATATTCTTTACTCGCGATTAAACATAGATATATTATATTTTCGTTATTCAGACTTTTCTTTATTTTCTAATGCTTTTATTAAAATCTAATTCAATTTGTGAGGTATCAATTTGTGAGTCATTTTTAGACGATTTTATTTCCCAACAATTTTAGTTTTTCTTTATTTTATTCTTGAAGAAGGAAAATGAGCGAATTATTTTAATAGCATTAAATTAACTCTCTAACGAAGCATTAACAGGAGTGTATTTGTAATGAAATAATTTATGTTCTTTTTCACTGTTAGGAAATTTTATGAAAAATGTTCTTTTTGGGTTCTGCTAAATCATCTCGACATCAAAAGATTTAAATGTTACGTTGACTAGGCCTAATCTGCAGAATAAAAGTAATACACAAGTTGGAAAAATTCAAAAAATATTTCAGTAACTAGACAATGAGAAATGGGGTAATTAAACGTTGAATAAGAATCCTTACAAAATACGAGTAATATATTAAATCCCTTCAAAATGTATAAAATATATAGCTCTAAATTAAAGTAATTAATATTATGATACTTTATTATTTAAATTCCTTTTAAAAAATACAAAAAATTTAAAAGTTGAAATTGTACAAAATATAGTTAGTTATAATTATACGGGCTTCTTTTGTAGACATACAATGTTTTATATAGTAGGACATATCATATCGTAACACAATACAAAAATTTATCTTTATTTTTTAATTGGTAATTTTATTACAGGTGATTAAGTTTATCGCAACTTCATCTGGAGAAATATTTATGTTATTTATTACCACTACGTTCACACCGGTTCATATTATATTAGCTTAAAATGTAAAAGTTGTAAAGCAATAGCAAACCTACAAAACAAGTTTGTCTACCAAATTCTTTGGTAGAGAAGAAAAAGTATCTTTGATTTTTGGAAGCTGTTTTTCAAATCGCTCTATCTGCTAATAAGGTCACTGCCAATAAGGGCAAATCGATTGTCGGTGGTTTTTTATTCTTTCAAATCCCATGGACATGATCTGATTACTGGGAATTTTTTAAAACAGCTGCATAGTAATACTCAAGTCTTGTTAACTTAAATATTTAATGGCATATTGCATACTAGATAATATTTTCCTAACGCATAAAAATTTTCTCAAATAGTTATGGTTTCTAAATCAGAAAAGGACCAATCTATATTCAGTTATGCAGACCGATAAACTTTCTATCTATGAAGTCCAAATTATTTTAAAAAATATGGTGTGAAATCTCACTTGACATTTGCTTGCTAATGTAAATAATGAGAAAAATATAGCATATGTTTAATCATGAGTAAACAATGCAAAATGAAAAAACATATCCTAATTTTAATTATGAGTGAATGACGCTAATTGAAAACCAATCTCTTCTACTAAACCTAGATATTTTGATGAGAAAAATACAAAAATCACAATTTGACGCCAAAATAAGCACTGCAGAAAAAAATTCTTTGACACTTTTAATTGAAATTTAGTATGTTTTATTATATTAATACAACAATTTATAAATGTGAAGCTAATGTTCCAAAAACTTGATTTACTTGAAGGAGCGTGCAGTCATCACCACAGTCCTACAGTTGGCCAAGAAGATCTCTTGGCCAGAGGCGCTTCAAACGTCTGCGCTGAGTACCCGGTATCGCCCTAGTGTAGAGTACATGTGTTGTATGAGAGGGTTGTCATGTAATTCAAATTTGTGATGCATCGTCTTGTATAGTCGTTTCACGACATCAATTACGTATGGGATTTGTAAGTCTTTGTGCAACATTGAGTTTGTGATGTAAAAGGGGCATTGCGTTATCCTTCGTAGAATCTTGTTCTAAATCGCTTGTATACGTTTCGTGTGTGAAGGTTTAGCAGATCCCCAAAGTTGAACTCCATATGTTCAGATTGGTCTTAAGACTGTCTTGTAGATTGTTAATTTGTGTGGCATGTTTAATTTAGAACGTCTATCAACTAAAGGTTTCAGTTAGAAAAAAACATTCAAAATAAAAATTTTAGGTTTTCTAATTTTGTATGGTTTTAGTTAGTTACTTTTGTCATGAAATGACTACACGAGATTTTAAAAAAATTATTTTTTACTCTACAGATAGGAAGATTATTGATCTGTATAACTGAACGTAGATTGGGCATTTTATGTTTAGAAACTCTAACTATTTTAGAAAATTTTCAGCCGTTAGGAAAATATCCAGTATGCAAAATGCATACTAAGGCCGGAATCTAAAAACCATTTTTGCCGATTTTAATAAAAAAATACATAAAATCTTGTAACTATTTTTTTAACTGCATCCAGGAGATTCCAAAAGGGAGAACAGGACATGTACAGAGAGCTGTACTGAGCGGTGTAGAAAATAATGATAAAACCGAAAGTTGTAGACTTTTTAATTTTCTACAACTTCGAATAGTCTATACACGCTCTAATCCAAAAATGCATGTTACGGCCGTAATCTTAAAAAAAAAACAATTTTTCACTACAAAAGCACAGCCCCCCACGAATATCAGCAGACTGCCGCTTACTCTATCTTACAGAGAACAAAAAATGTACTGTCTGTCTCAACGGCGGATCCAAAGAGGGGCTAGGGGGGGCTATAGCCCCCCCTTGGGTATCCAATTTACACTAGATAAAATGGGTAATTTTTTTTGTTCGGTTGCCGAACATGAGAGGAATCCGCCCGTAAAAGTAATCCGCACGCAAAAAAGTAATATCAGTTTCAGTACTAAAAGTATTTCCGTACATGAAATAAAAAGGTTATAGCTTTCAACGTTCAAATTCTTATGGTCAAAGGGTCAGATATGATATGTTAATGCAAAAACATTCTAATGGCTTTAAAATCCTTTTATTTTTAGTCAATATTCTTGAGTCAAACCATAGTTTTTTGCCTCTAAACTCTGGTCAATAAAGAGTTAAAAACGGCCTAAAAATGTGTCATTTTACACTTAAATTTTGACAATTCCCCGAACCCCCCGCCTTGCTGGGGGGTGTTCCATACCCACCAGACCCCCCGGTGCTTTCACCCACCCAAACGCCTAGCCCCCCCCCCCTTTGGCCTATCCTGGATCCGCCACTGGTCTGTCTATAACTTGATGGCCTCCCGCAGAGAGGAGCAGAATCGGCCCGCTACTAGCCTTCTCAGTAACACTTCATTATATACCAATTGTACTAGTGTACTAGTGATGTACTAGTGTACTAGTTAGTAGTAGTACATAATGAAATGTTATTGAGAAGGCTAGTAGCAGACCGATTCTGCTCCTCTCTGCGGGAGGCCATCAAGTAATAGACAGACAGTACTAGTATAAAAATGTATATATATCGATTTTAAATAAAATCGTAGAAACCGTTTCTGAGAAAATTGTAATAAAGTGAAAATTTACACGAGTAAAGTACTAATTCTGGTTGACTGATTTTGATGAAAATATTTGTGTCAGATCCTCTCATGGATTTAATTTAATTTCAAAGTTTCAACTTCGTGTTATATTTCGTTCTTGAGATGTTTTGTTCAAACACAGACCAATCAGTAAAACATGTTGTTTTGAGTTCAGAGGGTCAGAAAATGTGTAATTCCGGTAAAAACTCGATTTCCAAAAATCGATATAAAACAACACTACGCTTCCCTGTACTTCATGTAGGGCAAGAGAAAGTAAATTATTATTCAAAAGAATGGAATTATACTTTATTGAATTCCTTTCTGATCATATATTCATTTTCAGTAAGAATCACACACAGTACATTGAACAAATTAGAAGTTATTTGTTTTATTCATATTGAAAATAAAAACAAAAAAATAATGTTTGTCAACGGTTTACACAAAATTTGTTATGCATTTGGTAAGGTATGGCGTATTGATTTATTTAAAAAAATTAAAACTCTCTTACCAGATTCTTTCTACTTACATTGAAATCATATTTCGAACTCAAATGTTTTAAAGTTGAATTTCAAAACAAATTTTCTCACCTGTATGAAATTTTATCAAGCGTTACCACAGGGAAGTGTTCTTGGACCGTTTTTGTATCCATTATTCACGACTGTGTTACCTACAACTCCAAATACGACCATAGTAATTTTCACCGACGATGAAGATCTTCTTCCTATCCATATAGATCAAACATTTTGTTATAATTTTTACAAGAATTCATTAAATGTTTTGAGTAATGTTTAATGAAGTTGAGAACAAAAGTTATGAAAACAAACCTTCACTAATCACATTCACACATCCAAAAAATGACTGACCACGGATAAATTTCAATAATATTACACTACTACAAGGCACAAAATTAAAATAACTTTACACTCTATCTAGATCATCTCCTCGCCCAGAAACATCAAAAATATATTAAAAAGAACTGGTACTGAAAAAACGTAACATACTTTAGTTAGTTGTAAAACAATCCCTTTCGTTAAGCGAATCAAATATTACTTTACATAAATCACTTTTATTACCTACGTAGACATTCTATACGTATATCTACATGGGTTAAGAACTAATTAAAGCGTAAATATAGTATTCGAATGTTTCCAATCAAAAGTTTTGTGGCAAGCCCTACTAAGTCCATGGAATAACAAAACACCTTTACTGATCTTAACACCAATACTATCAAACAAGTACTATCAAAATTCAGTTGTAAATATGAAGTTGACTCGACCATCATCAGAAATTCCTGGCTCATAATCTCCTTTACAAAATACCCGACAACAGTTTTATTAGATAAAAAATTACTATGCATTAGATTTATACATAAAAGGTTTTAACGGACATTGCTATTTTTAATGTTCTTTCCTTCAAGTAGGAAAACATTAATACTTTTATTAAAAGATGAAGTTGAAGTTGCAACCACATAATATATAAACATACATTGAAATTACTAATTGTTTAGCTGTTTAATGTGAAGAGATTGTAATGTTGCTATCTTGAAATAAATTGAAAATAGTTTTAAAAGATTTTAACAGAGTTAGTATGTGATAGGTTTACCGATTTACTCGTATTTACAATCAGTCTGGTTACTGTAACTAAGTAAATTAAAAAAAATAATATATCTTGTGTTTTAAGATTTAGTAATCCCATACTAGTCAAGCTTATATCTCTTCAAATAATTTTATTTACTATTTAATGTAGTATTACTTTTTATCCTTTATTTTGAATCTTTGATTGTACTATATAGAACAACCAAAAGATGAGAAAACATTGATATTAAATTACAAATAAAAAGAACAGACATGATATAAAATTCAACATTCAGCAATGTTAAATTTGGAATAACAATGAACGTAAAATATACAAAAGTACGAAAAGAAAAACAAAACAAAATTCATATTGCCACAGAAAAGTTATTACCAACAGTAATAAAGCATATTTAAAACAAAACAAAAATTACAAATATTTCACATTATTTTATCTTTTTCGACATATAATTATACATGCAGAACGAATTAAAGATCTCTGCTCCATCTTCGTTTTAATCTTCTAATGAAGCCTGGTGGATTTGCCGTATCACTGATAAGTGGATTATTATGGATTGGTAGTTCTGAGTAGAATTTAATATAACTATTTTTGACGATGTCACAAATGAATGGTGTTTTTAAATCGATGTGTAGTGTGTAATTTGAGAATTTTCTCCGTATAATTACCGGTTCACAATACTGGTGAACCGGTAATTATACGAAGAAAACTAGACTGGAATGCTTGAATAGTTTTTAAATTACTCAGCTTTACGTAACCAAAAATTTGAATACCGTACATCCAGATAGGTTTAAAGAGAGAATTGTAGAGTAATAATTGCTGTTTCAGACGTGTGGGTGATTTAGAGTAAACAAACCTGTATAGTTGTTTCAAACGTAAGTTTACTATTGTTACTCAATTTTATTTTACAGTAAATGATTTTTTAAGTTTATTTAACATAAACCTAAAAGTTGTTTTTCCACTGCTCTGGTTATTAGCAACCACAATGAATTACGGTGCAGAATCTGTGGATTTAAACGTGCAATCATTTCCAGGCAGTAACCGGGAATCAAAGCCGGGATCCTCCATTTTGAAGTGTGTAGCATAGTCTAGCGCTGCATCCATTCTTCATGTTTATTGTAAAAAATTGTTGCTAAACTGCTGTTTCTAAAATACTCTATCCATTATCTTCTAACTATTCCCGTCATCGCAATTGTCGAGGAAATTCATAACCAGACGTGATTAAATAGATTTCTTAACGATTAACGTAAGCCTACTTTTGATTGATTCTTTTAATTTTGTACAGAAAGACCATAACGTATTTCATAATTTTGTGAAAACCAGGTAGTATTGGAGTTAGACATTAACACTTTTGAAATCTCCGGATAATTTAAGTGTTAGTTTTAAGAAATATCAAATAGTAATCGTTTTAAATATAATCCTTGACAAAATACTAACATTTAACAAAACAACAAACATTCCTACACGGAACAAAAAAATTTTACAGTTTAATTGATAGACATTCTTCCCTTTTTTTATCAAAGAAATTAATGCTACGTCCTTACATTCTGAAACCTATCTGAAAATTTGCGTATCCACTAAACCGAGTAATATAGTGCGATTACAGTCCTGTCAAATTAGAACACTTCAAATTACAACGGGCTATCCTTGGTAATAAGAAATGAGACTGTTCACAAGCACTTACCAGTTCTTTAGGTATTCGAAACAATAGAACAATACTATCAACGTTTCCAGACAAAATTAGCAAGACATAAAAAAAGAACTAATCACGACTATTAGCTCAGTCACCTTGCCGATCTACTCTCTAAGAAAGTTAAAGAAAACTTGGAACAAAATTTGTTGCTTTCTTAAATTCCAGATTATTAAAATATAACTATGAAAGCAATTAATACAGAAAATACATAGAAGCTCCATTGATGAGTGATTTTTTCCTCATTTCGTACATGTTATTATTTGTACCATCGTCATCAGCTCATTTGTTAATGTAAAGAAAAATGCAGGCACAAATTTAAATAATTAAGTTGAAAATATTTATTTATTTGGAACTACAAACTGGTGTAACACGGTCGTATTATTTAACAAACAATGGACGAAAAATAAATACAGTACTACAATTGATGTATTAAAACTAGAGTCCACTGACAAAATTTTACTATCCACACAACGATAAAGAACACAAAATGAATGTATTAAATTAAATTAAATCAAAATAGGCTACATTTTTAAGAATTACTTTTTAAAACTTAAAGTTATTATTAATTATCAGTATATTAATCTAACCACATATGAGTTAACAGGTTTCGATAAGAAAATTTAAATTTTTATTCCGAGTCAAAATAGATATGCAGAGTTTATTTCAAAACGAATGTACATAACAAAACTTAGGAGACATGTCGTTTCCACATCGTAAAACAATATTGTTTAGTTAGTATATTCTAAATCTCCTAAACTATAAATAATGTTTAATTATTAACATTGAGCTGATAACGTTATTTAGATCAAAATATAATACTGTCATTTGTTTTTAGAGCCACGTCAGTTGCTTAGTCTGCAACTTAGAAATTTGCTGCACTTAGAAATTTTAAAAATTTGATACGGGTAAAAGATTTTGCTAATCCTTACAAAGTTTAATCCTAGAGCCGGCAATCGTCGATTTTGAGACATTGTTACCGCTTCTTGAACCGGTCGCGTCGCAAAATCGGATTTGCTTCATAGCATTAGTACAATGTTGTCGTTTTAGTTTTAAGTTCATCTGTACACTACGTTGCTGTTTGGTATAATAGTTTACTAATGTATAAAGTAAATTTTTACGTGTAATACTGGAGTTTTAGTTGGATATTCTGCTTATGTGTTTCTCTGTTGAAACCACGCCATCCTACAGCTGAATTTGGTTATTTCATGGTTTACATGATGTGTTTTTGTGTATATTTTCTTCAGTTTTGAATGTAGAATCGCTTTTTTTCGTTTTATTTTGAAATAAACATTATAAGTTACGATTCGTATGTAATGGATTTTGAAAGTACAGCATAAGAAAGTTTTAAACAGTAGTGTCATCTGAAATTTTAAAAAAATATTTGTTTAAAAATTATTTTCAAATAGCTTCAGCATCACTACAGACATATTAAAATTTCAATAATGTAGTTATTCCATTTTACTAAGTTTTCTTGTTATTTTAATACGTCACGTGATAAGGTTTGTGATTCATAGCAAATTTTTAATGATTGCTTTAAAGTTTGGTGACCCATATGCTAGAAATTCTCTGCCGGTCTAGAAAAAGGTTATTGCCGGCTATAGGTTTAATAGATTTCTACTTAATTGTCGACTAAAATAAACAGGTACGTTAAGGTTGGTACATGACCCCCTACATAGAGTAGTGGTTAGCATGCTAGCCTACAAAGTGGAAGGTCCCGGAAGATTCCAGGCTCGGTCCGGAAATTATAGCAAGTCGAAACCCACCGTTCCAAAACCGATAGTAGTCGGTAATGACCTAGCTACTGATTCTGCTTTAAATAGACTAAAAAAAATCTAGCTACGCGTATGTATCAAATTACAATTTTCTCTCGGATGACAGTTAATTAAATTTAAGCAATTTTGCTACCTCTAGAGAGATTGCAATTATAACAAAGGTTAGTGGCATTACTGCAGTTAATCCTAATCGTCTTAATCCTCGGATTTACTCTATTTTAAATAATCAAAAGGACGCTTGTGAGTACTACAGCAAAATGAGGGTGGTTACATATAGGAGAAAAAATACATAGGTACGTAAAAATCAAACGTGATGCACAATATTTTAGTCACTCTTTCAGATGTACTCGTATATAATAAAAAAACTTTCTTTTACATAGTTTTTTTAATTTACAAAACGTTCCCTACTTTCTGAATAGCCCTCGTACCTTCATATGTTCTGGCCAAACGTTAACTAGAAGTTGACATTGGGTGTGGACTTTATATTACAATCACACTCGACGTGACGCCCAGAATCAGTACGGACCAATCAGAAAGCAGCATATCTTGTCGAATGACGTAACGCTCAAGACACTTTGCCATTGGTTGACATCGGTATGACGTAGTACAGTAATATAAACTCTCTGATTGGACAATATTAACCAATCAAAATGACGCAAAAGAAGACATTTGATTGGTTAAAACTGAGCTTTCTTATTGGCCGAAAATACGAGACTCTGATTGGGCAATTATCACCTGAGCCGTTGACGTCACATGCGCATCACACTCAACTTGGCCCGACTTACTCACGCAACCCTAATAGATCGTTTGTTGAATACCAGTTATATTTTGATACATATATTTTCGTCTCTGTTAAGCACAATAATAGCGTAGGTCAAAAATGATTTGTCAAGTAACGTCTTGTGAAGTCTATTTATCGTTGATTTAGGATCTGTTAGTTAACGGGAAATTTATAAGCAGTATTTATATCTTCTACACAGGCAGTGTAAAACTATAACCTTTAACACCTGATTCGTACAGATGAGATAAATAAAAAATAATTCGGCGACAGCATTCGCTTAATTGTCGTAGCGAAAGTATAAGCAGATAAATTACGATCCCGATAGCTGTGATTTTATAGAGTTTTAGGCCTGTAATCAGTGTTTATGTAGGCAGCTTGTTCGAATATTACAATTTTATAAGCGTTATCAGATGCGACATTTTAACGTTCCGAAACCGAACAATTCATGCGTTCTCTTAAGCAAGGTAGGCTAATAAAATTACTTATTTTCAATCCAATTTGTCAGTAAATTAAAATGCTGGCTGTTGAAATTGTTGTGCAATGAAAGTTGTTTTTTAGGTAAGCAGCGGACAAGGTGGTTTGAACCTCTAAACTCTTTTCTGAGTGAAATGAGTTGAGTTGGTTTGCATGGTCTTCTCACAGCGTTTATAATTATACTTATCAGAATGCCAGTCCTTCGGAAAATCATGTACTTTCGACGCTCCGAATGACACCTGTATTTCATTATCAACAGGGTTTGATTGTAAAATGAAATTCATGAATCTCAGATGAGGTAACTCTGACTAGTGTCATGTATACCTCTTCTACCTCTTCTGTTCTTATATGCTTTAGTCATATAATTGGCTGACCCTGTGATAAAAATGAGTACATATTTACGGTCAGGAACTAGCAAATTACGTGCAAAAAATGTTTAACACTCTACCTTTTCATTATGGCCACAATAAATTTCATCCATCTTAAAATACAGGAACTAATGAAATACGTGTAAAGCCAGAAAACGTTTTTCAAAGTTACATCGGCCATTATATCATCACTTTGTCTGACCGTTGATTATTATTTTTCGACTAATGCTCGTTGGTAGAGCAAAATAGTTTTCTTGTTATAAAACGGATTAATGAGGTATATTTTCTTACCCGGTAGGATATTGACTTTGTTTCGTCTCAAGATATTTTGATTAAGATTTTTCTGTTGCCTTCTACGTACCGTAATATTTATTTACAGTTGTATAAAGTCATTCCCTTAAAAATATGATACATTACTGGCCAAAAATTAGGTTACAAAAATCGAACAACTAGGAAAAATAGATAACTCTCTTTTGTTTTTTTTCTTTGTGTCGGTATCGAATGAATAATCGTGATTTTTTAAAAAACCGTGTTAACATTTAACAGCAACAGAAACCAATTTTTAATTCCCTTATGAACTCGAAAGATGTTTACAATGGGGTACTACATATTTCGTAAGTGATATTTACCTAGAAACTATAAATCTCATTAAAAGGTACCTTCATATGTTCTGCCCTACCGTTAACTAGAAGTTGACATTGGGTGTGGACTTTATGTTACAATCACACTCGACGTGACGCCCAGAATCAGTACGGACCAATCAGAAAGCAGCATATCTTGTCGAATGACGTAACGCTCAAGACACTTTGCCATTGGTTGACATCGGTGTGACGTAGTACAGTAATATAAACTCTCTGATTGGACAATATTAACCAATCAAAATGACGCAAAAGAAGACATTTGATTGGTTAAAACTGAGCTTTCTTATTGGCTGAAAATACGAGACTCTGATTGGGCAATTATCACCTGAGCCGTTGACGTCACATGCGCATCACACTCAACTTGGCCCGACTTACTCACGCAACCCTAATAGATCGTTTGTTGAATACCAGTTATATTTTCGTCTCTGTTAAACACAATAATAGCGTAGGTCAAAAATGATTTGTCAAGTAACGTCTTGTGAAGTCTATTTATCGTTGATTTAGGATCTGTTAGTTAACGGGAAATTTATAAGCAGTATTTATATCTTCTACACAGGCAGTGTAAAACTATAACCTTTAACACCTGATTCGTACAGATGAGATAAATAAAAAATAATTCGGCGACAGCATTCGCTTAATTGTCGTAGCAGATAAATTACGATCCCGATAGCTGTGATTTTATAGAGTTTTAGGCCTGTAATCAGTGTTTATGTAGGCAGCTTGTTCGAATATTACAATTTTATAAGCGTTATCAGATGCGACATTTTAACGTTCCGAAACCGAACAATTCATGCGTTCTCTTAAGCAAGGTAGGCTAATAAAATTACTTATTTTCAATCCAATTTGTCAGTAAATTAAAATGCTGGCTGTTGAAATTGTTGTGCAATGAAAGTTGTTTTTTAGGTAAGCAGCGGACAAGGTGGTTTGAAACTCTAAAATCTTTTCTGAGTGAAATGAGTTGAGTTGGTTTACATGGTCTTCTCACAGCGTTTATAATTATACTTATCAGAATGCCAGTCCTTCGGAAAATCATGTACTTTCGACGCTCCGAATGACACCTGTATTTCATTATCAACCGGGTTTGATTGTAAAATGAAATTCATGAATCTCAGATGAGGTAACTCTGACTAGTGTCATGTATACCTCTTCTACCTCTTCTGTTCTTATATGCTTTAGTCATATAATTGGCTGACCCTGTGATAAAAATGAGTACATATTTACGGTCAGGAACTAGCAAATTACGTGCAAAAAATGTTTAACACTCTACCTTTTCATTATGGCCACAATAAATTTCATCCATCTTAAAATACAGGAACTAATGAAATACGTGTATAGCCAGAAAACTTTTTTCAAAGTTACATCGGCCATTATATCATCACTTTGTCTGACCGTTGATTATTATTTTTCGACTAATGCTCGTTGGTAGAGCAAAATAGTTTTCTTGTTATAAAACGGATTAATGAGGTATATTTTCTTACCCGGTAGGATATTGACTTTGTTTCGTCTCAAGATATTTTGATTAAGATTTTTCAGTTGCCTACTACGTACCGTAATATTTATTTACAGTTGTATAAAGTCATTCCCTTAAAAATATGATACATTACTGGCCAAAAATTAGGTTACAAAAATCGAACAACTAGGAAAAATAGATAACTCTCTTTTGTTTTTTTTCTTTGTGTCGGTATCGAATGAATAATCGTGATTTTTTAAAAAACCGTGTTAACATTTAACAGCAACAGAAACCAATTTTTAATTCCCTTATGAACTCGAAAGATGTTTACAATGGGGTACTACATATTTCGTAAGTGATATTTACCTAGAAACTATAAATCTCATTAAAAGGTACCTTCATATGTTCTGCCCTACCGTTAACTAGAAGTTGACATTGGGTGTGGACTTTATGTTACAATCACACTCGACGTGACGCCCAGAATCAGTACGGACCAATCAGAAAGCAGCATATCTTGTCGAATGACGTAACGCTCAAGACACTTTGCCATTGGTTGACATCGGTGTGACGTAGTACAGTAATATAAACTCTCTGATTGGACAATATTAACCAATCAAAATGACGCAAAAGAAGACATTTGATTGGTTAAAACTGAGCTTTCTTATTGGCTGAAAATACGAGACTCTGATTGGGCAATTATCACCTGAGCCGTTGACGTCACATGCGCATCACACTCAACTTGGCCCGACTTACTCACGCAACCCTAATAGATCGTTTGTTGAATACCAGTTATATTTTCGTCTCTGTTAAACACAATAATAGCGTAGGTCAAAAATGATTTGTCAAGTAACGTCTTGTGAAGTCTATTTATCGTTGATTTGGGATCTGTTAGTTAACGGGAAATTTATAAGCAGTATTTATATCTTCTACACAGGCAGTGTAAAACTATAACCTTTAACACCTGATTCGTACAGATGAGATAAATAAAAAATAATTCGGCTACAGCATTCGCTTAATTGTCGTAGCAAATAAATTACGATCCCGATAGCTGTGATTTTATAGAGTTTTAGGCCTGTAATCATTGTTTATGTAGGCAGCTTGTTCGAATATTACAATTTTATAAGCGTTATCAGATGCGACATTTTAACGTTCCGAAACCGAACAATTCATGCGTTCTCTTAAGCAAGGTAGGCTAATAAAATTACTTATTTTCAATCCAATTTGTCAGTAAATTAAAATGCTGGCTGTTGAAATTGTTGTGCAATGAAAGTTGTTTTTTAGGTAAGCAGCGGACAAGGTGGTTTGAACCTCTAAAATCTTTTCTGAGTGAAATGAGTTGAGTTGGTTTACATGGTCTTCTCACAGCGTTTATAATTATACTTATCAGAATGCCAGTCCTTCGGAAAATCATGTACTTTCGACGCTCCGAATGACACCTGTATTTCATTATCAACAGGGTTTGATTGTAAAATGAAATTCATGAATCTCAGATGAGGTAACTCTGACTAGTGTCATGTATACCTCTTCTACCTCTTCTGTTCTTATATGCTTTAGTCATATAATTGGCTGACCCTGTGATAAAAATGAGTACATATTTACGGTCAGGAACTAGCAAATTACGTGCAAAAAATGTTTAACACTCTACCTTTTCATTATGGCCACAATAAATTTCATCCATCTTAAAATACAGGAACTAATGAAATACGTGTAAAGCCAGAAAACTTTTTTCAAAGTTACATCGGCCATTATATCATCACTTTGTCTGACCGTTGATTATTATTTTTCGACTAATGCTCGTTGGTAGAGCAAAATAGTTTTCTTGTTATAAAACGGATTAATGAGGTATATTTTCTTACCCGGTAGGATATTGACTTTGTTTCGTCTCAAGATATTTTGATTAAGATTTTTCTGTTGCCTTCTACGTACCGTAATATTTATTTACAGTTGTATAAAGTCATTCCCTTAAAAATATGATACATTACTGGCCAAAAATTAGGTTACAAAAATCGAACAACTAGGAAAAATAGATAACTCTCTTTTGTTTTTTTTCTTTGTGTCGGTATCGAATGAATAATCGTGATTTTTTAAAAAACCGTGTTAACATTTAACAGCAACAGAAACCAATTTTTAATTCCCTTATGAACTCGAAAGATGTTTACAATGGGGTACTACATATTTCGTAAGTGATATTTACCTAGAAACTATAAATCTCATTAAAAGGTACCTTCATATGTTCTGCCCTACCGTTAACTAGAAGTTGACATTGGGTGTGGACTTTATGTTACAATCACACTCGACGTGACGCCCAGAATCAGTACGGACCAATCAGAAAGCAGCATATCTTGTCGAATGACGTAACGCTCAAGACACTTTGCCATTGGTTGACATCGGTGTGACGTAGTACAGTAATATAAACTCTCTGATTGGACAATATTAACCAATCAAAATGACGCAAAAGAAGACATTTGATTGGTTAAAACTGAGCTTTCTTATTGGCTGAAAATACGAGACTCTGATTGGGCAATTATCACCTGAGCCGTTGACGTCACATGCGCATCACACTCAACTTGGCCCGACTTACTCACACAACCCTAATAGATCGTTTGTTGAATACCAGTTATATTTTCGTCTCTGTTAAACACAATAATAGCGTAGGTCAAAAATGATTTGTCAAGTAACGTCTTGTGAAGTCTATTTATCGTTGATTTAGGATCTGGTAGTTAACGGGAAATTTATAAGCAGTAATTATATCTTCTACACAGGCAGTGTAAAACTATAACCTTTAACACCTGATTTGTACAGATGAGATAAATAAAAAATAATTCGGCGACAGCATTCGCTTAATTGTCGTAGCAGATAAATTACGATCCCGATAGCTGTGATTTTATAGAGTTTTAGGCCTTTAATCAGTGTTTATGTAGGCAGCTTGTTCGAATATTACAATTTTATAAGCGTTATCAGATGCGACATTTTAACGTTCCGAAACCGAACAATTCATGCGTTCTCTTAAGCAAGGTAGGCTAATAAAATTACTTATTTTTAATCCAATTTGTCAGTAAATTAAAATGCTGGCTGTTGAAATTGTTGTGCAATGAAAGTTGTTTTTTAGGTAAGCAGCGGACAAGGTGGTTTGAACCTCTAAAATCTTTTCTGAGTGAAATGAGTTGAGTTGGTTTACATGGTCTTCTCACAGCGTTTATAATTATACTTATCAGAATGCCAGTTCTTCGGAAAATCATGTACTTTCGACGCTCCGAATGACACCTGTATTTCATTATCAACAGGGTTTGATTGTAAAATGAAATTCATGAATCTCAGATGAGGTAACTCTGACTAGTGTCATGTATACCTCTTCTACCTCTTCTGTTCTTATATGCTTTAGTCATATAATTGGCTGACCCTGTGATAAAAATGAGTACATATTTACGGTCAGGAACTAGCAAATTACGTGCAAAAAATGTTTAACACTCTACCTTTTCATTATGGCCACAATAAATTTCATCCATCTTAAAATACAGGAACTAATGAAATACGTGTAAAGCCAGAAAACTTTTTTCAAAGTTACATCGGCCATTATATCATCACTTTGTCTGACCGTTGATTATTATTTTTCGACTAATGCTCGTTGGTAGAGCAAAATAGTTTTCTTGTTATAAAACGGATTAATGAGGTATATTTTCTTACCCGGTAGGATATTGACTTTGTTTCGTCTCAAGATATTTTGATTAAGATTTTTCAGTTGCCTTCTACGTACCGTAATATTTATTTACAGTTGTATAAAGTCATTCCCTTAAAAATATGATACATTACTGGCCAAAAATTAGGTTACAAAAATCGAACAACTAGGAAAAATAGATAACTCTCTTTTGTTTTTTTTCTTTGTGTCGGTATCGAATGAATAATCGTGATTTTTTAAAAAACCGTGTTAACATTTAGCAGCAACAGAAACCAATTTTTAATTTCCTTAAGAAATCGAAAGATCTCTATAATGGGGTACTACATATTTTGTAAGTGATATTTACCTAGAAACTATAAATCTCATTAAAAGGTACCTTCATATGTTCTGCCCTACCGTTAACTAGAAGTTGACATTGGGTGTGGTTTTTATGTTACAATCACACTCGACGTGACGCCCAGAATCAGTACGGACCAATCAGAAAGCAGCATATCTTGTCGAATGACGTAACGCTCAAGACACTTTGCCATTGGTTGACATCGGTGTGACGTAGTAGAGTAATATAAACTCTCTGATTGGGCAATATTAACCAATCAAAATGACGCAAAAGAAGACATTTGATTGGTAAAAACTGAGCTTTCTTATTGGCTGAAAATGCGAGACTCTGATTGGGCAATTATCACCTGAGCCGTTGACGTCACATGCGCATCACACTCAACTTGGCCCGACTTACTCACGCAACCCTAATAGATCGTTTGTTGAATACCAGTTATATTTTCGTCTCTGTTAAACACAATAATAGCGTAGGTCAAAAATGATTTGTCAAGTAACGTCTTGTGGAGTCTATTTATCGTTGATTTAGGATCTGTTAGTTAACGGGAAATTTATAAGCAGTATTTATATCTTCTACACAGGCAGTGTAAAACTATAACCTTTAACACCTGATTCGTACAGATGAGATAAATAAAAAATAATTCGGCGACAGCATTCGCTTAATTGTCGTAGCAGATAAATTACGATCCCGATAGCTGTGATTTTATAGAGTTTTAGGCCTGTAATCAGTGTTTATGTAGGCAGCTTGTTCGAATATTACAATTTTATAAGCGTTATCAGATGCGACATTTTAACGTTCCGAAACCGAACAATTCATGCGTTCTCTTAAGCAAGGTAGGCTAATAAAATTACTTATTTTCAATCCAATTTGTCAGTAAATTAAAATGCTGGCTGTTGAAATTGTTGTGCAATGAAAGTTGTTTTTTAGGTAAGCAGCGGACAAGGTGGTTTGAACCTCTAAAATCTTTTCTGAGTGAAATGAGTTGAGTTGGTATACATGGTCTTCTCACAGCGTTTATAATTATACTTATCAGAATGCCAGTCCTTCGGAAAATCATGTACTTTCGACGCTCCGAATGACACCTGTATTTCATTATCAACAGGGTTTGATTGTAAAATGAAATTCATGAATCTCAGATGAGGTAACTCTGACTAGTGTCATGTATACCTCTTCTACCTCTTCTGTTCTTATATGCTTTAGTCATATAATTGGCTGACCCTGTGATAAAAATGAGTACATATTTACGGTCAGGAACTAGCAAATTACGTGCAAAAAATGTTTAACACTCTACCTTTTCATTATGGCCACAATAAATTTCATCCATCTTAAAATACAGGAACTAATGAAATACGTGTAAAGCCAGAAAACTTTTTTCAAAGTTACATCGGCCATTATATCATCACTTTGTCTGACCGTTGATTATTATTTTTCGACTAATGCTCGTTGGTAGAGCAAAATAGTTTTCTTGTTATAAAACGGATTAATGAGGTATATTTTCTTACCCGGTAGGATATTGACTTTGTTTCGTCTCAAGATATTTTGATTAAGATTTTTCAGTTGCCTTCTACGTACCGTAATATTTATTTACAGTTGTATAAAGTCATTCCCTTAAAAATATGATACATTACTGGCCAAAAATTAGGTTACAAAAATCGAACAACTAGGAAAAATAGATAACTCTCTTTTGTTTTTTTTCTTTGTGTCGGTATCGAATGAATAATCGTGATTTTTTAAAAAACCGTGTTAACATTTAACAGCAACAGAAACCAATTTTTAATTCCCTTATGAACTCGAAAGATGTTTACAATGGGGTACTACATATTTCGTAAGTGATATTTACCTAGAAACTATAAATCTCATTAAAAGGTACCTTCATATGTTCTGCCCTACCGTTAACTAGAAGTTGACATTGGGTGTGGACTTTATGTTACAATCACACTCGACGTGACGCCCAGAATCAGTACGGACCAATCAGAAAGCAGCATATCTTGTCGAATGACGTAACGCTCAAGACACTTTGCCATTGGTTGACATCGGTGTGACGTAGTACAGTAATATAAACTCTCTGATTGGACAATATTAACCAATCAAAATGACGCAAAAGAAGACATTTGATTGGTTAAAACTGAGCTTTCTTATTGGCTGAAAATACGAGACTCTGATTGGGCAATTATCACCTGAGCCGTTGACGTCACATGCGCATCACACTCAACTTGGCCCGACTTACTCACACAACCCTAATAGATCGTTTGTTGAATACCAGTTATATTTTCGTCTCTGTTAAACACAATAATAGCGTAGGTCAAAAATGATTTGTCAAGTAACGTCTTGTGAAGTCTATTTATCGTTGATTTAGGATCTGGTAGTTAACGGGAAATTTATAAGCAGTAATTATATCTTCTACACAGGCAGTGTAAAACTATAACCTTTAACACCTGATTTGTACAGATGAGATAAATAAAAAATAATTCGGCGACAGCATTCGCTTAATTGTCGTAGCAGATAAATTACGATCCCGATAGCTGTGATTTTATAGAGTTTTAGGCCTTTAATCAGTGTTTATGTAGGCAGCTTGTTCGAATATTACAATTTTATAAGCGTTATCAGATGCGACATTTTAACGTTCCGAAACCGAACAATTCATGCGTTCTCTTAAGCAAGGTAGGCTAATAAAATTACTTATTTTTAATCCAATTTGTCAGTAAATTAAAATGCTGGCTGTTGAAATTGTTGTGCAATGAAAGTTGTTTTTTAGGTAAGCAGCGGACAAGGTGGTTTGAACCTCTAAAATCTTTTCTGAGTGAAATGAGTTGAGTTGGTTTACATGGTCTTCTCACAGCGTTTATAATTATACTTATCAGAATGCCAGTTCTTCGGAAAATCATGTACTTTCGACGCTCCGAATGACACCTGTATTTCATTATCAACAGGGTTTGATTGTAAAATGAAATTCATGAATCTCAGATGAGGTAACTCTGACTAGTGTCATGTATACCTCTTCTACCTCTTCTGTTCTTATATGCTTTAGTCATATAATTGGCTGACCCTGTGATAAAAATGAGTACATATTTACGGTCAGGAACTAGCAAATTACGTGCAAAAAATGTTTAACACTCTACCTTTTCATTATGGCCACAATAAATTTCATCCATCTTAAAATACAGGAACTAATGAAATACGTGTAAAGCCAGAAAACTTTTTTCAAAGTTACATCGGCCATTATATCATCACTTTGTCTGACCGTTGATTATTATTTTTCGACTAATGCTCGTTGGTAGAGCAAAATAGTTTTCTTGTTATAAAACGGATTAATGAGGTATATTTTCTTACCCGGTAGGATATTGACTTTGTTTCGTCTCAAGATATTTTGATTAAGATTTTTCAGTTGCCTTCTACGTACCGTAATATTTATTTACAGTTGTATAAAGTCATTCCCTTAAAAATATGATACATTACTGGCCAAAAATTAGGTTACAAAAATCGAACAACTAGGAAAAATAGATAACTCTCTTTTGTTTTTTTTCTTTGTGTCGGTATCGAATGAATAATCGTGATTTTTTAAAAAACCGTGTTAACATTTAGCAGCAACAGAAACCAATTTTTAATTTCCTTAAGAAATCGAAAGATCTCTATAATGGGGTACTACATATTTTGTAAGTGATATTTACCTAGAAACTATAAATCTCATTAAAAGGTACCTTCATATGTTCTGCTTTACCGTTAACTAGAAGTTGACATTGGGTGTGGTTTTTATGTTACAATCACACTCGACGTGACGCCCAGAATCAGTACGGACCAATCAGAAAGCAGCATATCTTGTCGAATGACGTAACGCTCAAGACACTTTGCCATTGGTTGACATCGGTGTGACGTAGTAGAGTAATATAAACTCTCTGATTGGGCAATATTAACCAATCAAAATGACGCAAAAGAAGACATTTGATTGGTAAAAACTGAGCTTTCTTATTGGCTGAAAATGCGAGACTCTGATTGGGCAATTATCACCTGAGCCGTTGACGTCACATGCGCATCACACTCAACTTGGCCCGACTTACTCACGCAACCCTAATAGATCGTTTGTTGAATACCAGTTATATTTTCGTCTCTGTTAAACACAATAATAGCGTAGGTCAAAAATGATTTGTCAAGTAACGTCTTGTGGAGTCTATTTATCGTTGATTTAGGATCTGTTAGTTAACGGGAAATTTATAAGCAGTATTTATATCTTCTACACAGGCAGTGTAAAACTATAACCTTTAACACCTGATTCGTACAGATGAGATAAATAAAAAATAATTCGGCGACAGCATTCGCTTAATTGTCGTAGCAGATAAATTACGATCCCGATAGCTGTGATTTTATAGAGTTTTAGGCCTGTAATCAGTGTTTATGTAGGCAGCTTGTTCGAATATTACAATTTTATAAGCGTTATCAGATGCGACATTTTAACGTTCCGAAACCGAACAATTCATGCGTTCTCTTAAGCAAGGTAGGCTAATAAAATTACTTATTTTCAATCCAATTTGTCAGTAAATTAAAATGCTGGCTGTTGAAATTGTTGTGCAATGAAAGTTGTTTTTTAGGTAAGCAGCGGACAAGGTGGTTTGAACCTCTAAAATCTTTTCTGAGTGAAATGAGTTGAGTTGGTATACATGGTCTTCTCACAGCGTTTATAATTATACTTATCAGAATGCCAGTCCTTCGGAAAATCATGTACTTTCGACGCTCCGAATGACACCTGTATTTCATTATCAACAGGGTTTGATTGTAAAATGAAATTCATGAATCTCAGATGAGGTAACTCTGACTAGTGTCATGTATACCTCTTCTACCTCTTCTGTTCTTATATGCTTTAGTCATATAATTGGCTGACCCTGTGATAAAAATGAGTACATATTTATGGTCAGGAACTAGCAAATTACGTGCAAAAAATGTTTAACACTCTACCTTTTCATTATGGCCACAATAAATTTCATCCATCTTAAAATACAGGAACTAATGAAATACGTGTAAAGCCAGAAAACTTTTTTCAAAGTTACATCGGCCATTATATCATCACTTTGTCTGACCGTTGATTATTATTTTTCGACTAATGCTCGTTGGTAGAGCAAAATAGTTTTCTTGTTATAAAACGGATTAATGAGGTATATTTTCTTACCCGGTAGTATATTGACTTTGTTTCGTCTCAAGATATTTTGATTAAGATTTTTCAGTTGCCTTCTACGTACCGTAATATTTATTTACAGTTGTATAAAGTCATTCCCTTAAAAATATGATACATTACTGGCCAAAAATTAGGTTACAAAAATCGAACAACTAGGAAAAATAGATAACTCTCTTTTGATTTTTTTCTTTGTGTCGGTATCGAATGAATAATCGTGATTTTTTAAAAAACCGTGTTAACATTTAACAGCAACAGAAACCAATTTTTAATTTCCTTAAGAAATCGAAAGATCTCTATAATGGGGTACTACATATTTTGTAAGTGATATTTACCTAGAAACTATAAATCTCATTAAAAGGTACCTTCATATGTTCTGCCCTACCGTTAACTAGAAGTTGACATTGGGTGTGGTTTTTATGTTACAATCACACTCGACGTGACGCCCAGAATCAGTACGGACCAATCAGAAAGCAGCATATCTTGTCGAATGACGTAACGCTCAAGACACTTTGCCATTGGTTGACATCGGTGTGACGTAGTACAGTAATATAAACTCTCTGATTGGACAATATTAACCAATCAAAATGACGCAAAAGAAGACATTTGATTGGTTAAAACTGAGCTTTCTTATTGGCTGAAAATACGAGACTCTGATTGGGCAATTATCACCTGAGCCGTTGACGTCACATGCGCATCACACTCAACTTGGCCCGACTTACTCACGCAACCCTAATAGATCGTTTGTTGAATACCAGTTATATTTTCGTCTCTGTTAAACACAATAATAGCGTAGGTCAAAAATGATTTGTCAAGTAACGTCTTGTGAAGTCTATTTATCGTTGATTTAGGATCTGTTAGTTAACGGGAAATTTATAAGCAGTATTTATATCTTCTACACAGGCAGTGTAAAACTATAACCTTTAACACCTGATTCGTACAGATGAGATAAATAAAAAATAATTCGGCGACAGCATTCGCTTAATTGTCGTAGCGAAAGTATAAGCAGATAAATTACGATCCCGATAGCTGTGATTTTATAGAGTTTTAGGCCTTTAATCAGTGTTTATGTAGGCAGCTTGTTCGAATATTACAATTTTATAAGCGTTATCAGATGCGACATTTTAACGTTCCGAAACCGAACAATTCATGCGTTCTCTTAAGCAAGGTAGGCTAATAAAATTACTTATTTTTAATCCAATTTGTCAGTAAATTAAAATGCTGGCTGTTGAAATTGTTGTGCAATGAAAGTTGTTTTTTAGGTAAGCAGCGGACAAGGTGGTTTGAACCTCTAAAATCTTTTCTGAGTGAAATGAGTTGAGTTGGTTTACATGGTCTTCTCACAGCGTTTATAATTATACTTATCAGAATGCCAGTCCTTCGGAAAATCATGTACTTTCGACGCTCCGAATGACACCTGTATTTCATTATCAACAGGGTTTGATTGTAAAATGAAATTCATGAATCTCAGATGAGGTAACTCTGACTAGTGTCATGTATACCTCTTCTACCTCTTCTGTTCTTATATGCTTTAGTCATATAATTGGCTGACCCTGTGATAAAAATGAGTACATATTTACGGTCAGGAACTAGCAAATTACGTGCAAAAAATGTTTAACACTCTACCTTTTCATTATGGCCACAATAAATTTCATCCATCTTAAAATACAGGAACTAATGAAATACGTGTAAAGCCAGAAAACTTTTTTCAAAGTTACATCGGCCATTATATCATCACTTTGTCTGACCGTTGATTATTATTTTTCGACTAATGCTCGTTGGTAGAGCAAAATAGTTTTCTTGTTATAAAACGGATTAATGAGGTATATTTTCTTACCCGGTAGGATATTGACTTTGTTTCGTCTCAAGATATTTTGATTAAGATTTTTCAGTTGCCTTCTACGTACCGTAATATTTATTTACAGTTGTATAAAGTCATTCCCTTAAAAATATGATACATTACTGGCCAAAAATTAGGTTACAAAAATCGAACAACTAGGAAAAATAGATAACTCTCTTTTGATTTTTTTCTTTGTGTCGGTATCGAATGAATAATCGTGATTTTTTAAAAAACCGTGTTAACATTTAACAGCAACAGAAACCAATTTTTAATTCCCTTATGAACTCGAAAGATGTTAACAATGGGGTACTACATATTTCGTAAGTGATATTTACCTAGAAACTATAAATCTCATTAAAAGGTACCTTCATATGTTCTGCCCTACCGTTAACTAGAAGTTGACATTGGGTGTGGACTTTATGTTACAATCACACTCGACGTGACGCCCAGAATCAGTACGGACCAATCAGAAAGCAGCATATCTTGTCGAATGACGTAACGCTCAAGACACTTTGCCATTGGTTGACATCGGTGTGACGTAGTAGAGTAATATAAACTCTCTGATTGGGCAATATTAACCAATCAAAATGACGCAAAAGAAGACATTTGATTGGTTAAAACTGAGCTTTCTTATTGGCTGAAAATACGAGACTCTGATTGGGCAATTATCACCTGAGCCGTTGACGTCACATGCGCATCACACTCAACTTGGCCCGACTTACTCACGCAACCCTAATAGATCGTTTGTTGAATACCAGTTATATTTTCGTCTCTGTTAAACACAATAATAGCGTAGGTCAAAAATGATTTGTCAAGTAACGTCTTGTGGAGTCTATTTATCGTTGATTTAGGATCTGTTAGTTAACGGGAAATTTATAAGCAGTATTTATATCTTCTACACAGGCAGTGTAAAACTATAACCTTTAACACCTGATTCGTACAGATGAGATAAATAAAAAATAATTCGGCGACAGCATTCGCTTAATTGTCGTAGCGAAAGTATAAGCAGATAAATTACGATCCCGATAGCTTTGATTTTATAGAGTTTTAGGCCTTTAATCAGTGTTTATGTAGGCAGCTTGTTCGAATATTACAATTTTATAAGCGTTATCAGATGCGACATTTTAACGTTCCGAAACCGAACAATTCATGCGTTCTCTTAAGCAAGGTAGGCTAATAAAATTACTTATTTTTAATCCAATTTGTCAGTAAATTAAAATGCTGGCTGTTGAAATTGTTGTGCAATGAAAGTTGTTTTTTAGGTAAGCAGCGGACAAGGTGGTTTGAACCTCTAAAATCTTTTCTGAGTGAAATGAGTTGAGTTGGTTTACATGGTCTTCTCACAGCGTTTATTATTATACTTATCAGAATGCCAGTCCTTCGGAAAATCATGTACTTTCGACGCTCCGAATGACACCTGTATTTCATTATCAACAGGGTTTGATTGTAAAATGAAATTCATGAATCTCAGATGAGGTAACTCTGACTAGTGTCATGTATACCTCTTCTACCTCTTCTGTTCTTATATGCTTTAGTCATATAATTGGCTGACCCTGTGATAAAAATGAGTACATATTTACGGTCAGGAACTAGCAAATTACGTGCAAAAAATGTTTAACACTCTACCTTTTCATTATGGCCACAATAAATTTCATCCATCTTAAAATACAGGAACTAATGAAATACGTGTAAAGCCAGAAAACTTTTTTCAAAGTTACATCGGCCATTATATCATCACTTTGTCTGACCGTTGATTATTATTTTTCGACTAATGCTCGTTGGTAGAGCAAAATAGTTTTCTTGTTATAAAACGGATTAATGAGGTATATTTTCTTACCCGGTAGGATATTGACTTTGTTTCGTCTCAAGATATTTTGATTAAGATTTTTCAGTTGCCTTCTACGTACCGTAATATTTATTTACAGTTGTATAAAGTCATTCCCTTAAAAATATGATACATTACTGGCCAAAAATTAGGTTACAAAAATCGAACAACTAGGAAAAATAGATAACTCTCTTTTGTTTTTTTTCTTTGTGTCGGTATCGAATGAATAATCGTGATTTTTTAAAAAACCGTGTTAACATTTAGCAGCAACAGAAACCAATTTTTAATTTCCTTAAGAAATCGAAAGATCTCTATAATGGGGTACTACATATTTTGTAAGTGATATTTACCTAGAAACTATAAATCTCATTAAAAGGTACCTTCATATGTTCTGCCCTACCGTTAACTAGAAGTTGACATTGGGTGTGGTTTTTATGTTACAATCACACTCGACGTGACGCCCAGAATCAGTACGGACCAATCAGAAAGCAGCATATCTTGTCGAATGACGTAACGCTCAAGACACTTTGCCATTGGTTGACATCGGTGTGACGTAGTACAGTAATATAAACTCTCTGATTGGACAATATTAACCAATCAAAATGACGCAAAAAAAGACATTTGATTGATTAAAACTGAGCTTTCTTATTGGCAGAAAATACGAGACTCTGATTGGGCAATTATCACCTGAGCCGTTGACGTCACATGCGCATCACACTCAACTTGGCCCGACTTACTCACGCAACCCTAATAGATCGTTTGTTGAATACCAGTTATATTTTCGTCTCTGTTAAACACAATAATAGCGTAGGTCAAAAATGATTTGTCAAGTAACGTCCTGTGAAGTCTATTTATCGTTGATTTAGGATCTGTTAGTTAACGGGAAATTTATAAGCAGTATTTATATCTTCTACACAGGCAGTGTAAAACTATAACCTTTAACACCTGATTCGTACAGATGAGATAAATAAAAAATAATTCGGCTACAGCATTCGCTTAATTGTCGTAGCAAATACATTACGATCCCGATAGCTGTGATTTTATAGAGTTTTAGGCCTGTAATCAGTGTTTATGTAGGCAGCTTGTTCGAATATTACAATTTTATAAGCGTTATCAGATGCGACATTTTAACGTTCCGAAACCGAACAATTCATGCGTTCTCTTAAGCAAGGTAGGCTAATAAAATTACTTATTTTTAATCCAATTTGTCAGTAAATTAAAATGCTGGCTGTTGAAATTGTTGTGCAATGAAAGTTGTTTTTTAGGTAAGCAGCGGACAAGGTGGTTTGAACCTCTAAAATCTTTTCTGAGTGAAATGAGTTGAGTTGGTTTACATGGTCTTCTCACAGCGTTTATAATTATACTTATCAGAATGCCAGTCCTTCGGAAAATCATGTACTTTCGACGCTCCGAATGACACCTGTATTTCATTATCAACAGGGTTTGATTGTAAAATGAAATTCATGAATCTCAGATGAGGTAACTCTGACTAGTGTCATGTATACCTCTTCTACCTCTTCTGTTCTTATATGCTTTAGTCATATAATTGGCTGACCCTGTGATAAAAATGAGTACATATTTACGGTCAGGAACTAGCAAATTACGTGCAAAAAATGTTTAACACTCTACCTTTTCATTATGGCCACAATAAATTTCATCCATCTTAAAATACAGGAACTAATGAAATACGTGTAAAGCCAGAAAACTTTTTTCAAAGTTACATCGGCCATTATATCATCACTTTGTCTGACCGTTGATTATTATTTTTCGACTAATGCTCGTTGGTAGAGCAAAATAGTTTTCTTGTTATAAAACGGATTAATGAGGTATATTTTCTTACCCGGTAGGATATTGACTTTGTTTCGTCTCAAGATATTTTGATTAAGATTTTTCAGTTGCCTTCTACGTACCGTAATATTTATTTACAGTTGTATAAAGTCATTCCCTTAAAAATATGATACATTACTGGCCAAAAATTAGGTTACAAAAATCGAACAACTAGGAAAAATAGATAAGTCTCTTTTGT
Source organism: Catonia carolina (assembly GCA_035578175.1). Lineage (NCBI taxonomy): Eukaryota > Metazoa > Arthropoda > Insecta > Hemiptera > Achilidae > Catonia > Catonia carolina. Next base: position 34,037,792 of record JAQMRL010000001.1, read on the forward strand.
TTTTTTTCTTTGTGTCGGTATCGAATAAATAATCGTGATTTTTTAAAAAACCGTGTTAACATTTAACAGCAACAGAAACCAATTTTTAATTCCCTTATGAACTCGAAAGATCTCTATAATGGGGTACTACATATTTTGTAAGTGATATTTACCTAGAAACTATAAATCTCATTAAAAGGTACCTTCATATGTTCTGCCCTACCGTTAACTAGAAGTTGACATTGGGTGTGGACTTTATGTTACAATCACACTTGACGTGACGCCCAGAATCAGTACGGACCAATCAGAAAGCAGCATATCTTGTCGAATGACGTAACGCTCAAGACACTTTGCCATTGGTTGACATCGGTGTGACGTAGTAGAGTAATATAAACTCTCTTATTGGGCAATATTAACCAATCAAAATGACGCAAAAGAAGACATTTGATTGGTAAAAACTGAGCTTTCTTATTGGCTGAAAATGCGAGACTCTGATTGGGCAATTATCACCTGAGCCGTTGACGTCACATGCGCATCACACTCAACTTGGCCCGACTTACTCACGCAACCCTAATAGATCGTTTGTTGAATACCAGTTATATTTTCGTCTCTGTTAAACACAATAATAGCGTAGGTCAAAAATGATTTGTCAAGTAACGTCTTGTGGAGTCTATTTATCGTTGATTTAGGATCTGTTAGTTAACGGGAAATTTATAAGCAGTATTTATATCTTCTACACAGGCAGTGTAAAACTATAACCTTTAACACCTGATTCGTAAAGATGAGATAAATAAAAAATAATTCGGCGACAGCATTCGCTTAATTGTCGTAGCAGATAAATTACGATCCCGATAGCTGTGATTTTATAGAGTTTTAGGCCTGTAATCAGTGTTTATGTAGGCAGCTTGTTCGAATATTACAATTTTATAAGCGTTATCAGATGCGACATTTTAACGTTCCGAAACCGAACAATTCATGCGTCCTCTTAAGCAAGGTAGGCTAATAAAATTACTTATTTTCAATCCAATTTGTCAGTAAATTAAAATGCTGGCTGTTGAAATTGTTGTGCAATAAAAGTTGTTTTTTAGGTAAGCAGCGGACAAGGTGGTTTGAACCTCTAAAATCTTTTCTGAGTGAAATGAGTTGAGTTGGTATACATGGTCTTCTCACAGCGTTTATAATTATACTTATCAGAATGCCAGTCCTTCGGAAAATCATGTACTATCGACGCTACGAATGACACCTGTATTTCATTATCAACAGGGTTTGATTGTAAAATGAAATTCATGAATCTCAGATGAGGTAACTCTGACTAGTGTCATGTATACCTCTTCTACCTCTTCTGTTCTTATATGCTTTAGTCATATAATTGGCTGACCCTGTGATAAAAATGAGTACATATTTATGGTCAGGAACTAGCAAATTACGTGCAAAAAATGTTTAACACTCTACCTTTTCGTTATGGCCACAATAAATTTCATCCATCTTAAAATACAGGAACTAATGAAATACGTGTAAAGCCAGAAAACTTTTTTCAAAGTTACATCGGCCATTATATCATCACTTTGTCTGACCGTTGATTATTATTTTTCGACTAATGCTCGTTGGTAGAGCAAAATAGTTTTCTTGTTATAAAACGGATTAATGAGGTATATTTTCTTACCCGGTAGTATATTGACTTTGTTTCGTCTCAAGATATTTTGATTAAGATTTTTCAGTTGCCTTCTACGTACCGTAATATTTTTTTACAGTTGTATAAAGTCATTCCCTTAAAAATATGATACATTACTGGCCAAAAATTAGGTTACAAAAATCGAACAACTAGGAAAAATAGATAACTCTCTTTTGATTTTTTTCTTTGTGTCGGTATCGAATGAATAATCGTGATTTTTTAAAAAACCGTGTTAACATTTAACAGCAACAGAAACCAATTTTTAATTTCCTTAAGAAATCGAAAGATCTCTATAATGGGGTACTACATATTTTGTAAGTGATATTTACCTAGAAACTATAAATCTCATTAAAAGGTACCTTCATATGTTCTGCCCTACCGTTAACTAGAAGTTGACATTGGGTGTGGTTTTTATGTTACAATCACACTCGACGTGACGCCCAGAATCAGTACGGACCAATCAGAAAGCAGCATATCTTGTCGAATGACGTAACGCTCAAGACACTTTGCCATTGGTTGACATCGGTGTGACGTAGTACAGTAATATAAACTCTCTGATTGGACAATATTAACCAATCAAAATGACGCAAAAGAAGACATTTGATTGGTTAAAACTGAGCTTTCTTATTGGCTGAAAATACGAGACTCTGATTGGGCAATTATCACCTGAGCCGTTGACGTCACATGCGCATCACACTCAACTTGGCCCGACTTACTCACGCAACCCTAATAGATCGTTTGTTGAATACCAGTTATATTTTCGTCTCTGTTAAACACAATAATAGCGTAGGTCAAAAATGATTTGTCAAGTAACGTCTTGTGGAGTCTATTTATCGTTGATTTAGGATCTGTCAGTTAACGGGAAATTTATAAGCAGTATTTATATCTTCTACACAGGCAGTGTAAAACTATAACCTTTAACACCTGATTCGTACAGATGAGATAAATAAAAAATAATTCGGCGACAGCATTCGCTTAATTGTCGTAGCGAAAGTATAAGCAGATAAATTACGATCCCGATAGCTTTGATTTTATAGAGTTTTAGGCCTTTAATCAGTGTTTATGTAGGCAGCTTGTTCGAATATTACAATTTTATAAGCGTTATCAGATGCGACATTTTAACGTTCCGAAACCGAACAATTCATGCGTTCTCTTAAGCAAGGTAGGCTAATAAAATTACTTATTTTTAATCCAATTTGTCAGTAAATTAAAATGCTGGCTGTTGAAATTGTTGTGCAATGAAAGTTGTTTTTTAGGTAAGCAGCGGACAAGGTGGTTTGAACCTCTAAAATCTTTTCTGAGTGAAATGAGTTGAGTTGGTTTACATGGTCTTCTCACAGCGTTTATTATTATACTTATCAGAATGCCAGTCCTTCGGAAAATCATGTACTTTCGACGCTCCGAATGACACCTGTATTTCATTATCAACAGGGTTTGATTGTAAAATGAAATTCATGAATCTCAGATGAGGTAACTCTGACTAGTGTCATGTATACCTCTTCTACCTCTTCTGTTCTTATATGCTTTAGTCATATAATTGGCTGACCCTGTGATAAAAATGAGTACATATTTACGGTCAGGAACTAGCAAATTACGTGCAAAAAATGTTTAACACTCTACCTTTTCATTATGGCCACAATAAATTTCATCCATCTTAAAATACAGGAACTAATGAAATACGTGTAAAGCCAGAAAACTTTTTTCAAAGTTACATCGGCCATTATATCATCACTTTGTCTGACCGTTGATTATTATTTTTCGACTAATGCTCGTTGGTAGAGCAAAATAGTTTTCTTGTTATAAAACGGATTAATGAGGTATATTTTCTTACCCGGTAGGATATTGACTTTGTTTCGTCTCAAGATATTTTGATTAAGATTTTTCAGTTGCCTTCTACGTACCGTAATATTTATTTACAGTTGTATAAAGTCATTCCCTTAAAAATATGATACATTACTGGCCAAAAATTAGGTTACAAAAATCGAACAACTAGGAAAAATAGATAACTCTCTTTTGATTTTTTTCTTTGTGTCGGTATCGAATGAATAATCGTGATTTTTTAAAAAACCGTGTTAACATTTAACAGCAACAGAAACCAATTTTTAATTTCCTTAAGAAATCGAAAGATCTCTATAATGGGGTACTACATATTTTGTAAGTGATATTTACCTAGAAACTATAAATCTCATTAAAAGGTACCTTCATATGTTCTGCCCTACCGTTAACTAGAAGTTGACATTGGGTGTGGTTTTTATGTTACAATCACACTCGACGTGACGCCCAGAATCAGTACGGACCAATCAGAAAGCAGCATATCTTGTCGAATGACGTAACGCTCAAGACACTTTGCCATTGGTTGACATCGGTGTGACGTAGTAGAGTAATATAAACTCTCTGATTGGGCAATATTAACCAATCAAAATGACGCAAAAGAAGACATTTGATTGGTTAAAACTGAGCTTTCTTATTGGCTGAAAATACGAGACTCTGATTGGGCAATTATCACCTGAGCCGTTGACGTCACATGCGCATCACACTCAACTTGGCCCGACTTACTCACGCAACCCTAATAGATCGTTTGTTGAATACCAGTTATATTTTCGTCTCTGTTAAACACAATAATAGCGTAGGTCAAAAATGATTTGTCAAGTAACGTCTTGTGGAGTCTATTTATCGTTGATTTAGGATCTGTTAGTTAACGGGAAATTTATAAGCAGTATTTATATCTTCTACACAGGCAGTGTAAAACTATAACCTTTAACACCTGATTCGTACAGATGAGATAAATAAAAAATAATTCGGCGACAGCATTCGCTTAATTGTCGTAGCGAAAGTATAAGCAGATAAATTACGATCCCGATAGCTTTGATTTTATAGAGTTTTAGGCCTTTAATCAGTGTTTATGTAGGCAGCTTGTTCGAATATTACAATTTTATAAGCGTTATCAGATGCGACATTTTAACGTTCCGAAACCGAACAATTCATGCGTTCTCTTAAGCAAGGTAGGCTAATAAAATTACTTATTTTTAATCCAATTTGTCAGTAAATTAAAATGCTGGCTGTTGAAATTGTTGTGCAATGAAAGTTGTTTTTTAGGTAAGCAGCGGACAAGGTGGTTTGAACCTCTAAAATCTTTTCTGAGTGAAATGAGTTGAGTTGGTTTACATGGTCTTCTCACAGCGTTTATTATTATACTTATCAGAATGCCAGTCCTTCGGAAAATCATGTACTTTCGACGCTCCGAATGACACCTGTATTTCATTATCAACAGGGTTTGATTGTAAAATGAAATTCATGAATCTCAGATGAGGTAACTCTGACTAGTGTCATGTATACCTCTTCTACCTCTTCTGTTCTTATATGCTTTAGTCATATAATTGGCTGACCCTGTGATAAAAATGAGTACATATTTACGGTCAGGAACTAGCAAATTACGTGCAAAAAATGTTTAACACTCTACCTTTTCATTATGGCCACAATAAATTTCATCCATCTTAAAATACAGGAACTAATGAAATACGTGTAAAGCCAGAAAACTTTTTTCAAAGTTACATCGGCCATTATATCATCACTTTGTCTGACCGTTGATTATTATTTTTCGACTAATGCTCGTTGGTAGAGCAAAATAGTTTTCTTGTTATAAAACGGATTAATGAGGTATATTTTCTTACCCGGTAGGATATTGACTTTGTTTCGTCTCAAGATATTTTGATTAAGATTTTTCAGTTGCCTTCTACGTACCGTAATATTTATTTACAGTTGTATAAAGTCATTCCCTTAAAAATATGATACATTACTGGCCAAAAATTAGGTTACAAAAATCGAACAACTAGGAAAAATAGATAAGTCTCTTTTGTTTTTTTTCTTTGTGTCGGTATCGAATAAATATTCGTGATTTTTTAAAAAACCGTGTTAACATTTAGCAGCAAAAGAAACCAATTTTTAATTTCTTTAAGAACTCGAAAGATCTCTATAATGGGGTACTACATATTTTGTAAGTGATATTTACCTAGAAACTATAAATCTCATTAAAAGGTACCTTCATATGTTCTGCCCTACCTTTAACTAGAAGTTGACATTGGGTGTGGACTTTATGTTACAATCACACTTGACGTGACGCCCAGAATCAGTACGGACCAATCAGAAAGCAGCATATCTTGTCGAATGACGTAACGCTCAAGACACTTTGCCATTGGTTGACATCGGTGTGACGTAGTACAGTAATATAAACTCTCTGATTGGGCAATATTAACCAATCAAAATGACGCAAAAGAAGACATTTGATTGGTTAAAACTGAGCTTTCTTATTGGCTGAAAATACGAGACTCTGATTGGGCAATTATTACCTGAGCCGTTGACGTCACATGCGCATCACACTCAACTTGGCCCGACTTACTCACGCAACCCTAATAGATCGTTTGTTGAATACCAGTTATATTTTCGTCTCTGTTAAACACAATAATAGCGTAGGTCAAAAATGATTTGTCAAGTAACGTCTTGTGGAGTCTATTTATCGTTGATTTAGGATCTGTTAGTTAACGGGAAATTTATAAGCAGTATTTATATCTTCTACACAGGCAGTGTAAAACTATAACCTTTAACACCTGATTCGTACAGATGAGATAAATAAAAAATAATTCGGCGACAGCATTCGCTTAATTGTCGTAGCGAAAGTATAAGCAGATAAATTACGATCCCGATAGCAGTGATTTTATAGAGTTTTAGGCCTGTAATCAGTGTTTATGTAGGCAGCTTGTTCGAATATTACAATTTTATAAGCGTTATCAGATGCGACATTTTAACGTTCCGAAACCGAACAATTCATGCGTTCTCTTAAGCAAGGTAGGCTAATAAAATTACTTATTTTCAATCCAAATTGTCAGTAAATTAAAATGCTGGCTGTTGAAATTGTTGTGCAATGAAAGTTGTTTTTTAGGTTAGCAGCGGACAAGGTGGTTTGAACCTCTAAAATCTTTTCTGAGTGAAATGAGTTGAGTTGGTTTACATGGTCTTCTCACAGCGTTTATAATTATACTTATCAGAATGCCAGTCCTTCGGAAAATCAAGTACTTTCGACGCTCCGAATGACACCTGTATTTCATTATCAACAGGGTTTGATTGTAAAATGAAATTCATGAATCTCAGATGAGGTAACTCTGACTAGTGTCATGTATACCTCTTCTACCTCTTCTGTTCTTATATGCTTTAGTCATATAATTGGCTAACCCTGTGATAAAAATGAGTACATATTTACGGTCAGGAACTAGCAAATTACGTGCAAAAAATGTTTAACACTCTACCTTTTTATTATGGCCACAAAAAATTTCATCCATCTTAAAATACAGGAACTAATGAAATACGTGTAAAGCCAGAAAACTTTTTTCAAAGTTACATCGGCCATTATATCATCACTTTGTCTGACCGTTGATTATTATTTTTCGACTAATGCTCGTTGGTAGAGCAAAATAGTTTTCTTGTTATAAAACGGATTAATGAGGTATATTTTCTTACCCGGTAGGATATTGACTTTGTTTCGTCTCAAGATATTTTGATTAAGATTTTTCAGTTGCCTTCTACGTACCGTAATATTTATTTACAGTTGTATAAAGTCATTCCCTTAAAAATATGATACATTACTGGCCAAAAATTAGGTTACAAAAATCGAACAACTAGGAAAAATAGATAACTCTCTTTTGATTTTTTTCTTTGTGTCGGTATCGAATGAATAATTGTGATTTTTTAAAAAACCGTGTTAACATTTAACAGCAACAGAAACCAATTTTTAATTCCCTTATGAACTCGAAAGATGTTTACAATGGGGTACTACATATTTCGTAAGTGATATTTACCTAGAAACTATAAATCTCATTAAAAGGTACCTTCATATGTTCTGCCCTACCGTTAACTAGAAGTTGACATTGGGTGTGGACTTTATGTTACAATCACACTCGACGTGACGCCCAGAATCAGTACGGACCAATCAGTAAGCAGCATATCTTGTCGAATGACGTAACGCTCAAGACACTTTGCCATTGGTTGACATCGGTGTGACGTAGTACAGTAATATAAACTCTCTGATTGGACAATATTAACCAATCAAAATGACGCAAAAGAAGACATTTGATTGGTTAAAACTGAGCTTTCTTATTGGCTGAAAATACGAGACTCTGATTGGGCAATTATCACCTGAGCCGTTGACGTCACTTGCGCATCACACTCAACTTGGCCCGACTTACTCACGCAACCCTAATAGATCGTTTGTTGAATACCAGTTATATTTTCGTCTCTGTTAAACACAATAATAGCGTAGGTCAAAAATGATTTGTCAAGTAACGTCTTGTGAAGTCTATTTATCGTTGATTTAGGATCTGTTAGTTAACGGGAAATTTATAAGCAGTATTTATATCTTCTACACAGGCAGTGTAAAAATATAACCTTTAACACCTGATTCGTACAGATGAGATAAATAAAAAATAATTCGGCGACAGCATTCGCTTAATTGTCGTAGCAGATAAATTACGATCCCGATAGCTGTGATTTTATAGAGTTTTAGGCCTGTAATCAGTGTTTATGTAGGCAGCTTGTTCGAATATTACAATTTTATAAGCGTTATCAGATGCGACATTTTAACGTTCCGAAACCGAACAATTCATGCGTTCTCTTAAGCAAGGTAGGCTAATAAAATTACTTTTTTTCAATCCAATTTGTCAGTAAATTAAAATGCTGGCTGTTGAAATTGTTGTGCAATGAAAGTTGTTTTTTAGGTAAGCAGCGGACAAGGTGGTTTGAACCTCTAAAATCTTTTCTGAGTGAAATGAGTTGAGTTGGTATACATGGTCTTCTCACAGCGTTTATAATTATACTTATCAGAATGCCAGTCCTTCGGAAAATCATGTACTTTCGACGCTCCGAATGACACCTGTATTTCATTATCAACAGGGTTTGATTGTAAAATGAAATTCATAAATCTCAGATGAGGTAACTCTGACTAGTGTCATGTATACCTCTTCTACCTCTTCTGTTCTTATATGCTTTAGTCATATAATTGGCTAACCCTGTGATAAAAATGAGTACATATTTACGGTCAGGAACTAGCAAATTACGTGCAAAAAATGTTTAACACTCTACCTTTTCATTATGGCCACAATAAATTTCATCCATCTTAAAATACAGGAACTAATGAAATACGTGTAAAGCCAGAAAACTTTTTTCAAAGTTACATCGGCCATTATATCATCACTTTGTCTGACCGTTGATTATTATTTTTCGACTAATGCTCGTTGGTAGAGCAAAATAGTTTTCTTGTTATAAAACGGACTAATGAGGTATATTTTCTTACCCGGTAGGATATTGACTTTGTTTCGTCACAAGATATATTGATTAAGATTTTTCAGTTGCCTTCTACGTACCGTAATATTTATTTACAGATGTATAAAGTCATTCCCTTAAAAATATGATACATTACTGGCCAAAAATTAGGTTACAAAAATCGAACAACTAGGAAAAATAGATAACTCTCTTTTGTTTTTTTTCTTTGTGTCGGTATCGAATGAACAATCGTGGTTTTTAAAAAACCGAGTTAACATTTAGCAGCAACAGAAACCAATTTTTAATTTCCTTAAGAACTCGAAAGATCTCTATAATGGGGTACTACATATTTTGTAAGTGATATTTACCTAGAAACTATAAATCTCATTAAAAGGTACCTTCATATGTTCTGCCCTACCGTTAACTAGAAGTTGACATTGGGTGTGGACTTTATGTTACAATCACACTCGACGTGACGCCCAGAATCAGTACGGACCAATCAGAAAGCAGCATATCTTGTCGAATGACGTAACGCTCAAGACACTTTGCCATTGGTTGACATCGGTGTGACGTAGTACAGTAATATAATTTCTCTGATTGGACAATATTAACCAATCAAAATGACGCAAAAGAAGACATTTGATTGATTAAAACTGAGCTTTCTTATTGGCAGAAAATACGAGACTCTGATTGGGCAATTATCACCTGAGCCGTTGACGTCACATGCGCATCACACTCAACTTGGCCCGACTTACTCACGCAACCCTAATAGATCGTTTGTTGAATACCAGTTATATTTTCGTCTCTGTTAAACACAGTAATAGCGTAGGTCAAAAATGATTTGTCAAGTAACGTCTTGTGAAGTCTATTTATCGTTGATTTAGGATCTGTTAGTTAACGGGAAATTTATAAGCAGTATTTATATCTTCTACACAGGCAGTGTAAAAATATAACCTTTAACACCTGATTCGTACAGATGAGATAAATAAAAAATAATTCGGCGACAGCATTCGCTTAATTGTCGTAGCAGATAAATTACGATCCCGATAGCTGTGATTTTATAGAGTTTTAGGCCTGTAATCAGTGTTTATGTAGGCAGCTTGTTCGAATATTACAATTTTATAAGCGTTATCAGATGCGACATTTTAACGTTCCGAAACCGAACAATTCATGCGTTCTCTTAAGCAAGGTAGGCTAATAAAATTACTTATTTTCAATCCAATTTGTCAGTAAATTAAAATGCTGGCTGTTGAAATTGTTGTGCAATGAAAGTTGTTTTTTAGGTAAGCAGCGGACAAGGTGGTTTGAACCTCTAAAATCTTTTCTGAGTGAAATGAGTTGAGTTGGTTTACATGGTCTTCTCACAGCGTTTATAATTATACTTATCAGAATGCCAGTCCTTCGGAAAATCAAGTAATTTCGACGCTCCGAATGACACCTGTATTTCATTATCAACAGGGTTTGATTGCAAAATGAAATTCATGAATCTCAGATGAGGTAACTCTGACTAGTGTCATGTATACCTCTTCTACCTCTTCTGTTCTTATATGCTTTAGTCATATAATTGGCTGACCCTGTGATAAAAATGAGTACATATTTACGGTCAGGAACTAGCAAATTACGTGCAAAAAATGTTTAACACTCTACCTTTTCATTATGGCCACAATAAATTTCATCCATCTTAAAATACAGGAACTAATGAAATACGTGTAAAGCCAGTAAACTTTTTTCAAAGTTACATCGGCCATTATATCATCACTTTGTCTGACCGTTGATTATTATTTTTCGACTAATGCTCGTTGGTAGAGCAAAATAGTTTTCTTGTTATAAAACGGATTAATGAGGTATATTTTCTTACCCGGTAGGATATTGACTTTGTTTCGTCTCAAGATATTTTGATTAAGATTTTTCAGTTGCCTTCTACGTACCGTAATATTTATTTACAGTTGTATAAAGTCATTCCCTTAAAAATATGATACATTACTGGCCAAAAATTAGGTTACAAAAATCGAACAACTAGGAAAAATAGATAACTCTCTTTTGTTTTTTCTCTTTGTGTCGGTATCGAATGAATAATCGTGATTTTTTAAAAAACCGTGTTAACATTTAACAGCAACAGAAACCAATTTTTAATTCCCTTATGAACTCGAAAAATGTTTACAATGGGGTACTACATATTTCGTAAGTGATATTTACCTAGAAACTATAAATCTCATTAAAAGGTACCCTCATATGTTCTGCCCTACCGTTAACTAGAAGTTGACATTGGGTGTGGACTTTATGTTACAATCACACTCGACGTGACGCCCAGAATCAGTACGGACCAATCAGAAAGCAGCATATCTTGTCGAATGACGTAACGCTCAAGACACTTTGCCATTGGTTGACATCGGTGTGACGTAGTACAGTAATATAAACTCTCTGATTGGACAATATTAACCAATCAAAATGACGCAAAAGAAGACATTTGATTGGTTAAAACTGAGCTTTCTTATTGGCTGAAAATACGAGACTCTGATTGGGCAATTATCACCTGAGCCGTTGACGTCACATGCGCATCACACTCAACTTGGCCCGACTTACTCACGCAACCCTAATAGATCGTTTGTTGAATACCAGTTATATTTTCGTCTCTATTAAACACAATAATAGCGTAGGTCAAAAATGATTTGTCAAGTAACGTCTTGTGAAGTCTATTTATCGTTGATTTAGGATCTGTTAGTTAACGGGAAATTTATAAGCAGTATTTATATCTTCTACACAGGCAGTGTAAAACTATAACCTTTAACACCTGATTCGTACAGATGAGATAAATAAAAAATAATTCGGCGACAGCATTCGCTTAATTGTCGTAGCAGATAAATTACGATCCCGATAGCTGTGATTTTATAGAGTTTTAGGCCTGTAATCAGTGTTTATGTAGGCAGCTTGTTCGAATATTACAATTTTATAAGCGTTATCAGATGCGACATTTTAACGTTCCGAAACCGAACAATTCATGCGTTCTCTTAAGCAAGGTAGGCTAATAAAATTACTTATTTTCAATCCAATTTGTCAGTAAATTAAAATGCTGGCTGTTGAAATTGTTGTGCAATGAAAGTTGTTTTTTAGGTAAGCAGCGGACAAGGTGGTTTGAACCTCTAAAATCTTTTCTGAGTGAAATGAGTTGAGTTGGTATACATGGTCTTCTCACAGCGTTTATAATTATACTTATCAGAATGCCAGTCCTTCGGAAAATCATGTACTTTCGACGCTCCGAATGACACCTGCATTTCATTATCAACAGGGTTTGATTGTAAAATGAAATTCATGAATCTCAGATGAGGTAACTCTGACTAGTGTCATGTATACCTCTTCTACCTCTTCTGTTCTTATATGCTTTAGTCATATAATTGGCTGACCCTGTGATAAAAATGAGTACATATTTACGGTCAGGAACTAGCAAATTACGTGCAAAAAATGTTTAACACTCTACCTTTTCATTATGGCCACAATAAATTTCATCCATCTTAAAATACAGGAACTAATGAAATACGTGTAAAGCCAGTAAACTTTTTTCAAAGTTACATCGGCCATTATATCATCACTTTGTCTGACCGTTGATTATTATTTTTCGACTAATGCTCGTTGGTAAGCAAAATAGTTTTCTTGTTATAAAACGGATTAATGAGGTATATTTTCTTACCCGGTAGGATATTGACTTTGTTTCGTCTCAAGATATTTTGATTAAGATTTTTCAGTTGCCTTCTACGTACCGTAATATTTATTTACAGTTGTATAAAGTCATTCCCTTAAAAATATGATACATTACTGGCCAAAAATTAGGTTACAAAAATCGAACAACTAGGAAAAATAGATAACTCTCTTTTGTTTTTTTTCTTTGTGTCGGTATCGAATGAATAATCGTGATTTTTTAAAAAACCGTGTTAACATTTAACAGCAACAGAAACCAATTTTTAATTCCCTTATGAACTCGAAAAATGTTTACAATGGGGTACTACATATTTCGTAAGTGATATTTACCTAGAAACTATAAATCTCATTAAAAGGTACCTTCATATGTTCTGCCCTACCGTTAACTAGAAGTTGACATTGGGTGTGGACTTTATGTTACAATCACACTCGACGTGACGCCCAGAATCAGTACGGACCAATCAGAAAGCAGCATATCTTGTCGAATGACGTAACGCTCAAGACACTTTGCCATTGGTTGACATCGGTGTGACGTAGTACAGTAATATAAACTCTCTGATTGGACAATATTAACCAATCAAAATGACGCAAAAGAAGACATTTGATTGGTTAAAACTGAGCTTTCTTATTGGCTGAAAATACGAGACTCTGATTGGGCAATTATCACCTGAGCCGTTGACGTCACTTGCGCATCACACTCAACTTGGCCCGACTTACTCACGCAACCCTAATAGATCGTTTGTTGAATACCAGTTATATTTTCGTCTCTGTTAAACACAATAATAGCGTAGGTCAAAAATGATTTGTCAAGTAACGTCTTGTGAAGTCTATTTATCGTTGATTTAGGATCTGTTAGTTAACGGGAAATTTATAAGCAGTATTTATATCTTCTACACAGGCAGTGTAAAAATATAACCTTTAACACCTGATTCGTACAGATGAGATAAATAAAAAATAATTCGGCGACAGCATTCGCTTAATTGTCGTAGCAGATAAATTACGATCCCGATAGCTGTGATTTTATAGAGTTTTAGGCCTGTAATCAGTGTTTATGTAGGCAGCTTGTTCGAATATTACAATTTTATAAGCGTTATCAGATGCGACATTTTAACGTTCCGAAACCGAACAATTCATGCGTTCTCTTAAGCAAGGTAGGCTAATAAAATTACTTATTTTCAATCCAATTTGTCAGTAAATTAAAATGCTGGCTGTTGAAATTGTTGTGCAATGAAAGTTGTTTTTTAGGTAAGCAGCGGACAAGGTGGTTTGAACCTCTAAAATCTTTTCTGAGTGAAATGAGTTGAGTTGGTTTACATGGTCTTCTCACAGCGTTTATAATTATACTTATCAGAATGCCAGTCCTTCGGAAAATCAAGTACTTTCGACGCTCCGAATGACACCTGTATTTCATTATCAACAGGGTTTGATTGTAAAATGAAATTCATGAATCTCAGATGAGGTAACTCTGACTAGTGTCATGTATACCTCTTCTACCTCTTCTGTTCTTATATGCTTTAGTCATATAATTGGCTGACCCTGTGATAAAAATGAGTACATATTTACGGTCAGGAACTAGCAAATTACGTGCAAAAAATGTTTAACACTCTACCTTTTCATTATGGCCACAATAAATTTCATCCATCTTAAAATACAGGAACTAATGAAATACGTGTAAAGCCAGAAAACTTTTTTCAAAGTTACATCGGCCATTATATCATCACTTTGTCTGACCGTTGATTATTATTTTTCGACTAATGCTCGTTGGTAGAGCAAAATAGTTTTCTTGTTATAAAACGGATTAATGAGGTATATTTTCTTACCCGGTAGGATATTGACTTTGTTTCGTCTCAAGATATTTTGATTAAGATTTTTCAGTTGCCTTCTACGTACCGTAATATTTATTTACAGTTGTATAAAGTCATTCCCTTAAAAATATGATACATTACTGGTCAAAAATTAGGTTACAAAAATCGAACAACTAGGAAAAATAGATAACTCTCTTTTGTTTTTTTTCTTTGTGTCGGTATCGAATGAATAATCGTGATTTTTTAAAAAACCGTGTTAACATTTAACAGCAACAGAAACCAATTTTTAATTCCCTTATGAACTCGAAAGATGTTTACAATGGGGTACTACATATTTCGTAAGTGATATTTACCTAGAAACTATAAATCTCATTGAAAAGTTTTCTAAATCCAAGAAAATGATTGACAAAGGGTTCCAACCATAACATAAAAAGAATAATAAATATGGTGTGTAACACACACACACACACACACACGACTTTGTTTTGCTAATGTAAATAATTAAAAATATAACCTATGTTTAATCACGAGTAAATAATATAAAATGAAACAATATCCTAATTTTAATCATGAGAGAATTATATAAAAAGAAAATCAACATCCATGAAACTGAAAAATACGGAAAAACACTATTTCACTCTAAACTAGGCTCTGTAGAGAAAAATACGTTAAATAAAAGTTGTAGATCTTTAAATTTCCTATAAATTTGGTTATATACACTTTTGTCGTAAATTGCATACTAAGGCCAAAATCTTGAGAAAAATCTATTTTTCTCACGTTTTCGTGAGGAAAAAAAACAGAAAATCGCTAATTACCGCTAAACTAAGCGTTATACAAAAAATTGTTTGAATTAAAAGTTGTAGAATTTTACATTTTCTACAACTTTTATTATATAACGTTTTGCGCTAAAATGCATATTAAAGCCGCAATTTTAAAAAGAAAATGTTTTTACGTAAAAACAGCCTCAAGCAGAATTTCACCAAACATGGCGCCTACCCTATATTGTAGAGCATAAAAAATGTAGTAAACCAGGCGATTTTAAAAATAATCGTAGGACTAGTTTTTGAGAAAATCGCAAAAAAGTGAAAAATTTTACGAATAAACTACTACTTCCGGTTGACCGATTTTGATGAAAATGTTCGTGTCGGGTCCGGTAGTGATATGTAACTTAAGTTTCAAGTTTCAAGTTCGTATGATGTTCCGTTCTTGAGATATTCTGCTCCACACACACACACACACACACACACACACACACACACACACACACACACACACACACACACACACACAGACCAATCGCTAAAAACATGTTTTTTGGGTTCAGGGGGTCTGAAAACGTATAGATCCGGTGAAAACTCGATTTCGAAAAATCGACATGAAAACAATACTTTCCTTCCTATATATTCATACTTATAGGCAAGAGAAAGTAAAAATCCAGTTTGTTTCAGTTTTTGATGTGAAAAAATACAGAAAATCACTAATTGACGTTAAACTAATCGTTGTAGAAAAAACATTTTTGAAAATAAAATTGTCGGTTTTTTAAATTTTATTCAACTTTCTCCTACACTTTAATTTCCTACACTTTTGCCCATAGATGCATTTAAGGCCGCAATCTCAAAAATTAAATGTTCACCACGAGAGCACAGGCTCCTCAAGGAATTTTGGAAGACGATTACTCTACCTTTTAGAACATAAAAAAATGTAGCAACTAAGGCAATTGAAAAAATCGTAGCCGTTTATGAGAAATAACCAATATAATCCTTCCCTATAATGTCATATAAATCAAAATAGAAAGTAAGAATTTATGAAAGAAGAATATTTTTTTTTTACTCCTAATTTGTGTACGTTACGTTGCAATCTGTTCAATTCAGAACAATAAGAAACCCCATGACCCAATGAGATGAGGATGATGTGTATGACGTGTAAATGACATGCAGTCTTGGACAAACCCAGGCCGACCATTCCTGAGAGAGTATGGTTAATTGAACTTCAACCATCAAAGTACACCGGTAACCACTGTCTAGTATTCAAATCCGTATAAAAGTAACTACCTTTACTAGGATTTGAACCAGGAACCTTCGTCTCCGAAAATCAGCTGTTAAACAGCTGATATCAGTTAAACAGCTGATATAACAGTTAAACAGCTGTTAATCAGCTGTTAAACAGCTGATTTTGGTGACAACTTTACCGATAGACCAATCCGGTGGGTTAAAAGAAGAAATTAAACCAACTTAGATCCTGTTTAATGTAAAAATATTACAGATATGTGATGAATGGTGAGATGATAGTATGGCATGTGTGGTATGAGGATGCTCATCATCCATTTGACGCTTCAAAGACCTTTTACAATATCACATAGGTGAGGCTAGAAAGTGTGTGTGTTTTAATTAGTGGACACGCAAAGCGTATACTTCAAAGTAAAATAAAAGTTGTGGTGAATATTGACGAATAGGTTTAGATAAAACCTTTATGTAATACAGTGGAGCGTCAGGTATGTTTAGTGTAAGCATTTTGTTGATAAAGTCTTTCTGTATAATCATTTTTGTAATATTCTTTAATTATGTTAATAACAAAAGAAAGTTGTAGATGGTAGTGTAAATTGTTGTTTTGGGCGTACCAAGGTGCCTAACTATCTAAAACTGTGCTACTTGCAACGGAGCCGAATTGCTGCTAGCAATAAAACCATATACACTCAAGCTTGGTTATAACGAGATTGAAGGGGCCGAAAAACGAAAGTACTCGCTAAATCCGGTGCTCGCTGTTTCCGAGTTTATTCGCAACGTTATTTTATTTGCGTGATTACGAAATTAATACAATTAAATTCACTACAATAATTGAAAACACATCGAATGACACTAGAAAGTTAAATCTAATGTACTGTACGCACCTGATGTTTTGCTCGTTATTTCTTAGTTCTCGCTAAAAGCAAGCTTGTTATTTCCGAGTTAGACTATATTCGACTAACAATCTCCAAATAAGCCTTACAATTGTAAATTTTGCTAAACTAAGCGCTGCATATTTTTTTAAAATTCATAATGCTTAATGTATGTAGCTGCAATCTGTTCAGTTGAAAAACCGTATGACCCAATGAGATTATTAGGAAGATTATTTACAACGTGTAAATGAGGTTTAGCCTTATGCAGACCTTTACTGAGGGAGTGTACTTAATCTTAACCTTAATCTTAATTTTAAACTTAAACTTAAAGGTTAGTGTTCATCCCTAACCATCAAAGTACACCGGTAATCACTGTATAGTGATATTCAAATTGGGATAAAAGTAAAAAAAAAAATACAAAAATCGTAAAATTTTTAATTTTATTTCATTCTGGTTGTGTGCATTTTTTAACTTAAAATACACATTAATTCTGTAATTTCTGGTAATAACCAAATTTATGAGTTTTTCATTTTCTTTCTTTAGAAGCACAGTTTCTTTTAAAACGTTTCTCAGGAAATAATTACGATCCAAACGAAATCTTCTTACCAAATTTCAAGTTTCGTGGCCATGTAATTCTGAAGATTTCGAGATGACTAGGTAAATCAGTGAGCGGATTTCGTTTTTATGTGTAGTATAGATGTTTTCTAATTTAATTAGATATCAGAAGCTTGAAAAAATACGTCAACAACATTTTAAGAATACTGTAGTTTTTGTTTATCTTCCTTTAACAATCAGAATATTAACATTATTCATAAAAATGAAGAACAATAAATAGGTAAGTTAGCGATGGAACATTTTGTAAAATTTTTATCAGGTAATTATTGTAGAAATTATAGAATTAAGATGTCATTGAGTTTGATTGATCGCTTTAAACGAATAAATATATTTGAAAAGGCTTAAAATTGCGTTAAAAATAAATAATTCGCAAGGATTCGTTTTATTATACGTACGTAAATAAACAAATTTAGAAAAAATTTATTTTATTTTAAATTTTCAAAAAAGAAAATATTTTCAACTGACCTATCACACTTGCGATGATGAAGACGAATACCATATCTATTTAACAGTGGTCACCTGTTGATCGCTTACGATAACGTTTCGATTACACACTGTTAAAAGGTTTCAGTGAGAGGTTTCAACTCGTGCGTTGCTCACGGGTGACTACAAGGCTGAGCGTATCGTCGGAAACATTTGGCGCATGCTTCAAACTTGCGTAGTACTTTTACTTAATCATTGTGTTGCTACTCTTTTTGTCTGAACACAAGAAAATTTTGTTGACGTATTCAGATCTCTTTTTATATTGAGTTTAATGGAATTCATAATATGAGAATATATTATGCATATCATAAATAAATATCGGCTCCTAGAAAAACAAACAATGCAGGAAGTTAAATGGTTTCGTTTATCAGTTCCTGAATAGAAAATTTTAACAGGCGTTGCAAAAAATCGTTAAGATTATCCTGATGTTATTTATAACTTTTTTTTCTCATTTTTGTCTTATTCCAGAAATAATTTCAGTATTATTTACTTTGTACTCATCGTTATTCAAAAAAAAAAATAAAATAAACTGACATCTGTCATTACATCAAATGATTTTGACAGTTTATAACGAAAAATAAATAAATATATATAAATAATTATGGCTTACTCGGTAAATCTGTAAAATAAAACGCCCTCACCTCTGCAGTACTATAAGGAGTGTCCCGTATTCCATTTCCGGCTGGTTGGAAAACTTTCCATAACGTAGACTACTTTAAAAGTTTAATGCTGCATGACAACAGTAGTCAAATCCATATTATTATGGTTTTGT
Organism: Catonia carolina; assembly: GCA_035578175.1. Taxonomy (NCBI): domain Eukaryota; kingdom Metazoa; phylum Arthropoda; class Insecta; order Hemiptera; family Achilidae; genus Catonia; species Catonia carolina. The sequence continues at coordinate 34,056,994 of JAQMRL010000001.1, forward strand.
TTTTACTTTCTCTTGCCTATATGAAGATATAGGAAGGAAAGTATTGTTTTCATGTCGAATTTTCGAAATCGAGTTTTCACCGGATCTATACGTTTTCAGACCGCCTGAATCCAAAAAACATGTTTTTAGCGATCGGTCTGTGTGTGTGTCTGTGTGTCTGTGTGTCTGTGTGTCTGTGTGTCTGTGTGTCTGTGTGTGTGTGTGTGTGTGTGTGTGTGTGTGTGCGTGTGTGTGTGTGTGCGTGTGAGTGTGTGTGTGTGAACAGAATATCTCAAGAACGGAACATCGTACGAACTTGAAACTTGAAACTTAAGTTACATACCACTACCGGACCCGACACGAACATTTTCATCAAAATCGGTCAACCGGAAGTAGTAGTTTATTCGTATAATTTTTCACTTTTTTGCGATTTTCTCAAAAACTAGTCCTACGATTTTTTTAAAAATCGCCTGGTTTACTCAATTTTGTATTCTCTACAACATAGGGTAGGCGTCATGTTTGCTGAAATTCTGGGTGAGGCTGTTTTTACGTAAAAACATTGGTTTTTTTAATATTACGGTTTTTTTTATATTATTTTTTAATATTTTTCATGATTAATATGCAATTTAGAGCAAAATTTTATATAATAAAAGTTGTAGAGAATTTAAAATTCTACAACTTTTATTTCAAATATTTTTTTGTATAACGCTTAGTTTAGCGGTAATTTGCGATTTTCTGTTTTTTTTCTCACGAAAACGCGAGAAAAATCGATTTTTTTAACATTTCGGTCTTAGTATGCATTTTACGACAAAAGTGTATATAATTAAATTTATAGAAAATTAAAAGATCTACAACTTTTGTTTAAAGTATTTGTCTCTACAGAGCCTAGTTTAGCGTGAAAGCGTGATTTTCCGTATTTTTAAGCCAAACTGAGTTCGATTGTCATTTTGCGTCATTCACTCATGATTAAAATAAGGTTATGTTTTTGAGGTTAGTTTTTGTTTATTTCTAATATTTTATTAATAATGTTAGGTTTATTATTAATTATTTGCATTGGCAAGAGAAAGTTGTGTGAGTGTTTCACACCAGATTTTTTATACAGGGTAATTCTAAATTATTGTAAAATAATTTAGTACATGATTGTAGAACTAAAAATAAGATAAACAGTTCACATAAACATATGTCCGCCAACGCTTCATTAGGGAGTTGCAGCTAGCGAAAAACTTCATCCTGATTTCAGTTTCTCTGAACCCGCGCATAGTGAACAATGGAGGTAATTTTGGACATCATCTTTAGTCTTTTGATATGATTCTAATGTCATTTAGATATGTTTATTTCAAACAAAAATAAAACTTGTACAAATTACTGTTTTTCTCAATTTGTTAGTCGTTCAATTCTCATAAAACGGCATTTATTGCTGTGTAGTGTACTACATAAGAGTCCGGTTTATACTTTTACTTACATCGCTTACATAATTTCTTTTAGAATTAAATTTTGCACAATATTCAATGGGTAAAATAAAATTTGTATTTTTGATCATTTAACAAAGTTATTGGGTATCAAACGTAGAAAACTGTGTTATTCTACTAAGAGTTTTTGCATATTTCATCCTTTTCCTCAAAAACTGCTAAATCTACAGCTTCCAGACTGGTTTTATTCGATTTTTTAGGTGTTTTTCCATAAATCCACCATATTTGTCGCAAAAAGAAGCTCATAAAGAATTCAGTATTAATGTATTTCACCAGGTGAACTGAAATCGGGGCGAAATTTTTCGCTAGCTTTAACTCACTAATGAAGCGTTTGCAGACATAATATGTTTATATGAACTTTTTTTTATTTTTAGCTCTAACAATCATGTACTAAATTATTTCACCATAATTTAGAATCACCCTATATAAAAAAAAAAAACCATAACAATATGTAGTTGACTACAAATTGTCATGCAGCATTAAACTTTAAGGTAGTCTATGTTATGAAAAGTTTTCCAACCACCCGGAATGCAATACGAGACACTCCTTACAGTACTGCAGAGATGAGGACACATTATTTTACAGATTTACCGAGTCAGCCATAACTATTTTATATTTATTTATTTTTCGTCAGCGCATTCCTCCCTGTATAAAAACAATAATAACTGATAATTAATTATAATACATTACATCACTCCCCATTCGCTTTGTACTGTATTTATAATAAACACAATTTACTATGAAATGTAGAAAAATATATATATTAGTTTTGTAAACAGTCTATAACACTAAGCGAGGGATGGGTAGATTTAGTAATATATATAAGCTAATTCATTCGAAGCCTTGACGCGCCAGATGAAATGCCTATACTTATACCACTTGAAAGCAATATTAGATTTAATTAAATGGTTAATGGTTAATTTGGCTGGCTTCGCAGCGTAGTGTTAGCGCGGTAGCCTACAACACGGAGGCCCGGGTTCGATTACCGGCTAGCAATGAGCGATAACCGTTTGGCAATATTCACAACTTAAAACCTGTCGTAGTCTCTAACAACCGAGCTGCTGATCCGACTTAAAATAAACTAAATAAGAAAATGTTTAATTTAATTTTTAAATATATTAGCTTGTGCAGTTGAGTTTTTTTATTTGTTCTTAATAAATAAGTTTAAAATATCACACTACAAGCTACTGCAAAATAACTCTTATAAATTCTTAGCTAGCACCATAGGTATTTTACAAAATGTATTACTTTTAATGTTTACTTTTCTAGTGTGAAATGTGCTGCTTCTTACCCTTTTTAAATAAATAACAAATTTTGTTCTTTATTATACCCAGATCGCGAACGAACCTAGGCTTAGGTGTTACAATATGCTACTTTAACCTCCATTCAACTGTTTAAGTAATAAACCTGCTTGACAACAATTATCTTGTGCAAAAGCTTAAAAAGAAAAACCCATTTGAGCTGGTGTAATACCAGTTTCATATTAAAAGCAGATCGCGTTAGTGAGCGGATAGATAGTGCAAAGTACATAATGTGTTCTTTTAAATCAATTACAGAGGTTCTGATGACCATATCTGTATTAGTATCGTAAATAATAAACCAAGTTGAAGAGATTAGTCGAAAAATGTTAATTTAATAGGCCATTTATTTTTTATAGGTTGCCTTCTTTGTTAAGGGGAGACTGTATGATGGTTTTGACTGAAAATTTTGGTTTTCGGTTTTTATGTTTTTCAATAGTTTAGACCTAGATCTACCAAAAAAAAAACATTAAATTACGACAAAAAAAATTTTAATGAAAAAAAAATTAAGTTTTTATCAGTTTTACCCTTAGAATTAACATGTCACCAAGATCAAATATTTTTCATAATTTTATATTGTTCGTTTTAGTGCATAAAGAATTTTAGTTTTTTTAAATATATGCTTCACTATTTTTAATATTCTTCGCTGTTAGTGCAGCTTTCTAACCAACTGTTGATGGAAAATTAAACTTGTTTGAGTAGATTCTGTTTTTGTTTATGCCTTTTTCCATAAATTTAGATTTTTGACACTTAAGACGTTTTTCTCAGAAACCATTCAACCTACCGGGCTGAAATGTTTACCAGTTAATTATCATGTGTACGGGCATTGTTTTAACTTCATCAGGTGCTCAAAAAATTAGTAATATGCAAATAACTAAGAAAAAATTTGTAAAAATTTAATGTTATTCGTTATTCTTTTAAAAACGTTTTGGTCCAACAGATTCAATTAATAAACTCTGAGTAGCTCAAACCACCCTACAACTATAAATGTGTATAGTTTCGTTTTCCTATCTTTCACGAATCCTATGAAAAATGTACCTAAAAATAGCAACTTTAATATTTGCGGGATACAAAGTACAGTCTCCCTTTAAGAAATTGTGTATTGTAATACTGGTTTTGACAGCAAATGATCAACTATAGGGTGATTCAAAAAGAGCGCCGGTTTTGATATATCAAATTAAGAGATTTATTTTATTGAAAAACTGAAAATAAATACATCAACAAGTTCGTCTTACCTTTCGATTTCATGTATGAAAAATGATGTCATGCATGTGTCCTCCTCTACTGCGCTGGCACGCATCAACTCTGTCCATGAAATTGGATATTACTGCACGACAAGTTTCGACTTCCATTTGCCCGATAACCCATCGAATTTCCTCCTTCAAGTCATTGATGTTTTGGGGTTTCTTGGCATACACCAATGACTTCAGATGACCCCAAAGATGAAAGTCACAATGCGTCAAGTCACACGACCTTGGTGGCCATTGATGGTCGGAATTACGAGAAATGATGCGATCCTGGAACCGTTCACGGAGCAACAACATTGTTTCTCGTGCAGCAACTGAATTTTATACGGGTGATATTGGAGATCGTACCGAAGAATTCTCCGTACAGAAGTACATCGTAAACCCAGTTGTTGAGAACGGCGACGTATTGATTTTGCTGGGCTAACAGCCACACTGTCACGAACCAACGCAACGTTCTGCTCAGTTCGGCCAGAACGACGACGTCCAGAACTTTTAAGGTCGACTGTTGAACCCGTCTCAAAAAACTTTTTCATGAGCCTGCGAACTGTTAATTCATTCGGTGCTTCATTACGTCCTAGAGTACCGCGAAGTCGCCTGACAGTAGCCGCATAACTCTCTCCACTCTGGTAAAATGTTTTGACGATTAACACTCGTTGTGCAATAGTAAACTTCTCCATAGTTAGACACAGACTGCGAGAGTACTACACTGCGAACAAGAGAAACTACAACTGAATCGTCAATCGGAATGTTCTCCGAAATAGAAATGAGGTCTAACAATGTTGCCAACCGATAAACAAAAATTTACCAGCCGTTTAAAAACCGGCGCTCTTTTTGAATCACCCGTTACATACGCCTAACCAACGAATGAAAAGCACAGTGTATATTGTCATTCAGTGTTCCATCAACTGTCATTCAGTGCAATCATTACAGTTAAAAAGTGTTGAGGAGTTTTTTTTTATGTGCGTTGACTGAATTTATAGCATACCACGTGTAGTGTTTATTATTTTATTATTTACTATTTTACGGTACCTATTAGTACCTTACTAATTGTACTAGTTGTATTAGAAAAAGAAACCTTTTTCTAATGTACTGCTAGAAACTTTATTAGCTACGCCGGTAAATTATTTTTAGAAAACAAACAGTAAGAATATCAATGACATTCATAACAGTGGCGTAACAGTGTTTCAAAAATATTGGTGAATATTAATAATTAATTAAAAAATTAAAGTAGCACTGTTTCAAAATTGTTACCGAAAATTTGTTAAGGTTAGAAAGAGATTTATAAATTATAATTAATTGGGTCTATATGAATACCTGTTATTAATGTACGCTTTATAGGAAATTGTATCGTGCATTTTGTTTTAGGGTCGGTAATTTTCAGTATACCTTGTATTATTACAGGCTAAACTCTATTATATATAAGCAAATATTAAAAATTATAGGTTAGTTACATTGAGAAATTTGAATAAATTAGTGTTCCCTGCCTACAGTCAAGATTTTCTTTGTAGGTAAGGTAGTATTTTTATTTATTATAAACTTATTTGTGTATTTTTTTTATTTTATGGGTGGTAATGTTTAAAATTGTCATCTATAATTTTCCTTTATCCATTCGTCACACTCAGATATCGGAAACTACAAGAGATAGCAACAAACTGTTTTTGTTTTCTAATGTAACCCTTCATAGGGCAGAACTATGGGGGAAAATATTATATTATGTTGTGAAATGTTAAATTTTGCTGTACAGGGACTTGAATAATGTATTTCTAGTCCCAGAACAGTAAGATATTTTTTTGTTTTGATGTGAAGCCCTTGTAAGTATAAGCCCACTTACCGAGGAACGTTTATTGAAATGAAAATCACATAATGTTTAGTGGCAAAAATGCTTATTAAAACAACTTGTAGTATTATATAACAAAATAACGAGTAGAATAACTTTTCTTAACTATATATTATCATGAATGCTTGCTTGCTTTACCACATTTGTGGAACTCAGGAAGAAAATTGTCACTGCGCATTAATTTTAATATGTGGATAGCCTACTTATTAGAGAACTTCTACAACACCATGGAATGCCAATAAGGTTGAACTGCGTACCTTATTCTTAAATAAAATCGACATTATTGCCAGTGGTAAGTATACTTACCAAAGACCTATAAAGAGTTAAATAAAAGTTAGTGTACCCAGATTGGGTTTGAAGTACCAGTGTTGACCGAAAGTGGCCAAAAAACGGGAATCAAGAAATCAAAGTCTACAAGAGATGATACCAAACAATTTTCGGATTTGTAATCTATACAAAAAGTTAGTGGAAATAAAAATAGTGTCATTTGATTCACCTTAAATAGTAGATACAGAAAACATTTATGCTTTTTACCATAGATCAAAAGGTAAACATTTAAAAAATTTCCACTGGCCATGAGACGACTTGTCTCATGAAAGGGACTTTTTCATCTACAAGATTTATTAAATTATTATAAATGAACGTGTTAGTTATACATATATGTAGCTATAGAAAATATGCTGTGTGTATACATTATAGTTTATTATTATTGAACAAAAATAAAAATACATTATTACTATTATTTTATTGAATTCTCATAATAATGAGTGCTATAACTTTTTATTATTTTTTATTACCTAACAGAAATAAATTTTATTAAATTACCTTCATTTTTCCAAATGGTTTTTATTGAAGTATCAAAATATGCGTTCATTAAAGTCAGGTTTGATTTGTTATAAATCATTACTACGAAGGTGGATATGCGTATTTACTTATTTAAACGTATCAAACACAAACACATACGTCACATCTGTGACGTATGAGTCACTCAATATTCACTTTTTTGACACTCCATCACCTATTGGATAATTAACAAGCAAGCTGGAATATGCAACGATATGTAACTGTTTATTAAAAATGTGATGTAAGCGAGTTTAAAAATCAGAACTCGTAGTTTAATATTAGGCTACAGCTTTCTTATAAAAACAAATAAAACATTTTGATGCCGGAAGAAGCTAGATAGCCTGTAAGTCGTAATCAGCTAAATTTTACTAAGGTCGTTTTGAAATTGTTGATGAGACTTCCACATTCCGGCCACTTCTTTTATTTAGCCTAGCTTGCGGACTATAAGAATTTAAATGTATATATATTTTTTTAAATTTATTTATTTAACGTCGCATCAACTGCAACGGTCATTAGCGACGACGTTGGGTGGAACTTTGTACAGTGGAGGATGAAATGATTTTTTGTAACGTATGAAAATATGCCGTGCCTGAGTGGGATTCGAACCCAGAACCGCATGATGAGAGGCAAGCACGTTACCAACTGCGCCAATGCGCCCGGCTTTTTATTTATTTATTACATATGAATACTATTTATTTATTTATTTATTTATTTTTTTTTTTTTTTGGTTTTACGTCAGACTGTTTTGCAAATTGCTGCTAATGCAGACGGTGAAGGATGAAATGAATTTTTGTAACGTATGAAAAAATGCCATGCCCGAGTGGGATTCGAACCCAAGATTTATTTATTTATTTATTTATTTACATATGAATACTATTTACAGTATTTAGTATCAAGATTTAGTATGATTTCCATACCTAAATTCTAATTGTTATCAACAATTATTGTTGATTTCCAAAAGGTTTCAGCAATAAAATTTAACAACAGTTTCAAACTACTGTAGGCCTGTGAACAGAAGTAGTAGTACTGTATTTTGTATTTTGCAGCGCGGCGCTATCACGAATTGCTTTCAGCCTGATCGCGGCCATAAATTTGTCCAGCGAGCATCAATTTTCTTAAGAGAAATTTGCGTACATGTCGTGTTGAAATAACCAGATCCTCTGACAATGCACACATCCTAAACGTAAAAAATATCTCACATCACACAAGAAAATAATATCTGCATACAAAAACCTTATCTCTAGAGCTTACGTTTCAGTACTACTGACTTATGGCGTAAAGAAAAGAAGAAGGAAAACGAGAAGTAAAAGGAGGAGAAGGAGAATGAGAGGTTAAAGAAGAAGAAGAAGAAGAAGAAGAAAGAGAGACGGTGATGGGGAAGAAGAAGAAATTTTAAAACCAGCGAAAAGCAACACAAATAAAAAGGGTTTCAATAATATACCGTTTCCTGTGAATTAATTTGTATAACTATAGCTAGAATTTAAAGTAATTATAAATAAATTTTAATGTCCCACTTGAGTTGGCACAATTTGAAATTACTTATATTTCTTTAATCACTGAATAAGGAAAAAAAAATTAGTAAAAAGAATCGGAAGGAATTTACGTAAGTTGTAAAAATTATAAATTAAAATCGCAAAAAGAAAATTAAAAATTTTACAGACAGATCTGCAGAATGACTGAAAATAGATTAATAAAGAAAATTAATTTTATTAAAATATAATAATAAAATGCGAATTCGTTTAAGGAAATTGAAAAAGGATTAAAGAAAAAGAAGTTGTAATATTTTTAATGAAGTGATCAAAGATAGAAAAATTTTTAGAAAACAAAATTGATGAATCTAGATTTTTGAAGAAAAATAAAAGAAATTACGAACAAGTAATTATTTATACAACTAATGTACCCGAAGACTCAAATTAAAAAATTTTGCATCAACTATAATGTTACTAGCGATTACTGTGGGTTTTAAGAGGACCTGCAACTGGTACACAGTCGCATGTTAATATTGAACTTATTTAAGACTGGTTTTTTTTCAAAGATCGTTTCAGATAGCTAACTGAAACTTTACAGACCTATTAATAAGTTACATATAATTTATAAGTGTGATACTATTATTTTACAATTGTAAATAACATTGAAGACGTGACTTGGCCTGGTGTTACTGTTTTTGCTTCTCCCACTACGCTACTGTGCATAGGCTAAAAACTATCCTCCTCCTGTTGACCCAGCTGTTAATCATCGCTAATCCTGCTCCCACTATCACAAAGTGGCAGTTCGAAGGGAAACCTTCCCCAGTCTTCAGTTGGTGCAAGCTCATAGGCAATTTTTTTTTCTTTAATTTTTGTTATGGTACTGTACATTGAGCTCCCAATTACCATATATGGTATTTAAATGGCGGTGAGGAGTTTCATTTTAAGGAGAAAAGTAACGGAGAACGTACCCAGTGGTACATTATCCGTTTATAACTACGGGTATTGCCATTATTCAGACCAAGAGGTCTCTACTCCATTTTAGCTTTAGACGTCGCTTAGTTGTGAAGTTCCTTGTAGCTAGATCACGGGCTATTTGGTTTGAATGGTCATTCGTGAAATTTACTATACAAGGACTTTGTTAGCTCCTGTACTGTCAGAATTTTGAAATCGTCCTAGAGGGTTTTATTGCTTGCATAAAAGGAACACCAGAAGCAAGTCTTAAGAATTTTGAATGAAAGGTGTTAATCGACTTTAAATTACTCTCTGCCGCTACTCCAAAGAGCTGGACACCATTTAAGTCCAGATTTGCCTAAAAAGGGTTTTGCTATTAAATTTTTGAAATGGAGGTTCAATTTTGATCGAGGATTACTTAAGCGGAAGAGTAGCTTCTGGCGGTTTGTACACAGTTGATGCTTCCAAGTCGCCTATCAAGCCATACGCCAAGATATCGCACCACTCTGGCCTGGGGATATGAATGTTATGCAGCATCACAGGTGGACAAGTTTGAGGTCGTAAGGTGAACGCAACCTGTGTTGATTTATTTGGGTTCACATTAATACGCCAACGTGTAAGCCAGTCCTGTAATTATAAAAGATGTCGCTGCACTAACCTAGAACCCTCATCCGCACTCTTTTCCCGTACAAGAATTGCTGTATCAGCATAGGTCTAGTATGTTTTTTTGTATACCCAATTTTTCAATATGTTTTTCTGTCATAAATTACTTTTCTTTATTACTTAATGTCACGAAATATAAAAGAATTGAAGAAGTTTTAAAATTGCCTCAATTTGAAAAATGTTTCAAAAAGTCTCAATTTAAAAAAAAAGGTAACAGTTCGACATCGATTTTATACACGTGTCCATAAAATGTTAGTCTTCTTTTTCTAATCGTTCTTTTTCCTTGTACAGATCTTCTCGTTCTTCTAATCCATATTGCCCGTCTTCTACCTTCGGACCCGTTATCTTGCTGAGGATCTTTCTGTCAAATTTTTCTGCTTCTCTTAGACCAGCCTTCCCGATCATTTTAAGATTTCATTCACATACAGCCACACAAGTTTTATCAAAGTATTATTATGTGTAAACTTTGCTTGTCTTGAGAGTGCTTTTTGTATTTAATTGGTGAGTTCCTCAGGGTGCACGGGTCATCTTTCGTCCTTTACTGTGTTTCCCATTGCTTAATTATGCAAAAGTAACTATAAAATCCTATTGAAATATTGTTAATAATAGTACAATAATAAGAAATATTCCATTTTAGTCAGAAGACAGTAATAGAAAGAAAATTTTAGGTTAAAGAACGAAAAAAATTGCTTTCTAATTTCCGATTGTAGGTATCCCTGACACATACAGTTCTTCATCATATAGTAGGATAAATCCGAAACAGGGCTGTTCCGGAATATCGATAATCCGGGTTAGCCGAAGAATGTAGCACAATCAATAGAAATAAAACGTAGGCTACTACCTTTATTTAAAAAAACCATATTTTTTAATACATGCATTAATAGCTGTAGTAAAGTTTCACACATTACCAGCAAGTACAATAAGGTCCAGTTCTTCAAAAAGTTGCGGGTAAACTTTTCATGTGTAAGTTTGGTTTAATCGCTTGCGAGCCGCAGGATCACCCAACTTTTTGTTGAATTTCATATTTAGAGAGCCACTCAAAAAACTGCAATAACTTGAAAACTATTTTTTGCTTTGACCCCTCGTATCTGGACTTCGGAGCGTCATTTTATATATAAAATTGGAAATAATAGGTCCTACACACTTTTTATTAATATGTTATAAAGAACAGAATGAACCTCTCTACGCGAATTTAACACTTGCGTAAATTAAATAAAGAACAATACTAAGTGTTTTTGAGTTTAAAGTAGTGAATTAATGATAAAAAAATTGGTGTCGTAATTTTGCTGAAAGGTAAACACGTCAACTACCACGAACAAATGGTGAACAAATCCTGCACGCATCTATTTAGCGTCATTTACGCACACATTGATGGATCAAATACTCTCACCACTTTCAACTGAACATACTAGCTCGAAAAGTAGGTGTCAGGATGGTGGAGAATAATAAGCCTACACACACCAATAGATTTGATCCGAATTTTAGTAGGATCCATTTTTTCTCGTCTTTTGGACGTGTGTGTTGTTTTTCTCGTCTTGTGTGCTATAACCCTCTTTATTGGCTGTTTTTAACCAATCGTATTCATCATCAATGTCAATATCTCTGTAATTGTTTTAACTGTTGAGACTGGATTTCGTCAAAGTACCTCTTAGTTTTGCTTTTGTTGATTTGATTGGAGTACAATTTTTTATTTATATTAAATTATATATGGCCTAAATCAGTCCGGGTTATCCAGAGATCTAGTTTCAAGAGATCCGATGTAATGGGATTGTATTGTAATAATTATGCAGATCCTACACGGGAATCAAACCTATGATCTTTAGCTTTGCAGTGAAGCTAACCTCTTGAAACCGTAGAACCACGAAAAGTCGCCTGAATTTTTTTTTGTAAAGATTTGAAAGATTTTTAAATTATTCACAACATATTTTGTTGAAGGTTGGTACAAGACAAATAGGCCTATAGATAAGTTATTCTTGTAATAAGAAAAACATTGCCTACAGAAAACCTCGTAGCAAGATTATTTAGTCTATTTTATAACGCGTAACTTTTAGTATTAAAAAAAATTATTCAAAGGAAAATTTATATTTCTACGAAATATAAAATAAGAAACTACAAACATAAAATAAGATATTGTTACAAAAAATAAAATCTTTCTAAGAACTTATTATTATTTATACATGAATAATTTCAAGCTGCATTATGAACAGTCGTTACTGCATTCTACAACGCTGACAGTCAGACACACACACATCTGCAATGAATTTTTATAGCTATTAATAAAAGATTGAGGAAAATTATTTAAAAATTGTTTAATACTTTACTAGAAGGGGATAATAAATTGCAAGCATTATTTTTTTATGTTTTTGTTTTAAAAGACATCGTTGTGTATTTGCAACGTTCAACGCTTCTCGGAATGACTGAGTCTTTCAGTTTACAGCTTTATATATTGTTGTAATCATTTTTTTATGGCAGTTACTTATTTTCTTCTGAACCTGGTAAGTAAATATGTTTTATACAATGTCTTCTCGTGAGAACGAATACAGCTCAGTACATAAGAGTATATATGTAGCAAGTTTCAAAATTATTTAATCTTGTGTTAGTTCTTCGCTATCATAAGGTTATCTGCCCTGAAACAAACATTATTTATTTCCTCATTTTTACAAATATTAACCCATATGCATTCTTTGTAAAAGCTATAATATATTAACAATAATTTGTATTATGCTGGGTGGAGGTAATTGATCCACAGAACTATGGCTAAAAATTTGAAAAAAATCAGAACTATGGCTACATATCCTGTGTCAGGTGTTCTGTTTTTTTATTTAAGAGGAGATTGTACTTTGTATCCCGCCAATGTTAAATTTGCTATTTTTAAAAACATTTTTCATAGGACTGGTAAAAGATACAGAAATTAAACTTTACACACCATAGGTGTCGGGTTTCTTCTCGAGCTACTGACATTTTTTTATTTTAATCTTCAGACCATACCATTTTTTGAAAACATTACGAACAACATAAAATTTTTACAAATTGTGTTCTACGTTTTTTGCGTATCACTAATAATTTTTGGAGCACCTAAAGAAGTCATAAAAATGTCGGTATGATGTGGATATACAAGATAATTAACTGGTAAAAATTTCAGCCTGGTAGGTTTATTGGTTGCTGAGAAAAATGTACCTAGTGTTAAAAATAGAAATTTACGGAAAAACGCAAGAAACAAGAAGGCACAAATCAAAAACAAGTAAATTTCCCATTAACAGTTGTTTAGGAAGCTGAACCAACAGCTGAGAATACAAAATACAGTGATGCAGATAATTTAGAAACTAAAATTCTTTTTGCACTAAAACGAGCAGTATAAAATTGTGAAAAATATTCGTTCTTGGTGACATGATAATTACTGTGTAAACTTGATAAAAACTTAATTTTTTCATAAAAAAATATTTTTTTGACGTAATTTAATTTTTTTTCTGGTAGATCTAGGCCTAAACTATTAAAAACATAAAAAACCAAAAATAAAATTTTGGAGTTAAAACCATCGTGCCATCTCTTCTTAACGGCACCAGGCACGTATCCAGGAGGGCAAAGGGGGATTTGCCACCAAAAGAATTTGTGTGTTCATGTATGTGCGTGTACAAGGAAAATGAACGATTAATGGAACAATTAGAAAAAGACGGTTAAAATTTTACGGCCATCTGTATAGAATAGATGACAACCGGTTGACAAAATAAAGTTTAATATACTAAATAATCGAACTAAGGTGTAAGATAAATGGTTTAAAGATGTCAGAAAGGATATCGAGAAAACCGGAATAAACTGAGAAAACTTAATGAAATGAACCAAATTCAGACTACTATTTTTACCCACTTTAAGGGTTTCCATGAAGCACAAGAATAGAAGGGTGGACAGAAGAAAGAAAAAAATCCGACAGTGAGCTAATTCTGAGAATGGAGTGCAAAAAGAGCTTCCAAAAACGTCTAAAATTATCTTACGTGGTTTAAAATTGGCCCTAAACGAGGAAACAATGTATCTATGTATGTTCGCGCACTTTTGTACACAATAAGTTTTTGCTCCCCCACCCGAAAACATTTCTGGATACGTGGCTGAACACAGCACAAATTCGATTTAAATACACTAGACTAGGCCTTAAAACCATTACATTTAAAAAAATTTAATTATTAAATAAATTACAATCTTAAATTCTAATTAACTAAACAATAATTATAGGGTTTTAAAATCGTGCAATTATTAAATGTCTAACGATTATTAAAAACACCATAATCTAAAAGTATAACAAATCTGTAAAACGAAACAATATAATAAAATCAACTAGAAACAAATTATAAGTAAATAAGATAAAACTTATTTTGCTATTATTTATTTATTTAAAACCACATTGATTACTAGGTCATTAGCGACCACGTTATTTAAGTAGGCCTACACATAAAGTAACAAACAACACAGAAATTGCACATCCGTAAATTATTTTTCTGTATGTAAATGCTTTAATTATAATAATTTGTAAATTTTTTGGGCGCCAGCTCTATCAATAAAGTATCACATTAACACTAAAATAATATAAATTATTTATAATAATTAGGAATGACCAAAATTTAGATTGTTCGGCTATTTTTTTACCTTACAACGGTACAAAATATAACATAGATATTTGTTATTATTAGATCATCAAAAAAAAATGAAAACTTAGATTCAATGAAAATTCAGATAAAATAATATGAAAAATTAAATAAAAATACCATGATACAATAAAAACGATGATATTTGTTTTTTTATATTTTTATTGAATTTGAAATTTTGTGAAAGCCCAAAAAATGTATTTTGTTCTTTCTTAACTGCTTCTTTCTCTACTAAATTCATCATATAGATACTAAAATCAGATATTATTGTTAGTTTTAAATAGTGTTCGGATGGAATGTGTATTTCATAAAGAATAAAAAAACCTTATTTTTAATGCAATATTCCTATTTTCCCTCTTCCTACATTAATTATCTATTCAAGTACTCTTAATTTTGAAAAGAATATCCTTTAAGGTTTTACGCGCAAAAAAACCCAATTAACCATTATAGGTGCCAAACAGTAGTGGTGATGTTGTTAAAAAAGCCTTCTTTGCCAGTTGTGGAAGTATTATTTGTATCTATTTTTAGTATTTTAGCGATGGTTTCTAATTTGTAGATGTAATATGTTGTTTACCTCTAATTAGAATTTCTTTTATTACTTTTTTTTTATTCCTAATGTGTGTACGTTGCAATCTGTTCAATTCAGAACAATAAGCAACCCCATGACCCAATGAGATGAGGATGATGTGTATGACGTGTAAATGAGGTGTAGCCTTGTACAGACCCAGGTCGACCACTCCTGAGAGAGTATGGTTAATTGAACCCCAACCATCAAAGTACACCAGCAACCACTGTCTAGTATTCAAATCCGTATAAAAGTAACTACCTTTACTAGGATTTGAACCAGGAACCTTCGTCTCCGAAAATCAGCTGATAAACAGCTGATTTTGGGACGACTTTACCTCTAGACCAACCCGGTTGGCCAGAATTTCTTTGATGTAGAGTTTCCCCACATCCATCAACAAAAAAACCAAAATTCTGAGAAGCAAAAAGCTTGAAATTTCTTCTATTTTTACTACACATTATTCTGAACTTGTTAGTTTTCTATTTCATGTAACCGCTTTATGAAACATCACATGCACATGACTTGTTCAAGAACTGTTGCATCTGCAATTTTTGATCTAACTGGGTCCCTACACTTAAAAGGTGCAACTGGCTTATATGCCGGGTTTCCCGGGTTATATTTCTGGTAAGATCTGGCATTATTTCATCATTCATTTTTACTTCTCACCCATCAACGTCTGTATTCGCAGGAATTTACAAAACAGTCGGACGTTCGTGAAACCAAAAATAAGAAAGAAAATCGGTTAAAACTCAAACACCTCAGTCAAAGTTAATATTCTTAAGTTGTTGTTGTAGTTGTTTAGGTCAACAGCCAAATAGCTGTTTTGAACCTCTAGAGGCTTTACTATAATCGAGGAGTGAGATGATTGACCATTGCCTTACCCACTGAGTGGAAAATATACTTATCAACATGTTGTCGGGCCGTATAAAACATCTACTTTCCGCCCTGCAAATGACACCGTCACTTCATTCATCAAAGGATCTGGCTGTACAATAAAATTCATTACTTTTAGAGGAGATAACTGTGACTAGTGTCTTTTATACCTCTACCTCTTCTGTTCGTACATGCTTCAGTCATATAATTAGCTGATCACGTAATAACAAACAACTATTTTTCTGTAGCCCTGGAACTAGCAGATCGTGTTCAAATAATATAACACTCCTCCTCCTCCCTATTGTGGGAAAATTGTTAAGTTATATTTTTACTTTCTCTTGCCTATATGAATAAATAGGAAGGAAAGTATTGTTTTCATGTCGATTTTTCGAAATCGAGTTTTCACTGGATCTATACGTTTTCAGACCCCCTGAACCCAAAAAACATGTCTTTAGCGATTGGTCTGTGTGTGTGTCTGTGTGTGTGTGTGTGTGTGTCTGTGTGTGAACAGAATATCCCAAGAACGGAACATCGTACGAACTTGAAACTTAAAACTTAAGTTACATACCACTACCGAACGCGACACAAAAATTTTCATCAAAATCGGTCAACCTGAAGTAGTAGTTTATTCGTATAATTTTTCACTTTTTTGCGATTTTCTCAAAAACTGGTCCTACGATTTTTTTTAAAATCGCCTGGTTTACTCAATTTTTTATTCTCTACAAGATACGGTAAGCGCCATGTTTGCTGAAATTCTGTGTGAGGCTGTTTTTACGTAAAAACATTTTCTTTTTAAGATTTCGGCTTTAATATGCATTTTAGCGCAAAACGTTATATAATAAAAAATGTAGAGAATGTAAAATTCTACAACTTTTATTTCAAACATTTTTTTGTATAACGCTTAGTTTAGCGGTAATTAGCAATTTTCTGATTTTTTTCTCACGAAAACGTGTGAAAAATGGATTTTTTTAAGATTTCGGCCTTAGAATGCATTTTACGACAAAAGTGTATAAAATAAAATTTATAGGAAATTAAGAGATCTACAACTTTTATTTTAAGCGTTTTTTTGTACAGTGCTTAGTTTAGCGTGAATGAGCGATTTTCCGTATTTTTAAGCTAAACTGAGATCGATTTTAATTTTGCGTTTTTCACTAATGTTTTTTGAGGTTAGTTTTTTGTTCATTTCTAATGTTTTAATACTAATGTTAGGTTTATTGTTAATTATTTGCATTGGCAAGAGAAAGTTGTGTGAGTGTTTCACACCAGATTTTTTAATTATAATAAACTTCATTAAAATAGTTATAGCGTAATGTATTTAAATAAATAAAACAATCAAAAACGAAGGAGATACGGTACTACCGGAAGGTAACAAATTATAATCTGTGTGTTTAGTTAATCGTAACTATTTGCCATTATATACTTGAAAACGGTGCCCCATGTGAATCTGTGAATCTATTTTGTAAATTTATTAATTACTGGTATTTAAATAAAGTACAGAAGGTGTAATGATACATAAGTTGAAGGTTATTCCACAGTAACAGAACTTAACTGAGTGCTGTAACAAGCCCTTGACCATTAATCGGTGTAGGATAAATATCG
Source organism: Catonia carolina (assembly GCA_035578175.1). Classification (NCBI taxonomy): domain Eukaryota; kingdom Metazoa; phylum Arthropoda; class Insecta; order Hemiptera; family Achilidae; genus Catonia; species Catonia carolina. The sequence goes on from JAQMRL010000001.1 coordinate 34,074,421, forward strand.
TGTAATTTTATTGTCTACTAATGGGATTCCCTGCTGTTGACCCACATTCTATTTTGTTAGGACAAATAAAATTGACCTTAACCTTAAATTAAACAGTTAGATTTTTAAAAATAGCAGAAAATGTTTCCTGATGACATTTTTTTCATTTTACCCTCAAACCGGAAGTTACTTATTTGTATAAATTAATTTATTAAAATAATTTACCATTTAAGTATGTTTACCTTTACGAATATTTGTTTTTACAATATACTACGTTCAAAGTCAGTTAAGAAAAGCAAGGTAAAATGTAACTCAGTTAATCGAAAACAGGGAAAACCACTTTATAACTGCATAAACAAGTGGCCATCAGAACATAAAATTCAGTTACACTTTATATTATGTTTACTGATATATTACAGAACGTTTTCCGACGAGTTAAATAAAATTAAAGGAGAGATTATGGACATAAAAATTATTAAAAAAATTTAATATGGATCATAAATTACCTATCATGCTACCATTTCCGTGTGTCCGTCATTTTGTTGTTTCTAATTAAAAATTATTCCTTGATTATAAATTAAATTTTTCTAAAGAAATTTATGGCATTGGCGCCGTTTTCCGCTTAGTTAATTTAAAATATTTCGTCTCTTTGTTCTGTCTACTTTTTCTTCGTTGATCGTACAATAAATGTCGTAAAACTTATTTTACTCATCGATTATAATTTAATATCTATTCTTTTTTATATATTCTTTTAAATTTTTTTATATTGGGCCTACTGTTGTGTGAAATTTATCGTTACCTACTTAATAAAAATGCGTACTGTTATTTATTTTTCTTGAACTGAATTTATTGTAAAGTTTATTAATATTTTCCACTGGTAATGTATGATTAATTTACTTGATAAATATTAAAATGTGTAAAGAACTTTTTAACTTTCGTAGTGAATGTAAAAAATGAAATAGTATTTTACAAATACAATAGCCTACTTATAAACATTTTATACTAAGATCTTAATTGCTTTCAGAAGAAAACACCTTGTAAATATCGAATTAATTTCTTTTAACATTGTAATATATTTTAAGTTGTGAATTTCAGCTCTATTTTATTTTTCTCTTATGTTTCCGTATTATTAATAATTCCTAATAATCTAATTGAATCCGTTGCTTGGGCAATTCTACCGAAAGCGGGATTTTTTGATGAAGAAATAAAATTTTATAAACTTTTATTTATTAAGTTAAAATCTATTTTATCTGAATTATACATATATTTACTACTAGTCTATAAACGGGGGCCCATCTTTTTGCATTTTTAGCTGAATTATTCATACTTTTTCTGTCACACATTATTCAAAATCTCACGACCGTCACAGAACTTTTTTATAGTTTTCTTATGAATTTTATTAAAATTATTGTACTTTCAGGAAGTCAGTTTTTATTAATAAGCTTAAATGAAAGTAATTAAGTAAAATCCCACGTTATTTAAGTTATATTTAACAATTTTATGTTCAAAGAAAACTTTGCTTTAGTTATCAGTCTTAATTTTGTATCTCTTTTTTAAAAAAAAAACCCTTAAATGGATGTTAACATTAAAAATTTGAGAAAATTCTAAGATTGTACCTTTTCATAGACGTGTAGGGAAACCATATTCATAAAAATGGTTTTCCATTTAATTGCACCGATAATATTTTTGTAGTGTGACGGACGTGAGTTGCATGTGACGGTTGTGAGTAGGCTGTGATGGTTGTGAGTTTTGTGTGACAATTGTGAGTTTAAAACTGTGTAACACTTTTTAGGTGGAATGCATTAAAAAAATTAAATTAGGTTCACGAACTAAAGGCACTTTTAAGAAATTCAAACCATATATTTAAACTATTCCTAGCTTTATCTTATTAACGAAACCAACATTACTTAAAACGTTAATTCACGTTATTGTAAAAACTCGTCATCATAAAACGTAAATATATCCACTATGTTCTTATGGGTAGAATAAACCTTGAACAATTTTGTTCTGGTGACCAGAAGAAATGTCTTCTGCCAGCGGAAAAGTAAACTTTCCAGCCACAGTTTTCCTCAAAACTTTTATCTTTTTGTATTTTGTTTATCTTTTTGTATTTTTTGTATTTTTGTATTCAGAGATGGATCTTCCGATTTCCTTCATCTCTGGCGATGTTTTTGTTTCAACTTGTTTGCCTTCTTCGTGGCATTTTCAAGTTTTTTCTTTAAGTTCTTTATTTTTTTTTTACTGCTCCCTATCTTTTCGCAGTTCCTTTTTCTTTTTCTTTCCCTATAATCTATTCGTGCGACTCTTTCCACTTAATTGATTAAATTATAGTTTTGTTGTAAATTTACGTCAACAGGCGTTATCTGGTGAAAATGGAGGTGAATCTAAAAATGTCTCCAAATTTTTTGTTTCCGTAATTTTTGTGCATGCTTATGGTACAGTTTTCTCCACTAGCTCTCTGTTTTCTTATTCCTCTTTCGTTTAAATCGTTAATACGTTTTATTTTTTCCTCACTTCTTTTCCTACTCCGTTCTCTCTTTTCTCTGCTGCTTTCGTCTGTTCATACTTAACCGGATTACTTCTTATTCTTTCGTGATCCCTTCTTTTTCTTTCGGCTGCTGCCTTTCATAGCGTTTCTCTGGAGATGTGTTCATAATAATTATATCCGCACCGTTGTTTATCAAACTTTTTATTACTACTTTCTTTTACAGTTTATACTTTTGAAACGAAAGCTGTAGAGTTAAAACCAAACAACGTAAAATTTTAAAAGTAAAAATATATTTTTTTTATGAAATCGATAATTTAATTTAAAATTAGTTAATAAATGAGCAATTTTAAAAATGGAAAACTATCGGTTTAGCGCAGTACCTAACGTGCTGGTCTACTTAGCTAAGGATCCCAAATTGAATTCGCACTCAACATCTGGAATTTTTTAATATGGTTTAAAAAATAATAATAATCCTGTGTTAAAAATTAAATTAAAACCCACTGTCACAGTATTAAAACCTCGTTGTCACTAATGACCTCGATGTAAGTGTGATATTGAAAACATTTAGCCTAAGCCATTCAACCTGGACAAACCTAGATTTTTTTTACTAGGAATGTTAAATAGTATAATTGTACAGGTCGTATAGACAGTTTATAGTTTAAAAGTATAGTACCAGTATTGTTTTCAGATTTATAGTATTTTTTTGTTCAGGTTTAGGTTTAAACACACATTAGATTTAAAATTTTTATTCGAAACGCTTAAAATTGTTTATATTACCAAGAAATACAAAAACATATCTAAAGAAATTATCTTATAAACATACTGCATAAGTAAGTAACCAAAATGTATAGTAATTCTCAAGACCGTCACAGTCTTCTCACGACCGTCACATTTTGTGTTTGAGGAAGAAGTGACGGTCGTGAGTGTGACGGTCGTGAGAATTTACTACTGAATTGTTTGTGTTTAATTCACAGCACCTTAAACTAAAACCGGTTTCTTATTTTTTGATATTACTCTAATAGTAAATATATTAACTTGACTTAAATGTTTGGTTTTTAAATTACTTATAACTTTTTTAAGCGTGACGGTCGAGAGAAAATATGTAAAAAAACTGTTTATGCGTACCTTTGAAAGGGAATTGTGATGAAAATAAAAGTTTTTTTTTCTATAACGTACGATCGCACTAACAAACAAGCACAACACAACTGTATAAACATGGTGTGCATCATGTAAGTGTTCTTTCGGCATTCTAGTAGCTAAAAGTTAACAAAAAACCAGCTTGTGACGGTCGTGAGGTGAAAGTCAGTTACAGCCATGTCACACGAAATTTCGGAAAAGTTAATTTGTTTAAAACTTACTCCCAATCGCATATTTCAAGCAGTATTGTTGCGCATAACATAAAACGCATCGCTTATTTTTATTTTTAAATTTTACTGTTAAAAAACTACTACTGTTGTAGTAGATGGGCGGCTGGTTACGCGTGACGGTCGTGAGTTTTGGTATGTAAAATAGTCCATAACTTTAAAAAAATATTATATATATATTTTATTCTGCATGAATCGAAATAGTAACTACTGCAACATAATATAATAGAGAAGAGTTGAGTATTTACATCTTCATACTTCACAAAATTGTTTAGTTACAGGAAAATCCCGCTTTCGGTAGAATCACCCGCTTATTCATCTATTTAATCAGCCGGAAGTTATACGCGTATCAATTTACTAGCTATTACTTAAATTTTTATTAGCTATTACTTTTCTATTACCTAGAAAAATAACTCTTAGACTATTTTGAAACGCATCTGCATTGCGGATTTACGTGCCTACAAGAAAAAAAGTGCTGTTAATATACGAGTATAACCGTAACGTATGGTATGCATATACCCAACAGCGTATTTTACAGAACTAAATAATTTTGATAATATAACTTTAAAAGATTTTTAAATATTGGGCGTTTAAAATTTTAGTTATATTTTTTCGTCCGTTTTATCAAATTCAGTTTTTCAGTTAAGATATTAAGAATTTCATTAGGAATAACAGTAGGCTTTCTCCAGTAGGTGTTATTCGACATTCAGATCAAAAGGTTTCTGCTCCATGTCTGATGTAGGTGTGCGGTTGTGTAGTTCTTTACAACTTGATCATGAGCTAATTGGTTTTGGGCGGTTATTCTGCAGTAGAGGAAATTATTTACTACAGAATAACACAAATAGTTTTTTAACTGTCGGAATTTTTTAATCTTTGGGAATGGTTTTATATACTATGCTAATTGAAAGGGAACACCAGAACCAATTCTAGAAAACTATTATTGCAAAATCTTACCTGAATTTAATTTACTCTTTGCAGCTGATACTCAGGGCCGTAAAATAAGAGATGACTATTATAGGTAAACGCAGAATAAAATGAGCTAAATATTGATGTAAACTATTTTTAAATCCGATTCATCGTATTGAAGATGCAAGCGTTCAAACTCGAGTGTTTATAATTATGAAACCGATAGTAACAAATGAGCTGTCAGAGTGGTGTCGTCATGGAATTGGCTTCCCCCTTCGCCAGCGAGTACCAAAACAGCAGTGTAAACATATTAGTAATAAGATAGTCCTTCTCTTATTCAACGGCCCTGGCTGATCATCAAAAGAATTGGTTACCATACGTCCAGATTTGTTACAAAATGATTTCATAATTTGCACAATCTAAAAAAAACTCTGTTACTTTAATTTATGTGCCTAATAAATACATATATCTTAATTCGAAATTGAAATAATATATTTCTTAAGCACCAGTAATACGGTGATAGTAAACACTTACCAATGTTTATAGCGCTCTCCTGTTCTTCAAACACATCTTCAGTAACTCATTTTGCAATTTATTAATAGTTAAAATTTAAATTTAAAAACTCCTACAGTTTAAATTTTTTATTTATTTGTGTTTTCTCTAATAATTTCATGATTAATCAAATCTCATTACAACATTGTATCAGAAGAGTTAACACTCAACTGGTATCATCATTTTTTGTGACATAACTGGTATCAGCGGTCTGACAGACCTCCAAATTTGTTTTTTTTTTTTAAGTTCTTCATACTCATTTAATTAATTTGTTTTAATATTAAACTTATAAAACCATGTATAATCGAAGATGTAAATGTAAAATACTTAGCATAAATGCAAAATTACTATTTAAAAAAGTAAAAAACGAACACTAAGCATTTTTTGACTTTTACTTCCATTTTGAACAGAACAATAAAATTTTTGGGCCCTAGAAACATTCTGTGGTCTAATAATTATAAATAAATAAGGATTTAATATGATAAAGACAAATTTATTTACAAAATTATGATGTACAACTTACATTTTGGTTCCGAGTTTTGCTATTTATGTCTATTGTTGGGCAGTACACTCTGACAAACATTTATTAAAATTTATTCGTTTTTTTTTACTTTTTGATTATTTACAATAAAATTTAAAGATTTTTATGTTAATAAAAATTCACATCATTAACACGTACAACTTGTTTACGTGATGGATCTAATTGTGTTGAAGCCGCTTCAGAAATTTTAAATGTATCATCCATAATGAAAATTTTATAAAATTACATATGAAAATATTTTATAATAGTACTAAACAAAGAAATGATGTATGAAAAATTATTGTATATTCATTAAAACTTTAAACAATCCATGTACTACTTGGTTTTAAAGTCGTCAAAAAGTTACACAACTGGTATCATAGGTCCAGGAGACCGCCAGTAGAAAACAAAATACAAATAACTCGCAACTTGTTAGCTCGTACCGAAAACGATCTTGATCACGCATAGTTCAAACAACAGTTGAAAGGTATACAAAATATACGTGATGTCGGGCCATTGGGAGGGAAGTGTTGGAGGGGTAAAAAATGACAGCGGTCTCACAGACCGCATGATACCAGTTGAGGGTAAGAAGGTTTAGAGAGCATTTTACATATAACCTCAAAATTAAGGGTAGTTATAATTACTGTAACATGTTTTTCCAAACATGTTATTCTTGGTAAAACAACTTAGACATACCTACTTAGTTAACAATCCTTTTTAACGTACAAAGGTTATGTTTAGTTTGAAAGGAAAATTATACGTACACTTTTAATGGCTCCAAAGTAGCTAAAAAATACTTTCTTAATGAACCATTTATTTTTTGTAAATACATTCGTTTACACAAAATCTATTTTTTTTTTAAATCGTTTCAACACTTTTCGGTGATAAAAACTCAATTTCCTAAAATTCACATTTCACGAGCTACAAGTTGGTCCTCAAATAATCAATTGCGATTGCCAAAACCGAATTGCCTTATTCCAGAGAGGTTTTGTGTTTCTTAGTTTTAAATTTTATAACGCTCTTCCTTGCTCTTAGGCCTGGCAATGTTTTGCCTAAGCGGTTCAGGTTGTTGTTGAGAAGTTAGTTGCTTTCACTTGATTCCGATGTTGTGGAGAATATGTTTGCAGTCATGTCGTAAATTTAACTGGTTTTTAACTCTTGTAGTATTTACATTATTAAAAATTCTTTCTTTTTAAGAGTTTTTATAGCTGCTTGCTCCCGCCTACGTATAAGATAGGGTTTACCTCTCTTATGTGGGTGTGTATATTTTTTCAGTTTTTGATTATTTCTTGGAAATATGGCTTATCTTATTTTATTTTTAATTTATCTTTATTTTTAACTTGTAGGCCTATTATTTATGTAATGCTTTTAAAATGAATTTTGTTTGTAAGCCTTGTTTTTGTGTGTACTGGTTTATTGTAATGCAATGGAGAAAAAAATAAATTAGTATTATTATTATTTCCCTTAAAGGAGACTTATAGGAGGAGAAAAATTTGGTGTGAAACACTCACACAACTTTCTCTTGCCAGTGCAAATAATTAACAATAAACCTAACATTAGTAATAAAACATAAGAAATAAACAGAAAACTAACCTCAGTAAACATAACCTAATTTTAATCATGAGTGAAAGACGCAAAATGAAAATCAACCTCAGTTTGGCTTAGAAATACGGAAAATCACTCTTTCTCTCTAAACTAGGCTCTGTAGAGAAAAATGCCCTAAATAAAAGTTGTAGATCTTTTAATTTTCCATAAATTAATTATATACACTTTTGTCGTAAAATGCATACTAAGACCGAAATCTTAAAAAAAATCAATTTTTCACACATTTTCGTGAGAAAAAAAAACAGAAAATCGCAAATTACCGCTAAACTAAGCGTTTTACAAAAATTTGTTTGAAATAAAAGTTGTAGGATTTTAAATTCTCTACAATTTTTATTAAATAAAGTTTTGCGCTAAAATGCATATTAAAGCCGTAATCTTAAAAAACAACGTTTTTACGAGAAAACACCCTCACCAAGAATTTCAGCACACATGACGCCTACCCTATCTTGTAGAGAATAAAAAATTGAGTAAACCAGGCGATTTTTAAAAAAAATCGTAGGACCAGTTTTTGAGAAAATCACAAAAAAGTGAAAAATTACACGAATAAACTACTACTTCCGGTTGACTGGTTTTGATGAAAATGTTTGTGTCAGGTACGGTAGTGGTATGTAACTTAAGTTTCAAGTTTCAAGTTCGTACGATGTTCCGTTCTTGAGATATTCTGTTCACACACACACACACATCCACACACACACACACACACACGCACGCGCGCGCGCACACACACACACACACACACACACACACCAATCGCTAAAAACATGTTTTTTGGGTTCAGGGGGTCTGAAAACGTGTAGATCCGGTGAAAACTCGATTCTTTAAAATCGACATGAAAACAATACTTTCCTTCCTATTATATTCATATAGGCAAGAGAAAGTAAACAAATAAGAAACCTTAACTACATAACAAGTTTTGAAGGAAAAATAACTGAAAATTGCATCTAAGATAACAAAGTGTACGGTATACGGGAAAATAAAAAATAGAATAATAATGTTAAATACAGGAGTGATAAATTCTACACTGTAACACCTAAGCCTAGGTTGATTCGTGAACTGGGATCGTAATTAATAACAAACGGACTCAGGCCTACTTTAAACTTATAATTAACAATTAATTATTTAAACTTCGCCAACTAACAGATACAATTAGATAACATAAATTAAATCAATTACAAAACTTAAGCTTAAACCGAACTTGACTAACAATAGAATACTATCCTTACAACAAAAACAAATTGATTTACCTGTCCACAACCACTTGTTACCACCCTTACACAGGCACACTATTTAACGTAATGCATAACCGGTCCCATAAGGACACTATTTCGATTGGTCCGACAATACTTTTCCCTCACAATTCTGTTATTGACCGATTAACTACAAAGGCACTAACTGTTTTTATACTTTTCGGTCTGATAGTTTTCCAAACGAACAAGATCTTTATAACAAATTCACCGCTATTCTCGAACATAGTAGGAAGATAAAAATTAGTAAAAATAAACGTTCGTATTAGTTTCAATTTCCTAGAACTCCTTTTAAAAACATCTCGTTTATCGTAGTTTACTATCATTGTTCGACGCACTCTACCCAATAGGGACAATACTAAATTCTTACAATAAACAATCCATTCCATCAATCAGTTCTATAATAATGGTACAAGTATAAAGTATACTTTTAGGTATAAAAAATGGTACAAATTTTTATTTTTTAAATTTATTTATTTAACGTCACATCAACTACAACGGTAATTAGCGACGACGTTGGGGTGTAACTTTTGTACGATGGCGGATGAAAAGATTTTTTTTGTAACGTATGAAAATATGGCGTGCCTGAATGGGATTCGAACCCAGGACCACATGATGAGAGGCGAACACGTTACCAACTACGCCAATGCGGCCAGCATAAATATTTTTTGTCGGCTGCATTGGCGTAGTTGGTAACGTGCTCGCCTCTCATCATGCATTCTTGGGTTCGAATCCCATTCAGGCACGACATATTTTCATATGTTACAAAAAATTATTTCATCTTTCACCGTCTGCATTGGCAGTAATTGCAGAACAGTCGGACGTTGAACATAAAAAATAAGTATTTTCATTGCGTTTAATAACAAGTATAAATATTACAATCACTTATTACCATTGAAGAGAGACTAATTACGAAAAACCTAGAATTCAAATCTTATTTTTTAAGAGAAGTAATCACATTTAGAACTTTTTCTAGCTTTTACAATCTCAAAGGATCACTTTAGTCCAATTTCTGGGCCAGTCCAATCTGTAATCGGTTTTTCTTATTTCCGAAGCGTGTAAGTTGTTTTAATCTTGCTTCTTTCTTTTCCGCCCATTTCGTTTTTAGGCGTTCCGCCCTTTGGTGCCTGTCCTCATCCAAATACACCATGTTGGGTTCCTTTCTAATTTTAGAGTCAAATATTATCATATTACTTTTAATCAGCTAATCGTATTTTCCAGATTTTATAATCAGATCTTCCCTTGAAATTCTTAACTCTTACATGTTCTGTAGGACTTCCTTTATCCATTTCGGTTTTGTTATTCTTTTCCAGTAAAAGTTGTAAACACCCCTATCGCTGCCGATAACAAATACGGCAACAAAAGCGATAGGTCGGCGAGGGTGTTAACAAAACATTAAAAAAAGGAAGCTAAAAAAAACAAACACTCAGGTAAATCATTGCACAAAATGAAATAAATCTCGAAAAGTATGCAGTAAAACAATTTAATTTATAAAAATAGAATATGGTCCAAATATCAATAATTCATACAAAGTTACCCAGTCTTAAATAGCTGAAAAATCTAAAATAATGACAGATCCAAAAAGGTATGAGGCAAATAATAGTTTATACCAAGTAAAAAATTAAAAATATTTAAAGATATGCTCATTTGATAATACAGAATATCGGAGTGGCCAAAATATTACTGAATTAAACTTGTATTTTTCAAGTTTAGCATGCTAGCAGCTTCCTATTCAAAAAATATAGTTACTTTTGCCTTAAATTCCATAAGTATACAACATTTGTATACACACATAAATATATGTAAAAGTACAAATATGCAGAAACAAATTTAAGTTATACTATACATTTTTTTTTAAATATATTAATTAATTAAACAGAAGTTAAATCATAAACTTCTTTTTAAAATTTTAAATATTAGAAATACTTGAATTAAATCCAAAAAATTAATTTATAGAATGTAAATAAAGAATAATAAATTTTAAGAAAAATTTTGTGGAAAGAAAAGTTAAATTTTATTAATTAATGTTCCTGATTGCATTATGTTTTGCCAAAGTTTTAGTAGGAAAATAGTCCACGTAGATCACTTTAACTGCACTAATTTTCCTGTCCAGAACAAGAACTTAACAGGATGGATATTAGTTGAGGCATGATCTTCTCCCCAGAAAAAAAAATGTATCGGTTACCTCGCCAAAACACTTGAATATAGATGGATACTCCTCACATGATAATAAAATGACAAAACATACCCGATTGTAGTTTACTTTTATTTTTCCAGTATTACTGACGTGTGCGATAACCGGTAGAAGATCTACAGATGTTATTTTCATCCAAAGTGTATTTCATGTAACTCCATGACAGAGAATTTCAGGAAACATTGAAAGTAAATTAAAAGATGTTGACCAGGCGACCATTCGTCCTTCTTGGGAGTCAAACCCCCATGTAGTGGTTATAGAAATTGTACGAAACACTGGACGGCTATTACCATCCCAGGATTGGAACCCTGAACAAAAGATCGAGCCAGTGATAAAATTAAGTAAAATAAACGTCGATCGCAAGTAAAAGCACAAACGCACAAATTAAGCAATATAAATGAACGAAATTACAAAGATCTGAATTTAAAAGTAGAAACTTAATACGAGTTGCAATTAATTAACAATAAGGAAGTCTTAAAAAAAATTCAAAACAGTTAAAATAAGCTATTACTTTTCGAAGTAAAATACAATTTACCAAATTACAAAACGTTATATCGGTTACAATAAATTTAACATAAGTCGAAATTTAGTTTTACATAAACCAAAATCGAAATTAGTAGTAATAAAATTGCAAGAACAACTGCAACGTAGATTCGTTAGTATAAAATATAAAATTTATGCAACTCGTGATAAATTTCCAGCCTTCGGAATGCTAAAATAAAATCAAAAACTTACCATATTTATGGGCAAGATGAATTAACTTTATTCAAAAGTTACAAAATATAAATGTTTAATAAATTTTAATAAAATTTACAACTACATTGCGAACGAACTGCACACAATGAAAATACCATACAGACTGTACTAACTTGCAAATGGAGACATCGATGAGATGGCAAAACGCAGTTAGAAGAAAAAGCGGTAGATCGCACCACCGGACGGTAAGTAAATTAACATCACCACAGTAAACGTTGACAAAGTGAACTACGAAATATCGTTAACCAAAAGAAACAACAAGCGAACGCTAAAAACCGTACAAAACGTAACAATCTGGAAACAGATGTTACAAAGTTGATTATTTTGTTACCAAGTCTGGTGTTCCAAGTAGGTGCCCAAGAATGAAATTCTTTTTTTTCTGAAGAAATTGGTTGCCGGGGTTATTATTTTAGTTAGTACTTTGCAATTAAAAAAACCATAACGGCGTAGTTTTCTCTGCTAGTAATATTTAGTCTTTTCCACTACAGAGCATCGAAACTATTCCCCTAATGCCAGTCTAGCTGTAAATCACCGCTGATGCTGCTTCCACTATTACAAAGGGGTAGTTTTAGGGTGAACGCTTTCCCAGGTTTAAGTTGGCGCTTGTACATAGATGAAGTTTTGCTATTTTTTTCTGTTGTAGTTTAAAGTATTTATACAGATGGTAATTTAATATAAATATAAGTACAAGGAAACTTTGTTTACACATATTTAATTACATTTTAGTAAACATGTTTTCTACGTATTTTTATTTGTGTATTTTTATATACCTATCTAGGCAATTATAAGACGGTTTTTTCATTTAATAAAATAAATTTGCAATGAGTTTTTTATTTTAAAATATTAATAGTTAAAAACTATTTTATGACAAGTGTAATTTAATTTTTTGTATAGTCAATTCGAGGATATTTCAAATAATAAAATCTCATTATTTACTATTTACTTTAACTGGTAATTATAATATTTCCATTAATTAATTATAATATTTTTCATTATCTCTTGCGGCCACATATGCAAATGATAAAGCTATTAATTTTGCTGTCAATACGCATCAGACCCGACAACAGTATTTGTACAACAGTATTTCGGTAAACTTGAAAAAATGGTTAGACATTTTGGAGAATAAAATTTAATGAAACAAAATCTGTATACTAACGGGTGTTTTATTAAAGACGCAACCCTGATTATAAGAAGGTAGAATACATCGGTTAATTTTCTATCCCCCAATCGGTATGTTGGCATAGTGTACTCAAGGTACCAACTACATAAGACAGTTAAAATATTCCAGTCAAGCATTAGTGTGGTGACAGCAGTCGTTTTGTTATATTGTGTCAGCATTGGTTTTTTCCAGGGAAGAAGGCGTGTTTATTTTAGAGACTTACATAGCGAGTAAATCTTACAAATAAAAAAAGTCATAAAGAGGAAGCAAAAGAATAGATTGCGTTGTCACATACAAGCTTGTTCAAATTTAAGATATTATTTTGTCGGCTACCATGCAGACACTACGATACGAACGTAACAAAAGGTGATTTTTTCACTGTATATTAAAGTTAAAAAAATATATGAAGTATATTAAAGTTTGTAAATTCTAACAAGGACGTCACTGAAGTTTCTTGTCAAAAAATCGTAAGTAGAATCGCCGGCATTATAAAACCGAAATTTAGAATATACTTGATCAATACCAAGTAAGAGCAAAATACAAATTGTGCCCTTTTGACGACAATCAATCACACTAAACACGGTTAACAATATAAATAATTTCTGGGCGATATTTTTGACATTTCTCCGCGTTTATTCGCTGCTTGTGTCATTATTTTATTTTGTGATGCGAAAATTTAGTATTGCCTACAAGAGGTAGTTAAACTGTTAAATATTTTTTAAATTTTAACTGCTACTTCCACGGCTACAATAATCGTTCTGTTTTCTTAGCGAGAGCCTGCTACGCTCATGAAAACACGCTTCTACTGAGTGATATGGTTATAAACAATAAAAAAAGCCCAATTAAATTTTAGTTTATTTCAGATAACCTGTAAATGTTTGAACTAACATCTAGCCTAATGATCTAAAAACCCAAATTAATTGTGCCAAGTATTTAACATCACATTATTTACCTAATATTAAGTTACTTGATAGATTGGATTTGAAAGAAAGGATGTTATCAATGTTATGAAAGAATGTAAAAATTTAATCTTATTAATCGTACAAAAAATATAATTTGATAATAGTTTATTAAATTTAATGTTCAAACCAACATCTTCCTTAAATAACATAGGCGTAGTCTATCAATACGTACGGTCTTATTTTAAAGAGTTATTATAATTTTTGTGTTTGAATTTTAACTAAAGCAATAATAAACAGAGAGCCATGCACAACTAATTTTCTAATGTTTTTTAAGAAGGAATGAATTGTTAATTGGAATTTTACACTGTTGGCGCAGAACGTGTATATTTTAATTATATATTTTGAGTTAATTATCCGATCCTAAATCAACAAAGAAATATAAAGCGTTAGTTAAAGTAAATTAAGTAAGTTAGGTAAAGTAAATTATAAAGCGTTAGTTAACGAATGTTTTGTTTCTTCTGCACTATTTGTGTCTATAACATATCTGAAAATATATAATTGAAATCTAATAGAACTGATCTACAGTTGAAAATATAATTATTTAGGTCTTGCGAGTGAGGCGGCCTACAATGACGGTGACGTCTGTGTGACGTCAATAAAAGATATAATATTGGACCAATCAGAAACTAGTATTCTCAACCAATGAAAAATCTTCAAACCTAACCAATCAGATGTCTTCTTAGGCGTCATTTTGATTGGTTAATATTATCCAATCAGAGGGCTCATTATAGTTCTCTACGACATCCGATATGAACCAATGAAAATGTCTCAATCAGTATTACGTCATTTGTCAGTATCGAGCTTCCTAAATGGTCCGGTACTGTTCCTGCGCGTGACGTCCACTTAAATTTTTACATAAATCCACCCATTGTCACCGCCCAGTTAACGATACGGCCGAATATTAAAAAATAACGTCTACTGAAATGATATACTTTCCAGAATTAAAACGCCTACCAAAAAGATTTTTAAACTTGTTAAGGTTCTTCCGAGTACGGAATGATTATGGTTTATTGTATGAAATAGCAGTATATTTATACTGCTTTTCACAGTATGAAATTAAAAAAGTCATAAAAAGGAAGCACAAGAATAGATTGCGTGGTCACATACAAGCTTGCTTAAATTTAAGACATTATTTTGTCGGCTATGATGCAAACACTACTAAACGAACGTAACATATTTTGATTTTTTTTATTGTATATAAACGTTTATTCTAGTAAGGACGTCTCTGAAATTTTTTTGTTTACTAATCGTCAGTAGAATCGCCGGCATTAACAAACTGAAGGTTAGAATATACTTGAACAATACCTACTAAGAGCAAAATACAAATTGTGCCTTTTTAACGACAATCAGTTCCACTAAAAAGGGTTAACGATTAGAAAAATTTCTAGGCAATATTTTTGACATTTCTCCGCGTTTAATCGCAGTTATTTTCATTATTTTATTTTTTGATTCGAAAATTAGTATTGCGATATGAAACATTAAACTGTTAAATATTTTTTAAATTTCAACTGCTACTTCCACGGCTAAAATAATAGTTCGATTTTCTTCACGAATGAAGCAATTTTCCACTAAAACATTATAACAACATAAGAAGTACTGGTGAAATAAACACTTTTTAGACTTTTTTCAAATGACAGTAGATTATTATACAGTTAGACCTTGCAGTGTGCATATATTAAAGGCGCATTTGCAAGGTGTGAACTGAAAATTTTTAGAAGGCCTGCTTTGCTCATCAAATGACTTTTCTACTAAAACATACAGTTACAAACCAAAAAACGTAACCCAATTAAATTTTCAGTTTGTTTCAGGTAACTTGTAAATGTTTGAACTAACTTCTACCCTAATGATCTAAAAACCCAAATTAATTGTGCCGAGTATTTAATATCTCATTATTTACCTAATTTTAAGTAATTTGAAAAATCAGATTTGTAAAAAAGGATGTTATTAAAGTCGTTATGAAAGAACGTACAAATTTAATCTTAATAATCGTACAAAAAATATAATCTGATAATAGTTTATTAAATTTAATGTTCAAACCAACATCTTCGTTAAACAACTTAGGCGTAGTACATCAATACGCACGGTTTTATTTCTAAGAACTATTATATTTTTTGTGATTGAATATTGACTATAGCAAAAATAAACAGAGAGCAATGCACAACTAATTTTCTAACGTTTTTTAAAGAGGAATGAATTGCTGACTGGAGTTTTACACTATTGGCGCAGAACGTGTATATTTTTTGTTATACGTTTTGAGTTTACTATCAGTTCCTAAATCAACAAAGAAATAATCATTAGAGAGCGTTACTTAACGAATTTTTATTTCTTTCGCACTATTTCTGTCTTTAACATATCCGAAAATATACTACTAAAATATAATTGATCTGATGTACAGTAGAAAAAAATAATTATTTAGTTCTTGCGAGTGAGGCGGCCTACAATGCCGGTGACGTCAATAAAAGATAAAATATTGGACCAATCAGAAACTAGTATTCTCAACCAATGAAAAATCTTCAAACCGAACCAATCAGATGTCTTCTTAGGCGTCATTTTGATTGGTTAATATTGTCCAATCAGAGGGCTCATTATAGTTCACTACGTCATCCCATATCAACCAATGAAAACGTCTCAATCAGTATTACGTCATTTGTCAGTATCGAGCTTCCTGATTGGTCCGGTACTGTTCCTGCGCGTGACGTCCACTTAAATTTTTACATAAATCCGCCCATTGTCACTGCCCAGTTAACGATACGGCCGAATATTAAACAATAACGTCTACTGAAATGATATACTTTCCAGAATTAAAACGCCTACCAAAAAGATTTTTAAACTTGTTAAGGTTCTTCCGAGTTCGGAATGATTATGGTTTATTGTATGAAACAGCAGTATATTTATACTGCTTTTTACAGTATGAAATTAAAAAAGTCATAAAAAGGAAGCTTCAGAATAGATTGCGTTGTCACATAAAAGCTTGCTTAAATTTAAGACATTATTTTGTCGGCTATGATGCAAACACTACTATACGAACGTAACACATTTTGATTTTTTTTATTGTATATAAACGTTTATTCTAGTAAGGACGTCTCTGAAATTTTTTTGTTAACTAATCGTCAGTAGAATCGCCGGCATTAACAAACTGAAGGTTAGAATATACTTGAACAATGCCTACTAAGAGCAAAATACAAATTATGCCTTTTTAACGACAATCAGTAACCTACCACTAAAAACGGTTAACGATATGAAAAATTTCTAGGCAATATTTTTGATATTTCTCCGCGTTTAATCGCAGTTACTTTTATTATTTTAATTCATAATTTATAGAATTTCGAATCATAATTTATGATTCGAAAATTAGTATTGCGATATGAAACATTAAACTGTTAAATATTTTTTAAATTTCAACTGCTACTTCCACGGCTAAAATAATAGTTCGATTTTCTTCACGAATGAAGCAATTTTCCACTAAAACATTATAACAACATAAGAAGTACTTGTGAAATAAACACTTTTAGACCTTCTTCATATGACAGTAGATTATTATACAGTTAGACCTTGCAGTGTGAATATATTAAAGGCGCATTTTCAAGGTGCGAACTGAAAAATTTTTAGAAGGCCTGCTTTGCTCATCAAATGTCTTTTCTACTGAAACATACAGTTACAAACCAAAAAACGTAACCCAATTAAATTTTCAGTTGTTTCAGATAACTTGTAAATGTTTAAACTAACTTCTACCCTAATGATCTAGAAACCCAAATTAATTGTGCCGAGTATTTAATATCTCATTATTTACCTAATTTTAAGTAACTTGAAAAATCAGATTTGTAAAAAAGGATGTTATTAAAGTCGTTATGAAAGAACGTACAAATTTAATCTTAATAATCGTACAAAAAATATAATCTGATAATAGTTTATTAAATTTAATGTTCAAACCAACATCTTCGTTAAACAACTTAGGCGTAGTACATCAATACGCACGGTTTTATTTCTAAGAACTATTATATTTTTTGTAATTGAATATTGACTATAGCAAAAATTAACAGAGAGCAATGCACAACTAATTTTCTAACGTTTTTTAAAGAGGAATGAACTGCTGACTGGAGTTTTACACTATTGGCGCAGAACGTGTATATTTTTTGTTATACGTTTTGAGTTTACTATCAGTTCCTAAATCAACAAAGAAATAATCTTTAGAGAGCGTTACTTAACGAATTTTTATTTTTATCGCACTATTTCTGTCTTTAACATATCCGAAAATATACTACTAAAATATAATTGATCTCATGTACAGTAGAAAAAAATAATTATTTCGTTCTTGCGAGTGAGGCGGCCTACAATGCCGGTAACGTCAATAAAAGATAAAATATTGGACCAATCAGAAACTAGTATTCTCAACCAATGAAAAATCTTCAAACCGAACCAATCAGATGTCTTCTTAGGCGTCATTTTGATTGGTTAATATTGTCCAATCAGAGGGCTCATTATAGTTCACTACGTCATCCCATATCAACCAATGAAAACGTCTCAATCAGTATTACGTCATTTGTCAGTATCGAGCTTCCTGATTGGTCCGGTACTGTTCCTGCGCGTGACGTCCACTTAAATTTTTACATAAATCCGCCCATTGTCACCGCCCAGTTAACGATACGGCCGAATATTAAACAATAACGTCTACTGAAATGATATACTTTCCAGAATTAAAACGCCTACCAAAAAGATTTTTAAACTTGTTAAGGTTCTTCCGAGTTCGGAATGATTATGGTTTATTTTATGAAACAGCAGTATATTTATACTGCTTTTCACAGTATGAAATTAAAAAAGTCATAAAAAAGAAGCACAAGAATAGATTGCGTGGTCACATACAAGCTTGCTTAAATTTAAGACATTATTTTGTCGGCTATGATGCAAACACTACTATACGAACGTAACACATTTTGATTTTTTTTATTGTATATAAACGTTTATTCTAGTAAGGACGTCTCTGAAATTTTTTTGTTAACTAATCGTCAGTAGAATCGCCGGCATTAACAAACTGAAGGTTAGAATATACTTGAACAATACCTACTAAGAGCAAAATACAAATTGTGCCTTTTTAACGACAATCAGTACCACTAAAAACGGTTAACGATATGAAAAATTTCTAGGCAATATTTTTGACATTTCTCCGCGTTTAATCGCAGTTACTTTCATTATTTTATTTTATGATTCGAAAATTAGTATTGCGATATGAAACATTAAACTGTTAAATATTTTTTAAATTTCAACTGCTACTTCCACGGCTAAAATAATAGTTCGATTTTCTTCACGAATGAAGCAATTTTCCACTAAAACATTATAACAACATAAGAAGTACTTGTGAAATAAACACTTTTAGACCTTCTTCTTATGACAGTAGATTATTATACAGTTAGACCTTGCAGTGTGAATATATTAAATTCGCATTTGCAAGGTGCGAACTGAAAAATTTTTAGAAGGCCTGCTTAGCTCATCAAATGTCTTTTCTACTGAAACATACAGTTACAAACCAAACAACGTAACCCAATTAATATTTCAGTTTGTTTCAGATAACTTGTAAATGTTTGAACTTACTTCTACCCTAATGATCTAAAAACCAAATTAATTGTGCCGAGTATTTAATATCTCATTATTTACCTAATTTTAAGTAACTTGAAAAATCAGATTTGTAAAAAAGGATGTTATTAAAGTCGTTATGAAAGAACGTACAAATTTAATCTTAATAATCGTACAAAAAATATAATCAGATAATAGTTTATTAAATTTAATGTTCAAACCAACATCTTCGTTAAACAACTTAGGCGTAGTACATCAATACGCACGGTTTTATTTCTAAGAACTATTATATTTTTTGTGATTGAATATTGACTATAGCAAAAATAAACAGAGAGCAATGCACAACTAATTTTCTAACGTTTTTTAAAGAGGAATGAATTGCTGACTGGAGTTTTACACTATTGGCGCAGAACGTGTATATTTTTTGTTATACGTTTTGAGTTAACCATCAGTTCCTAAATCAACAAAGAAATAATCATTAGAGAGCGTTACTTAACGAATTTTTATTTCTATCGCACTATTTCTGTCTTTAACATGTCCGAAAATATACTACTAAAATATAATTGATCTCATGTACAGTAGAAAAAAATAATTATTTAGTTCTTGCGAGTGAGGCGGCCTACAATGCCGGTGACGTCAATAAAAGATAAAATATTGGACCAATCAGAAACTAGTATTCTCAACCAATGAAAAATCTTCAAACCGAACTAATCAGATGTCTTCTTAGGCGTCATTTTGATTGGTTAATATTGTCCAATCAGAGGGCTCATTATAGTTCACTACGTCATCCCATATCAACCAATGAAAACGTCTCAATCAGTATTACGTCATTTGTCAGTATCGAGCTTCCTGATTGGTCCGGTACTGTTCCTGCGCGTGACGTCCACTTAAATTTTTACATAAATCCGCCCATTGTCACCGCCCAGTTAACGATACGGCCGAATATTAAACAATAACGTCTACTGAAATGATATACTTTCCAGAATTAAAACGCCTACCAAAAAGATTTTTAAACTTGTTAAGGTTCTTCCGAGTTCGGAATGATTATGGTTTATTTTATGAAACAGCAGTATATTTATACTGCTTTTTACAGTATGAAATTAAAAAAGTCATAAAAAGGAAGCTTCAGAATAGATTGCGTTGTCACATACAAGCTTGCTTAAATTTAAGACATTATTTTGTCGGCTATGATGCAAACACTACTATACGAACGTAACACATTTTGATTTTTTTTATTGTATATAAACGTTTATTCTAGTAAGGACGTCTCTGAAATTTTTTTGTTAACTAATCGTCAGTAGAATCGCCGGCATTAACAAACTGAAGGTTAGAATATACTTGAACAATGCCTACTAAGAGCAAAATACAAATTATGCCTTTTTAACGACAATCAGTAACCTACCACTAAAAACGGTTAACGATATGAAAAATTTCTAGGCAATATTTTTGATATTTCTCCGCGTTTAATCGCAGTTACTTTTATTATTTTAATTCATAATTTATAGAATTTCGAATCATAATTTATGATTCGAAAATTAGTATTGCGATATGAAACATTAAACTGTTAAATATTTTTTAAATTTCAACTGCTACTTCCACGGCTAAAATAATAGTTCGATTTTCTTCACGAATGAAGCAATTTTCCACTAAAACATTATAACAACATAAGAAGTACTTGTGAAATAAACACTTTTAGACCTTCTTCATATGACAGTAGATTATTATACAGTTAGACCTTGCAGTGTGAATATATTAAAGGCGCATTTTCAAGGTGCGAACTGAAAAATTTTTAGAAGGCCTGCTTTGCTCATCAAATGTCTTTTCTACTGAAACATACAGTTACAAACAAAAAAACGTAACCCAATTAAATTTTCAGTTGTTTCAGATAACTTGTAAATGTTTAAACTAACTTCTACCCTAATGATCTAAAAACCCAAATTAATTGTGCCGAGTATTTAATATCTCATTATTTACCTAATTTTAAGTAACTTGAAAAATCAGATTTGTAAAAAAGGATGTTATTAAAGTCGTTATGAAAGAACGTACAAATTTAATCTTAATAATCGTACAAAAAATATAATCTGATAATAGTTTATTAAATTTAATGTTCAAACCAACATCTTCGTTAAACAACTTAGGCGTAGTACATCAATACGCACGGTTTTATTTCTAAGAACTATTATATTTTTTGTAATTGAATATTGACTATAGCAAAAATTAACAGAGAGCAATGCACAACTAATTTTCTAACGTTTTTTAAAGAGGAATGAACTGCTGACTGGAGTTTTACACTATTGGCGCAGAACGTGTATATTTTTTGTTATACGTTTTGAGTTTACTATCAGTTCCTAAATCAACAAAGAAATAATCTTTAGAGAGCGTTACTTAACGAATTTTTATTTTTATCGCACTATTTCTGTCTTTAACATATCCGAAAATATACTACTAAAATATAATTGATCTCATGTACAGTAGAAAAAAATAATTATTTCGTTCTTGCGAGTGAGGCGGCCTACAATGCCGGTAACGTCAATAAAAGATAAAATATTGGACCAATCAGAAACTAGTATTCTCAACCTATGAAAAATCTTCAAACCGAACCAATCAGATGTCTTCTTAGGCGTCATTTTGATTGGTTAATATTGTCCAATCAGAGGGCTCATTATAGTTCACTACGTCATCCCATATCAACCAATGAAAACGTCTCAATCAGTATTACGTCATTTGTCAGTATCGAGCTTCCTGATTGGTCCGGTACTGTTCCTGCGCGTGACGTCCACTTAAATTTTTACATAAATCCGCCCATTGTCACCGCCCAGTTAACGATACGGCCGAATATTAAACAATAACGTCTACTGAAATGATATACTTTCCAGAATTAAAACGCCTACCAAAAAGATTTTTAAACTTGTTAAGGTTCTTCCGAATTCGGAATGATTATGGTTTATTTTATGAAACAGCAGTATATATAACTGCTTTTCACAGTATGAAATTAAAAAAGTCATAAAAAGGAAGCACAAGAATAGATTGCGTGGTCACATACAAGCTTGCTTAAATTTAAGACATTATTTTGTCGGCTATGATGCAAACACTACTATACGAACGTAACACATTTTGATTTTTTTTATTGTATATAAACGTTTATTCTAGTAAGGACGTCTCTGAAATTTTTTTGTTAACTAATCGTCAGTAGAATCGCCGGCATTAACAAACTGAAGGTTAGAATATACTTGAACAATACCTACTAAGAGCAAAATACAAATTGTGCCTTTTTAACGACAATCAGTACCACTAAAAACGGTTAACGATATGAAAAATTTCTAGGCAATATTTTTGACATTTCTCCGCGTTTAATCGCAGTTACTTTCATTATTTTATTTTATGATTCGAAAATTAGTATTGCGATATGAAACATTAAACTGTTAAATATTTTTTAAATTTCAACTGCTACTTCCACGGCTAAAATAATAGTTCGATTTTCTTCACGAATGAAGCAATTTTCCACTAAAACATTATAACAACATAAGAAGTACTTGTGAAATAAACACTTTTAGACCTTCTTCATATGACAGTAGATTATTATACAGTTAGACCTTGCAGTGTGAATATATTAAATTCGCATTTGCAAGGTGCGAACTGAAAAATTTTTAGAAGGCCTGCTTAGCTCATCAAATGTCTTTTCTACTGAAACATACAGTTACAAACCAAACAACATAACCCAATTAATATTTCAGTTTGTTTCAGATAACTTGTAAATGTTTGAACTTACTTCTACCCTAATGATCTAAAAACCAAATTAATTGTGCCGAGTATTTAATATCTCATTATTTACCTAATTTTAAGTAACTTGAAAAATCAGATTTGTAAAAAAGGATGTTATTAAAGTCGTTATGAAAGAACGTACAAATTTAATCTTAATAATCGTACAAAAAATATAATCAGATAATAGTTTATTAAATTTAATGTTCAAACCAACATCTTCGTTAAACAACTTAGGCGTAGTACATCAATACGCACGGTTTTATTTCTAAGAACTATTATATTTTTTGTGATTGAATATTGACTATAGCAAAAATAAACAGAGAGCAATGCACAACTAATTTTCTAACGTTTTTTAAAGAGGAATGAATTGCTGACTGGAGTTTTACACTATTGGCGCAGAACGTGTATATTTTTTGTTATACGTTTTGAGTTAACTATCAGTTCCTAAATCAACAAAGAAATAATCATTAGAGAGCGTTACTTAACGAATTTTTATTTCTATCGCACTATTTCTGTCTTTAACATGTCCGAAAATATACTACTAAAATATAATTGATCTCATGTACAGTAGAAAAAAATAATTATTTAGTTCTTGCGAGTGAGGCGGCCTACAATGCCGGTGACGTCAATAAAAGATAAAATATTGGACCAATCAGAAACTAGTATTCTCAACCAATGAAAAATCTTCAAACCGAACTAATCAGATGTCTTCTTAGGCGTCATTTTGATTGGTTAATATTGTCCAATCAGAGGGCTCATTATAGTTCACTACGTCATCCCATATCAACCAATGAAAACGTCTCAATCAGTATTACGTCATTTGTCAGTATCGAGCTTCCTGATTGGTCCGGTACTGTTCCTGCGCGTGACGTCCACTTAAATTTTTACATAAATCCGCCCATTGTCACTGCCCAGTTAACGATACGGCCGAATATTAAACAATAACGTCTACTGAAATGATATACTTTCCAGAATTAAAACGCCTACCAAAAAGATTTTTAAACTTGTTAAGGTTCTTCCGAGTTCGGAATGATTATGGTTTATTTTATGAAACAGCAGTATATTTATACTGCTTTTCACAGTATGAAATTAAAAAAGTCATAAAAAGGAAGCACAAGAATAGATTGCGTGGTCACATACAAGCTTGCTTAAATTTAAGACATTATTTTGTCGGCTATGATGCAAACACTACTATACGAACGTAACACATTTTGATTTTTTTTTATTGTATATAAACGTTTATTCTAGTAAGGACGTCTCTGAAATTTTTTTGTTAACTAATCGTCAGTAGAATCGCCGGCATTAACAAACTGAAGGTTAGAATATACTTGAACAATACCTACTAAGAGCAAAATACAAATTGTGCCTTCTTAACGACAATCAGTACCACTAAAAACGGTTAACGATATGAAAAATTTCTAGGCAATATTTTTGACATTTCTCCGCGTTTAATCGCAGTTACTTTCATTATTTTATTTTATGATTCGAAAATTAGTATTGCGATATGAAACATTAAACTGTTAAATATTTTTAAATTTCAACTGCTACTTCCACGGCTAAAATAATAGTTCGATTTTCTTCACGAATGAAGCAATTTTCCACTAAAACATTATAACAACATAAGAAGTACTTATGAAATAAACACTTTTAGACCTTCTTCATATGACAGTAGATTATTATACAGTTAGACCTTGCAGTGTGAATATATTAAATTCGCATTTGCAAGGTGCGAACTGAAAAATTTTTAGAAGGCCTGCTTTGCTCATCAAATGTCTTTTCTACTGAAACATACAGTTACAAACCAAAAAACGTAACCCAATTAAATTTTCAGTTTGTTTCAGATAACTTGTAAATGTTTGAACTTACTTCTACCCTAATGATCTAAAAACCCAAATTAATTGTGCCGAGTATTTAATATCTCATTATTTACCTAATTTTAAGTAACTTGAAAAATCAGATTTGTAAAAAAAGATGTTAATAAAGTCGTTATGAAAGAACGTACAAATTTAATCTTAATAATCGTACAAAAAAATATAATCTGATAATAGTTTGTTAAATTTAATGTTCAAACTGTAATATTTTACCAGAAAATCAAGTTTTTCTTTCTTTTTGGTAAAATATTGAAATCCATTTTATTTCTGAGTGATTTTTAACTTTCAAAATAAAAATAATTTCTTTTTATTCATTCTAGATATTTCTTAACATTTTTATTCATTATTAGTTCATAATACGTTTTTAGGCTTTATTTCATTCTTTCTTAATCGCAAAAGCAATCATGTAGGCTAGTGGAATTTCGTTGATTCTGCATTTTGCGTTTCCGTTGGTTAACTCGTCCCCTTGCCCCGCGCTTGCTTTCCACATAGTTTTTCTCTTCTCTATGCGTTAGAGAGAGAAGTTACACGTGTTCCTCGCTCTCTCTCTCTCTCGTTGCTCAACTGCCTTTAGGAGTGGGGGTTTCCGTTCGACCGTTGTGAACGCGCGTTTCCTCTTTGTCTTGTGCGAACAGCCTTTGAATTCACATCTTAATCCAGGTAAATTTAATTTTATCATGTTTTATAAAAAATTCCTAAATTTTAAGCCCCCTTAACTTTTTTTTATAAAATAATATTGTTTGGTGGAAACTGAAAAATATGTGGTAGTTATTTTAACAAATATACATATATTCTTTTTTAATTTATTCATTATGGGTTTTTAAATTCATTTTTTTCCAGAGAGGTATTTTGTATGCATGAGATTCCACGTTGCATAAAGTGTTTTCATCTCCTTAAGAGTTTCATTTAATAAAATCTTCATTTCACTAGTATTTTATGCATTCGTTATCTTGTTACAATTGTTCAGTGTCCATTTTTTTTTTATATTTTTTTTGTTAACACATTTGTTTAATTAAAAATCCAATTATTTTCCCCTTTAAAAAATTATTACGTTTCTTTACCAATTGGATGTGCAGTGTTTAATGTCTTGGTTTTTTTTTGTATTGTAGATCTCTTTGTATCGTTCCACGTGTAAACTCATGCGTACAGAATTTTTCCCCGGACGAAATCCGTATTCACATTATCACATTCATATTTTTAATTCTGTTTAATCATTCTACTAATAAATTTTAACTTGGAAATTAATCAGAGGCTTATTTAACTAGAATTTAAGACGACGCCAAGAAGTTTTTTTTTGTATTTATTTCCATTTATCACTAAGGTAGATTAATCTTTTTTTTGCTTCACGTAAAAATATTTTTTTTATATTTTTTTTTCTTGCATTTAATGAAGGAATTTCATTACTGCAATTCCTTCATCTCAGCTTTTTTTTATTTTACCATTTTGAAAAACTCTAATGTTCTATTTGTATACTATAGGGTTTTTTCATTTATCTCCGCTTAAGCTTATCCGGGCTAAGTTTAGTAATCTATTAAATTCCTTTTTCCCTTACAACCGCGGGGCTATGGATTTTCAAACAGAGGTTTAAACAACAAATTCTTTTAATTAGTTTTAAGATGGGTTTTGTTCATACATATTTATCTTTCTAAGTTTCATTTTTTTTTTTTGATTCATTATAAGTGCAAATTGATTTTTTTTTATTTTTATCTCTTGTTCTCAGGAATGAGAAATTAACGTTTTTTTTTTGTAAAAGAAAATTTCTATTTTGTTTGTTTACAAAGATTTTGTTAACATCTTTGTTGGTATTATGTTTCATTATGTTTGAATTAAAGTAGTTTGTTTTAAATTCATTTTTGGGTGTCAGATTATAATTTATTTTTCTACCATTTGAACCGGCACAGATTTTCTACAATCTCACCCTCGCAGTACTTAGAGCGAGACTTGACTATCATTTGAGCTACGTTGGTTGTTTTACGCTGGGTTGCCAATTAATCCCTGGATTCAATTTCAGTGTCTGGTTGGGTTCTAAAATTGGCTGGTGGATTGCCCCCTATTGGTTGTTTGAGTTTCAGCGTCTTCGTGGGGTGAGCCGTTTTCCCTTTTTTTTATCCGGTTTCGGGGCGGGCCACTTTTGAGATTCTCCCGGTGGAGAATTGCAACAGTGTTTCGTCCGCTCCGAAGTCTGGTGAAGGGGAGGGTTCGGTTTTCGCCGCGAGGCGTTGTGACTTAGATAAAAATTTTAGTTGTTGTAACTAAAAATAAGCTGTGTCGTTTCGACGCACTACCAGTTTTAGTGGAAGCTTCGTTTCTACCACTACAAATTTGGTGCAGGTCACCGTGCTTTGTGTAACTTCATATTTTACACTACAAATTTGGTGGAGGTTTGCCGGTTCTTATTATCTGACATTCGAATAGTTATGGTTAGGATTATGTAAGGAATAAGTTTAGTTTGATAATGTTGTACTAATAATTTATGATTAGTACGGACTTATATTTAAGATAAGTTTAACAATACTTGCAAATATTACTAATTCTGTGAAATAACAATTCTAATGTTATTTGGGATTTTAATTACTATCTTAATTATTAGGATAATGATGGCAATAATGTTCTTGCTTTAGGATGGAATAAGATTAGTAATATTTACAGGAAATATGGTTTAAGAATGACAGCCCAAAATTTTTAAATTGACTTGTAATATTAACGCTTTAAATACGCTAATAATATCTTTGAGAATTGTAAAGTTTTTCAGGTATTTACAACAACATTACTGTGGATTTCATTGGAAATACAACCTTTCATTTTGGTTAACATACTATAGGTCACAAGCTAAATTTGGAACAACTTTCTATATATATTTTTCTTTGCCCAACATATTTTTCGTCTGTCAGGTTGGCCGCTCCGCAGTCTTGCTTTCTCTTTGTCCTGTTTCGTTGTATAGTTCCCACAAAATGGACGTTTGCTTAGTTTTTCTTAAATTATTTCACAACGTTGCCTTGTTACTTAACTCCGTTTTTTTTCTTCTAATTTTGTCGATCCAACTTGAACATGCATTATGTTTCAAGCCTAATTGATGTTTAGTTTTGTTTTCAATCTTGCATTTGCCTAATAGGCTGTTTTAACCTATTCTGTTATCCATACGTGTCAGTTTTTGTTTAAGGCAATGTTAATTCTTTTTCGTAACCTTGTGCCTCTACAATTTCATCCCTTCTACTAACATACTCTTGTAAGTTGTGTGACCTTAGGATTTCTATACGCTATTTTCATCCAACGGACTTTGAACATGGGAAATTACGACAGCGAGTTCTGCAAGACGATTTATGACAACCTACAAAGTTTGGTACCTAACTGGATATCCAATAATTGCGGTGATGTATAAAGCATTTCATGTATCATATTTATTATATTTGTTAGCTAATGGGTTGTTATAGCTTATGATTAAAGCTTAAGTTCTTATGATTACAGCTGGTGAAATAATAGCTTGGTTTAACAGTACTGTGGGAGGCAGTCAATTTGTATTTTATTTTGGTGTCAATGGTGGCATAAAATGGTGGCCAGACTTTTAATTACTGTTACTTAAGCTGTTTAGTTTGGTCAAATTGAATACACTGTCTGCAGCTAATTGGATTGTATTTCAATACTCTAACGGCGTTCTTTAACGAAGTTAGGTTATGAGAATTCTCATGTGTGTTAAATGTAATCAATGTATGTTTTGTGACACTTTTTTTGTGTGTGTTTCGACCTTAAAGCTTACACCTGGCATACAGCAGTCAAATAAATTTTCTGTGGTGTATAAATATTTTGTGAGTTCCATTTTCCAGCCGACTCATACTATTTAGGTTATATTATTGTTTTAGTGTTATAATGTTAGCGATGGTCTCATGTATTCTAACCTAAAAAAAGTGTACATTCTGTGATCTGAAGTTGTGAGGTCATTTTGTACATCTTGGATGTCAGTTAAGTTACACAACTTTAACAATACAGTTTCACAAAACCTGTAAATTACATCTACAAGTTAAGAAAGGTTATTTTAGGTTAGATTTTGGGTGAAAACAATTTATTTTCTCCTTTTCCAGAAAAACATATGGCATATTTCATGACAGGCTAAACTGTACTTCCACCTAACCTACAAATTTAGTTCACTAAAACAATTGTAAGTGATTTTCTAACATGATTGGAAATTTATCTTTCAGAACCAGCGTTAGAGCGACACGCCTTGCCACTTGATACAGTAAGCGACGTAAGTTGGACTGCACAGCGCATTTCATTCATCTGACACACATTGTCACCCGAGACATTCATCTCCAGCGTATATCTTACACCCCGCTCACAACAGCAGCCAGTCACCTGTCATTGTATCATCATTCATCTTAATGGTTCGCAAGTATTTCACTGGAAATCTGTCAGTATAAACATTGCATTACATTTTATTCATTTTTGTGTTTACTGTTGAGGTTACGGATACAGGTAAGGTTATCTCGTTTTGTGTGGTTATCCCTATGTCAGATCTGCGTAATATTACAATCAAATCGCTTTCTTTGGATCAGGCTCGCCTGTTAGCAAACCAACATAATATCTTCATTCCTTCTGGCGCCGACTTGGAATACATCCGAGGCGTTTTACGTCTTCGCAAACACTTCTTCCAAAACCCAAATTCAATTGTGGTTTCCAGAGAACACGCATTAGACTATTTATTGAATCACGCATCTTTGTCTGATGAATTAAAACAACAGTATCCCGACCTTGCTGACTTAAAGACTGCACTGTCTATTAAGTTCCTTCAACCATCTACTTCTATTGGCACTCAAACGGAGCCTGCTATTATCATGGACGCTTCGCCACAAACTTCTGGGCCTAAGGCTAAATTGCCATTTTTCACTCCATCTGTGTTTCAAGGCAGAGGCAACGACGACATTGTTGCATTTTTTAAAGATTTTGAACGAGCAGCCATCGTAAACTTCTGGGACGATAAGTTTAAGCTACAGTTTCTGCCACTGTACTTAAAAAACACGGCGTTGGACTTCTTCGACGATCTTAAGTTGCGTTTTGATGCCAACCAAATGAATTTTTCGTTTGTTAAACAGGAATTTTTAAAACATTTCCGTTTGGATTCCGATTCTGATCTTTTAGAGATGACTTTATTTAATAAAAGGCAACTAATCTCTGAACCAACGTCGTCTTTCATCGCCGACGTTATGCACTTATGCTCGCGTATCGATCCGCAAATGCCTGAACAGAAGGTTTGTAAGTACATCTTGAGAGGCCTATTGCCCACTATATTGGACAAAATTTCTCTGTGTGACAATTCTACGCTGGATAAATTGTTAACCAACGTTAGAAAATTCCAAGAATCAAAAAACCTATTAAATTTCCATGTTTCTACATCTGTCGACTCGCCTGTTAATGCCATTTCACATCAGGTCCAAGTTGTAACCAATCAAAATAATACTCCATCGCACAGCAGGGTTCAATATAACAGCACTAATAGCAAAACAACACAAGCAGGTCGCCCTACTTCTAGTAACAATCCGAATCGCCAACATGTTAGTCACCAAAATCGGCCACATTTCAATTCGCAACCACGACATAAATTCAACAACCCACAATTTCCAAACAATTTTAATTTTGATCAAACTAGGCCAATTCAACAAAATTTCCCACCGATTCAAGGAACGCCTCATTTCACTCCAGCTATTCCATTTCAACAACCCCAAATGTTTTCTCCTAGGCCTTTAATGCCTCAAAATTTTCCAAATGCTTCGTCTTCGCAATTCAACCACCCTCTTCAACCTCAAACAGCCATGCCCGCCCAACACAGATATTTCTGTCAAATTTGCAATAAACCAGGACACTCCATTAGCCGTTGCAGATATAATACTCATCCATCAAAAAACGTATAAATCTTCGAGGTCAATGTCCGACCTCACACCTTTCACCCGTACTAGCTATCACTAATATTTCTCCCACAACTTCCTTAATTTCAGATAAGAATTATTCTTCAAGTTCCATTCCTAATGTTGTGTCAGGACCCTCAAAATTAAAACTTATTAATCCTAACTATTCTAATAACCTAACTTTTTCTCACTGTGAGGATGAGATTTCACCTTCTTTAGAGGTAGGCCTTTGTGATTCGTTTAATTTCCAAATTCCTAATAATCAGGTTAACACTTCAACTACAGTTTGTGCAATTCAATCTTCACATTTGTCGCTTCCTTCAAATTTATGCGTCTCAGAAACTGCCGATTTGTCTTGCGAACAAGTACACATTATTTTACAAACTATTAATAATCATTTCTTTCACGTTGTAGATTTTTCATACTGCATTGTACACCCTATTCAGTTAATTCCAGACCAAGAATCCATCTCATTACCCGATAACTTTGTTTCCGAGTTCAAAAAATCTGACTTTATGTTTTGTAACATCTGTTTACAGATTGTTACGTGTTTTAGGGTTTTGTCGGCGTAATTTATTGTGTTGGTTTCCTTAACTGTTTTGCTTGTGATGTAGAACTGTCTGCCGTCCGGTGGCGCGCTCTTCGTTTCTCGTACGAACTGCTTCTGCCCCTCTCGACAGGCTGCCTACATGAGTTGCCTGGCTACACTCTTTGTCGTCGCTTCACCGAGTATAGTGATACCGTAATGTTGTAATTTTTACGTGATTAATTTATCAGTTTATTACTTTTGGCTAAAGTAAAACGTCTGCCCATTCTTTGAAATGGTAAGATTATTTATTTTTCTTTGTATTCCAAAAGTTGTGAGTTTTGCTACGAGCTGTTTAATGTCTTATTTTTGTAAAAGTAAGCTACTCTGTGTGGGTTTGCTTCAGTTTGCTGAATACGTGTCACATCCAACAAACTAAATTTTAATTTCGATTATTTCATTTGTAAAAGTTATTATGTTTTCTAATTAAGATCATTTTGCAATAGTAATTGCTCAATTGTATTTTGTCTTGTACTTTTAATTTTATTGTATTACGGCTCGTAGAAATTCTTATTTCATTAAGTTACTTAACCTAATTCATAAAAACTACTAAATCTTATTGTATAACTTATGACTTGTGCTGATGTTAAGATCGTTTATTTTATATAAATTATTGACACTGGCCCGATCTTTGCTACAGGGTTCGAGTACACAGTTCGAGTGTACGGTTCGAGTGCACGGTTCAAGTGCATGGTTTGGAGTACCGGGTTCGAGGTAACAAGTTCTAACCAAAATAAAACTGCAATCCAGAATTTCAATGTCTACTGCCTTCAGTTTACTGATCATCATTTGGATATTCGATTCTCGAATATGATTTTCTTCATTCGCCAATATTCTGTGTCTTGATGGGATTTTCAAATGTCTGGAGCTTTTCCAATACTGTTATTTCTACCATTTTGAGAATAAGATTACCTGTGGGATTCGTGAGTGTTTTATTTACAACATAAGTGTTATTAACATGAGGTATGTGACCATCATCTTTTTATATTTTTGTGAAATTCTCAGTTCCGGTCAACAGTTAATCGGTGAAATGTTTAATTATCTTGCATGAAAGATTCTGTAGTCGAAACCTTAATATAAATTGCAAGTAATGGACAAGAAAATCTTTGTCGAGACATTACCTTATATATATATATTTTCATGTCGTTTCATAATCACTAATTAACTTATTTAAATGTTAAAAATTAAAATATTTTTGTTTGCACAACCTAGTGTAACACATAAAAAATTTTTTTTATATATTAAAATTTAAAATAACTAGCTTAGTTCTAGTTTTGTTTTTCTTTTAAATTCTTATGTAAATCAAAATAATCTTAAATTTTGCTGCTTTATTTAACGTTAATACGAAGGTAATAATGATCCTAAATTATTTATTTAATAGTTATGTAGTAATTCTGAAAATTATACATAATAGTTGCTAAGTTATTAGAAAACCGAATCAATATATGCATATGTTGGCCAACAAACAAATGCTATTATTAGTTTGTATAAAAGCATTATTTTACAACTTATAAAGTTATTAATTTTGAATTACCCATATTGTAATTATTTGGATTTGTTGCTAATGTTCGGTCTTTACCGATTTAAAAATTTGTTATTGAAATATTTACTGTTTAATACTTTATAATATGATAGTCTTATTCTGTTATTAATTAAAATTTTGCAACCTACTGTGAATGAGTTTATTTTTTCACTCATGCAACGATCCCCGTGTTTGTTTACCGCTTCCTAAATTTTTTTATTTTATTTTGTCTACACCCCGTCCGACCTGTCGCTTGTTTTTTGTGGCCGTGTGTGTGTTATCGGCAGCGATAGGGGTGTTTACAGTTTTTACCAGTATTCCAAGCTTCATCTAGTGCAACTAACCGTAACTATATTTGGTCTTTGTTAATTTTTGACATCAAAGCTAGACAACTGTTTATTACAGACCCATCTCTGGGGAAGAATTTCTCTTTGACTAAACGCCTATGTTCTTCAATTATTTCTAAGTGCAATGTTAAATGTATTTCTACTTATTTCTTTAATTCTCGTAGAACTTCAGCCGACTATGATTCAACACAAGTGATTATTGGTTCTTTTATTAGGGCTTTCTGTTACATATTCAAGTATCGCACTGTGATGGGGATAAATTTTGAATCTTTTAAATTTTCTGTCATTTCCAAACACCAACTTTCTGAAATTCTGAAATGTTTCGTTCATAACCTCCCCATTAATGTGGTTGCATCCCACATCTGTGGTCTTAATCATTTATTATCGTTGATCAAATTTAAATCCGATCCTTTTTCTTCCAAATCTGTTCCTTCTACGAAGGACTTAAGCACTTCAATCCAGGTTTCATCGCAACCTCTGCTCTGTACTGATGTTTCCACACAACAACCTACAATGGCTTTAACAGTTATCGGCTCTCTCCAATCTGACTCTCTACCGATAGTCCTAGATACTGGCTCCAATTTATCTCTTTGCAATGCGGCTTTAGTTTCTCCTTCTGAAATCACTCCTTCTT
The DNA here is from genome assembly GCA_035578175.1 of Catonia carolina. Classification (NCBI taxonomy): domain Eukaryota; kingdom Metazoa; phylum Arthropoda; class Insecta; order Hemiptera; family Achilidae; genus Catonia; species Catonia carolina. Next base: position 34,108,334 of record JAQMRL010000001.1, read on the forward strand.
CGAATATTGTTTTGACTTCTGCGAACGGTTCAACATTAGAAGTTTTAGGTTCAACGAATTTGTGCTTTTCCATTTCCAAAATACCATTCTGTCATACTGTGTATGTTGTGAAGGACCTAACTTGTCAAATTCTTTTAGGCAACGAATTTTTTGTAAAATTCGGCATTATTTTGGACTTCAATAAGAATCAAATTTCGTTTTTCAAGAATGGCAAATGCTTTAAAATCAATTTCAATAAAAAATGGCTTCATAATTTGCAATCTTCCCACAATTATTCGTCAACTACTGATCTAAAAGTTACACCCACTAACAACTTCAATTTTCTCAAACCACATTCAGTACATCGTATTACTAGCTCAAGCATCCCTTCACTTTCCGATAGTGTTTCCAATGCATTACAAATTTTCCCGGATAGTGACTCGAATTATCTTCTTTATAATGCTTCTGATGAACTCCAATTCTTCGCTTCAGATGATTATTCCAATATAACTCCCCTCTTCGATAAAGCTCAAACACCAATCGTTAGTATTCCTGAATATTTTTCCAAGCCCACACCTGTTCTTACTTCTCATACAATTTTATTACCATCAAATTCCTCGCTTCAGATAGACACTTCCGTTGACAAATTTTTATCTTCTGTATTCAAGTTTGATTTCCAACAAAATTCTAATATCGCTGATGTTTCTCTTGTCAACATTACCCTAGTTCCCTCCGACGTTTCTCATTTGAAGTTCTCTATAAATAATGCTTCTCCGTCGCCCATTTATTTTCCAACTGGATTAATGCTCGGTACACTTATGATATCTTCCCCACAAACTCCTGTCTTTCAAGTCAATGTTTCTTCTCCAGTCACAAACCCATTCTTATTCCCATTCTTATTCATGATAAATTAATAGACATTAATCCGGAATTGTCTCATTCACAATACAAAGCTGTAAGTTCTTTAATATCCGATTTCCAAGATATATTTTCAAAAGATGAATTCGACTTACCAGAAGCCAACCTACCTCCTGTCCACATAAAACTAGTAGATCAAGATGCTGTTTTTAACAGTCCGTATAAATTCTCTGCCTATGAATTGTCTGAACTAAGCAAGATCATTGACAAGCTTAAATCTTCTGATGTCATTATGGATGTAAAATCACCCTACGCGAGTCCTGCGTTCTTAGTTCACAAACCTGATGGTTCTTCGAGACTGGTTGTTGATTACAGAAAAATTAATAAGAAAATCATACACGATAAATTTCCTTTGCCAAATCCTTCCACAATCTTGGAGTCTTTCGGTGGTTCACAGTATTTCGCTACTATGGATATTTCACAAGCCTTTTTCACACAACGTATTGCGGCAGAATGCATTCCAATCACGGCATTCATTACTCCAACTGGCTTATAAGGTTTCAAACGTCTACCAATGGGATTATCTGTTAGCCCAGCTGCTTTCAACCGAAATATGACATTTTTACTATCCGATCTACTGTATAAAAATCTTAACTTTTACATCGACGACCTATACGTTCATGCTGCCTCATTCGAAAAATGTTTAGAAGTACTTAAGGAGGTTTTCATTAGACTGCGCTCAGCGTCTCTGAAGTTAAAACCAGAGAAATGCAAGTTTTTCTATAATTCAGTAAAAGTTCTGGGTCATAAGATCTCCAATGAGGGAATTTCTCCACTTCCTCAAAACGTCGAAGCAATCACAAAATTTCCGACTCCTACTAAAGTCAAGGAAGTTCGTAGCTTTCTTGGTATGGTAGGCTTTTACAGAAAATTTATTCGTAATTTTACCCACATAGCCTATCCGTTAACTCAGCTTACTAGAGCTGATCAGAAATTTATTTGGACTACAGACCACGAAAAAGCTTTTGAAACACTTAAGAACTTAATTGTTAATCCACCTATCTTGGAATACTTCGACAACTCTAGACCAACGTTCTTGTTTTGCGACGCTTCACGCATTGGTATAGCAGGTTGTTTATGCCAAAGGAATAATAACAACGAGATGAAACCTATAGCCTTCGTTTCTCGACGCTTAACATCTAATGAGTCTAACTGGTCGGTCTCCCAAATTGAATTTTTAGCCATCGTATATTCCGTTAAACATTTTAGGCATTTCTTGTACGGTAGGCCTTTTACTATAATCACAGATCATTCCGCTCTTCAATATGTTAAAAATCTTAAAGACCCTGGATCTCGTTTAAGCAAATTACTACTTCAATTATCCGAATATTATTATTCTATTAAACATATTCCCGGAAAATTCCTCAATGTACCAGACGCGCTTTCCAGATCTCCTCTAGATATTCCAGTAGAACATAACATAGATTTGGTTAATGCCACTCCCACCTCTGCTTCAGTTTCACATGATAATTTCAGTTCAGTTTCCCCATCTACGGCAGACACCCCTTCCACGTCCTTTTATGTACTTCAAACAAATTCAGACTCTGTTCCACTCCCATTTAATTCTAAATTAGATATTAACCTACTTCAGAAACAGGACGATTTGATCAGTAAAATTTATTTTGCTCTCATTTCTTCTCCAAACGCTTCTCAAAACTTCAAACGCATGTCCCGACGTTATACTCTTCAAAATGATCTTGTGTACTTCAAATTATTTCATGATAATTCCACTACTTTGCGCCTCGTCCTTCCTTCTGTTTTAGTTCCCGAAGTCATCAAAATGTACCATGATTCGCCCATGTCAGGTGCTCATTTAGGAATTCAAAAAACCATTTCGAAAATTTCTGCCAAATATTTCTGGCCCAGTATGACGAAGGACATAACAGCCTACGTCAAATCGTGTCCCGAATGTCAAATTATTAAAGTTCCCCGTTCAAAAAAATTTGGCCTCCTTCATCCGATTAAAATAACCTCAACTCCTTTCACAAAAATAGTTCTCGACTTTTTAGGCCCTCTTCCAAAAACTACTGGAAATTTTCAACACATTCTCATAGCCCTGGATTCTACAACTCGGTTTGCAATGGCAACCCCAACGGTTCATAATAATGCAAACGCTGTAGCAAATTTTCTGTACAAACTTTTCCTTCAACACGGATGCGCTAAAATTATTCAAACAGACCAAGGTTCTCATTTCATTAATTCAACGATTAATCATCTATGCTTACAACTAGGAGTTGAACACCACACCAGCACACCATATCGTCCGCAAACTACAGGCATTACAGAACGTTTTAACTCTACGATACTACAAATGCTAAAATTTTATGTCAACGAAAATCAAAGTAACTGGCATAAATTTGTACAACCTGTTATCTTCTCGTACAACATTTCAGTTCAAAAGTCTTTGGGGTATTCACCGTTTTATTTACTACATGGATACCATCCGCTATCTCCGTTTGATCTACCATTACTGGAAACAGAAAATGATGTCGAACTGCTAGACCAGTTAAGAATCCTTCAACAGGTTCGTGAAAAATTACCAGCAATTCTTTCCAAGGCTCAAGACACACAAAAGAAGTATTACGACAGAACGCATCAAGATGTGAAATTTTCTGTTAATGACGAGGTGTTGGTTTTCTTTCCACAAACAGCTCCAGGAAAATCACCAAAGTTAGCATCTAATTTTCGTGGTCCATACAAGATTTCAAGAGTCATAAGTCCATTAAATTATGAGGTTATTTTAGAACGTTTCGGCAAATTAACACCGCAGATTGTCCATGTAAGCCGTTTGAAGAAATTTATCCACAGATCTCAATCGCAGAATTGTACGGATAACTAAAAATTTAAGTTGAAGTTCGTATGTTCATCTCATCTTTCATAACATGTTTTCATTATCATCCAACGACTGGCACTTTGACTTAGTGTACTAACTAACCTTTCCACAGGGCTCTGATTGGTTATTTTTTTTTTTGATAAACGTCTGTTCAACTATTTGTTCAACAGAAAATTGAATTCACCACGCTGAATTCTAACAAGGGTTGTGCATTTCTAGTATAGTAATTTTTGAACAATGTATAATAAATATGTAGATTTAAGGGCATAAATGGTCTCGAATTCGTTCAACTTTTCACAAACCGTTATAGAACTTAAAATCTTGGCGCTAATGTGTAGATTTGTAGATTAGTGCTGCAGTGTTATCAAATACCAGGCGTCTTACCGCTGGTCGACTTCCTGGCCGTTTGCTTCGTGTTTGCCATCCTTGCTTGCTGTTCCTTCTCGTTCTCGTTCTTGTTTTCCTTCTTCGGTAGTAGGTCTGCTCCGTTCGGATTTCGGGTTGTAGGTCCACTCCGTTAGGGGTTCGGATCCTTGCTGCTCGCTCTTGTTGGTAGGTCTGCTCCGTTCGGATTTCGGGTTGTAGGTCCACTCCGTTAGGGGTTCGGATCCTTGCTGCTCGCTCTTGTTGGTAGGTCTGCTCCGTTCGGATTTCGGTTTGTAGGTCCGCTTCCATATCAAGAACACTTAAATTTATGTACGGCTCAACTTCACTAGAAGTAAACTTGGAAGAAGACTAGTCGTCCTCCTTATCGATTGCTTCATCATTTTCGGGATCCGGAATCTCAAATTCCGTCTCTGCTATAAGATCTCTTATAGCGAACCCTTTTTTTTATTTAGTAACAGGGCTGACATAGCCTTCATCAAAAAAAAACTCATTTTCTTAATTTCGAATTATTTAAGGTGACCAAAATGAATTCACTATTGAAACCTCCTGGCAGTTTCAAAACTGTATAAAAGCAATGGTTGTCTTTCCACAATCTCAGTAACGTAAAATTTGATAACACTACAAATTTGATAACGCTACAAATGTCAATTCCTTTTTTTAAAATCCATTCTCATTTCAAGTCAGAATTTTTGTTAACGCAAATTTTGCAATTCTTTATTTTTTTTTGAAATTTTGTACTCCGTTAGTTGTTTGTGTCTGATTTCTGCTTCCAAAAGTTTTTTTTTACCTACTTTCAGTCGACAGAACAGTTTTGTGACAAGCTGCGAATTCAAGATTTATTTATTGAACTAATTATATTTGGGTTGTGATTTAATTTATTAGATTCTAGGATAATTACTCATAAGCTTAGTTTTAAGATTAATTTTAAGTTCTCTTTTTCCTTATGCGTAGGCCCGCTTCACTATCTGATAAGTTTTACCTCGATCTGATCATCTTCATTTTTTTATTTTTAAATTGATGTCAAATTACACTTCGATAATTATTCTCCCCCACATTTTAAGTTTAATTTCCTACAGTTATAATTAATCAATCTCGTTTTTATTTTTCCCTATCCATTAGTATCAGTTTCTCCCCAACGTCATTTACCTTTCCACCTTTTCAACTCCTCAATTCATCAAGTTGTCCTCGTACTTTCACATTTTTCCTTCTGTTTTGGTTTTTCTTGAAAGATACAGTTAGTATTTTTAGCCTTTGTTTCAGTTCAGCCTTCAAGAACTTGCAGTACACCTTCGTTTCAGTGTTTTTCACGCTGTTTGAATTGTTTCATTACTCCTTCAACTTCAGCTCATTTGTTCAACTTCTTCCGTGCTGTGTCTTCATACTTTTCAAGGCTCCTGTGACGCCTAATTTTTTTTATTCGTATCAAAGGGTAGCTTCCTTCGATCCCTTCCTTTTCCCCCTTTTTCTTTCCAATGTCTTCCATTTGCCCTACCTTGATTGAGTACAAGGCCTCATTCTTTGCCTACCTTCTCGGGTTGGAGTTCCGAGAAGCGAGGTGGTTACTCCACTGATGCGGTTTTGTATGCAGTCAAGATTGTATGTGCTGTGTGAATGAAAGTGAATGCTGGTTGAGTGATTGTACGTGTGCGTGTGCGTTTGTGGAAGTATGTATCAGGGGGCGAATTGCTGCGCATTTTTCCTGCTATCATTTTTTTTCCAATCCAAATTCCCGACGTGTGTCCAAAATTTTCTTGCTTTTTGGTTATTCCTTTCTCCTGTCCTATGCCCATTTAATTTCAGTCCGGAGTTAACCTTCAAAAGATTTCTGAGACACTATATTCTCTTTTCTTCCAAAATTTCAGGCAATCTCAAATTTTTCTTTTTCATTCGAGTTCTATGCAAATTTTAGGTTCTCTATTTTATTTCAGTTCAGTTTCCAACTATTACGAGGCGTTGCTTGTTGAATTTTCCTTCTCCTTTTCATTCATTAGGTTGTTTTAATTCCAATCCGTCCTTCCTTATGTTAAGTAGAGTTTATTTATTATTTTACAATAGATAGCAATTCTAGTCCTGCTCCGTGTCAATTTACCATTAGTTTATGCCATACTCTTTAAGTTTAAGATTTTTTTATTCCGATATTTATCATTCCAAGGTTTGTTTAATTTTTGTGCAGCGTTTATACCCTCTCTAAGTATAACGCTTGATTTTTAACTGATTCCTACATTAAGTTTAAGTACTACTGTTGCAGCGTTTATACCCTCTCTAAGTATAACGCTTGATTTTTAACTGATTCCTACATTAAGTTCAAGTACTACTGTTGCAGCGTTTATACCCTCTCTAAGTATAACGCTTGATTTTTAACTGATTCCTACATTAAGTTTAAGTACTACTGTTGTGTAATACCGAGATTTTAGTTTTAAGCTATATACTATGATTTTGTTATTGAGTTATCCGTCCAGATTTAATTACTCTTTCACCTTAAGTGCTGAGAGGTCTAACTCTTGTGTCTCCACAAGACAGAGCTCAGCGCCTTCTGCCAAATAAGTTTTGGTTGTTTGACAGTAACGTCCATGCCTTTCCAAGCATGATGTTTTACTACGTGCAATATTCTAATACTCTAAACTGCTCTAATAACTTAAGATAGTACTAATATTTGGTATAATTTTTCATTTAGGTTAAGACCCCCTTAAACAATCATTCCCTCTTAGATTAAGGATCCCTTTAATTATCTCCCCATTACAATTAGTTAACTTCAGTCATTTAGTTCTTAGAATGGTATATTTGTACCCATTCATGTGCAATACCTTACTCATTATAATTTAAAATATAACAATTACTCAAAATAATTTGCGAGCAATTTTCCTCGCTTAAGTATATGTTCTTTGTAATTTCTGCACTACAATAACATATCTCCTAAATACATTTCACTCCGAGTTCATACAAACAATTATTGCATAACTTATTTTATCTTTGTTTGCTTAAAAGTTTTTAAAACTGTCAACAGATCGAAGAAAAACGAGTGTAATCCAGAGACGGCATACTTTGATGAACGATCCTATCCAATCGCTTGACCAGGCCTACGCATTCTAGACAATATCACAGAGTGGATACTGGGTTTCCAACACCATCGTCGGATTCCGGAGTCCATCTCGTATTCATCTACAGGTTTTCAAATTCCAACTAAATAATGCAAGATTACAACATCAATTAAAACTCATTTCGGTTCCTACTAAAGACAATATCTACTCAAGATAATTATCTAACCTTGAAGATCTATTTAAACAAAAACATAAAGAACTTTTCAATTTCTAGTCAAAGAAAAAAAAGTTGTGAATTTCTCTTACCGTGCAATAGTTTTTAACAGGACAAAAAAAATAATATATATTTATTTTTAAGATTATTTTAGATATAAGTTAAATTACATTTAAGTTTAAGCATATTTAATACTTTTCACTCCACCAAACAATTTAATGAATTTATTCAGGTTTTAACTTCCACTTTTTCCATAAATAATTTTTCAGTTTCGTACTTTTCTTTCCTGCAACTAAAATGCTCAAGTATTCTCGTTCATTCAAATAAGTTGTATTAAAATAATATTGTTTAAAAATATTCAACAGACACAATACAAACACATAAAGCATATTATTCTAATGTTCTTTTAAAAACAAAAGTTAACCTCATTCAAACTTAAACCTCTCAAAAACTAAAATAAAATTTTCAGATCACTAATTGTACTCATTATCTAATTTTGTAGCAAAACTAAAACTTTCATTGTTCTAGAATTGTATTTCTAACAATTTAAAATTAGCAGTTTCATTTTCAACTCAAATTCATTACTTGTAAGATAGCATTTCCGTCCGACTTCGACTTCAAACCATACTATCTCCTTAACATGCTTCCCTTACTACTTCAATTATTTCCCGTCATCTTTTCATCTTATTTTATCCATACGGTTCACCCGACCCCCGTACATGTCTTCCATGGTATTTACTTAACACCACTGTCCGATACGATAATTTACGAGTCATCCATTCCTTTAATCTACTCCATTCCTGTGTCCAATCCACGTTCCTTTCCAAATCTCGATGTCACATTCCCATCCTGTCCATTCCAACAATCCAACTCCTCATTCTGTCATTTCCAAACTCCTGAGTTATCGCTTCCAGACAATTTTACTAATTTCCTTTCCAAATTACTCAACCAAACGAATACAACCGAATCAACGGAAGATCAAACATGCCGTCCTACAAATCACTGTCAAATTCCAACGATGCTACAAAACTTACACAATGCTACAACCAAAATTCTTTTCCACAACCATGCTCATCGATTTGAATCAACACGATCCAGGCGTACTTTAGAATTTATTGGCAATTTTCTGAATTGGTGCTGTTCCATCGCCACAGTACACGAGTTACACGCAGTAGAAACTAACGAACAATTTCTCACACAACATCTAAATGGTCTAAGAGGAATACTTCAGTCTGATCATCAACATCTTGCATCTACCAGTGAACATTTAAACACATCGTTTAACAAAATCAATGACTTGTTCAAGAAAACACATCAAGACTTTTCAGAAGTCATAAACCAAATTCAAACAGATGAAAACGAAGAAAACAAACATTTTATCTACATTTTGAAATACCTATATTTTGCCTACAGACACATATTCATCTCAACATATGAAATTCATTACAACAAGATCCAACAACGCTGCTCGTCGCATCAAGTTCCAAGTGAGATTTTACCTCCAAAAATGTTAGCTTCAGATCTCCAAGAATTACAGGATAAACTTCAACACCACAACAAGACATTGGCTATTCCTATACATCTACTCAGAGAATATTTGAATCTAAAATTAACCACTTGTACCTTCTACTCTACACAAATTATCATCAAAATTCAAGTTCCGTTGACATCATTAACTACACAATATCAATTATACCAGTACACACCGATTCCGCTACAATGGTACGACCAGACGTGTTATCTTTCACACGACCTATTCTACATCATCAATTCTACAGCCAGGTTACAAATTATTGACAAATCTACGACATCATGCCAACCCAACGATAGATTGTGCCTCCTACCTCGCCATATCTATACTCCAACGATGCAAACATCCTGTATACAACATCTCATCAAAGGAACAGCAATTCCAGAACTTCAAAAATATTGCGCTTTCACCTGCAGACCGTCGATAACAACATCCATCTTCGAGAAATCACCGGTTGAGTATTGATAACAAATATCCTACCTTACACCAATATAAATTGCCCAACAAAAGTTATTCCGCTTAAACCTGTCAACATTGGCATAACACATCTCTCCTTACCATGTAATTGCACCCTTCAACAAGACCAGAATATCCTTATTCATACAACGTTTCCCTGCGATTCAAGATCTCCTGCAGATTTTACACTAAAACACTTTGTTCCGCATTCCTGGACACACTTTGCTGCATTACCTTTTTCACATGTACTAGACTACTACCCACCCATCACAAACAACTTATCTCATATCCTCAACAAAAACTGGAATATTTCCTTTCCTGTCATCAAACAAGTTGACCCTTGGCCTTCTAACTTGAACAAACCAATCCAGACACCTAATCCTTGGAGTGCTATTATTGATCAAACTTATATTGTTCACTCAACAATTTATTTATGGTTAACTATTTTAACTTGTTTAAATATTTATATAATTTGTACTTTGACTATACGTAAATCTCAAAATGTTCAAGGAATTTCTCCTACAGTTACTATTTCTACATTACGGTAGAAACTAATGCAATTATTTTAAATTCTTTTTCATATCATTAGGAATAAAACACGAACATGTGCATTATCATAAATTACTTATGTAAAGACTACTTGACCATCTCCTTGCAGTAAAGAAATTTTTAGATTTTTGCATTCCTCTAACGTTCACTTTTCTTTCTTATACATTCAGTTTTCTTTCTTCAGCCATTTCCTCCTGCCCAATGTTTCGATCAAAAAAAAATAAAATTTCATTTTATTTTTTTTCCCCCAACGAAGCGGCGTGTAATATTTTACCAGAAAATCAAGTTTTTCTTTCTTTTTGGTAAAATATTAAAATCCATTTTATTTCTGAGTGATTTTTAACTTTCAAAATAAAAAATATTTCTTTTTATTCATTCTAGATATTTCTTAACATTTTTATTCTTTATTAGTTCATAATACGTTTTTAGGCTTTATTTCATTCTTTCTTAATCGCAAAAGCAGTCATGTAGGCTAGTGGAATTTCGTTGATTCTGCATTTTGCGTTTCCGTTGGTTAACTCGTCCCCTTGCCCCGCGCTTGCTTTCCACATAGTTTTTCTCTTCTCTATGCGTTAGAGAGAGAAGTTACACGTGTTCCTCGCTCTCTCTCTCTCTCTCGTTGCTCAACTGCCTTTAGGAGTGGGGGTTTCCGTTCGACCGTTGTGAACGCGCGTTTCCTCTTTGTCTTGTGCGAACAGCCTTTGAATTCACATCTTAATCCAGGTAAATTTAATTTTATCATGTTTTATAAAAAATTCCTAAATTTTAAGCCCCCTTAACTTTTTTTTATAAAATATTATTGTTTGGTGGAAACTGAAAAATATGGGGTAGTTATTTTAACAAATATACATATATTCTTTTTTAATTTATTCATTATGGGTTTTTAAATTCATTTTTTTCCAGAGAGGAATTTTGTATGCATGAGATTCCACGTTGCATAAAGTGTTTTCATCTCCTTAAGAGTTTCATTTAATAAAATCTTCATTTCACTAGTATTTTATGCATTCGTTATCTTGTTACAATTGTTCAGTGTCCATTTTTTTTTTATATTTTTTTTGTTAACACATTTGTTTAAATAAAAATCCAATTATTTTCCCCTTTAAAAAATTATTACGTTTCTTTACCAATTGGATGTGCAGTGTTTAATGTCTTGGTTTTTTTTGTATTGTAGATCTCTTTGTATCGTTCCACGTGTAAACTCATGCGTACAGAATTTTTCCCCGGACGAAATCCGTATTCACATTATCACATTCATATTTTTAATTCTGTTTAATCATTCTACTAATAAATTTTAACTTGGAATTTAATCAGAGGCTTATTTAACTAGAATTTAAGACGACGCCAAGATCCGTGAAGTTTTTTTTTGTATTTATTTCCATTTATCACTAAGGTAGATTAATCTTTTTTTTGCTTCACGTAAAAATATTTTTTTTTATATTTTTTTTTCTTGCATTTAATGAAGGAATTTCATTACTGCAATTCCTTCATCTCAGCTTTTTTTTATTTTACCATTTTGAAAAACTCTAATGTTCTATTTGTATACTATAGGGTTTTTCATTTATCTCCGCTTAAGCTTATCCGGGCTAATAAATCGGCTAACTCATTCCCTAATAATTTTGTTTGTACGTCTGTTTGAAAACCGATGGCTAAGTGATTTTTCTAGTATAATTTCAGGTAGTTAGTTCTTGTTTTATGATGTTTTTTTTAAATTTCTTCAAAATTCTTTCTGAGTATTAAAAAGGCACATTTTTCCTTTTTTTTTTAATTTTTTTTTAATTTAAATTCTAAGTCCTTAAGAACTAGATGTGTGTTTTTTTTATGAAGAATTAATTAAATTTTATAAATTAACGCAATGAATTAAAGATTAAATTATTTTGTTTTTAAATTAAATTTTATCTAATAAAAAAAGTTTAGTAATCTATTAAATTCCTTTTTCCCTTACAACCGCGGGGCTATGGATTTTCAAACAGAGGTTTAAACAACAAATTCTTTTAATTAGTTTTAAGATGGGTTTTGTTCAAACATATTTATCTTTCTAAGTTTCATTTTTTTTTTGATTCATTATAAGTGCAAATTGATTTTTTTTTATTTTTATCTCTTGTTCTCAGGAATGAGAAATTAACGTTTTTTTTTTTTTGTAAAAGAAAATTTCTATTTTAATTGTTTACAAAGATTTTGTTAACATCTTTGTTGGTATTATGTTTCATTATGTTTGAATTAAAGTAGTTTGTTTTAAATTCATTTTTGGGTGTCAGATTATAATTTATTTTTCTACCATTTGAACCGGCACAGATTTTCTACAATCTCACCCTCGCAGTACTTAGAGCGAGACTTGACTATCATTTGAGCTACGTTGGTTGTTTTACGCTGGGTTGCCAATTAATCCCTGGATTCAATTTCAGTGTCTGGTTGGGTTCTAAAATTGGCTGGTGGATTGCCCCCTATTGGTTGTTTGAGTTTCAGCGTCTTCGTGGGGTGAGCCGTTTTCCCTTTTTTTTTATCCGGTTTCGGGGCGGGCCACTTTTGAGATTCTCCCGGTGGAGAATTGCAACAGTGTTTCGTCCGCTCCGAAGTCTGGTGAAGGGGAGGGTTCGGTTTTCGCCGCGAGGCGTTGTGACTTAGATAAAATTTTTAGTTGTTGTAACTAAAAATAAGCTGTGTCGTTTCGACGCACTACCAGTTTTAGTGGAAGCTTCGTTTCTACCACTACAAATTTGGTGCAGGTCACCGTGCTTTGTGTAACTTCATATTTTACACTACAAAACCAACATCTTCGTTAAACAACTTAGGCGTAGTACATCAATACGCACGGTTTTATTTCTAAGAACTATTATATTTTTTGTGATTGAATATTGACTATAGCAAAAATAAACAGAGAGCAATGCACAACTAATTTTCTAACGTTTTTTAAAGAGGAATGAATTGCTGACTGGAGTTTTACACTATTGGCGCAGAACGTGTATATTTTTTGTTATACGTTTTGAGTTAACTATCAGTTCCTAAATCAACAAAGAAATAATCATTAGAGAGCGTTACTTAACGAATTTTTATTTCTATCGCACTATTTCTGTCTTTAACATATCCGAAAATATACTACTAAAATATAATTGATCTCATGTACAGTAGAAAAAAATAATTATTTAGTTCTTGCGAGTGAGGCGGCCTACAATGCAGGTGACGTGAATAAAAGATAAAATATTGGACCAATCAAAAACAAGTATTCTCAACCAATGAAAAATCTTCAAACCGAACCAATCAGATGTCTTCTTAGGCGTCATTTAGATTGGTTAATATTGTCCAATCAGAGGGCTCATTATAGTTCACTACGTCATCCCATATCAACCAATGAAAACGTCTCAATCAGTATTACGTCATTTGTCAGTATCGAGCTTCCTGATTGGTCCGGTACTGTTCCTGCGCGTGACGTCCACTTAAATTTTTACATAAATCCGCCCATTGTCACTGCCCAGTTAACGATACGGCCGAATATTAAACAATAACGTCTACTGAAATGATATACTTTCCAGAATTAAAACGCCTACCAAAAAGATTTTTAAACTTGGTAAGGTTCTTCCGAGTTCGGAATGATTATGGTTTATTTTATGAAACAGCAGTATATTTATACTGCTATTCACAGTATGAAATTAAAAAAGTCATAAAAAGGAAGCACAAAAATAGATTGCGTGGTCACATACAAGCTTGCTTAAATTTAAGACATTATTTTGTCGGCTATGATGCAAACACTACTATACGAACGTAACACATTTTGATTTTTTTTATTGTATATAAACGTTTATTCTAGTAAGGACGTCTCTGAAATTTTTTTGTTAACTAATCGTCAGTAGAATCGCCGGCATTAACAAACTGAAGGTTAGAATATACTTGAACAATACCTACTAAGAGCAAAATACAAATTGTGCCTTTTTAACGACAATCAGTACCACTAAAAACGGTTAACGATATGAAAAATTTCTAGGCAATATTTTTGACATTTCTCCGCGTTTAATCGCAGTTACTTTCATTATTTTATTTTATGATTCGAAAATTAGTATTGCGATATGAAACATTAAACTGTTAAATATTTTTAAATTTCAACTGCTACTTCCACGGCTAAAATAATAGTTCGATTTTCTTCACGAATGAAGCAATTTTCCACTAAAACATTATAACAACATAAGAAGTACTTGTGAAATAAACACTTTTAGACCTTCTTCATATGACAGTAGATTATTATACAGTTAGACCTTGCAGTGTGAATATATTAAATTCGCATTTGCAAGGTGCGAACTGAAAATTTTTTAGAAGGCCTGCTTTGCTCATCAAATGTCTTTTCTACTGAAACATACAGTTACAAACCAAACAACGTAACCCAATTAAATTTTCAGTTTGTTTCAGATAACTTGTAAATGTTTGAACTTACTTCTACCCTAATGATCTAAAAACCCAAATTAATTGTGCCGAGTATTTGGATGGCACTTTGCAGAAAGGGACCAATCCACGTGGAAACAAAACTGAGAAAAATGGGTTTAAAGTTTATTGCCCCTAGTTAATTCTGAACAACTATAATTTTAACTGTCTCTTATTGGTTTTAATCTTTGAGTATTTTTATTTATGGATAAATGATAAAAAGTCATGATTTTTCAAATTTAAATAAAAATTTATTGAAAAACATTGACTGGTTCTTTTTTGCAAAATTCCACATTTTAATAAATTGAGCTGTATTTGTGGATTGGTTCATTATAACAGGAAAACACTGATGAATGATGAGAAGTAAATATTTTTATTTGTTTATCACTATACAACAAAAATGAGAATTATTATTGAAAAGTATAAAAGCAGTAAAAAAGTATAAAAGTATAAAAGTATAAAGTATAAAAGTATAAAAGTATAAAAGTATAAAAGTATTATTAAAAAGCAGAAAAAATAAAAAGTGAATAATAATAATATTAAAATAGATTACAAAATAATCATAAAATCTTCATCCTCCCCAGGTTCAAAGTCTAGTTCATTATCAAATCCATCAATGTCTTCTGGTGTATCTTTTTCTGTAGGTTGTAATTTTTCATAAAAAGTATGATAGCTTTGAGGTATGAGATGCATCAAGCTTTTCAGGTCTTTTAATTTAGCTGGTTTAATTGTTTTACCGTTGGGCCACAATGAAACAAGTCTATTTAGAGCAAAAGTTACAGTTGGTCTTCCAGGTGTCCTTTTTTGAAAATTAATTATATACTGTTTATCAGAGTGAAAATCATACCTCATACGTACAAGAAATGGCTCCTCTTTCACTATTTCAATTTCCCTAGTTTTAAACCAATTAATTTTTTCTTTATCGATAGACATTTTCCTGTTAGTTATCATTTTTTCAACTTTTTCCGTTCCAAAAAAATCACTTGAATTCATTTTATTAACTATCAGTGGAGATTTTTGTTTTGCATTTTTTATAACTTCAAGGTAGTCAGTGTGATCATACAATCTGTCTTTATGCTTCAGCGCTTTCTCAATATGTGAAAAATCAGTATCGTTAGGCAAGAATGTATGGCCTGGTATTAAGTATCGTAATGTTATTTTCTTCAAGTTTAAAGCTTCTTTTGAACTCAGAAAACACCGCAACATAAGAGTAATTTTTATGTTTCTGTTCTGACCGCCACATGCGTCAGACCAAAGAACTAGTTCATTTACTTTTTCACTCAAGTTTTCTTTTAAATGTTTAATCAGACAGGAACCTACCTCTTGTGCCCCTCTACCAGCTTCATTCTCTAACCACAAATAGCAATAACCCTTGTCTGTTTTGGCACAGTGTACACCAGCATTGTATAGCCAAAATTGGCGTTTATAAAAAATTATATTTGTTTGCAAGCGGGGGTAATGGCAAAGTTTTTTCAAGATCAAACGTAATACATGAAAATGTATCAGATTCTTTTGCTTGCATGATATCCGAGTTCATTTTATCTCTTGCAAGCTGTGCTGAAGATATGTGATCATTATGCTTTTTCTGAAGATCTTGTTTCTTAATAATATCTTTCTCATCTTTAATTGCTGTGTTAAATGTATCGCACATATTGCACGTATCCTTTTTCAGAGGTTTTACTTTTAAATTGAAATTTTTGTACAGTACATCTTTGTACTTAGTAAAACTTACACAGTCAGAATTTTCAGCCTTATACATTTCAAATGTTTTCTTAATCGTCACACCTGGTGGTAAAAATTTGCAATCAAGATTTTCTTTTCGGCTATAGTGGGATGTATACTTAGGTATTTTGTTAATATGCTGTATCACTTTAGCTAAACGTTCATCACTTACTTTATTTTTCCCACCTTGCAAAATTCCTCTTTTGTCTTTTATACAGGATTCTCTCATTTTACTTAAAGAAGTATTTACACGTTTAGTTGAAATGCCTAAGGTTTTGCAGAACATTTCTCTACAAACAACCGTTCCAGCTAAAACATATGACCTGGAAAACTTGATTTTTTCTGTGTTGCCAAAGTAATGTCTTTTTTTGGGTTGCTCAGATACAAGAGAAGTAATATAGGTGGTTTGTGTATTGTACGAACCTAAACTGTGGTATTCATTAAATATTTTCTCCCTAACAGCTAAACTAATTAAAGAAGCACAGTTTTTTGTACATTTACAATCATAATTGTTATTAAATATTTTTGGAGCAATTTGTTGTCCTGTAAAATTAACAAAGCTTTCATTGCCATACCTCTTTTTCTTGCATTCCAACCTGTTTTGAGATGGATACTTTCTTTTCCGTCCTTTTTTTCTCCTTCCTTTCATTTGTTCATCATCTTGCTGAAGTGACGATTCATTGTAGTCTTGGTTTAGGCAACTGCTAGTTTCTTCAACAATTTCAGGAACACAAATATCATCATTGTTATTAGAAGTAATATTTGTGCAGTCTTGTAAAGTTTGCATTTCATAAACTAAAACCACGTCACTTTGGAGAACACCATTTTCTAATACAACACATTCACTAGTATCTGCGTTTTGATGTACCACTTGATCACTAATAATTGAGATATTTTCATCAATCACAAAATCTATGTCACTTTCAGGAACAGCATTTTGTAACACAATATATTCACTAGTAACTACATCTGAATGCACCACTTCTTCAGTAATTAAGGCACTACTATTAGCAAAATTGTTTTCATTGTTACCTGCAAAAAAAAAAAGAAACCAATGTAGACCAACATAGTACTCAAAGTAACACAACAAAATTTATTATAGTGAAATTATTTTTATAATAGCTACTTGCTAAACCAATCTTATTATGAATTTAGAATGTGTATAACAGAAATTGGTAATAATAAAATTGACATTTAAAACAGAAATTATTAGAAATTCACATTCATAAACTGATAATAGCTTGTTGATTACTAATACCTGTTATGTATTTACACTGGCATGAACAGTTTTAATGAATTTAAACAATACGAATAAAAATGATTACTTTTAAGAGGGCCGATGAAATTATCATAGTCAGCAAAGATATTTTTTTAATAACAATCACAAAATAATGAACACAGCTAAACAAAATACCAATTTTTGTTTATTGTAAAACAGTAAATAACTGTTAAGAAGCAGAGAACTCTTTTTAAAAAGAAAAAATACATTATAATAAACAAAATAATAATAGTTATCATTAATCTACCAACATGATCAATAATATTATCAGGAGTAAATCATTTTTTTGTCCTTAATGAAAGGGACTAGATGTAACTTTTAGGTTAAAAAAATTAACAAAGATTAACAACTGCCGTAATACTAGGTTATAAAGAATAACAATATTTACTCACCGGTATTTGAAGTTGAATTATTATATTTCAGTAATTCCATCATCTTATGTGCACGTGAAGAAAACATTGTTCGTAATATATTTAATTTTTGAAAAGACTTAAAAACAATAATTTAGCTCACTCTAAAAGACTCAAACGCACAATAACTCAGCTCAGCTGGTAAGGTTAACCTAAAAATGTGGAGTGGTTCCTTGGTGACTTATTCAGTATGAACTAATCATTTTGCTGAAGAGATCCATCTGTGGATTGGTTCTTTTCACAACATAAAAACGTGTACATCATGTTTCGTAGAAAGGTTACATTGTGGACTGGTTCTTTTCAAAAATCTTCTCGAAATAATTTTTGACAATGTAGGAACCAGTAATGATTGGTTCTATTATGCAAAACACGAATACAACAATCTGTGATTGGGAACTTTTTATATCGGCTACTAATGGGAACCAGTCCACAGAATCGACTGGTTATTTTTGTGTATATAGTTAATTGAGTCGCACAAACGCGCCTGTAACCTTATCTCAAATTTTAAAATTTTGTGGACTGGTTCCTTTCTGCAAAACGCCATCCATTTAATATCTCATTATTTACCTAATTTTAAGTAACTTGAAAAATCAGATTTGTAAAAAAGGATGTTATTAAAGTCGTTATGAAAGAACGTACAAATTTAATCTTAATAATCGTACAAAAAATATAATCTGATAATAGTTTATTAAATTTAATGTTCAAACCAACATCTTCGTTAAACAACTTAGGCGTAGTACATCAATACGCACGGTTTTATTTCTAAGAACTATTATATTTTTTGTGATTGAATATTGACTATAGCAAAAATAAACAGAGAGCAATGCACAACTAATTTTCTAACGTTTTTTAAAGAGGAATGAACTGCTGACTGGAGTTTTACACTGTTGGCGCAGAACGTGTATATTTTTTGTTATACGTTTTGAGTTTACTATCAGTTCCTAAATCAACAAAGAAATAATCTTTAGAGAGCGTTACTTAACGAATTTTTATTTTTATCGCACTATTTCTGTCTTTAACATATCCGAAAATATACTACTAAAATATAATTGATCTCATGTACAGTAGAAAAAAATAATTATTTCGTTCTTGCGAGTGAGGCGGCCTACAATGCCGGTGACGTCAATAAAAGATAAAATATTGGACCAATCAGAAACTAGTATTCTCAACCAATGAAAAATCTTCAAACCGAACCATACAGATGTCTTCTTAGGCGTCATTTTGATTGGTTAATATTGTCCAATCAGAGGGCTCATTATAGTTCACTACGTCATCCCATATCAACCAATGAAAACGTCTCAATCAGTATTACGTCATTTGTCAGTATCGAGCTTCCTGATTGGTCCGGTACTGTTCCTGCGCGTGACGTCCACTTAAATTTTTACATAAATCCGCCCATTGTCACCGCCCAGTTAACGATACGGCCGAATATTAAACAATAACGTCTACTGATATGATATACTTTCCAGAATTAAAACGCCTACCAAAAAGATTTTTAAACTTGTTAAGGTTCTTCCGAGTTCGGAATGATTATGGTTTATTTTATGAAACAGCAGTATATTTATACTGCTTTTCACAGTATGAAATTAAAAAAGTCATAAAAAAGAAGCACAAGAATAGATTGCGTGGTCACATACAAGCTTGCTTAAATTTAAGACATTATTTTGTCGGCTATGATGCAAACACTACTATACGAACGTAACACATTTTGATTTTTTTTATTGTATATAAACGTTTATTCTAGTAAGGACGTCTCTGAAATTTTTTTGTTAACTAATCGTCAGTAGAATCGCCGGCATTAACAAACTGAAGGTTAGAATATACTTGAACAATACCTACTAAGAGCAAAATACAAATTGTGCCTTTTTAACGACAATCAGTACCACTAAAAACGGTTAACGATATGAAAAATTTCTAGGCAATATTTTTGACATTTCTCCGCGTTTAATCGCAGTTACTTTCATTATTCTATTTTATGATTCGAAAATTAGTATTGCGATATGAAACATTAAACTGTTAAATATTTTTTAAATTTCAACTGCTACTTCCACGGCTAAAATAATAGTTCGATTTTCTTCACGAATGAAGCAATTTTCCACTAAAACATTATAACAACATAAGAAGTACTTATGAAATAAACACTTTTAGACCTTCTTCATATGACAGTAGATTATTATACAGTTAGACCTTGCAGTGTGAATATATTAAATTCGCATTTGCAAGGTGCGAACTGAAAAATTTTTAGAAGGCCTGCTTTGCTCATCAAATGTCTTTTCTACTGAAACATACAGTTACAAACCAAACAACGTAACCCAATTAAATTTTCAGTTTGTTTCAGATAACTTGTAAATGTTTGAACTTACTTCTACCCTAATGATCTAAAAACCCAAATTAATTGTGCCGAGTATTTAATATCTCATTATTTACCTAATTTTAAGTAACTTGAAAAATCAGATTTGTAAAAAGGGAAGTTATTAAAGTCGTTATGAAAGAACGTACAAATTTAATCTTAATAATCGTACAAAAAATATAATCTGATAATAGTTTATTAAATTTAATGTTTAAACCAACATCTTCGTTAAACAACTTAGGCGTAGTACATCAATACGCACGGTTTTATTTCTAAGAACTATTATATTTTTTGTGATTGAATATTGACTATAGCAAAAATAAACAGAGAGCAATGCACAACTAATTTTCTAACGTTTTTTAAAGAGGAATGAATTGCTGACTGGAGTTTTACACTATTGGCGCAGAACGTGTATATTTTTTGTTATACGTTTTGAGTTAACTATCAGTTCCTAAATCAACAAAGAAATAATCATTAGAGAACGTTACTTAACGAATTTTTATTTCTATCGCACTATTTCTGTCTTTAACATATCCGAAAATATACTACTAAAATATAATTGATCTCATGTACAGTAGAAAAAAATAATTATTTAGTTCTTTCGAGTGAGGCGGCCTACAATGCCGGTGACGTCAATAAAAGATAAAATATTGGACCAATCAAAAACTAGTATTCTCAACCAATGAAAAATCTTCAAACCGAACCAATCAGATGTCTTCTTAGGCGTCATTTAGATTGGTTAATATTGTCCAAGCAGAGGGCTCATTATAGTTCACTACGTCATCCCATATCAACCAATGAAAACGTCTCAATCAGTATTACGTCATTTGTCAGTATCGAGCTTCCTGATTGGTCCGGTACTGTTCCTGCGCGTGACGTCCACTTAAATTTTTACATAAATCCGCCCATTGTCACCGCCCAGTTAACGATACGGCCGAATATTAAACAATAACGTCTACTGAAATGATATACTTTCCAGAATTAAAACGCCTACCAAAAAGATTTTTAAACTTGTTAAGGTTCTTCCGAATTCGGAATGATTATGGTTTATTTTATGAAACAGCAGTATATATAACTGCTTTTCACAGTATGAAATTAAAAAAGTCATAAAAAGGAAGCACAAGAATAGATTGCGTGGTCACATACAAGCTTGCTTAAATTTAAGACATTATTTTGTCGGCTATGATGCAAACACTACTATACGAACGTAACACATTTTGATTTTTTTTATTGTATATAAACGTTTATTCTAGTAAGGACGTCTCTGAAATTTTTTTGTTAACTAATCGTCAGTAGAATCGCCGGCATTAACAAACTGAAGGTTAGAATATACTTGAACAATACCTACTAAGAGCAAAATACAAATTGTGCCTTTTTAACGACAATCAGTACCACTAAAAACGGTTAACGATATGAAAAATTTCTAGGCAATATTTTTGACATTTCTCCGTGTTTAATCGCAGTTACTTTCATTTTTTTATTTTATGATTCGAAAATTAGTATTGCGATATGAAACATTAAACTGTTAAATGTTTTTTAAATTTCAACTGCTACTTCCACGGCTAAAATAATAGTTCGATTTTCTTCACGAATGAAGCAATTTTCCACTAAAACATTATAACAACATAAGAAGCACTTGTGAAATAAACACTTTTAGACCTTCTTCATATGACAGTAGATTATTATACAGTTAGACCTTGCAGTGTGAATATATTAAATTCGCATTTGCAAGGTGCGAACTGAAAAATTTTTAGAAGGCCTGCTTTGCTCATCAAATGTCTTTTCTACTGAAACATACAGTTACAAACCAAACAACGTAACCCAATTAATATTTCAGTTTGTTTCAGATAACTTGTAAATGTTTGAACTTACTTCTACCCTAATGATCTAAAAACCCAAATTAATTGTGCCGAGTATTTAATATCTCATTATTTACCTAATTTTAAGTAACTTGAAAAATCAGATTTGTAAAAAAGGATGTTATTAAAGTCGTTATGAAAGAACGTCAAATTTAATCTTAATAATCGTACAAAAAATATAATCTGATAATAGTTTATTAAATTTAATGTTCAAACCAACATCTTCGTTAAACAACTTAGGCGTAGTACATCAATACGCACGGTTTTATTTCTAAGAACTATTATATTTTTTGTGATTGAATATTGACTATAGCAAAAATAAACTGAGAGCAATGCACAACTAATTTTCTAACGTTTTTTAAAGAGGAATGAATTGCTGACTGGAGTTTTACACTATTGGCGCAGAACGTGTATATTTTTTGTTATACGTTTTGAGTTAACTATCAGTTCCTAAATCAACAAAGAAATAATCATTGGAGAGCGTTACTTAACGAATTTTTATTTCTATCGCACTATTTCTGTCTTTAACATATCCGAAAATATACTACTAAAATATAATTGATCTCATGTACAGTAGAAAAAATAATTATTTCGTTCTTGCGAGTGAGGCGGCCTACAATGCCGGTGACGTCAATAAAAGATAAAATATTGGACCAATCAGAAACTAGTATTCTCAACCAATGAAAAATCTTCAAACCGAACTAATCAGATGTCTTCTTAGGCGTCATTTTGATTGGTTAATATTGTCCAATCAGAGGGCTCATTATAGTTCACTACGTCATCCCATATCAACCAATGAAAACGTCTCAATCAGTATTACGTCATTTGTCAGTATCGAGCTTCCTGATTGGTCCGGTACTGTTCCTGCGCGTGACGTCCACTTAAATTTTTACATAAATCCGCCTATTGTCACCGCCCAGTTAACGATACGGCCGAATATTAAACAATAACGTCTACTGAAATGATATACTTTCCAGAATTAAAACGCCTACCAAAAAGATTTTTAAACTTTTTAAGGTTCTTCCGAGTTCGGAATGATTATGGTTTATTTTATGAAACAGCAGTATATTTATACTGCTTTTCACAGTATTAAATTAAAAAAGTCATAAAAAGGAAGCACAAGAATAGATTGCGTGGTCACATACAAGCTTGCTTAAATTTAAGACATTATTTTGTCGGCTATGATGCAAACACTACTATACGAACGTAACATATTTTGATTTTTTTTTATTGTATATAAACGTTTATTCTAGTAAGGACGTCTCTGAAATTTTTTTGTTAACTAATCGTCAGTAGAATCGCCGGCATTAACAAACTGAAGGTTAGAATATACTTGAACAATACCTACTAAGAGCAAAATACAAATTGTGCCTTTTTAACGACAATCAGTACCACTAAAAACGGTAAACGATATGAAAAATTTCTAGGCAATATTTTTGACATTTCTCCGCGTTTAATCGCAGTTACTTTCATTATTAATTTTATCATTCGAAAATTAGTATTGCGATATGAAACATTAAACTGTTAAATATTTTTTAAATTTCAACTGCTACTTCCACGGCTAAAATAATAGTTCGATTTTCTTCACGAATGAAGCAATTTTCCACTAAAACATTATAACAA
The DNA here is from genome assembly GCA_035578175.1 of Catonia carolina. Lineage (NCBI taxonomy): Eukaryota > Metazoa > Arthropoda > Insecta > Hemiptera > Achilidae > Catonia > Catonia carolina. Next base: position 34,131,889 of record JAQMRL010000001.1, read on the forward strand.
CATAAGAAGTACTTGTGAAATAAACACTTTTAGACCTTCTTCATATGACAGTAGATTATTATACAGTTAGACCTTGCAGTGTGAATATATTAAAGGCGCATTTGCAAGGTGCGAACTGAAAAATTTTTAGAAGGCCTGCTTTGCTCATCAAATGTCTTTTCTACTGAAACATGCAGTTACAAACCAAAAAACGTAACCCAATTAAATTTTCAGTTTGTTTCAGATAACTTGTAAATGTTTGAACTAACTTCTACCTTAATGATCTAAAAACCCAAATTAATTGTGCCGAGTATTTAATATCTCATTATTTACCTAATTTTAAGTAACTTGAAAAATCAGATTTGTAAAAAAGGATGTTATTAAAGTCGTTATGAAAGAACGTACAAATTTAATCTTAATTATCGTACAAAAAATATAATCTGATAATAGTTTATTAAATTTAATGTTCAACCCAACATCTTCGTTAAACAACTTAGGCGTAGTACATCAATACGCACGGTTTTATTTCTAAGAACTATTATATTTTTTGTGATTGAATATTGACTATAGCAAAAATAAACAGAGAGCAATGCACAACTAATTTTCTAACGTTTTTTAAAGAGGAATGAATTGCTGACTGGAGTTTTACACTATTGGCGCAGAACGTGTATATCTTTTGTTATACGGTTTGAGTTAACTATCAGTTCCTAAATCAACAAAGAAATAATCATTTGAGAGCGTTACTTAACGAATTTTTATTTCTTTCGCACTATTTCTGTCTTTAACATATCCGAAAGGATACTACTCAAATATAATAGAACTGATGTACAGTAGAAAAAAAAATTATTTGGGTCTTGCGAGTGAGGCGGCCTACAATGACAGTGACTTCCTTGTGACGTCAATAAAATATATAATATTGGACCAATCAGAAACTAGTGTTCTCAACCAATGAAAAATCTTCAAACCTAACCAACCAGATTTCTTCTTAGGCGTCATTTTGATTGGTTAATATTGTCCAATCAGAGGGCTCATTATCGTTCACTACGTCATCCGATATGAACCAATGAAAACGTCTAAAAGAGTATTACGTCATTTGTCAGTATCGAGCTTCCTGATTGGTCCGGTACTGTTCCTGCGCGTGACGTCGACTTACATTTTTACATAAATCCGCCCATTTTCACCGCCCAGTTAATGATACGGCCGAATATTAAACAATAACGTCTACTGATATGCTATACTTTCCAGAATTCAGACGCCTACCAAAAACATTTTTAAACTTGTTAAGGTTCTTCCGAGTTCGGAATGATTATGGTTTATTGTATGAAACAGCAGTATATTTATACTGCTTTTCACAGTATGAAATTAAAAAAGACATAAAAGGAAGCACCAGAATAGATTGCGTTGTCACATACAAGCATGCTTAAATTTAAGACATTATTTTGTCGGCTACCATGCAAACACTACTATACGAACGTAACACATTATGATATTTTTTATTGTATATTAAAGTTTATTCTAATAAGGACGTCTCTGAAGTTTTTTTTGTCAACTAATCGTCAGTAGAACCGCTTGCATTACCAAACTGAAATTTAGAATATACTTGAACAATACCTAGTAGGAGCAAAATACAAATTGTGCCCTTTTAACGACAATCAGTCACACTAAAAACGGTTAACGATATGACATATTTCTAAGCAATATTTCTGACATTTCTCCGTGTATAATCGCAGTTGTTTTCATTATTTTATTTTATGATTCGAAAATTAGTATTGCGATATGAAACATTAAACTGTTAAATATTTTTTAAATTTCAACTGCTACTTCCACGGCTAAAATAAAAGTTCTGTTTTCTTCACGAATGAAGCAAGTTTCGACTAAAACATTATAACAACATAAGAAGTACTGGTGAAATAAACACTTTTTAGACCTTTTTCATATGACAGTAGATTATTATACAGTTAGACCTTGCAGTGTGCATATATTAAAGGCGCATTTGCAAGGTGTGAACTGAAAATTTTTAAAGGCCTGCTTTGCTCATCAAATGACTTTTCTACTAAAACATACAGTTACAAACCAAAAAAAGTAACCCAATTAACTTTTAAGTTTATTTCAAATAACTGGTAAATGTTTGGACTAAATTCTACCCTAATGATCTAAATACCCAAATTAATTGTGCCGGGTATTTAACATCGCATTATTTACCTAATTTTAAGTACCTTGAAAAATCAGATTTGCAAAAAAGGATGTTATCAAAGTCGTTATGAAAGAACGTTCAAATTTCATTTTATTAATCGTACAACAAATATAATCTGATAATAGTTTATTAAATTTAATGTTCAAACCAACATCTTCCTTAAATAACATAGGCGTAGTACATCATCATGCACGGTTTTATTTCTAAGAATTATTATAATTTTTGTGCTTGAATTTTGACTATAGCAATAATAAACAGAGAGCAATGCACCACTAATTTTCTAACGTTTTGAAGGAGGAATGAATTGCTGACTGGAGTTTTACACTATTGGCGCAGAACGTGTATATTTTTATTATACGTTTTGAGTTAACTATCAGTTCCTAAATCAACAAAGAAATAATCAATAGAGAGCGTTACTTAACGAATTTTTATTTTTTTTCGCACTATTTCTGTCTTTAACATATCCGAAAATATACTACTGAAATATAATAGAACGGATGTACAGTAGAAAAAAAATAATTATTTAGGTCTTGCGAGTGAGCCGGGCTACAATGCCGGTGACGTCCGTGTGATGTCATTAGAAGATAAAATATTGGACCAATCAGAAACTAGTATTCTCAACCAATGAGAAATTTTCAAACCTAACCAATCAGATGTCTTCTTAGGCGTCATTTTGATGGGTTAAAATTGTCCAATCAGAGGGCTCATTACAGTTCACTAAGTCATACGATATCAACCAATGAAAACGTCTCAATCAGTATTACCTCATTTGTCAGTATCGAGTTTCCTGATTGGTCCGGTACTGTTCCTGCGCGTGACGTCGACTTACATTTTTACATAAATCCGCCCATTGTCACCGCCCAGTTAACGATACGGCCGAAAATTAAACAATAACGTCTACTGAAATTCTATACTTTCCAGAATTAAAACGCCTACCAAAATCATTTTTAAACTTCTTAAGGATCTTCCGAGTACGGAATGATTATGGTTTTTTGTATGAAACAACAGTTTATTTATACTGCTTTTCACAGTATGAAATTAAAAAAGTCATAAAAAGGAAGCACAAGAATAGATTGCGTTGTCACATACAAGCTTGCTTAAATTTAAGACATTATTTTGTCGGCTACCATGCAAACACTACTATACGAACGTAACACATTGTGATTTTTTTTATTGTATATTAAAGTTTATTCTAATAAGGACGTCTCTGAAGTTTTTTTTTTGTCAACTAATCGTCAGTAGAATCGTCGGCATTACCAAACTGAAATTTAGAATATACTTGAACGATACCTAGTAAAAGCAGAACACAAATTGTGCCCTTTTAACGAAAATCAGTCACACCAAAAACGGTTAGCGATATGACATATTTCTAACCAATATTTCTGACATTTATCCGCGTTTAATCATAGTTATTTTTATTATTTTATTTTATGATGCGAAAATTAGTTTACTTTTCAGTTTATTTCAGATAACTTGTAAATGTTTGAACTAACTTCTAACCAAATGATCTAAAAACTCAAATTAATTGTGCCGAATATTTAACATCTCATTATTTACCTAATATTAAGTAACTTGAAAAATCAGATTTGTAAGAAAAGATGTTATCAAAGTCGTTTTGAAAGAACGTACAAATTTAATCTTACTAATCGTACAAAAAATGTAATCTTATAATAGTTTATCAAATTTAATGTTCAACCCAACATCTTCCTTAAATAACATAGGCGTAGTACATCGATACGCACGGTTTTATTTCTAAGAATTATTACAATTTTTGTGCTTGACTTTTGACTATCGCAATAATAAACAGAGAGCAATGCAAATCTAATTTTCTAAAGTTTTTTAAGGAGGAATGAATTGCTGACTGGAGTTTTACACTATTGGCGCAGAACGTGTATTTTTTTATTATACGTTTTGAGTTAACTATCAGTTCCTAAATCAACAAAGAAATAATCATTAGAGAGCGTTACTTAACGAATTTTTATTTCTTTCGCACTATTTCTGTCTTTAACATATCCGAAAATTACTACTGAAATATAATACAACTGATGTACAGTAGAAAAAAATAATTATTTAGGTCTTGCGAGTGAAGCGGCCTACAATGCCGGTGACGTCCGTGTGATGTCATTAAAAGATAAAATATTGGACCAATCAGAAACTAGTATTCTCAACCAATGAAAAATCTTCAAACCTAACCAAACAGATGTCTTCTTAGTCGTCATTTTGATTGGTTAATATTGTCCAATCAGAGGGCTCATTATAGTTCACTACGTCATCCGATATCAACCAATGAAAACGTCTCAATCGGTATTACGTCATTTGTCAGTATCGAGCTTCCTGATTGGTCCGGTACTGTTCCTGCGCGTGACGTCGACTTACATTTTTACATAAATCCGCTCATTGTCAACGCTTAGTTAACGATACGGCCGAAAATTAAACAATAACGTCTACTGATATGCTATACTTTCCAGAATTAAAACGCCTACCAAAAACATTTTTAAACTTGTTAAGGTTCTTCCGAGTACGGAATGATTATGGTTTATTGTATGAAACAGCAGTATATTTATACTGCTTTTCACAGTATGAAAATATGTGTGCAAGATAAGTTTCAGTTGAAATTTTCCCGTTCTGCCGTTCCGAATAAATCGTCAATATTGCGTTTGATATAAATTCCGTAGAATTGGGAGTGTACTTGATGAGAAACCACCTCGCCAGCCAACAAAGTTAACCGCGGAAGTTCTCGAAGATTTGAAAACTCGTTTGACTCAATCACCTAAAATGGTTTAGAAGATTATCATCGCAAGCTGGGCTAACATTAACTGCTGTTTCAGAGCAACGAAAACGTTACATTTTTATCCTTAGTTAATGCGATTTTTTAGGTGATTGAGTCTAACGATTTTTTAAATTTTCGAGAACATCCGCGGTTAACTTTGTTGGCTGCCGAGGTGGTTTCTCATCGAGTACACTCCCTGTTCTATGGAATTTATTTATCAAACGCAATATTGACGATTTATTCGGAACGGCAGAACGGGAAAATTTCAACTGAAACTTATCTTGCACACATTTGTAAGATATACTCGCTATGTAAGTCTCTACAATAAACATGCGTTCATCCTTGGAAAAAATCGTTGCTGACACAATATAACGAAGCGACTGCTGTCACCACACTAATGCTTGACTGGAATATTTTAACTGTCTTAGTAATGGGCCTTGAGTACACTATTGCCAACATACCGATTTGGGGACAGATAATTAACCGATGTATTACTTCTATCTTCTTAAAATCAGGGTTGTGTCCTTAATAAAATACCCGTTATATTATAGCTATAGGCGTCTCATCTGGCTTGCAGAGAGTTCAGCTTATAATACTATAAGGTGTATCAAAAATGCCCACTTCAAAACAAAATGCATGACACAGTTTTCTATAAAGCTTACATTTATACAATAATATTCATATAGACCCAATTATCATTTATAAAACCATTTCTAAGAATATTTATACTTTAACAAAATTTCGGTAACAGGTTTGAAACAGAGCTACTTTAATTTTTAATTGATAATAGTCTTTAATACTATTTTTAATAATTAATTGATTATTAATAATTTATATTATTGTTAGTAAGCATTTTCAACCTTCGTCAGTGTAAAAATTATTTTTTTTTTTTGCGGAAAACACTCTTGTCAAAATCATCCAAACCTGAAACAGGTTTGGCCCGTACCGAATGTTTTTTGGGTATCGTAAAAGACAGTGACGATGCTTCTAATATTATTTTCGATGCTTGTTTTATTCGCGTAATTGAACGTTTTGACACACCAGTTGCTGCACTAACGTGTTCGATCATTTTCTTAACATCTATGGTAAAAACACCGTGCTTTGCTTTCTCGGTCATAAACGAACCACATTAGCAATTTTCTCCCGAGATTGGCTATGCAGAACGTTACTCTCTCCGATTTTAGACATTTTAAGCTTAATGTAAACTAGTAAACGACAGAATAATAAACACTACACTAGGTAAATTTGTACTTTAACCATAGAAATTAACAAATCAAAATAGGTAGAACTATAATCTAACACACACACTATTCACACTAACACACTATTCGATCTGCACACATAAACAACCCCTCGACACTGTATAACCGTAAAGATTGTACTAAACGACAATTGATTAAACACTAAATGACAATATTCCTGTGCGTTTCATTTGTTAGTTAGGCGTATGTAGTTGATGAGTTAAAACCAGCTGCTGTTAAAACCAGTTTAATTTGTAAATAAACTATGCCTACTAATAAGCCTATAACTGAATAATAACAATAATAACTGATGATTAATTATAAATATATTGCATCACTCCCCATTCGCGTTGTACTGTATTTACAATAAAAGAATTTCTCCATAAAATGTACAAAAATGTGTACATTAGTTTTATAACAATATACATTAGTTTTATACATAGTCTATAAGAATAGGTGAGGGACGGGTGGATGTAGTATATGCAAGCTGATTGATTCGAAACTTCCACGCACCAGATGAAATGCCTATACTTATACATTCAATTTAAGAAAAAGTGATTGGCCAGTTTAACAAGATTGGACAGTTAAACAACATCATTCCACACTAATGAATGAACCATCAATTCAATGTATTTCATATATTTTAAAAAAGTTGCCACGTAATTTACCTTTCCAGGTATCAACTAATCTGATCCTAAAAGTTAAATTAAAAAAAGCAGGACCAACAGTAAAGAAACAACACCCTGGCTCTTCTTAGGCTAGAACCACCACTTCGTTTATTTCTATAGGTCTTTCGAACTATTGTTCATTCTATTAAATTTTTAATTTCAATATTTTCTGTCAGATCAGGAAATTATTAATGGTGAATACTAATTACTAAAAAAATAAAGAATTTATCTAACTGCCGTAACGTGCCACCGTCATTATAAGAAGCTATTGTTCGTCAACAATTTTGTTGACACCTGGTTAAAAAAACGAAACGGTTGTTTAGATATTAGTGAGACTGGTGGTAAAACTACAGTGGTAGTAAAATAGTAAAATAGGCGATTTATCTGTAGAATATTTTATTCCAATGTTAAAAGGTACCTGATAATAGCAGTAAATCAAACATTTCTAGTAATGTAATTAGCTGCAGGCAATTTTACAGATCAAATTTCTTACTTGTAAGGTTTATGAAGAAAATAATTTCACTGAATAAACCTCAGCTTAAAAAATTATGTAGAACCTCCACGGTAGTGTCTCACTGTTGAGGTTGGCAGCACTTCAAATTTTCACCTCCCTTCCATATGCAAAAGGTAATCGTGACTTTAATGTCTACTTATATCTTTTGAATTCTGAAAGCAATATTAAACTGGTAGCTTGTACCAGAAAGAAAGACATAAAAGGATTCTCCGAAATTTTGTAAATGAATCATAAAAAGTGAATACACAAATATAAAAATTAGAGATCACTAGAACTGAAAAAACTAAATAACAAAAGAATATAATAAATCGCAAAAAGAGCCGAAACCACATTCCACCCTTACCAGGTAGCAATACTAGTTATATACTTCATAACAATACGCTTTTTTTCATACAATAGCCTACCACATCAAATCTGACTATAACTACCTTACATTAACCATTTCTAGCCTAATGTTATATTATTATAAATCTATAATTTTTTTTTCAGGGAATTGTCAAAGGAAAAATTAATCACAACAAAAAACCACTGTAGATGAATCTTTTACAAAGATAACCAGGATGAAGTCAGTACTGTTTCTAATTATAACTCTACTATCTACAACAATAACACACCAGTATATAATTAATAACGAAAAATTATTACGAGACGAAAGAAGTGTTGTAAAAATAGCCAAAATAGGAAATCCCCAGAGTTTTGGAGATCCTAATATTGAACAAGAAGAAGATTCTAATAATGATTGTGTCTGTATTGCATATTATCTATGTGATGGCAAAAACAAGACAATCAAAACGGATGGTGTTGGATTAATCGATGTCAGGTATTTTTATAGTTAATATATACGACGGGTGTTAAAAAAGTTCCCGAAATTGCCTTGCCGTCACCACATAAGCGATAAGATAGTCGAACTAGCAATTATATCGCCAAAACACAAATACAACCAGAAAACCAAATTCACAAATAGAAACAGTTTGTGGAACGATCAGTAGGACTCTAAAAGACAAGACCCGGAAGGAAACGACGATTAAGTTCTATAAAACTATGGCCGTTCCAGTATTGTTATATGGAAGCGAGTCGTGGATAACTGCGGAACGTGATAGGTCTAAGATACAGGCGGCTGGGATGAGATTCCTTCGCAGAATAAAGGGATGCACTCGAAGAGATTGTATCAGAAGTGAAGACATCCGAAACGAACTAAATGTCTTCAACATCCTAGAAAGGGCTGAGGAATACAAGGAGGAATGGAGGAATCATCTTGGCAGGATGGATCAGAGGAGGATTCCCAAGACGATAATGTCTTACGTGCCAGAAGGTAGAAGGGATGTGGGTCGGCCGAGGAAAAGATGGAATTAAGATTTTTGTGAAACCGGAACAGGCTTTAAGCCTAATCCTTGTTGGAAAGAAGAAGAAGAGAAGAAGAAACAGTTTGTATTTCTTGAAGGGAGTGTGCACACTCTTATTTGAACATTACATTACTTTTTTTTTTACATTCCTTTATTGTCATTATAAACAAAAATATCATTTAGCATTGTCACAAACAAACGTTAATATCACAAACATCACAAACAAAAATTACTCAATACAATTATTGCAAAAACACAACTAACATCATACTACAAAATTGGCAATAAACAAATATACATGCATATACCAAGATCGTAGATTATTAATTTCAAAATATAAAATAATATTCAATAAACTTAAAAATTTGATTAAAACTATTTTTATATCATAAATACATAAAAATCACAACAAAAACACAGCTGTCAAAACTCATTGCAGAGAAGAAACATGGGAAAAACAATTACATCAATAAAAATATCCACTCTATATTCCTAAACGTATATAGAGCACTAAATAATTGCCATTGCCTTTCTTTAAACTCATCTATAGAATACAAGCACTTTTTTATCAAAAAGTTTTTTACTTCAGCTTTAAGGTTATTTGAGTTTTTTTTGGACATGTTTGGACAGTACATTGTGGCGTCAGTGCTCCATGCGACATTGATGTGAGTGGTTGTCAGTCAACATAATGTCGCAGTTTGAATAGCGTGCGAACATCAAGTTCATTTTGTATATTAGGAAAGTCAGCTTCATAAACGCCGTTGGCTTTTCAACAAGTTTACGGTGATATTGCACTTAAAGAATATAAAGATATTGCGCTGTTTACGACTGGTATTCAGGGTTTAAGAAAGGACAGGAGACGTTAGAGGACGAGGAGAGCAGCGGATCGTCAAAATCTCGAAATTACGAAATAATTGTAAAAGTGAAACCACTGATTCTATGATCAAAGAATGACAAACGCGGAGTTGGCGAACGATGTTGGTATCTTACAGGGATTCATGTCATTTTATTCGATGATTTTAAGATGATATGCGTCAGTGGGAAGTTTATTCCGAGGCTGCTGAACACGGATCAGATGAAAATGTCTCATGACAATCGACTTGTGAGCTCTTTGAGACAAGTTCAAAAGACAACAATCTAACAATGACAGGATCGATGGAGCAAGTGTGTGTGTCCGCAAGGGCTCTTCTTCGAGGGTGATTAGGTAAAGATTGGCACAGATTGAATATGAGAACAATGAACCACCATTCCGGGAACTTTTTGAACACCCCTCGTAGTTATAATTGTGTTAAACGTATTTTTTGTTTGATGTATAAGTGTTAAAGCAGATAATAAGGTATAAGATCTAGAGCTAGTGAAGATTGTGATATTTTATAAAGGTAAGTACCAATAACTTGTATAATAGAAATTTTTACGGCTAGATCAGTTCTTGAGTTAACCACTTAGTATATAATACAACCAGGGTGTTTCAAAATTAGATACAAAATCTGGTTTGAAACACTCACACGATTTTATCATACCACTGTAGATAATGAATAATATAACCTGTTTAATCATGAGTCAACAATGTAAAAAGAAAAACCTAACCTAATTTCAATCATGAGTGAATAAAGCAAAATGAAAATCAACCTCCTTATATTTTAAATAAATACGGAAAACAGTAATATTTCATCTAAACTACGCTTTGTACAAAAACCGCTAGAAATAAAAATTGTAGGTGTTTAAATGAACTAAAACTTTGATTATATATTACACTTTTGTCCTTAAATGCATACTAAGGCCGCAATCATAAAAATTCCTATTTTTACAGATTGTGATGGGGAAAAAACAGAAAATCACTTATTACCGCTAAAGTAGCATGGTACAAAAAACACTGTTCAAATAAAAGTTATAGATTTCTAAATTCTCTATAACTGTAAATATTCACACTTTTGCTCTGGAATGCGTATTAAGGCCACAATCTTATAAAAAAACAATTTTTTTCTACGAGAGCACAGCCTCCCTAAGGACATTTAGCAGACATTGCGCTTATTCTATATTGTAGATCATAAGAAAATAAGTAAACTAACAGCATAAGCAAATGAGGCAATTTCTAAAAAATCGTAGGATTTATTTTTGAAAAAATGGCAAAAAAGTGAAAAATCACACAAATAAACAATAACTTTCGGTTTACCGATTTTGATTAAAATGTTAGTGTTAAAATCTCTTGTGTACCTAACTTAAGTTCCAAGTTTTAACATTTTTGACATTCCGTTATTGAGATATTTTGTTTTGACACACTCGTGAGCGCGCTCGCGCAGATCAATAGCTAAAACCATGTTTTTATGGGTCCAGGGGGCTTGAAACCCCCTTTCAATGGGAATTTTATATCCGGTATAAACACGATTTCAAAAAATCGACATAAAAACAATACTTTCCTTCCCTGTATATTTATATAGGACAAGAGAAGTAAAAAATTTATTATTATTATTATTATTATTATTATTATTGTTGTTGTTGTTAATTATTATATTGACTTAAATGCGACGACTATTTTAAACATATTTAGTTGTAATTGAACTAAAAGCTTATAAAATAAAACAAAATATTTTAAAACACAAGGAAGATAAATTATCTTGCTAAAAGAATACTGAAAGTAATTATGAAAATTAAAATCAATAAATTATACCGTATTTAAACTGTTTTAAAATCTTGTTAAAAGATAACACCATTCTCCTCCTACTAAAGAATCACTAAGTAGACCACAAAACATAAAAAATAACTAAAAGCGATACGACACGAACAAAATAAAACGAAAAAGAAGGTACTTAATTTTGTTAACCAAAAATTAGCGATACGAAATAAATTTGCATATAAATTCGAAGAAAATTCGAAACGAGAATCTATCATTTAGTTTTCTGGATTAGAAACAAATACAAAAGAAAGAACAATCGGAAAATAACTACACACATTAGATTTCGTCTATTAGATCCTAGAACAGTGATAGAGAAATGATGTAGTTTCCTCCGTTGGAATGAAAACTCCTTTTTCCCAAACGTAATGCGTTGATAAAGAGAAACGTTATAATCGATTACTCAGCTAGTGGCAGAGGAGATGGAGCAAAGTCTAGGGTTGGAGAGTAGTCAAGAAGGTTCAATTTGAATGTGAAAGCGTGGATAAGGAGGTGATACCATCCATGAATTAATGCAGTTGTTAACAGGACATAACTGCTTTGGGGCATATTTGACGAGATTTAAACTTAGTGAAGAGCCGAAATGTCGACTATGCGACAGTGAAGTGGAGGAATCCATTGCGCATATCATTGAAAGGTGTTCTTATATTGGCCTCGAGAGAATGGAGATATTTGAGAAGATAAGAGTTGCACTGTGGAGTGAAGGGGTAGCGATACTGCAAGATAAAGAGAGCTGAAAGTTGGTCGCTTATTTTGCGGAGACGGTGATCGAGAGACTGCGGAGGGATAAGACATCTGGAGATAAGTGGGATCGCCCTCTCCCACCGTAAATGAATCCTGTCCCAATGTCATAAAATCAACACGTTTATTTCCTGAGCTGGTGATGAAGGAGATGAATAAAAGTGAGAGAGTGAGTGTTGGTCAGTGACAGTGAGGCGGGAATTGGGCTACAGTCCCTTCCACGCCCCACTGACAGACTGTAATTTTTCCGACATTTCCCTTTTAATATTATATTAACAGTTCCAAAAAAGGTGGAGGATTTTTTCTGATGTCGGATCAAATAGCCAGGCGGCGAGTTGTTCGTTGGTAGGTGATTGCAGCCTCCTTAGGGTTGAACGAGGCGCCTAAATTGAGTTCAACACTACTTCCCCTCGTACTGAGGGAGTGAACATGAGTTTTTCTCGCCGCTTCGGATACAAAAAATAATTGTAGATACGTTTGTTGACGAAGGGTGAAGGTCATTTGGTACACAAAATTTTATAGGCTATCTTTTATCCGTACTTGGAGAATGCCAAGTTGATACTCAATGTCGTTTGAAGTTAGAAGAGGATGAAAGAACACAGTGTAATCACTGAATATAGCAGGCAGTGCTGTAGGAATTTGTATATCTGAAATGTAGTATAAATAGAACACAGTACTAGAGTATTTAATTATTTTCTATCACTTTCACATTGTTGGTGGAACGGGAGGTAATAAACATCGGCCAAGTTTGAAAAAAAAATTGTCTAGATGAAAGATTTACGGATGATAATATATTGCACTTTACTGGATACCATTTGTTTACTACCTTATTGAATTCACTAGCATCAATATTGATACTGTAATACTGAAAAAATTAAAAATGTATTTGTATGCAAATAAGTTAAACTGGGATTATTTCAGTACGGTATTTTGAAGTACAAAAAAGAGAGAAATATTCTTAATAATACTCTATACAAAATTGCAATTAATTTCATCGTTATCTTGGTTTATAATATGCAAATTAGTATACCGTCTCTCGTATCGTTAATTTATTCCTCTTCCCTATATTATGTAATCTGAGTGAAATATATTTAAATTTCCTACACGATCAAATTTATAATGCCCAATAAATTCTTACAAAAATCGTTATTAATTTTGGTACGGTAATTATTTTATTCAAAATTGTTTCTTACTTTTCCAAAGCAAAGAAACATGTGCATTAATATGTTAAAAAACGTACATATTTTTACTTTCTCTTGCCTACATGAATATATAGGAAGGAAAGTATTGTTTTCATGTCGATTTTTCGAAATCGAGTTTTCACCGGATCTACATGTTTTTAGACCCCCTGAACCCAAAAAACATGTTTTTAGCGATTGGTCTGTGTGTGTGTGTGTGTGTCTGTGTGTGAACAGAATATCTCAAGAAAGGAACATTGTACGAACTTGAAACTTAAGTTACATTCTACTACCGAAACCGAAACGAACATTTTCATAAAAATCGGTCAACCGGAATAGTAGTTTATTCGTGTTATTTTTCACTTTTTTACGATTTTCTCAACAACGGGTTCTACAATTTTTTTTTCAAAATTGCTTCGTTTACTAAATTTTCGTATGCTCTACAAGATAGGGTAGGCGTCATGTTTGCTAAAATTCTTGGTGAGGCTGTTTTCAAGTAAAAAAAATTGTTTTTTTAAGATTACGGCTTTAATACGCATTTTAGCGCAAAATTTATATAATAAAAGTTGTAGACAGTTTAAAATCCTACAACTTTTATATGAAACATATTTTTGTATAACGCTTAGTTTAGCGATAATCAGCAATTTTCTGTTTTTTCTCATGAAAACGTGTGAAAAATTTATTTTTTTAAAGATTTCGGCCTTAGTATGCATTTTTACGAAAAAAGTGTAGCCTATATAATAAAATTTATATGAAATTAAAAGATCTACAACTTTTTAAAAAATATTTTTCTCCACAGAGCCTAGTTTAGCGTGAAAGTGATTTTCCGTATTTTAATGCCAAACTGAGGTTAATTTTCATTTTGCGTCTTTTACTCATGATTAAATAAGGTTATGTTTTTTGAAGTTAGTTTTTTGTTTATTTCTAATGTTTTTTTACTAATGTTAGGTTATATTGGTCATTATTTTCATTGGCAAGAGAAAGTTGTGTGAGTGTTTCACAACAGATTTTTAATAATGTATTATTATGATATTGAATAAAAAATGTGTTACGGATATAATAAGCTGCAATTAGTAATTTGCAGGTACAATTTGCGAATTTTAAAGGTTGCCCTGTAAGACCAAGAGCCTTACAACAAAACTGTAGGGTGGAAAATGAAGCCTGCAACATAATTGAATCAGTTATTATGAAAACATCATGAGTCACAATTTTTTGAAATTGAGTTAGACCTGCCGCCATGTTTTTATTATGTAGACGCATAGTTTAGTATGAAAGTAACACGAGTCCTACATCTCTATGCAATGTTATTGTGAATTAGAAATATCATATGTTATGAAAACATCATGAGTCCTGGGACTCATGTTGTTTTCAAAACAAATCATCAGTGCTGCTGTGTAGTGATGAACCTCTAAACGAAATGTCAGGTGTTTTAATTTATTCTACAAGTCTGATCTCTAAACCTAACGTACTGCCATATTTCCTTACTGCTTGTTTGTCTTGTGTGACACAGTAACTTTTTCTCCTATACAGCAATTTTTTTCCTGTCTGTTATGAAAACATCATGAGTCCACAAACAGAAAAACTTTTAAACTGAAGAAAATGGTTTAAAAGAACATTATTGGTCATTTTGTAAAAACTAATAACCTTCATTTTAGTGCCTACTATAAAAAATCAGTGGCACCTGATGTTTGGCAGTTTTTCAGGCAAACAGTTTTTTTCGTTTTTCCGAAAATATGCTTTTGTGGACTCATGATGTTTTCATAACAACCGATTCAATTATTGTATTGTTATTTTCCCATTACTTTTAAAAATCATTACAATAAAAAGTTAATTTCTTCAATTGTAACTTAAAAATTTTTAAATATTTATCTTAACCTCGTAGTGAGAAAATTAGTCTACCCCACTATGATGGTTTCCAATTTTCAAGGGTAAAATCAATTTAGTACTTCTGTGTTTATTTTCTACTATTGCAACTACTATGATAGGCCCATTGTATCAGTATTTTAAAAATCTGGTGTGAAACACTCACACAACTTTCTCTTGCCAATGTAAATAATTACAATAAACCTAAAATTAGTAATAAAACATTAGAAATAAACAAAAACCAACCTCAATAAACATAGTCTTATTTTAATCATGAGTGAAAGACACAAAATGAAAATCAACCTCAGTTTGGATTAAAAATACGGAAAATCGCTCTTTCACGCTAAACTAGGCTCTGTAGAAAAAAATGTTTTAAATAAAAGTTGTAGATCTTTTAATTTCCTATAAATTTTATTATATACACTTTTGTCGTAAACTGCATTCTAAGGCCGAAATCTCAAAAAATAGATTTTTAGTGAGAAAAAAACAGAAAATTGCTAATTACCGCTAAAGTAAGCGTTATACAAAAAAATGTTTAAAATAAAAATTGTAGAATTTTAAATTTTCTACAACTTTAATTATAAATTTTTGCGCTAAAATGCATATTAACGCCGCAATCTTAAAAAAAACAATTTCTTTACGTGAAAAACGCCTCACCGAGAATTTCACCAAACATGTCGCCTACCCTATCTTGTAGAGCATAACAAATATAGTAAACCATGTGATTTAAAAAAAAATCGTATGACCAGTTTTTGAACAAAATCGAAAAAAGTGAAAAATTATACGAATAAACTACTACTTCGGGTTGACCGATTTTGATGATAATGTTCGTGTCGGGTTCGGTAGTAGAATGTAACTTAAGTTTCAAGTTTCAAGCTCGTACGATGTTCCGTTCTTGAAATATTCTGTTCACACACACAGACCAATCGCTAAAAACATGTTTTTTGGGTTCAGGGGGTCTGAAAACATGTAAATCCGGTGAAACCTCGATTTCGAAAAATCGACATAAAAACAATACTTTCCTCCCTATATATTCATACAGGCAAGAGAAAGTAAAAATTAAAACTACATACTAATTTAAATATCAAATCCAAAAAAAAAAAACGGTACAATAGATGGCACTGGATTTTTGACGTGAGTAAATGGGAAAATTTACCTACTCAGCAATAACCAAAAAAAAATCTATTCGTAAAAATTGCAAATCTTGTAATATAAAATTTAATTCCGTAGTGAATCCAATCTGAAAATTTGTCTAGATCGTAAATTTTGAGTTGATAAGGTGCAGGGATGTCAGTGCGATTTCTCATTGTATTTTTAAGTTAATATTTGTATGTCAATGATTTGCATTTTTTTATCAAATTACAAAACCCACGCAATGTCGACGATGCTGATATTTGTCCTGATGAATGTGACATGGTTTCATGTACATGATCCGCACGGTTGTCAGTGAAATTGACAGCTTTTGTCTTGAACTACAGATACGATTTTATCTTCAATATTTTATTTAAATTACATAAATGAATGAAAACAATAAATACATACACGTTTTTATTAGACTACGTATGTATAGAAAAGTTCTCACGATATATTTTCTCAGGCACGGCATATTTTCATACGTTACAAAAATCATTTCATCCTTCACCGTATGCATTAGCAGTAATTGCAGAACAGTCGGACGTTAAACAAAAAATATATATATATATATTTCTCGTTATACTTTTTTCATCTGTAGGGCATACAATAAAATGCTTTCAAAACAATTATAGATGGTGAACTAGGGAACTAGACAAACATGAATTGGTTATTTTCCGAGAAAAAGGGTTCATAACTTATTTAAAAACTATGTCCTGTAATTTTTGACAACCCTCTCCACTCAATGATATCAGATTTCTAAACTCTAGGTAAGTTTAAGTACTTTTAAATTGCAGCTCGTACTCAAATTTTTATCGATCTCTAGTGTTACTTCCGGCCCAGACTACTGCATCAAAATCATACAATAGATATCTTATAATTTATACCTTGCATCTCTTATGGTGAAAATACTTCTGTGTACTACATAAAATATCTAGCATTTGTATATTTAGATAATAAATGTAGCCTCTTTTTTCCTCTCGTGTAGAGCAAATTGTAGACCACATGAGGTGTCATTAGATGTTTCTGGAAGCTCTTTTTTCAGGCCATATTCTCAGCATTTGCTAACTGTAGGGTTTTCTTCTTTTTTCTGTCCACCCAGTGTTCTGTTTTTTTGTAAACTTCAATTCTTTATGGAAGCCCTTTACGTCGGTAATTAGTTGCCAGAATTTGGTTCGGTTTATTAAGTTTCTCGGTTTACTCCGGTATTCACGATATCTTCTCTGTTAATGCAGAAACGATTGTTGAAAAAATACAATAAAGCAAAATCGAGATTAATAATTTCTAACGTAAATAATAGATAATTAAACGATTCAACCAGGAGGACCAGGCAGGTTTTTAAGTAGTTGCCAGCCACAACTATAACGATTGAGATAATAAACGAAATGATTAAATAGACGGTTAAGCAAAACTGACAAAATAGGCAGGAAACGAATTGACAGGACATGAAATTACATAGGAGCGCACACTATTGATCAACAATACATAATAAATAAATACGCACTTAGGCCTACCTTTAATCCAGGAAGGAATTCGAGTATGTAGAAACGCATGCGGTGTAGCACTAACTAACAGCACAATAAACAAACGCAAAAGTTCACAATATAAAATAACATGAGCAATCGAATATAATAATTCACACAAATCAAATAGCAACAAACGACTTGAGTTCATAGCGAACGAAATGAATTTACGAACGAGACATGATTGTAAACGCAGGTGGCAAGGTGGCGTACCCAAGCCATGCTTTATACGAAGACGATAAGCGCGCAACCATTCATCATGAATGCTGAAACAATAGTGTGTGTTGAACAAGACGGAAATGAAGGAAAGTGGAAGGGAGAAAAAATGACGTGATCAGTGAGGTCATACGGAAACAAGTAAATTTGAAATATTAACCAAGCGGGAAATACGGAAGCAAATTGACAGTACTAACTGGCGTTAACATTCTCTCATTTCTTTAAACAATTTATCCGACATTTAAGTACGTATATTATTTAGTCTCTTAAAACTTTGTTTTGTCAACCGTTTGTCATCCATTCTATACAGGTGTTCGTAAAATTGAAGCCTTTATCGTTTTCAATAAAATCGGTCATTTTCCGTGTACAATTCTTCTCGAATTCGTAACTTATTTTGTCAGTTTACTACCTTCGGACCCATAGTCTTGTGGAGGATCTTTCTTTCAAAGTTCTCTGCTTCGCTTAGACTAAACTTCCTGATCGTTCTAAGGGACTCACTCGCGTACAGATACACAGTATTATAATGTCTAATCTTGGCTTTTCTTTGGAGTGCTTTCATATTATACAAGTGGTGAGTTCGTGAGTGATAAAAAAACGTTGGACATTAGTAAATCTGCATGTGAAGATCTTTATTCATGTTTAAAAACATTGTTGACCGAAATCAGCCCAGTGGGAGCTTAGACAAAACTCTATCAGAAACCTCTTTTTCTTTCATATACATAAAAATATTTTCTTTGTATGCGTTTTAATGATTAATTTTACAAGAGTAAAATTCTACGAGGTATAATTTATTCGGAGGCATACTTTATCCTTTCGGTGACCTCGTTTTCAGAATTCACGTCAAAAATTAATTCAGAATAGTGCAATTAATTCTTTCTCACATTTAATTTGTCCAATTTGTTTACTTTTTGTTATAGTGTTTGGAACTTTATTTCATGGGTTTTATGTGAATTTTATTTTTATCCATCAATAATGACTGAAATTCTAAATTTCATTTGTTTTTTTAGTAATTTATGTGCCTACCCGATTTCTATTGCCACTTTTATAAAGTGGGTTTAATATTAATAATTACCATGATTTTCTTCTATAGGTTCGTAACTGATATAGCCACCATTAACACTCTGAACCGTATCCACTGCTGCTTGAAACAGCTGTATTTCGCTTTCGAATATTACATTTTCAGATTTTTCAACCATGAAATACATCCTCTCCTCACGCTACGGTGTTCAACTATCTTCCTTGTAATATAGATTGTAGCAACTTATACCTTTTCTCATTGCGGATTATATGTCCCAACTACTCCAGCTTTCTAATCTTTCTCTTTACGGTGGTATAACCAACCCTTATGATGCTAGCAATAAGTTCGCAGGTAGTGAGGTATTGCTAGTGTATTTGAAGGGTGAATTTGCTTGTGCAGCTAGCACAATAACTGTATCAGTATTAACTGGTATAGAGAAATGTAAACTACTTTTAATGTGTTCGCTTTTTGTTCTCGTTTTGCCTAGTCTATGAACTATATTTAATGTAGACAACTTTCTTAAATATTTTATATTTTGTTTGTTTTATTTTTGTTATATTCATTTTTATAGTTTTATTATATATTTATTTGTTATATTTCTGTTTGATGTCAGTACATATTTTATCAGTATGGACTTGCTGACAAGAGCTAATTCAGATTGTAGAAGGTAAACGTAAATAGATAGTTCTTTTACATCTACGTTTATAATATGAGTCTCTTTCCATTTTGATTTTTTGTTGAATATCAACCTTTTGCATTAGTACTTCAGAAAACCTTGTACCGAGAGCTTTAAACGCATTAAAATTTCATTAATTTTTGTTTTGTTTTCAATAATCTTTTCATTTTTATACTAAACACAATTCCACAGTTCCAGGAACTTTTAAAACATTACATAATAATTCATACGATTTTGTAGCTCGAAAAATATTTAACAGTATTCCAGCTGGTATTAAAAATAGTAACTTAAATTTACGTATTTTCATAAAATTAAAAATCTGACTTTTAGCTGTAGATTATGTGGACTCGCTATTTCAGATGTAAATTTTGTTTTATTAACAGAATTTTTTTACAAATTATTTCTTTAAAAAATAACAATTAAGAGAATTCTTAAAAAGGATTTTATAAGAAAAGGTAACCACCAGAAGTAATACCTTTCTGTAAACATAAAAAAATGAAATATAATAATATGATGCAGCCGGCCGCATTGGCGCAGTTGATAACGTGCTCGCCTCTCATCATGCGGTCCTGGGTTCGAATCCCACTAAGGCACGGCATATTTTCATACGTTACAAAAAATCATTTCATCCTCATTACACACAGTTACACCCCAACGTCGTCGCTAATGACCTTGATGTTGATGAGACGTTAAATAAATTTTAAAAAAAATAATATGATGCCTACGCTGTAAAGCGGAAGGTCCAGGGTTCGATTCCCAGCCAGGGTTTGGGAAATCATTACGTTTCAAACCCATTGTTCCCTAATCCAAGGTATACTTTTTATTTGGCGTGGGAGTTTCACATAAACCGCTTGTCTAATGTAGCCATTGCATGAATTTTGTACTTCGTTTGTACCTGATTTAGCTTTGTATCGTGTGAAAATCGAAAACAAATTTTAATTCTTTTAAATTTCTACGTGGGTAAATATATTATATTAGGAAATTTATTTTAATTTTTGTATATTTTATTTCTAGAGAAAAACCAAAGTGTAACCATTACATGGAAGTATGTTGTAATAAACCCGAAGACCAAGAAAAACCGAAATTGCCACCACCTCAAGAACCTGTTAATACAACCCCTAGACCTCAATATTGTGGTATAAGAAATAGTAATGGATTAGATTTAAGAATATTGGGCTTTGAAAACAAGGAAGCACAATATGGTGAATTTCCTTGGATGATTGCATTGTTAGTAAGAAAAGGAAATTCGTTGGTGTATCAATGTGGTGGATCCTTGATTCATCCTAGAGCTGTTCTGACTGCAGCACACTGCGTTTATGAGTAAGTATTTAAATTACATTAAATACACTTTTAAATAGTTTTATAACTATATAGGGTTTCTTATTTTCTTTTTTGTAATTACCACTTAAAAATTATTATTTCTTAAACTTTACTATATTATATTTCCTTAAAACATTCATCAGATAGTTCAAATAATAAATTAATGGTATAGATTTGGTAAACCTAAGTTATTCACATAAACTAACTTCTTGAATGGAATACTTTATACAAAAAACGGTATTGTAAACTCGACTTCTGGTTAAAAATCTGGTTTCACTAATGGTTGGATAATTTTACGAATACTGAAGATGATTTGCACAGGTCATTTATACACAAGGGATTCAGAATTCAACGGAAATCTCTCGAGAGCTGATTATTTAGCTAAAATAAGAAAAATATTCGCATACATTAATTAAATTAATACTTTGTATTTATATTTTACTTATTTAATCTCCATCCGTTCCCTCGGAATTTAATTAGCTACAAGATAAACACAAGATTATATTTTAAGATGAATTTAAAACATGACTTCAAGCATTTAGCAAAATTATTTTACGTTAAATCTATAAAAACCTTTAGACCATTAGTTTGTATGTTTTATGTCAAATATCTTTAAAAGTATTGGCAATACAGTTCTGGGGCCTTTTTTATTTAATTTTTCAGGATAAAAACCATGAGGTGCTACCAAGTTTGTCTCATCATTAAAGCCTTAAAACTTGTAATATGGCATAATTTCACCGGAGTAAATGAATTCCGGGTGAAATTCATTTCAAGAGCCATTAATGTAGTTGAACCTACATTTAGTGACCATTTTTTCTTATTTTTACATGAAGAACTAGCTTCCGAGAGATTACCGTTGAGTTTTGAATCACCCGATACATTTAGTTTAACTGCTCAGCGATTTAACATCCTGATTTCTTTGGAGAAGACAAAGGTGATTGGTTTCAAGGGTACTCATTATGTCAGATGCAAAGCAGTTTTGAATGACAAGACTTTACAATAGGTACATTCATTTGTTTACTTTGGATGTGTTGTCTTGTATGTGCAATACCGAGATGCAGAAATCAAATTGGTGAAGTTTCAAAGACTAATTACACTTTGACGAAACGTTGGTCAGTAAACTGCGGAAGGATACCGTTTTAAAATGTCATCACATCTTGATTCTACAAGTTTAAATGTATGGTTCAGAGCGTTGAACCCAGACTGCTCTGTAGATTTCAAAAATAGAGGCTGCTAAGACAAGATTGTTAAGACCCTTAGCAAAATATCGTTTGCTGAACCATAGAAGAAATAAAGATATTAAGCGTGAACTTGATAAGCCAAGGGTAACAAAATATCAACTATTCAAAAAATGCACTTCTTAATCCTTTACCAATAAGCGATCGTTCTTTCATGGTGTGGCTTCTTTCTTTTACAGTCCATGGTATGCCAAATTCTGTGGACGTCTTTGTTAACGGAAATACTTTTGTTTTCAATATTTTACTTTTAAATTTAACAAGCCTTTTTGTATGTTATTCAACCAAGCATTTTAGTTCGTCTTGTTTTTCAAGAAATTTAAGACCAATTTAGTGAAAATTAATTCTTTTTGTTCATTTTAGAAATGTGTTCACAAAACAAATGACTTTTTTCCGTAGCCCGGTTTCTTGGCTTTCAATTTCCACACTCTCCTTTTATTCCTATTAGCTTCCATAATTTTCCATTAAATTTATTTTTTACCTACTGCAAATTTTCTAGCAAACCTTTGTTGCTCATTACAAAGTTTTGTATCCACACTTTGCGTCAGGTTTGATGACTATGTTATATTCATGTCGACTTGAATAGAGAGGTATTTTTTTTGTAGGCCTTTATTCTGTTCCATTGTCTTCACGAAGGCCTTTTCCAGTTTTTCTTTTTTCAGGCTACTTTTTTCTCAGCTTGGGAATGATCTCCTCTGAGTTATTTAATTGTACACAATAATCAAATGCTCAAAACAGACAGGTGGAGTGTCAAATTATTTACACTCAATCTGTTAGTTGCAGGGCTAAAATAAATAGTTCTATTTCGAATCACGTGGTCAGCTAATTAAATGACTGAATCATTCAAGAACAGAAGAGAAAGAGGTGTAAAAGACACTAATCAGAGTTATCTCCTCTGAATGTAATGAATTTCATTTTACAGCCAGACCTTGTCATGAATGAAGTGAAGAAGTCATTTGTAGAGTGGAAAATATGTGCTTTTCAAAGGACCTGGCATGCTGATAAGGTACTTTTCCACTCAGTGGGGAAGGCAATGTTAAACCACCTCACTCCTCGTTTTACTTAGTAAAACCTTTACAGGTTCAAACCAGCCTTTCGGCTGATGACGTAAACAGCAACACAATAATTAAAAATAATTAATAGTGTTTCTATTATTAATTAATGTTTCTTTTTTAATAGAATTTATGCACGAGACGAAACAACTCTAGTTGCAAGAGCAGGTGAATACGATGCAAAAACAACAAATGAACGTTTTCCCCACAAAGAACAAAATATTTCTCAAATATTAATACATGAAAATTTTCACAAAGGAAATTTACGTAACGATATCGCATTATTGATCACAGAAGCGCCTTTTGAATTAAATGATTATATAAATGTTGTCTGTTTACCTGATCAGAATGCAAATGTTCAAGAAAATATTGAATGCACAGCCACCGGTTGGGGGAAGGATGAATTTGGTATGTTGGCTACTTTATTACACTAATATCTCATTTTTCCAAAACACTGTAGTATTAAAATAGTGGTTGTTAAGGCCAATGTATAACCCGGTAAAATATGTTTGAACGTCCGCGCGTAGTCTCTGTTAATTCTGCTTATAATTGAAGTTTCTGCTGTCACGCGTGCCTTATGTATCCCGTATCCTCAATCCATGCGTCCTCCCCTACCCACGTTACATACTTCCGTTTTCTTCTCTCATTCACTTGTTTAGGCTTTACCACGAACGCATCGCGTTCTTCGATCAAGGATTTTCTTTTGGCCATGCATCTAGCGGGATGTTCCGGCAATCGCTAACGTTTTCGTACTATTTCTTTAAGTGTATTTACATTGTTAATGTCTGTACAATACTGTGTTTTGTGTGCTTATTGAAATGTGTATTAGTAGCTAAAGTATTCCTACAACGGTCAATAAACCGGACTTGCTGTACATGTGCTCACCGGTTGGACTTCATTCTGAGTCATTCTGTATCAAGTAAGTGTATGCTTTCGTTTGTGGATCTAAGTTTAATTGTTCAAGTGATTGTTTTTCTACTGTATTTGTGTTTCCCTGTCATTCCTTTCTTTCCCTTCGTTTTCCGCATCGTTTTACTGCTTGTAAACTTTATTCGTTTGGGTCGCGAACGCAGACCCCGTTATATGCGTTCTGGTTCTCCGTAAATTACTCTATTAAATAAATTGTTGAGTAATTATATCATTTTCCAAGTCCAAGTTGTATTGGGCTTAAGAGTGGTATTCTAGAAATAGTTGAGCTAATAAATTGTTTATTGTAAAAAGATTTGTATTACGTGAAGTTGAGTGTATGAACTAGGATATAAGGATCGTGATCAATGAAATGTGTTAATAGGAATTCTCGAAAATCGAAACTATTAGAAACTTTTTTTTATTTTAATTCCCTCGAACAGTTCTAGAATAGCGGTTAGGGATCTTAAATGTTGAAAACTAGGTATTAGACCTCAGGTTTAAAAACAGTTAGCACCTTTGTAGTCAGTCAGTTAGTTATTGAACTCTGAGTAGAATTAGTGTTGTCGGAGCGTATCGAATAGTTTCGTTACGAGACCAGTTCTGAATTACGTTAATATTGAGCACACCATTGGAATTGGAATTTTTAAACAATTCGACATCCTTCCCTTAAGATATCTGAATGTGTACCGGTACTCGGAATATTTTTCATTTGAGGTGGGAACATACTGAGTAATTCTAAAGTGTATTCGAGTCGATTAAGGTTGAAAAATCGGGTTGTTTTAATAAAACCAAATATTGAAACATACCGTAGAATTTTTCCATTTGTTCATTGAACTTTTTAACTATTTGCCTTTAGCCTAAATGTAACTTCATGTGTAAAATTTGTTATATTTCTAAAAGAATTGAAATCCTGGTTATTTTTACAAAATGATATCGAATTTTTGTTTCATTATTAATAATATCATTATTTTATATTTAAACATAGAATCTCAGTTTTATAATGTAGTCAATATTCATAAATACTTTAAAAAAGTTCTCTTATTCGTTTTTCGTATTATCTATTCATTTAAGACTGAAATTAAAAAATTATATTGTGTTTTCTTAGCTTCGCTCTAGGCCAAGCTTCTTTATTTCTTTTTCCGAGCTTGTTGGTGCCTCAACACGATTTTCATTGAGGTACCTAACCACATTTTTCCCCAGTTAATGTTATATCACTGTTGTAAGTTTGGTTAATTATTCCGTTATAAAATTAGTTTAATAAGAAAATGTATTGTGTGTGGATAAGTAATTAACTTATTTTATTGTTTCAAAACCAATATTAAATTTGTAACTTCGAATTTATGTGTGTGAATAAAAAAAAGAAAAAAATTGCTTGTTTGTATGGGTGGTACCAAGTGGTTGTGGACAGGTTAATAATTGTTTTGATTCTTAAGTGACAGTACATTAATTAGACTGTTTAAGGTTAAGTTTTGTATTTAATTTGATTGGAGTAATTGTAATTTGTAAGTAGTAGCTATAATTTGCTCTAAACCATAAAATTCTTAGATGATTTTGGAGTGCAGTTGTTTCAAAAATAGTAGTTCGTTTGAACATTTGTGAACAGCCAAATAAAGTAATGGGCATTGTTTAAACTGTTTTATTTTTTATTTTATTTATTTTTTTAATCCCTAATGTGTGTACGTTGCAATCTGTTCAATTCAGAACAATAAGCAACTCCATGACCCAATGAGATGAGGATGATATGTATGACGTGTAAATGAGGTGTAGTCTTGTGCAGACTCAGGCCGACCATTCCTGAGAGAGTATGTATGGTTAATTGAATCCCAACCATCAAAGAACACCGGTAACCACTGTCTAGCACTCAAATCCGTATAAAAGTTACTACTTTTACTAGGATTTGAACCAGGAACCTTCGTCTCCGAAAATCAGCTGTTAAACAGCTGATTTTGGCGACGACTTTACCTCTAGACCAACCCGGTAGGTAAACTGTTTTATGATTTTTTTTATTGCTAATGTGTGTACGTTGCAATCTGCTCAATTCAGAACAATAAGCAACCCCGTGACCCAATGAGATGAGGATGATGTGTATGACATGTAAATGAGGTGTAGTCTTGTGTAGACCCAGGCCGACCATTCCTGGGAGAGTATGGTTAATTAAACCCCAACCATCAAAGTACACCGGTAACCACTGTCTAGTATTCAAATACTAGTAAAAGTAACTACCTTTACTAGGATTTGAGCCAAGAACCTTCGTATCCGTAAATCAGCTGTTAAACAGCTAACTCGAGGCGATGACTTTACCTCTAGACCAACCCGGTGGGTCTCTGATATTTAAACGTGTAAATATATTGTATTTGAAACTATAAAATAAAATTTACACCGTGTATTGTCATTATATTTATAATAAATTTATTACTCTTTACTGAAATATTTAATGGAATAAAATGCGTAGGTAATTATTTGTAGAAGAAACTTTAATAATAGGAAAAAGGCGTTAAATAATAAATACACCCCTATATAATAATAAGCAAATGAATATTATTAAAACAGAGTTAATTGGAAATTCATTCGTTTGGTCATTACATTAATTAATCACGTTAATTAACCAATTTATCAATTATGCAAAGTACTTTTTAATATTACATAATATTGCACCCGGTGTAATCTTTCTCACAAATCTTGCAACAATTGGATTTTAATACTAAATTCATTACCAAAGCAAAATCATTAATTTACCGTGGATGAATGAACTATTTTACAAAAGGTTATATGATATAAAACGCAAAATCTGGTCCAATTCATTTTAAATGGAGATCTCGGTTGCCCTTAAATACAGAGTTCTACCGAACGGAATAAAAAAAATTACGTGGTTGCAAAGAGGACACTTTCGGGATTCCCAAAAAATCCGATATGAATGTTGCTAAAATCTGCTGAGATTTTGTGAAGTAAAAATCCATTTTACTTTTATTTTCATTATAACATCCAAACGTTGACTAATAAGTTGCTTTAAGGGGAGACTGTACTTTGTATCCCGCCAATGTAAAATTTGCTAGTTTTAGGTACATTTTTCATAGGATTGGTAAAAGATAGGGAAATGAAACTTTACACACTATAGGTGTCGGGTTTCTTCTCGAGCTTCTGAAATTTTTTCAATTTAATCTTTGGACCATTCCATTTTTTAAATACTACGAATAACAAAAAAAATTTTACCAAAACATGTATCTCCACCTGCTAAACCACCTGCACACACGAAACTTTCATCTAGATGAAAATATTGTCCAAGATCTGTTTCCCTCAATTGAAGTTGACAACGATCTCTGGACACCATTGGCAAATCAACTTTCTTCAAAAACACTTGAAACTTTCCTTCTCTACCTGAAATAACATTTTATATTTTATTTTTTTTTTAATTGTTTTCCACGTGTTTTCGTATTACTAATTTTTGGAGCTTCTGAGGAAGTCATAAAAATGTCGGATATACAAGATAATTAACTCGTAAAAATTTCAGCCTGGTATGTTTATTGGTTTCTGAGAAAAATGTACCTTCGTCTTAAAAATCTAAATTTACGGGAAAAGGTAAGAAAGGCATAAATCAAAAACAATATGTACACAAACAAGTAAATTTCCCATCAACAGTTGTTTAGAAAGCTGAACCAACAGCTGAGAATATTAAAAACCGTGATGCAAATATTTTAAAAACTAAAATTCTCTTTGCACTAAAACGATCAGTAAAAAATTACGAAGAAATATTAGTTCTTCGTAACATGATAATTTTTCTGTGTAAACCTGATAAGAACTTAATTTTTTCATAAAAATGTTTTTGACGTAATTTAATGTTTTTCTGGTAGATCTAGGCCTAAACTATTGAAAAACATCAAAAAACCAAAAATCTAAATTTTGAGTTAAAACCATTGTGCAATCTCCCCTTTTAATCTAACCTTATTTCCTAAATGTATAATATTCGGAGATTTTGCCCATTGGCTTCAACTTTAGTATGTGTACATTTTTTGCTTTATTTGTACAAAATTGCTATAATTTCTAATGTATTCAGAAAATTTAAATAGATATAACTATTTTAAAAGCTAAACTTTGTAGGTATTTTAACTTGTAGAATAATCTAACACTTTCACAAGAAAGAAATTCTGCTTTTATACTTTTACGTTATTTACAATTAAACTAGTTCATGAGGCTTCCAAAATTTTGGTCGCTTTTAATAACACACACGACGGATATTTAGCAGCTAAGTGACCTCTATGTTGCCATAACAATGGAATCTTTCTTCATGACTTTTCGTAAATCTTCCGATCTCCTTCAAGATGGTATCCACCACTAAGTCCCAATGAATTTCGGCGTACCTGATGTACCAAGACGCATCTACGATATTCCGCAATACTTCATTTTGGAAGTGCTGGATGTTAAACCTTCGACGACAGAATTAGTTTCATGTCACAGACCCATTTAATTATGGGTTGTGGTTAAAAATATTTTTAGAAAAATGTGTTTTCCAAAATATAAAACTGGTTTTGGAGGCTAAGAATACCAGCAAATTTCATCTCATAGTTTTCTCCTCTCTTTTACTCAATAATAACGAATGCGGATATTTGTTTTAGTCTTGAGTGACGAGACTTATGCGGATATATCCGTAAATAGAACTTAAATAAGAAATATAAATATATTTATAAAGCGGATGCCAAATAAGCTTGCCAGTTTATCAATTAGATAGGCTATAGTAAGTACTTCCATTAAAATATAAAATGTTATTTCAGGTAGAGAAGGAAAGTTTCAAGTGTTTTTGAAGAAAGTTGATTTGCCAATGGTGTCCAGAGATCGTTGTCAACTTCAATTGAGGGAAACAGATCTTGGACAATATTTTCATCTAGATGAAAGTTTCGTGTGTGCAGGTGGTTTAGCTGGTGGAGATACATGTCAAGTAAGTCTATGATTTTTATAAAACCAACTGGTTTAAATCTATCTATTCACAGGGAATTCTGGCAAACGGTGTGCCGTATGGCCAATAAAACAAATAGAGCTAATGGATTTTGATATACAGTAAAATCTGCTTAATTTGATTTTTAAGGGACTTCATGTTGTGTGCGTTAGTCTACGGTTTATAAGAATCACGCGTGCATGATTTGAACAACGTGAAACAATGTAGCGTCACTAATGCAGCTGCAATCACGCATCGGCCGTATGGTTTTTATAAAGCCGCGTTTGTGTGTAGTAGACTGCAGCCTGCCAGATGAATGTTGTTACAACTGCGTTGATATTATTACTACTGGAAGAAGAGGCTTTCTTTTTAGTACCGCAATTTCATCAAATTGAATGAAGGACTCTTCATTTTCCCAGGACTTGTTGTTTCGTTGTGTCCTTCTGCTATCCATTTTGTGTAAAACTTTTTTACGTTACTTTTGAACGTTCGATTTACATACACGTCTAATGGCTGCAAGACGGATGTCATCCGTACCGATATCACTACTTGGTCGTACGTTCCGGCCGATAATCTTCTCTTGACATTTTAAGAAAGATGTCAGTCTCCTTTCTGTCCCCTCCTTCACCGCGGTTTATTCGATTTCCCTTCTCCTTTCTGTCTTCCTCCTTCACCGCGGTTTAATTGTCTATCTCCTCTCATAACTGTCTTTCTCATTATTTGGTTATTTGCCATCCTTCTTCTCCTTTCTTCTCCTCCTTCACCGTGGTTTATTTGTGTTCCGCCTCCTCATTTCTGTCTTCCTCATTCAACGAGGTATATTTTTCCTTTCCCTTCTCCTTTCTGTCTTCGTCCTTCACCGCGGTTTATTTGTTTTTCTCCCTCTCCTTTCTGTCTTCTTCCTTCACAATAACAGAAGCATGCTTACGCTACCTATCTGAATCATTGGAACTAACTTTGCAATAGTGTGGACGCTTACGCTATCTATTGTAGTTCAGTGGAACTAACTTTACAATAGGTGTGGACGCTTACGCTATCTATTGGATATCATTTAAACTAACTTTACATTGGTGTGAACGCTTACGCAATCTATCGGATTTCATTGGAACTAACTATTAAATAGGTATGGAAGCTTATGGAACTAACTTTACAATAGGTGTGGACGCTTACGCTATCTATTGGATATCATTTAAACTAACTTTACATTGGTGTGAACGCTTACGCTATCTATCAGATTTCATTGGAACTAACCTTACAATAGGTGTGCAAACGTAGCATACACTAAGCTAGTTCCGATCCAATCCGGTAGATAGCGTGAGCATCCACACCTATTGTAAAGTTAGTTCCAATGAAATCCGATAGATAGCGTAAGCTTCCACACTTATTGTAAAGTTAGTTCAAATGAAATCCAGTAGATACCGTGAGCGTCCACACCTATTGTAAAGTTAGTTCCACTAAACTACAATAGATAACGTAAGCATACTTCTGTTGTGGTGAAGGAGGAGGACAGAAAGGAGAGGAGAAGACCAATAAACCACGGTGAAGGAGAATGACAAATAAACCGCGGTGAAGGAGGAAGACAGAAAGGAGAAGGGGAGGACAAATAAACCGCGTTGAAGGAAGAAAACACAAAGGAGAAGGGGAAGACAAATAAACCACGGTGAAGGAGGAAGATAGAAAGGAGAAGAAAGAAGACATATAAACTGCGGTGAAGGAGGAAGACAAATAAACCGCGGTGAAGGAGGAATAAAGAAAGAAGAAGGTGGAAGACAAATAAACCGCGGTGAAGGAAGAAAGACAAAAAGAAGAAAGGGAAGAAAAATAAACCACGGTGAAGGAGAGAGACCGAAAGGAGAAGGAGGAAGACAATTAAACTTTGGTAAAGAAAAAGACAAATGAACCACGGTGAAGGGGGAAGACAGAGAGGAGAGGAGGAAGACAAATATTCCACGGTGAAGGAGGAAGAATGCGGAGGGCAAATAAACCGCGGTGAAGGAGGAAGACAGAAAGAAGAAGGGGAAGAAAAATAAACCGCGATGAAGGAGGGAAACAGAAAGCAGAAGGTGGAAGACAAATAACTCGCGGTGAAGGAGGAAGACAGAAAGAAGGTGGAGGAAGATAAATAAACTGTGGTGAAGGAGAAGACAAATAAACCACAGTGAAGGAGGAAGACAGAAAGGAGAAGGAAGAAGACAAATAAACCGCGGTGAAGGAGGTAGACAGATAGGAGGAGTAGGAAGATAAATTAACGACGGTGAAAGAGGAAGATAAATAAACTACGGTGAAGGAGTAAAACAGAAAGAAGAAGGTGGAAGTCAAATAACTCGCGGTAAAGAAGGAAGACAGAAAGAAGAAGGAAGAAGATAAATAAACTGTGGTGAAGGAGAAGACAAATAAACTGTGGTGAAGGAGAAGACAAATAAACCGCAGTAAAGGAGGAAGTTACAGAAAGGAGAAGGAGAAAGACAAATAACCTGCGTTTAAGGAGGAAGACAAATAAACCACGGTGAAGGAGGTAGACTGATAGGAGGAGTAGGAAGATACATTAACCACGGTGAAGGAGGAAGACAGAATGAAGAAGGCTGAAGTCAAATAAACCGCGATGAAGAAATAAGACAGAAAGGAGAAGGAGGAAGACCAATAAACCGCGATGAAGGAGGAAGACAAAACGTTACATTTGTTTTATCAAAAATTTGCCGGGTATTCAAATGATAAGTAAATTACATTGTGAATACGAGTTTTTTAAAGAATTTATTTTAATTAATAATAAAAATGTATTTTTATTACTGTTTTAAACTTGATTTCTTAACACAACAGAATATTTATGTATAACTTGTTTTATCTACTTTCTTAACGGGTCGACGCCAAATTGATAGCAGATGAAAAATTGACATATCTGTGACAATATACATAATATACGTATGTTATTACAAAGGGGCGATGCTTGAGCACTCTGGTGAGAAACCCTCTAAGGTATGGTGTAACAATATTTTCAAAATACCGCAATTTCGCATCCCGTACCAAAATTAATTTTTTTTTGTCTCTCTGGTTAGCAATAAAATTCTCAAAAAATAAATATAGTTGCCCAGAACAATGTAATTTAGTTTAAAAAATTAAGTCCAAAAACCATGTCACAATACATTTTTATTAAGGATAGTAATTTGGCGACCGTATATGGACGCCAAAATACAATCGAACTCCAGATTGATAGGAAAATGTTAATGTACGGACGCGAAATGGTAGTAGAACATTTTTATATATACATATAAATTATTATTTATTTTTTATATATTTTGCATTACATGTAAATACATATTTTTATGGTATCTTTGTTAAATAAGCTTATTAATTACTCTGAAACTGTTTATAATGTTATATATTTTATTGTTGTATATTTTGTCATGTTGCAGGGTGACGGCGGTGGACCATTGGTTTGTCCAGAATATGCAGAAACTATTAATTCATCGTTTTATGTACAAACTGGAATTGTCTCTTGGGGTGTCAAAAGTGGAACTGAAAATGTACCTGGTGTTTATGTAAATGTGGCACTATTCAGAGACTGGATTGATAAATGGATGAGGTTGTATAAGTTTCATACAGTATATTATGGTTAACTAAACGAAATATAAAATTTCTTTAAAGGCTAATAAAACAAATTTTTATTAATAATTTTTTTTCTTTCATTCACTACAATACAATCTCAGAAGAGTTTGAAATTAAAACTAATATTAAGCAGAATGATGACCTGTCTTCTTAACTGTGTTTCGTTTGCGTACTCAAGTTTGTCCAGTCTATAATATTCTTCATCCATGAGCATTTCCTTGTATAGGCCTGTGTTCACCCTAAACTGTACCCTCAAGAATCAGTCTGAGGCATTCATATTTATCACTTCTGTAAAAATGACCAAAGTAGGCAGTCTTTCTTTTTTTGATCATGCCCATCAACACATGCCACACCCATACATCTTAAAACATGGACGTTGTAATGTGACTAAATATCCACATCGTGAAAGCTTCTAAACTATCTATAAACTGTACAATCAAAATCCAAGTTTCACATCGTATACGCGTATCAGGAAAGAAGATTAGATGAATGTCTTTACAGATTTGTAAGGTTTGTATAACCTGAAGAATCTTCAGGAATGGGAAAAGGAAAGTGCCAAGAAAGGATTGTTAAACCGTGTAAACGTTAGAAGATAAAACTGGCATAAAATAAACTGTCTTGCTATTGCAGGTGAATTAACAATCATCTATAGAAACATTAAAATAACAATAGGTAAATTAACAGTTTAAAGGAACAAGCATAAAAATCGAGAATACTGATTTCCTTCGAAAAACTAAGTAGCCTACATGCTGAACAATAAAATAGCCCCGTGTCGTTTGAAGACAATACGGATAAATAGGCAGATTTAATTACCTCGGGAAGAAAACACAATCAAAGACCAGGGAAAAGGAAGCGAACAGCAGCAGACGAGGAAAGATGATCGGTGCACTCCAAGGAATCCACAAACTGCACAAGAAGAAACCACTTTCAAAACGAAACATGTTCAGATTCATGTGACGAAACCTGCGTAAAGTAACAATAGCTTTACTTTTTTTTTTTTTTTTTATTTAACGTCGCATCAACATCAAAGGTCATTAGCGACGACGTTGGGGTGTAACTGTGTGTAATGAGGATGAAATGATTATTTGTAACGTATGAAAATATGCCGTGCCTGAGTGGGATTCGAACCCAGGACCGCATGATGAGAGGCGAGCACGTTACCAACTGCGCCAATGCGGCCGGCATTTACTTTTTTTATTTCAATACTATTTAGAACTTTACAGGTCTATATTCCCGAAAATTTTTTATAGAATTCAACTTTTGTAGTCGTCATTTTAAATCGAGGTAGGTAAGAATTTTCAGGTACAGTAACATAAACTTCAGTATTTTAACCAATTTTTTTAAAATATTTTTATCTTTGTGTTAGTAAGGTCAAAATTGAAGATAAGAACAACTCTCTCCTGGACAGCCTATGGAAAGCTTAGGATATAGTTTCAGGAGCGAGCTGCCGATCTATTTAAAAATAAAGTTTTTATCCATCGTGTTCGGCCGGTTATGACCGACGTCGCTGAAATATTGATCTTGATCATCCATCTGCTAGGAAACTTAAGAGTGACGCAACGATGTATTGAAAGATGCTTTGATGTGTCGTTACGAGACCATATAAGCAAACGTTTATGTCGAAAAACAGGTGTCACAGATGATGTTACACAGGTTGCCCTGTTAAAGTGGAATTTGATCGGTTATATGGCTCGGATGGTCGATGAGAGATGGACAAGAAAACTGCTTGAATGGAAACAAAAGCGATACACGGGAAGAGTTTCCATTATGTTGGACTGATGATGTCAGGAGAGTGGCTGGCAACTGGATGAATGTGTTAAAAGTAGGACAGAGTGGATGTCAATGAGGGAGATTATAGGTCTAGCAGTGAACGCTAAGGGCTGGTTGATGACGACGATAAAGAGTAAGGCTGAGTAAGTTTGAATAAAGCTGTGGGGTAGCCACAGCTATTCTATTCTATTCTATTCTATTCATTTTCCACGCTTGAATACTTTGACCGATCATGCCTAGATAGAGTACTAAAACGTATACTAAATTTCAGCCAGAACGACCACTAGGCCGATTGATGACGATAAATGAATAACTCGCATTTAAATCTTCTTAAGCGTTGTTTCTGAGAATCAGAAGGCTTTTGAGTTTGCATTTAATATGCGCGCATATTATAATTTCACCATAAGTAAATGTGTTTTAGCATTAAGGGGAGTTCATACCACGTATCCCACCAATGTTAAATTAGCAAAATGTGAAACCCATTATCTCAGTAACTATTAATATTTGAAAGCTGTAACTTTGAGGGATTATTTATGGATACAAGAGGACGCTACTGATCCTCACACATTAACACGTTGACTGCTACGTGACCCAAATATGTGTCACACTTGTCTTTAAAAATGGGCCACATGCATCAAAAATGAGTCACAGTACATGAGTGATTTTTAAGCCGTGTTTTGTGGTTTCAAAAGCCACAGCTTCAGGGAGTGACATTATACACTTAAGACTGTTTAAATAGTTGGTATTTTTCAAATAATAGGATATTTCGTATACAGGTAGTTTTCCTTGTTATCCTGTACTAGAATGTTACTATTATTTTTAATTTTATTATTTCTTTTGCTTATTTTGGTAGAAAGAAATCGTCTAGAATACTTTGCAACTAAACACAATTATGTTTATTACTTTTTTATTGTGACGCAAAAATGGGTCACATGGCTCTGAAATGTAAAATCATTCCAGCAGGCCATGTGACCCTAAAGTGTTTCACAACTTAATTTTACAAAAAACAAATAGCTGTTATTATTTTAATTAATAAATGAAGTAAAATAAGAAAAAACAGGAATAAAATGTGAAAAATAAAAAAGAAGTGCGATGGCCCCGCTGTAAGTGTCATAAAATTTAGTGCGGCAGTCAACGTGTTAAAATATAACAACTTTTAAAAAAGTTATTGATTCTTTTGGCGAGGCCAAATTATTTTTAATATTGTTTTATAAAATTTCACATGTATAATGAAAGAGGATCCAGAGTTCCACTATAACCTACTAAAGACACAGTAACAAATTCATTACTTTATGTTTAATGGTTTCTGAGAAAATGGGTCTTTTGTAAGAAAAAAGATGTTTAAAAACAAATTAAAATAAATAATATTCAGATATAATAAACACAGAAATAGCACCAGAAAAAAACTGACGTTTCTCTTTTCAACCATTATACAAAAATGCATATACATGTTATACCAAATTAAACAGAAAATTATAAATAATAATATTCAATAGAATTCATAAAATTGATTATGGAATCGAATTTTCGGAATGAACTCCCCTTAAACAATTTTCCTTTGATCAGAAACCTAATCATAATTAGATTCAAAGAATTGCGGGCTTGCACGTGGGAGCTGTCGTTCCCACACTTACAGCAGCACTGTTTACTACTATTGCTCGATAGAAGGTTAAGACGATAAAAATATTACTTTATCTGCATCGTTTTCTTCCTTATTTCACAACATTTAATTATAAATTCATGCGGATCGATTTAATTGTGTTCCCTAACTGTAACTGGATAAACAGTGCTAGATCTCGATAAATAGTGAAGAGGAGGAAAAAATTTCGCATATTTTTTAAAGATGCCCCTATTTTGGCCTCGACAGAATACAGACATCTGAGAAGATAGGCGTTGCACAGTGGATCCCAGAGAGAGTAGGGGTAGCGATCCTACGGGATGAAGAGAGCTGGAAGTTGGTCGCTCAGTTTGCAGAGAGGGTGGTGGGGAGACTGCGGAGGGAGGAGACATATGGAGATCACAGGGATCGCTTTCTCCCACAGTGAATCAATCCTGTCCCGATCTCAGTAGGTAAGGTAGGCACACTAATTTCCTGAGCTGGTGATGAAAGAGATGAATGAAAGTGAGAGAGTGAGTGTTGATTGATGACAGCGAGGAGGGGAATTAGGCTACGGTTCCCTTCCACGCCCCGCTGACAGTATGTAAATCTTTTTTAACCCGTCATTCCCCTTGTAGTATTATATAAACAGTTCCGAGAGAGGTGGAGGGTTATTTGCTGATGTCGGATCAAGTGGCCAGACGGCGGGTTTTTGGTTAGTAAGACGGTTGCGGCCTCCTTGGGGCTGGACGAGGACGCCTCAATTGAGTCCAACACTACTTCCCCCATCGTGAGTGAGTGAATGTGAGATTTCTCGCCGCCTCGGATAAAAAAAAGATCTAGATAAATAAATATTTAGTTTTTTATATTGTTTTATTTTTCGTATTGATTTTATTAGGTATTATTGTAATTAAATAATTTTGAATAAATTGTTAAAACTTACCTTATTATGTTCTAATGTTTATTAGTTATCATCTTTATTTGTTTACTTTTGCTGAACTTTAATAAAAATTGTAAGAGTAGTAACTAAAAAAAGATGACTGTAGTATGATTCAGTCGGGGAAAAGTATCAATGAAACGGAATTTATAAAACTGGACTACCTTACATGATTGATAAATTAGTGAAGTGGCAAAGTTTATCAAGCAGAGTTGCAGTTCAGCCCGGGTAAACGACCTTAACTAATGTAATAAATCGGGTAAAATGATAAATCTGACAACCCCGCAATTGCAGAAAGCTTGCAGTTCTGTGTTTCCGACTAAGATCATTGTATATAAAACATAATTTGAAGATGCGAAAGATAATCTCAAAAATTTAAAATTTTTCTGTCGCAGGTAGACACAATCATAAAATCAATTCGTCGAGAATAATCGAATTGGTTCAGTTTTTACGGCTGCGTTGACACCGAAGAATTTCCCTGAAAAATGTTGTCCGTCGAAGGCTCGTCAATGGAGTTGAACATATTATATATTATTTTGTACGTTCTTAAGCTATTTTACGAGTTATATGGCGGAATAGCTCACAGCCGAGCGATATAACTGATTATTGTAACTCAGTTGTATTACGAGCGACGTTGATATCATCAGAACGAGAAAAATTAATATAAAAAAGGATCATTCAATAGCTGTGAAACATTTTGAGTAATGAGAGTTGGCAACCTTGGAAATACTTTTAATCAACTATTCGATCACAGTGTTAATACAGTATTAACAAATTTTTCGTTCATTTCACAATGTCAACTCCATTTGAAACGTATACGAGATGTGGCTATTAAATAACGAGACTGACGTTGTAAAAATTTTTATTTTATACATAATCACTTATTGTCACCTTCAACATACACTCCTCTATCCCTACAATGCTCCATGCGAATTTTTCATTGTTGGAAACAGTGCTGGAGGTCATCTTCTGTCGGCTCCTTTAGGACACGTGCCGCTTTCTCTTTTACAGCTTCCACCGACTCAAATCTTGTCCCTTTTAATGCAGATTTCACCTTAGGGAACAGGTAGAAGTCACATGGTGTAAGATCTGGTGAATAAGGTGGATGTTCTAACACTGAGATGCTGTACTTGGCTAGGAACCCCTTGACAGATAACGCGGAATGAGCTGGCGCATTGTCTTGGTGGAGAACCCATGATTTTGTCCTTTCACATTTCGGGGAGTTTTTCCTTACTCTTTGACGTAGTTTAAAAAGTACCTCAAGGTAGTTTTTTTATTTAATTTTTGTTATTTAACGTCGCATCAACTGCAACGGTCATTAGCGACGACGTTGGAGTGTAACTATTGTATAATGTAGGATGAAATGATGTTTTGTAACGTATGAAAATATGCCATCCCAGGTAGTAATATCGATTAATTGTTTGACCTTCAGGAACACAGAGAAGGTACACAATCCCATGGATATAAAAAAAACAAACATCATTGCGTTAAATTTTGACTTGCTCAACCGTGTTTTCTTTGCTCTCGGTGAAGTTCGGCTCTTCCAGTGCATGGATTGGCGCTTCGTTTCCGGACCATAAGTAAAACACCTCGTTTTATCATATGTTGTTATTTCCTACCTGTTCCCTGAGGTGAAATCTACATTAAAAGGGACAATATTTGTGTCTGTGAAAGTTGTAAAAGAGAAAGCGGCACGTGTCCTGAAGGAGCTGACAGAAGATGACTTCCAGCACTGTTTCCAACAATGGAAAATTCGCATGGAGCGTTGCAGGGATAGAGAAGGAGTGTATATTGAAGGTGACAATAAGTGATTATGTATAAAATAAAAATAACATTTTTTACAACATCAGTCTCATCATTTAATAGCCACACCTCGTATATTTGGGTAGAGTCTTTTAGTTGCCGGATAATATGCTGAAACGTAGTTTAAGTTTCACTGTCATCGAATAAATCGTTTATCCTCTATATAAAATTGTTTTGTTAATTATTGCATGAGCATCGTACAGGTTTTATTGATAAAAGAAAACATTTTATTTTAAATTAATTTATTAAATTAAATAATAATAATAATAATTACAAGGTATAATATTTTGTATCAAATTGAAGCTGTCTCATCCAATTATCGATCCAATATCTGAACAAAGCGACATTAGCATAAACGCCGGGTATTCTTTCATCACCACAGCTAATACCCCATGCGACGATACCGGTCTGATGAAAGCGGGTCGATAAAATGCTTTTTGGATTTACTGGACAAACTAACGGCCCACCGCCATCGCCCTGTTCAACATAATAGAAAATAAACATTAGAATGCGGTTATTACATTTACGTTCATCAGTTAATGTACAATGGAATGGTATGCAATAGCATTACCAACACAGACTCCACGATTATAAAGTTAACGAATAAATCTGTTTTATACTTGTTCTGTAAATAATAGAATCATGGTCGTAATAAAAGGATCATTACAGTATTTATTTAATTATTAAACATCAACTAAAAGTAATTAACTCAGATTGGCTCTGGAACAATAGCTATTCGTATACAACAAACACATAGTTTTACACTGAATAAAATTGTTTAAAACGATTTACCAACTTTTGTAAAGCTTGTCTGACGACACGAGTCGGCTGCGTTTTAAATAAGATAACCCTTTCACTTCGGTATAATCGTTTCATCGTGATACAGAATAATTTTAATTATTCTATAATGTCTTAAGCATTTCATAATTTAAATTGTTAACTTGTCCACGTGTCATATAATTTGGATCTTGAAGGTCAGTGGAATTAGCAGTCATATTGCTCTGTTACATTTTCCACATAGGCTAATACATTTCCAATACCTCGCAGTAACCTTACAAGTTAGAAACAAAACGCGATTTTGTTTACATTGAGTGTCTTCTTTTTAATGCTTAATGTGCGTACGTTGCAGTCTGTTCAATTTAAGAATGAAAAGAAACTTCATGATCCAAAAAAATGAGGATGATATCTATGCCGTGTAGATAAGGTTCAGTCCTGTACAGACTCAGAAATTATGGTTATGTGAACA
Source organism: Catonia carolina (assembly GCA_035578175.1). Classification (NCBI taxonomy): domain Eukaryota; kingdom Metazoa; phylum Arthropoda; class Insecta; order Hemiptera; family Achilidae; genus Catonia; species Catonia carolina. The sequence continues at coordinate 34,172,014 of JAQMRL010000001.1, forward strand.
ACAACCATGAAAGTAAACTGGCAACCACTCACTATCTATTGTATTCGAACCTGTATAAAAGTAATTACCTTTACTAGGATTTGAGCCATGAAACCTTCGTCTCCAAGAATCAACTGTTAAACAGTCACTCGGAGCGAAGACTTTACGACTAGACCAGGACTACATATAATATAGTATACTAGCGGTACCCGGCGCACGTTGCTACGCCCAAGAACAGAAAACATGTTTTTATGGAAAAAATGAAATTTATTTTATTTTATCTAAGGCCCGTTAGCGTAGTGGTCAGCGCAAGTGGTGTCTACGCCGGGGTACCGGGTTCGATTTCCGGTCAGGTCTGGCATTTTTTCATCACTCATTTTCATTACCATCATTATCCACCGGATTTATTAGCAGAAATTGCAGAACAGTAAGACGTAAAACATAAAAAAAACTAATGCTAGGGCCATAAAATGATAATTGTAAACATCACTACAATCGATGCACAAACAATAATAATGGCCGAAAACAGTATAGGGAGTGAGAGAAAGCTTATTGTATGAGAAAGACCGGAGACCGGCTTCATCTCATCCCTACTCTGTGCTGTTTACAAAGTGAGAGTGACACCGGTAGACGCCTGGCGGGAATAACTGATCGAGTGACAACGATCAGCTATCGACCGCTGAGAGTAGAAAATTATTAAATTACTAATATTGCTATAAAAAAATAGGAGTTGGTGAATAATGGTGAAAATTTAGGAGTGTATGTATTTTTTAATGCCACATTATAAAAAAATAAAAATTTTGTTCAAAAAATTTAAAAAAAATTTGGGATGGACCACCCTTATCACTTAGGGGTATAAAAATAGATAAAAATCTATTCTCAGACTTACCAAGTGTACATATAAAATTTCATCAAAATCGGTTTAGCCGTTTCGGAGGAGTATGGCAACTAACACTGTGACACGAGAATTTTATATATTAGATGTAGTCCTGGACTAGACCAACCTGATGGGTTTAACATCAGGTATGTAGGAAAAATAAATAACATAAAGAAATGGTGATACAAGTTGCTGTCTTTTGTAACAGCACTCTAGTTTGTACGTAAACAGACTATCTCCCACTGTTCGAACAATCGACTCGAGCCGTCAGACAGGCTCTATTTATTTGTGTACCATTCAATATAAACCTTAAGTTTGATACTGGACTGGAAATCTTATTTGAATAGTGCAGTCGTCAACCGTATACAAAAATTATCGATCAGTTTTAGTAAAAATTAGACACTCCATTTACCAGATAGAACTATTACATACCAATTGATACGATAAAAATAACTGAATAAAAATGAGAAATAGGTACGGGTGAGCATAAAGTCTTGCCCTGATTATAAAAATTTATTGCAGAATAACTGTTTGACATAATAATTTAAATTTGATGCTGTTACATAGGTTAGTGTTAATAGTTTTTTTTAAGATTACTTACATTAGTAAACTTCAACGTGTGCCCCCTTGGTAGCTCGGAGAATATCGAAGCGGTATTCCAGTTCCCGCCAGGTGTTTTGTAACATGTGTTCTGTCACAGTACCCACAGCAGCTTGTATCCTAGCCTTCAGTTCGTCAACGTCAGCAACTGGTGTGGCGAAGACTCTATCCTTGATATAGCCCCAGAAAAAAAAGTCAAGGGGAGTAATGTCTGGAGAGCGGGGTGGCCAGGGTGTTGGACCATCCCTTCCAATCCACCGATCCGGAAATGTTTCAACCAGGAAATTACGCACTATCAAAGCCCAGTGGGGCGGTGCCCCATCTTGCTGGAAAATTATCCATGGTTGATATTCTTCTAACTGTGGTGCAATGAACTGTTGCAAAACATCTAAGTAAATGTTAGCGTTAATGGTGTTTTCCGTGATGAAACATTTCCGGATCGGTGGATTGGAAGGGATGGTCCAACACCCTGGCCACCCCGCTCTCCAGACATTACTCCCCTTGACTTTTTTTTCTGGGGCTACATCAAGGATAGAGTCTTCGCCACACCAGTTGCTGACGTTGACGAACTGAAGGCTAGGATACAAGCTGCTGTGGGTACTGTGACAGAACACATGTTACAAAACACCTGGCGGGAACTGGAATACCGCTTCGACATTCTCCGAGCTACCAAGGGGGCACACGTTGAAGTTTACTAATGTAAGTAATCTTAAAAAAAACTATTAACACTAACCTATGTAACAGCATCAAATTTAAATTATTATGTCAAACAGTTATTCTGCAATAAATTTTTATAATCAGGGTAAGACTTTATGCTCACCCGGTAGATTGTTCTAAAATTAAGATTACGGAATAAGTACGAAACAACGAACTGTGAGTCATAAGGCACATCTTAAGATACAATTGCTTATTTTATTTCGTATCAGCTTTAGTAATTTTTTGCTTTGATATTTTATGATATTTTAGACATTTTATACTCAAATGTTATGGCAATTGAATCTCAAATGCATCATTTGTTTTGAATCAAATTCTGTACATTATTAACCTTAAAAATTTGAAGTGAAAAACTGTAAGTAATTTAATCGAATCAAATAATGGTCTGATTGAGGTACGGTGGTTTGGTTCTTCACCACATGTGCACGTAACTAAGCTTATCTACCTAAGCAGCTAAAACAATGCAGCGGTACACAGCTTAATCACATCGCATTCAACGTATTACGGACATTACTGCAGCACTGGAACGTCACAGATACTTGTGTCATCATCCAATGATTCGACTATCTTTTTTTTTAATAGCTACACCTGACAAGCTAAGTGCCGCCATCAGAATGAATTTCATTTTTTTGTCATCAATCTCTCGACTGGTTTGATGCTCCAAGCTGTTCTATCTTGCGCAAGTCGTTTCATATCTACATACCTGTAACACCCTACATCTTTTGTAATTTGCTTTATATATTCTAATCTTTGCCTCCCTCTACAATTTACTCCCTCAATATTACCCTCCATAATTGATAGACCAATACCTGGATGTCTTAAGATATCTCCCACTAGCCCATCCCTTCTTCTGGTAAGATGCTTCCATATAGGGCTACGTCTTTTTTCATCCACTCGCCTAAGAACCTCTAAATTACTTATTTTGTCCACCCACCTAATCTTCAACATTTTCCTATAACACCACATTTCCAAAGCTTCTATCCTCTTCTTTATAAACAGCCCCTGTCACCCACGTTTCACTCCCGTATAATGCTACAATCCAAATAATATTTTAAGAAATTTTTCTTTTAATTTTAAATTAAAAATTTTAAACTTTTAATTTATTTTTTAATGTTTTAAGAAATCTGTAAATCAATGTTTGTAGTCAGCCAGCTGCTTTTCATAGTCGAATCACGTGATTCGGCTATCTGTTTTTAATAGTTACACCTGACAAGCTAAGTGCCGCCGTCAGAATGAATTTCATATAAACTATAAATACTGAATGAAAAATTAACTGACCTTGCATGTATCATGGCCGGCTTCACCTCCAGCACAAACAAAACTTTCATGAAGCTTAAAATATTTTCCAAGTCTTGTTGTTCTTAACTCGGTTTGACAACGTTCTCTTGGTACCATCGGAAGATCTATTTTTTTCAATATCACTTGATATTTTCCAGTTTTTCCTGAAAACAGATATTTATTTTTCTCATCACAATTGTTACAATTACGAACATACAAAAATCATAAAAATTAGAGGAAATAATAAATCTTAGTATCTGCATGTTGCAAAGGAATATGCATTATCTCGTACACGAATATCATAAAGAATGAACGTTTGTTTGTATGTGGTAAGCCTAATCTCAGAAAATACTGAATCTCAGAAAAAAATATTTTGCAGAGCATAAAAAAATTAGTGAACGAGGCGATTTAAGTTTTTTTTTAAATTAAGGACCGTTTTAAAGAAAATCGTACGAATGCTATTATACTACTTCCGGTTGACTAATTTTGATGAAAATTTTCGTGTCGGGTCCCCTTGTGTTAACTAACTTAAGTTCAAAGTTTCAATTTTGTACGCCATATTTTTACGCGCGCGCGCACACACACACACACACACACACACACACACACACACACACCAGGGTTCAGGTGTTCTGAATTTCCAGTGAATACTCATTTTTGAAAAATCAATATTAAAACATTTTCCTTCCTTGTATAATCACATAGAGCAAGAGAACGTAAAAATTTGTGTTTGATAAAATTAAGCAATCTTTTTTTCATTTGTTTTGTGTAAGGTCCTTTGGACGTTTTATGTTTGTGATACTTAATTTAGTTGCTCAAGTGGTCATTCTCCTATGTTGTCTGTGTTCCTATGTTTTACTACCACGGTCTTGTACGCGGACCCCTGTAAATGCGTACTGGTCCTCCTATAAACATAATTTCGAGCCAAATTCCTTTTCTTACTTTACAAAACCATTCAGACATTTTTACAAGGTGCTAACCTGAACAACCACCATACATCATCCTTTACTCTTTCCTTCTTTCAAAAGTTTTGGTAATTATTTACGGAACAGATCCGGATCCAAAAAATTGTATTACTTCTGATTTCTGTAAAGATAGTTACAAAAACCTTCTGAAAATCAAAATGATCATACCAATTCTTTAAGAAATATATTTTACCTACGTTTTTGTTGCATAACACATAAATAGTATTTTATTATCATGTAGTATTTTCCCCTCCGATTGGTAATTAATATTGTCTCAACAAAATTACTGTTTCTAGAACTAATTGGTTTTATTTGTACAGTAGTGACTTTTCATTTTAACGTGTAAAGTTGTGGCTGAAGTTAAACGCTTTAAGTTTAATTTTCCATGAAGCACAGAGAGCGAGGATTACTAGTTTATTTGCATAATTTCCTGTTGGTTTAACAAAGAGCAAAAGGAATAAATAATAGTACAATCAAATAATATAAAACTAAAGTGATTATTTGAAGAATATTGAGGATTCCAAAACCGGCGAAGAAAGTGGTACTACAGATAAATGTGTTCATTGACTAAATGTAGGTCTAATCGCTTAATAACGGGTGATTCAAAAAGAGCGCCGGTTTTTAAACGGCTGGTAAATTTTTGTTTATCGGTTGGCAACATTGTTAGACCTCATTTCTATTTCGGAGAACATTCCGATTGAGGAAACAGTTGTAGTTTCTCTTGTTCGCAGTGTAGTACTCTCGCAGTCTGTGTCTAACCATGGAGAAGTTTACTATTGCACAACGAGTGTTAATCGTCAAAACATTTTACCAGAGTGGAGAGAGTTATGCGGCTACTGTCAGGCGACTTCGCGGTACTCTAGGACGTAATGAAGCACCGAATGAATCAACAGTTCGCAGGCTCATGAAAAAGTTTTTTGAGACGGGTTCAACAGTCGACCTTAAAAGTTCTGGACGTCGTCGTTCTGGCCGAACTGAGCAGAACGTTGCGTTGGTTCGTGACAGTGTGGCTGTTAGCCCAGCAAAATCAATACGTCGCCGTTCTCAACAATTGGGTTTACGATGTTCTTCTGTACGGAGAATTCTTCGGTACGATCTCCAATATCACCCGTATAAAATTCAGTTGACGCAACATTTGAAAGTGGCAGACCACCAGAAGAGACGACAGTTTTTTGACTGGGTATTGAGAAAACGGCAGGATGATGACACCTTCGCAAACAAAATTGACGCCTTGTGACTTTCATCTTTGGGGTCATCTGAAGTCATTGGTGTATGCCAATAAACCCCGAAACATCAATGACTTGAAGGAGGAAATTCGACGGGTTATCGGGCAAATGAAAGTCGAAACTTGTCGTGCAGTAATATCCAATTTCATGGACAGAGTTGATGCGTGCCAGCGCAGTAGAGGAGGACACATGCATGACATCATTTTTCATACATGAAATCGGAAGGTAAGATGAACTTGTTGATGTATTTATTTTCAGTTTTTCAATAAAATAAATCTCTTAATTTGATATATCAAAACCGGCGCTCTTTTTGAATCACCCTATATTTTCGTACCATGTCAAATACTTAAACGTTAAATTGGATGTTATGGTAACGAGTAAGGGTGAGATCCAAACAAAACTAAGGTTCTGCCTACAATAAAGGACAGGCGGATTTGTTCAGTCTATTCAAGTCCAAAACCTAAACTTGATGGTTAAAATATTTACTCAGTAATCTACCAACTTGAACTGAAAGCAAGCTACAATAAAACCCTTTACAGTCTGACAAAAGTAATGGATTCGTTAATCTTTTTAAATAAATATTTCCTTCCATAATTTTCAAATTGTTCATTATTTTTAAACGTCTATTATTATAGCCTATTACAAATCTATAAAATTAAGAAGTTGTAAATTTATGGCAAAAATCACAAGAAATTAAATCACATAAAAAATCAATACGAATAATCTGGTGTAAAACACTCACACGACTTTCTCTTGCCAGTGTAAATAATGAAAATCAGAAACTAATTTTAATCATGAGTGAATGACGCTAAATGAAAATCAACTTTTGTTGAACTTTGATTTGGATGAGCAAAATATAAAAAATCTTCTAATTGACCTAAACTAAGTACTGAAGAAAAACACTCTTACTAAAATAAGAGTTATAAGTTTTTTAATTTTCTTCAGCTTTCATTTTGCTCTAAAACGTGGTATTAAGGCCGTAATCTTAAAAATTCATTTTTTACTGATTTCAATAAAAAGAATATGGAAAATATTGAATGACGTAAACTAAGCACTGTATCAAAAAATGTTTGAAATAAAAGTACAGTAGTAGGTTTTATAGTTTTTTATAATTTCAGCAAACATGCCGTTCATTTATCTTGTAGAGCTCAAATAATTCAGTCAGGCCTAAATGAGAAAATTTTAAACAATATCGTAGGAGCCATTGACGGACAATTGCAAAAAGCATCGCAAGAAACTACTATATCTGGTTGATTGATTCTGATGAAAACTTTTGTTTTGGGTTCCTTCGTAGTACCTAAGGTTCTTGAGTTATTCTGTTCTCTCTCACACACACATACACCAATCGGTAAACATATTTTTGGGTACAGGAGAACTGGAAAGATGTATCTCAAGTAAAAACTCGCTTTCGAAAATAGAAATGAGAAGATAACTTTCCTTCCCCATATTTTGAATAGGACAAGAGAAAGTAAAAATCAAAGTTAGTGAGTTTTTATCTAAAACAATGTTTTTACTTTCCAATCACAACAAAAAATTCGAATTGCTGGAACTAATAGTTTTTTCTTCATGAATTCCTTTCTTTTTGAAACTTTATAATCTATGAAATATCTCAATTAATAAATACAGTTTTACAAGACACTGTATTCTTCACTGTGTAACATTTAATCTATAAATATTCAACTGCATCCAGATTATGTCATTGATAGTTATGTATTCATTATTGCTCCGAATAAATAGTAATCAAAATATCTTATTACCAGCTGTTAATATTTCGATATATTTCTTTTTAATCGATATAAACTTTTCTTATCATCAATAATATTATCAATTAAGTAAATTTTTTTCATATAACTTTTTTTAATGCATAATCTGTTTTAATGCATAAATAACAATAAATGCAACTTATCAATTAGATACAACACATGAAAAAATTACAACCCACTGGTGTAATTAATAAGTTATAACATTAAAACATACTATTATACTGTTCTTAATTAATATTTACAATCAAAATTAGATAGTGCTTTTTTAAATAAATAAATAAAAAAATTAAATAAAAAATAACCAAAAGCTCCTTTAAAACGAAAAAAAGAAAATAATAAATAATTAGCACATGATTCCGAAAAATATGTACACCTCACTTTTCTGGAGATAATTTAAAATGTTCATTCAGTTATTTACAACATTCACACTCAAACACGAAAGTCATCTGCAGAATACTAACATTATATTATTTACAACTTTAAAATCACACTATCAGAATCGCCCTGGGAGATCTAGTACTGTAGCACGTTTTAGCCTATTGACATCATTACTGTTGTCTAAGAGATTCAGTGCTAAGTGATTTACGTGGTTGAATTAAGTAAATGATATAAAAAGATATAAATGATATATGAAAGACACCCATCTTTCATCCGATTCAAGCACCACTAAAACTTCATAACAATATATTTACTTTCTCTTGCCTATATGAATATATAGGAAGGAAAGTATTGTTTTCATGTCGATTTTAAGAAATCCAGTTTTCACCGGATCTATACGTTTTCAGACCCCCTGAACCCAAAAAAACATGTTTTTAGCGATTGGTCTGTGTGTGTGTGTCTGTGTGTGTGTGTCTGTGTGTGTGTGTGTGTGTGTGTGTGTGTGAACAGAATATCTCAAGAACGGAACATTTTTCGAACTTGAAACTTGAAACTTAAGTTACATACCACTACCGAACCCGACACGAACATTTTCATCAAAATCGGTCAACCGGAAGTAGTAGTTTATTCGTATAATTTTTCACTTTTTTGCGATTTTCTCAAAAACTGGTCCTACGATTTTTTTTAAAATCGCCTATTTTACTCAATTTTTTATTCTCTACAAGATAGGGTAGGCGCCATGTTTGCTGAAATTCTCGGTGAGGCTGTTTTCACGTAAAAACGTTGTTTTTTTAAGATTACGGCTTTAATATAAATTTTAGCGCAAAAACTTATATAGTAAACGTTGTAGAGAATTTAAAAACCTACAACTTCTGTTTCAAACATTTTTTTGTATGACGCTTAGTTTAGCAGTAATTAGCGATTTTCTGATTTTTTCTCACGAAAACGTGTGAAAAATCGATTTTTTTAAGATTTTGGCCTTAGTATGCATTTTACGACAAAAGTGTATATAACCAAATTTATAGGAAATTTAAAGATCTACAACTTTTATTTAACGTATTTTTCTCTACAGAGCCTAGTTTAGCGTGAAATAGTGATTTTCCGTATTTTTAAGCCAGACTGAGGTTGATTTTCATTTTGAGTGTTTCACTCATGATTAAAATAAGGTTATGTTTATTGAGGTTAGTTTTTTGTTTATTTCTAATATTTTATTACTAATGTTAAATTATATTGTAAATTATTTGCATTGGCAAGAGAAAGTTGTGTGAGTGTTTCACACCAGATTTTTTTTATAAGAAGAACATAAACTTTAAAAATAAATAATTGTTTTTTGAATAGCTGTACAGCCTTAGGACGGTAACATCAATTTTCTTGAATATAAAATTTCAATAAAAATAAAAATTAAATTTACTAAAATTTAATTTAATTTTTTTATTTTAACTTTTTTTTTAATTAGGTAATTAATTAATATAAATTTTATTTTAATTAATTATTTTTTCAATTAACTTTCAATAAATTTTAATATTGAATTAAATTAAATTTGTTAAACGTCTTAAAACAGTCTTTTAAACATAAAATTACAATTTTGTTTTCTCTACTCTAGACATTATGACCATGATGATCCTCTGCATTACCAAAACTAAAAGCCCAGAATTTTAAATAACAAACTTAGAAATACATAAAAAATTTACTTATTCATTTAAATCTTTTTTTGTTTTTATTCGACTAAAAATAATTTATTTCTGGAACATCTCTAAGTAATTTCTTAAGAAATAAATAAATACCAATTAAATTATAAGTTTACTTATTTTAGTAAGAGAACACTGAAAGTTTAAAGAATGCCTCGTGTTTTATTTATTCAAAACATTATAAGTATATTTGCACAGAATGCTAAGGAAAAAGTGAATAGTTATTTTATTCAGTTGACTCAATGGAAAGGGATTTTCAAAAGTAAACACAAGAGAAATTTGTTGTGGGAGTTCTCAACCTTCTGTGTAAACACTAAGGGCAACACTGCTCCTTGTCCCAACGTGTTAATTAGAATCTATTTCAATTACGTATTGCACTGTAATAATTAGTAATACAGAAGTACATTTTAGCCTACAAAAGGTCTTCGTTAAACATAAATTTTAATTAAATTTTCTGTTATTATACTGCCACTTGTTTTCATCCATAAATGATACAGGAAACCAAACTATTTCATAAATTTTACCAAAAATACTTTTGACCATATTTTACAATAACTCGTAAACTTTATTAGCATTCAAAATTGAATCTTAATGAATTTTTAATAAAAACGTTAATCTCTAACAACTGAGGTTAAGAAAAGCATCAACTGTTCATTGAGTCTGTTTTTGTCAATACATTTCCTAATCTTTATGTTTATAAAATTCGATGTATGTGTGTGTGTGTGTGTGTGTGTGTGTGTGTGTGTGTGTGTATGTATGTTCTCCTTTATGTCCTAAATTACTGAACCAATTTTCATGGAGTTTTTTATGTTGTAACTATGATGCCGATGCAGGTTTTAGGCTATTGAAATCCTTAAGAAGTTAGCCCTAAAGGGTTGAAAATAATGTTTATGTCCTACATTAAGGCTTTTATGAGGTTAGATAGTCTGCTGCTTTTAAACCAGCTGATGTGATTCAAATAAAGATTTGTCATAAATGAAGGATCAGCTGGTGACAACATCACATTATAATTTTATTGTATTTTATTATGTAGATACAATTTCGTATTGTTGAGTATCTTATAAAAGTAAAGTTCCTTGTTTCTTTAATTTGTTTTAATTTTCTTATAATTGGTGAGTGATCACTTGCTTTGATATTTTATTTTGTACATTGGAGCATACAGTCGATCTAGCACCTACACAATTTCTGTCACATATTAAAAAAAAAGTGATTACACCATTTTTCGCGTGCAAAGCCGCGACGGGGCGCTAGTGTTTTATAAAATTGTACATTAATTTTTCTTCACCGATCTTCTTCAAAACCAATGGAAATTTAAATTTTAGAGCAATTTCTTTAAAATTTTTAAGTCATGGAACATCGTACATATATATTGGGATCCTGCTTCAGCTAATGCCAGGTCTGAGTGTAACAATACCTCTCCATCTTCCCCAATTCTCCCATTGTTTCCCCTCCTCAATTGTTTCCACGTGTTTCCTCTTCTCTCCACGCAACCCATAATTACCTTCTTCCATTTTCCTCTAAGACATCCTCTTGGTGTTCATCCATCAATCTCCAGCCCCGCCATCTCCTCGTTCATTCCTTTAAAAAGTTCATATTGACGTAATTTAATTTTCTTAGCTCTCTCTCACTCTCTCTCTCTCATACTTTTTTCAGATCCTCTTTAACATCCACACTCTCATGTTGTCTCTTATTTTTTTACGTCTTAATCTTAATACTCGAAAGAATTTTAACTCCCTAGCTTGAAGTCTAGATGCTTTTCTGTAATTTTCCAATGTTCTGCACCATATAGTATGACCGTCTGGCAATGCATTTCATACATTTAGATTTTAGCCTTCTCTGGTACCCTTCTATTTAATACAATATGTTTTACTGTCTGATACCTTCCTTCCTTTCTAGGAGCGAAAAATGTTTGCATTTCATGAAACCTACAAAACTAAAATTACTAACACATTACAGTACAGAACTAATTAGGGTCACACTTAAACTTCTTCTGCCAATACTTGAGTCATTAAACATTCCACTTCATTTTTGATTGGCATTACTTTTTCGCTTTTATGGAATACTGGCATAGAACAAATCTTCTGCCCTATCTCCTCTCTGTCATTTATGTCCTATATCCCAAGTTCAGTCCAACTAGCAGTTATTTTTCTAAAACTAGAGAGGGTTGGTTTTATAGAAAATTAATTTGTTTAAAATTCCCTTAGTCTTCTACTGTCCATTCTGGGAATGTGGCAAAGATTTGAATTTTTAATTTACTTATTTTATCTGCTATTTTGGGAGATGTTTTGTATATTTCTTCATTTGATTTTCGTGCAGTTATAAATTGGATTTTTTCTTGATTATTGTCATTTGTGTCTAAAATCTTCTTTGCAATCAATCTTCCAGCCTCCTCAAATCTTGTAAAATGATTTATTAAGCTAAAAATTAACATTTCTAATCCGTAAAGCGCTATGGGTAAGAATACGGCTTTGTAGTGGTTAATTTTTTAATTCTATGACATTCACTTTTTACTGTAAGTGTTTTTAGTGGTTTGATATGCAGAGTTTAGTTTATGAACTCTATCTGCAATAGCATCCTCTTCGTTAAAGTTTGGGGTTATTTCAAAAAGTTGTTTACTATTCCAATCTGGTTGTTAATGTTTATTAATTTCGGGTTTTAGTAAAAGAAATTTTTAGGGCAAAAAAGGTAACTATTGTTTATATAATAGTGTAATGAACTATAATACATACCGAATTCATCTTTCCCCCATCCAGTTGCTGTGCATACAACATTTTCTTGAACATGATTTTGATTTGGTAAACACACAGTGTCTATGTGATGAGACAGATTGAAAGGTTGCGGTGTTATTAACAATGCAATATCATTAAATAAACCACCAGAGTAAAATTTTTCATGTATAATTACTTCAGAAACTTGTTGTTCTTCATGAGGAAAACGTTCATTCTTAGTTTGTGTATCCCATTCACCTGCCCTCACAAATAGTTTTGTTTTGTCAGTTCTAAAATAAAAAATTAAAACAAAAATATGTAATTAAATTTTATATTTTTACAGTGTTATTTTCATAAATTATTGAGATAGACAAAAAATCTTGATGAAATGAAAGCTGAAATTACCAACTACTCCCTAGTTTTACTTTCTTTTGCCCTAGACTATATGAATATTTAGAGAAAGAAAGTATTGTTTTATGTTGATTTTTCACCGAAAATGCACATTTTAAGGCCCCCTGAACCCAGAAAACAATGATTTTAGAGATTGGTCTGTGGGTGTCTAAGTGTCAACAAAACATTTAAAGAATGGAATAGTATACAAAGTTGAAACTTGGAACTTACGATAGGTAGTGGAAGGGTCCCAAACCGAATTTTTTCATTAAAATCGATTAACTGGAGTTAGTAGTTTAATCGCGCGATTTATCAATTTTTCGCTATTTTCTCAAAAATAGCTCCGACGATGTTTTTACAAATTGCCTCATTTACTACATCTTTTATACATAATTATTTTTTAGACGCCCATAACTGACAGAAGGAGTGTCAAATTATTTACACTCAATCTGTTAGTTGCAGAGCTAAAATAAATAGTTTAGTTTCTTACCACATGGTCAGCCAATTAAATGACTGAATCATTTAAGAACAGAAGAGGCTTAGGTGTAAAAGACACTAATAAGAGTTATCTCCTCTGAAAGTGATAAATTTCATTATACAGCCTGACCCTGTGGTGAATGAAGTGAAAGTGTCATTTGCTGAGTGGAAAATATGTGCTTTTCAGAGGGCCCGGCATGCTGATAAGCGTATTTTTCCATTCAGTGAGGAAGGTAATGGTAAACCACCTCACTCCTCGTTTTACTGAGTAAAACCTCTACAGGTTCAAACCAGCCTTTTAGCTGATTACCTAAATAACAACACATTTTTTTAGATTGCGGCCTTAATATTCATTTTAGGGTAAAAGCGTACATAATTAACGTTGTAGGAAATTAAAAGAACTACAACTTTCATTCCAAACATGTTCTTCTACAACGCTTAGTGTAGCGTAAATTATTGATTTTTCTGTAGTTTGCTTATCAAAATCGGTTAAAAAAACATTGAGATTTATAACACTGCTGTCTTATTTTGAATTTAACGACAAAAGTGTATATATAATCAAAGTTACAGAAAATGAAGTAAAGTACAACTTTTACTTCAAGCATTTCTTTTTACAGAGCGTAATTTAGCGTCAATATTAATGATGTTCCGTATTTTTAAATTTCTACAGAGTTTGATATTCATTTAGCGTCGTTCACTCATGATTATACGCATGGGTTATTGTTAATATTACATTGGCCAATAATTTACATTGGCAAAGAAAATCTTGTGAGTGTTTCACGCTAGATTTTAATGAAAAGAGTACAGTAGAGTTGTGTGTATGAATACAATTATAAATACTAATACGAAGAGAATGTTTGTGTGATGAGTTGCGCTGTAATAAGATACATTTCTATAGAAACTTGGATTAGATTCTACATCAAATATTCTACAAAGAAACTTGGATTAGATTGGATTGGATCTACATCTCCACTGCCAACGAACTATATCACAATTAATCCCTTCTGCTAGGTCTCATAAAATATAAAATAGTCTAGATTTTATAAATACACACACTACACATTCTCGCTCTCCCGTTCTCAGAAATGTGGTATCGGAATTAACAACTACAATATAGTTGAGTGGGATAAGTTGTACAATAAGTAGTCACAATAAAAGTCTCTACTGAATTGGTTTACACAATAGTAATCTATCCATAATAATCTGACAATTGAATAGCAGCAGTTATGTAGGCATGATTATGCTATAACAGATGATTGTATTAATGGGTATTTCAAAAAGGACGCAACTCCCTTTTATCCGATATGAATTGTGGTAGTGCCACTATTTAAATGTATAGTTAAGGGAATGGTTGAGTATACCGCTTATTTGTTTACTGACCGCACTCGCTCGCTAATACGCGTCGTGTCTACTTAGAATGTCTACCGATAATTGTGATTGAAACGCATATTATTCGCACACCCGGAAACCGTATGCAGAGAAGTCGCTCTTTAAAAGAATACAGCATTCAGCAGAGTGGGTATTCTTATCCCAATAATCCTGTCTTTCCCCTTTTACCCCTCACTCAACAAGAGTAATCACGCTGCGAAAGGAGATAAGAGGTAATATTTTGACTTATTTCTTCATACCGCATTTTTGGGTAGGCCAACTGAATAAAAAAATTCTACCAGACGCTAATTAGCAGACTACGCATACATTGCTCAGGAGGATGGTCCCGTGGGATATTTCCATAATTGTTTTTTGTCTCTACTTGGGGAAAAACGCACAAACGCTTTAACAAATGACACGTTGCGTTATCCTGCTGTTACCAATATTCTCGTTGGTGTAAATCATATTGCAATAAACTGATGGATTAAGTTGTGATAAAATACACCTTCCTTAGATTTGTTAAAAAATAAAGGCCATATTACAAGATCTCGAGATATCGCACACCAAACATCAATTTTACGTGTTTGTAATGGTCGTTCGTGAAACACGTGAGGAGTTTCATTGCTCCATATTCGGCAGTTTTGTCTGTTAACATAGTCATTCAAGTGAAAGATCATGTAAAACTAAACTGAAATATGGTGTTAATTAAACACTCTGTCTGCGATGGAAATTTTAAATTAACAATAACAAATAAAATATCCTGAAAAAATATTAACACGGTGTAAGATACAAACCCCTTAAATTATAATCCAAAAAAGTAAAAAAATAAATAAATACAAACCTAGCAACACAATGTGCTGCAGTCATAACAACTCTTGGATGGATTAAAGATCCACCGCACTGAAACAAGCTCAATGTAATATTTTCATTGACTTTTTCACTTCTTATTACTGCAATCATCCAAGGAAATTCACCATACTGCGCTTCATTGTTTACGTCTCCCTTTATTCTAACACCAGCACCATCAAAATTTCTTCTACCACATCCAACTTCAGTTGTACCATCAATGTATCTAGGTGGCAGTGTTGGAATAGTCGATTCATCCAACGGTGCACTGCAGCAAACTTCTAAAGCATTTGAACACGAAACTGGTTTTGATCTAAAAATAAACAATGATTAAATCATTTTAATTATTTTGTTTACAATGATAATTTTTAACTTAAAATTTAACGTTTAACAAGAAAAGTTAATAATTTTTTAACAACCCAATGGAGAATATTGTTTTGGGCTTCCTTATTTCATTTTAATGAATTCCACAGTAAGATCTGGCAATAATTCATAAAGAGTTATTCGTATTCGACGCTACTGATTCCGTTAACTAATAACTACAGTCACTATAATATGTCCTCAGCTCTGTGGAACATAGATTATAAACCAACCCTTACACGCACAAACACACACGTGCAACAACACCGTACCTGAGTTATACAATTTTGATAAAGCTAATTACAACCAAAATGGTAGTATTGCAGTCAAGTGCCGAGTAGATGACTCACAACTGAAGGGTGTAGTCTGAAGGGTGTACGAACACCACTAGGCAGGTTTAGGGGTGCTGTGCGCGCGCGCGTGTGTGTGTAAGGGTCGGTTTATGATGTAGGTTCCACGGAACTATGGACATACAATAACTAGTTACTGACTATATTCTCTAAATAAATAAGGACATTATATTGTTCAGCAGCAGTGACGGCTCGTGCTTTCAAAAATAGGTGAAGAGTTGCAAAAAGTCGAGAAAAACTAGTAGCTACTAATAAGTACCTATCCGCGAGATTTCCGAGAAAAAAATAATGTAAAATACACTTATACACGCATACAAAACAACACCGTAAATACAACTAACGTACAAGTACAATATTCAGATGAACTAATGTCCCCTAGCCGTGGGAGTGAGAGAATGCATAACGCTCTCACTCGCACAAGCCATACGCGACGTTCCAATAACATTGTCTTTAATTTTACTGATTGTTGTGAGCAAGCGTTTATGCATGCAGTAAAATAACAAGCAAAATAACGACTGTATTATGTTTTCAGATTTGGATTATAACGTTAAAGACCTTTGAGCGCATGCGTATACCATATATCTCCCTCTCACTCACTCGGCTATGGGACATTATTTCGTCTGATACCTATACATAGAACAAGCAGGTACAGTAGGCTGGTCGAACCAAACCAATCTTAACACTATTCGGGGACAGGTGAGGAGAGCTAGCCGTGTATATTCGTCTAGATAAATGTGTTTTTGTCATGGTAACTAGAAGAGAAGCGGCGGCTACCCGTCTAACTCTTCATATGGGCATTTATTGCGTATATTAAGATTATTACAAGGGCTATTAAATATTAGAAAGTTCTCTAAGCACAATAATTTTAAGTATTTTTTACACGACACTTCTTAATTGATTGTAAAATAAAAAATTATTATAACAAAAGTTATAATTATTTTGTGAGAGAAAAAAATCTCGATATTATCTAGAAAATAAGTGAAGAGGCTCTTCACCTACTTCACTTAAATAGCCGCCGCTACTCAACAGTTAAACTAAATAAATATGAGTATATGCAATAATCTCTGTAAATCATCCTTAGTCTTCGCAAACAACACCAAATCATCAGTGAAGGCCATAATTTTCAAGGGAGCTGAACTTACAAACCCATTTTGAGCATTCAATTGTTCCATTCAACAACGAACAAATTGAACAGATATGATGACAAAAAGCATCCCATCGAACAACTTACGTTTACCATTTTTATGACACCAGTATCCATCTGGCCCGAATGGTAGCAATCAGTAAAGACCCCTGGTAGGTGAAAAATGACCAAATATATCAGCGACGAAAGAGGATAAATTGTCAAGGGCGAAGAGAGCAGAAGAGTCTAGGGAAAATCAGTTCTGAAAGAAAATCCTTGTCTGCTTCTAGAGGCCGTGAGATAGCACCCCTACCACTAAACTATTACTTCGCAAAAAGTACTTCACGCAACGTTCGTCACGTAACTGGGAGAATTATTCTGTTTACTAACAAACTTCAACATAGTCTGAGATGGAGATTGAAAAATTACTAGTCTCAGTGCATTAAATAAACTGGTCCATTCCTTTTCACGGTATTACTGTGTGATATACTTTTTCTATCCATCACTTAACCCTTTAAAGGGCAGTACTACGGTGACAAATATACATGTTGTAACATGTTAAATTTTGTTTTATAGGAACTTGAATAATGTATTTCTAGTGTTAGAACAGTAAGATATTTCTTTTTTGTTGACTTTAAGCCCCGGCAAGTATACTTACCAAGGAACGTTTATTGAAATGGGAATCACATGACGTTTAGTGGTAAGAATGCTTATTAAAACAACTTGTAGTCCTATATTACACAAAAATGTGTAGAATAACTTATTTCAACCTTATATTAGCATTAATGCTTGCTTTCCCGTAAAAAACTCGAATTTTCTAAGCACTGTACAAAAGTAACAACAAAATTACACTGTTGTGTACGCTAGTACGAATCCTAACCACATTGGTGTAACTCATGAAGAAAATGGTCACGGAGCACTAATTTAAAAATGTGGATAGCCTACTTACCGGAAAATATCTATAAAACCATAAAAACCAAAAGGGTTCAACTGCATTGCTTATTCTTTAAAAAAATCGACTTATTGCCAGTGGTAAGTATACTTACCAAAGACCTATAAAGGGTTAAAGAACACCAGTGTCAATTTTCAAAACTAAAAATCTTTGGGAAGGTACAGAAATAACTTTTCTTTTAGGGTAGTTACTTTTCTACCTATTATGAGAAAGTGGTTGGAATTTTTATATTAATTTTTCTGTTTCTCGATATCGTTTATAAAATACTTTTACCGATTTTGAGAACTGTAGAACTATGTACCATGTTATATGCTATAAAATTTATATATATATATATGTACTTTCATAAATAATTATATTTAATAAGTAATAGCTGTTTATTTTGATAGGCTTAAATAAATATATTTAACTTAGCTGGTTAATTTAATATACGAACAGGTGCGAGAATTGAAAAGATCATAAAATATTATGAAACATTTACAATCTGATTTGCTACAAAAAAATATTAATTTCATTGCAGTAATAATTTTTTACATGGTGTGAGTAGTATTGTGACGTGATATAATACATGAAAAAATGGACTTCTACATTGAAACGGTTGAACGATGTAGAATTTTGAAAGGGACATTGTATTGTGAAGTGGAGTAAAATTTGTCATGTAACGGAGGAAACCATATTAAAATAAGTTTCTGTGTAATAGAACTGGTATTTATAAAGAGATTTTATATATTTATTTAAAAAGTAAATTAAGTAAATTTTTTATTATAAAGTAAATGGAATTAAGATGGATAGAATAAACGAATAACTAACAATATAGCCTATATATATTTTTTTTATATACATTTTTCTTTTAAAAGAAACGTTACAACTATTATGGGAATAGCTGGTTTTAAGTTTCAGAGGAAATTTGAATAGTTTTTAGATAATTTATTAATTTTATCTTTGTACTTTTGCATTCATAAGCATATTTTTTGTTTACAATAAATCTACAGTAAATAACTACATAAAATACGAATTAATTTATTTATTTATTTAAATAAATGAGAAAATGTAATAGTTTACTAAATAATAAATAAAATTCCCTACTTTCCTTCTTTGGTTATACTTTATGTATAACCAGTATTTAAATGTTACATATTATTATTTTAACAAAAGAAAAAACGGGTCAGGGTTAAAACAAAATATTTAAATTTCGTATGTCCATTATTAATATACATTTATGTATTTGTATTATCGCAATAGTTGTCTGATGCAGTCAGTATTCTGGGTTAACAATAAATGTTATCAATGTTATTTATAATTACTTAATTAACCAATATAGAATTTGTTCTCATTACAGATAATATTTTTATTGATAAATAGTAAAAGCTTTTTTAACCTATTAATATAATTTAACAAAATTTTGTATGAGATTCAAATTAAAAACAAGATATTTAAAAATAAATGCTAGATAACTGTAATTAATTTGTACAGACTTTTTTTATGAAAAAATGCATTGATTTAAAACAATTTGTATTTTAATGAAGAAATGCATTGGCTAGATCTTATGATCATTACGTAATACTATTTTCAATTACATAAAAATATGTCATCTATTCAGGCACACTAATAATAAAATAGATGGGTTTTTTATTATGTGCGTAATACAGATAATTGTTTTTCAGTTTATTCAAAGTCGCATCAACTGCGTGGATGTATCTATTACATTAGTTACATTTGGGTTATTTTATAAGATTGGTGATTTTTACCCCTTTACAGTTATTGGAAATCGGAAGTCAAAATCGGGATACTCCGCTTAAGATTTCACCATAGTCTACCATTAGAATTACTGCCAATAATTTTCATTATAATACTTTTAAGAATTCATCGTAAATATCAAAGAATCAACTTGGTTTTAATGTAGAAAAAATAAGACATTATTAAATTTATGTACAATGAAACTAAATCATATTAACATACTATGATTTGCTTTATGTACTAATTCTACAGCAGATATGTGCTCCGCAGCCTTTAAAATTTGTGCCCAAAGAAATACCGGGACTATAGATTTCTTTCAAAAAACAAAATACTATATATTATTATTAATACAAACATTAAACAGGTCTCCATTGTCTTGAAACAAAAATACGGTAGAATCAGAAAAATTAAACATTTTTGAGTAAGTTGCCCAGTATATTATAATATTTACTTATAAGTAAAACAATAAAATTCCAGCGAAAAGAAGCCAATAATAAAATTTATTTGTGCAGTGCTGATCGTGGACTGTATTTTATTCGAAATTTTCGTTACGCACGCTAGTGAAAAATGTTTATGAGAGAAATATGTATTGTTAGATATTTTTATAATTTTCTTAATTATTTAATAAACTATTTTTATTTATTTTTCCTTCAAGAAAACTAAATATACAACGAAAATTAGAACAGCCCTGCGTCACTTGAAGACACAATACGGAAAAATTGGAAAAGTTGATAGCTTCAAGCACCTTGGGGAGATAATCGAAGGCCAGCGAGAAGAAAGCGAACAACTACAGACAAGGAAACATGGGTGGTGCACTCCGAGGAATTCACCACTCGTGTAAGAAGAAAGCACTCTCAAGATGAGCCAAGATTAGACATTACA
The DNA here is from genome assembly GCA_035578175.1 of Catonia carolina. Taxonomy (NCBI): domain Eukaryota; kingdom Metazoa; phylum Arthropoda; class Insecta; order Hemiptera; family Achilidae; genus Catonia; species Catonia carolina. Next base: position 34,192,675 of record JAQMRL010000001.1, read on the forward strand.
TAATACTGTGACACAACCTGTATGTCTGTACGCGAGTGAGTACCATAAAATGATCGGGAAGTCTGGTCTAGGAGAAGCAGAGAAATTTAAGAGAAAGTTTGTTCACAAGATAATGTACCTGAAGATAGTAGTTCGACAATATAGGTTACGAGATCGAGAAGAACTGTATAAGGAAAATGGACGATTAATGGAAATGATTAGAAAAACTTAGTTTTAACTTAGTTTTTCGGACACCTGTATGGAATGAATGAGAATGGTTGACAGAACAAATCTTTAAGACACTGAACAATAAACCTAAGGTATCGGATGAAGGTATGGTTTAAAGAAGTTCTAAAGGAAATTGAGAAAACCGGAATAAACCGTGAAAACATAATGAACCAAACCAAATTCAGACAACTAATAAAAGATTTTAAGAGCTTTCATTAAGATCCAAAACAGAACACCAGGAGGGTAGAAGAAAGGAAAAACCTTACAGTAAAGAAATATTGAGAATGTGGGCTGCAAAAAGAGGTTCCAGAAACGTCTTAAATCACCTCACGTGGTCTAAAATTGGCCCCGTACGAGAAGGAAAGTGTATTTGTAGTATTCGTAAAATGTTATTAAATCCAGTTTTATGTTAATAAAGCGAATAGAGTGTTTTGATGTTATAGGTATAAAAGTTTACGTTAATTAGGTGACCGTTAATTAACCCACCGGGTTGGTCTAGAGGTAAAGTCGTCGCCAAAATCAGCTAATTTTCGGAGACGAAGGTTCCTGGTTCAAATCCTAGTAAAGGTAGTTCTTTTATCTGGATTTGAATACTAGACAGTGGTTACCGGTGTACTTTGATGGTTGGGGTTTAATTAACCGTACTCTCTCAGGAATGGTCGGCCTGGGTCTGTACAAGACTACGCCTCATTTACACGTCATACACATCATCCTCATCTCATTGGGTCATGGGGTTGCTTATTGTTCTAAATTGAACAGATTGCAACGTACACAAATTAGGAATAAATTTGTACAATTAGGCGACATTGAATCAAGATTTTCTTCTTTACAAACATTATGAGTTTAATTTCGACAGCTGGACTGCAGTTTCATTTTCTTAAATAAAACATGTGTTTTTACCATACGCGCTAAATTTCCATCTGGCGAGAGGGACAGTATTTTTTTTTTACAGTTCTTCAGTGACTTCAGTGAGAGTCGTCTATCTGAAAAGATGTTTGATAGTGTCTATATTGTGAGTTTTTAAATATGAACGTATAAGCTGATTGCAATTTGTTGCTATTTGTAGATCCTAAGGATGATTTTCAAAAATCTTTGTCTACCTGCTGAGCGAAAAATCCTTTTGCTTTCTTTAGAGAAGACTAATAATTATGGTGTGTTTGAGGGATAACTACATCAGAACCAATAAAGGTTTGAGCCATAAAACTTTGGAATAAGTAGCCTACAGCGATTTACTTACTTCGTAGAGTGTTATGAGTAATCACGAGTTAGTATAATTATCTGGAAAAGTTTGAAAGGAACAATCTAAGTACACCACTGTTCAATTTGCAGAAGGAAACAATTTTACAGTTTTATTATATCATGGTTCTACCAGTTTTAATCTAACGTTCAGAGTGTTCTCTACGTTCAATAAATGTCAATAATTGAAGCTGTTGAAATGGCATTGTTAAGATCTCGAGTAAAGTACAGAATTTAGGATAGTAGGCAAGAACTTCGGAGTGATATCAACAATTATTCAAAAATACAGGGAAGAATGGTGTGGACATTCGTTGCTGATATCAGACGATTGAGCATCCAAACAGGTGTTTACCTACAAGTCGATCTGACAAAGTGATATTGAACCATCTTTTAAGAGGTGGCATTACAACTTCTTTAAAAAATAGCAGATTACTAAATTCGCGTTGGAAGAGACTACCAGGCTAATCTAGATCGTTCATGATGATGATCTTATAAGCTGGTTATTGATGAAGAAAAGCAACCTTAAGTCAACTTTAGACCAAGTTATCTATTTTATTTGTCAATATTATATAAATTATTGTACCAGATTAAAATTCAGACTTGATAAGTTCAAAAATATAGTAGTCTACATATATTTTATATTTTATGTCGAGAACATCAACACATGTTAACAAATATAACTAATTGCACAGTTTTATAAAACAGTGAACAGTAACATTATTTTTACAATGAATTTTTTCATATGTTTAATGAAAATGACAGAACAGTTAAAACTATCATAAATTACTAACAAAAAGGAAGAAGCCAATTTTTATTAAAAACTAAAATTGTATTCTCAGTAAATACGTGACAAATTTTTCAGTTGTTGAAAGCTAACATTTGTATCTACGTTAGAATTTATAAAGGTTTTAGTTATTCTGCAAAACTTATTAGTTTTATTTGTGACAATAGAATAACAAACTATTCTGTTTTGTTCTAAAATATATTGAATAATAAATAATTGTTTTAACTTTTTATTCAGTATTTACTTCACTACCGTAAATAGAATTGCATTTTCTTTTTTTGAAGGGTATATTTAGTTTGCATTTTCATTATTAAAAAAAAATCACACAGTCATTCTGTAATATTTTGGTTATTTATTTGTTACTTTTTACTAAGCAATATCACAAAGTTGTTATTGTTGTAGTAGCAAAACTAAAACAAGAATTGACAACCGTACTAACATTTTGTACATGTAACCAGTGCTGTATTTTTATTAATTTTTGCATCCACTATGGTATTCAGAACTACCGGGTGACACATAAGTTATTTTTTCAATATGAGAGATGTTTTTACTTTCTCTTGCCTACATGAATATATAAGAAGGAAAGTATTGTTTTCATGTCGATTTTAACAAATCGAGTTTTCACCGGATCTATACGTTTTCAGACCCCCTGAACCCAAAAAACATGTTTTTAGCGATTGGTCTGTGTGTGTGGGGGTGTGTGTGTGTGTGTGTGTGTGTGTGTGTGTGTGTGTGTGTGTGTGTGTGTGTGTGTGTGTGTGTGTGTGTGTGTGTGTGTACGAAATATCTCAAGAACGGAACATCGTACGAACTTGAAACTTGAAACAAGTTACATATCCTTACCGGACCCGACACGAACATTTTCATCAAAATCAGTCAACCGGAAGTAAAAGTTTATTCGTATATTTTTTCACTTTTTTGCAATTTTCTCAAAAACGTCGCTGAAGTTCGTAATGAATTAAGTGTTGTATTTTCAGGTGGGCTGTTTCCGACTCGGGATTCTAGTTAAGTTTTATGAAACTTAAAAATGAAACTATAAATAACAGGAAGTGTTGTGTTTGCACAAAAGTCTGGTAGGTACAATCGATTCGTAATAAAGAAACTGTTGCCTCAGTCAAGGATAGCATGAAGAAGCGTATAAAGAATCTAAAAGACAAACCATATCGTAAATCTTTACTTCACGCTCTTTACGACGATTTTGAAAAACGGCTGCAGTTCTATGAGTTAATCTGAAATAAAGCCGATACAAAAGTTTTACGGTCAATTTTGTGGTGAAAAGTTTCTTGCTTTAAACTTAATCCTTCGTGGACGGCATTAGTTTCATGTCACACACGCATTTAATTATAATTATAATTAATTATTTTACTTAACAATAACTGATGCTAATATATCCGTCTTTAGTTCTTATGTAGATATATCCTAAAATAAAACAGACTATAAAATAAAATTTGTACGTTTAATTGGAGAAGAAAAGAAAAAACAATTTTACAAGTGCAAAGATTATTTAGAGAAATATTATGATTGAATTTGGACGAACGAATCACATGTAATTATTAACGAACAAAGGACGTACAACTGTTAAAAAACAACGATTTTTTGGCAGCTAGGGAAAACTGGCGGGCTGTGCTGTAAACTTATCTCTTGAAGTTGTAAAGTTCAGGGAATATTTAGATATTTTTCCATAATTTTGATGACAATTAAGACAAATTTTAGTAAAAATCTTAAATCTTTTTTGATTCAATTTATAAATTTGCCGATATATCCGCAAAACGATCTGTGGAAAAGATTTTTTGGCGGATTTATCCGTCAATCTTTTGCGAAGGGGTAATGGACATGTTCTCCGGAATCGCTTTGTATGGTACCGCTAAGGAATTTGCGGTTTTTTCAAAATTGTGAAACCTAAATAAACTGAAAATTTAAATTGAAAATGCATTTGTATTCGTCAATGATATAAACAATCATTGCCCTATATTTGAGAATCAATTAAGTCGTATAGAGTGTATTGCGTTGTAGTTACAGTAAGGTGGCCTACGTAGGCGCAGTTGACAAAATAGATATCTTTTCTTACTTGTAAGTTTTTCATCTGGTTTACTTTTAAAATATTTATTTTTATAAGAGAAACTCACAAAGACGCCATCATGTCCATCTAAAATATTTAAGTGAATCATAGATGTTGCGAACGCAAGATAAAGTAAGATTAGAAAAAAATGGTGATGTGGCTACGGAGATTAAAAATGAACGGGAAAACGTTGGATCAGAAACTTAAAGAATTTAACAGAGAAACTAACAAAAACGAAGGAGAGAATGTAAGATTTCAACCAAGGATAAATAAATCAGTATTCAGCAACAGAGTATTTTCAGATAAGTCTACAGAACGAAAAACAAGATCTGATAGGATGAAAAATACAGGAATCGAGAAAATCAATAAAAAAAACTTAAATTTAAGAAACAAATCAAAAACCAGAATAATTAATTAATGGTTCAATGATGCCGTTAAAGAAAAGGAAGTTTTTGATACTTTTATTTTCGAAATATAAAATTTTTTATGTAATTTCCTTAAAATGTATGAAAGGGCGTAATTGGAACCTGGTTAACCTGGTTTAATTACAATCATAAATTATGACCATCGATGTACAAAAAATGCAAAAATAACAATTATTATCTTTCGGCACTAAGATACAGCGTGAAATTTCCGCTTTAAAATATTGTGTAAAAATATCGTAAAGCCCAACAATTTTAAGAATAAAGAATTAAATTTTTTCTGAGGTGTGACGTACGCGCTTCTTGAATTTGTCGTTCTAAATGTAACTTATATTTTCCTGTATATTTCAGGTGTATTCGGCACTTACTTTGTAACAGTTTCAGAGAAATATTTTTTATCGTTCTTCTATACACGTATTGGTCAACGTGGTCCCATGGTTTTACTGCTTATATTTTGTTGTTTAGTGCTGTTTTATTTTTCTTGCGAACACATTGTATTTATATATTTTTCCATCTAAACGTTATCACTCTTTCCTAAAAACTACCGTGCGTTCGGAAAGTCGCTGTGCACTGGAATTGTGACTATGGATTTATGAAAATATGTATAAAGAAATGACTAAGCATTTTGGAAAAAAATTTATTCAATACCTTAATTACATTGTTAAACCGTGATTACATTGTTTATAGAAGGTGTTCGAAATGACCTCCATTGGCATCAATACAGCATTGCACTCGTTTCATTTTGTTTGCAAACACCTTTCGCAACTGAAGAACAGTGATTCCTTGAATGTATGCCGTTATTGCGGCTTTAAGTTCGTCAATCGTGTGTGGTCTGTTCCGATACACAGTTTGTTTCGCCGCACCCCATAAAAAGAAATCGGGGGGAGTCAGATCAGGAGATCTTGCAGGCCACAAATTCTTTGAAATTATTCGTTCACCAAACACGTTGCGCAGGAAAGCCATTGAGATGTTAGATGTATGTGCTGTTGCCCCGTCTTGTTGGAACCAACCATTATTCATTTCCACTTGTGTTATTTGATGCGTAAAGTTCTCTAAAATATCAGAACAATAACGTAAAAATTTTTTTCCAAAATGCTTAGTCATTTCTTTATACATAATTTCATAAATCCATAGTCACAATTCCAGTGCACAGCGACTTTCCGAACGCACGGTATTTTCCAACTTCAGGTATTCGTATCTCAGTTACTATTTAAGGTTTTTGCCTGAAATCTTCACAGAATAATCTTTAATTACAGAGTTAACTTTTAAGGGGAGCACTATACATCGAAAATAAAAAATATTCATTTTTAAATTTTGGTGCTATTGCCTTCTTTTTTTGTCTGTGTGATTACATATAAAAATTATTACAGTAAGATAAAATTTATGGAAGTTATGCGGATTTTTGTTAAGTAATGTCATGGCCAGAATTTCTTTTAATTGAGTTAATCTGCGAAAACAATTATTAAGATTTGCGATATTTAAAAAATACAGAAAGCTGAGAAGGCAATGGAAAGTGTGTCAAAAGAAGTAAGACTAGAAAAATAAATTATTTGAAGAGAAAGAACAGTCTGGTGAGGATCTAATACTAATACGACGGTGCACGCCAATTTTAGGATAAGTAAAACTATACAGCTCATTTCCCGCAATATCACTTTTTTCCATAAAGGTACAATTTTCTCAAAAAGTATTTAACTTAGAAGGTTGAAAATTTTTTTGAGCATGTTCCCTAGAATAATTTTGACATAAATGGTACTAGAATCATTGCACTATTTACTAAATTTGAAATAAAAGAAAATATTCTACAAAAAAATTACATTGTTTTTTGCATTTTTCAAAAAAAAAGTTTTTTAAAATGGTATCGCTAGCTCAAAATAATAATTCTAGTACCAGAGCTTAAAAAGGTTTCATAGAAAAGGCACAAAAAATTAAAGCCTTAACTCTAACGGTTTCTTAGAAAAGTGAACCTAAAAACAGTCAATTTAACATGGGTTAGATAGAAGGTATAGTGCTCACCTTAACCCATCACTTTTTCATAATTTTATTGGAAAGGGGAGACGAAAATAAAAAGTAATATGCATTTTTAACTTTACAGAAAAGCTTTATTTTAAAAATTATTAAAAGCTTATTATTAGGTAAAAAATTCAAAAAAATCATTGAAAGACAGATTCAAATATGAAGTTTTCAAAAATCGTTTCATGAAGTTATCACAAATAATTTCAGAAATATCTATACCTAATTTAAAAATAAAACGTATAGAAAGCACCAGTCTCCTGAAAACCATAATAATATGTTCGTGTTTCTTTCTGTAAACAATGAAAGTAGTGATTAGAGAAAACACGACAGGAGGTCTTTCTGAAGAGGATCATACAAGAACACTTCTATATTTTGTCTTAATAAGGAATATTACTACAATAGACTTGTAATAAGTCGTATAAGATGAATATAATAGAATTTATACAATAGTTATAAGTTATATAATCGCATACAAATTGAAATAGTTAATTTAATATTGAAACTTAGTTCTCGTAATATAGAGGACCAGGTGCTCAGTAACAATGGCCCTTGCATCCCCTACCCTATTACAAACCACAACGTAAGAGACAGACTACTGGGTGCTAGAAAAGTATGTTACTACTATGATTGACGTATGCTAATTGTTTGGAGGTATTATGCTGATTGATTGTGAAATACTACTAGTGAACACAGTTATTTTCGTTCGTGAGTACGTGTTGTTACAAATTTTTGAAAAAATAAAATTTTCTCATGTTACTTGAGTCACGAGTTTGCCTTTGGTTTTAACGAGGTCTAAAGAGGGAAAACAACAGTGCGCATGCGCGACTGCTTTGGTATCAGTTCACCACCACAACAACGTAAACTATATTTAGAGGACATACAGTATATCGCGGAACCTTTTGCAGATTAACTTTACGAATGTAACTGTTTGTTACCGTAAACGGAAATGTCAGTTTCTCGAAAACGTGGTCAAACTGTTCACAGTGGTGAACGAAATCTAATATGCAATGTAATAAAATTCTGTGAAGTTAAAGTTAAACAATAATACTTTTCCGTGCCTCTTAACAAAAGTTGTGATCGAGCGGCTAACTATTGTGATGATTCTCCTTTACAATCCAAAGTATTAAGAAGGAAGTTAATGACTGTGAAGAAGATAATTTTAAATCAATAGTTTTTTGACACCTGGTAAAAAAAGGAAACGGTAGTCTCTATAAGAAAGTGATGCCGATATGTAAAACGTTATTACCGGTTTTGAAAGAAAGGCTAAATTTTAGATGGAAACTTTTTACGTTAAAAAAAAATGTTTAAGGAAATGGGGTTAAAGTGTCAGTCACAACGAAGTATATTAATTGAAAGGCAACATATGGTTAACAAATGGTGCAATTTCACAGAAGTAAAATATAGTGTGTCACAATTGAGGTTGGAAGCTCTGTCAGATTTCTCTTACCTTCCTTACAGCCCTTCTTCATCTTCATGTAGCATCTCCATTACGAAGGTGTGCTAGCATCATGGCAATCCTGACCTTGGAAACTGTAGCTCTAAATAGGTCGATGGATGACAAATTAAACCACTCTCGCAGGTTCCGTAGCCAGGAGGTTCTTCTTCTTCCAACCGATCGTTTGCCCATAATCTTTCCCTGGATGACAAGATGAAGGATTTCATATTTTGGACCTCTCAAGACATGGCCGAGGTACACCAGCTTTCTCTTCTTGATTTCGATCATCACTTCCATTCCCTTCTGCATCCTCCTTAGGACTTCCATGTTTGTGACTCTCTCTGTCCAAGATATTTTGTGCATCCTTCTGTAAACCCACATCTCAAAGGCCTCAAGTCTTCGTTCACATTGCCTATTGGTAGTCCAGGCCTCTGCACCATAGTACAGCACCGGAAAGATGTAACACCTTACAGCCCATCCATACGTAAAAGGCATTCTCGTGACTCATTAACTATACATTTTTACATGTTTAAAGGGTAGTAAATGGAAAGTTCAACAAAATGAGTCTTTTGTGCTTAGTAAAAGGGCTTTACTGAACCTGTTTTTGCCGGTCATGACGAAAACTTTGTCGCTATACCGAACACCCACTGAAAATAGCCTTTTAAACGCATCGGTGATATTATCATTGGTCCTCTGATGTAATTGGTTGAGAGCACGACCAACGAGGATTTCCATCATCAGGCGAAGAAAATAGTGCTTCCCGTCGAGATAAACGAACAGTGTCGGTAACAACGCCCACCAAATTTGGCCAATCACAGAAGGTGCTATTTCCACCAATCAGAGATCGAGTTTCTAATTCATCCAACCAATAGCAAAAATATAAGGTCTTATCCATAATACGAAAGGTTGTTAACTTACCAGAACGGTATATGCAATCGGCCCGATCATCAGAACGCTCTACGAATATGATGAATATATCGGTCGACTATAAGTGAAGAGGAAGCTATTTCTGGAAGGGGAGAAATCTAAATACGTTCTGCCTTCAAGTCCCTTTCGAGACCAGCACAACGGTTTTTCTCAGAACTAATAATTTTAAGCTTTATCAGTCAATTCTAAGGTATGGTTTCCTTGTTTGCATTGGAGAGTTGATGTAAGTATTGTGCGGTTCCAAGCTCCGTGTATTTGCGGGGTGAAGGGCACGGGTGAGGTATAATGAATGAGTGACGCATGCTGGGAGAACGATTGCTGTAGTACTCTGATACAAAATAATACACTGCACCCTCAATGTTCGAGATTAATTGGGCCCATGAAAACCATCTTGAAAATCGAAATCATGAACATCGAGATCTATTTTCAATGTAAAATTTCTAATCGGTTCCATGTGAGTGATTAGTGCGTATATTTTAAAGATAAACAATACGTTTTGGCTTATTTTAAATAAAAAAAACCGTGTTATAGAAAAATTTAATTTATTAAAAAAAGAAATACAAAATATTATTAACTAACTTGATTCAAATGTAAAATGCTCTTTGTAATCGAAAAATATTGCCCTATTATATTTTGTTATTATTTGATTTTATAAAACATTAAAAGTTGTTTCTTTATGTACATTTTATTCTTTCTGGGATGCAAATTGTGTCCTTGATGTTGATGGTGATACCTTGATGAGTGGTAATGATGTCATTTCTCTTCGGCTTAAACAAATTCACAATCGTTGTTTGTTCTGCTTTGGTTTGAAGTTCTTTAAGTTTTAGTCTGTAAGGATGGCAAGCTAATCTTATTGAATTGTAACATACTAAAGCTCTATCTTGTTCTGGACCCTTGTCTAATATTGTTTCTATTGTATCCCCGTAAATAATTGTTTCAAATCTTCCCTAGTCAAGTTTTTTTGATTTTTTTTCATCTTCGGATTCTTCTGAGGAAGCATTATGTTCTTCGTTCAATTCCAGAATATCGCTTTCAGAAATAACATCATTGTGCGCTAAGCCACCAGGTCAATGCACTAAGCAGGGGAAGCATACGGGAAGGGTGGGGCTGAGAGGGACAGTTCTCGTTCAAGGTCCCAGTACAAATCACGAACACGAAGTTTTAATCTCGAAAATTGAATTTTTTGTGTACAAATACAAAATCTCGAAAGGTCGAAACCTCGAACATAGGAGTCCACAAACACCGAGGGTCAAGTGTATTAGTTTTAAAACTTTCCGTATTGAACATATTTGTTTGTATTTATTTATTTACATATTTTGATTGGTAAGTTAAATATTATGAATCCGACCAAGTTAATAACCCGGTAGGTATTTGTTAAATTATCGCGCCGGATGATAACAATATTTTTTTAGTCCCGCTACCACTACAAATGCATCAGCTGTGAAACACTACTAACTCATTCATTATCTCACTACTATAATAATGCACTATATTCCTTCCAACTACCGGAGCTGGGATTCAAGCAATACATGGCAAAAAAATCTTTCTCTTAAGGTTTGTGTTAGACAATTCAGACATCATTCGCCGACTAAAACGTAAACATCCTACGGACTTATTCTGAAACGTCAAGACACCAAGTAAAGTAAATCCACGAAGTTCCTCCGTTGGGGGGGTTTTCTTCGGTCATGACATTACGAAGATAACTTATCTACTGCTTAACTTATTCTGCTTAAGAATAGATTGTAGATTTAGCTGCAATAAAAAAAAAAGTTTTGAATTTTGAGATATTATTCTTATGATGTACCGACAAATTTTTAATATTTTTATATATTATTATACCATTATAAAATATTTTATTATTATACTGATTATAATATACACCCCTTAAAAGTTGTTAGTTTTCGTTTCGTTTAAAAATCTTTTAAGGGATTTCCTATTCAACAACACCACGTGGTAGCTCGAAAATTTGGCGAATTGCCCTAATAAGATTCTGCAATCTACATCCGTCACTTCTGCCATGTTCTGTTCTGAAGGAAAGCAGTAGCTTCTGAATTATTTAATTTGTATATTGTAAAATGATTTATTTACATACCTGATATCGATTACACCAGCACCATCTGTTATAACAGTGTTATTAGCATCGCATAAGTAATATGGAACACAAACACATATTGGTCCGTCATCATCTGTATCTACATGTTCGTTTATTCTGTTAACAATCTTAGGTTTACTGCTGTTATCAGTGCTTCGACTTGCTTCTATAATAACAGTGTCATCTTCATCATTATTACCTTGTTGGAGTGATTGAGCATTGTTATTATCAATACTGTTTATTGTAGCTTGATATGTTGATATTAATAATATGTTTATTATTGTTATAAACAGGATCAACTTCATCTCCCTGATAATTGTCATAATTTTACTACGTTATTAATAATACTAATATTGTATCTTAGTACCTCCTCTCTCTCTCTCTCTCTCTTTTGTTCCTGAAAAATAACACAATGCTTTTAAAATCTCTTTTCATTTCTTTTCTTAATTATTAATTTATTCAAGGTCGCATTGACTACTTGGCCATACGCGACTCAGTATTCAGATGAACTAAGTCCCTTAGCTGTGGGAGTGAGAGAATACATAACGCTCTCACTCGCACAAGCCATACGCGCCATTTAAATAACGTTGTATAATTTTACTCATAGTTGTGAGCAAGTGTTTATCCATGCAGTAAACTAACAAACAAGATAATGACTGTAGTATGTTTTTAGATTTGGATTATAACGGTAAATACCTTTGGGCGCATGCGTAGTTATGCCACATATCTCCCTCTCACTCGCTCGGCTATAGGACATTAATTCATCTGATATCTGCACGAGACGTGTTTTTTTTTTATTTAGTGATAATGCCTGTATAAGCCTTGGCTTGCGTGTAGGTGATGACATGAAAAAATATGATATGAAAACATAGGTGAAAAAATGCCCAAAACGGGCAGGTGGAGTATTATTTTAATTGCACTCTATCTGTTTGGTCCAGGGCTAAAAAAAAATAGTTCTGTTTCTTATCACATAGTCAGCCACTTATATCACTGAACTATTTAAGAACAGAAGAGGTAGAGGTGTAAAAGACACTAGTCAGATTTATCTCCTCTGAGAGTAATGAATTTTACTATGCAGCCAGACCCTGTGGTGAATGAAGTGAAGGTGTCATTTGCAGAGTGGAAAGTGAGTGCTTTTCGGAGGGCCTGGCATGCTGATAAGCATACTCTTTCAACTCAGTGAGGAAGGCAATGGTAAACCACCTTACTCCTCGTTTTTACTTAGTAAAACCTCTAGAGGTTCAAACCAGCCTTTCAGCTGATGACCCAAACAACAACAGGTGAAAAAATTACCAGAAAAGACCGGGAATCGAACCTGGGAAACATAATAAAGATGCAATGAAAACATTGATACAACATAGAATGAAAATATAAAAAACAGTGTAAAATTGTACACTTATAACAAATGATTAAGGGAATAATATATTGTTCATAGCAAGAAATTATGAATTCTATGAAGTGTTGGGTATTGAACAAGGATAATGGATTACGATTATAGAATGTTTTGAATATTAATTCTCGGAAATCGAAACTAGTAGAAACTTTTGTTTTTATTTTGATTCCTTCTACCATTTTCCCGATTGTTTGAAGAAATTATAAGACTAAAGGTATAAAAATAGTTACTTAAAAAGTTAAGGTATAACACATTAATAGATTACCGTAGTAGTTGAAGTAGTTAATAAACAAAGAAACTCTGAATTGATCTACCCTTGAACATGGAAAACCATAGTTGGATGGATAAATTTTCCGACCACGAATTAAAATAAACCGTTTTAGATTTTCAAATTGTATTTAAGGAAATCAACATTTATATTGTAATGATACTTTTTGTAAGTAATGGGAAAATAAATAAGTAAATATAACTTACAGTTCTGGGACCTATTTAATTTTTTAGGTAAACCCCATAAAATGCCATCAAAATTGTCTCTTAGTTAGAGTCTGATAAATATCTCCAACTGTGAATAAAAAATCCTCATCTCAAGACAATTAATAGCATTTTATTCATAAAATTATGGTATAGGAGCTCATAGGTAATTTCATTTACAATTTCATTCACCGTAACATCTATAGTGTCTTTTACGACATTAATAACCAATATTTTACATTTTATTCCTTAAATTAAATTTTCTCGTATTTTTTCACGTAGCAGGTTATATAATTTGGCAGCTGAGTGAAAGAAGTGTCACTTATCGAACGCGTTTTTTACTTTTTCTGGAAGGAACAGGTGTTCTGTTACTTTTGTCATATTTATGGATTCTATTTTGTAGGGTCTAAATTTAATGTACTCTAAATTTCGCTAGATCTACATTACAAAGAAAAAATGTATTTTTTCTACTGAGAAATGTATAGATTTTCGAACCAATATATGTTTATAGTATATCCCACAAAACCGTGCAACAGATATAAACAGACTACGGATTGAAAGTCAGTAAAATGGATGCGCAAACATGTTTCACTCTACCAACGCTGTCAGTCAGAACAACCGGCAACAGACAGGATGTTTTATAATAGGCCTACTCTATAATTCCTTCTACTGGTACTGTAGTATTTTGCATTTAATATATGTTTCTATAGTATACAGCAAGTTTCATCTGATAAGCAAAGAACATTTTTTGTAACTCAAATGAATCGCGCTAAGTTCAATCACATTTTGATAAATGTATGTTTTGACGTGCTGCACGATTCCATAGGCTAGAGAATAGTTTTAATCACAACACTTATTATTGTGAAATAATTAATCAACTAAGAAGAACTTTGTAACGAAAGACAACTACATACAGTACAACTGCATTACAATCATAATAAGAAAATTTAAGTATATAAAAATACAAATCGGCTTACTTATACTTTACATAATAGTATATATGTATTTAATAGTAACTCATATGATTAATACACGAATAAACGTACCAGTCATGTAACGCACCACCCGACAAAACGTACCACGGAACCGACCGACCATTTGCGAAGGGTCTGCTGATTTTTTCAATATAGGATATTTTGAATACGACAAAACGTACCACTTGATGTTGTAAAACGGTTTGCCCTGTACGAATTTTAATTAATACCACTGTACTAAGATAAGCCACTTTTATCAGAAAGTATATTTTTTCAATTTATTTTAAACGCATATGATTCTTATTTCTGATTGCCATTAAACTTTAAACTGGCTTTGGACTGGCAAAGTATAATATTTTTATTATATTTTTGGGTGTTTAAAATCAACTGTGGTTAAGCTCTCGTTGTAAATTTGTTTTTAATTTTAACCGGCAAGATAAATCCCTCTGGTTTGCTACCAGGAGACTGTTGAAATACCACACAGTTTCCCCTCCACTCCGAGCGCATGACAGCACATGGGAGTCCGGTGATCGGGAAAAAGCAACATTGTTCACTAACTATCTGTCACAAGTGTTCAAACCTCATGTAGATATTTTTGACGTGCACCATAATCAGTTGGTTATGCCTCAGATAGTTGAGGCATTGCCGCTTCAATTGCCACCGAAATTGTTCACCTCTGCTGAAGTTAAGCAACAGATTTTCCAACTTCCACTAAAAAAGTCTCGACCAATATGAAGCTATGCCAGTCAGCTTTACTGCTGTGCAAAACCATCGGTAGGAGCAAAAATTCAACGTTTCAAAGCTTTTACGGAGGATAGGTAACGCCCCCTATTATGCAACCAATAAAACGCTACACTCAGACCTTAACGTACCCTACATAAATAACGTTTTCTTTAAACTCTATACAAAATTTAGGAAGAAACTCGTGAACCACCATAACCCATTGATATCAAATCTGGCTACGCAGACTCTCCTTAACAATCCAATAAGACGTCTAAAACGTCGATGGAGTCGAGACATCATCAATTAACGTATTACTGTAATTTGACTATTCATTACAGTGTTCTAAATGCTGCACTTATGCTACACTTTTCTATTTACGTCAGAGTTATGTCACTGGACTGCGTCTCCACTCACGTTTATTTATCATGTTATTTTTCACAATTTGTATAATCACATTCACTGATTGTTTCCAACTGATTGTGAATTTCCTAAATAGAGAAAAAAAATTTAACCAGTCAGTCACTTCGCGTTCATTCCAAGTTATGCGAATGAAATGCGTGGTTGGGGTGTGATGATTAGACCTACATACATATTCAATACAAAAATGGAGATCGAACCTTTTATCGAAATTTTTCGTATATTCGCGATTTATTTAATGTAGCAATTTAAATATTAAATCAAAATAATAAAAACAACATTGCATTAAATTATAACTATCCTAATCCTTTACTTCCTTTAATTGTTTTTTTTACAGGGAGACTTTTCATAGTTAGATATAAAAGAGTATAGTGTTTTATGTCACAAAAAATCAAGTGGTAGCTGGTACGTTTCGACGGCATACAAATTTATTTACTGTATAAAGTTCAAATGTCAATATCTGTGAAGTACAGATCAGTAAAACATGATGTTGGTTTTTGATTAAAACAAAAGTAAAACGTAACAGCATAGACGATTCGAGAAAATGAAATAAACCGATATAGTGAGGTAGAAGTATTTTGAAGAGTGGAAGAGAAGATTAATTTGACGACAACCTTATAATTGAGAAAAATTAATTGGTTGGGACAATTATGAGGAGAAAAGTTTTAATTAAAACTATGTTAGAAAGACTAGTAAAAGTGAAAGGGAATGAGGACGTCGAAGAATAAAAATTATAGACGATTTAAAAAGGGGTATGAGCTATCAAGAAATTAAGACGCTAGCAAAAAAAAACATGATGGAGACAATATGTGGAGTAAAGGACCGGAACCTGAGAGCAGTTTACCTTATGATGAAAGTTTTAGTGGTCTTTTCATATTTCTGTTTAAAGTTCGTGTAATATGTAAAGGAAGATGTTCTTAACATATCCTGTTTTTCCTTATGGAGGGAGTATCCTGAGTACAATAAAAATAATCCATTAACGATATAATTTTCCTTAAAATAGAAATTTATTGATTTTTAACATATTACGTTTATATACGAACAAACTCTTTATAAATAAATAATGATGACATTTCGTACATTATTTACCAAATTGTTAACAGTTGACTATCACCAAACAAAACGAGTTCTGTAATTACTATAAAAGTATAAAATATCCTATTCAAAAAGCAAACAATTAAATGAAAAATTATTTGTCAATTAATTTTGACTAACTTGTTACCTGATGGATTTTCTCTTCAAAAAGACCTCCCCGAAATGTCATTGTAAGTCATACAATGGTTGAAGACATGCTATATGAAATAACAGATAATTGGCTTGAATTTACCTTTTAAAAGAATTTTGAAATCTAAAATAACTTTGTATTTATAACCCATACATTTTACTTGAAACGTAACCTGTTTAGAACAAAATAACGTAAGAGAGTTCCTGATCACAGGTTTAAAAATATCAAGGCACATTTGCTTTAGAATAAATTTTTTGTCAACTGCTTCCAGGAGACTCTACAAGGAGCGTTAGTTAATTAAAAATTAATTAATTTATTACCTTTTATTTCAGCTACTTACTTTAACAAGCGTGGCATCTAATAATTTTCACATATGTAATAATAACCTTAGCGTTTTCTTCAATAATTATAAAAGAATTACGACATTCGCACCCTAACCGGGATTAAAATCCGTGACTTTCCGCTTTGCAGTCTATCATGCTAACCACTGCGGCTAGATGATTATTTGCAAGATCTTCTATTAATCTCTACAGTGTATATCTTGCAATCTGTTTAATTTTAGAACAATAAGCAACCTCTGACGCAATAAGATGAGTGTGGTATGTATGACGTGTAAATGATGTGTAGTTTTGTACAGACTCAGGCCGACCATTCCTGAGAAAGTATGGTTGTTTGAACCCCAACCATTAAAGTACACCGGTAGCTGCTAACTAGTATTCAAATCCGTATAAAAGTTATTACCGTTATTGGGATTTGAACCACGGAACCTTCATCTCCGGAAATCAGTTATTAAACAGCTGACTCACAGCGACGGCTTTACCACCGGTGAGTTTCATTTACTTGTAAACTACTTTTTAAAATATCACAAGAAAATGAAAAAGGACGAGTATTTTTAAAGATATATTGTTGACAATTAAGAAATTAGTCTGTAATTTTAATCTTACAAAATGTATATTGTTAAATTTATATATATACTTATTAAAAAACACAAAAATTAACAAACTAAAATAAAAAAATAACATAAATAACTAACAGGCTAAATATTTTATTAACGCAAATGACTTTTAACAATTTAAAATAAAAAAAATTAAATTGAATAAAATATATTTTAGTTGTTTTTTTTTTAAGGAAGGGCTTAAATGGAAGCCCTCTCCTTCATGTTAGTTTGTATTATATCATTCACTTATAGTGGTTTCTTACTTACTGTGTATAGTAATTATTCAATAAAATATCTAATAATATAATATATATTTTGAGTACTTGGGGGAGGTATTGAACATGAGTTGCAATGACAGGGAAGCATGGGCGGAAAGGACCAAAAAGTTAATGAGAGCTCAGTTCATCACCCACACCACATACAACAAGAAGTCAATGTCGGTAAATACAAAGGTAAGACATTACAAAACGGTAATACAACCTGCAGTGACTTACTGTGGAGAGACCCTAACAAAACTGTCACAAAAAACTAAAACCCACAGAATCCTGACGTTAGAACGAAGAATCCTTAGAACCTGTATTGGTAAGAGAATATACAAAGATAATAGTTGGAGACTGCTACTTAATAATGAAGTCTATAAAATTTCGGAGCCAATACTAGACACAATTAGGAAAAAACGAATCTCCTTTTTGGGTCATATCCTTAGAACACCGGAGAACAGAGTACTTAGACGACTTATTGAAAGTGTCTGGGATTTTAAAATCGGTTTGAACTGGACGAAGGAGGTCAAGGAGGACTTGGAAAGGTTTGGGTTGACGCTGGAGGATGTGAGGTTCAAGTCTGAGAGTTATAGAAAGTTGAAGGATCTGGCTTTGGAACCGGAAACCAAGACTAGAAGAGTGCAGAGGGTGACGGAAGAACTCCGGGCTCAGAGATCACAAAGAATGAGGGAATACTGGGTAAAGATCAAGGCTCAGAGATCGAAGTAGAGTCTTTCATCTTGTGGCTGAAGTGGTCCATTGTGGCCTCACAAGTAAAAAAAAAATTATTCAATAAAAAAATTATTTTTAAATTATATACTATTGAGTATTTTTAATCTACAATCGAAGTTTGTCTACGTATTCTTGACAATAAGACCATTACAGAGAGTAAAGAAATTGAGGTGTTTTCCCTTAGCGTAGTGGATTAGAACATTATAATCCGTTGAACCACAAAATGGAAGGTTTGGAGTAGTAGCCCTGGCCTGGGTTGGAAATTAACACGTTAAACCACATCGACACTGTTCATTAATCAGCTGTAGTTGCTAATAACCGAGCTGTCGATGCAAATTCAAATTGAACTAAAATTAAACCAATATGTATGTACAAACGGAAAATTTACCGATTCATGAAGTTTCCAGAACTACATGAAGTGAAATTTTTAATTAGAACTTTGAAACTTGGTTTCATTTCGGTTATAAGTAAGCCTAATAAGAAAGGATCTGAAAATACTTGTACGAAAACAAAAAACATATGAAAAATCGGTTTTCCAAAATTACAGCTTTTAACTATGTTTTAAACCAGAAACGTACATACCAAGATCTAAATAAAAGAAAATACGTCACAAATTAGGTGTTACAATGTTAATGAATGCAAAATGAGGGAGCGGACGTAGCTAGTCTAAAAAATCTAGTGTGAAACACTCACACAACTTTCTCTTGCCAATGCAAATAATTTAAACAATATAACCTAACATTAGTAATAAAACATTAGAAATAAACAAAAAACATAACCTTATTTTAATCATGAGTGAAAGACGCAAAATGAAAATCGACCTCTTTGGCTTAAAAATACGGAAAATCACTCTTTCACGCTAAACTAGGCTCTGTAGAGAAAAATGCTTTAAATAAAAGTTGTAGATCTTTTAATTTCTTATAAATAGGGTTATATTCACTTTTGTCGTAAAATGCATACTAAGGCCGAAATCTTTAAAAAAATCAATTTTTCACACGTTTTCGTGAGAAAAAAACAGAAAATTGCTAATTACCGCTAAACTAAGCGTTATACAAAAAAATGTTTGAAATAAAAGTTATAGGACTTTAAATTTTCTACAACTTTTATTATATACATTTTTGCGGTAAAATGCATAATAAAGCCGTAATCTTAAAAAACAATTTCTTTAGGTGAAAACAGCCTTACCAAGAATTTCAGCAAACATGACGCCTACCCTATCTTGTAAAGAATAAAAAATTGAGTAAATCAGGTGATTTTTAAAAAAATCGTAGGACCAGTTTTTGAGAAAATCGCAAAAAAAATGAAAAATCATACGAATAAACTACTACTGCCGGTTGACCGATTTTGATTAAAATGTTCGTGTCGGGTTCGGTAGTGGTATGTAACTTAAGTTTCAAGTTTGAAGTTCGTACGATGTTCCGTTCTTGAGATATTCTGTTCACACACACACACACACACACACACACACACACACACACACACACACACACACACACACACACACACACACACACACACACACACACACACACACACACACACACACACACAAACAAACACACACACACACACAAACACACACACATACAAGCACACACACGCACGCGCGCGCGCACACACACACACACAGAGAGAGAGAGAGAGAGAGAGAGAGAGAGAGAGAGAGAAAGAGACCAATCGCTAAAAACATGTTTTTTTGGGTTCAGGGGTCTGAAAACGTGTAGATCCGGTGAAAACTCGATTTCTTAAAATCGACATGAAAAGAATACTTTCCTTCCTATATATTGATATAGGCAAGAGAAAGTAAAAAGAGTACAGTTTACGCTAATTTGTGACTAGCTTAATTAGGTTATATCAACTGTTGTATAAAGTCTGTAAGCTTTATCGATTAACCATTAGTTACAATCTTTATATTTACGGTAGGCTAAACTCGGGCTAAATTGTAATTACCCTCCCTTTAATTAGATCTATTTACACAGATATAGTATGATTTTCAATGACGTATGCAATTAATATTTAATAAATTAAGTCTGTTTTCAATATTGATAAATTACCAGCGTCTATAAAACATAGGTATTATAAACATATTATAAAACATATTAATGCCGGTTTGAACCTCTATATATTTATTCATAATAATAGTTTAGAGCATGTAGAAAAAGTAAAGTTCCTAGGAGTATCTCTAGATAGATTTTTGTCTTGGGACTTCTATACCAATCAAGTTTGTAGTAAAATATCATCTGGGGTATTTGTACTAAAACAACTTGCCTGATTAAATGATGAAAAATTACTAATGGCAGCTTATCATGGCCTCATTTTGTCTCATATCCGTTATGGTATCTTAGTATGGGGTAATTATTCTAGCATGGGTAATATGAATAGGGTTTTTAAAATCAAAAGAAAGTTATTAGGTGTATGGTGGGAGCTAACCAGCTAACCTCATGCAAGCCACTATTTAAGGAGCTTCCATTGCTTACAGTTCCCTCTCTACATTTTTGAGGTGATTATGTATGTTAGGCAAAATAATTTTATGCAGAATTTCAATGTTCACAATCATAACACGAGAAACAGAAATGATTATTATGTGGCCAATCACTCCACAAAATTGTTTAAACAAAAACCTACTTATGCAGGGAGAAAATTCATGAATAAATTACACCAATTTTTAAAATGTTGTGATAATTTGCATTCCTTTAAAAAAAAATCTGAAAAATTACTTGATCGGTGAAACGTTTTATAGCGTACAAGAATTTCTTTCTTGATAGAAGTGATTCTTATATGTATTTCAGGTGTTATATCTGACGACATGTCCTATACTCCTATTAATTAAATACTTTTGAATTAAAATACTTTCATTTGTATAAAAGTAGCCTAAAACGTAAAAACAGAGTAGCCAAATCAAAACAATTTTTCCTGTACTACTCGTCGCCTAATAAAATAAGGACTGTGTTTGATTCCAATGAACTATGAGTGTCAGTATGTTTTTGGGATTGTAATAGAGAAACTGGGCATGCGCAGTAGATTGTTCCCCTCTTACACTTTGTCTCAAACAAAGTTCATTTCGTGACTAACCATCAGTACAGTTCTTGAGTTTTATGGTAGCTCTGGCCTTGAGAACTCCGTGATGGAGAAGGTAGCAGTGCGGAGTCCTTATCATACACATTACATTAATTAAATTTGTACGTGTAAATTATCCATTTAGCTGATAAATTTTAAAAACTTAAATTTTAAATGGTAGTTTTACGCATAGCCTTTCTATCTTTCATGAAATGTTATTTTCAATTTCGAATTTACGTAGTGAGTGTATATTCATCAACACAGACGATGTTTTTAGTTAGACTAGTAGCAGCTAAGCTCGGCCAAGCAAGAAACACCGTTTAACCTCACCGATTGTACGTTTATAACACTAAAATTTATTTGAAATTAATTTTTTTTAATGTAATTATAAACTTTAAGCAAAAATTATAAAAATGTGAGTAATTACTTTCTTAGAATGAAAATATAAATCACACTCAGTGATGTGTTTCAAAAACTACTAAGCTGTCAACAAAAAAAAAGCTAAACTTGACTGAATTGCACATTAATATCTTGAAAAATGAAGTTGTTAAAGCTGAAGATGACAATGATGCCTATCATGAGATAACGATAAGTAGTAAAATAGAAAAAATAAGTTAGGTACTTAGCAATTCAATTTAGACAGACGACTTACATGGAAAAACCATCTGAATCAAACGTAAACGTAAGCAGTTGGGCATTAAATTACAACTTTTTTGCTTAAAACCACGCACTCAGAATGATGACTCATCTTCCTAAATGATGTTTTTTTTATTTCTTAACATTTTCTCGTTTATCCTCTTCAGAATACATATAGTTTTCTTTCTTTCGTTTTTTATGAAATATAGCTAAATTATGAACGCTATCTATTAAAAAGTCTTGATCCTTAATTTCATATTAGAGATTACTCCCTTTTTGTTTCTTAAGAATGCCATTCAAACTTTTGACCAACTTAAATTGTAAAAGTTCTCTTTGTACATTGTTTTGTCATTCGTTCTGTAAACGAGACCAAAATTTTAAATGTTATTTAATTATTGAAGATTCTAATGTTCCGATTCTGTTAATGGTTCTTTGTTTGATATTAATTTAAAATTTTCTCTTAAACTCATTTTGGTTCATAAATTTAATTTTAAGTTTTTCTATTATTTTATTTTGCCTAAACTTTTTTTAATATTACAGAAAAATTTTCCATCTATTTTTAATCAGAATATAATGAGTAGATGAATTTCCATTGTTATTTGTCATGATCGAAGAAAACCCCCCAATAAACACTTCCCCCATGGGGGGTATTTTTTAAATAATTTTAATTAGTCGAAAATAATTTCTAAATTTAGAATTTATCATAACGACAAAATTAATAATTAACTTGACTAACTACAAATCGATTTTTAAAGTGGAGTTAATTAATTTTTCATATTTTCAGTCTAAGTCAGGAGTAGTTGGTAACGTGCTTGCCTTTCATCAAGCGGTGTTAGGTTTGAATCCCATTCAGGCACGGCATATTTTCATACGTTACAAAAAATCATTTTTCATCCTTCACCGTCTGCATTAGCAGTTACTGCAGAACAGTCGGACGTTAAACCGAAAAAAAGTCAGAAGTAACCGCCTTCTCAATTCTTAAAATAATTTTTTAGAATTCCCTAGGTATATAAATAGCCTGTATATTCGTACCTGTATGACTCACAAATTTTTAAAAATTAGAATGCATGGATTTTTCCATAAGATTGAAAGTTTACTCGCTTAAACCGGAAGAAATATTTAATTATCTGATATGTTAATTAACTTGCATGTATTTTTGTTTCGCTGTATATATTTAATAATAAATTATTTAAGAAGATATAATTTTGCAACAAATATTCTACTGTGAATGGTTTTTGTTTTATATTCTTGACCTACGGATTCAACAACAAAAATCAATGTAATGATTTTTGTTCACACGAAAAAAATACAGTTATTACTCGTAGTAAAATAAGGGGAATCCCAGCAATAAAAAACGTATGACGTAATTTCCTTGACTAATTCATGGTCAAGGTCGTTAGTATCATTCGACCATAAATAATATAATAAAATTCATGGATATCATAACAGTATACGACAATGGTGATCACACGGAACTGGAACACTATTTTTACTATTCATATCATTTTAAATTCTAGGAATTTTCATTCTCATAAAAATCAGTTTTATTGCCTGATAATTGACTGTAGACGCTAAAACCAAAGCAGCTGTTTGATTAAAAAAATAACAAAAACATAACAAGATAATCAGTACGATCTCCGGGTTAATATCTCCAGTGAGCTAGTAGAGAGGCCGCAATATGGGAGCGCCAAAATTTAAAAATGTTTTAAATAATTGAAAAGAAACCCACTATACATCCAGAACTTCCAAGAGAGTACCAGCGTCAAGAACACAATTATTGTAAAATGCATAAATCTGAGTCGTTTTAACTTTTCCTCTACTGGTAGCTTCAGTGGAAAGAAAATTTTCGAAGTTAAAATTGACTAAAATTCCACGTTCGATTAATTCAAATAAAACACTGAACAATTTAGCAAAATATTCATATAAAATTATATAACTCTAAATTAAATTTAATATTGACATGCAATTTCAAATTCTCAATGATGGGCCATTTTACACGTATTACCAGTAGTACAAATTATGAAAATCGACATTGTGTCTTATTATGAGTAAAAGTAAAAATCACCTTCGTGGTACAGAGGTTAGCATGCAATGCTGTAAAACGGACGGTCACGGTTTAGACTCCCAGCTAGAGCCTGGAAAATTATTACACGTTCAAACCCACCATTCCTTCACCCAAAGTAGTCGGTAATGAACAAGTTGTTGATGTGATTTAAAAAAATTAAATTTGTAATGAAATTTGTGTTTTGTATCTTGTCAATATTTTAGTATTTTATATGGTCTATAATTTTAGCTGTATTACATTATAGTCCCATTTAAACGTTGCTATTACGGTGTTGTTGTTTTTATTGTTTAGGTCATCAGCCGAAAGGCTGGTTTGAACCTCTAGAGGTTTTACAAAGTAAAACGAGGAGTGAGGTGATTTACCTAATCCTTTCTCACTGAGTGGAAAAGTACGCTTATCAGCATGCCAGGCCCTCCGAAAAGCACCCACTTTCAACTCTGCAAATGACACCTTTACTTCATTCACCATAGGCTGTATAATGAAACTCATTACGTTCAGAGGAGATAACTCTGATTAGTGTCTTTTACACCTCTACCTCTTCTGTTCTTAAATGATTCAATCATTTAATTGGCTGACCATGTGATAAGAAACACAACTATTTATTTTATCCCTGCAACAAACAGGTTGAGTGTAAGTAATCTGACACTCCACCTGTCTGTTATGGGCAGATTATCTAAAATTATCACAAACTTTATTAAGCTCTATAAAACCGAACCCACTAGATTGGTCTAGTGGTAAAGTCATCGCCGCTAGTCACGTGTTGATTTATGGAGGTGAAGGTTCCTGGTTCAAATCTTAGTAAAGGTAGTTATTTAATTTTATACGGATTTGTATAATATATGGTGTATTTTTATGGTTGGGGTTCAATTAACCATAGTGTCTAAAGAATGGTCGGGCTGAGTCTGTACAAGACTACACCTCATACATATTATCATCCTAATCTCATTGGAATATAGGGCTGCTTAAGTTCTAAAATCTAACTGATTGCAACGTACACAAATTAGAGATTACTAATAAAAAAAATTATTTTTTGTGAAGGCTTATTGTTATACAAATTGGTTGTTGTGCAAGTATTATCGCACAGTTCCAAATATAGAATGAAAGTCTTGTAGCCTGTACTTTTTCCTCATTACTTCAAGTCTGTCAATTTGAAAAAAAAACTATTTTTAATTGTTTCTTTCGGAAAGGATTTTCTCATATATAGCTCTTACAATTTATTTTAAAATCGCCTCTTCACTAAAAAGTATTTGCTCTGCAAAATAGAGTAAGCATCATGGTTGCTCAAATTGTTAGGAAGCTTAAGTCTCATGTTAAAATAGTTTTTTTAAGATTGTGACTAAGTATTTAATTTAGGGTAAAAGTGTATGTAATTAATGTTGTAGGAAATTAAAACATCTACAACGTTTATTTCAAGCATTGTTTTCTACTGTGCTTAGTTTAGCGTCAATTAAGAATTTGAATCCTTAATATAAGAATAAGTGGTAGTGGTTTTCTGTAATTTGCTCATCAAAATCGTATTTTTTAAGTTTGTGGCCATTTTACGACAAATTTATATGAAATTAAATTTACAGACAATTAAAAGAACCAGCAAACTTTGTTTTTAAAATGTTTTTCTACTACAGAGCCTAGTTCAGCGCTAATTAATGGTTTTTCATTTTTTAAGTTGTACAGAGGTTGATTTCAAGTATAATTTACTTGTAATTAAAATTAGGTTATAATTTTCATTATTTACATCGGCAACATAAAGACGTGTGAGTATTTCATACCAAATTTTTATACGAACTTATCTATTCATTTTTTTATGTGAAAAGATTGTACATTTTTTACAGTGAATAAAAAAGGCCCAATTTATTATTGTATGCTGATTATTATTTGAAAATCGTATTGATGAATACAAAAGTATCAAAGAAAAAACGGAGAATGTACTCTTGTATTACATCAGGTTTTAATTAATGTAAAAATTAAAAGCTGTTAGAATTCTATAACACCCGTGGGACAGATTGAAATAGAGGAGTCAGGTGTAATTATATTAGTATGTCTATGATAAAAACAGGATATAGGCTATTTAATAACTAAGAAGTAAATCATGTAGTTACGACTTTTCTTTAATAATAATTAGGTAATTAATAAATGAGTACCTTAGGCTATATAGCTGTAATTACGTCATTGTAAAATCCATGATATTAAATATTTCACCCAACTGAACAAATTACATTACATGGAGAATATAATCAAGATTAAGTGGTAAATTGCAAGTCGCACTAATCTTCTCGTAAATCTTTTACCGGTACTCATTTTACTTTCTCTAGTCCTAAAGGAATTATGTAAGGAAGGAAAGTATTGTTTTCATGTCAATTTTTCGAAATAGAGTTTTTACCCGAAATAGGCTTACACTTTTTCAAGCCCCCGATCCAAAAAAACATGTTTTAGCGGTTGGTATTATGTGAACAAAATATCTCAAAAACGGAATATCGTACGAAGTTGAAACATGAAATTTAAGTTACTACAAAGAGATTCGAGTCATACACTTTCATCAAAATTGACCACCCGGAAGTAGTCGTTTATTGGTGCGATTTTTCCTATTTTAAATTTAAAAAAAAAAAACATCTACGACTTTTTTTAAAATCGCCTAATTTTCTGAACGTTTAAGCTCTACAAGATAGAGTAAGCGGCATGTTTGCTGAAATTAATGTGGGCTGTGCTCTCATGGTAAATGTTTTTAAGATTGTTTCCTTAATATGTTTTTTAAGGCAAAAGAGTAGCCTATATAGACAAAGTTGTACGAAACTGAACACTTTCAACTTTTATTTCCATAGCTTTTCTACAACGCTTAGTTTAGCAACAGTTTAAAGCTCCCTAAGGGTATCCTAGGGAGATTTTGTGTATTATGCTCATTTAAATTGGCAAAAAAGGATACTTTTTTAAGATTGCTGTCTGAAGTGGGCCAATTTATTTTGAGACAAAAATGTATATAATCAAAGTTATTATACGTAATAATTACGTATACGCGTATAATTGTAATTATTACAATAGCTACAACTTTTATTTCGAGTATTTTTTCTAAAGCGCTTAGTTTAGCGTCAATAAATGATTTTCCGTATTTTTTAGCCGAACAGAGGTTGATTTTTATTTAACTTCATTCCCTCAAGACTTAAATTAGGTTATTATTTAGAAATAATATTATTATATTATTATTAATATATTATAAAGAATGCCATACCTGACCAGGAATCGAAGCTGGGACCCCGGCGTAGAAGCCAGTTGCGCTAACCACTACGCAACGGGCCGGCCCAACTTTTGACCTAGATGAAGATAAGGCCCTTTTCCTATGAACGTACATAATTTACGAGTCACGAAATATTGATGCTTTAATTTCAAAAAACTGTTTCGTAATTTACAACAAAAATGTTAAATACCTGATATCGTTTCAGTTAATTTATTTTGAAAATGAAAACACGTTTATTATTGTTTTTATTTTTGGAATATTGTAAACGAGTCAATGGACTCAAATTTAATTTTTCAATAGGCCTGTCATGTTCTAACACTAATAATGTTATGTTATAATACTTGTATTTTGTGTAGGCCTATTGTTAAACTTTCAAATGTATCCGGGTGTTGTAATTTTGTACAAAACAAGAATTTTTCTAGCGATAACATGTATGAAATTTAAATGTAGACTTTGTGGCAAATCAAAATCTTAGATGTTTTTGTAATAACGTAAATGAGCTGTCAATGAAAAATATCAATAAATTTAAAGTTAACTTCATAGAAATCATTTGTCTGCACGATTGTCAACTGCAAAATAGTTGGCTTAAACCCCTCAAGGGTTTATTTAACAAAAAACAATATGTCTACCCATGGGGTTGAAAATTATAACTATTTATCAGTACATTAAGATTCCTGAAAAAACTTATTTTTTATCCTGAAAATTACACTTTAACTTGTTCGCCTTAGGAAATTACGAAAAGGAAATTCCTAATTTTAAGATGAGGTAACTTTGATTAACGTTAATTACCACCTACACGTTTTCGGTTTTCAATAATTTAGTCATTAAATCCGCGGATCATAAAAAATAACAAAAACTGTGTTTTATAACCCTACATAACTAATAGGTTCAAAGCTTGAACAAAAAGTTGTCGATTTTTTTTTTATTTCCCATAACGTTAATTATAATTTATGCACTTTTATCATAAAATGCATACTAAGCCCGCAATCTAAAATATCTCTATTTTACCAATTTTGTTGGAAAAATACAGAAAATTGACGCTAAACTTAACGTTTAGGAAAAAACAATTGAATAAAAGTTGTAGCCTATGTTTTTTTAATTTTCTACACCTTTACTTATATTATATGAACTTTTGCTCTACAGTGCAAATTAAGGCTGAAATCTTTAAAAACAAATTTTTTACCACGTGAGCACAGCCTCCCCAAGAATTGTATAAGGCATAACCCTATCTTGTAGAACACAAAAAATGTTTAGTAAATAAGCGGTTTACAAAAAAATCGTATGAGCAGTTTTTGAGAAAATTGTAAAAAAAGTGGAGAATTGTTCGAACTAATTTCTACTTCCAGTCGACCGATTTTGATGAAAATGTATACGTGTCGGGTCCCCTAGCGATATGTAACTTCAGTTCCTAGAAACATGTTTTTTGGGTTCGGGAGCCTAAAAACGTGTATTTCCGGTGAAAAATAAATTCCAAAAAATCTCATGAAAACGGTAGTTTACTGTCCTTCTTATGTAGACTCATCATATAGGGCAAGAGAGAGTACAAATTAAACAGTTTTTTATGCCAAAAATTTTATGTTAAAGCTTTAATAAAATTTTTGAAAATATAATATTTTATAGTATTGAAAAATTGTAGCTCAACTAAGCGATGGATGAGAAAACATAACACACAAAATTTATAGCATTTTCTTTAATTTTAATACAATAACATATCAAGCTGTAGCCCAATTAAAAAAAAAACATTTCTTTTAGCAACTTTCTACAACTCGAAGTAGAAATTTTCAAATGTATAATAACGAGCACCAACTACCCAAATCTCTAGACGATCGACTGAAACAACTGAACCGACTAGTTTCGAAACGTTCTAAACCGACATTCTCCTCAAAAGTTCTTCTATATAAAACTCTCCTCAAACCCATCTGGACGCACGGGAGCCAGATTTACAGCTCGACAAAACAATCCGTTGTAGCTCGAATCCAATGATTTCAGTCCAAGACTCTCCGACGCATAAAAAAACGCTCCTTCCTACGTATCGAACGCGACTCTTCACACGGATTTACATACACCTTATGTCAACCATTCTTTTTAACCTCAGATTTAGGGACAAACTGTTCAACCACCGAAACCCCCTTATACGTGATCTAGACAAGGAACATCTCCTAAGTAATCCCCCAAGGCGTCTACGCAGAGACATTATAAGGTAAACCATATTGGCTACTTACATACACAATTTTCAAAATTTAAACAAATAAAACCAACCGGGTTGGTCTAGAGGTAAAGTCGTCGCCAAAATCAGCTGTTTTATAACTGATTTTCGGAGGTTCCTGGTTCAAATCCTAGTAAAGGTAGTTAGTTTTATACGGATTTGAATACTAGACAGTGGTAACCGGTGGACTTTGATGGTTGGGGTTTAATTAACCATACTCTCTTAGGAATGGTCGGCCTGGGTCTGTACAAGACTACACCTCATTTACACGTCACACACATCATCCTCATCTCATTGGGTCATGGGGTTGCTTATTGTTCTAAATTGAACAAATCGCAACGTACCCAAATTAGGAATAAAAAAAAAACAAATAAATATAAACAAGCATTCTTATAACCCTGGAGTCTTGTCGTTGGGTGGTGTTCTCCGTGAAGTACCTTAATTCATAGTTATATTTTTTATTATTTTCACTGGTTGTCAAATTGTACAGTCGTGAAATTTCAATAAAATACAGTTTAAAAAAAACTACACAAATAGAAATAACAGGCCAATCAAAACTTTTTGTGGTTCAGGAGATTTCGTAGTGAGTTCGAAGCCTACATTTAGCGTTACATAAATAACATTGAAATAACTATTTATAATTTGAAATTTACAAGAATAGATTATTTACTTCGTTTTGAATAGGCTGTCAAGACATACTTATA
This sequence comes from Catonia carolina, assembly GCA_035578175.1. Classification (NCBI taxonomy): domain Eukaryota; kingdom Metazoa; phylum Arthropoda; class Insecta; order Hemiptera; family Achilidae; genus Catonia; species Catonia carolina. Next base: position 34,222,876 of record JAQMRL010000001.1, read on the forward strand.
TTATATAATTATTAATAATATAAAAATACCTGTTTGTAGAAATTATTCAATTTATAAAATCGAAGATTATTATTTATTTCCTATAAAATGTAGTATCAGATGACAGACAACTTAATAATGGTGTAACTCACTAGAAAACTTAATAAATCATGTTTACTAGAGCACAAATAACAAACGACTGATCATAGTTTATTATGATATATATAGTACAACAAGAACAGTAGCTTTAACTAGACTCTGAAAGACATTGGACTCTTCATTGCTTCAACTACATTCGTAATGGTAGGCAATATTATTACCCCCTCTTAATCCTTTTACATCAAATCCATTATAATGCTCGATTTATTTCCACAAAATTATGTCAATGATTGTACTGTACTTTGAAACAATATTTGTACAATAGAATATGATTCAGGTTCTTGAAAATTGATAATCCTTCACGTGTCTCTATTTTTTGCCAGTATCATTATCTCATTTTTATTACTATATAATTATTTACTCCCAAACGTATTCAGAATAATGTTGATTTTACTACATAATTATATTCTAGGTCTGTCATTATTATTGTTATTTGTATCAATTGTGTACAATAAAATGTACAGGTTTTCCGTATGGAATTCATTGTCATTTCTTCGAATAATTTAATTCCCTAATATTGTCCTCTTGTTTATAGATGAATAAAGATTGTAACTCATGTAATATGAATAGTTGGGTGATCATTGCCAAACTAATTCATACGAGGTCTCAAATTCAACGAATAACAACCTTTTTTACCGGTAGTTTATGTTGTTGTTGTTGTTTAGGTCAACAGCCGAAAGGCTGGTTTGAACCAGTAGAGGTTTTACTAAGTAAAACGAGGAGTGAGGTGGTTTACCATTGCCTTCCTCACTGAGTGGAAAAGTACGCTTATCAGCATGCCGGGCCCTCTGAAAAGCACATATTTTCCACTCTGTAAATGACACCTTCACTTCATTCACCACAGGGTCTGGCTGTACAATGAAATTCATTACTTTCAGAGAAGATAATTCTGATTAGTGACTTTTACACCTCTACCTCTTCTGTTCTTAAATGATTCAGTCATTTAATTGACTGACCATGTGATAAGAAACAAAACTATTTATTTTAGCCCTGCAACGAACAGATTGAGTGTAAATAATTTGACATGGTAGTTTATATATTTGTATTTTATTTTGCCCTACTTGAATATTAGGGAAGGAAAGTAGTTGTTTTCACGTCGATTTTTCGAAATAAAGTTTTCACCGGGAATATACGTTTTCAGGCCCACTGAAACAAAAAAACAATCATGTTTTTAGCGATTGGTGTGTGTGTGTGTGTGTGTGTGCGCGCGCGCGCGCGTGCGTGCGTGCGTGTGTGTGTGAACAAAATATTTCAAGAATGAAATACCGTATGCAGTTTAAACTCGGAACTTAAGGGAAGACTGTACTTTGTATCCCCCGCCAATGTTAAATTTGCTATTTTTAGGTAAATTTTTCACAAGATTGGTAAACGATAGATAAATGAAACTTTACTTACTTGTAGTTGTCGGGTTGCTCGAGCTACTGACATTTTCGCAACTTAATCCGTTAAACCATAAAGTTAAAAACAGAATAAGGAATAACATAAAATTTTTACAAATTTTTTTTGCGGTATTTTACATATTAATAATTTTTGTAGCTTTTGAGGAAGTCATAAAAGGAATATGCGAATGTACAAGACAATTATTAACTGGTAAAAATTTCAGCCTGGTATGTTAAATGGTTTCCGAGAAAAATGTACTTAAATGTTAAAAATGTAAATTTACGGGAACGGGCAAAAACACAAAAATGCACAAATCAAAAACAAAATGTACACAAACAAGTTTATTTGTTCGGCGCCAATGCGCCGGGCGGCCGCATTGGCGCAGTTGGTAACGTGCTCGCCTCTCATCATGTGGTCCTGGGTTCGAATCCCACTCAGGAACGGTATATTTTCATACGCTACAAAAAATCATTTCATCCTCCATTGTAAACAGTTACACCCCAACGTCGTCGCTAATGACCGTTGTAGTTAATGCGACGTTAAATAAATAAATAGAAAAAAGTTTATTTCCCATCAACATTTGGTTATAAAACTGAACCAACAGCTGACAGTATTAAAAATAGTAATGCAGATATTTAAAAAAACTAAAATTCCTTTTGCTTTAAAACGATCGGTATAAAATTATTAAAAATATTCGTTCTTGGTGACACGATAATTTTCTGGGTAAACCTTCTGAAAACTTAATTTTTTTCATTAAAATAATTATTTTCACGTAATTTAATGTTTTTTGTGGTTGATCTCGGTCTGAACTATTGAAAAACGTAAAGAACCGAAATTCGAAATTTTCAGTTAAAACAATCTCAGTCTTGTCTTAAGTTACGTACCACTAGAGCCATTTAGTTGCGAACCATTTTATCTCTACAAAAACCTTGCCACTAGAGGACCCGACGCGAACACATTTATCAAAATCAGGCAACCGGAAGTAGTAGTTTATTCGTGCTATTTTTCCAAAAACGGCATATTATAATTATGACTTTTTTTCAATTATCTCATTGACTAAATTTTTTGTGCTCTGCAAGATTAGGGTAAGCGCCATGTCTGCTGAATTTTTTGGGAAGCTATTATCTCGTGGTAAAAATGTTTTTATTTTGCTTTTTTTGTAAGATTTCAGCTTTAATATACGTTTTAAGGCAAAGTCGTATAGCCTACCATTAAAATTATCTCGTAGAAAAGTAAAAACCTACAACTTGATTTCAAACGTGTTTTTCTACAATGCTTAGTTTAGAAAGAAAGGAGAATTAGCGTGAATTAGTGATTTTATTTGTATTTTGCTAATAAAATCGGGTAAGAAATCTTATTTTTATTTTTATTGCTCCCTTTTGATTCATTTTATGACGAAAGTGTACAAAGGCCTAACTTAAGTTAGGTATAAAAAAATTAAAAACCTACATGTTTTAAGAATTTTTTCTACAGAGCTTAGTATTGGTGTTTTTCTCGTATTTTAACTCCTACAGAGGTAAATTTGTTAATTTACGTCATTCGGTCTTAATTAAAATTAGGTTACGTTTTTCATTTTATATTGTTTACTCATGATTAAACAAAGGTTATACCTATTTTTGTCATCAGTCTCTCGCCTGGTTTGATGCAGTTCTCCAAGCTGTTTTATCTTGCGCAAACTGTTTTGTATCTACATACCTGTAACACCCTGCATCTTTTGTCATTTTGTTTTATATATTCTAACCTTTGCCTCCCTCAATATTACCCTCCATTATTGTTAGACCAATACCTGGATGTCTTAAGATATGCCCAACTAACCTATCCCTTCTTTTGGTAAGATGCTTCCATATACTTCTTTTTTCATTCACTCGTCTAAGAACCTCTAAATTACTTATTTTGTCCACCCACCCTATCTTTAACAAAAAATGTTAAAGATTAGGTTATACCTATTATATATAAATATTTTTCATTATTTACACTGGAAAGAGAAAGTCGTGTTTCATACTAGATTTTTCTTTAAATGGTATGAATAAAATAAATATGATGTATACTTTTCAGAATGTGATATGCTCACATTGATACACAAGTTTGCCGAAAGCCTCTGTAGATTTTCATGACAAATTGTGTAAAAATCTTTTGACAGATTTCTACATTTCATCGTAACCAAGAAAACGCATTCCTCCAAGATCGTTCTTCAACTTTCCAAATGAATAAAAATTGGACAGGGCCTTATGGAGGATGAGTTATAATCTCTTTATAGTATGATTACAAAACCAAGATGGTTGTTTTGACGACATGCAGAAGAGCATTGTCATGTTGGATAATGACAGCTCGTCAAATTTTTTCTGAGCGCTTATTTTTGAGAACGCCACAAAGTTCTTCGATAGTCATAACGATCAGCATTGTTGCTCCAACAGTGCTGATCATGCTGATCGAGGGATTGTGACGCATTTTGGAGCTGCAATGGTCCAGTAACATATTTTACCAGTAGGCTGCAGCACCAATCAAGCCCCAAACAAAGGGTTTCCAAATTACAGATAATTTCCATCCTTACCTCTCCAATAATAATAAAAACAACAGTTTTTTTTAAGAAGGTGTAATTCTTTTGCAATCAGGTTTTTTTAATGTAAATAATTATAAACTAAGCAAAGATGATAAAAGTCTTCAACATTCTCTGAATTAAAAATTTAAAAAACACTCAGTAGCATGTTTAAAAACATTTTTTATAATTTTATTTTCTATCTGTTTTAAAAATAAACTATAAACTATGTTATGAACTAACATATGAGATGTGGAGGTCACAATTACCTTGAATACGTCTCATTATATATCAATTAATTTTTTAAAGGAGAAAATTACTATGTACATAAATACAGTATGTATTTAAATTTGATGTTATGGAATCCAGTTCTTGTTCTTATTAATACTATAAACATAATCACTTGAAACTACATTAATTTTTCATAGACTATAAGTTTTATGTACATTTAAACATTGACACTTTTTACACACTATAATTTTTATTTGCATTAAAATTCTATCACACAAGTCCAAAACATGATAACGTTTTAGGCATCTTAACTTATTCTGCATTATTTAAAAGATTTATGGCCAATTTGTTTTTGTGATTTTCAAGTTTCATTGGGTATTTTGCGTTAAAATGCCTTACCCAGTCTATGACTTCAGAAAGGTTCCAATAATAAAGTATTTTTGCATTATTTACAAACCATAGGTCCTTTGTTTCAGCCTGAATAACTCTATTGTAGAGCATTTGAATTAACTATGTTACTTCTGCTAATAGCTGCCCTAAGTTAAAACTCTACAGTATACAAACAAACTGTCAATGATTAGTAGTACGAGGGTTGCCTTTTATATTTCGGGAATGGACAATACTGGTGCTGCAATCTGTTAGCCAATATCGTTATCTTAAAGTTCGACTTTTTTTCGATAGATTGCACTCTTGTTTCGCTCATACATTCCATTGTTGTGTTGTTTAGTAGGGACTTAAAATTGTTATCTTGGTCAAAAAATGGAGTTAAACCATGAACATTTTCATAAAATTTTTGATGCACAACGTTTTTTGATGCCTGAAGAAGCAGTTGATGCATTCATAAAGCACATTTTGGAGGTACCTCAATCGGAGTGGAACAAGTGCTTCGAAAATTAGTTCAAGTGCATGAAAAAATATATTGATCATCATGGAGAATATTTTGAAAAACAATAAAGCTATTTACATTGATTAATTTGTTTTTACTTTCTCTTGCCCATATGAATATATTTTTGTTTTCTATTCCCGAAATATAAAAGGCAACCCTCGTACATATTAGAAAAAAAAGATTAAATGATTAAAAAAAGTAGTAAAAATAAGTCAACATATTAAACGTTTCAATCCGAGAGCATCTATGATGTTGTTGAGGAGGCTAGTTGCGAATAGATTTTGATGCTTTTTTAACATTTTTAGATGTTACTCTCTACATTGTTTAATTTCCTGTTTTATGAAGGGCATGTTTAGATCATCGTGTAATATTCCATTGGTTACATACCATACACAGGACTATAGTGATATACAGGACATATATACAGGACTATAGTGATCAGTCTTAACCATTTTGATTGAAACAACGGTAACGAGAACAATAATGACCAAATCTCTGTTAGTGTTCATTTTTACAGTACATTGCAACCTACTTCTTAACAAACCAGAATACACAAGGCGTGTTCAGGAAGTAAGTACCGTTACATTCTACTGCCGCCATAGCAATGCAATCGGTGTTCCGCGCATGCGCACTAGTCGTCCTTGTTCACTGGCTATCGACTCACGCCATTGTAGTTGTTCTACATTGTGTTTTCAGTTTTCTCTGAACGTTTAAAATGTTTAAGACAATTAGTGATCCCACAGATTGTGAGATTCGTTCTGTAATAAGATTTTTGAACGCAAGGAATGTGAAACCGGCTGAAATTGATCGTCAACTTCGAGATGTTTACGGGGAAGACGTGATGAGTGAAGGAATGGTGAGAAAGTGGGTTAGAATGTTCGATGGCGGTCGAACAAATGTGCATAATGAGAATTGGAGCGGTCGGCCTTCTCTTGACACCAATGATCTGGTAAGGGCACTATGACAACGCTATCTGACAATTTCCAACAAATTTTGCGCACTCTTTTGTACAAAATTGTTACGGACCGCTTAGGTTATCGCAAGCTGTGAAGTGAAAACTGCCTTGGAGTCGTGGCTACATTCGTTGGCGGGAACCTTCTACGAAGAGGGTATAGACAAATTGATCACCCGCTACGACAAGTGTTTGAACATCGGTGGAAACTATGTCAAAAAATAGTTTAAGGTTTAGGCTTTCATGTAGAAATAAAACTATGTTGAAAAAAAATTGTTTTACTTGTTTTTTTTTTTTAAACGGTACGTACTATCTGAACACGCCTTGTAAGAAGATCCAGATTCTTCATTGTTATTGAAATCATGATGTGGGGATTTCTACTGTATGTAGGAAATGGTATCAAAACCAAATTAATAACACAAATTATGACTGGCACAACAATTTAAATATATTAATTTATTTGTAACTGCTTCCATTTACAAATATAAAATTTACAATAATTTACAAGTTTTAATTAAATTAAACAATTAGCTATCTGTATATACTAGTCATATTAATTTTACAATTAATTAATTAACAATTATTGTACAGTTCAACGGTGATCACAACAAATAATTTTTATTTAGTTAATTTACACAATAGATAGTAAACATAATATTTACGAAAATATTCTGTAATATGAATAAAATGTTAGTATTATTAACCAAATATACGTTTTTTTAACGATTTAACTTTTCATAACAAAGTTTTCTTTTCTGAAGTACAATTATTGTAAATCTGAAAAAAATATTATATAGTGTGTAATATGTCCACTTAAAAAAATAGTACATTATATTGCTTTAATTTTAAGTAAATCCTACTCGATATTTTTACGTTACGAATTATATTTTCAGATAGGTTAAAATTTTATAAGTACAGTATTTTTTTATTTATACTGGACCACCATACATTTTATGGCGTATATAAAATTATTGTGAAAATGTAATAAATAAACAATAAGTTTGTGCAAAATGACTGGAGGAGTTTTTCTGCTGATATATCTCAAGAATACATAATAATGGAAAATACTGTAGTAAAGAACTTTAAGAAAGTACAACAAAATTATAAAGAATTTCTACAGATCTTAAGTATATAAATATCTGAAATTAGAGCACAGGGATAACTGTTTCTTCATTTCTTAAAACTTTGACATTATTAAGTTACAAAAAAGTTAAGAGCTAGATATGACAACATGTTAAGTGGTATATTTAAACATGGTAATATCTCTAATATTATGAGAACAGGAGGTTGTAAAATTCATCAAATCCTAGTGAATATGAGATGGCTGGGTCACTTTGTGCAAACGGGCGAACAGCGTAACCCAAGATACAGAAGGCTTAGATATATGATATACGAGTAAAACGGGGTTGATCTAAAACTTGATGTTTGATCTTGTAACTGAACACCTTAGAATTATAAAATGACATATAGAAGAAATTAAAGAGGATTAGTTTTGGATGCCAAGGCTCACATCAGCCTGTACTACTGGTTTATATTACGACAAAAAAGACTTACATGATGTTTGAACTCATAAAACAATATTTCAAAGAAACATCAGTTGGTCATACTAATTAAATTATACCTTCACAAAAAAACCCACAGATCATATTTAATATAAAAAAACTTCTTCAAATTTAATTTGAGGAGAGATGATAAAAATAAAAAAATATGACTGGATATTAAATTAATGTTGACGTCTATTTATCTGTAAGAATTTGCAAGACAAATCCAGAAAAGATAATATTTATTAATTAATATTAGTAGTCTTTAACCGATATAAAACATAGTAACTTTAATAATATTTTTATAAAAATGTAAAAGAATAATCTAAATGTACAATTAAACTTGTTTTTGCACAATAAAAATTCATTAAAAATTGTTATAACTTAATTATTACGTGTTTATTAAAAGATAAATAAATTACTGAATAAAATTTATAAATATATATAATTATTAAAACATTTGTAATTATTCTTTAAAATATTTAAAATGTGTTAAATTACAAATTTTTATTTTTATTAAAGAAAAATCATATAAAACTATTAAAATTCTTTTTGAAATTTCCCAATAATTTCAGACAGAAATTTAAATATTGAAAGATAAATAATTTAAATAATAACAATGAATAAATAAGTACATAATAATAAGTTTAGAATTAACCTAATCCTCATAACAAGAAATTTGTCAATGTTACGTTAAGTAACACAAGCAGTCACCAAAAAAATTTCAGTAAGATTCAAATTTTAAAAATTAATAAATAATGTTAAATTATCGGTAACTTTTACCCGTAATTACACACATATAAATAATATTTTCGTAATTTTATAAAATCCATTATACAGACAAAAAAATATCAGGAATACCTACAATCCATAGATTACATTTCATTAAAAATATTATTTATTTTTTATTACAGAAGATACTATGAATTTAAATTTACAACAAAAATATACAGAAACAAATTTACAACCTACATATTAATATTTCTGTTTCATTTGTTAACAACTTAAATTGATTGGTTAACTTCTTAACCAATCAATTGTCTTGTTTTATTTAATAATTACTACAAGTTCCCTTGTTTGATTGTATAATGTTATGTGATTCGATGAAAAATACATAATTATTTCCACTATTATTATACATTATAGAATACTATTGTTCTGTTAAAAATAACAAAACATTCCAGATATTATACTATTATTATTATTATCATATTTATTTAAAATATTGTACTATAAATCATAATAAATGACAACTAAATTTATTATTATTATTTCTTATAAATTTCAGATTAAGTATGCATCTTAAGGTACGCTTCTTCAAACATTTCTAATTCTTTAACGATATATGATGCTTTGTTACGTAATAATTTTGAAGAATTCGCAGCTTCTTCGAGAAGTTGCAATTGTTGTTCGAGCGTTTTCATTTCGCTACCCATTTCATTCGTGGCTTCGTCAACTAAGTGGCACAAGCGAGCAAACGTACTTGAAAGTTCCCTGCGAAACGGAAACAAAACAATAATAAATCAGTACAATAAAATGTTAAATAAACATACAGGGATAGGTGAAAAATCGCGAAATCGCTTTCAAAATATTCTGAAAATAAGAGATTTGAAAAAGATGAAAGTTGATAAATATTACTTTATGAAATAGTTTTATAAGTTTAAAATTTTGGTCTGTCATCTTTTACGTAACTACTATTTTTTAATACTAAGATATCATACATCGAAGCCGCTCTGTAACAGCAGAATAACATACTGAAATGAAGAAATGAGAACCTATTTTTATATTTTGGCAACAATGTAAAATACCCGAAATTCCAGTTGGAATTGGAGGCATATTTTTGGGAATTTTCGCAGTATATAGTTTTTCCAGATGATCGGTAGGCCCAATCTGGACGACCAGAGATTAGCATGGAACTACCATCTTCATAGACATCCTGTCTCCTTTGCAGTTTCAAGAGGGTTGTCCACCCTTGATTATCATACACGGTATTACACTCCTTTATGCTTTTCCATTCTCTCTGTCAGTAGGAATCTCTTCCTCCTCTCCCTGTTGACCATCTTCATGATCTAACAAAAATTTAGAAACACATTCAAAAAGTAGGTTTATATAAAGTACGTGGAGGCTATGGTGAGACACCTTTATCAGGAGCAGAAGTCTGCAATAAAAATGAAAGGGCTTCTTTCAGCCACATTTGGTCTTACAAGAGGACTTCATCAAGGATGTTATCTTTCTCCTAATTTGATGCAGCCTTAAAGGAATATTAAAGGGTATGGTAGTAGAAACATCTGAATACCCTTATATTTTTGGACGATCAAGTAGTTATAGTAAAGGACGAGCTTGATAATGTTATATTATAATGAAACAGATGTAGGTTTTACGGAAATGGACCTAAAAGTTAACCATTCAAAGATGAAATGTCTATCAATTGTAGTGATTAGACGAGATCTGTGAATAGTTGGACAAAGGACAGAGATTTGTGATAAGTATCAAGATGTAATGCTGAGGAATGAGCGGTGAACAGCCAAAAGAAAGATAATTAGTAGAGCATGACAGAAAAGGGCAGAGACTTAGATTCAAAGTTTGGTTTTGTTGTCAAAGAAAATTCTGACCGAAATTTTTTAAGTTAACAATTAAAAAAGAAACAAAATAATCATTGACAAAAGCTAAAAAATAAATACTTACTGTTGAACCTGATGACTACAATTAGCTGAAGTTAAATCGACAATTAATTTAAGTTTCTTAGTAGCATGATCAACATATTGTTTCTTGAAAGTGCGCTCCTTTGCTTTGTTTGTCCACGTTAATCGTTCATATAGGTATAAACAACCATAAATAGCACCAGTGACTAAAATTAATCTCCAACCAACGGTTTTTAACATCTGCATCAAACATCATTAGTTGCATTTTAATTAATAAAATAAATAAAAAGTATTTCCTTAACTGACTATCTTTTTATTGAATTTACAACATATTGACATCACAAACAGAGTGAACTACCATTTATATTTCTGTACATCTGCGTGTTATGTTATAAATTATGTACTTGTTTTCCTGGTGTACAATTATAAACTTATGGTTTTAAAATTCTTTTATTCACATGCTCATTTTTTATATAATACAAAAAACCACCGAATACACAATAGATGATTCACCTGATTAAAACATCAATAGATCCTTTCTGATATAATCAGTTGCAAAAAAAATACACATCAATGCATGCACACTTCTATCAGTTAGTCATGACAAACTGACGGAACTGGGCATGCATTGATATATTTTTATTGAAACTGAAAATATCAGAAGAACCTATTTACTTTTTAATTAGGTGAGTCATATATTGTGATTTGGTGGTTTTTTATATTAAATTATAATTTTATACAAAACACTATAAAATGTTTAAGAAAGTTAGTTTCTATATACGAATTATTAAGATTTCTATTAATTTTTTTGCTTAATTTTGAAAAGAATATATACACGGTGGCGCATAAGTCAACTTTCCCAATGAAACTGGAAAATGTGAAAGTAAACCGAATGAAAAAACCCCATCATTTTCTTGCCAGATGAACGACTGAAAATTAAAAATGAGATTCATTTCAAGTTTTGGCAACACTACTTCCCACAGAACCTCAAAGCAGGTTACCAATAAAATGTAAAGTTTCCCTTAAAAAATAAGGTCCTATTAATACAACACTTAAAATCCCTCTACATACAATGACACCAGGAATATTCAGCTCTGCTTGGATTACATTAACTAACCGGGAGGCCCAATATCACTCATTCGTCATCATCTTTCTTTAAACTCAATTACCTCCGCAACTATTCATTACTTTGTACGATATCTTGCATATTTGTACGATGAAAATTGATGACATGGTGTTACACGAAATAAAGATTTTTTTTTGAAGAGCCAGTACTAAAACTTGAACGTTTTTATCCATAACTTTTCAACAAAAAAAGGTATTTGTTTGGGAATGACATCATCAGTTACCTTTAAATGTAACAATCAAAATCAATAAATTAGAAGTGCTGGCGACAAATTTTATGACCCTATAATCGAATAAAGAAGGTTAACACTACCCATCTCACCTATTCCTCGGTTAAACCTTACAATTAGCTTCAAAAAAAATGATACCATATTTTGATTTATGCTATCCTGTTTAGAAAAGGATAATATGCAAAACAACATGCGGAAAACAAATAAAACTTTCATAGAAGAGGAGTAAATAAAGCTTGAAAAGATACCACATTATTTTGAGGCGATTTTCCCCCATTTTTTCATCTAGCACATTACTTTGTTGAACAAAAAGTGTGATATCTTTTGAATGCATCTATCAATTTGCAATATCTAAATACTGTTATTTTTATAATGAATTGCTTTATTTATGTATATAGCAAAACATATGTTTTTGTATTTTTTAGTGATTTAGTGACACTTTTTTGTACATAAATTGATATTACTAAAAAAAAAATATTTTTTCTTAATTTTCAATTTTTATTCTGGTTGTAAATGAAAACAGAAAAATTTGTTTCAAATGTTGTTCTAATAACAAATTCTTTATAAATAAATATTAATTTTTTGAAATTTTTAGGAATGAAACTGAAAAAAATAAAAGAGTTTTTATTAGGCATAAAATGACAGTCCGCGTGATTGTTAAAATCTCCGTTCTCGTTGGGTTAAGAGTATATCTGACCAGTAAATGCAATTATGCAGGTTAATAAGTCCATTAAGTTTGAAGCATATGCTTCATCACACTACAAAATTTATCCTAAGAATTTGGATCAGCTTCAACAGGGATACGGAATAACTAACAGAATTTCAATCACATATTATGATCATCTTTATAAGAATGTAAAATAAAAATAGAAGTTAAGTCTTAAATTTTAAATCTTGTAGATTTCTATGTACACTAGTTCATGGTATGCCTAGTTAAGAAGAAGTCTTCCGAGTTAATTTACCAAAAGATTAGCTACAAGCTTCAGCAACCTTTTGTAGGATATCTTCATTAATAATCATTTCTGGCCGACCAGACTTATGTACGTTCACAATGCTTCCAGGTTTCAATTTGTTATTTAAGTTTTGTAAATATAGTACTAAATACATTGTGAACTTCAGCAGTACGTAATAATGCATTCACCACAACAGCACCATGTAAATTCGTTCTTTAAACATCATTTTACAACACTATAAAGCATATAAAGATAATAACCACAGACAAACTCAAATAAACCAGTACTGATACAGTAAACAAAGGAATGTTGTACAATGCTGCTGCCAACATATCAAAAAATTATCCCACTGCATGGAGAACGTTACAAATACACCTGATATTGATGTTACACATTTTAAATCTGAAACATTAAGTCCAATGCATAAATATTTTTATGCAACTCAGCAAGTAAAGTTTCTTGACCAACATATATAATGTAAAAGAAATTCCACAGTTTAATTCCATGTAAAATTCTTACGTAGTAGGAAATAATAATTTTATTTCAAATTTTTTAAAATAATGGTGCTAAATTCTAAGGTGTTAAAGGTGTAGTAGAGTTGCAAGTGTTAAATAAGTAAAATGTTTTTAAAGCTAACATCAATACAAATTTTTTTTAAATTTCTCTCCGAACTAAATTCACATTTTATGTTTTGCGATAAAATTACAAATTAATCAGTAATATTACAATACAATTTTATTCAATAAATGACATAAATTTATCTACTTACAAAACCCGCAACCAGAAGTCCTCCCATTGTGCCTTGAGAACCCATGGATGCAACAGCCAGACGTGACATAAGTGACCATTCATCTGATTGTAAGACTGGGAACGGGCTGACATTTGAATGGTTAAATTGTGGGCTATCATAAGAATCAACTGGTGAAAGAAGACTAGGAGGTACCTGAAGAATAACATTTACAAAATATTATTGAAAAGAATATTTACAATAAAATCATTACAAATTACATGTAATTTCCTACCGAAACATTAACAATCCAAAAGTATTTTATTAATTGACTGAATTTTGTATGATACAAAATCCTTAGTAAATGTAGTAGTTATCGCATACAATGACAGTGGATACAATGACCTATCAGTTAATATGACCAATATTCGATGGAAAGGTTCGTCCGCTATTATGCCCAATATAAAATATATCGTTTACAGTGACCTCGGTTAAAATCACATATCAGTTTTAGTGACAACTGTACGGATTTTCAACTATTCCGTTTATCTCTCAACAGTATGAGTCAGCATTTCTTAGTATGAGTCAATGTTTTTTCTTAAAAGCGTTAGTCTCAACATGCATTAACAGTAGTTTGTGTCAGAAGTTAGATCACTAATAGGCCTATCCTTTCTTTTTGTGTCTTAAATACAGCACTGATCTTACTGAATTTTACTGTCTCTTTACTCAAGTTTAGTTCATACCTTTGTGTAAACCTGTCCGTTACTAATAGTTGCGTCCAGTATTTTTGTTTTATACAAATGTAAATATTGTGTCGTTCCATGGAAATTTTGCAGTGATGGAAAAACACACACATTATTTGATGTTGGGTGAAACAAACCGGTGAAACAAAAGGGGATATTGCAACGAAGTCCAATATTAAACACTCCACAATATCCACAATTTGAAAAAAACAGGGAAAAAATTCAGAATAGTTTTAATGAAGGTAGAGAAAAATCGAAGAGACTTCTACATAGTCAAAAAAAGATGTAAAAGACACTGTTTTAAAATGGTTTATTTCGCCAAGGGCAAACAACATGACTGTAACTGGACCTATGCTACAAGAAAAGGCCATCGGTTACAGTGAATATTGCTTGCAGTGGTCGAACTAGCCAATCCCTTGGAGGTCACAGTATCCGATAACTACTGTAATTGATATTATTTTTAAACTGTAAAATGAAATTGATAATTTTGAAGAGATAACTCTGATTAGTGTCTTTTACACCTCTACCTCTTCTTTTCTTAAATGATTCAGTCATTTAATTGACTGACCATGTGATAAGAAACAGAACTATTTATTTTAGCCCTACAACGAACAGATTTAGTGTAAATAATTTGACACTCTACCTGTCGTCTGTTTTGGGCAGTTTCATTATATAGCCAGACCATGTAGTTAATGAAGTGAAGGTGTCATTAGCAGAGTGGAAAATATGTGCTTTTCAGAGGGCCAGACATGCTGATAAGCGTACTTTTCCATTCAGTGAGGAAGGCATGAGTAAACCACCTCACTCCTCGTTTTACTTGGTAAAACCTCTACAGGTTCAAACCAGCTTTTCAGCTGATGACCTAAACAACACACATTATTTTTAGAACTAAACAGTTCTTGTCTTCCAATTATGGCATTTATTGCATCCGGATTGTTACAGTCAATCTCTACCAGTCAACCCTCCACATTGCCATTCTTTCCAAGTCACTCGGATGTTTATATAATGTTTCACAAATTCTGTTCTCATTCACTGTACATGACCCCACCATTTCAACTGTGTAGAATCCAATCTTTCCTTCACATCCTTTATTCCAACTTTTGATTCTATAATTTCTCACTCTTACCTCTCAAGAGCTACCTCAAAAGTTTTGGTGTGACACATTTTTACACTTCGTAACCTAATTAATTTGTCACATTTGACTAAGTTAATCAACAAAGATAAAAATGTTACATGATATCATTGAAATGTTATGAAAAGAAACGAAACAAAAATGTGAGAAAATGGAATTCCTAGAGGAAATTAAGAATGGCCCATCTTTTGCACGGTTTACCTACATCTCTTCATCCATCAGGTAAGTATCTTAATGCCAGTTTTGCCCATCTCTCTTCACTCATTCATATTAAATGTTCCTCTTATTTCTCTCTGTATTTATCGACTGTTTTTAAGAGAGAGAAGGCATTTAAATGGGCTCAAGATTTCCTCATTCACAACACAATCCATCAAACTACCTCTAAACCAAATTTTCCAAATATGGTTCAAAGAACTTAACTTTTCAAAATTTTCCAAATTTTCTAACAATAAATAAAACACCTGTTATTAATATAAAAATATCTTACAAATAACTAAGACATGAATTCCAACATACCCTTTGCTGGTAGTTGCTAAGAGCGATTTTATTCGATCCTTTACCCGCAAAACGTTGTATGATTGCTGTAATGCCCCATGAAAACCTGAACTGTAAGTTTTCATGAAAATCAGCACAAAGATTATCACAATTTAAACGGTACAGAATCTCAAAAGGTTCTCTTCTAGGTAAAATATTCACTGGTAAATTACGTTTGTCACTGGGTAATAATGACGCCATCCGATCTAAAGGTACAAAAAGATATGAAGTTACATAATTAGAATTAACAGCATCAATTTACTATATATACTTAGAATATTAATTTTCTTAGTCAAGAAGTATTAACCCTTCCTTCCAGTGCCCAAACAATTTTTTAACGTTTAACCCTAAAGTGCCACATAATTTTTATAAGGACTTACAAATAAGTGTTATTTCAACAACCTAAATTTCAATGGAAGAGGAAAAGTAAATTTCCTGTCAAAAAATAATGTTTATTGCATTCATAAAATGAATGAATCATTTTAATAAAAAAAATATTCAAATAAATTATTCAATTTCTTTTAAAAAGATTTTTGTAAACATCCGATTATCCAGATATTAGCACTTTACATACAAGATACTGACGTCCTGTTTTCCGAACACTGGCACTCAACCTCTAAAGGGTTAAGATTTAAAAAAAAAAAATTAAAGTGATTAATTTCTTAACTTTTCTAAAGAACTGTGTTACAATTGTATAAGAATAATACAAGTCTCGATCAAGAATTTAAAGAAGTAACAAATGCTCTTAAAATTAATCAAATAGACCTAACGAATATTTATGCGTGCGTGTTATAAATAAATTAGATCAAACAAGTCCATATACGCACTGTTGTGCATAAATCCAGTCACTACATAATGTAAATCACTTTAGAAAACACCAGCAAGAAATGTCGCACAAATAGGATAAATGTATGTTAACCATTTATTTGCACTCGTGTATTGTCGCTGCATGACATGGGATCATACTGTTCCACATATCTGACATGCTGTAGATGACAATATATTAGCCGAGCTATTTACTAAACTTCTATTGAGTGTTACTCTCTGTAGGATGAAATATAAACCTTTCAGAGTGAGTTCAGAAAGATAAATTCTATTAGTTGTTTTTCTTACTTTGTTGTATGGAGGCGAAGTAAGTCAGTGATCGGCTGGCTTGCATGTGCCGAAGCATCACGTCCAAGAGAGCACACCTGCTCCCTTACTTTCTGTAGCAGTTTTTCGTGCCCGTGCCTCTGGAAACTCCTCGGCATCCTATGGTTACTTTTCAGCCATGCTTTGGTCCCGCCGAGGTGAGCTGAGATGCTGGGCTTCTGTCTGTCTATCCTGATCCTTGTCCCTGGCATCTAGCACTTTTTCTATCCGTGCTAGAGGCAACTTCTCCTACTGTAGCTTTTGCCCAACCCAGTGGTGTCAGGCGTTTACCGTGCCGAAGGGTGGATGGCACTGGGGCATTTAATCAGTGTCTTAACGGTGCCTGTAGGAAACTTGGCTAAATCCTACAGTATTTTGCCTTACCCCTGTACGCGGGGCTACGCAGGGGCGGACTGATTATTTCCCTAGCTGAAACGACAACTAAAAGTGGTTGTTGTTTCTTTTACTAGGAAAAGGAAGATGGCTCTAGATGCTTTGACTCTGGAAGGAGTGGATTTGAGCTACTCCCCTGAGGTGGAGTATCTGGGGGTTGTCCTTGATAGGGGCCTGACTTGGAGGGGCCACATGTCAAGGACTGTTGAGAGGGCTGCAAAGGCCTTATGGATGTTTAAGAGTCCGTTTGGGAGGACTTGGGGGCTTAGGCCTCGTATGGCAGAATGGGCTTATGTGAGCATCATTCTGCCAATGGTCACGTACGAAGCTTTTGTATGGTGGCCAAGAACAGATCGGCTGAGGAAGCTGAAGAGATTGGCCCGCCTAAGGACATGTTGTGCAACGAGCACTGGTCCAACGGCTACTATGGAGGCGTTGTTTGATTTGCCTCCTATTCATGTTCAAGTGAAGAAGGAGGCGATA
Organism: Catonia carolina; assembly: GCA_035578175.1. Taxonomy (NCBI): domain Eukaryota; kingdom Metazoa; phylum Arthropoda; class Insecta; order Hemiptera; family Achilidae; genus Catonia; species Catonia carolina. The sequence goes on from JAQMRL010000001.1 coordinate 34,240,633, forward strand.
AGAACTGCCTTGAGGCTGGAGGGCGGGTTCGGGGTCCCATCAGGGGAGATGGGCCACACCGAGATCTCCAAAGGGATTGAGGGGATGGGTGTGGTAGGTGGTCCTCGGGACCGTATGTACAGAGCATACGATTTCTCCGACACACTGAGGGTGAAAATTTTTGATCGTCAGGAGTGGGCGGAGGGACAGCCAGTGATACCGGAAGGGGTTACCTTTTGGTACACTGACGGCTCAGTGATGAGCGGAAGAGCGGGAGTGGGGGCCTGGGGGGGCCGGGGGAAAGATTTCCCTGGCCCTTGGGTGTAACATAACCTTCTTCTAAGATGAAATATTGGCCAGTAAGGTCTGTGCGGCTCAGGGGGTCGCACACCTATATTTATATGCAGTTGCAAAGTGGTTGGCTGCAAAAGAAGAGCGCTGATGGGTAAGGGTGTGTAAACACCTTCTCAGATAAGTGCACTAGATCCTAGGCAGATCCTGCGCTTCATCGAAAGTGTGGGTCTTGCAGAAATAGGAATAGGGGCAATCACAAAAGATCTTTTAGGTCGTGGTGAGGAGGGGCTGCAAAAGCCTGAACGCCCTTATTGTAAAGTAAAAGTAAAAAAAAAGTACTTTGTTGTATCGAAATGAATTGCCTCACAACAATAAAGTACCCATGTCTTTAGATATCATTTTGTTTATCAACTGATCTAATCTATCTGAGTTTGTGTTTACACATGGGTGTGGTTCATTTTCATTTAGTGAAATCTTTCAGTTTTATTTATTAGTTTGGAAATGAACTAATACTATAATAATGTAGGACATATTATGGCTATTGTCAGTGTTTTGTTTGTGTTATCTTCGTAAAACAGCGTTTGTTTTACTGTAGCAAATGAAATGTTTTTAGGTAAATAGACAAATTTACATTTTTATAAGGTTAACGATTATGTTCGATAGGGTTAAAAAATGAAAAATGGTCAATATATAAAGATAAGGAATAATAAAGAACAGAATGTTAAGCGTAAACAAAAATTCATTGAAATAAATACGAACGAAGCAGGCAGACAGGTTTTGAATGACACAAATGCAAAGAAATGTGTTCTTTCAAGCAGTCGATGTACACAATTCTGCCAACTGCTGAACATGGATACAAGTAGTACAATGTGATCTACTATAGTTACTACTGATATTAGCACCAATGTTGTAAGTTTGAACGCTCTTCCTCCAAGCTCAGGAGGAACAATTAAATCCTTGTCGAAGCAGCTAAAATAATCACTGCCATCCAGACATTTTCGTTGGAACAATTTCTTGTTGTACGTTTGAGCATGACATGAATCACTGCACAGATTCTTCTTTCTGTCACATCATTTATACATGTAACAGCTATATTCATATCGTCTTGTTCTTCAATCGTTTCAAATCAAGCTGAATGAATTTTTTTCTAATGCCAGAGGTTTGTTTTTTCTTTTTCATTTTTTCACTAAATTCTTTCTTTCTTTGGACTATTTCTTGATGTCATACATCATATTCTCTTTAACTTGGAACCCCTAAAATTATTTACCCTTTTTCTTAAATTCACTTAAGTTACGTCCTCTATCCTTTCTAATTCTGTATCCTTAACAACTTTTTGAGTTCCTGTGAACCATCTACTTATTGATTTGTAATTTTGGCAACTATCAAATGGATTTTGTACCTAATTAAACATATAAATAAGAAAATTATACCTGTCATTTCTCGTTGACTATTTTCAATGTTCATAGCAAGAGCTGTAGACAAACGAGCGCGAAGATTACTACCTAGACCATTTTCGACGTGAGTATGGAGTTCTTTCTTATATACATTTAAAACTAATGGTTCTGGATGAAAAGGTATACTGAATTCATCAACGAGTACGGATAAACGGCGTATTTCTTCGCTAAGTGCTTTTGATACCTAAACAATAATTTAAAAATCACTTAATGACATTATACAAGATTACTATTACTACTGACTCTGTATCGAAACAATATTGTAAAAACTAAATAAAATGACTTTTTTAACCACAAAAACCATCTGCTTGTATTTAAGGATAAAGAATTAATAGCACAAACAAATGAACTAAATTTAAATTTTGGTAAACAGAAAAAATTGTGTTGACAATAAATACTATTAATTGGCATTTATGGGCTAAACTGCCGAACACATAAAATCAAAATTAAAAACTAATTAATTAAAAAAGGGACACACTACAGCTGTAACAAATATTTCTTTCTGGAAATAAATTTAAATTTACCAAATCCAATATTCACACCACAATAAGGTTTTATACTGCCAGGAATTTCTAAAATAGTGTTATCAATTTTTAATTTATAGTGAAAAAATAAATAATTTACAGAAATATATAATACATCACTGAATACAGTATATTTTTGAGTTCAATTTACAAATATTCAATGGGCCACCTTTGTAACAAAGCAGATGTCCGATCTGTAAACAATTTCCAGTCAAAACCTATGAAGCATGAAAACAAAGTAATACCCAGAGCTGCAGCTCACCAACATTTCCTCCAAGAGGAGGAACAAATATTTTAATGTATCCCCACACAGAAAAGACCACTGGAATTGAATTATGCAATCATAGTGGCTAGGAAATAGTTCACCACCTCTAATCCAAATGAGCACTTAGCTAAATGTTCTTTATGCTGTAATTGTCACAAAAGTTATAATCCTTTCTTTTTTGCTGAGTTACCTGTAACAGGCACATAGTTTTTGGACAAGCATTAAGATTATTTATGTGACAATTACAACGGAATTTGGGCACATAATTCATTTTCCTGCAAGATGGTGAACATTTTTATTGACAACAATAAAGTTGCCACACAACTGAATCGTAATTTAATAGTAAACTAGCAATTGTGCCTGCCCTACATGTGGGCTCATTGCAAGAATGCACTGAGTTCGGAGATGAATATGTTTAGGACTGCATGAATTTGAAGTTAAAAATTTCAAATGGTTGGTAAGACCATTGTAGTTATAGTTAAACACATTTTATAAATGTAGCATCAGAAAAGATAATCCACAAAAAAATAATCAGGCCTATTAAATTTCTTCAGAAGAATGCATGTGAGTAACCCAAATGGCAGATAGAAACAGAAAATAAGTGAAAATAATACAAAAACTAAACTCCATAACCAATGGACCATGACTTACAAAAATTACACATTAATAAAAGTTCCAAAAACATAACTTAAACAACAGATTAGGGAAACAGTGGGATGTTATGATCCAAAAGGTAACAAGGTAGTTAATCAATTCTTATTTAGCCTAGTTTCAAGGGAGGAATTAGAATCAGTTATTGATAGTTTGAAAAGTAAGAAAACATGTGGGTTAGATGGGATTTCTAGTATAATTGTTAAAGAATGTAAACATCTTTTAATTACTCCTCTCCTTCATTTGATTAACTTCTCACTTGAAGCAGGTGTATTTCCAAACAAACAGAAGGAGGCTAAAATATTGCCTATATTTAAGAATGGAGATAGCCAGTTAGTTGAAAATTATAGACCCATAAGTATTTTAAACACAATCAGTAAAATTTTTGAAAAGGTAGTATTTATTAGGTTAATCAGTTTCTTGACTGAAAACCTAATCATCTCAGAGGATCAGCATGGTTTCCAAAAAGGTAGATCAACTAAAACTGCAATTGTTTCACTTGTGGAGCAAGTAGTTGATATATTGGACGCCGGGGAGAAAGCATTGGCAGTGTTTCTGGATCTGAGTAAAGCTTTCGATTGTGTTGATCATGAAATTTTATTGAAAACACTAGAGTCATTAGGCGTTAGGGATGTAGAGTTGAAATGGTTTCAATCTTACCTTATTAATAGATTACAGTGTGTGGAGTTAACTAGGGTTGTTAGAGGGAAACTTACAAAAGTTGTATCTGGAAAGCTTGAAGTCAAAGCAGGCGTTCCACAGGGGTCAGTTTTAGGTCCAATTCTGTTTCTATTGTACATTAATAGGTTACCAGAAGTCATACCTAATGGCAGAGCTTTGTTGTTTGCTGATGATACTTCAGTAATCAGTAACAGTTCACTGGTAGATGCTCTTGAAGTAAATACACATGTTAACATAGAGTCCGTAGTGCAGTTCTTGAATCAAGTGTTATTAACAGTTAATGGGAAAAAGTGTCAGTACTTGCAGTTCAAAAATAAACATAACGTTAAAGAAAGTAGAGAAGTGGATGTATTTATTCATAATAATAGTTTAGAGCATGTAGAAACAGTGAAGTTCCTGGGCGTATCTCTAGATAGATCTTTGTCTTGGGACTTCTATATCAATCAAGTTTGTAGTAAAATATCATCTGGGGTATTTGCACTAAAACAATTCGCCAGATTAAATGATAAAAAATTACTAATGGCAGCTTATCATGGCCTCATTCTGTCTCATATCCGGTATGGTATTTTAGTATGGGGTAATTCTAGCATGGGTAATATGAATAGGGTTTTTAAAATTCAAAAGAAAGCTATTAGGTGTATAGTGGGAGCTAACCAGCTAACCTCATGCAGGCCACTATTTAAGGAGCTTAAATTGCTTACAGTTCCCTGTCTCTACATTTTTGAGGTGATTATGTATGTTAGGCAAAATAATTTTATGCAGAATTTCAATGTTCACAATCATAACACGAGAAACAGGAATGATTATTATGTGGCTAATCACTCCACAAAATTGTTTGAACAAAAACCTACTTATGCAGGGAGAAAATTCATAAATAAATTACCCCAATCTTTAAAGTGTTGTGAGGATTTGAATTCCTTTAAAAAAAATTTAAAAAATTACTTGATCGGTGAAACTTTTTATAGCGTACAAGAATTTCTTTCTTGATAGTAGTGATACATAGCGTGTTTCTTATATGTATTTCAGGTGTTACATCTGACGACATGTCCTATACTCCTCCTGGAGTCTCCAGGGCGCAAAAAAAAAAAAAAAAAAAAAAAAAAAAAATTGGAAAAAAGCAAATTACACAAACCAAACGTTATAGAGCAAATAAAATAACTTCACTTTGATTAATTAATTTTTGACACAGATTCAGAAAATGAGGTTACCGAATCAATAATGAGTACTCCTGAATCAATACAGTGATTTAAAATCACATTTTTCATAGTAAGGACACAAGAAGGCTCCATGGTGACATTTTTGTTAACTTCGCCTAAAAAGCTACTAAAGCCTCAAATCTCTAAAACAGGCCAACAGCTGACAATTTCCGGAACGGCATAATTTCATCATAAACTAAGGAAACGCACAAAAGACTCCACCCATTATTTTTCCATGAGACTACAAATTGATTAAGTAAGACATTGGTTTGATAATTTAAAGAACCATGTTATAAAAAAAAACTTAATTTCATATTTTCTGTATTAATTGGGAATTCGGAAAAATAATGATGGTGATGGCAAATCTGCACGTGGAGAACTACATTTTAAAAAACCTTGTTGACCAGAATCAGTCCAGAGGAAGGTGAGACCGAACTTGAGCAAAAAAAACCTTATCCTTTAATATACATTTTGAATGAGTAATTCCGTACATAAAATTGTTAACGTATGCCAATACAAATTACTTTTTACTTCAATAACGACATCAAAATGATGAAAGTATTGTATGAATAATTTTCTATACAAATATATTTTATATTGGTTACCAAAAAATTTCATTGAAAGAATTGAAAAGTAGGCTTACCTTTTGTTCAACATCTTCCACCATTCGATGTATTTTATCTTTCATTTCTTGAGTGATTAACATCAGCTGCTGTTCTGTGAAATTTAATTTATCATTAACTTCCTTTTTGACTACAGTTTTTTCTTTTTGTAACGCTAATGCTCTTTCATATATTCTTTCCATCACATCTCGAATATCACTAAAAAAAAGAAAATTTCACAATTTGAACTGGCACAAAATAAAAGTTTGAAAATTCCATAGTCAATATCGATTCGTAAACAATGAACAAAGAGATATGAAATTGATTCTCGATTATGATACAAAGTTTCCCCACAAATACTCTACACTTATAAACCAATTATTTATTTATTTATTTAATAAAGTTTTACATTATTTCCACAGTCTAGTTTAAAATTCTTCCACACTTCAGAAGCCATCTTTTTAGTCCCACAAAATAAAACTGTATAATTAAACTTAAAATCTTAAAATGCAGTGGAGCGCCAGTTATCCAAACTAATTGCAACCATATTGGTTCTGATAATCAAAACTTTGAAAAATAAAATAAACTAAATACTGTAATTTGATACACTGTACCATAACTACGTAATGTAACCTAAATGTTTAATAGGTTATTTAAGGCTAACATAAACTTCAGTTTATAGAAAACACCAATTTATTGCAAATTTATACTGCTTACTAAAGATAATAAAAACAAATAGAAAAGTACAGAATTTCAAAACTGAATAAATTAATGGAATAAACTACGGTAAAATCCTTTATGAAATATTTTTTAACCCACTTGTACATACTATACAGTATTTTTTTTAAATCTTGAATTTCGCTTTAACAGTCTCTACTGTTGCCAAGTTGAACAAGGAAACTAAACTGTAGTAAAAATTTTTCATTTAGTTGTACTGAATGTCCATTATTTTGGTAGTAAGTATGTAGTTTTTTTTATGGATTGTGGTTTGGTTGACTGCCGTTCGGATAATCGAAGCTCCTGGGTATAATCAAAATAAAACTAAAAAGTTACTTTTTTATATTTAACTTTCATGATACAACACCAACGCACAATGAAACACAAGTAAACCTAGTGCTCGTAACCGTAATTAGAAGTTCTAGTTTTACTACGATACAATGCTGATCGATCAATCACAACTACTCTAAATAATCAAGTGCAACTCGACATAAAGTAAAAGTCTACGGAGAAGCAGAGCAAAAGGAATTCCAGCAGTTTCAACTATCGTGCGTGATATTAACTTGTATGTTTGTTGTTAAGGCAACGACCGATAACCTCACCATTCCCTGCTACAGCTCAGACTACGCTTCTGCTTAGGCGCGTAAGCTATTCACTCTTTGTTCGTAGTTTTACATTATAAAAAAATTGAAAAAATGAAGAAAACCCACATCAGCTGTATAAGCGGACAATGAATAACAATTTATATTCACCATGGTCTGAGCAGTCCATATAACTTCATCAGTAAAAAAGTGAACCATAGTGTGCTATGATTTAAACAAGAAGCTTTTCATACAAAGATTAAGTGCTCGACCACTACACAATTTTCACACACAACACCAAAGGATTTGATTTACCAGAGTCTAATAATAAGGAAATTATGTTAATTATTGAAGGATAGAGCAACAAAGGTTTAAAATAATTGTGAATGTTACCCTTCAACATCTTCATAATGTCTGTACATTAAACTTTGGAATAACAGTTGCTTAAAATAACACTTCTCTTAGTGCACTGTACTGCCAGGAAGTGGGTATGCCTAAGGTCATCTAGAGTATACCCTTCAACGTGGAGATTGCACTGTTTTACACCCAGTCTTTCAACGGTGAATAGATGAGGTTAATAAAATATACTTGGGCAGTAAAGGATCAAGTCCCACTCATGGTGTGCTGTTATGGCCTTGATGGTAACAAGGTCAATTAGCCTAAAAGTAAGTTATGGCTCTCATACTCCAATGAAGACACATCAATGACTCCATGAGAGAAGATAATATTCCTTTTGGATTATAAGTAGTCATACTTACCACTGTGATCACCATTACAGCTACTAACGCTGGAGTCACACACTGTCTGATTGCACCAACAAAATAATAACCAAACAATCCATTTCATGGCTCAATTTTAATACAGTTTCAAAATGCCACTTCTTACTGTCACCACCTGATGACACTGTTATAATTTTTTTTTATTATTTACATAACATACACTTACAGAGCAATGTGTTTTCCTCTTTGAGAATGTTGTTCAAACTTTGTTCTGACAGCAGATTTTGAGATACACTCTTCAAATTTTCGTTCAAAGTCTTGAAATTCAAAATATCGATTAGGGAATCCTTCGGCTAATGCACCACCTATAAATGAAGAATAATGCAGTTTTGTTATCAGTTGATAATACATTTGTGGACACTACAATGATTATAGATTTTTATGAACTTTATAACAAAAGATTCCCGCAATTTTGTAACTTGTGAACAACGAAGTACCAATACAACCAATGAAAAACTGACTCATTTTTCACTTATTATACACCTGTCTAAAAACACAGCTGAAAATCACTAAGTAGGCCAACAAATTTTGTGTGTGTTACTGTGTATTCAATAAAAACAAAACAAATTGTGACATTCTGATTAATGTGAGGTTACTGTAATTTTATTACATGATATTCTATTCATTGCCGTAACAGTGTACTAATATAGTGTGTTGTAAAACTAGTTACAGTACGAAATTCATTACAAAGGGCTACAACTGTTTAATCTTAATCTCATATTGCTTGTCGTTTTTCAAAATATTTATTTTAATTTCATAAATTTCTTTGAAGTACAGTAGATCAGGTACAAAAGAGCCAATAACCTTTGGTTGGAATCAATGATTAAAAAACACTCCTCAAAAATTTAAAATAAGAAAGAACCTCTAAATAAAGAAAAAAAGAAAAGGAAAATTAAAGACAATTTATATAAAAATCATACGCAAAAGAAATATAAAACACTAGAGTATACACCCCAAACCCCACAGAGCGTACCCCTTATAAAGGCGATCGCCCTGCCCTCTAACCAGACTTTGGAATGAATAGATGAAGGCATCCATAATGTTCTTGTGTAGTAAATCGACGTGAAGTGTCCTCCGGGCGAACCCGATGGAAGGGAGGAGGGAAGTGGGTGCCTTGCAGGCTTCACACTACAGCAAATCATTTGGTCTGGCCTCTTAGTGGTGTTAGTTTACCTGGATAATATATTAACTGTTGATTCTATATTGGGTTTGGGTTTTTTGCTGGTAGACCAGCTGATCCTTTGTGGTGTTAGTCCACAACATTCATATTCATGGTACAGTAGTATGTTGTGTAAATAACAAAAATGAATCAGGTAGTTAAAATTTTAATTCTTTATACTTTATTACATTTTTAATAGTGGCCAAACTGTAGACAAACGTGATTAAAATTGATGACACATTTATTCAAAAGACTCTCAACAATGATACAGAAAATACCTGGATTATCAAAACATCTGTGTCATCCAATCCCCCCTGATAAGTTTGGATAATTGGGTACTACTATAGAAGCATACAAGATATCACTTTTTACAACAAACAAACAAAAAACAGGATGTACCATAAAGAACCACACCACCACAAATAGCACAAGTAAGGAATAATTCAATTATAAAGGAATTCTCAAGCGTAACATGTTTTTCTTCACTTTACTTCGTACAATTTAAAAACACCAACAAGCAACCAATGGCAATATTTTCCTTTCCTTCATTGTAAACGCTAAGAATGAGTAAAACCATACTTACTGTGAGCTGGAAGACCTTTAGCTTCTTGTAGTCTAGCTTGTAAAGTCTCTTTGGCGGATATAAAGAATATTCTTTCAGCTGCTTCTTTAGCTGTGCACACTTTTAATTCTTTAACGAGAAAATCAGCTGCTCTTTCTAAATGCTGCCCCCTCACCTGTTAAATAATCAAATGAATATACATCAACACAATGAAATTACTAACATTAATCATACTACCATTTATTTATTTATTTATTTGTTTAACGTCCGACTGTTCTACAATTACTGCTAATGCAGACGGTGAAGGATGAAATGATTTTTTTGTAACGTATGAAAATATGCCATGCCTGAATGGGATTCAAACCCAAGACCACATGATGAGAGACGAGCACGTTACCAACTACGCTAATGCGGCCGGCACCATTTATTTATTTATTTATTTATTCACAATAATCATATCACCACCAATGACATTACAGTTTGAACATACTTCTATTTAAAAAACATTTGTACAAATTTTTAGTTTACAGTACAACCTGTCTCACCGCGGACTAATATGACAATCGGCTGATCCGGATATGGAAAAATCTGGATATCACAAAGTCATTTATAAATCACTAGAGGGCCAGAAATAATTAACACATTTGTTGAATATTATTTTAGATGTTTCTATTGGTTTAGCATTCGTATTTGCACACTGTACTCTTTAAAATACAAAAAGTAAAACTGATCAAAAATATTTACTTACAGAACGCCTAAATCAGTGCAACTTATAACACTGGTGATTTCTATACGTGAAAGTTTAGAATTTTTGTCTGCTTCACACAATGCACAAGTTTTTTGGAATCATGTCTCTCAATCTTCATCCATGGCATCACTTCAGTTTCACTTGTTTCATCCTGATGTTGAACATAACTCATCAGAGATTCGATGGTCTTGAATGTCTCAGGGTGACTCAAAATAGGCTTGTTGTCATCCACTTCGGGTTCAGAGATTTTTCTCCTTGATATTGCACACCATTTCTATGAAATCACAGTCAATAATTTTGTTGAATTCATATTCACTTACTTTCTTCTAACTTCATTGTCATTGATTTCTTCACATCAAAGCACGTTTTCTTCAAGCTACGCAATTTGACAAACAGCATTCCAGCCGCAACTTTCACTTTTCTATCCCGAAGCATTTCGCTAACCATAATTGAAAAATAAGTTTGGAGATACATTCAGATGTGGAAGGGTCTGGACATCACAGGTTGTACTGTATTTAAAATTACATCATTTTGGTAATAAAAACAACAGCAAGTTATGGAACTGGAACGGTGGGTTTTAGCTTGTCATAATTTCCAGACCCTATCTGAGAATCAAACTTGGATTCTTCTGCTTTGTAGGCTAGTGTGCTAAGCAATATGCCATAGAAGCGGCATTTATAAGAATGTTTTTGTTTTTCAATTTAATTTTCAATAATAACGCACAGATGTAACAGTTTAAAGATTATATTTCCATATAAAATTTTACATTCAAAACACTATTTCAGGTTACATTTCTCACATAAATTCTTGTTAATAGCTAAAATTTTTCTACATTAGATAAACATTTATTTTACCTTAACACTTGCCTTTTAAGAATTAAAATTTACAATTTCACAATTACTTCTAATGGAAGATATTTGTGAAAAAGTTAAATTTTTTTAAAAGGAAAACATAAAGTCGAAATTTAAGTGATTAAAGTGTCCAAAATTATAAGATACTAGATCGGTTTTTCTTTTTTTTTCAATTTGCCGCACATTAATGCAACTTCTCGTATGTGATAAGGTTTTATGACTCTTAAGCTTAGCAAGTTACATAAAATTAAACTAGTTATTTATATTTCGTGTTATTGCTGTTTAGGTCAGATTTAAACATCATACAATAAGAAAACATTTTGTAGGTTCTATTTGAACTTTCAAACGATGATGAAGCAGAAATCGCAGAAGAAGATTTGTCTTGACGGGGATGGCTGGTAGATCAATGAAACTTTTAAATCTGACCATTTATTACACTTTTGTTATTTAAGTTAATTTTCTGAATAATTATTTCAAAATATCTTATATTATGCCTTATTATACTTTTATATCTTTTTAAAAATTAATTTACAAAAATAATTTATTAAACGATCACATAAAATTGAAAAAGCATTAAATTAAAAAAATTTAAATTATAAATTAAAATAGTTTGATTAGGTTGAGCTACTGCAATACGTTACGGAACAGAAAGCCCTAACGAGAGTTTTAACATTTCAACACCGGACATGAGTCCAGAAGGGCTAACCGTGCAATGGGAATTGTAAATTCGAGAAATTTTATTTTTTCCAAAAGCTATTCAGACAATTGGCGTTTTACAGTGATTCTCCAACTTCCTAATCATTTAACAGTTGAAATTTGTCGCTTACGGATTGAGCTAGATAACTAAAATTACGTTCATAACAATAGCCTGTAAGTACTGCCATTTTGACATTACCAACACAGTCGTCAAACATTCCAATCACAACTTGTACAGTATTATTATCCCTCGAATAATTAACTATGCCATAATTTAACTTTGTGTAGCTATTGTTTAACATGCAAAATTATAATATTACATTACATGCATGCAGTTACATTTAACATGATTACCTGTTTCTGCATTATATCATTTTGATGCTTCCGAAAGCAAAATTACAACACAGAGAATAATAAATTACTTAAGACATAAAAACGATAAAAAAAATTCATGCAATTTCACAACATTGTTATAGTTTAAGATGTGTCTAAATCAAATCGATTAATCCGATAAGAAACACACAATAATAGTGAAAATATGATCAGCTATCAAAAAATTAAAGTTCCTAATATATGAGAATGAGTCAAATCTACACTGGACTTTCTTTGGTGCCTCGTCAGGCCATTCCGGGCAAGATGTTAGGAATGTCCCTGTTACGGTTGGTAAATAAAGAGTGGAGGAACTTACTCAGCACATTATACAATTCTGTTCTGTCATTAGAACAGCCATGACTGAGCAAGTGATCCCATCATGCATTGCTCAACGTAGTATAATTAAGTTTTTAACTAATGAAGTATACCCATAACAAAAAGGTGGAGTCTTAAATTATTTACACTCAATCTCTTAGTTCCAGAGATACAAAAACAGTTCTGTTTCTTATCACATTGTCAGCCAATTAAATGATTGAATTATTTAAGAACACAAGAGGTAAAGGCATAAAAGAACTGAGTTATCTCCTCTGAAAGTAATGAATTTAATTATACAACTAAACCTAGTAATGAATAAAGTGAAGGTGTTAACGCCAGTTATTGCGCTGACAATGTATTCAAATTATCCCGCTACTTGATCCTGCCCAATCTGTATTTGCTTCCTGGTGACATCATTCAATTACGTATGTCCCCCCTCTACCTAAGCCCTTTTTCCCTTCGTTTCCTGCTTCTTGTACACACTCTTGTAATGCATGCGGTATGTAAAGGTACGTTTCGCCTGTCCGTCGGTCGAATGGCGTCGTTACGCTGTCCGAAGTTGCAAGTTGTCGCTTACTCTATATGTATACGTTTTACGCCTAGTTCTATTCGTTTGCTCATGTTTGTTATGTGAACTGTTTCGTGTTGGCTCATGTACTATGTTTGTGTATTCATCGCTAGTTTGCAGTTTCGTTTGTATCCAGTGCGTTTCCTCCACGTGGTTGTACCAGTTTGTATCTACAATCAAGTCTCAGGTAAGCGTTACTTAAGCATATTTCATGTGTTACATTTGTGTGTTTCCCTTTGTATTTCTGTTTCCTAAGTCATTCGTTACTTATTTACATTGTCAGTTTCAATGCATTGTTTTAAACCATCGTGTTTGCTATTTCATTCGTTCCGCTTTGGCTGCAAGCGCCTTTAAAAGCAGCCTGGTCCTCTGGCTCCAATCGTTTTTGCTTTAGTTTTACGTTAAAGGATTATTTGTCGTGGGTAATCAGTTAATGTACCAAGTTTATTCCGTGCCTGCTACTCAACTTACGGTATTCCGTACTACGGAATTCATTTTCAAGGTATTCTTACTTAGCTGCCTTAACATTATTGGTCCTCGCGGGCTCTGGATATATCAGTGACCATTGGAATATAGTCAATTATTTATTCAATTATTCATTTAATTATTTAGTTCGTTGTTTGCATATTGCGTTGTCGTATCTTACAAGTGTGTCCAATTTAATCTATTTAATACAAATTGGTACTCTAAACATTCGAATAAAATATTAATAATACAAATATTTATTTCATTTCTCAAAAATGCGTCGTGCGGATTGCATAATCAGTGTTAGTAGTTGCGCATTTCGTAATGTTGTCTAGTTATATCCAGTACACTAACGTTTCTATACACAGTGAAGCTTGTTTCAACAGACGCTTTGTGACGTCACACATAAACCAGTCTTGTAGCTCGCTCTCCGATCTGAACACAAGCCGTCAGTCGTCGCCATTTTTTTCCTACTTCGTCTTCATTCACTTGCTACGCTTCAATGCGCATAATCTCTCCGTCTAGGCCACGCCTCTCTCTCGACTAGGCAATCAAGTTCATTTTCCAAACTGATCTAACCGATCTGTTGTTGCGGTCTGCAGTCGACGTCACTCCGTTACTTACTAACCTAATTCGAACAGCTGGTCTCTGTTTACATTTGTCATTCTGCGTTTGTTAATTAATTTATTCGTTTTATCTCTTTCGACATGGATGATTATCTGTCTCTACTTAAAAAACGCGAGGTTATTAATAACCATTTAACTCGTTTTGACAAATTTCTCAAATCTGACGTTGAAATCACTCAAGTCAAATTACGCTTAGAGAAATTCATCGATTTGTGGTCTGATTTCGAACTAATTCAAACAAAACTTGAATTACTTCAACCTGAAAATAATTTTGAACTCGAACGTACAGCATTTGAAAACAAATACTTCCAATTAATTGATAATGCGCAAAAACTAATCCAGTCGTTAGATCATACTGTAATTATCCAAAATCAAGTTAAAACTAATAACACACAATTAGTTCAATTGCCTAGAATTCGTCTTCCCAATTTTGATGGGGACATTACCAAGTTTCAGAACTTTATAAGTTTGTTCAACGATTTAATCCACAATAACGGTGAACTACCTTCTGTGCAAAAATTGCATTATCTGCGTTGTTCATTAATTAATGAACCTCTCCATCTGATCGAGCATCTCCCGCTTTCAGCTGATAACTATATATTAGCTTACAATTTACTTCTTGAACGTTATTCAAATGCCCGGCGAATTGCTAACGTGCATTTAACTCAAGTATTTAATTTCATCAAATCGGAAGTACCTACCTATCAATCGTTAAAACATTTTCTAAATGTACACGAATCTTCAATTGGCGCTTTACGTTTACTTGATATAAATCTTCTCGAGTATTTACTGTTCGAAATCGCTTATTCTAATTTGGATCCCATCACCAAACAGGCCTTTGAGGATCTTAATTCTGCGTCAGTCGTTCCTACTTACGAAGCTTTAATGTCGTTTGTTACTGCTAAAATGCATGCGTTCGAATTACTTAATTCTCCTCAATCTACCGATAACGCTAGTTCGTCGTATACAAGTAAATCTGACTTTGATCAACCGGACTCATCAAATCCGGCATCCGCTAATCTCCGTTTTGTACAAAATAATCGGAATTCAACCTCGCCGTCTGCTAACTCTAACAATGTACCTTCATTTTTTGTTAAATCAAACTCACTTAAATGTCTTTCGTGCGAATCTAACTTTCACTCGATTCAAAACTGCAGTGAATTTCTTTCACAAACTGTTGATAATCGCTACAAAATCATTTCTCGGCTTAAACTGTGCTTTGCATGCTTCGGCAATCACGATCGTCGCAACTGCAACTCGACTAAACATTGTCGTATCTGTCGCTCAAAATCTCATAATACGCTGTTACATTTTGACCGTAACGCTCAACAATCGAATTCATCTACCTCTTCCGTTGTTAACCCGCATAAGTCGCAAACCGCTAATTCGCCTCAACTCATCGAGCACCCAGTCAACAATTCACAATCTACCGGGTGTCTGCTTGCCAATTCTTCGCCGTCGATTCAGTCTACTGCGCTCGCAACTCCGCCAATTGATTCCTGCGCTACCTGCTCTGCTAATAAGCCGGCAGCTACTGAAAATTCGTCTTCTACAGTCATCGCTGAAAAACCTACCGATTATACGCTTTCTTGTCGCCTTGATGGCCAAACCGCGCTGTTAGGTACCGCTATAGTTCATGCTGTCAATTCTTCCGGTAAAATTGTTCCACTTCGCGCTGTGATTGATAATGGTTCTCAGTCCAGCATTCTAACCTATAGCGCCGCTCGTTCTCTTCAACTCTAAATAGCTCCTACTACTAAGCGCTTACAAGGTATTTCATCTCAAGTTACCTCCGTTAAGGGTACTACTAACCTTACAATTCTGTCGCCGCAAAATTCTAATTTTCGCTTACCGCTTCAGGCTACTGTTATTCAAAAAATATCAGACCGACTTCCTGCTTCTCGAATTCATAAATCCGTTGGTGAACAGTTTCCTAACCATCTGCTAGCCGACTTTCGTTTTCGCAGCCCCAATCCAGTAGATCTACTGCTTGGCGCTGACTGCTTTTCCGAAATATTAGATTTTAGTAAAACGCCTTTAATAAAAGGCGCTCCATCCACTTTGTCAACTGTATTTGGTTATGTCGTGTGGAGGCGAAGCAAGTCAGTGATCGGCTGGCTTGCATGTGCCGAAGCATCACGTCCAAGAGAGCACACCTGCTCCCTTACTTTTTGTAGCAGTTTTTCGTGCCCGTGCCTCTGGAAACTCCTCGGCTTTTTATGGCTACTTTTCAGCCACGCATTGGTCTTGCCGAGGTGAGCTGAGATGCTGGGCTTCAGTCTGTCTATCCCTATTCTTGTCCTCGGCATCTAGCACTTTTTCTATCCGTGCTAGAGGCAACTTCTCCTACTTTAGCTTTTGCCCAACCCAAGTGGTGTTAGTCGTACCGTGCCCAAGGGTGGATGGCACTGGGGCTTTTAATCAGTGTCTTAACGGTGCCTGTAGGATACCTGGCTCCTCCTACAGTATGTTGCCTTACCTCTGTACGCGGGGCTATGCAGGGGCGGACCTATTATCTCCCTAGCTGCAAGTGGGGACCAGATGGTACCCATTTCATTTGAAATTATGAAAAACAGCTATGGATGCTGTGACTCTGGAAGGAGTGGATTTAAACTACTCCCCTGAGTTAGAGTATCTGGGGGCTGTCATGGATGGTGGCCTAACCTGGTAAGGCCACAGGTCCAGGACTGTGGAGAAGGCTATAAAGGCCTTATGGATATGTGAGAGTCTGCTGGGAGGACTCCGGGGCTTGGGCCTCGTATGGTGGAATGGGCTTATGTGGGCATCATTCTGCCAATGGTCACGTACGAAGTTGCTGTATGGTGGCCAACAACAGATCTAGGACGGCGCAGGATCGGCTGAGGAGCTAAAGACTGGCCTGCCTAGGGATATGTGGTGCAATGTGCACTGGTCCAACGGCCGCTATAGAGGCGATGGTTGATTTGCCTCCTTTTCATGTGCAAGTGAGGGGAGAGGCGATTGGAACTGCCTTGAGGCTGGAGGACGGGATCGGGGTCCCATCAGTGGAGATGGGCCACACTGAGATCTTCAAGGTTTGAAGGGATGGGTGTGGTATGTGGTCCTTGGGACCGTATGAGCAGATCATACAAATTCTCCGACACACTGAGGATGAAAATTTTTGATCGTCAGGAGTGGGCGGAGGGTAGGCCGGTGAGGCCGGAAGGGGCTACCTTTTGGTATATTGAAGGCCCTGTGATGAGTGGAAGAGCGGGATTGGGGGCCTGGGGGTCCGGGGGAATGACTTCCCTGGCCCTTGGGTGTAACATGACCGTCTTCCAAGATGAAATATGGGCCATGGAGGTCTGTGCGGAGAGGCGTATTGTAAGGCGCCTCAGTGGGTCGCACATTTATGTTTTGCAGTTGCATTGTGGGTGGCTGCAAAGGTATAGCACTGTTGGGTGGGGATGTGTTAACACCTGCTCAGGTAAGTGCATTAAATCCTAGGCAGACCCTGCACTTTATCGAAGGTGCGGGCCTTGCATAAACTAGGAATGGGGGCAATCACAAAAGATCTTTTAGGTCGCGGTGAGGAGGGGCTGGAGAAGCCCGAACGCCCTTGTTATAATGAATGAATGAATGGTTATGTCGTGTTCGGCAAATTACCCGACATCCGACCACCTAATTCTTTAACAATTAACGATTCACTTTTAACCGCTGTTTTCTCAAATAACGCTAAATCCTCGTCGATCACTACTGCTGCTAACTCCGCATCATCTATTGTTAGAAACCGACCGTCAAATACCAATTCGATTTTGCCTCAAATTCTCGCCGTCAATCATCAAACTATCGTTCCTGCTGATTCAAAAATTGAACTCGATGTTAATGTAAACCCCGAGATCAATAAATCTATCGTTTCTACTGTTCAAACGCCTAATTGCTTCTTTCTTTCGCCCGCATCCGACAACAATTCGGATCGCGCTACTGTTTCAACTAATCACGTTTCTTCTGCTTCAAATCGATTCGCCGCTCCATCCGAGATCATCACTGTTGACTCTCGTCTTTCTTCGTCTACCGACTACGCCAGTATCTCGACCGATCTTGCTGCTGTTACTTCGTCAAATCGTCGCTTCAAGTCTACGCTGAAGGCTTCCACCGAGTTGTCTCCAATCAATTCTTCGCCAAACCGCTTCGAGTCTTCTTGCATCGCAGATACTTCACCGATAAAACCTGCTACTTTCGCCTTAGCCGATTCTACGGCTAACCAACCGCTTTCGAATCATAAATTCTCGTCGTCTCCCGCACGCTCTGTTGATAAACCGCTGCAAATCGCTTCGCCAAAGGGCAATCGGCCCTCCTTAGTCGCTTCATGCTCTGCTAACGCTCTTCGCGCGCCTTATGCCCCTCAAGGCGGGCGGCGCCCCAATCGTCGTAAACAATATTCACAACCGGTGAATAATTGTAATTTCAATTCTCGTTTTTCATTCAACGCTTGGTGTAACCTTCGTAAATCTCGCACGTCGCCTCAACCGCAATCACGGATTCACTCTCAACAAGTTAGTGAAGTTCGCCGTACCGCCATTCAAGATTCTCGTCGCCATTGTTCGCCTACTCGCCAGTTCGTTTCGCAACCCGCTTACCAGTTAGCTCCGCCTTTGGGCAACTAACTTTTCTCCGTTGTTTCACTTCGTTACCCGCTTACTTCATCTACCTTCGTTTTCGTTTCTTCGTTTGCTTCTTCGTCGCTTCTGGTTGTCAACCCTCGTTGGCAATCACATCAAGATCGTTCCGTTGCTCGTTGGCTTCCGCGCAAGCCGTGGAAGATGCTCCGTACGTCGATGGGCCGGGCAAACTCGCGCGTTTGTCACGCCACATCAAGATGTGTCCGTTCCTCGTCTCATTCACTGCTTCAGTCGTCTTCGATGCTTCGCTCATCGTTTTGCTACGTTTTCCGCTCCCTGTGGTTTCAGGGCGGGCGGCTTCGATTTTCATCTTCTTCCTGCGTTTTCCGCTCCCTGTGGTTTCAGGGCGGGCGGCCTCGTTCTTCGCTGCGACTTTTCGTAAATCGCTTACATTGATTTAGGCGGGCGGTATGTTAACGCCAGTTATTGCGCTGACAATGTATTCAAATTATCCCGCTACTTGATCCTGCCCAATCTGTATTTGCTTCCTGGTGACATCATTCAATTACGTATGTCCCCCCTCTACCTAAGCCCTTTTTCCCTTCGTTTCCTGCTTCTTGTACACACTCTTGTAATGCATGCGGTATGTAAAGGTACGTTTCGCCTGTCCGTCGGTCGAATGGCGTCGTTACGCTGTCCGAAGTTGCAAGTTGTCGCTTACTCTATATGTATACGTTTTACGCCTAGTTCTATTCGTTTGCTCATGTTTGTTATGTGAACTGTTTCGTGTTGGCTCATGTACTATGTTTGTGTATTCATCGCTAGTTTGCAGTTTCGTTTGTATCCAGTGCGTTTCCTCCACGTGGTTGTACCAGTTTGTATCTACAATCAAGTCTCAGGTAAGCGTTACTTAAGCATATTTCATGTGTTACATTTGTGTGTTTCCCTTTGTATTTCTGTTTCCTAAGTCATTCGTTACTTATTTACATTGTCAGTTTCAATGCATTGTTTTAAACCATCGTGTTTGCTATTTCATTCGTTCCGCTTTGGCTGCAAGCGCCTTTAAAAGCAGCCTGGTCCTCTGGCTCCAGTCGTTTTTGCTTTAGTTTTACGTTAAAGGATTATTTGTCGTGGGTAATCAGTTAATGTACCAAGTTTATTCCGTGCCTGCTACTCAACTTACGGTATTCCGTACTGTAATGAATTTCTAAGATTTTGCTCCAAAATCTTCTCAATTCATTTACAATTCCGTTTTTTTTGATTTTTGTGCCGGATTTATTTTATTTTAAGGGTTATGTATTTTTTTTCTTCATTGAATTTAATTATTTTATTCATTTATTTCTAGTTGGTTTTAGTTCACTAGATTTTTATTCCGTATTTAAATTTACGTTTTTAATTCTTAGGCTTACGTCCGGTGTCCGATTTCATTTTTGTCGTTACTTCTTTATTGTTCAGTTACTCACACGTGTAATTTGTATCTCTCTCTCTTTCTATCTTACACGGTTGATTCTCTCTCTCACTCCCACTGTTACCGTCGTTTTTTTTTCCATATAATTTTCCTCCTTTAAATTCTTGGTATTTCCGATGTATCGGCATTTTTCGCCGCCTCGAACGCTTCCATTCGTGAACGTTAGGGGAATGACCTTTTTTTGCCTTTGTGTGCGTTGAGTTTTTATGTTTTTGTCTTGGACAGGATGCCGAACCGATAACATCAAGTTTTACAGGTAAATTATTTTTTTCTTTTCCAATATGGGAAAATTACCTAAATTTAAATTTAAGTACCATGTTTAATAATTTTTCAGGTTTTAACTTAAACAATTTTTTTTAAATCTATTTTTTTTAATTTAAATTCATAATGTTTCTTAATATTATTATGGTGTTTTAAATATCCTATTTATAGACTAAATAAATCTCTTTAAAATGTTTAATTAATTTTAAGAAAAAAAAAACACTATTAAATTCAGTATATTTTTCTTCTTTTAAATTTTTAAATCTTAAATATGACAAATTTTCTTTTAAACTCTTGTTCAATGGCCACTGAATTACTTAAATTTTTCTAAGTAATTCTTTTACTAAATTTCAACTCACAATTTGTTTTTTTTTATGTCTTAATTTTATTTTGTTTTTTCCTCCGAAAAATAAATACATTTCTGTATTTATTTTTCTTCACTTAATCATTTATTAAACTCTGCCCAAGAGATTTCTTTTCCCGTTTCAGTCCAAGGACTTTAAAAATAGTTTTGTTTTCTTAAATGTTCCTATTAATTTATTATTATTCATATTAAGTATTTTCTATAGTTAAATCAAGTTTTGTTAATATTAAATTTTTTTCCAAATTTTATTTTATTTTTTTCTTAAACTGTATTGTTATTTAACCAATTTTTTTTTAAATTCTATACGAATTAACCGTTTACTTAAATTCATAATATTATTTATTTTATTTAGTTTTTAGTTATTCTTTAATAAATTATTTTAGCTACTCATTAATTTTTTTTATTATTTTCTTTCTGTGTAAAATGTCATTGTGTCTAGACCTGTGTGGTTATTCAACCAAACCATCGCAGTACTAAAAGCGAGTTTTTACCATCAATTGAGCTACGTTATTCAAATCGCTGGGTCGCCAATTAATCCCTGAATCCAATTTCAGCTCCTGGTTGGATTCTAAAATTGGATGGTGGAAAGCCCCCGCATTATCTCTGCAAAACACCTTACACAATTAGTGTAATTCGCCGTGCTTTTTTTACATCTTTTCACCCTACAAAATGGTGGAAGCACCTTGTTGTATTTTACAACATTTTTACACCACAAAATGGTGCAGTTCGCCGTGCTTTATGTAACACCATTTTATACTACAAAATGGTGGAGGCTTCGTTTTTCCACTACAAAATTGGTGTTTATTTTTACTACAAACTGGTGGAGTTTGCGCCGTGATTTTGATTCAATGACAAGACACATGATTTTAAAATTTTTGTTAGTTACATTTAATACCTATATTGCTAAGCTAAGTTACATGTTAATTTTAATATATTAAATTTTTTAATTATGGTATTTTAAGCGTTTTTCAGGTTAGGAATAATTGAGGGATGTTTCTGTAAGTAACAAATACTGTATTTTTTTTCTCTTACTTGACTTCTATTCAGAGATTTCGTTTACAATTTTATGCCTTTGTCCAAAGATAGATTTTGTTGTATTTTTATAAGGGGTTTTCCTGCACCCGACCCTTCGTTTGTTTACATCGGGCAGTTTTTAGGCCTTGGTCTCCTAAACCTGTTCTATGTTCATTGTTCTATCCCCTTCTATTTGAAACTTTTGGTTTCAACATTAGTCACTTCTGGTGCAATTTTGCGTTTCTATTCAGTACCGATACGTCTTGTGGATGTTGCAGGTTGGTTCAATTCGTTTTCTGTATTGTTTCTTTTGTTATTTCACCTATTGCTTTGCAGTTACTATCAGTTTTTAACCATACTACTTGTTTTATTGTTTGTTCACTTTAGGTTTTATTGTATCTGATTTTCAGGCCTTTCTAATGCACTTTCTTTTTTCATTAAATGTCTTCTAAGTTACATTAGGTTTTTCTATCATTTTCTGTACTATCTCCTAATAAATAATATAACTATGTTTTCAAATTAATTATTTGTATTGTTTGCATATATTTACTTATTTGTTAATAAAATTTTACATATTTTCAGGTGGTAATATAAATTTTTGCTGTTGTTATAATTACAGTTAAGCTATTTCTATGCGTAAATAGCTGTTCACAGCAAAACAAGTTCTGTACTATTATTCAATGATTTGTCTATGCAATCCAATATTTACAGAACAATTTGTGTGGAAAATTAATTATGAAGTTTTTCGTCACGACTGGATGTTTCTTAATTCAATAAAATAACTAATTTATAAAATTATGATTATTTTTACAGCGGTTTGTTACCGAATTATTGCTCAATTTCAGGTGCATTTTATAAATCACAAGACTATGTACCTACGTTAAATTTGGGTGCCTTTTTTTAAACACTTTCACTTTATGCAAAATTTTTAGTTGCCGTCAGTGGCGAATTTGTCTAACTCATATTTAGGCAGTAAATTTTTCAAAATACTTTTAATTAGTATTAATAATTTTATGTCATAAAACTCAAACTAATATATGTTTTTATTGTTTTTGCATAATATACCAGGGTAATTGCCTGAGAGAAAACAGAGATCATTCTTAAGAATACCAAGACAACACAGTTTTCATTGACAATACCAGAACAGCTGTTTCATTCGGACAAGACAGTTCAATCAACTCTACTACCTATATTCTACAGGAATCTTTGTACAGTACTAAGTATTATTAGTAAAACAATCGAATCGCAAGTATAAACAATTCATTTTACACTCATAATTTTTATATTCAGTTTTAATGATTACTATGTGTTTATTTTTTTTTCTATGTAATTTTACGTCTAACGTTACCGATTTTATATAATCTGTTTTCATTTCTATATACTTTAATACATAACTTCTTATGTACGTAGATTTATTTACGCGTTATCTCGCTTCTGGTTACATGTTATTTCACTTCATATGGTCATTTTATTAGTTTTTCTATAATGTACTTTTACGGGTTTTAATTTTCGCGTTTTTTTTCACAACTTCTTCCCACAAATGTTGACTTCTTTGTTTTCAAGTATTACAGCTGTTATTTTTCTTTCCAATCCATATTTCAATTTAGTTTTTTTTCTGACCCTTTAATTTTTGCTCTTCTCTGTTCATTTTATTCAGTCACTATTTTCCTCCTGTAATAAGTTTATAATTCTTTTTCTTCATGCCTATTTTTTTTGTAGGTTTTATCATGCCTATGTTTGTTATCTTACAGAAATTGTCTTATCTACTTGACTATTTTATTTATCCAGTGTTTAATAAACATGAAATAGGTAGCTTCTTAAGAACTGTAATATGAATTAATTTTTCAAATTAATTTTGGATTTAAATTAGAATTTTACATGATTTGATGATATTTACAAAGTGCTGATCGCACTGAATTTTATTAATCTAAATTTTATTTAAAATGAAAGTTCAATCACCTTCACACTTTATAAATATAACTACTGTTGTTACAAATTTAATATTACATTTTATTCATTATCATTTAAAACTTACGTATGGATTTGTTATGTTAAACAGTTCTTAATGAGTGATGATTTCATGATTATTTTCCTGCCATTTTGAATTTTATTTGGGTTTTTAAACTTAATTTAGATTTTAGGGTATTAGATGATATATTTACCTATATTTCAGTTAGGTTATAATTATCCTAAGTTCATAGAATTATTTCTAGTTTTTTAATATTCATGACTTCTCGACTCTGGGTTTCTTGATCTGTGGTTTCCATTCATATTTTACATTAGATTTTACAATTAATTTTTGATGCATATTTTATTTCTATAATTACCAATGCTTCCGTTATATTCTCATCATTTTAACATTCTGATTCAATTAACATTAGATTTTACAACAATTTTCATTTTTGGACGATGTGATTTTCTCTTATTTTATTTATTTATTCATTACTGACTCTTTTCTTAATGTCTCAATTTAGTGACCAGTTTTCACTAGGCATTCGATTTTACTGTAGTTACATTTTTATCTTTTATTTTGATGCTTTGAATTTTATTAATAGGTTTACCTTTTATAAGATGTTTCTTTTATTATTTACTTCATGTTGTTCTCAATCCGTCATCGTACTTCAACAAGTTTTTACCTATATTTCCCAATTTTCTTCACAAACAGTTAGTTTTCTGAAGTACTTTCCATTTTATTCTTATTTATTGTTAGGTAGCCTTCAGTATGTTTCATTAGTGTCAGCTGTTTTTCATTCATTTTTACCAGTTTACTTTCATTTCACATATTTTTACTTAAGTTACCTTTCTTCCATGAGTTATCACACTTCGGAAAGCTCCTAGGGACGCCTATTTGTGTTCAGTTTGTATTGAGGGGTAGCTTCCTTCGATCCCTTACCTTGTCCTTGTGTTTTTCCAATGTCTACCATTTGCCCTACCTTGATTGAGTACAAAATCCTTTTTCTCTTACCGACCTTCTCACCTATGTCCTACGAGAGGGAGGTAATTTGGACATGAGATATTGGATTTTCTATTTAATCTAGACTGCGTGTGATGGATGAATGCAAATGAATGTTGGCTGTCTCTGATTGTGTGATTACGTGTGTGCTTGTTTGAGTTTGAATCAGGGGGCAAATCGTAGTGCATTTTTCCTTCTATCTTTTTTTGTTGTTTCTCCAAATTTTTGCCCGACGTGTGTCCGTTCTTCTTGTTTTTGGATTTCTTTACTCTGTTTCCTGCCCAGTTTTGTCCGGAGTTAACTTTCCGTTGATTCATGAAACTCGTTTCTAAATTTTCAGGTATTTCCCAAATTTTCACACCACATACAATGTCCTGTTAGGATTTTCTTTGCTATCCCTAGACTTTTTTCAATAATTAGAATGAGGTACGACTTGTTTGAAGACATGTTAGCTTTTTATTAGGTTTCTTACCTTTGTAAACACCTTGTATACTAACTTTGTTCATTTTGTTTATTTTATTTTTTCCTTATATCCATGCCCTTACTTTTCCTATTAATTTTTTTTAGCATTTGTCGTGAGTTTATCCCATTCCATTCCTCCTACTTCTAAATACATTCATTTTACATTGCTGTTCTCAGATTTTACTACAACATAATTAGATTTAAGTTAGTGATAAGATTATTTTCAGCCTTCATTTTAGTTTTTAAGCCACTCCAACGATGGATGATTTTATTATTTTATTATTTATGAATCTCAAGTACAAGGAAGTCATGGTTTCTGGCATCCGCCAGAAAGGAACCTTGTGCCCTCTGTGTCTAGGATCTGGCTAGACATAGTTACATTAGTGCATCACCTTCAGCGCAATGTTTTTAATCTTCAGCAGTCACCCGTTAAATAATTGATGTTATATTATATGAATGATTATTATTGAATATTAGGTTAAGGAATTATGATTTTATGAATTACGAGTTGCACTACAAGCATTTTAGTTATAAGTATATTACTGTTTTTATTTTCTCATCTCAAACTTCAAGTACAAGGAAGTCATGGTTTCTGGCATTGCTAGAAAGGAGCCTTGTACCCTCTATGCCTAGGTTCTGGCTAGGTGTAGTAATGTATGTGCTATTCAGTCAGTACTACGTTTTCAGTTGATTTCATTTTCTACTTTAGACTTTAAGACGATATATTTATTCAGCAAGAACTTTAGTTTGTAAGACAGTATTTACTCAAGAAGAGTTTTAGTTTTTAAGCGATGAAATAAATATTAATAGATTAGTTAGACTATCGATTGATGCTTCCTGTTTAAGGAGAACACAGTAGATTTTTATTACAAAATAGTTCACAGTCTACAGATATTTTTTTCTTTCGCACATTACAATGGGATAATTTTTCTAAACTAGTATGTAAATGTACTCCTCACGACTTATCATCTTATATACTTATAATCTTATAAACTTATAATCACTTGTCATTATACATATATTTATTTATAATCATTAATTATTTATTCATGTATTTAATAATTATTTCCCTCTACGATGATTTTTTTACTACAACGAAGCTTGTTAGGAACACATATTAACAATTTATATTATTTTTGTGAGCTTAAATTGCTTTTAACTTGTCAACAGATGGAGACATTTTCCTAAGTACTCCCAGAATCACCGCAGATCAAGTGAGTCATAGACCATTAGTCATTAAGAGAGCCGACAAACGCAGTGACCAATCTTGTTTTTCAACTACCAGCATCCTACTAAGTTCCTGTCAGCTATGATCATCCGTCAGAGATCATCAACCTACAGTTACCAGGTTTACCTACGTACAAGAATACATTTTTACAAAATCAATGACCGAACTTCTTTTTACTTAATACAGTTAAATGTTCGCGAAAATTTATTGAAACAACATTTATTACAGTGAAAATAATCAGTGTAACAAATACCTTTCACACAAAAACAACTATTTTAAAGACTCTATTACACAATATTTTTTTTTTAAATTAAACAATCAATTTCTCTGATAAACATTGATCGCAAAAGAACTTATACAATCGCAAAAAAAAAAAAAAAAAAAATTAGTGTTAATAAAAAGATTTCTCGTAAATAAACATTTATTACAACAGATACTTTTGTCACACAACAAATTTTGTTTTACGCGTTGTCATGGACAAACAATTATTACAAGTGGAACTTTTAACGTTCAATAAATATATTAGAAAAATATTTTTTTCTTTGGACTTTTAACCTATAAATATTACAATTAATAAAAACTTTTTCGTAATCTTTCAACTATACAACAACGATCACTGCGACACGTCGAATTTATTATATTATATTTTCATAAGCTAGTATTTAAGTTAGAATTAAGTTACATATATATTTAAAACACCAATTAACATTTTGATATTTTATTCATATCAAGCTAAATCTTATATTTTACTCTTCTGTCCATGTTTTTAACTCATAAAAATGCTATTTTACAATTATATCTCATTCTCTGCTCATATGGTAGATGCTCAAGTGATCTATTCTTTTATACTTATAGTAAATGCCAACTTATAAAATTTTTATAATAACTTTCATACTCATTTAACTTCAACTATGTTAATGAAATTACAAAATTAATTTATTAATTAATTTACTTATAAAACTTTCATTTGATGCATAAAAGAATTTGCACATTAACTACTTTACTTATAAAACTTTCATTTGATCCATAAAATAATTCGCACTATTTAAAACAAACTACAGTATTATTAAAGTTAATAATCTTTACAGATAAATATAGTACTACACAAAATACTTTTATCTGGTTACATTGTGTTTCTAAAAACATTAATTAGGTTATTTTAATTTCCATTTCAAAAGACAAATTTTCTTTTTGTAAAATAGTACACTCCATCCATTCTTATTCTCATACGACTTATTCACACGGGTTTTCCTTCCAAAAATTATCATACTCATCAAAATTTCCCTTTTGCTTCCTCATGCTCTTTATCCAACTTCCAATAATGTACCTTATAACACACATACCATACCTATTCTTGACACAATTATTTCTAAAGCATCCATATCCCTAATTTAATCAATTCCTAGGTCATACCCAAGTATTCCTGTATATTTTTCCTAAGAATTTTTCACCCACTTTACTCAACCATCAGCTGTCTTTTCAACGAGAGGACCAATGGACTTCCAGCATATCGTACCAGTCTACAATGCAGCATCTGAATGCAACAGTTCACAATCCTCAAGATTTTTTTAACTAACAAAAATATCATGATTTTAAAGATATCATCTTTTGACTTCAAGCTAATGAAACGCAGAAGAACTCACAATCTTTTCCATTATGAAGAATTTCTTGTATTTTATTTATCGTATTCTCGTATCAATTTAAAAAACGTCGTTACAACAAACTCAAGAACGCTATTTTTCATAACACATTTCAACAAAGATTTTACCTAAAGAAATTCTATTACCAGATCTTCAAAAATTACCACTTCGACTTCAAATTTACAATACATTCGTTGTTCCTGTACATCAAAGCCAATTGTATCAACATTTAAAATAAACAACATAGAGCTGTTATGAGTACACACCGACACTTTCTGCTTACGGACTCATCACATATCCCGTTCAACAATATAAACTTCCAACATTACAAACTGCTTCGATAATACAACCTTCCAACTAGAGAAACTTCAATCCAAGAACTTGAACAATTTTCCATCTTCAACTACAATTCAGCCATTTTGACGTCCATCTACAAGAGGTCACATGTTGAGTACGATACCTTTCTCTCCCATAGCTTTCCTAATACAAATTAGTCATCGTCCAATTGATATCATTCCTACTTTTCCTTTTTACCAATTACCGATAATTCCTCTAACATACATTTTTCCATCCCAACTAATCCAAACATTTTATTAATTCCTGCCCTTAAAATTCTCTTACACCTACCCTAACACCAAATCCTTGGGGTGCTATTGTTAATCAAATTTATTTTACTATTATGTTTATCTATATATGTTTAGGTATAATAACACATACATTTTAAAATTCATACACTACTTTCAAATTCACATTGTTCAGGAAACATTTTTAGTAATTTTTGTAATCAAACTAACAAATTATCATATAATTACAATCTATTCTAATACATTAAGATTTGATTCAATTCTTTAAAAATATATACAACACACCAAGTATACTTACAAAATAAAACTAATGATATATGATTATGATTGAAATTAATTAATACTATATGATAGAGTAATTTAAATCAAATTTTAAACTAACAATTAATTATATCAATTTAATTATATGTTATATTATCAACGTTCATTGCATGTAAAGATTGCTTGACCATTTTCTACAGAAAACGAGATATTTTTCTTCTTGTCATCAACGCCACTACCTTTGATTTCTTCAGATCTAGTTTTCTTCTCTTTTTTTCTTCCTAAGGGGGGGGGAGTGTAATGAATTTCTAAGATTTTGCCTCCAAAATCTTCTCAATTCATTTACAATTCCGTTTTTTTTGATTTTTGTGCCGGATTTATTTTATTTTAAGGGTTATGTATTTTTTTTCTTCATTGAATTTAATTATTTTATTCATTTATTTCTAGTTGGTTTTAGTTCACTAGATTTTTATTCCGTATTTAAATTTACGTTTTTAATTCTTAGGCTTACGTCCGGTGTCCGATTTCATTTTTGTCGTTACTTCTTTATTGTTCAGTTACTCACACGTGTAATTTGTATCTCTCTCTCTTTCTATCTTACACGGTTGATTCTCTCTCTCACTCCCACTGTTACCGTCGTTTTTTTTTTCCATATAATTTTCCTCCTTTAAATTCTTGGTATTTCCGATGTATCGGCATTTTTCGCCGCCTCGAACGCTTCCATTCGTGAACGTTAGGGGAATGACCTTTTTTTGCCTTTGTGTGCGTTGAGTTTTTATGTTTTTGTCTTGGACAGGATGCCGAACCGATAACATCAAGTTTTACAGGTAAATTATTTTTTTCTTTTCCAATATGGGAAAATTACCTAAATTTAAATTTAAGTACCATGTTTAATAATTTTTCAGGTTTTAACTTAAACAATTTTTTTTAAATCTATTTTTTTTAATTTAAATTCATAATGTTTCTTAATATTATTATGGTGTTTTAAATATCCTATTTATAGACTAAATAAATCTCTTTAAAATGTTTAATTAATTTTAAGAAAAAAAAAAACACTATTAAATTCAGTATATTTTTCTTCTTTTAAATTTTTAAATCTTAAATATGACAAATTTTCTTTTAAACTCTTGTTCAATGGCCACTGAATTACTTAAATTTTTCTAAGTAATTCTTTTACTAAATTTCAACTCACAATTTGTTTTTTTTTTATGTCTTAATTTTATTTTGTTTTTTCCTCCGAAAAATAAATACATTTCTGTATTTATTTTTCTTCACTTAATCATTTATTAAACTCTGCCCAAGAGATTTCTTTTCCCGTTTCAGTCCAAGGACTTTAAAAATAGTTTTGTTTTCTTAAATGTTCCTATTAATTTATTATTATTCATATTAAGTATTTTCTATAGTTAAATCAAGTTTTGTTAATATTAAATTTTTTTCCAAATTTTATTTTATTTTTTTCTTAAACTGTATTGTTATTTAACCAATTTTTTTTTAAATTCTATACGAATTAACCGTTTACTTAAATTCATAATATTATTTATTTTATTTAGTTTTTAGTTATTCTTTAATAAATTATTTTAGCTACTCATTAATTTTTTTTATTATTTTCTTTCTGTGTAAAATGTCATTGTGTCTAGACCTGTGTGGTTATTCAACCAAACCATCGCAGTACTAAAAGCGAGTTTTTACCATCAATTGAGCTACGTTATTCAAATCGCTGGGTCGCCAATTAATCCCTGAATCCAATTTCAGCTCCTGGTTGGATTCTAAAATTGGATGGTGGAAAGCCCCCGCATTATCTCTGCAAAACACCTTACACAATTAGTGTAATTCGCCGTGCTTTTTTTACATCTTTTCACCCTACAAAATGGTGGAAGCACCTTGTTGTATTTTACAACATTTTTACACCACAAAATGGTGCAGTTCGCCGTGCTTTATGTAACACCATTTTATACTACAAAATGGTGGAGGCTTCGTTTTTCCACTACAAAATTGGTGTTTATTTTTACTACAGTACTACGGAATTCATTTTCAAGGTATTCTTACTTAGCTGCCTTAACAGAAGGTGTCATTTGCAAAGTAGAAAATATGTGCTTTTCAGAGGGCCTGGCATGCTAATAAGCATATATTTCAACTCAAGAAGGAAGGTATTGTAAACCACCTCACTCACTTGTTTTACTTAGTAAAACCTTTAGAGGTTGAAACCAGCCTTTCAGATGATGATCTAAATAACAACACAACCAATAGAAATTTTGGCTCAATTAAAAGCATAGTTTGGTGACGGTACCCTTTCTCAAACCGAAGTGTTTGGACGGGCTAACAAGTTTAAAGGTGAACGTCTAAGTGAAAAAAATCAAGGTCATGATCAACCCCCAACATCAAATCTCATGATACCAAAACTCATCTCTCTGGTGGAAAAGTGCTCACGACTTTTTTTTTTTTTGAGACTGGAGGGAAGTTTTACCCATTGATTTCCTACAGGATTGACCCACAGCGAATTCGTCCTACTACTGTCAGCTGTTTGAGTCAGCGAAAGCTGTCTACAAAACCAAAAGATGGAGTATCCCAATCAAAGATGTCATTTCTCTTCATAACTATGCCAGACCTCACATGGTGACTTTGGCAAATGACAAATTGGTCAAAATGTATTGGTAAATCCTTTAACACTCTCCCTACAATCCAGATTTATCCTTGTGAGTACGTTTTTCCTGTTTGGGACCTAGTCAGAAGCACTAGGAAGAGAACAGTTTGAAAATGATCAAATTGTCGAAAATTACATGAGCAACTGAACTGAAGAATCGATCTTCAAGCTTCTAAAACGCTGAGAAAAATATGTAGAGCATAGAAGAGACTGGTAAAAATATTAAAAACATTATAATTTCTTACATAAATAAACTTATGTAACAAATGTACAATTTATATTTAATATGACTCACCCTCATATAACTGTAAAAACCTGACATTTTTAAATTGAGTAAATTACAACATTACATTTCTCCAAACCGATACTTTTCTAAAATATGACTTTCGAACATTAATACCTATTTTAAAACAGTAATTCTCCATTCACACAAAATCGATCTAAAGTGCAAACTGTTTTACTTTTGTATGAGACAGTTTTTAATCTTTTATGAATAGGGAGAAAAATTGTAGTGCATTACTAAACATTCAAAACTTTACAGGCAATAAATATAAATAATAACACTGTAATTTGAAATAGCACAAAAAATAAACATTTTAAAAGTTCTTCCTATGTTTTCTTTAAAAAAAATTGCATACCAATAAAACTGACGGATAAATATTCATTTACAACACTTTTCTAATACTAGTAAACTAATCACTCATTTTTACACATTCGGAGCGATTTAGTTATTTACCCAATAATTCTACTACTTTCAATGGGAACCAAAAAATATATTGTTTAATCTACTTCAACCAATCTACAATAATAACATACAAAATAAATAACTACAGTGAAAACATTTGACTATTCAGATCAGAGAACAAAGTAGAGGGTTAACCCTTTAAGTACCAACGTCAGGAAAACAGGACGTCGATATACGAGGGCTATTCAGAAAGTAGGGAACGTTTTGTAAATAAACAAAAACTATGTAAAAGAAAAATTTTTTATTATATACATCTGAAAGAGTGACTAAAATACTACTTTTCTACATAGTCACCAAGCAAATTGAGGCACTTGTCATAGCGGTGGACAAGCTTCAAAATTCCTTCGTCATAGAAATCCGCCGCCTGCGACCGCAGCCACTCAGTGACGCGCACCCGGAGTTCCTCGTCGTCGTCGAAGCGCTGTGTTGCTAGCCAGTTCTTCATTCTTGGAAACAAGTGAAAATCACTCGGTGCAAGATCAGGACTGTAGGGTGGATGAGGGAAAACCTCCCATTTGAATGAATCAAGGAGTTCTTTTGTGCAGTTTGCCGTGTGAGGTCGGGCATTGTCATGAAGAAACAAAATTTTTGACAACAACTTTCCTCGGCGCTTGTTTTGAACTGCTCTCCTAAGGTTGCGCAATGTTTGGCAGTACCGATCAGAGTTTATTGTTGCACCACGCTCGAGAAAAGTCAATGAGCAGCACACCTTGCCTGTCCCAAACCACAGTAGCCATAATCTTCCTTGCTGATAAGGTTTGCAGACATTTTCTTGGTTTTTTTAGGAGAATGTGTGTGCCCCCACTCCATG
This sequence comes from Catonia carolina, assembly GCA_035578175.1. Lineage (NCBI taxonomy): Eukaryota > Metazoa > Arthropoda > Insecta > Hemiptera > Achilidae > Catonia > Catonia carolina. Next base: position 34,273,730 of record JAQMRL010000001.1, read on the forward strand.
GACTGCAATTTTGTCTCGGAATTGACATGTTTAACCCAAGTCTCGTCACCCGTTATGATGCGATCCAGCAATGCATCACCATCCGTGTGGTAGGCCTCGAACAAAAGAACTCCTTGATTCATTCAAATGGGAGGTTTTCCCTCATCCACCCTATAGTCCTGATCTTGCACCGAGTGATTTTCACTTGTTTCCAAGAATGAAGAACTGGCTAGCAACACAGCGCTTCGACGACGACGAGGAACTCCGGGCGCATGTCACTGAGTGGCTGCGGTCGCAGGCGGCGGATTTCTATGATGAAGGAATTTTGAAGCTTGTCCACCGCTATGACAAGTGCCTCAATTTGCTTGGTGACTATGTAGAAAAGTAGTATTTTAGTCACTCTTTCAGATGTATATAATAAAAAATTTTTCTTTTACATAGTTTTTGTTTATTTACAAAACATTCCCTACTTTCTGAATAGCCCTCGTACTTTACGTAGTTATAATATCCGGTTTACCAGACGCCCAAAAGTTATGCATAAAGTGCTTCGATTATCAGGGTGCTGCAGGATGCAACACCCAGATAATCAAACATTGAAACTGCCTCCATGGCATAGTGACTGAAAAGTTATGCATAAAGCGCTTCGATTATCAGGGTGCTGCAGGATGCAACACCCAGATAATCAAACATTGAAACTGCCTCCATGGCATAGTGACTAGCGCGCTAGCCTACAAAGTGAAAGGTCCCGGGTCCAATTCCCGGCTAGGGTCTGAAAATTTTAACATGTTAAAACTACCATTAAGGTACCAAAACCCACAGTAGTTGCTAATAACCAAGATGATGATGCGACTTTAAATAAATTTTAAAAAATATTTTGAATATTTTTAGTGTTAGAACAATTTATTTTTTATGAACTCCATAAAAATTAATTTTTAACAGAAAATTTTATTCTTCTGTAACGTTGAAATTTTGGTCAGCAATGGCAGGCTTATGCCTGCAAGTTTTAGAAATAAGGGCAGGCACTTTTTGTACACCCTTATTCAAATTAAATGGTACTTAAGATAAAACTTTGAAATATTGTTTGGCACTGAAAGGGTTAAAAGAACTTTTTTAATGTACAATCACTTTCTCTGCATTAAAAGTTCCTCGCTTGTATTTCTAAACTTGAAAACTATAAAAATAGCTCACAAAAATTGATAGGAGTCTATAGAAGAAGCCAAGACACGTACAAAGTATAATTATGGTAATGACTAAAGATCTACATTTTATGGGACATCACACATTAATCACTTCAGATGGAGTGATGAAATTTATTTCGTATAACTGACATGATTTATGACCATTTTTTGTTTTCTTCCAATTTTCAACATTTTACTGGCACTCAAGTGGATAAAAGTTTTACATAATCTATTTAAAATAAATCAACTGTTTTGTAATGTGTCATTTAGACTAGCATTACAACACAATATTTTTATTTTATTATTTTTATTTATTACATACCTGATCAAGGTATTCAATTTCTGAAACGGAAGCATCCCATCTATTGTTCAGAATAAAAATGTTCGGTTTCGATAATCTAGTAGATACTTTATGAAAGAAATTTTTCTCCTGAAAAAATAAATCAAAAATTAATTTATATACCCAACATCCAAACTTTTAACCATTAAAAAACGTTGCCACTACCTCTCATCACATCTAATTATGTAAATGTTTATATTAAAATAGGCACTCATTTTAGACTAATTTTCTATATTGTAAAACCTATTTCCAACAAATCTGAAGACACAAAGATTTAACAAGAAGGCAGTTATAATTTCCAAGTATTAACTTGCTAGACTTTCTATTTTTATTATAAAAAGAATATAATTGACTTATTAAGTATTTTAATTAAATGCTACAAATTTAACTGTACTGAAGATGACAAACATAAATTATGCAGAACAAAAATTGAAAGCATGTAAACACAACATTCAACAAAATGTTCAAGGTTATCTTTTTGTCACCACAGAAAACCATGACACACAACTATGATAACACATCTGTAATTATTTGATAACCAATTTGAATAAATTTATCAGTATTGTATGCTTAAACTTTCATCTTAAAACCTCACAAAAATTTAATTTCCGTTAGTCTCTTGGAACTTACCTGCTCTATTCCACGCAATTTTTACAGTAATAAATCTTTATAATACATCCTGCAGCTTGAAATCAATTCTACTTTATACATTTACAAATTTCACTAATTTTTTAGCTGCTTCGATCCTTGCGGTCTATTTACACAGTTTCAGTAGATCCACCTTCAGAGTACTATGAAGATACAGAGTACTGTATAATAGTTTTATTAAGATGCTGAAGATACAACATCTTTTGCATGTTTTTAAAAAAAATTAAACTTTCATACAATTTTTTTTTTTTTTTTTGTTTAACATCCGACTGTTCTGCAATGGCTGCTAATGCAGATGGTAAAGGATAAAATGATTTTTTGTAACGTACGAAAATATGCCGTGCCTGAATGGTATTTGAACCCAAGACCGTATGATGAGAGGCGAGCACATTACCAACTACAACAATGCGGCCGGCTATTTTATAAATGGTGAAGATGGTGGATCCACTGAAACACGTGTAAATAGCTCATTATGGACCAAGGCAGCTGAAAACATTAGTGAAATCTATAATATATAAAATATAAATTTTACAGTATTTAAAATTTAGAAAACACTGAGATTTCTCCACAGAATCCATTCATTTCCATGGCTTTGTTTGACTACACCAGAAATGTTAAAATAAGTAAAAAATAAAAAAAGGAATACCTGATAAACAAAATTTAGAGGAAACAATAACAATAGTCACAATGTTAAAGATGGTGAGATCAGTTATTGTAACCACCACAAATATCTCGGGTAAATAAAATTGTTTAGACTGAGAAAATACGTGAAGAATAAGGTATCAGGAGACCACATGAATCAGGAAGGGGCTGCTTTTCAAAGATTATTTAAGCTATACTCTAGTCTAGTAAAATACAGATAAGGGCCAAAACATTTTGACAACATCCAATAAAGCCCATAGCTACAAACGGTTCTTAGTTCAGGTAAATAAGCTCCAGGAATAAATGAAGGCTGAAGGCCTTTGAGATGGAGTAGTACTGAAGGTCATGCAGGGTATTCAGATTGGAAAAGAGGTAGACATTATAATACAAAGGAATATCAGTGAGGGCGGCTGGGAAGAAAGGAGATGATATTCTTAGCTCTATTTGATTTCATTATGTTCTATAAAACAAAGATTAACAAACATTATATAAATCAGGTTCTGGAGAGATAACAAAGCGGTTGCAAAAAGGAGGAAATATATACCAAGCAATAAAACATTTGTTATGGGTCAGAAAGTTACTAGAGAAGCCCTATTTAATTATGTATATGTTGTACTATGCACCAGCAGGGCTGTACGGAGCGGAAACGTGAAGGATGAATGAGAGGAATTGGAATAGGTTACAGGCAGGGGAGATGAAGTTCTTAAGAGCAATAAAGGGCCTAGAACAAGGAAAGATAGAATAAAGAACACTGAGATTAGAGTGAAGCTAAATGTGGAATGTATGAGGGAGAGGGTGGAGAAAATGAGGATAAGATGGTATGGTCATGTGAAGAGAATGGGGGAAGAAAGGTTAACTAGAAGGATGGAAGAAGAAAGGGTGGAAGGAACAAGATCAAGAGGATGACAAAGAAAAAATGGAAGGATGAAGTTAAGAGGAGTGTGGAGGGACGGGATACAACTGCGAAGAAATAGAGGAGGAGAAATGGTAGATGGGCAGAAAAAGATGGAGAGTTATGGCGACCAACCAGACCCGGCGATAGCCGGCCGCATTGGCGTAGTTGGTAACGTGCTCACCTCTCATCATGCAGTCTTGGGTTCGAATCCCATTCAGAAAATTCATTTCATCCTTCAAAATTCACAAAAATTCATTTCATCCTTCAAAATTCACAAAAATTCATTTCATCCTTCACCGTCTGCATTAGCAGTAACAATAGTAATTGTAGAACAGTCAGACGTTAAAAATAAAAAGAAAAAAAAGACCCGGTGATAGCTAAAACAGGCATTGGATACATATGTGTAAGTATGTAGGTTCTATAAAAAGCAATGCATAATGTAAATAATGTACTCGCACAATAATTTTTGAATAGGCTCACGAATGAAAAATTACGAATTAAATACCGCCAGGTCAAATCAGGTCAGAATTAGGTATCTACAACTTGAACGAAAAGATGAAGGATTATCGCCAAAGTTAGAGACAGCACATGGCAAGGATCTCGGATCATAGGATACCTAAGCAGGCGCACTGGTATGCTCCAGAAGGTAAAGGGGATGTCGGTAGACCCAGGAGAAGATGGAGATAGATGATATAGTTAGTAAGTTCGGAACAGGCTGCTGCGGCCTAATCCTTGGCTGGAAGAAGAAGAAGAATATCACTAAATAATTATTATGAAAAATCTTACTGTAAGCATAAGAGTAGACTCAGCATTCACAACTAACACGAAAACGTCCGCATCTAAACAATGTTTATCAATCCAATCGTCCATGTTCGGAGTCACATCAATACCAGGAGAATCAACCAGAACCACATCATCTCTCAACAGAAGGCACTTGTCACGTGGCCAGAATATACGAACCAGCTGACTCTCGCTTAACTTCTCTTCACATAGTGCATGAGCTAGTTGACCAACCGACTGAAAACAAATCAAACAAAACCATTAACATTTAAACTATTCACCGATTTAAAAATAAATAAACTTTAATGAGGTTATTGTCAAAGAAAATTAAATAAAAAAAATCCCTTTCATGAGACGACGCGTCTCATGGTTGGTGGCAATTTTTAAAAAGGTCTACCTTCGACCTATGGCAAAAATCATTAGTGATTTCTGTATCTACTCTTTAAAAGGAATCGAATTACACTATTTTTGTATCCAGATTCTGAAATTCATTTCTTGACTTCTGGTCTGGACCACTTTTAATCAAAACTGGAACTTCAAACCAAATCCAGGCCTACTAACTCTTTGTGTAGATTACGAATTTGAAAACCATTTGTAGCTAACTCTCATAGTTTCTGACTTTGATTTCTAGACATCTGGTTTTGGACCATATTCGGTCAAAACTGGAACTTCAAACACAATCCAGGCCCACTAACTTTTTGTGTAGATTATGAAACTCAAAACCATTTGTTGCTATCTCTTATAGTTTCTGACTTGGATTTCTTGATTTCCGGTTTTGGGCCATTTTCGGTTGAAACTGGAACTTCAAACCCACTAACTTTTTATGTAGATTACAAATCTGAAAACCATTTGGTGCTATCTCTTGTACTTTGTACTGACATCTGGGTGTGACAGATGAAAATAGGAAAATGATCTAGAAGACAATTTAAAAAATTACCACTAATAAAATTTTAAAAATTACACTGCAAATAATAACAAAAGTTGTAGCTGGTATGGTCAAACTCAGACAATCACTTAAGTAAAGAACATAGAAAATAAATTTAATAACGGACAAGTGTGAAATCCTAGATGAGTTATAAGTAACAGAAATAAAATTAAAGAAAACTGATGATTGAATAGACAAAAAGTAGTAAAAGACCATGTAGCATCCCAGCTAGTCCCTTCAATGTATCTGTCAGCATGACCGGCTACTACGCCAAGAGTCTGAAGTTCAATTCCCAACTAGGATTGTTAATTTTTTTATCAATCATTTTATACATCACCCCTGAAATTTTGTATTAGCATTAATGTACAAATCAGTTGGATACATCAAATTAATATAAAATGCCAAATAAACCAATGGTATTGCATTTCATTAGGTCATTAAAAAGGTACTGGCGGGAGATCATGAAAAGGGGAGGATAAGGAATGTGGCTGTCGCCGGCTGAACGGTGCCATTTTGACACCACATCAAATATTGTACTTTACTGAAAATATTTCTCCATAATACATCTGATAATAGGGCGTGTTGAGTAGTGGAGTCTTCAAGTCATCAAGTAGGAGGGGATGTCTAGTCCCTACTCCCCGCATATGCGGTGGTAAACTCACCATCTCTCCCTACATTATTTACAATGATAAAAAGTAAAAATGCACACAAATGCAAGTACTATTAATTAATTCATTTAGAAATACCAAGAAGTAACACAAATATTTATAAGTTTATTCATATACAAGTAAAAGAAACAATTACATTTAAAACAAAATTGAAACTTACCTTCACATTTTGTTTCTCTGAGGAACCTTCAGTCATTAAATATGATTCACCATTTTCAGATCCCTCGACTTGAAGAAAGCAATTAGTTGTATGGCCAATTCCACTGGGTAATATCTTATCTCTTAACATGGCATTAATGACGCTACTTTTTCCGTTGCTTGTTCTGCAAAAGAAACAAAATTAAATTAAAATAAAACTTAAGGTGAGATACCGAGAACAGATTGAGACAAATATTTTGAGGCCTGACTGGAGAGGAGTAGAAGAAGCGGAAGACACAGGGCAGAGTGGGAGAAATATGTACAAGGGTTGGGACAAAAAGGGGTATGGATTGGAGAAAGTTGAGGTTATCGGCAATAGAGAGGGAATTGGAAGATTAAAAAATGGTCTGATGGTACCAAAAAGGAAACTATCGATAAAGTAGAGAAGAGGAAGAAATATAACTTTGTATTTGAAGGCAAGAATGACAACTGCGCCACCATGCTGGCACAGCATTGCAGTGAAAAAGAATGACGCTCATCGACATTATCCATATAATGTGAACCATCTGTCTTATTCATTCAATGATTCAATAACTAAAACTACATTCTCTTTTGCTATCTAGTTATCTACAAATTGTACATCTGAGATACAAAAATACACTTTTTTGACTACAATATATGACATCAAAATGGACATAATATAAAGTTCATTTGATAACTCTCAGCAAAAGCTAACTAAAGATGACATTTACTAACCCTTACTGAATCAGTCTGATTGTCAGTAGAACACTTAGTTACACTGAAAATTTACTGTAATTTGAATAACAGACATAAAAACCAAGTAAGTACCATTATAACACCTTAAGGCATCATCTAACATACAAAAGACACTCTCTTTGACGCCTTAAGGCATAATCTGACACCACTGTTATAGTTAGGTGGTGTAAGTGATATTCCCAGCGAAATTCGTACGTTTCTTCTCATATTTCAAAAATAGTCTCACTAAATTCCAAAATTACAGCTTTATGAAACATTTTAGAACAAAAAAGTACACAAAAAAATTTCAGATAATTATAAATTTTGAAACTTTTTTCAAAACGGTTTTTGTCTGGTGCTTAGTTAATCCACAAATTTTAAATACAAGAAAACATTAACAAAATTGGTTTCTTCAAAATTACAGTAAAATGTATAAAACCAAAGTTAATGGGCATTAAAAATGCTACAACTTTTAAAATGTAATGTAACAACAAAAACAATATTATTAATATTGTTATTCTAAATATATTGTTTATTAACTGTAGACAGTAGGCGTACATTTTGGTAACAATGTACTAACACTGTGTTATTTATTTACTGTTGTTTATATTGTAAATTTTACAATTTTTATTATGAGCCGTTTTGTAATTGTATGCAATCCTCCTCTAAGCACATGCTATGCTATTTTCGAGGGGTAATAATTATAAATAAATAAATGCTTTTTTTAAACAATGCTCAGTTTAGTCGGAAACTGTGATTTTCTATAAAAAAAAGAAACGCACTAAGATAGGTCTACTATAAAGTTATTCATTTGACAATGTTGACCAGTAATTATATATCTATTATTGATGCAGAATCAAAATGAGTAAAGTATAAAGTACAGCTTGAAGGTTAGAGCGGTTTGCCATGCAATTTCTCAATAATTGTTCCGTTATAAAAGTTAAACTAGGCGAACCTGTGCGGGAAAACCCGCACAAAAGTGTAAATTTGTTTTTATAGAACTTCTCTGTAAACAATATTTTTTGTTTTATTGCTGTGTGGCATTATTTAAACTTTTATGCTATCAAATGTTCTGACACGTGACATAGCAACGTGCAATTGTCCATGTGAAAATACCGGCTGTGGCAGATAAAGGCCAACTTTGTTGAAAGTTTGGCCTTGGGATTTATTTATTGTAATCGCAAATGCTAAACGGATGGAGAACTGTCTTCTCTTAAATGTAAATGGCAAAGTACCATCCGAAGGGTTTAGATCTAACCGCGGTAGAAAAACCCTTCTGCCTTTGGCTGCCCCTGTTATGACTTCTAAATCAAGAAAATTTTCGTACATTTTTAGATTTATTCTTAGATTCTTAGATTTCCAATGTTACTAATTTCCTAATTATTTTGGGTTTTATCTAATTAAATTTTGCCTTCGCGCATTATAATAAGGTGTCTGACGAACTGATTCCGTTCGAGCACTTTGAGGCGTGCCTCGTCTCCTTCCTCTTGGTCTTCCCCCTAATGGACGACTATCCATTAAAAAAATAAAAAGAGAAGCAGAGTAAGAGAAAAAAATAGGAAATTAATTTCCTGAATATATTATAGAGAAGAAAATGATATCAGTGTGGTTGCCTGAAGAAAATAGTGTTTTGATAATGTGGTTGCTTCTAACATTATTACTCTACTTGGTTCAAGTAATAACTGGAAAACAACTCTGATCAACCAATACTAAATTTGCCCCCTCTCCAAACTGAAATAGCTGTGCGAGATGTGGGAGGGATAGATAGATAGAGAGGCCTATACTTCAGTTCATTGAACTTGCCCCCTCACCAATCTATTTTAGACCTCCTATTTTACGGTCATAAATTGAAATATTTGATTTTGGATAGTTTTTTGCAAATCTACTCAGACAATTCGTTTGAGCCCACTTCGGGGAAAATCGGTGAAGGTTCAGGTGGTTAAAATCATGTTGAAAAAAACCTGCTCGCTATTAATATATAGATAATAGGATTTCAAACAGATATCAATAATCCAATATAAAGTAATTCTTACCTGCCGAAAAAAGCAACTTTCATATGATCTCTCTTTAAAACATCTCTAATACCAATAACTTTACCAACGTATCCAGTCACCAATTCCGCTTCAACACTATCTATCAACTGTTCATCATTTTTTGTCGCTACAAAAAAAAGAAACAGAACACACAAAATGATCAGTTAATGCAATTAAAACACATCGTACAACTACTAACTTATAAGCAGGGGCGGTTTCAGGGAAGGGGCCATGGGGGCCATGCCCCCCCCCCCCCGAAATACTAGGAAAACTTAGTTTAATATTTTCTATAAGCTATTATTTCTAACAAAACTGAATCCCAATACTCGTACCTATCAATTAACAATAATTACTTTAGTATAAAAATGAGTCAAACAGAAACTATCTATTTTTAAATACTATTAAGACAACAATCAGTGTTAGTAGTCAAAAGCCACTCGCATCCAGTCAGCACCTTGAAAATTTCTCAATGAATTAAAATTGTGGTTACAGCAATACAGCATAAAAGAGGACTTTTCAATGACTCAATTACAAACTATGTATTACAAATTATGTAGTAAGAGCTACATAAAAACAAGATAGCCCCCCCCCCAAAATCAGCCCTGGAACCGCCCCTGCTTATAAGGCTAAACTAAAATAACTTTTACTCAGTTCAAATTATTTCTATCATCGAAACAAGAAATACAATTCGCCAACAGTCATTTAAAAAATTCTATTAAATTTACAAAAAGTAGCTTCTATTTATAACAAACTACTTTCTCTATTAATATTAAATCTTGTGCTCAATTAACCCTAGAGCCGGCAATGTTCGATTTTGAAATGATGTTACCACTTTCCCTGGTAATGACAACAAATTGGATTTGCTTCATAGTATTGCAATGTTGTTTTAGTTTTAAATCCATCTACAGATAGCGTTGTTATATTGTAAGATAGCTTAGTAATGTATAAAGTAAATTTTTACCCATAATACGATACTGTTAGTTCCAAATTTTGCCTGCGCTTCTCTGTCAAAACCAAGCTATTCTAGAGCTAATTTTGGTTATGTTTCTTTATTTACGTGAAGTGTTTTGGTATAAATATTTTCTTTATTTTTTAACATACAATTGTTTTTCTAGTTTAACTTTGAAGTAAACATTATGGGTAAGAATTTCTACAACATTAATTTTGAAAATAGAGCATAAGAAAGTTTTAAACAGTAGTGTCATCTGAAAATTTAGAAAAATATTTGTCTAAAAATTGTCTTTAAATAGCTTCAGCATCCATAAGGGTCACGTAACAATTTTAACACAATATATACTTTATTCTCCTACGTTTTCTTGTTATTTTGATGTATAAATATGATACGGTTTAAAAAAATGTTATTGGCAGGTATAGGGTTAAACAAACGGCCAAACCACTTAAAAGCAATGTTTATGAAGACATTATACTATTCAGAGTTTTATATATATATATTTATGTGAGGATTTACCACCCCAGCGCTATCTCGCTTCCTAAGCACCACCTCTTTTGGCCTCGCCAGTCCCCATCGGAGAGCCGCCACAAAGACATTGCCTCCTGCACGTCAACCAACAATTTCACTTCTGGCCTAATCCTCCTTCTTCTACCAGCTAGTGTACCGTCCACTCCCTTACCCTCTTTGGCCACCTACTATCCTCCATCCTTGGCAAATGGCCAAACCATTTTAATTGCTTCCAGGGTATGGTATCCACGATATTTCCTTCCACGCCAATTCTTCTCCAAATTTCAGAATTCGATCGTTACACGACACACCACAGCTCCACCTCCAGAAATCCATCTCCACCGCTTTTAGGCGATCCTTCTCTCTCTTTGTCAATACCCACACTTCTGCAGCATAGGTACACACACACTCCACGATAGCATGATAAATATTAATCTCTGTCTCCTTCCATATTTTATCATTCCAAAGGACAGAATTTAACTGCACTATAACCCTTCGCCGTTGCAAAATCTTGCTGTTTATTTCCACTAGATGACTTCAATGTACTTAAAACTTTCACAGCATTTCACTACCTAGCTGAATATCATTTCCTGGCTCACCAATAGTAAGGAGTTCAATACTATTCAGAATTACCTTATCCAAAAATAATTCTTTCTCTTTCTTAAAAAAAGAAACCAACATAAAAGATGAATAAAAAATGGTTTTTATAACTCATTATATTAGTACGGATTCTGCTGCTATGATGCTAATCACTTTACCTTTGCTGGCCACAGCCGAGTATACTCAGGATGACCTTAGGTGCAGCGAGAGGCCATGTTCAAATAAACTCTTTTCAAGAGTTTTGACTTCCGCAGTTGTAAATAACTATCGATATACATAAATGACTATAGATACGCACTTCTATGGTCTTTTAGCTGTCTACTGTAAACCTCGTTGATATTATTTACCTACTTGGAACCGTGATAGAACGAAATACCGGCACCAGTGAACAGTTGATTTTTGCGTTTCATAACCTATGTGCGGTTTCAGTTTGTCCATGAGTTGTTGTTTGTATCTAGCACGTTTAGTGCTATTAGTTTTATTATAAAATATTTATTAGTGTTGTTTATAATCAGTGTGTACAAAAGTGTAAATTATATTTTGTATAATTTAACATTGTGACCATGGTTTTGAAAGAGGATGAGACTGAAATCTCAATTATTTGGGAGAATATTCGGATTGTGAAAGTGACTCAGACAGTGAATTTGTATTTAGTTCTTTTACAACTAACAAATTTGAAAATTACATTGTAACCGATAAGCCTGAGCAAAACCTATCTGGTGTTTATGATCCATCTACACCAAGTCCAAGAAGTGATAATTACATAATTTCTGACTATGTGAAAACCCGGCCTCAGGGAACACATGTAGGAAAATATACTCAGCCGGCAAAGGGTTAAATAACTATGTTTACAATATACAGCTAGACTAAAATTACAATTGTGTAACTAACGTAATTTTCATGTACTCAAATGGCCTCAAAATGCAGTATTACAGCGTGAGAAAAACAATTTCCAGATCCCTCCCCCACCAGAGAATTTTCCTTCGCCTTTTTGCACCTACCTCAAAAGCTAATTCTATATCCACCGCATATACAGCATTTTAGGGTCAATTTGTTCAAAATTCTTCTGGGACTTGGAGAGTTAACAGACTTATTTCTATCTACATTACACTAAGCTTTTAAATAACAATGTAACAGTTTATTGAACTCACATTTAATGTATGAAACAGCATCTTGAACGTAATCGTCAATCTCCGTGAATATATCATTGATCTTCCTCTTCGCTTTAACAAAGACCTGGAGAGGAGATGAATTATTTCTTGGATCAGGACTGCTTAAAGAAGGACGCAAACCCAACCCATCCCCAGAAATCACTGATATCGTGCGGTTTACGTATGCAGCCATTACGCACAACACTTAAGTGCACAACTAGTCATGCAGGGTGCAACGAGTATTTAACTGAAAAAACAAAAAAGAAAAAATAAAACAAATAAAGAAAAAGCAAGAAATATTACAACACGTATGCAAAAATAAAACTAAATAAGTAAACAAAAGAAACACACAAGTGATCCAAAAGTCAGCTACTTACAATTTTGGTTCGTGATCTGAGAGCGACTTCAGCTAAAGTGGAACTGGGTAGGGTATCTTGCAAAAACGATTCAGATAAATGAGCCAAAATTCGTTACTGAACAGTACCCAATATTTCAAAAAAATAAAGAGCTAAACTGAAGGTAAGACAGCGGGATGACTTACACATTTCTGCAGATACATTGTGTGTAGCAAAGGATAATGCAGAGCAGGTGTTCATGGGAGAAGCTGGGAGAGACATGTGCTCAGAGATAGGCCTAGTTGAGGGTCTTTAAAAATAAAATAATAAATAATACTATAGGACACACGTATATTAATGAAAAAGAATGGAAATAAAGTACACCGCTTTTATAAATTTATTGTTCAGTACTTAAAATATCAGTCATGATATGATTGAACAATTTTATTTATAAAAAAACACTAAAATACTTTTAAAAGTATTTTATAGTTACTTTTTAATCAGCATGTACACATTTTTAAGAAAAGCGCATGCTCTGTGACGTCATTATTTGTTGACAGTAGAAGCAAACTAAGGAAGGCTGTACTTTACATGATTATTACTCATCATTGCGCACTATCCTAATTACAAAGAAAAAAAAATTACGTTTTCGGGGCATATAACAGAATCTAAACCTTTGGCATCTAAGATGTTAATATATCTTCTCTGTGCTCCTGTATGGTGTAGAGACCTTGGATAAGGCATCACAAAGAAACTGAGAAACATTTGAGACATGGCTGTATAGACAAATGTACCATGGATTCCCATGACATGAGGTCCCATGGATTCCTCAGATGATAAATGTAGAGGTTCTCAGAAGAATAAAGAAAGACATGGAAATCATAATGTACTACCAAGTGTAGGAAGCTCAATACTTGGGAAACATCATGTGGAATGAATCAAGATATCCATTACTATATTCTGCAGGAGAAATTCATAGACAAAGAGGACCTGGCAAAAGAAGGGTTTTAAAAGAGAACTTGGTTTGAAAAGAGCTCAGAAGAGCTATTTCGCAGGGCAACAAACAAAGTGAAAATTGTTCGTTGGAAAAAATTGAAATGATGATCACAAACTTTCAGAACAGATAGGCCCCTGACGGAGAAGACAAACCCTTTGAAGTCTAACCCTTCGTACACACTCAGTATTTCATACAAGGCGCACACAATTTAAGACACAAAATATCATCGGATTTTTGTTGTCCAGTTAAGTAAATTCAATAAACATGAAGCTTTGTTGTAAAAGATATTTATAAAAATGGTAGTTAAAAGGTTGGTTTGTGTTTAAGTATGTTTATTCTTTAATTTACTGATATTTTAAGTGTATTGACATTTCTATAATTACTAGTAATTCTATAGTTAGTATACTGATTATTTAGTAAAAAATAGTTACTCACTTATGGGCAACATTATGTACTAGAAAATATTAACTACAGTATGAAAACTGAATGGATTCTATGAAAAATTGAGAAAATTATATACAGCTAATATTTTTTGTTGTTTAGGTCATCAGCTGAAAGGCTGGTTTGAAGTGTGCGTATCACCCTACAAATGACACCTTCATGTCATTCACTACAGGGTCTGGCATATAATGATAGAATTCATTACTCTGAGAGGAGATAACTCTTGAGTAGTGTCTTTAACTCCTCTACCTCTCCTGTTCTTATATGCTTCAGTCATATAATTGGCTGACCATGTGATAAGAAACAGAACTATTTTTTGTAGCCCTGGAACTAGCAGATCGAGTACAAATAATATAACCCTCCACCAGCCTGTTATGGGCATACAGCTAATATCATTACATAAATTTATATTAAATTCATAAATTATCTTAATTTAACAAAACTTTGAGCACAGATTTCGATGAGCAAATGTATGTTTCATTCCTTGAAACTAAATTTATAATTTAGTTATAATCGTTTGTATAGTAGCAAAACTTGGGTATTTTGAGGGAGAAGGATCTAAAACTTCGAAGCTGTAGAAATGTTTTCTACAAAGGGTTAAGGGTTGTACCAGAGAAAGGGAGTACCAGAGAGTGCAGAATTCAAAGTTGCAACATAAGGTAAATGAGAGAATCAATTATTATTCCAGTAAATGGATGGAGCATTTTCAAGAAATTAAGGAAGAACTAGCTGAAGTACTCGTTCTTGAAACGGTTTTCTTAATGCTGTAGATGGTCTGTTGATGTACTGAGTTCGATCCCTGTCAGGTCTGATATTCTTTAATAATTCATTGTTATCTACCTTTTTTCAACCCCAACATAATTATTAATGAAAAAAAAACACTTGAACGTAAAATAAAAGGAAGATCTTGGTGTTGTCTTGGTTAAATTAAGATACAAAGCGCTTTATTGTGAAAAGGGGTATGGAATGATTCAATGTGGTGTTCATCACCTATACACAAAGCAATACGGAGAGTGGCCACTAAGCGCTACACCAAGCCGGTTGGATTTAACACCAACTTAAACTGAAATTAATACATGGATATCTCGAGTTCTACTGGAGTTAAAATAACGAATGTAGGCTTAAAACACTCGGGACATCGTACACTATCAAATAAACTCTCATGTATCTAATTTTGTTTATTAGTACTGAAGTTACGGTCGAACATTCGTTACTTATTTGCACCACCGTAGAAGTAACTCCCGGATTACCCACCGCCATGGGCCCGCCACTAGGGGTGGTAGGCGGACCCGGGTTGTTTCATTGTGCACGAACACTGTTGCCATTTCAGTTGCCACCAAGATGGCATGGGCTGGTAAGCATCATGCGTTCATTATTGAAATTATTTTAAAAATGGTGATTCTGTAATCACAACGCAGCGATTATTTTGTACACACTTTGGGATAAATCAACATGATGTAGTCCCCGACAGGAAAACCGTTCTAACATGGATTAAATATTTTAGAGTCATAGGTTCAGCTTTAAAATACACAGCCAAGTATACCTCGCAGCGGTCAAACTCCACAGAACATTCAATTACTCCAGCAACCAGTTACCCAATCTCCAAGACGTCCAGCCCATAGGCACACAGCCAGCTTGGAAAAATCTGATTGTAGTGTAAAAATAACTTTACACCAAGACCTACATTTTCATCCGTACAAAATCAGGGTTGTGCAGGACCTTAGTGAACATGATTGAGCCAACATTATTGCATCTTACCAGGCTATCCTGGAAAATGTTTCAAAAGATGTTGTTGCGCTCTCAAGTGATGAAGCACATTTTCATTTGTCAGGATTAAAAATTAAAATAAATTAACTAAATGGTAAACATAATTCTTTAAGATAGTTTAATAAAATTTTGACTAGAATATTTTATGTATTTTTTATTAGCCTTTCAAAGTGGAGAGATATTTCTGTCGCTCCCTGTAGATTCCAAAACAAGTTCTGGAATATAAGTCTAAGGGGAAAAGGAACTTGGGATGACCTCTACAATGCTAATTGTAATTTATTCGAATTACATATTTCTGATGAAATGATAAAACATTTTGATGTCAGAACTGACTAGATAGCCTACGCCAAGAGAAGAAGAAGAAGAAGATTAAAAATTTACAATAAAGAATTTTTTAAATATTTACATAACCCATTGGATTGGTCTAGAAGTAAAGTCGTCGCCAAAATCAGCTGTTTAACAGCTGATTTTCAAAGACGAAGGTTCCTGGTTCAAATCCTAGTAAAGGTAGTTACTTTTATATGGATTTGAATATAGACAGTGGTTACCAGTGTACTTTGATGGTTGGGGTTGAATTAACCATACTCTCTCAGGAATGGTCGGCCTGGGTCTGTACAAGACTACGCCTTATTTACATGTCATACAAATCATCCTCATCTCATTGGGTCATGGGGTTGCTTAATGTTCTAAATTGAACAGATTGCAACATACACACATTAGGAATTTTAAAAATATATATAAATATTTACAGCCAATTGTAATGAAATAAATAGGCTTCCATGTCATAGTGGTTAATGCAATAACTTACAAAGCATATGGTCTCAAGTGCTATTTCTAGAAAACTCTGGAAATTAATACCAAATCAAACTAACGATACTAGTTCCATAACCCATTGTAGTAACTAATAACCAAACAATTGATGCAATTGTTTAAAAAACCGACTTTCAGGTCACTTATTCTAAAGAACAAAATTTTGGGTTATCTAACAAAATATAAACTACAACAATAGAATATACAAAGCATTAAATGAAATTACATTATACATAATATTGTATATAATGTAATATTACTAAATATAATAATAAACAAATAGTAATAAAATTATGACTACGTTTTTTTTTAAACTTTTCTTAGAAATCAATAAACACAGAATAATAATTAAGCATGCATTAACTTTTAACAAACTTTCCTTAAAATGATCATAACAGTCATAGTCATTTCAACAATTAAAAAGTTATTTTTTACAAAAATAAATAAAAAACTAAATCATAATAAAATCTATTAAAGTTTTTTATAAGGAATGTAAAACCCCATATAAAAAATTACGACATAAGAAAGTATTTTCAACACTGAAGGATTTTTTTATACGAACAATTTGTAACCATGCCAAAACTAAGTGGGTAACAAAACAACAATTTTAAAATGTTTCATTGAAAAAGATGTTTCCATTCCTTATTTTTACAAAGTAGCCGAACTTTTGAGAAATAAATGTATGATTACAAAAATATATAGTAGGCTTACAGTAACGAATACAATAATAAAATAATAAAATTCAAGGTCACTGAAAATTGTTACTATTTCCATCTAAAATGTTTCAGAAATGATAATGTTCAAAATCTACAAAATTGATTTTGTTACTCAATTATTCATGTACATATTCGTAAGCATGTATGGAGCCAACACATGAAACTAATCATATAGCCTAAACAAAATAGAAACCTACCATATTCTCAACGTTTCATTACACAATTTTTAATGAAATTTATGGATATAAATTACACCTTGGAATACATCTCTAAGGGGAGAAGAACCTTAAGATGACCTCTACAATGCTGCGAGAAGTTTATTTGAATTACATTTTACTAGAAATATATATAAAAGGCACTGCAACATATAAGACAAGAACTGGGAAATAGACATCGTGAAATAAGATTCCGGATCAGGTCTGTCTTTTTTCGGGTCTATTCCAAGTTTAGCACGGTTTTTATTTATTTAAATTTTATCAGGCCTTCAGGCCAGCCTAAACAGTCAACTGGTAGAAAGTCGCTACTATTTGTTAAGTAAAATCGGTTGGGCAAGCAAATGTTTATGGTGACCAGCAGACAAGCCATTCGTGAACAAACTCTACTTGGTTCTCTGTTCAAACTCATGCCTAATCCGCATCAAAAAATACAGGAAAAAGGAGCAATAAAATTATGTAATTATCAATAATGTTCAGTTACAGATGACAAAAGCTAACAAAAATTTACATCTTATGCCTTCTGATCCCCCCCCCCCCCCCAATATACTATGCAAATCACAAGTGCAACTGCTAGAAACGAATAAACACATAATTAAATGATACAATTGAAAAATACATACAAAGGCCTCTCTCTTAACCGATTCTTTCCACTTACTGACTCTTTTTCCAAAAGAGTGATTTCATTTTAAATTTAAAAAAATATGTTCTCAAGATCATTGTTCCATCAGATAATGCAGCTAGTTGTTCATAATGTGGTCTTCTCAATCGCAATCAAATTAAAACATATTTTTTCCTGCAAAGAACATTAAAGTTCAATCCAACTGATGGATGAAACTTTTTAATTATAGCCTCAATGAAAACTAAACAACAACAAAGTTTAGCGGCTTTAACTTTGAAACAGTTTGGTTAAGGTAATTGCAATTATAATGCATCTTACATGAGCCTTTAAAACACATTAATAATAATCAAGATGTTAGTTAACAGCACGGACATATAGAATGAAAAATCATGTGATATAATCTTTAAATAACAAATTTAATCATTCTTAGTAACATGGAGTTGTAAATAAATAAATTTATCGGTAAAACATTCGTAAATTATGGGGTCGGTGCAGTGGTCAGCGCATTTAGCTTCTAAGATAGAGTCCCAGGTTCGATTTCTGGAAAGGTCTGGCAATTTTTCAACTGTTCATCACCTTATACGTATTACCTATACACAAACAAAGGCTTATATACGCATCATCACTCACAAAAGGGCAACAGTTCTATTTAATAACTTATTAGTTATCCAACTGTGACTTTGGTCTCACCCAAGTCTGTTAGGAGAGAGGTCATTGTAAGTATCAAAGTGCTACAAAGTAAGAATAATGGAAAAAAAAATTACAGAATATAAGGAAAAAAGATCTCTAGTAAAGGAACAAATTAAACTTATCCAAACACTAAAAACACTAACAAAATTCATTTACAAAAAAAAATATTTATAGATACTGAAGTCACGAGATTACCTTTTGCGTATGGATGGGCTGTGAGTACGGTTAGTGAAAATATAACAGTGCTGCCAACCTCAATAGTGCGACACTACTCATACATTTCACTACCATGCAGTTTCTACATAAATTTTGTAAGCTGTGGTTTAATCCGAGAAAATTTTCTTCATAAACCTTATAGGAAATAAATTTGACCTGTAATACTGCCTACAGCTTAATTTTTTTTTAAATTACCAGCAACCTTATTCCATTGGAACAAATTTTCTACGAATGAATCGCCTTCTTTACGATCGCTGTCACCAGCGTCTTCACTTTCAGTCTCACTAGTGTACCTAACTGCTTCCTTTTTTCACCAGGTGTCAACAAAACTGTTGAAGAATAGCTTCTTTACGTCTTTAATTTCCTTCTTTATTTTTCGAATTGTGGAAAGAAAAACATCGCAGTAGTTAGCCACTCGCTCATGGATTTTGTTAAGAGGCATTGAAAAGCATTTTAGTTTAGTTTCAACTTCACAGCATTTTATTACACAGCATATTAGATTTCGTTTAGCACTGTGAATAGTCTGCCCACATTTTCGAGAAACTAACATTTCTGTTTACGGTAAAAAAATAGTTATATTCGTACCGTTAACCTACAAAAGGTTCCGCGATACTGTATAGGCTATGCTCTGGGTATAGTATAAGTTGTTATGTTTGTGTACTGAAATTGAAGCAGTCGCGCATGGGCACTGATGCTGTTCCCCCTTTACCCCTCGTTGCAAACAAAGGCAAACTCGTGACTATACAGTATATGTATTTAAACCTAAATACAAAAGAGCAATCGAAGGAAAACAGATTATAACAAACTGATAACGTTCACTACTCATGTGGGGTATCAAACTAGAAATAATTAAAATCTAAAAGCTTACTATATTTAAATACAGATTGTATTCAAAATGTTTTGGTAACTCACAGTGCTGTCACTATGGTCAAACAGACTTAATTCAAAAATAAATCTTTATAATGCATCCTGCAGTTTGAAATTATTTCTATTTCATATAATGAATTAATATAATAATTTCACTAACCTTCTTTTTAAACTGCGTCAACTTTATTGTAATTTCTACTTACACGTGTTTCGGTGGATCCACCATCATCAGAGTAAATGAAAAATTGAAACTAAAAAATTTTTTCACATTTATTTAAAATTTACAGAAGATGGTACATCTTCTGTATAAAACTACTTGTATAAAACTTGTACAAAACTTTTATACAAGTGACTGAAGATGTACCATCTTCTGTAAATTTTAAATAAATGTGAAAAAATTTTTTAGTTTCAATTTTTCATTTACTCTGATGATGGTGGATCCACCGAAACACGTGTAAGTAGAAATTACAATAAAGGTGACGCAGTTTAAAAAGAAGGTTAGTGAAATTATTATATTAATTCATTATATGAAATAGAAACAGACTTAGTTTTTGTTTCATAATTAAATTTATTGATGGTCAAAAATAAACATAAAATATATTACAGTCTATGAGAAAACAAAAACATTCACTACAGCATTATTTACAAATGTGAAAATCGAACACATTATACGTCAAACTAAAAATATAATATTTAAGCTTATATAGATAAGCTTAAAAATGTCCAAACTGTAATAATCACAATACAGTTAAAATTAATCAGGAGATGCAATTGTTTGAAGTTTTATTAAACTAACTAACTACATTTCTCACAATGTCTTTGACTATGACAAAACTTTTATTTACAGTGAGAATATAAAATTACTATACTATAGGCCTAAGGTGAGAGATGTGTAATGACACAGTCATCTTATCTCCAAAACATAAAATAATTGATGATATTTATAAAAAGGAATTCATCTACTTCAGAAATATAGGAAATTGTAGGAATTTTAAGTTCCAACAATATATTCAATAAAATACAATCATTTCTAAAATTCTATTTAAGAAAAAAGAATAACTAAAAGATATACACATCATGCAGGATAAACCCTACTAAAAGCTAGAACTCAAAAAGCACAATAAAAAAATAATCTTGTTAAAAAGTTGGTATTACTGAACCTGTTCATTACGTTGCATTATTAAAATAACAGCATTTGCAGTTGTCTATAGTTAGAAGTAAAAAGTTAACAAGAAAATGTTAGTAGAATTATTATCAAGGCAATCACCAGTTTTATTAAGATAATTAAGACTTTCTGAAAACAATAAAAGCACAATACATAAAAACAAAATTAAATCTAATGAGTTAACAATTATTTAAGCCTTTCAGATAAATCATTTCAGTTTCTTTTTTTCGTTAATGAAGAAATAGAATGATATATTTTTTCAGGGAGTTTATGATCATATCAATAGCTATGATCAATAACAATGTAAAGAAGCTGTCAATCAATTACCATTACACTACTAGAAAATCGCCTTCCACAATAATTAAGACACATCTATGCACTCACTAATTCACTAAAGTAAAGGACTTGAATTAACTGATCTGTTTGTATTCAGCCCATAAAATAAACGGTATTTAAGTCATAAAAATACCAAATAATATACGAAAACCTCCTACCTAACCTAAAAGCTAGAACTCAAAAAGCACAATAAAAAAAATTATAATCTAGTTTAAAAGTTAGTATTACTAAACCTTTTCATTACGTTGCATTATTAAAATAGCAGCATTTGCAGTTGTCTAAACAGTTAGTAGTAAAATGTTAAAAAGGTAACATTAACGTGCTGTAGGGTTACTAAAATTAAGTAATATAATTTTTCCCAAACTTACTACTATTAGTTTTCAATTCTGTTGCCTAACCCTAACCTGATCTCTAACATAAATGGAATAATACATTTATTAAATACCACTTAATATAATGTGAACACAGCTTAATCCTTAAATGGCAAGTTAGAAAATCAACTCAAAAACGCAGTTCAAAATCACGAAGTGGAACTTCGATTAGGGATAAAAATCTAACCTCTTACAGACTACAGCAACAATCAAGCGAGTTAAATTCAACCCAAAAAGAAAAAAATCTTCTAGAAATTCATCACACAATCTAACAGAAAAATGTAAAGAAAAATTGGAAAAATTAATGAATTACGCTCCGACAAAACGCGCAAAATTTGACGTATCAATTACATCACGTCTATTTCAATGCGGTTACACAATTAATAGAAACTATACATATATATTGAAATACTTACATCGTTAACAGAATTGTTAGTTGGGTAGGAATTATCCACAGAACATCCAGTCTCTAATTTTATATTTTTATTATTATCTTGCACATTGTAAACAGCACAAACAACGCAAAATCCTTTACCTAAGCAATATCGTCTGAAATCAAGCACAAAAATCAGCTGAAACGCATGACCTTTAATCATCAGGTTGTACAACTTTAGCAACAGTATTTTTACTGATCTATCACAAAATATTGTACAATGTTTACACCAAAAACATTAAAAATGATTTTGTTAAATTGGTAAAATTGAATAAATAAGTTGTCTCTAGATTGCATTAAATTAAATTATTGTTATTCATAATAGATGACAACATAATGCTGAAATATATAATATCATTACGTACTGTATCTCCTTTGAATATTATGAAAGGAAAGCAACAAGCGCGGCCAGCAATTATAAAATTTATTACGCGGTCTGTCTCTCTCTTACAATTGAGCGCTCTCTGTCTAACACATACGTAAGGCGGGGAGATGATCTGAGGCCAGTTTATATTAAAAGATATTTGACAGATCTTTTATGAAAGATTTCATCATACATTCTTTCTTCATTAAATACTAGCAACCCCCGCACGCTTCGCTTCACAACAGCTAATGTAGGCCTCATTAAATTATTTTAAAACCTCTTTATATACAAGATTTTGTGCTTTTGTTGCCCTGCGCCAGTAAAATAAATTGTTTTCCTGCACTTCCAGCTCTAAAAAGTCCGACATAAAGTTGTCCATGAGTGAAGCACTCTTGTCTCAAATCGATGCCTAGCGTTATAAATGTTTGTGTCTGCGATTTAACAGAATTGGATAGAATGCATAGAAGAATACCGATGGAAAAGAAAAAGACAGTTGATATATGGCTGAGAGAAGAGACAGTAATACGTCGGTGCAGTACGCGGAGTAACTGGAAATATATGACTCGTTTACTTCCTGTCGAATGAAAACAAATATATGAAATACAGAACAAAAATAAAATTTTTGAATATTTCCGAATTTTTAATGTTTTTGGAATTGAATGTTATTCTTCACGTTTTTCTATGAAATATAAAAGTTGAATCGTGTTTCTAGCCCAAAAAATACATCACCAGATAACTTAGAAAAATAAATGTGCTATGCACCCGATGGACTAAAACATGCGAATCGTCACAGTTTAAGTTCCTTAAGGCGCATTTACACGTGCAATGATTTGCTGGCGCCAGTATTGATGCCAGTTTAATGGTTTAATTTGCATGCCAGTAAAGGTTTACACATTAAACGCTTTTTGTCGCGCCAGTTCCTTTTTACTTTGCTGTTGCGTAGTATCAAGTTCGTGAAAGCATCCACAACAGTGATATGTTACATAGGTATTGATAGTTTGGAGGTCTGTTTTTGACGAATAATTTACGTCCCACAAATAAGGAACTTGTTCATATTTTTCCAAAAATTTAATGTTTTCATCACTAGGTACTTCACTTCTTATTTTTAAAATTTAGCTCATTTTAGTTACCATTTAAAGATACAGCAAAATAAAAAACTATCTATATGAAAATATAGGTATATAATAATAGATAATGGGTGATAGTGAAAAATCAATTCGAAATTAAACCACCTTCTGAATGCCGACAGCCTACTGGCGAGGTGAAGGTTTATACATGCAAATGTTTATTTAGTGGCGCGCCAGTCACTTACTGGCGAACAAAATTTCAGAAGGCTGCAGAAAATTCCATGCAAGTTTCTTTCTGTGCATGCATCGTTTTACTGGCGCGCCAGTTCTCACTGGCGCCAGCAAATCATTGCACGTGTAAATGCGCCTTTAACTCATTTAATTAAAGTTACGAAATAGCCTATATTGTTCAGGAAGCTCTAAGCTATGCAACAATGAAAGATATTTTAAAATTAGTTCAGTAGTTTCTGAGTTTACCTCATACAAACAAACAGACGTTTCTTCTTTATTATACTAGTATAGATTTTATGGAAAATTACTATTCATATACTACACTACTTAAAAGTTTTCATAATAGTTCTCCAAAAATGGAGGATGAACAGTTGTATGCTTGTGCAGCAGCTATTTGTAAATGTGGAACTGTTCCGTTTAGGTTATTACTGAAAAAAGGAAAAATAATGTTTGTATTATAAATAAACGGTATTTATGAATATTATTAATAACAAACGGGTTAGCCATACTAGTCATTTTTTACGACAAAAGTGTAGGCCTATAACATTTAAGTTAAAGAAAATTTAAAAATCTAGAACTTTATTCCAAGTATTTTCTTCTGCGGAGCCTAGTTCGTCAAATAGTGATTTTCTGTATTTTTAAGCCAAAGAGAGGTCGATTTTCATTTTGCGTATTTTTTTTTTGTTCCAGTCACTTATATTAAAATTAGGTTATGTTTTTCATTTTACATTGCTTACTTATAAAGGTTAAATATAGGTTATATTGTTCAGATAAAAAATTCTGAAATTCTTCGAGTTAGAATATGGAATGTTAGGAATTTAAAACAAACTGGTAGTTTAGCGAATTTAAAAAAGGAATTAGATGGGTTGAAGTTAGATATTGTAGGCATTAGTGAGGTACCTACGTTGGGAAGATGATCAAGACTTATGGTCAGGAGATTTTATGTTTATTAACACTAAAGCCATCGGATGGCAGGGGGAGTATGAATAGCAAAGAATAAAAAACTGGACAGCGTGACCAACTATAAGCAGATTTATATATATTATCTCTGGATGGAATTATCTGGTTAGAGTAGATACGAAACCAAAGCCCACCACTGTAGTGCAAGTTTACATGCCTACGTCTTCGCATAAAGAAGAAGAAATAGAACATGTATGTGAGGAATTAGATCTTCTTCTGCCTTTCAAGGATTAGGCATCCCTGCCTGTTCCGAACGTCTCAAATCTGCCCATCTCTTTCTCGGGCGTCCTCATTCCCTCCTGCCCTTCGGCTTGTAGCCCAGTGTCTCTTAGGTATCCTAGCCTCCCTTAAACTGTTCACCCGTCTGCATTAGCAGTAATTGCAGAACAGTCGGACGTTAAACCAAAAAAAAAATTAAACTGTTCACATGCTCTAACCACTGCATTCTGTTCTGACATACCTTGCCGTTTATAGAGAAGATGTTGAGTTCTTTCCTTATCTCAGAATTCCTATAACGATCTTCTCTATTACTCCCATACGTTTGTGGAAGAAATTTCATTTCAAATGCTTGCAATCTACTCTCCTCTCGCTTTGATAGCACCCAAGTTTCACTACCATAGAGTAGGGTCGGCACTGCTAATGTTTTATAAAACTTTACCCTCGTGTTTTTGCTGGCGCTATTTTTTAAGGTGCGATGGATAGTTCTGCATATTTGCTGCATCTTACTGTAAGCAACTTTATTCTGTTGGTATGCACCTAATGTTGCAACCTAGATACTGAAAGTGGGATATCTTGTCACAAAATATTATTATCTATAACAATTTTGCCTCTGACTGGCTCCTTCCCCCTGAATGCCATTACTTTTGTCTTTTTCGTCGAAACTGTTAACTTACATTCTTTGCAGAATTTGTTCAGCATGAAGATTTTTTTTTTTTTTTTTGCGCCCTGGAGACTCCAGGAGGAGTATAGGACATGTCGTCAGATATAACACCTGAAATACATATAAGAATCACACAATGTATCACTACTAACAAGAAAGAAATTCGTGTACGCTATAAAAAGTTTCACCGATCAAGTAATTTTTCAGATTTTTTTTAAAGGAATTCAAATCCTCACAACATTTTAAAAATTGGGGTAATTTATTCATGAATTTTCTCCCTGCATAAGTAGGTTTTTGTTCAAACAATTTTGTGGAGTGATTAGCCACATAATAATCATTCTTGTTTCTCATGTTATGATTGTGAACATTGAAATTCTGCATAAAATTATTTTGCCTAACATACATAATCACCTCAAAAATTTAGAGGGAGGGAACTGTAAGCAATTTAAGCTCCTTAAATAGTGGCCTGCATGAGGTTAGCTGGTTAGCTCCCACCATACACCTAATAGCTTTCTTTTGAATTTTAAAAACCCTATTCATATTACCCATGCTAGAATTACCCCATACTAAAATACCATAACGGATATGAGACAGAATGAGGCCATGATAAGCTGCCATTAGTAATTTTTTATCATTAAATCTGGCAATTTGTTTTAGTGCAAATACCCCAGATGATATTTTACTACAAACTTGATTGGTATAGAAGTCCCAAGACAAAGATCTATCTAGAGATACACCCAGGAACTTCACTGTTTCTACATGCTCTAAACTATTATTATGAATAAATACATCCACTTCTCTACTTTCTTTAACGTTATGTTTATTTTTAAACTGCAAGTACTGAATATTAGATGAAGCGATAAAATATGTCAAGGGTGATGAAAATTTGATAGTTATGGGAGACTGGAATGCAGTACTTGGAGAAGGAAAAGAAGGAAAGATAATCGGAGAATATGGTCTAGGGAAGTGAAATGACAGAGAGAGTCGGCTGGTAAATTTTTGCTCCAAATATAATTTAGTGATAGGCAGTACTCTGTTTAATAATCACAAGAAGAGGTTATAAACTTGCATGATGCCAGGTAACAAGGAAAGATACCAAGTAGATTACATATAATGGTTAGACAAAGATTCAAGAACCAGATTGTGAACTGTAAAGCCTATTCAGGTGCAGGCATAGGAAGTGATCATAACGTAGTTATGGATAGCAGACAAACTTAAAAAACTGAAGAAGAGACAGGGAAATGCTAGGTGAGGCGTAGACAAACTAAGAAAGTAAGACAACCAAATATGTTTCTAGGAGAGTATTTTAAAACGGTTAGAAAAAAGAAGTAATGAGACAAGAAGTGTAGAGGAGGAGTGGATAAACTTCAAGGAAGTGGTAGTAAAAGCAGCGGAAGAATAGAAAGGATGTTCTAAAAAAGGTGGTAGGAAACCTTGGCTTTCTAATGATATTCTGGAACTGATGGATGAGCGAAGGAAATTTAAAAACGCAAAGAACGAAAGAGGTAAAAGGCAATATTGCTACTTGAGAAGTACTGTACCATGAACAAAAGGTGTAAGAAAGCGAAGGAAGACTGGATCAAAGCGAAATGTACGGACATTGAAAGTAAAATGGTAGTTGGTAAAGTAGACATAGCTTACAGAAAAATAAGAAAACTTTGGAGAACGAAAGAAGAAAGCTGTTAAGTTCCAAAGTGCAGATGGTAAACCATTGTTGAATGGCGAAGAGAGAGCTGAAAGATGGAAGGAATACGTAAACCAACTCTACAGGGGAAAATAAATTAGAACATGATGCAATAGAACAAGAAACTGATGTTGAAGAAGATCAAAGAGGGGACCCTATACTATGGGAAGAATTCAATCGGGCACTTAAGGATATGAATATGAATAAGACAGTAGGAATGGATAACACACCATCGGAATTATTATTATGTTGCGGAGAAGTTGCTTAAAACAAATTGTACAAACTTGTGTGCAGAATGTATGAGAGTGGAGACGTACCATCGGACTTTAAAAAAAATATTATGATTCCTATACCAAAAACGTTAGGAGCGGAGAAGTGTGAACATTACAGAACTATTAGCATAACGTGCCGTGCATCCAAGATACTGACAAGAATTATACACAGGAGAATAGAACACCGGGTAGAAGAAGTGTTGATGATGACCAATTTGGATTTAGAAGGGGAATGGGAACTCGAGATGCAATATTGGCTCCGAGATTGATTATTGAGAAATAAAACTACTTATATGGTATTTGTAGTAAAGAAAGCATTTGACAATTTAGACTGGAGTAAAATAGAAATATAGTGTAAAACAGCCCTGAGCATGCGCGTGGCTGGCGATTAAGAGAAAAGATTTGTTAGAAAGAGACAGATAGCGTATTTACTTGCGCAAATTGTAATACACAGCAACTATAACTATTATAGTCAAAGGGTATGGAATAGAATACTGAAAGGTACCTTCAAAAGTGCCGCGAATAGAATGTTTCGTAATCTTTGAGTATAAAATTATAATATGTTTCAGTACATTATAATATTTCTTTGAATATATTATATCAGTAATATACTCAAATTTCGTAATTCTACTCGATGGCGGAATTTAATAATTTAGAGTGTTTGTGTTAATATGTGTCGAAGTTTATCTTTAAATTATTATGATTTTTAGAACATATCTGTTAGAAACAACTTGTACTGTTTCTAAACTCTGTTTATGTACAGATGCTAGTGCACCTTGAAACACGGTGTTGGCTCTACTGTGTGTTTACACGATAATACAAAAGCGACGTTTCCATTTTTTTGAGGTTATTTGTGTAATACGGCTTTTTGAACTTGTGAGTTATATTTTTTGATAATTTTGTCCTAAGAAACAAAACTTCATCTAATTATTGTGGTTGTAAATTTATCATTCCGTTTGTAATATGGCAAAACATCATCCAGATTTAATTTTTTGCCGCAAACAACCTGGTGTCGGTGAGTACATTGTGAATACCTGTGGTAATATTACAATAATAATAATAAACGTTCGATATGAAGCGATTTTATAATTTATATTTTGGTATTATTAAGAGTTATCAAAGTAAATGTTAGGAATAATATTGATGGTTCTGTTGTAAGCTTGTGTAGGAGGAAATTCTAACGACGCTAACAAAATTTTAATAACCTTAGCTGAACTGACACACGGAGAAGCTTTATTAATGACTCTTCTTGATAAATAACAGATATACAAGAGAAAACTCGTTTTTTGTAGCATATTTCTACCAAATTTACCATTAAATTTGGGTAAACGTATTTCTGTTGGTCATTAGACTGTAGGTATATCAATGCATTGTTTATGTCTATAATGCTGATAGCAAAGTAGTGTTATATTAAGGAGTATCAGAATGGTAACTTAATTAAATGAATTATAATAAATAAAATAATTATAATGAAAAGTTAGAGTTGGATATTTTATTTGATAATACAGACAAATTAGTTATTTGTGGTGCAACTTCTCATTCATGTTCTAAAAAGAAAGTCTACAACGTACTTTCAAGAACTGTTGTCTTTTCTATTTGAAAGTGTTTGGTTAGGTAAATATTTTTTTAGTTTCCAACAACTTTAGTTTATAATTATTGTTTAAACATTAGTGGTTTCTGGAAACAATAAATTTTAGGCTGCTTAAAAGTTTAGTGGCTATGCATTAACTTTATTCACTTCGTTTGCAGTTAGTATGTTATTAAAATGTTGGTGTATTTTTTGTTTTAGCAATTGGCCGACTTTGTGAGAAATGTGATGGTAAATGTGTAATTTGTGATTCATACGTGAGACCTTGCACTTTAGTCCGGATATGCGATGAATGCAATTATGGTTCTTATCAGGGTCGTTGTGTGATCTGTGGTGGCCCCGGTGTATCAGATGCTTACTATTGTAAAGAATGTACAATTCAAGAAAAAGATGTAAGTTTTGTTGTTCTGTTAACACATTGATACTATACTGATACTTTTAGGCATCTTATAGGTCGCTGATGTAAAGAATGCAAGGTGGTTGTTCTAAATTTCCACTACTGATCTTCCTTTTATTTAAACAATAGTGGATTACTGCCAATATTATGAAAATGGTGAAAGGTCATTTCTAATTTTCTTTGTTGTTTTTTCTCACAGTTCAGTTATAGTCCAGCCTCTCTTAGTTTGCTCCTAATGTAAACAAATAATGACGTCACTGAGCATGCGCATTATATCAAAATGTGTACATGCTGATTAAAAAGTAACAACAAAATACTTTCAAAAGTATTTAACTACAAAATACATTTAAAAGTATTGTTCTAAATGAAATTGTTAGGCCTACATTATATCATGTTGTTGTTTAGGTCATCAGCCAAAAGGCTGGTTTGAACCTGTAGAGGTTTTACTAAGTAAATCGAAGAGTGAGGTGGTTTACCATTGCCTTCCTCACTGAGTGGAAAAGTACACTTATCAGCATGCCGGGCCCTCTGAAAAGCATATATTTTCCACTCTGCAAATGACACCTTCACTTCATTCACCACAGGGTCTGGCTGTATAATGAAATCCATTACTTTCAGACGAGATAACTCTGATTAGTGTCTTTTACACCTCTACCTCTTCTGTTCTTAAATGATTCAGTCATTTAATTGGCTGACCATGTGATAAGAAACAGAACTATTTATTTTAGCCCTGCAACTATTATATCATACTATTATATCGTGACTGATGTTTTTAGTACTTTAAGTGCTTATAATTTAAAAAATAGTTAACTTCATAGGAATACGACATCCGTAAAGTCGCAGACTCTAGCGTGCACCTTGTAGTAGGTGGGTTTTGTTTGTTGACAGTAGGAGCCAACTAAGAACGGCTCAACTGTAGATTTACTACGTGCTAGCCTGAGGTTGCATTACATGTTTTGATGTTTGTGAATCCGAAAAATAGTCACATTATGTGTAATCACAAACAATGAGATCCACAAATGAGTAGATTTTACTTAACTATTTCTATTTCATATAATGAATTAATACAATAATTTCACTAACCTTCTTTTTAAGTTGCGTCACCTTTATTTTAATTTTCACTTACACGTGTTTCGGTGGATCCACCATCATCAGAGTAAATAACATATAATTGAAACTAAAAACATTATTTATTAAAAATCTATAGAAGATGATACATCTTCAGTCACTTGTATAAAACTGATTTAAAATTAATTTATTTTAATTTATCCCTTCTCATATTTACTGTAGATAGCAGCAGCAGTCAATATCACTTCATCATTCCTAAATTTCACCTGTTCATTCAAAATGTCCTGCTTTTGCTCTTTTAAATATTTATAAATGTGGAACATCTCATATTTTTCAATTTTATTTTTATTTTCTATATTACATTGTTCTATTATATTGAAATGTTCATCTATTTTACCAAATTTATGTTTTTCTTCTTTTATATGATTGGTATAGTTAGATATAATGTAGTCACATTTCAGTGCTACAGTGACTACATTATATCTAACTATACCAATCATATAAAAGAAGAAAAACACAAATTTGGTAAAATAGATGAACATTTCAATATAATAGAACAATGTAATATAGAAAATAAAAATAAAATTGAAAAATATGAGATGTTCCACATTTATAAATATTTAAAAGAGCAAAAGCAGGACATTTTGAATGAACAGGTGAAATTTAGGAATGATGAAGTGATATTGACTGCTGCTGCTATCTACAGTAAATATGAGAAGGGATAAATTAAAATAAATTAATTTTAAATCAGTTTTATACAAGTGACTGAAGATGTATCATCTTCTATAGATTTTTGATAAATAATGTTTTTAGTTTCAATTATATGTTATTTACTCTGATGATGGTGGATCCACCGAAACACGTGTAAGTGAAAATTAAAATAAAGGTGACGCAGTTTAAAAAGAAGGTTAGTGAAATTATTGTATTAATTCATTATATGAAATAGAAATATTTAAAACTGTAGGATGCATTATAAAGATTTATTTTTACTTAACTATTTAGGTAATCGTTCTATTGTAAATTTGCAACAACAAGCATTAGGCTAGTTTACTTTAATAACATTCAAATATCTACATACATAAACTTAATAACCATGCTTTACTTTATTTTTCTCTGCCCAACAATTCTTGAAATTGTAAACAATATAACTATTTTGAGTTTAGTAAAATAGGTTATTTTCAAAATCTGTCATAATTTGTTTCTTGTTACAAGCCTTCAGCTCAATATTTTTAAACATTTGTTTAACCCTTTCAGTGCCAACGTTCGGAAAACCAGACGTCGATAATTTTTATGTAGTAAAAGTTACGGTTTATCAGACGTCCATAAGTTATGCATAAAGTGCCAATGTCCGGATAACCGAACATTTCCAAAAAACTGTTATACAAAAATTAATGGAATAATGTATTTTGAAACCGCCTCCATGACTAGCGCGCTAGCCTACGAAGCGAAAGGCCCCGGGTACGATTCCCGGCTAGGGTGTGGAAATTTTAACATGTTAAAACCACCATTAAGGTACCAAAAGCCACATTAGTTTCTAATGACCAAGCTGTCGATGCGACTTTAAATAAACTAAAAGAAACTATTTTGAATATTTTGTAGTGTTAGAACGATTTCTTTTTTTTATGAACACTATAAAAATTAATTTTTAACAGGAAATTTTATTTTTCTGTAACGTTGAGATTTTGGTCAGCAATGGCAGGCTTACGCCTGCTAGTTTTCGAAATAAGGGCTGGCACTTTTTGTACACCCTTATTCAAATTAAATGACACTTAAGATCAAACTTTTAAATATTGTTTCAGCACTGAAAGGGTTAAACATAAAGGTTCAGAATGTATTGCATTTATTAGTTATACTCTAGAAATGATGTACATATTGTCAGGTTCAATTGAATCCAAAGTAAAAACAAGTAAATTTATTTAATCATAGCCTGTTAAAAGTGTAAATATATTATAAAATATAGATATTACTACAATTAGAAAACAAGAAGCACACATTGTTACAGAACATGTATTTAATGTTTCTCCTTGCATAACTTGAAAATTTTTTTCATTTCGCTTGTAACAAGTTATGATGTAAACAAACTCAAAAATAAAACATTGTGATAAGTGCTTTGTAACAATTGGCTAACTCAAGCTGTTACTACAGATCTTTCAGGAAACATTATCTTCTTTTAAAAAATGTTTCAACTAACTTTCAAGTCACGTTGTTGTTGTTTTAAAGGTCATCAGCCAAAAGGCTGGTTTGAACCTCTGGAGGTTTTATTAAGTAAAACAAGGAGTGAGGTGGTTTACATTTGCCATCCTCACTTTTAAATCATGCCAGTGTTATTAAAAAGTTGATTGCGAGTATTTTGGTTTCTGCAAAATTTTAACATAGGTATGTTATTAAAACTTACTTCTTACTTGAGTCATGAGTTTACCTTTGGTTTTAATGAGGAGTAAAGGGAAGAAAGGATCAGTGCGCATGCATGACTGCTTTAGTATCAGTTCCCTAACACAACAATGTAATCTATACCCAGAGGATACAGTATATCGTGGGACCTTTTGTAAGTTAACTGTATGAATACAACTGTTTGTTACCGTAAACAGAAATATTGGTTACTCGAAAACGTGGTCAAACTATTTACAGTCCTGAACGAAATCTAATATGCAATGTAATAAAATGTAAAGTTGAAGCTAAACAAAAATACCTTTCCATGCCTCTTAACAAAAGGAGTAAGCGAGCGGCTAACTACTGTGATGTTTCTCTTTCCATAATTCAAAGTATATAGACAATGAAGAAGATAATTCTTCATTAACAGTTTTGTTGACACCTGGTACAAAAGGAAACGACCAGAATATAGGAATGCCTCATTGAATGGCTTTGATGGACATAGGGTTGTCAAAATTATGGAGGATACTTATATCAATAAAGAAAGTGTTGTTGACATATGAAAAGTTATTACCAGTTTTAAAAGAAGGCTAAATTTTAGTTGGAAACTGTGTACGTTAAGAAAATTTTTAAAGAAAATGGGGTTTAAAAAGTATGTCACAACGAAATTTATTATATGAAAAGCAACATGTGGTTAATAGCCGGTGCAATTACACAGTAGTAAAATGTATTGTCTCACTTTTGAGGTTGGCAGCACTGTCAGATTTTCTCTTCCCTTCCTCGCAGCCCATTTGCAAACGGTATTCTCGTGACTCAGTATCTGTACATATGTACAGAATAATACAATGCACATCGAATACCTGGGGTAGTTTTTATTGGGACTAAGGAGTCGCTGTCAAGCAAAAATGCTAGTAGTTTGGCCAATGACAACAAGTTTCTCCCACTGGTGTCTCACAGTCTATGAATTAGCGACCAATAATACCTGCTTACTTTCTTGGTACTTTTAATTTTTATTTAAAATACAGCACAATGGCTATGAAGCTGCTGAGTGTTCTACAGACATGAGTGTTACAGTGAATGTCTCCTTTAGGTAGTTGTTGCCAGAAATGTTGAATGTATTCATTCGAACATCATAATGTAATAAATCTTAACCCTTTGGAAATGGACTGTTACTTGTTAAATACATAGAAGAATTCCAAGAAAAATCAAAACGCGCTCTCAAAACAACTGTTTTATCTAACGTCCTTACGGACAAAAAATTCTGAAAAAATTACAGTTGATTCATATAATACGTACGCGCCTTTTGAATATAATTACAACAAAATCGCTTCACAATTCTGTACTCTTAGGGGAGCGAAATTTTCAACCGCGAAAATTTTTTTGTTTACATCATATTTTTTACTATAACGGGCTTAAATTCCTGTTTAGCAAAAATTTATAAAACATGCTTTATAGACAAGAGGTGACTGAATAAATGTATAATTTTCATTTAGATTTCTGTAAATATTTGACGAAGTTACAAAATGTTCAACATTAGTCCATTTTCACATCACAGGGAAGCATGAAGGAATGGTATTTTACATTCTTTAGGTTGATGTCACAGAGCCACTATTATATTTAGGTTACAGCTGTAAGCAAAGCAATGTAGAAAATTCTTTTCCCTACAGCCACGTGTTTTGAAAAATTCTGTAGGTGCGGTTAGAAAGAAGCCGTTACACGTCCTTTGCAACCCGGCTAAGTGTAGAATTTTTCCCTCTGTCATGGTAAACCCCCTCCTGAAAAGTAAAATGGACTCGTCTTTCCTTTTCAAGGGCAAACACCGTAACATATCGTCATAGCTTCAACACAAACTAAAGAACATAAATGTTCGTTGACTTACACATGAGCTACACGGATTTCCATTCAAAACAAACAATTTCCAAACCATCAATGCTACCTACACACTATAGAGGGAATAAAAAA
This sequence comes from Catonia carolina, assembly GCA_035578175.1. Lineage (NCBI taxonomy): Eukaryota > Metazoa > Arthropoda > Insecta > Hemiptera > Achilidae > Catonia > Catonia carolina. The sequence goes on from JAQMRL010000001.1 coordinate 34,308,743, forward strand.
TTTCCCTGTTATGATATTCTATTTCTGAAAACACTCAGATGCGTTAAAGAATTCCCTGCAAGAAAAGTGCAATATTTATTGGTCTCCGATTTATACTGAACGTGCAGAAGCACGTTTTATCGCCCCTACCACAATCCATTCGGCATCATCTGAAATTAGATTACCAGTGTGAACAGGGTTAATTATGAACGAAATTTTCAGATATACAAGAGGTTATTTTTAAATAAGGTTTTTTTAATAAGAAGAAAAATAATGTAAATATCATTAAAATATTTTTTCCCATTTTCTACATACTTTTATCTACTTCAATATTTAATGCCCATTTTTGTTCGAACATTTGTCATACTGCTCAAGAAGTTTTTGAATTCCAACATTAAAGAAGTGTGCTGTGAGTCCAAAATGATAAAGTACAGCCCAATCTTTTTGTTTTGTAATCGCCAGAAAGCAGTCTCGGAACCCAATGAGAACACAATTTTTGATAATTCAGTTTCTCTGAAAGAATGGTGTACAAAACTGACCTTGAAAACGGAGAAAATTCATCTTTGAAATTGTGAATCATCGGGCAATACGAACCATCAAATCTCCATAAAGCAGAGGTCAACCTGGTCCATGGCTTATGCTAATTAACCCACCCATTCTTGAATATTCACACCCACTTTTAGACATTTAGTTACTTTAGACACTTCTAGAAGCTCTTTTTTGCAGCTCACACTTTCAGCAATTTTTGACTGGCTCTTCTCGTTTCTTCCTCCTATCTAGTGTTCTTCTATTGTTGGTCATGAAAGCCTTTGACGTCAGTAATAAGTAGCCTGAACTTGGTTCTGCCCATTGTGTTTCTTTTAGTTTACTCTAATTTTCTCAATAATATCTTATTTGTTTAGACCAACGGTTCCCAAAGTGGGGGGCGCGCCCCCCAAGGGAGGCGTGAAGACACGTCAAGGGGGGCGCGGGACTTCGAGATAGCTTTACCCTCCATAACGGATCCTTTTTGTGTCAACATAGACTTCCTGCCCGAATTACTTAAAAAACAATTTTTAGAAATAAAAAATGTTTCTGTTGCGAAAAGCGATTTCGATAAAATTGACAAAACATCACTTTGGGTTAAGTATTACCAAGTTTACTCCAGTATATAACAGCAAGCGGCAGTAATTATTGTAATTATCTTTATCAAGCACCTATCTGTGCGAAAAAGTGTTTTCAGCACTTGTTACAATAAAAACAAAGCATCGGTGCAATGTTGGTTTTATTAATGATTTACGTTGTGCACTTTCTAATAATCAACCTTTTTAAAAATAAAAATGCAAGGTCATCCATCCACTGATTTATTTTGTCTCTTGTTAAAATTAAATTGCAACTTCTAATGCTACAAAAAATTTAAAAAAAAATGTATGTTTATTCAATGTATTACGTTATTTTTCATTGCCCAATAAAATTGTGTAAGGGGGCGTGAGAAGTTTTCTTTTTGGCAAAAGGGGGCGTAAAAAATAGAAGTTTGGGAACCGCTGGTTTAGACCCTTGTCTGCAGTTAAACAGAATCGGTGAACAAACAACCCTGCTGCATCCCTTCTTTTATTTTATTTGAAGGTGTTTGCTTTAATTAATAGTATGAAATCTGGTTAAAGATCAGATCTCAACTACATCCATTAGAATCATTAAAAAACTATAACTTATGGGGCACTGTTTATAAAACTGGTTATAATGTTTGTAAATTATCTATCCAGATAATATTGAATTCATTTGAATATTACATATTAATTTTATCTGAACTTTTAGACACAGATTTTGAATTTTTTTGGTTAATATAGTCAAAAAATCTTTGTTATTTAGGTTATCAGCCGAAAGGCTGGTTTGAACCTCTAGAGGTTTTAATAAGTAAAACGAGGAGTGAGGTGGTTTACCATTGCCTTCCTCACCGAGTGGAAAAGTGCGCTTATCAGCATGCCGGGCCCTCTGAAAATCACATATTTTCCACTCTGCAAATGACACCTTCACTTCATTCACCACAGGGTCTGGCTGTATAATGAAATTCATTACTTTCAGAGGAGATAACTCTGATTAGTGTCTTTTACACCTCTACCACTTCTGTTCTTAAATGATTCAGTCATTCAGTTGGCTGACAATGAGATAACAAACAGAACTATTTATTTTAGCCGTGCAACGAACTGATTGAGTGTAAAAAATTTGACACTCCACCTGTCTGTTATGGGCAGAAAAAATCTTTATAAGGGTTTAATAATGAATATTAGGCTATTTGTAAATTTTCTATTTTATTATTTCAGAGAGATGGATGTCCTAAAATTGTTAACCTTGGAAGTTCAAAAACAGATTTGTTCTACGAACGTAAAAAGTATGGTTTCAAGAGAAGATAAGTTGGTTGAAATTGTGACGAATAAAATTTGTACTGTGTTTTGTAAATGGTTTTAAAAAAAAACTGAAAAATAAACTATACTGATGAGTGTAGGAAATTTTTTTACAGATCTAGTGATAAATAACTTCTATTGTTTTGTAAAACATAATTTTGATAGGTTTTATTAATTAATTACTATTTTTTTTATCTTGCATCTATTCAAGTGTTAGTTGAATTTCAATTACAGTAAAACTCCGGTGAACTAAAGCCTGCCTTAACCAAAAGGGATCCAAAAAACTTGTTTTTAAATTTGGTGATTACGCAATTTGAATATTATGTATACAGCGTAGTACACCATTTAAATTTGTAGTGTTTTTAAAGAACAGAACAATGAAAAAAATTATTAATATAAAGTTTCACTACTCTTGGAATTTGTTCACTTCTTCTTTACCTCCAGGAGATGCTTGTAATAAAACAATGGCTTAATGTTGCCGCAAAAAAAGGTTTCATCAAAAATCTCACTTTTTAAAAAAAAAAATCCTTGTAATGCTTCCTGCAGCTTAAAATCAATTATATTTCGTATGAAATTTACTGTATTAAACAGAATTTTTAAAGACATATTTATAAAAAATTACAGTAAATATTAATTACTGTTAAATATTACATTTTGTTCTCTTGAAATTTTTGTATTTTCATTTTATACATTCTAATAAATAGCTGTAGAAAATACTTTGTTATCATTTAAACACTAAAAGTTTGATTCTGTGTGTTTACCAGAATTTTGTGTATCCAAAATTGGCTTTGCCCCCTATATTTTGGTTTAGCAGGGTTTTACTGCAGATCTATCCAGCAAAAAACTGTTTTTGTCCCAGATTTATTAAACTGACAATATGGATAAAATATGGTTTTGTACTCAAAATTTTATTTAATAAATTTTTTATTTGACTATGTATCTTATCTTTTCAATTTCTTTGTGGATATTCTTATTAAAAGTTTACTAAGGTAAGTTAAGGTCAATTTTTAATATAAAAATTTTGAAAAGTTTCAGTAATTCAATGCTACAGTTTTGTTGATGTGTGGCTTTCAGCTGGTACCACAAATAGTTGCTAACCCAGAGTTACTTAAAAATGATAATGTATTACCACAACATGACTGACTGGGCTAACCCGGAGGCAAAAATCAATAATTTACCATTCCTGTGGGTATTATTTTTGGCATGAAGTAGCTGGCAGCAAGGATAAATTTCAGGAATCCCTAACCCTCATTAACCAATTTAAACATTAAAAAAAATAAAGACTAAAATTAAAAATTTCTTTATGGCATAAACATAGTTTTGAGACTATTTCTTAAAAGAAAAATCTGGTGTGAAACACTCACACTACTTTCTCTTGCCAATGCAAATAATGACCAATATAACCTAACCTTAGTAATAAAACATTAGAAGTAAACAAAAAGCTAACCTCAAAAACATAATCTTCTTTTAATCATGAGTGAAAGACGCAAAATAAAAATCGATCTCAGTTTAGCTTTAAAATATGGAAAATCACTCTTTCACGCTAAACTTGGCTCTGTAGAGAAAAATGTTTAAAATAAAAGTTGTAGATCGTTAAATTTCGTATAAATTTAATTTTACACTTATGTCGTGAAATGCATACTAAGGCCTAAATCTTAAAAAATCAATTTTTCCACATTTTCATGAGAAATAAAACAGAAAATTGCTAATTACCGCTAAACTAAGTGTTATACAAAAAAATGTTGGAAATAAAAGTTGTAGGATTATAAATTCTCTGAACTTTTTTTCGTATAAAGATTTGCGCTAAAATGCATATTAAAGCCGTAATCTTAAAAAAAACAATTTTTTACGTGAAAACAGCCTCGCCAAGAATTTCAGCAAACGAGGCCCCTACCCTATCTTGTAGAGCATAAAAAATTGAGTAAACCAGGCGATTTTTAAAAAAAAACCGTAGGACCAGTGTTTGAGAAATGCGCAAAAAATTAAAAATTACATGAATACTACTACTTCCGGTTAACCGATTTTCATGAAAATTTTCTTGTTGGGCCCGGTAGTGGTATGTAACTTAAGTTTCAAATTCGTACGATGTTCCGTTCTTGAGATATTCTGTTGACACACACCCACAGACCAATCGCTAAAAAAATGTTTTTGGGTTCAGGTGGTCTGAAAACATGTAGATCCAATGAAAACTCAAACTCCAAAAATCGACATGAAAACAATTCTTTCCTTCCTATATATTCATATAGGCAAGAGAAAGTAAAAAACGATTACAGTAAGATGTAGGTTTGGTTGAACATTATGTAGAAGATTAATTTTATTTTTTGTAGCATTTATTTCCAGTAGTTTTTTTTCACATAACCAATTATTATAAAATTTTTGCTGCAAATCCCAGCACAACAAATAACAATTTTAATTTTAATTTAATTCTATATGACTTAATGTGTTCGTCTCCTTCTTACTTCGTGGACATTATATTCACAATAAAGACATTCTATTAGTGTGTTATTTTTCCAGGTATATAGATATGTTTTCCAATATGAATCGGATAAAGGAAAGAGACGTAGAAAATCTAAGTCATGGATCAAGTGTTGCATGTGATATTCTCCCTGAAAAGATAGCATTTAATTATTCTTTCTTCTTATAAATTCAATTAAAACAAAATTTTTTAATTTAGTCAATTTCGTTTATAAAGTAACTGCCAGGACCATCATTAAAATTTAATTGTAATAATAGCTGTCCAATTAAAAAGAAAGATGTAAAAATATTGTCAGTGAAACAGGTGAATGGGTCACAAGGGAAATTTTGAAAATGAGGTCTGACATTAGAGATGTATACTCAGATTTTCTATCACGTAGGACTATCTTTAACGAACAAATGTACAAAACTATTAAAAAACATTATGCCAGAGAAGTCCAGAGAGCTAAATGCAAGACAACTGCTGAAGTCCTTCATAAATCATCAAATTTAAACTCTGCAATATGGGAACTAATAATAACAATCGATGTGTAGTTAGCAACAAAAGTTTTACTGTCATACCAAATACAGTTGACGAAAATAATGAACTTATTGAGAATGGTGTAGAAATTTGTAATTATTTTAACAAATATTATCAGGAAGTAGCTTCAAAACTTAAACAACAGATTAGGGAAACAGTGGGATGTTATGATCCAAAAGGTAATAAGGTAGTAAATCGATTCCTATTTAGCCTAGTTTCAAGTGAGGAATTAGAATCAGTTATTGATAGTTTAAAAGGTAAGAAAACATGTGGGTTAGATAGGATTTCTAGTATAATTGTTAAAGAATGTAAAGATTTTTTAATTACTCCTCTCCTTCATTTAATTAACTTCTCACTCAAAGCTGGTGTAAACATCTCTACTGAGTTTCAGCCATTTAGCTTGTCTGGAACTTAATAAAAGGAAAATATTAGTTTAAGGGTTGAACACCCTTATTGCCCTCAACGGTTGAGTGTTGAAATCATTTATGTTTAACCAATTTACACTAAGAAGAATATTGACAAAATTTTAGCTTTCTAGCTATTGTACAAGTAGGAGAATTAGTGATGGAGTGAGTGAGTGAGTGAGGGCTTTCTTAATTTATATAAAATATTAGCTAATTTAAATTACAATCATAATGAAATGTCACACTTACCGGTGGTATTGGGCAGCTTTTAGGGAAATCAGTAATATATTTTACCAACCGTGAGTAAATATAGGGATTTTTGCACATGTTAATTATTTTAATACCTGCATGGTACTCGCAGGTGTTCAAATCTGCTTTTGATGCACATTTATGCAACTCAATTTTTGACTGAAACATTTTAACAATATTAAGTTTGAAATAGCCTGGCTTTCTGACGTATTTTTGTTTTTTAAACTTCCATTATTGGCTAAGACGCTATTGATATCGCCACTCTCAGGTATTTTATACTTTCTGCCAAGAGACGGTTACATGGGGAAAGACAGAAGAGAAGGTGTAAAGATTAAAAGTGAAAAGTTTATTTGTTAATTTATCGTGATCGCCTTATATTTAAAACTCAAAATTTCATCCAATGTATCCGTTTCTTGACCATCAGGACTTACAAGTCCCATTTGGTAACATTGCATTTATCTGTGCTGCAACATTTTTAATTACTTAGCTGACCATCTGGACATTTACAGGCCAATTTGTATGATTTCCTGTGAACAGTTAGTGCTCAAAAAACACACCAGATCATCTTACCTGTGTATTGAATGAAGCCATTACATGCGATATGTGTCCGTCAAACTAGTGTTGTTTTTGTATTTCCGTGATTTTTTATTATGTGGTCTAAAAAGGGTTAAATGGAAATAGTTTACTCCGAATTAAAATTTCTACCAAACAGATTTAAATCATTTTGACAGGTTGTAAAGAGGAAGCTTTGGGAATTGTTTGAAAAAAAAACAAAAATTAGATTTCATAAAAACTATACTTTGAGAAATAAATAACAAGGATTTTATAAATGAAACTACTCGGGTTTTTTTTAAATTGCTTAGCTATTTTAATAAAAATAGTATTTATTTTTGGAGTTCCAACTGGTCAATTTTGACACGTCTTGTGTTGTTATAATACTGTTACCATGACAAGGCATTCTTTATGCCAAAAGCGTTAAGCACAATAAATTTGGAGGTTTTATTAAGTTTTTGAAAAACAAATTTTAAATAATTGAATTATAGGTTTGATGTTGCTGCCCTCTGGTGGCAACTTTACAACGTTAAATTTCCCACACCACCTGTTTCCCACGATTCCTTTTATACAGCCTATACCAGTGGTCATCAACTAAATTTTATCAAGGTCTGTCAAAAATTTTGATGAAACTGCCATGGTCCAGCCAACTTTTCACTTAAGCCTATCTTGCCAACCGTAAGGTCGAAAACACATTGCATCATTTAAAACAGCCTGGGTATGTTCGGAACTGCCTGGAGCTGTTCGAAGCAAACCTAAGTAACCGGTTTAGTATAGAGTCAAGCAGGGAGCAAACACACTGGCAATGCAAACGTTTTGTTTGCTTCATTTGGTTCCAGTTTTTAGTTTTTATATGAAATGCGATGCAGAGAAGCTACTGGCTTTAGTTGAACAACGTCCACCAACCTACAAAATTTTAAAATGAAAGAACACTGCAACAGAGTGGTTATTGATTAATTGTGGGATGAAATTTTGCGTGAGATGGGCGCTGTATAATAATGTTGCAATTTTATGCATAAAACTAAAACAAATTATAAAATCAACATTTAACATTATTTATTGGTTCCACATACCTTAATGTCACAAGCAGCTTCTCATCTAGTTTAATACTATTCCGAAAATTAGAATCTACTTGTATAATCCTATGCTGAATGAAACTAAATAATAATTTGCAGGACTCATGCTAGTAAAATTACAATACTTGTTAGGATACTGTTTTATCACTTAAAAGTAAACTAGTATTATTATTATCCTAATTTCTACATTGATTATAAGGGTGCACCCAATACTTCCGCCTTGCTAATTTTGATTGTAGCAATGAGCACTCCCATAAAACAGGTACACAATTTTCTTCATCTGAAGAAGTAACTTAATAAAAAGAATGTGAAGTATCTTCATATAGTATCTGCGCGTCTATTAATTATCATGGTTCACAACTGACTGACTGTGTTTGGCTGCAGTGTGGGTTGGAGCTGTTCGAGTTCAGTCGCAAACAAACATTTTGTTTCGGTTTGCTTCAACCAAATTGACTGATGTAACATGCTTTCAGCCGTACAATTTAGAAACGGCAATCATGCTAAATCTTAATACTAATTGTTGATTTTGAAAAGGTTTGAGCAATAAAATGTAACAACAATTTTAAAAACTACAATAGGCTTGCATACAAAAATTGTACTTTTTTGTATTTTGTAGTGTGGCGCTATGACAAATTGCTTTAGCCTGATCCACGGCCATAAACTTGTCCAGCAAGCATGAACTTTCTTCTGAGAACCTTGGTTATAATATGTTCTGCTGACGTCATGATTTTTAGAGACGAAGGTTCCTGGCTGAAATCCTAGTAAAGGTAGTTTTGTATGGATTTGAATGCTAGACAGTGGTTACTGGTGTACTTTGATGGTTGGGGTTCAATTAATCATACTCTCTCAGGAATAGTCGGCCTGGGTCTGTACAAGACCTCATTTATACATCAAACACAAATCATCATCATATCATAGGGTCATGGCGTTGCTTATTGTTCTGAATTGAACAGATTGCAATGTACATATAAGGATAAAAAAATAAAAAAATATTTGTTGAAATTCTGAATCGGTGAGAGTTAACTGTGTTGTGTTAAATAATAATATAATTACTCACATGATAATCTTGACCATCGTAAGTAAGATTATAAATAACTGTAGCTGAAATATCAACTGTATTATAACCAATTTGATTCATAATAACATCTTTGTATTTAACTGGTAAATGATCTTTCCCTGGGCACTGGGAATACTTTTCAAATCGCACAAATCTTTCTGGCTGAAAAAAAGGTAATAATAATATTGAATAGCTGGCAAATCAGACTAACCTTTTTTGCAAATTTTTGTTCCAGTTCAACACTCCATTATCTTTTGACTTTCTGTAGATATTGTATTCATGAAAATTGTAGAGATTAGACAATATTTTTTCGTGTTAACCGATATTTGTTAGGTATGCTTTCCCGTTAACCATATAAAAAGTAATGTTATTTAAGTAGTACCTGTTCCAGACTAATAAATATTTCGTGTTAAGCGTTTTCATGTAAACCATATTCACTGTACCAACTCTCTTCAAAGGTGCTAACTGTTTTTATACCTGCGCTCGAATAGTTAATTGAGACGTTTTCAATTCTTGCTCCATTTTATGAGGACATGAAAGAAAGAATCAAAATAAAAACAAACATTCCCACTAGTTTCGATTTCCGAAAATTCCTATTCAAAATATTTCATTCATTGCGAACCTTTATCTTTTTTTAACTCACTCCACTCCATACAATACACAATAATTTACAATAAACAATCTATTCCTTCAACCATTTTTAGAATATTACTTATACTAGTACAATGATACAATAGTACTATATAGTACCTACAATGTATTAATTCAACATACACAATTGATAGTAGACTATAAACAGACGCTCGGCAAGAAGGGTAAGCAGAATTATTCGTGTGGAATGGATAGTGTAGGTTCATGCACCATATGTGAAGTGACCATAGGTCCCGCTTTGGATGGGACAGTCCCACTTTAAAGGACCGTGTCACGCTGTCCCCATGATTACCGAAATGCCCTGCTTTGTCTGTTGGGCTGGATTAACTGCCTGGGTAACTTTACAGAAAACTCAGAAAGGGTGAGAAATACAACCTGCTGTAGTTTATCTGAAAAATAGTTTCATCTGTCTTTCGATACACAAATCTTTAATATAATGGCTTGAGTAACAAAATATGTAGAGAGTAGAGTTGCTGAATGGAAGAAGAAAAAAATTGATACTGTAAACATTGGGTAGAAATGTTAATGCTGCAGGGAAACCTCCATAAATTATGACTATAAGTAAAATTGCAGAATATTTTAAGGTCCTGCCAGGAAGTAATGCATCTGTTGAAAGAATTTTTACTGCAATTATAAAAGTATGGACATCTGAGAAGACACAGCTTATTGTCAGCATTTCAAAATTAATTCATTGATGTAATTCAATTTTTATCTATCTTACCAGGACTTATATAGTATGTTCCCCAAAGCTACTCTAACATAGAAGTTCAAATGAAAAGTATGATGCAGTTTTCACATAACTTCCCATAATTTTTATGTGATGACTTTCTTCTATTGGTTTTTAAAACATGTGAAGAATAAATGGAAAACCTAAACATGTTTTAATGATGTGTACATTATTTATTACTTTTCCGCACACCTCGTTGTCAACCCACCCCTCACCATTACTAAAGAAATTATTATTTAAAAATATATTGTGTCCCACTTTGGATAAGAAAATAACTCGTCATGTTAGCCACATGAAATGAAATCATCTGTAATTAGATCTAAGAACCGTTTGTTTGGCAAAAGAGAATATTACGCTTTTTGTGGAATTTACTTTCCTGTCAGTCAAAAATTTAATACTTATACTTACTGCAGATACATTTACTGTTCTTGATATCTTGAAATATAAAATGTAAAAGAAAATTATTAAGATTATTCTGTTCATCTTTATGACTAACTTAAACATTAAAATTTCATTTACAATGCTAAAAATTGTAATGATGAAAATTAGTTAACAATAGGTATATTTCTGTTTAAACACATAAAAAACAATTATTTTTGTTTACTACAAGGACATCAGTTGTGTGTAGATTTCTATCATTCTCATATCACAAAATTAAAATAGGAAATCTAAAAAAAATATAATGTTACTGTTTTATATTTGACTATTTTTTTACTATTTAATAAAGGCAAAATTAGGCTTGTCAGCCTTAAACAAACCATTCAAAAATTATTGTCTTTTAAAAATCTGGTGTGAAACACTCACACGACTTTTTCTTGCCAACGTAAATATTAAGATCAAACTTACTATGAATAATTAGTAGGCTAAACAACGTAAAATTACTAGCCTACCACTAGGACCTACGGGTTACATTTCCGACCAGGGCCTAGAAACTTTCAAAAGTCAAAACCCACAAGTTCTAGATGAATTAGGTACCCATCATAGTCGCTAATAACCACACAGGTGATGCGACTTAAAAAAAATGTGAAATGAAAACCATAACCTAATTTTAATCAAGTGAATATCATGAAATGAAAATCATTCTTTATTCGACTTAAAAAAACGGAAAATCATTAATTGATGCTAAAATAGGCTCTGTAGAAGAAAACGCTTGAAGCAAAAGTTGTAGAATTGTTTATTTACTATAACTTTGGTTATAATTTCCTTGTGAAATGCATACTAAGGCCGAAATATTAAACAAATCCCATTTATTTACCAATTTTGATGAAAAAATACATAAAAGCACTAACTGACACTAAACTACGCTCTGTAGAGAAATATTATTTATTAAAAGTTGTAGGTTTTTTACCTAAAAAAAAAGTTATACGAGGGTTGCCTTTTATATATCTGGAATAGAAAACAAAAAAAACAAATTAATCAATGTAAATGGCTTTATTGTTTTTCAAAATATTCTCCATGATGATCAATATATTTTTTTATGCGCTTGAACCAATTTTCGATGCACTTGTTCCACTCCGATTGAGGTACCTCCCAAATGTGCTTTTTGAATGCATCAACTGCTTCTTCAGGCGTCGAAAAACTTTGACCTCTTAATTTATTTTTGATGAGCGGGAATAAGATGTCGTTGGGTGCCAAATCCGGGCTGTATGGCGGATCGCCCATCAATTCCATTTTCCTATTTCTCAAAAAGTTCATTGTTTCAGCCGACAAGTGAGAGCTCGCATTGTACTGGTGGACAATGATTTGTATTCGGGGGTTTGCTTCCCTTATTTTTCCAAAAACATCTAGCAAACAAATGATTGTGTACCATTCAGAATTGACCGTCCGACGTTCCACTAGTGGTACGGTTGCACATGCCCAGTTTTTTCAAAAAAACAAGCGAGTATTTGCTTGGAGGTGCCTTGGAAGTTCAAAAATAGATTTCTTCAACGAACGTAAAAAGTATGGTTTCAAAAGAGATAAGTTGGTTGAAATTGTGATAAATAAAATTTTTACTGTGTTTTGTTAGAGGTTTTTTTATTAAAAAAAAAAACTAAAAACTGAAAAAAACTGTTGAGTATAGGAAATATATTACAGATCTAGTGATTAATAACTTCTATTGTTTTGTAAAACATAATTTTGATAGGTTTTATCAATTAATTACTATTTTTTTTATCTTCGATCTATTCAAGTGTTAGTTGAATTTCAATTACAGCAAAACTCCGGTGAACTAAAACCTGCCTTAACCGAAAGGGATCCAAAAAAACTTGTTTTTAAATTTGGTGATTACGCAATTTGAATATTGTGTATACAGCGTAGTACACCATTTAAATGTGTAGTGTTTTTAAAGAACAGAACAATGAAAAAAATTATTAATATAAAATTTCACTACTCTGGAAATTCGTTCACTTCTTCTTTATCTCCAGGAGATGCTTTTAATAAAACAATGGCTTAATGTTGCCGCAAAAAAAGGTTTCATCAAAAATCTCACTTTTTCAAAAAGATAAATCCTTGTAATGCTTCCTGCAGCTTGAAATTAATTATATTTCGTACAAGAAATTTACTGTATTAAACAGAATTTTTAAAGACATATTTAAAAAAAAATCTACAGTAGATATTAATTACTGTTAAATATTACATTTTGTTCTCAAAAACATAATCTTTTTTTTAACATGAATGAAAGACGCAAAATAAAAATCGATCTCAGTTTGGCTTTAAAATATGGAAAATCACTCTTTCATGCTAAACTTGGCTCTGTAGAGAAAAATGTTTAAAATAAAAGTTGTAGATCGTTAAATTTTCTATAAATTTGATTATATACAATTTTGTTGTAAAATGCATACTAAGGCCTAAATCTTAAAAAAATCGATTTTTCCACTTTTCATGGGAAAAAAAACAGATAATTGCTAATTACCGCTAAACTAAGCGTTATACAAAAATGTTGTAAATAAAAGTTGTAGGAATTATAAATTCTCTACATTTTTTATTATATAAAGATTTGCGCTAAAACGCATATTAAAGCCGTAATCTTAAAAAAACAATATTTTACGTGAAAACAGCCTCACCAAGAATTTCAGCAAACAAAGCGCCTACCTTATTTTGTAGAGCATAAAAAATTGAGTAAACCCGGCGATTTTTTCAAAAAAACACATAGGACCAGTGTTTGAGAAAAGCGCAAAAAAAGTGAAAAAACATGAATAAACTACTACTTCCGGTTAACCGATTTTCATGAAAATTTTCTTGTTGGGTTCGGTAGTGGTATGTAACTTAAGTTTCACGTTCGTACGATGTTCCGTTCTTGAGATATTCTGTTGAACACACAAACAGACCAATCGCTAAAAACATGTTTTTGGATTCAGGTGGTCTGAAAACATGTAGATCCAATGAAAACTTGATTTCCAAAAATTGACATGAAAACAATACTTTCCTTCCTATATATTCATATAGGGAAGAGAAAGTAAAAAACGATTACAGAAAGATGTAGGTTTGGTTGAACATTATGTAGAAGATTAATTTTATTTTTATACCATTTATTTCCAGAAGTATTTCTTTACATAACCAATGATTATAAAATTTTTGCCGCAAATCCCAGCACAACAAATAACAATTATTATTTTTATTTAATTCTATATGACTTAATGTGTTTGTCTCCTTCTTACTTCTTGGACATTATATTCATAATAAAGACATTCTATTAGTGTGTTATTTTTCCAGGTATATAGATAACTTTTCCAATATGAATCGGATAAAGGAAAGAAACGTAGAAAATCTAAGTCATAGATGAAGTGTTGCATGTGATATTCTCCCTGAAAAGATAGCATTTAATTATTCTTTCTTCTTATAAATTCAATTAAAACAACATTCATTAATTTAGTCAATTTCGTTCATAAAGTAACTGCAAGGACCATCATTAAAATTTCATTATAATAATAGCTGTCCAATTAAAAAGAAAGATGTAAAAATATTGTCAGTGAAACAGGTGAATGGGTCACAAGGGAAATTTTGAAAATGAGGTCTGACATTAGAGATGTATACTCAGATTTTCTATCACGTAGGACTATCTTTAACGAACAAATGTACAAAACTATTAAAAAAATTATGCCAGAGAAGTCCAGAGAGCTAAATGCAAGACAACTGCTGAAGTCCTTCATAAATCATCAAATTTAAACTCGGCAAAACGGGAACTAATAATAACAATCGATGTGTAGTTAGCAACAAAGGTTTTACTGTCATACCAAATATAGTTGACAAAAATAATGAACTTATTGAGAATGGTGTAGAAATTTGTAATTATTTTAACAAATTTTATCAGGAAGTAGCTTTAAAACTTAAACAATAGATTAGGGAAACAGTGGGATGTTATGATCCAAAATGTTAAAAAGGTAGTAAATCGATTCCTATTTAGCCTAGTTTCAAGTGAGGAATTAGAATCAGTTATTGATAGTTTAAAAAGTAAGAAAACATGTGGGTTAGATAGGATTTCTAGTATAATTGTTAAAGAATGTAAAGATTTTTTAATTACTCCTCTCCTTCATTTAATTAACTTCTCACTCAAAGCTAGTGTAAACATCTCTACTGAGTTTCAGCCATTTAGCTTGTCTGGAACTTAATAAAAGGAAAATATTAGTTTAAGGGTTGAACACCCTTATTGCCCTCAACGGTTGAGTGTTGAAATCATTTATGTTTAACCTATTTACACTAAGAAGAATATTGACAAAATTTCAGCTTTCTAGCTATTGTACAAGTAGGAGAATTAGTGATGGAGTGATTGAGTGAGTGAGGGCTTTCTTAATTTATATAAAATATTAGCTAATTTAAATTACAATAATAATGAAATGTCACACTTACCGGTGGTATTGGGCAGCTTTTAGGGATATCAGTAATATATTTTACTATCCGTGAGTAAAGGTAGGGATGTTTGCATATGTTAATTACTTTCATACCTGCATGGTACTCGCAGGTGTTCAAATCTGCTTTTGATGCACATTTATACAACTCAATTTTTGACTGAAACAATTTAACAATATTAAATTTGAAATTGCCTGGGTGATCTGACATACTTTTGTCTTTTAAACTTCCATTATTGGCTAAGATACTATTGTTATCGCCACCCTTAGGAATTTTATACTTTCTGCCAAGAGATTGTTACATGGGGAAGGACAAAAGAGAAGGTGTAAAGATTAAA
This sequence comes from Catonia carolina, assembly GCA_035578175.1. Classification (NCBI taxonomy): domain Eukaryota; kingdom Metazoa; phylum Arthropoda; class Insecta; order Hemiptera; family Achilidae; genus Catonia; species Catonia carolina. The sequence continues at coordinate 34,323,978 of JAQMRL010000001.1, forward strand.
AGTGAAAAGTTTATTTGTTATTTTATCGTGATCGCCTTATATTTAAAACTCAAAATTTCATCCAATGTTCCCGTTTCTTGACCTTTGGGACTTATAAGTCCCATTTGGTAACATTGCATTTATCTGTGCTGCAACATTTTTAATGACTTAGTTGACCATCTGGACATCTACAGGCCAATTTGTATAATTTCCTGTGAACAGTTAGTGCTCCAAAAACACACCAGATCATCTCACCTGTGTATTGACTGAAGCCATTACATGCGATATATGTCCGTCAAACTAGTGTTGTTTTTGTATTTTCGAGATTTTTTATTATGTGGTCTAAAAAGGGTTAAATGGAAATAGTTTACTCCGAATTCAGAGTTCTACCAAACAGATTTAAATCATTTCGACATGGCTGTAAAGAGGAAGGTTTGGGGATTGTTTGAAAATAAAACAAAAATTAGAATTCATAAAAACTATACTTTGAGAAATAAATAACAAGGATTTTATAAATGAAACTAATTGGTTTTTTTTTTATAATTGCTTAGTTATTTTAATATATAGTACTTATTGTTGGAGTTCCAACTAGTCAATTTTGACAATTCTTGTGTTATTAGAATCCTTCTACCAAGATAAGGCAATATTTATGTCAAAAGCGTTAAGCACGATAAATTTGGAGGTTTTATTAAGTTTTTCAAAAACAAATTTTAAATAATTGAATTATACGTTTGATGTTGCTGCCCTCTGGTGGCAACTTTGCAACGTTAAATTTCCCACACCACCTGTTCCCCACCATTCCTGCTATACAGCCTATACCAGTGGTCATCAACTAAATTTTATCAAGGTCTGTCAAAAATTTTGATAAAACTGCCACGGTCCAGCCAACTTTTCACTTAAGCCTATCTTGCCAACCGTAAGGTCGAAAACACATTGCATCATTTAAAACAGCCTGGGTATGTTCGGAACTGCCTGGAGCTGTTCGAAGCAAACCTAAGTAACCGGTTTAGTATAGAGTCAAGCAGGGAGCAAACACACTGGCAATGCAAACGTTTTGTTTGCTTCATTTGGTTCCAGTTTTTAGTTTTTAGATGAAATGCGATGCAGAGAAGCTACTGGCTTTAGTTGAACAACGTCAACCAATCTACAAAATTTTAAAATGAAAGAACACTGCAACAGAGTAGTTATTGATTAATTGTGGGGTGAAATTTTGCGCGAGATGGGCGCTGTATAATAATGTTGCAATTTTATGCATAAAACTAAAACAAATTATAAAATCAACATTTAACATTATTTATTGGTTCCACATACCTCAATGTCACAAGCAGCTTCTCATCTAGTTTAATACTATTCCGAAAATTAGAATCTACTTTTGTAATCCTATGCTGAATGAAACTAAATAATTAAATTTGCAAGACTCATGCTAGTAAAATTACAATACTTGTTAGGATACTGTTTTATCACTTAAAAGTAAACTAGTATTATTATTATCCTAATTTCTACATTGATTATAAGGGTGCACCCAATACTTCCGCCTTGCTAATTTTGATTGTAGCAATGAGCACTCCCATAAAACAGGTACACAATTTTCCACTTTTTCATCTGAAGAAGTAACTTAATAAAAAGAAAGTGAAGTATCTTCATATAGTACACGCGCGTCTATTAACTATCACGGTTCACAACTGACTGACTGTGTTTGGCTGCAGTGTGGGTTGGAGCTGTTCGAGTTCAGTCGCAAACAAACATTTTGTTTCGGTTTGCTTCAACCAAATTGACTGATGTAACATGCTTTCAGCCGTACATATTAGAAACGGCAATCATGCTTAATCTTAATACTAATTGTTGATTTAGAAAAGGTTTGAGCAATAAAATGTAACAACAATTTTAAAAACTACAATAGGCTTGTGTGCAAACATTGTACTTTTTTGTATTTTGTAGCGTGGCGCTATGACAAATTGCTTTAGCCTGATCCATGGCCATAAACTTGTCCATCAAGCATGAACTTTCTTCTGAGAACCTTGGGTATAAATGTCGTGCTGACATCATGATTTTCAGAGATAAAGGTTCCTGGCTGAAATCCTAGTAAAGGTAGTTTTGCATGGATTTGATTGCTAGAAAGTGGTTACTGGTGTACTTTGATGGTTGGGGTTCAATTAACCATACCTCTCAGGAATAATCGGCCTGGGTCTGTACAAGACCTCATTTATACATCATAAACAAATCATCATCATATCATAGGGTCATGGCGTTGCTTATTGTTCTGAACTGAAAAGATTGCAATGTACATATTAAGGATAAAAAGAATAAATAAATATTTGTTGAAATTCTGAATCAGTGAGAGTTAACTGTGTTGTGTTAAATAATAATATAATTACTCACATGATAATCTTGACCATCATAAGTAAGATTAAAAATAATAGTAGCTGCAATTTCAACTGTATTATAACCAACTTGATTCAAAATAACATCTTTGTATTTAACTGGCAAATGCTCTTCCCCTGGGCACTGGGAAAACTTTTCAAATCGCACAAATCTTTCTGGCTGTAAAAAAAAGGTAATAATAATATTGAATAGCTGGCAAATCAGACTAACCTTTTTTGCAAATTTTTGTTCCAGTACAACACTCCATTATCTTTTGACTTTCTGTAGATATTGTATTCATGAAAATTGTAGAGATTAGACAATATTTTTTCGTGTTAACCGATATTTGTATGGTAAGCTTTCGCGTTAACCGTATAAACAGTAATGTTATTTAAGTGGTACCTGTTCCAGACTAATAAATATTTCGTCTTAAGCGTTTTCGTGTAAGCCATATTCAATGTACTAACTCCCTACAAAGGTGCTAACTGTTTTTATACCTGCGCTCGAATAGTTAATTGAGACGTTTTCAATTCTTGCTCCATTTTATGAGGACATGAAAGAAAGAATCAAAATAAAAACAAACATTCCCACTAGTTTCGATTTCCAAAAATTCCTATTCAAAATATTTCATTCTTTGCGAACCTTTATCTTTTTTTAACTCACTCCACTCCATACAATACACAATAATTTACAATAAACAATCTATTCCTTCAACCATTTTTAGAATATTACTCATACTAGTACAATGATACAATAGTACTATATAGTACCTACAATGTATTAATTCAACATACACAATTGACAGAAGACTATAAACAGACGCTCGGCAAGATGGGTAAGCAGAATTATTCCTGAGGAATGGATAGTGTAGGTTCATGCACCATATGTGAAGTGACCATAGGTCCCGCTTTGGATGGGACAGTCCCACTTTAAAGGACCGTGTCACGCTGTCCCCATGATTACCGAAATGTCCTGCTTTGTCTGTTGGGCTGGATTAACTGCCTGGGTAACTTTACAGAAAACTCAGAAAGGGTGAGAAATACAACCTGCTGTAGTTTATCTGAAAAATAGTTTCATCTGTCTTTCGATACACAAATCTTTAATATAATGGCTTGAGTAACAAAATATGTGAATCGCTAAATGCAGAAAGGCCTCATCTCCATTCTACAGAATTTTTCAGGAGATGAAAAAACTGTTTATTTTTTTATAAATGCAAGAGAAAAAATTGAAAAAATTTGTGAACCTAATACATACTATAGCTGAAATTTTGGTTATAAGAAAGTTGAAAAATACTTAACGTATCAGTTGCAGTGGCTGAAATTATTTCATGGAGATGTGGCCTTTCTACAATTAATGGTTTAATTCAATATTATATCAACCCTTTTTGTGCAAAAATCCTTTAATATAATTCAATGTTACATAATTAATGATATTTTTATTTATTAAAAACTACTAAGTTATTATTATTAAGTCTATTTACTAATTATTTTACGATTTTTAATTTACTAAACTTCTGCTGCTTCTCTTCGGTGGATGATCGCTTTTCTGTAGGAAGATTATAAATTTCATCCCAAAAACGGGGTTCGTTTTCTGGTATGAACCTGTTCAGTTTTTTAAGATCATTCAACTTGCTTTCTAATACTGATATCTCAGCACAATATGCAGGCTCAGGAGGTAAATTCAACTGGGGAGCATTAGCTTTTTTTAAATTAAAATTAAAACTATTTTTTTTTTAATTCCTAATTTGTGTATGTTGCAATCTATTCAATTGAGAACAATAAGCAACCCCATGATCTAATTCGATGAGGATGATGTGTACGACGTGTAAATGAGGTGTAGTCTTGTACAGACCCAGGCCGACCATTCCTGAGAGAGTATGGTTAATTAAACCCCAACCATCAAAGTACACCGGTAACCACTGTCTAGTATTCAAATCCGTATAAAAGTAATTACTTTTACTAGGATTTGAACCAGGAACGTTAGTCTCCGAAAATCAGCTGTTAAACAACTGATTTTGGCGACGACTTTACCTCTAGACCAACCCGGTGGGTCAAAATTAAAACTAACAAACCCATCAATAAATTTATGAAACATTAACGATTCTTGGATGAGCTTGATTAAATTAAAAAAATCTGGTGTGAAACACTTACACAACTTTCTCTTGCCAGTGCAAATTATTAACAATAAACCTAACATTAGAAATAAACAAAAAACTAACGTCAATAAACATAACCTAATTTTAATCATGCGTGAATGACCCAAAATGAAAATCGACCTCAGTTTGACTTAAAAATACGGAAAATCACTCCTTCTCACTAAACTAGGGTTCGTGGAGAAAAATGCTCTCAATAAAAGTTGTAGGTCTTTTAATTTTCTATAAATTTAAATATATACATTTTTGTCGTAAAATGCATACTAAGGCTGAAATCTTAAAAAAATCAATTTTTACACTTTTTCGTGAGAAAAAACAGAAAATCGCAAATTGCCGCTAAACTAAGCGTTATACAAAAAAATGTTTGAAATAAAAGTTGTAGGATTTTAAATTCTCTACAATTTTTATTATATAAATTGTTGCGCTAAATTGCATATTAAAGCCGTAATCTTAAAAAAACTATGCTTTTACGTGAAAAAAGCCTCACCCAGAATTTCAGCAAACATGTCGCCTACCCTATCTTGTAGAGAATAAAAAATTGAATAATCCAGGCGATTTTAAAAAAAATCGTAGGACCAGCTTTTGAGAAAATCGCAATAAAGTGAAAAATTATACGAATAAACTACTACTTCGGTAGACCGATTTTGATGAAAATGTTCGTGTCGGGTCCGGTAGTGGTATGTAACTTAAGTTTCAAGTTTCAAGTTCGTACAATGTTCTGTTCTTGAGATATTTTGTATACACACACACACACACAGACCAATCGCTAAAAACATGTTTTTTGGGTTCAGAGGGTCTGAAAACGTGTAGATCCGGTGAAAACTCGATTTCGAAAAATCGACATGAAAACAATACTTTCCTTCCTATATATTCATATAGGCAAGAGAAAGTAATAATAATATTTTGACTAAAAATTTTTCTTTAGGTCCATTAGTGTTTCTTTGGTACATTTCTGTACGCCTAATTACTTTCTCCCTTTTTGCTGGAATTTCTTCATTACTTGAACTATTTTTTTTCAATTTAAAAGCAATACTCTTCTAATAAAACAAGAATAGAAAAAGCAAGCCATAAAGCACACTACTAACCACAAAGAAGCTAATATAACGAATCAGCTGTTCAGATCAGCTGATCTCAGTTAACTGCAGAAAGGTCACATCTCCTGGATATGAGGCCCTTCTGCAATTAATGAAAGTTTGTCAGTTAAATTATAACATTACTATTGAGCGTAGATGAGGCTTTTTTGTAAAGAAATGTGTGTTTTCATATAAAGAAACAGACACATAAAAAAAGTAATTTTTCAAAAAAATTGGATATGAGGCCTTTCTGCATTTAGCGATTCATGTAGAGCGTAGAGTTGGTGAATAGAAGAAGAAAAAAATTGATACAGATAGACATTGGGTAGAAATGTTAATGCTGCAGGGAAACCTCCATAAATTATGACTATAAGTAAAATTGCAGAATATTTTAAGGTCCTGCCAGGAAGTAATGCATCTGTTGAAAGAATTTTTACTGCAATTATAAAAGTATGGACATCTGAGAAGACACAGCTGTTCGTCAGCATTTCAAAATTAATTCATTGATGTAATTCAATTTTTATCTATCTTACCAGGACTTATATAGTATGTTCCCCAAAGCTACTTTAACATAGAAGTTCAAATGAAAAGTATGATGCAGTTTTGACATAACTTCCCAAAATTTTTATGTGATGACTTTCTTCTCTTGGTTTTTAAAACATGTGAAGAATAAATGGAAAACCTAAACATGTTTTAATGATGTGTACATTATTTATTACTTTTCCGCACACCTCGTTGTCAACCCACCCCTCACCATTACTAAAGAAATTATTATTTAAAAATATATTGTGTCCCACTTTGGATAAGAAAATAACTCATCATGTTAGCCACATGAAATGAAATCATCTGTAATTAGATCTGAGAACAGTTTGTTTGGCAAAAGAGAATATTGCTCTTTTTGTGGAATTTACTTTCCTGTTAGTCAAAAATTTAATACTTTTACTTACTGCAGATACATTTACTGTTCTTGATATCTTGAAATATAAAATGTAAAAGAAAATTATTAAGATTATTCTATTCATATTTATGACTAACTTAAACATTAAAATTTCATTTACAATGCTAAAAATTGAAATGATAAAAATTAGTTAACAATAGGTATATTTCTGATTTAAATACATATAAAACAATTATTTTTGTTTACTACAAGGACATCGGTTGTGTGTAGATTTTTATCATTCTCATATCACAAAATTAAAATAGCCAAAACTAAAAAGAATATCATGTTATTGTGTAGTGTTTGACTATTTTTTATTATTTAATAAAGGCAATTAAAATTAGGCTTGTTAGCCTAAAACAAGCCATTCAAAAATTGTTGTCTTTTAAAATCTGGTGTGAAACACTCACACGACTTTCTCCTGCCAATGTAAATATTAAGATTAAACTTACCATGAATCATTAGTAGGCTAAACAACGTAAAATTACTAGCCTACCACGAGGACCTGCGGGTTCGATTTCCGACCAGGGCCTAGAAACTTTCAAAAGTCAAAACCCACAAGTTCTGGATGATTTACCCATCATAGTCGCTAATAACCACACAGGTGATGCGACTTAAAAAAAATGTGAAATGAAAAACATAACCTAATTTTAATCAAGTGAATAACATGAAATGAAAATCATTCTTTATTCGACTTAAAAAAACGGAAAATCATTAATTCACGCTAAAACAGGCTCTGTAGAAGAAAATGCTTGAAGCAAAAGTTGTAGAATTGTTTATTTACTATAACTTTGGCTATAATTTCCTTGTGAAATGCATACTAAGGCCGAAATATTAAACAAATCCCATTTATTTACCAATTTTGATGAAAAAATACATAAAAGCACTAACTGACACTAAACTACGCCCTGTAAGAAATATTATTTATTAAAAGTTGTAGGTTTTTTACCTAAAAAAAAAGTTATACGAGGGTTGCCTTTTCTATTTCGGGAATAGAAAACTAAAAAATAAATTAATCAACGTAAATGGCTTTATTGTTTTTCAAAATATTCTCCATGATGATCAATACATTTTTTTATATGCTTGAACCAATTTTCGATGCACTTGTTCCACTACGATTGAGGTACCTCCCAAATGTGCTTTTTGAATGCATAAATTGCTTCTTCAGGCGTCGAAAAACTTTAACCTCTTAATTTATTTTTGATGAGCGGGAATAAGAAGTCGTTGGGTGCCAAATCCGGGCTGTATGGCGAATGGCCCATCAATTCGATTTTTTTATTTCTCATAAAGTTCATTGTTTCAGCCGACGTGTGAGAGCTCGCATTGTTCTGGTGGAGAATGATTTGTATTCGGGGGTTTGTTTCCCTTATTTTTCCAAAAAACGTCTGGCAAACAAATGGTTATGTACCATTCAGAATTGACCGTCCGACGTACCACTAGTGGTACGGTTGGAACATGCCCAGTTTTTTCAAAAAAACAAGCGACTATTTGCTTGGAGGTGCCTTGGAAGTTCAAAAATAGATTTGTTCTACGAACGTAAAAAGTATGGTTTCAAAAGAGATAAGTTGGTAGAAATTGTGATGAATAAAATTTTTACTGTGTTTTGAGAGTGGTTTTTTTATAAAAAAAAAACTGAAACCTGAAAAAACTGTTGAGTATAGGAAATATATTACAGATCTAGTGATTAAAAACTTCTGTTGTTTTGTAAAACATATTTTTGATAGGTTTTATCAATTAATACTAATTTTTTTAACTTGCATCTATTCAAGTGTTTTTGAATTTCAAGTACAGTAAAACTCCGGTTAACTAAAGCCTGCCTTAACTGAACGGGGTTCAAAAAACTTGTTTTTTAATTTGGTGATTACTCAATTTGAATATTCTGTTTACAGCGTACTAACCATTTAAATTTGTAGTGTTTTTAAAGAACAGAACAATGAAAAAAATTATTAATATAAAGTTTCACTACTCTGGAAATTTGTTCACTTCTTCTTTATCTCCAGGAGATGCTTGTAATAAAACAATGGCTTAATGTTGCCGCAAAAAAAGGTTTCATCGAAAATCTCACTTTTTTAAAAAGATAAATCCTTGTAATGCCTCCTGCAGCTTGAAATCAATTATATTTCGTACAAGAAATTTACTGTATTAAACAGAATTTTTAAAGACATATTTATAAAAAATCTACAGTAGATATTAATTACTGTTAAATATTACATTTTGTTCTCAAAAACATAATCTCTTTTTTAACATGAGTGAAAGACGCAAAATAAAAATCGATCTCAGTGTGGCTTTAAAATATGGAAAATCACTCTTTCACGCTAAACTTTGCTCTGTAGAGAAAAATGTTTAAAATAAAAGTTGTAGATCGTTAAATTTCGTATAAATTTGAATATATATACACTTTTGTTGTAAACTGCATACTAAGGCCTAAATCTAAAAAAAATCGATTTTTCCGCATTTTCATGAGAAAAAAACAGATAATTGCTAATTACCGCTAAACTGAGCGTTATACAAAAAATGTTGGGAATAAAAGTTGTAGGAATTATAAATTCTCTACATTTTTTTATATAAAGATTTGCGCTAAAACGCATATTAAAGCCGTAATCTTAAAAAAACAATATTTTACATGAAAACAGCCTCACCAAGAATTTCAGCAAACAAGGCGCCTACCCTATCTTGTAGAGCATAAAAAATTGAGTTAACCCGGCGATTTTGTTAAAAAACACATAGGACCAGTGTTTGAGAAAAGCGCAAAAAAAAGTGAAAAATTACATGAATAAACTACTACATCCGGTTAACCGATTTTCATGAAAATTTTCTTGTTGGGTTCGGTAGTGATGTGTAACTTAAGTTTCACGTTTGTACGATGTTCCGTTCTTGAGATATTCTGTTGAACACACCCACAGACCAATCGCTAAAAACATGTTTTTGGATTCAGGTGGTCTGAAAACATGTAGATCCAATGAAAACTTGATTTCCAAAAATTGACATGAAAACAATACTTTCCTTCCTATATATTCATATAGGGAAGAGAAAGTAAAAAACGATTACAGTAAGATGTAGGTTTGGTTGAACATTATGTAGACGATTAATTTTATTTTTTATAGCATTTATTTCCAGTAGTATTTCTTTCACATAACCAATGATTATAAAATGTTTGCCGCAAATACCAGCACAAAAAATTAATAACAATTTTGATTTTAATTTAATTCTATATGACTTAATGTGTTTGTCTCCTTCTTACTTCTTGGACATTATATTCACAATAAAGACATTCTATTAGTGTGTTATTTTTCCAGGTATATAGATAAGTTTTCCAATATGAATCGGATAAAGGAAAGAAACGTAGAAAATCTAAGTCATGGCCCAAGTGTTGCATGTGATATTCTCCCTGAAAAGATAGCATTTAGTTATTCTTTCTTCTTATAAATTCAATTAAAACAAGATTTTTTAATTTAGTCAATTTCGTTTATAAAGTAACTGCCAGGACCATCATTAAAATTTCATTATAATAATAGCTGTCCAATTAAAAAGAAAGATGTAAAAATATTGTCAGTGAAACAGGTGAGTGGGTCACAAGGGAAATTTTGAAAATGAGCTCTGACGTTAGAGATGTATACTCTTATTTTCTATCACGTAGGACTATCTTTAACGAACAAATGTACAAAACTATTAAAAAACATTATGCCAGAGAAGTCCAGAGAGCTAAATGCAAGACAACTGCTGAAGTCCTTCATAAATCATCAAATTTAAACTCGGCAATATGGGAAATAATAAATAAGAATCGAGGTGTAGTTAGCAACAAAAGTTTTACTGATTTACCTAATATTTTTAACAAAAATAATGAACTTATTGAGAATGGTGTAGAAATTTGTAACTATTTTAACAAAATGTTACCAGGAAGTAGCTTTAAAACTTAAACAGTAGATTAGGGAAACAGTGGGATGTTATGATCCAAAAGGTAATAAGGTAGTAAATCGATTCCTATTTAGCCTAGTTTCAAGTGAGGAATTAGAATCAGTTATTGATAGTTTAAAAAGTAAGAAAACATGTGGGTTAGATAGGATTTCTAGTATAATTGTTAAAGAATGTAAAGATTTTTTAATTACTCCTCTCCTTCATTTAATTAACTTCTCACTCAAAGCTGGTGTAAACATCTCTACTGAGTTTCAGCCATTTAGCTTGTCTGGAACTTAATAAAAGGAAAATATTAGTTTAAGGGTTGAACACCCTTATTGCCTTCAACGGTTGAGTGTTGAAATCATTTATGTTTAACCTATTTACACTAAGAAGAATATTGACAAAATTTCAGCTTTCTAGCTATTGTACAAGTAGGAGAATTAGTGATGGAGTGAGTGAGTGAGTGAGGGCTTTCTTAATTTATATAAAATATTAGCTAATTTAAATTACAATTATAATGAAATGTCACACTTACCGGTGGTATTGGGCAGCTTTTAGGGAAATCAGTAATATATTTTACCATCCGTGAGTAAATATAGGGATTTTTGCACATGTTAATTATTTTCACACCTGCGTGGTACTCGCAGGTGTTCAAATCTGCTTTTGATGCACATTTATAGAACTCAAGCTTTGACTGAAACATTTTAACAATATTAAATTTGAAATAGCCTGGGTGATCTGACATACTTTCGTCTTTTTTACTTCCATTATTGGCTAAGATACTATTGATATCGCCACTCTCAGGTATTTTATACTTTTTGCTAAGAGATGGATACATGAAGAAAGACAGAAGAGAAGGTGTAAAGAATAAAAGTGAAAAGTTTGTTTGTTAATTTGCCATAATCGCCTTATATTTAAAACTCAAAATTTCATCCAATGTACCCGTTTCTTGACCATCGGGACTTACAAGTCCCATTTGGTAACATTGCATTTATCTGTGCTGCAACATTTTTAATTACTTATCTGACCATCTGGATGTCTGTAGGCCAATTTGTATGATTTTTCTGTGAACAGTTAGTGCTCCAAAAACACACCAGATCATCTCACCTGTGTATTGGATGAAGCCATTACATGGGGTATGTGCGTCTAACCTAGGGTTGTTTTTGTATTTCCAGATTTTTTTTTATGTGGTCTAAAAAGGGCTAAATAGAAATAGTTTACTCCGAATTCAGATTTCTACCAAAGAGATTTAAATCATTTTGACTTGGTTGTAAAGAGGAAGCTTTGGGGATTGTTTGAAAATAAAACAAAAATTAGATTTCATAAAAACTATACTTTGAGAAATAAATAACAAGGATTTTATAAATGAAACTATTGGTTTTTTTTTAAAAATTGCTTAGCTATTTTAATAAAAATAGTATTTATTTTTGGAGTTCCAACCAGTCAATTTTGACAATTCTTGTGTTATTAGAATCCTTTTACCATGATGAAGCAATATTTATGTCAAAAGCGTTAAACACGATAAATTTGGAGGTTTTAATAAATTTGGAAGTTTTTGAAAACAAATTTTAAATAATCGAATTATACGTTTGATGGTGCTGCTCCTCTGGTGGCAACATTGCAATGTTCAGTATTCCATCCCACCTGTTCCCCACCATTCCTGCTATACAGCCTATACCACTGGTCATCAACTAAATTTTATCAAGTTCTGTCAAAAATTTTGATGAAACTGCCACGGTCCAGCCAACTTTTCACTTAAGCCTACCTTGCCAACTGTAAGGTCGAAAACTCACTGTATCAGTCAAAACAGCCTGGGTATGTTTGGAACTGCCTGGAGCTGTTCGAAGCAAACCTAAGTAACCGGTTTAGTATAGAGCCAAGCAGGGAGCAAACACACTGGCAAGGCAAACGTTTTGTTTGGTTCATTCTGTTCCAGTCACACCCAGTTATTGCCCGGTGTTTGTTGTTGAATTGCGGTTTGCTGCAAACATTTTCATGCAAAGGTGTACGTACATCAACGCTTTTATTTTCTTTTAATTTTATTAAGACCAACAATTTATAATTTTATTACATTTTTATCTTTTATTTATTTGAATCTTTTTATTTAAAAAAAAATACAGAATTATATAGTCCAATATCAATCAGATGATTTGTATACATATGTGTATGAAAATGTAAGCTACATAAGCTAGGATGTACGTATCATCACTCAAAAAATTGAATTTATTGCCTACAACACAATAATACAAATAATTGTTCATGAACATATATATAATTCGCAAAATTTAGCAAATATTAAAACACCAAATATTTTTGTAGTACACTGAGGTTATACAGTTTATTAAAGCATTTTATTTTCTCAAAAACAAAATTGTTTGAGTTGCAGAAGTCTGATCGTTTAAGCACCTGTGCATATTATTAGGAATTATAATACTAAGAATTGTGTAGTATAATATTTTTTTGTATTTTTATTTATAATTTTATTTGAAATTGTGTTGCATATTTTATTGAATTTTTAGATGAAATGCGATGAAGAGAAGCTACTGGCTGTAGTTGAACAATGTCTACCGATCTACAATTTTAAAATGAAAGAACACTGCAACAGAGTAGTTATTGATCAATTGTGGGATGAAATTTTGTGTGAGACGGGCACTGTATAATAATGTTGCAATTTTATGCATAAAACTAAAACAAATTATAAAATCAAAATTTAACATTATTTATTGGTTCCACATACCTTAATATCACAAGCAGCTTCTCATCTAGTTTAGTACTATTCCGAAAATTAGAATCTACTTTTGTAATCCTATGCTGAATGAAACTAAATAATTAAAACTTGCAGGATTCATGCTAGTAAAATTACAATACTAGTTAGGGTACTGTTTTAATAATTAAATAATCAAATAAATTTGTTTTAAATAATCAATGTAGAAATAAGGATAATAATAATAATACTAGGGCAAAGTGAAAATTCACTTTAAAGTAAACTAGTATTATTATTATTATTATCCTTATTTCTACATTGATTATAATGGTGCACCCAATACTTCCGCCTTGATAATTTTGATTGTAGCAATGAGCACTGCCATAAAACAGGTACAAAATTTTCCACTTCTTCATCTGAAGTAACTTAATAAAAAGAAAGTGAAGTATCTTATAATATAGTACACGTGCATATTCTATTAATTATCACAGTTCACAACTGACTGACTGTGTTTGGCTGCAGTGTGGGTTTGAGCTGTTCGAGTTCAGTCGCAAACAAACATTTTGTTTCGGTTTGCTTCAACCAAATTGACTGATGCAACGTGTTTTCTGCCTAACAATTTAGAAATGGCAATCATGCTAAATCTTAATACTAATTGTTGATTTTGAAAAGTTTTGAGCAATAAAATGTAACAACAGTGTCAAAAACTACAATAGGCTTGTGTACATAAATTGTACTTTTTTGTATTTTGTAGCGTGGCGCTATGACAAATTGCTTTCAGCCTGATCCATGGCCATAAACTTGTCCGGTGAGCATCAACTCTCTTCTGAGAACCTTAGGTATAATATGTCCTGCTGACATCATGATTTTCAGAGATGAAGGTTCCTGGCTGAAATCCTAGTAAAGGTAGTTTTGTATGGATTTGAATGCTAGACAGTGGATACTGGTGTACTTTGATGGTTGGGGTTCAATTAACCATACTCTCTCAGGAATAATCTGCCTGGGTCTGTACAAGACCACACCTCATTTATACATCATACACATCATCATCATATCATAGGGTCATGGGGTTGCTTATTGTTCTGAATTTAACAGATTACAATGTACACATTAAGGACAAAAACAATAAATAAAAAAATTTGTTGAAATTCTGAATCAGTGAGAGTTAACTGTGTTGTGTTAAATAATAATATAATTACTCACGTGATAATCTTGACCATCATAAGTAAGATTTAAAATAACTGTAGCTGAAATTTCAACTGTATTATAACCAACTTGGTTCAAAATAACATCTTTGAGTTTAACTGGTAAATGATCTTCCCCTGGGCACTGGGAATACTTTTCAAATCGCACAAATCTTTCTGGCTGTAAAAAAAGGTAATATAAATATTTAATAGCTGGCAAATCAGACTAACCTTTTTTGCAAATTTTTGTTCCAGTTCAACACTCCATTATCTTTTGACTTTCTGTAGATATTGTATTCATGAAAATTGTAGAGATAAGACAATATTTTTTCGTGTTAACCGATCTTTGTCAGGTATTCTTTCGCGTTAACCATATAAAAAGTAATGTTATTTAAGTAGTACCTGTTCCGGACTAATAAATATTTCGTGTTAAGCGTTTTCGTGTTAACTATATTCCACTGTATAACTCCCGACAAAGGTGCTAAAAGTTTTTATACCTGCGCTCGAATAGTTAATTAAGACGTTTTCAATTTTTGCTCCATTTTATGAGGACATGGAAGAAAGAATCAAAATAAAAACAAACATTCCCACTAGTTTTGATTTCTGAAAATTCCTATTCAAAACATTTCATTCATTGTGAACCTTTATCCTTTTTTAACTCACTCCACTCCATACAATACACAATAATTTACAATAAACAATCTATTCCGTCAACCATTTCTAGAATATTACTTATACTAGTACAATGATACAATACTTATAGTACATACAATGTAATAATTCAACATACACACTTGACAGTAGACTATAAACAGACGCTCAGCAAGTTGGGTTTTTGATCTATCTTACCAGGACTTATATAGTATGTTCCCCAAAGCTACTCTAACATAGAAGTTCCAATGAAAAGTATGATGCAGTTTTGACAAAACTTCCCAAAATTTTTATGTGATTGCTTTCTTCTATTGGTTTTTAAAACACGTGAAGAATAAATGGAAAAAATAAATGTGTGTACATTATTTATTACTTTTCCGCATATCTCGCTATCAACCCACCCCTAACAATTGCCAAAGAAATTATTATTTAAAAATATATTGTGTCCCACTTTGGATCAGAAAATAACTCGTCATGTTAGCCACATGAAATGAAATCATCTGTAATTAGATCTAAGAACCGTTTGTTTGGCAAAAGAGAATATTGCGCTTTTTGTGGAATTTACTTTCCTGTCAGTCAAAAATTTAATACTTATACTTACTGCAGATACATTTACTGTTCTTGATATCTTGAAATATAAAATGTAAAAGAAAATTATGAAGATTATTCTGTTCATCTTTATGACTAACTTAAACATTAAAATTTCATTTACAATGCTAAAAATTGTAATGATGAAAATTAGTTAACAATAGGTATATTTCTGTTTAAACACGTAAAAAACAATTATTTTTGTTTACTACAAGGACATCAGTTGTGTGTAGATTTCTATCATTCTCATATCACAAAATTAAAATAGTAAATCTAAAAAAAATATCATGTTACTGTTTTATATTTGACAATTTTTCACTATTTAATAAAGGCAAAATTAGGCTTGTTAGCCTAAAACAAACCATTCAAAAATTATTGTCTTTTAAAAATCTGGTGTGAAACACTCACACGACTTTTTCTTTCCAACGTAAATGTTAAGATTAAACTTGCTATGAATCATTAGTAGGCTAAACAACGTAAAATTACTAGCCTACCACTAGGACCTACGGGTTACATTTCCGACCAGGGCCTAGAAACTTTCAAAAGTCAAAACCCACAAGTTCTGGATGATTTACCCATCATAGTCGCTAATAACCACACAGGTGATGCGACTTAAAAAAAATGTGAAATGAAAACCATAACCTAATTTTAATCATAAGTGAATAACATGAAATGAAAATCATTCTTTATTCGACTTAAAAAAACGGAAAATCATTAATTGATGCTAAAATAGGCTCTGTAGAAGAAAACGCTTGAAGCAAAAGTTGTAGAATTGTTTATTTACTATAACTTTGGTTATAATTTCCTTGTGAAATGCATACTAAGGCCGAAATATTAAACAAATCCCATTTATTTACCAATTTTGATGAAAAAATACATAAAAGCACTAACTGACACTAAACTACGCTCTGTAGAGAAATATTATTTATTAAAAGTTGTAGGTTTTTTACCTAAAAAAAAAGTTATACGAGGGTTGCCTTTTATATATCTGGAATAGAAAACAAAAAAACAAATTAATCAATGTAAATGGCTTTATTGTTTTTCAAAATATTCTCCATGATGATCAATACATTTTTTTGTGCGCTTGAACCAATTTTCGATGCACTTGTTCCACTACGATTGAGGTACCTCCCAAATGTGCTTTTTGAATGCATCAACTGCTTCTTCAGGCGTCGAAAAACTTTGACCTCTTAATTTATGTTTGATGAGCGGGAATAAGAAGTCGTTGGGTGCCAAATCCGGGCTGTATGGCGGATGGCCCATCAATTCCATTTTCTTATTTCTCAAAAAGTTCATTGTTTCAGCCGACAAGTGAGAGCTCGCACTGTTCTGGTGGAGAATGAATTGTATTCGGGGGTTTGTTTCCCTTATTTTTCCAAAAACGTCTAGCAAACAAATGATTGTGTACCATTCAGAATTGACCGTCCGACGTTCCACTAGTGGTACGGTTGACACATGCCCAGTTTTTTCAAAAAAACAAGCGACTATTTGCTTGGAGGTGCCTTGGAAGTTCAAAAATAGATTTGTTCTACGAACGTAAAAAGTATGGTTTCAAAAGAGATAAGTTGGTTGAAATTGTGATAAATAAAATTTTTACTGAGTTTTGTAAGTGGTTTTTTTATTAAAAAAAAAACTAAAAACTGAAAAAAACTGTTGAGTATAGGAAATATATTACAGATCTAGTGATTAATAACTTCTATTGTTTTGTAAAACATAATTTTGTTAGGTTTTATCAATTAATTACTATTTTTTTTATCTTCGATCTATTCAAGTGTTAGTTGAATTTCAATTACAGTAAAACTCCGGTGAACTAAAGCCTGCCTTAACCGAAAGGGATCCAAAAAAACTTGTTTTTAAATTTGGCGACTACGCAATTTGAATATTGTGTATACAGCGTAGTACACCATTTAAATTTGTAGTGTTTTTAAAGAACAGAACAATGAAAAAAATTATTAATATAAAGTTTCACTACTCTGGAAATTCGTTCACTTCTCCTTTATCTCCAGGAGATGCTTTTAATAAAACAATGGGTTAATGTTGCCGCAAAAAAAGGTTTCATCAAAAATCTCACTTTTTTAAAAAGATAAATCCTTGTAATGCCTCCTGCAGCTTGAAATCAATTATATTTCGTACAAGAAATTTACTGTATTAAACAGAATTTTTAAAGACATATTTAAAAAAAATCTACAGTAGATATTAATTACTGTTAAATATTACATTTTGTTCTCAAAAACATAACCTTTTTTTTAACATGAGTGAAAGACGCAAAATAAAAATCGATCTCAGTTTGGCTTTAAAATATGGAAAATCACTCTTTCACGCTAAACTTGGTTCTGTAGAGAAAAATGTTATAGATAAAAGTTGTAGATCGTTAAATTTCGTATAAATTTGATTATATACACTTTTGTTGTAAACTGCATACTAAGGCCTAAATCTTAAAAAACTCGATTTTTCCACTTTTCATGAGAAAAAAAACAGATAATTGCTAATTACCGCTAAACTAAGCGTTATACAAAAATGTTGGAAATAAAAGTTGTAGGAATGATAAATTCTCTACATTTTTTATTATATAAAGATTTGCGCTAAAACGCATATTAAAGCCGTAATCTTAAAAAAACAATATTTTACGTGAAAACAGCCTCACCAAGAATTTCAGCAAACAAGGCGCTTACCCTATCTAGTAGAGCAAAAAAAAATTGAGTAAACCGGGCGATTTTTTTAAAAAACACATAGGACCAGTGTTTGAGAAAAGCGCAAAAACGTGAAAAATTACATGAATAAACTACTACTTCCGGTTAACCGATTTTCATGAAAATTTTCTTGTTGGGTTCGGTAGTGATGTGTAACTTAAGTTTCAAGTTCGTACGATGTTCCGTTCTTAAAATATTCTGTTGAACACACCCACAGACCAATCGCTAAAAACATGTTTTTGGATTCAGGTGGTCTGAAAACATGTAGATCCAATGAAAACTTGATTGCCAAAAATTGACATAAAAACAATACTTTCCTTCCTATATATTCATAAAGGGAAGAGAAAGTAAAAAACGATTACAGTAAGATGTAGGTTTGGTTGAACATTATGTAGAAGATTAATTTTATTTTTTATAGCATTTATTTTCAGTAGTATTTCTTTCACATAACCAATGATTATAAAATTTTTGCCACAAAACCCAGCACAAAAATAAGTAACAATTTTGATTTTAATTTAATTTTATATGACTTAATGTTTTTGTCTCCTTCTTACTTCTTGGACATTATATTCACAATAAAGACATTCTATTAGTGTGTTATTTTTCCAGGTATATAGATAAGTTTTCCAATATGAATCGGATAAAGGAAAGAAACGTAGAAAATCTAAGTCATAGATCATGTGTTGCATGTGATATTCTCCCTGAAAAGATAGCATTTAATTATTCTTTCTTCTTACAAATCCAATTAAAACAACATTTTTTAATTTAGTCAATGTCGTTTATAAAGTAACTGCCAGGACCATCATTAAAATTTCATTATATTAATAGCTGTCCAATTAAAAAGAAAGATGTAAAAATATTGTCAGTGAAACAGGTGAGTGGGTCACAAGGGAAATTTTGAAAATGAGGTCTGACGTTAGAGATGTATACTCAGATTTTCTATCACGTAGGACTATCTTTAACGAACAAGTGTACAAAACTATTAAAAAACATTATGCCAGAGAAGTCCAGAGAGCTAAATGCAAGACAACTGCTGAAGTCCTTCATAAATCATCAAATTTAAACTCTGCAATATGGGAACTAATAATAACAATCGATGTGTAGTTAGCAACAAAGGTTTTACTGTCATACCAAATATAGTTGACAAAAATAATGAACCTATTGAGAATGGTGTAGAAATTTGTAATTATTTTAACAAATATTATCAGGAAGTAGCTTCAAAACTTAAACAACAGATTAGGGAAATAGTGGGATGTTATGACTACGTACTAAATGGCAATTAAATCAAAGTACAATTTTTAAATAGATGAGCTAACCGATTTCAATTGATTAGACTTTTCCGTAGTATTTCTACGAAACGTTGTAACTTTCTTAAGTCACCTCCCCCTGAAAGAGGTCTTGATATAACAGTTGAATGACTGTTCAGTAACATACAAACGTATCATACTATGTGAAAATTTCATATTATTTGAATTTAATTGCACCACAGTTCAAGCTGCTTAAGTCCTTTATAAATCACCAAATTTAAACTCAGCAATATGGGAAATAATAAATAAGAATCGAGGTGTAGTTAGCAACAAAAGTTTTACTGATTTACCTAATATTTTTAACAAAAATAATGAACTTATTGAGAATGGTGTAGAAATTTGTAATTATTTTAACAAATGTTACCAGGAAGTAGCTTTAAAACTTAAACAACAGATTAGGGAAACAGTGGGATGTTATGATCCAAAAGGTAATAAGGTAGTAAATCGATTCCTATTTAGCCTAGTTTCAAGTAAGGAATTAGAATCAGTTATTGATAGTTTAAAAAGTAAGAAAACATGTGGGTTAGATAGGATTTCTAGTATAATTGTTATAGAATGTAAAAATTTTTTAATTACTCCTCTCCTTCATTTAACTAACTTCTCACTCAAAGCTGGTGTAAACATCTCTACTGAGTTTCAGCCATTTAGCTTGTCTGGAACTTAATAAAAGGAAAATATTAGTTTAAGGGTTGAACACCCTTATTGCCCTCAACGGTTGAGTGTTGAAATCATTTATGTTTAACCAATTTACACTAAGAAGAATATTGACAAAAATTCAGCTTTCTAGCTATTGTACAAGTAGGAGAATTAGTGATGGAGTGAGTGAGTGAGTGAGGGCTTTCTTAATTTATATAAAATATTAGCTAATTTAAATTACAATTATAATGAAATGTCACACTTACCGGTGGTATTGGGCAGCTTTTAGGGAAATCAGTAATACATTTTGCCATCCGTGAGTAAAAATAGGGATGTTTGCACATGTTAATTACTTTCATACCTGCATGGTACTCGCAGGTGTTCAAATCTGCTTTTGATGCACATTTATACAACTCAATTTTTGACTGAAACATTTTAACAATATTAAATTTGAAATAGCCTGGGTGATCTGACATACTTTCGTCTTTTTAACTTCCATTATTGGCTAAGATACTATTGATATCGCCACTCTCAGGTATTTTATACTTTTTGCTAACAGATGGATACATGGCGAAAGACAGAAGAGAAGGTGTAAAGAATAAAAGTGAAAAGTTTATTTGTTAATTTGCCATAATCGCCTTATATTTAAAACTCAAAATTTCATCCAATGTACCCGTTTCTTGACCATCGGGACTTACAAGTCCCATTTGGTAACATTGCATTTATCTGTGCTGCAACATTTTTAATGACTTAGCTGACCATCTGGACATCTACAGGCCAATTTGTATGATTTCCTGTGAACAGTTAGTGCTCAAAAAACACACCAGATCATCTCACCTGTGTATTGAATGAAGCCATTACATGCGATATGTGTCCGTCAAACTAGTGTTGTTATTGTATTTCCGTGATTTTTTATTATGTGGTCTAAAAAGGGTTAAATGGAAATAGTTTACTCCGAATTAAAATTTCTACCAAACAGATTTAAATCATTTTGACAGGTTGTAAAGAGGAAGCTTTGGGAATTGTTTGAAAAAAAAAACAAAAATTAGATTTCATAAAAACTATACTTTGAAAAATAAATAACAAGGATTTTATAAATGAAACTACTCGGGTTTTTTTATACTGCTTAGCTATTTTAATAAAAATAGTATTTATTTTTGGAGATCCAACTGGTCAATTTTGACACGTCTTGTGTTGTTATAATACTTTTACCATGACAAGGCATTCCTTATGTCAAAAGCGTTAAGCACGATAAATTTGGAGGTTTTATTAAGTTTTTCAAAAACAAATTTTAAATAATTGAATTATACGTTTGATGTTGCTGCCCTCTGGTGGCAACTTTGCAACGTTAAATTTCCCACACTACCTGTTCCCCACCATTCCTGCTATACAGCCTATACCAGTGGTCATCAACTAAATTTTATCAAGGTCTGTCAAAAATTTTGATGAAACTGCCACGGTCCAGCCAACTTTTCACTTAAGCCTATCTTGCCAACCGTAAGGTCGAAAACACATTGCATCATTTAAAACAGCCTGGGTATGTTCGGAACTGCCTGGAGCTGTTCGAAGCAAACCTAAGTAACCGGTTTAGTATAGAGTCAAGCAGGGAGCAAACACACTGGCAAGGCAAACGTTTTGTTTGCTTCATTTGGTTCCAGTTTTTAGTTTTTAGATGAAATGCGATGCACAGAAGCTACTGGCTTTAGTTGAACAACGTCCACCAATCTACAAAATTTTAAAATGAAAGAACACTGCAACAGAGTAGTTATTGATTAATTGTGGGATGAAATTTTGCGCGAGATGGGCGCTGTATAATAATGTTGCAATTTTATGCATAAAACTAAAACAAATTATAAAATCAACATTTAACATTATTTATTGGTTCCACATACCTCAATGTCACAAGCAGCTTCTCATCTAGTTTAATACTATTCCGAAAATTAGAATCTACTTTTGTAATCCTATGCTGAATGAAACTAAATAATTAAATTTGCAGGACTGATGCTAGTAAAATTACAATACTTGTTAGGATACTGTTTTATCACTAAAAAGTAAAATAGTATTATTATTATCCTAATTTCTACATTGATTATAAGGGTGCACCCACCAATACTTCCGCCTTGCTAATTTTGATTGTAGCAATGAGCACTCCCATAAAACAGGTACACAATTTTCCACTTCTTCATCTGAAGAAGTAACTTAATAAAAAGAAAGTGAAGTATCTTCATATAGTACACGCGCGTCTATTAATTATCACGGTTCACAACTGACTGACTGTGTTTGGCTGCAGTGTGGGTTGAAGCTGTTCGAGTTCAGTCGCAAACAAACATTTTGTTTCGGTTTGCTTCAACCAAATTGACTGATGTAACATGCTTTCAGCCGTACAATTTAGAAACGGCAATCATGCTAAATCTTAATACTAATTGTTGATTTAGAAAAGGTTTGAGCAATAAAATGTAACAACAATTTTAAAAACTACAATAGGCTAGTGTACAAAAATTGTACTTATTTGTATTTTGTAGCGTGGCGCTATGACAGATTGCTTTAGCCTGATCCATGGCCATAAACTTGTCCATCAAGTATGAACTTCCTTCTGAGAACCTTGGGTATAAATGTCGTGCTGACATCATGATTTTCAGAGATAAAGGTTCCTGGCTGAAATCCTAGTAAAGGTAGTTTTGCATGGATTTGAATGCTAGACAGTGGATACTGGTGTACTTTGATGGTTGGGGTTCAATTAACCATACTCTCTCAGGAATAATCGGCCTGGGTCTGTACAAGACCTCATTTATACATCATAAACAAATCATCATCATATCATAGGGTCATGGCGTTGCTTATTGTTCTGAACTGAAAAGTATGTACATATTAAGGATAAAAAGAATAAATAAATATTTATTGAAATTCTGAATCAGTGAGAGTTAACTGTGTTGTGTTAAATAATAATATAATTACTCACATGATAATCATGACCATCATAAGTAAGATTAAAAGTAATAGTAGCTGCAATTTCAACCTTATTGTAACCAACTTGATTCAAAATAACATCTTTGTATTTAACTGGTAAATGCTCTTTCCCTGGGCACTGGGAATACTTTTCAAATCGCACAAATCTTTCTGGCTGTAAAAATAAGGTAATAATAATATTGAATAGCTGGCAAATCAGACTAACCTTTTTTGCAAATTTTTGTTCCAGTTCAACACTCCATTATCTTTTGACTTTCAGTAGATATTGTATTCATGAAAATTGTAGAGATTAGACAATATTTGTTCGTGTTAACCGATATTTGTCAGGTATTCTTTCGCGTTAACCATATAAAAAGTAATGTTATTTAAGTGGTACCTGTTCCGGACTAATAAATATTTCGTGTTAAGCGTTTTCGTGTAAACCATATTCACTGTACTAACTCAATACAAAGGTGTGCTAACTGTTTTTATACCTGCGCTCGAATAGTTAATTAAGACGTTTTCAATTCTTGCTCCATTTTATGAGGACATGAAAGAAAGAATCAAAATAAAAACAAACATTCCCACTAGTTTCGATTTCCAAAAATTCCTATTCAAAATATTTCATTCATTTCGAACCTTTATCCTTTTTTAACTCACTCCACTCCATACAATACACAATAATTTACAATAAACAATCTATTCCTTCAACCATTTCTAGAATATTACTTATACTAGTACAATGATACAATAGTACTATATAGTACCTACAATGTATTAATTCAACATACACAATTGACAGTAGACTATAAACAGACGCTCGGCAAGATGGGTAAGCAGAATTATTCCTGTGGAATGGATAGTGTAGGTTCATGCACCATATGTGAAGTGACCGCTTTGGATGGGACAGTCCCACTTTAAAGGACCGTGTCACGCTGTCCCCATGATTACCGAAATGTCCTGCTTTGTCTGTTGGGCTGGATTAACTGCCTGGGTAACTTTACAGAAAACTCAGAAAGGGTGAGAAATACAACCTGCTGTAGTTTATCTGAAAAATAGTTTCATCTGTCTTTCGATACACAAATCTTTAATATAATGGCTTGAGTAACAAAATATGTGAATCGCTAAATGCAGAAAGGCCTCATCTCCATTCTACAGAATTTTTCAGGAGATGATAAAAACTGTTTATTTTTTTATAAATGCAAGAGAAAAAATTGAAAAAATTTGTGAACCTAATACATACTATAGCTAAAATTTTGGCTATAAGAAAGTTCAAAAATACTTAACGTATCAGTTGCAGTGGCTGAAATTATTTCATGGAGATGAGGCCTTTTAACAATTAATGGTTTAATTCAATATTATACTCAACCCTTTTTGTGCAAAAATCCTTTAATATAACTCAATATTACATAATTAATGATATTTTTATTTATTAAAAACTACTAAGTTATTATTATTAAGTCTATTTACTAATTATTTTACGATTTTTAATTTACTAAACTTCTGCTGCTTCTCTTCGGTGGATGATCGCTTTTCTGTAGGAAGATTATAAATTTCATCCCAAAAACGGCGTTCGTTTTCTGGTATGAACCTGTTCAGTTTTTTAAGATCATTCAACTTGCTTTCTAATACTGATATCTCAGCACAATATGCAGGCTCAGGAGGTAAATTCAACTGGGGAGCATTAGCTTTTTTTAAATTAAAATTAAAACTATTTTTTTTTTAATTCCTAATTTGTGTATGTTGCAATCTATTCAATTGAGAACAATAAGCAACCCCATGATCCAATGAGATGAGGATGATGTGTACGACGTGTAAATGAGGTGTAGTCTTGTACAGACCCAGGCCGACCATTCCTGAGAGAGTATGGTTAATTAAACCCCAACCATCAAAGTACACCGGTAACCACTGTCTAGTATTCAAATCCGTATAAAAGTAATTACTTTTACTAGGATTTGAACCAGGAACGTAAGTCTCCGAAAATCAGCTGTTAGACAACTGATTTTGGCGACGACTTTACCTCTAGACCAACCCGGTGGGTCAAAATTAAAACTAACAAACCCATCAATAAATTTATGAAACATTAACGATTCTTGGATGAGCTTGATTAAATTAAAAAAATCTGGTGTGAAACACTCACACAACTTTCTCTTGCCAGTGCAAATTATTAACAATAAACCTAACATTAGAAATAAACAAAAAACCAACGTCAATAAACATAACCTAATTTTAATCATGCGTGAATGACCCAAAATGAAAATCGACCTCAGTTTGACTTAAAAATACGGAAAATCACTCTTTCTCACTAAACTAGGGTTCGTGGAGAAAAATGCTCTCAATAAAAGTTGAAAGTCTTTTAATTTAATTATATACATTTTTGTCGTAAAATGCATACTAAGGCTGAAATCTTAAAAAAATCAATTTTTCACACTTTTTCGTGAGAAAAAACAGAAAATAGCAAATTGCCGCTAAACTAAGCGTTATACAAAAAAATGTTTGAAATAAAGGTGTAGGATTTTAAATTCTCTACAATTTTTATTATATAAATTGTTGCGCTAAATTGCATATTAAAGCCGTAATCTTAAAAAAACTATGTTTTTACGTGAAAACAGCCTCACCCAGAATTTCAGCAAACATGACGCCTACCCTATCTTATAGAGAATAAAAAATTGAATAATCCAGGCGATTTAAAAAAAAATCGTAGGACCAGCTTTTGAGAAAATCGCAATAAAGTGAAAAATTATACGAATAAACTACTACTTCCGGTAGACCGATTTTGATGAAAATGTTCGTGTCGGGTCCGGTAGTGGTATGTAACTTAAGTTTCAAGTTTCAAGTTCGTACAATGTTCTGTTCTTGAGATATTTTGTATACACACACACACACACACAGACCAATCGCTAAAAACATGTTTTTTGGGTTCAGAGGGTCTGAAAACGTGTAGATCCGGTGAAAACTCAATTTCGAAAAATCGACATGAAAACAATACTTTCCTTCCTATATATTCATATAGGCAAGAGAAAGTAATAATAATATTTTGACTAAAAATTTTTCTTTAGGTCCATTAGTGTTTCTTTGGTACATTTCTATACGCCTAATTACTTGCTTCCTTTTTACTGGAATTTCTTCATTACTAGAACTAAATTTTTTCAATTTAAAAGCAATACTCTTCTAATAAAACAAGAATAGAAAAAGCAAGCCATAAAGCACACTACTAACCACAAAGAAGCTAATATAACGAATCAGCTGTTCAGATCAGCTGATCTCAGTTAACTGCAGAAAGGTCACATCTCCTGGATATGAGGCCCTTCTGCAATTAATGAAAGTTTGTCAGTTAAATTATAACATTACTATTGAGCGTAGATGAGGCTTTTTTGTAAAGAAATGTGTGTTTTCATATAAAGAAACAGACACATAAAAAAAGTAATTTTTCAAAAAAATTGGATATGAGGCCTTTCTGCATTTAGCGATTCATGTAGAGAGTAGAGTTGGTGAATAGAAGAAGAAAAAAATTGATACAGATAGACATTGGGTAGAAATGTTAATGCTGCAGGGAAACCTCCATAAATTATGACTATAAGTAAAATTGCAGAATATTTTAAGGTCCTCCCAGGATGTAATGCATCTGATGAAAGAATTTTTACTGCAATAATAAAAGTATGGACATCTGAGAAGACACAGCTTTTCGTCAGCATTTCAAAATTAATTCATTGATAAATTTCAATTTTTATCTATCTTACCAGGACTTATATAGTACGTTCCCCAAAAATACTTTACCAAAGAAGTTCAAATGAAAAGTATGATCAATTTTGACATAACTTCCAAAAATTTTTATGTGATTGTTTTCTTCCATTGGTTTTTAAAACATGTGAAGATCAAATGGAAAAAATTAAAAATGTTTTAATTGTGTGTACATTATTTATTACATTTCCGCATATCTCGCTATCAACCCACCCCTAACAATTACCAAAGAAATTATTATTTAAAAATATATTGTGTCCCACTTTGGATCAGAAAATAACTCGTCATGTTAGCCACATGAAATGAAATCATCTGCAATTAGATCTAAGAACCGTTTGTTTGGCAAAAGAGAATATTGCGCTTTTTGTGGAATTTACTTTCCTGTCAGTCAAAAATTTAATACTTATACTTACTGCAGATACATTTACTGTTCTTGATATCTTGAAATATAAAATGTAAAAGAAAATTATTAAGATTATTCTGTTCATCTTTATGACTAACTTAAACATTAAAATTTCATTTACAATGCTAAAAATTGTAATGATAAAAATTAGTTAATAATAGGTATATTTCTGTTTAAACACATAAAAAACAATTATTTTTGTTTACTACAAGGACATCAGTTGTGTGTAGATTTCTATCATTCTCATATCACAAAATTAAAATAGCAAATCTAAAAAAAATATCATGTTACTGTTTTATATTTGACTATTTTTTTACTATTTAATAAAGGCAAAATTAGGCTTGTTAGCCTAAAACAAACCATTCAAAAATTATTGTCTTTTAAAAATCTGGTGTGAAACACTCACACGACTTTTTCTTGCCAACGTAAATGTTAAGATTAAACTTACTATGAATCATTAGTAGGCTAAACAACGTAAAATTACTAGCCTACCACTAGGACCTACGGGTTACATTTCCGATCAGGGCCTAGAAACTTTCAAAAGTCAAAACCCACAAGTTCTAGATGAATTAGGTACCCATTATAGTCGCTAATAACCAAGCAGTTGATGCGACTTAAAAAAAATGTGAAATGAAAACCATAACCTAATTTTAATCATAAGTGAATAACATGAAATGAAAATCATTCTTTATTCGACTTAAAAAAACGGAAAATCATTAATTGATGCTAAAATAGGCTCTGTAGAAGAAAACGCTTGAAGCAAAAGTTGTAGAATTGTTTATTTACTATAACTTTGGTTATAATTTCCTTGTGAAATGCATACTAAGGCCGAAATATTAAACAAATCCCATTTATTTACCAATTTTGATGAAAAAATACATAAAAGCACTAACTGACACTAAACTACGCTCTGTAGAGAAATATTATTTATTAAAAGTTGTAGGTTTTTTACCTAAAAAAAAAGTTATACGAGGGTTGCCTTTTATATATCTGGAATAGATAACAAAAAAACCAATTAATCAATGTAAATGGCTTTAGGCTATTGTTTTTCAAAATATTCTCCATGATGATCAATACATTTTTTTATGCGCTTGAACCAATTTTCGATGCACTTGTTCCACTCCGATTGAGGTACCTCCCAAATGTGCTTTTTGAATGCATCAACTGCTTCTTCAGGCGTCGAAAAACTTTGACCTCTTAATTTATTTTTGATGAGCGGGAATAAGAAGTCGTTGGGTGCCAAATCCGGGCTGTATGGCGGATGGCCCATCAATTCGATTTTCTTATTTCTCATAAAGTTCATTGTTTCAGCCGACAAGTGAGAACTTGCATTGTTCTAGTGGAGAATGATTTGTATTCGTGGGGTTTGTTTCCCTTATTTTTCCAAAAAACGTCTAGCAAACAAATGGTTGTGTACCATTCAGAATTGACCATCCAACGTTCCACTAGTGGTACGGTTGGCACATGCTCAGTTTTTCCAAAAAAACAAGCGACTATTTGCTTGGAGGTGCCTTGAAAGTTCAAAAATAGATTTGTTCTACGAAAGTAAAAAGTATGGTTTCAAAAGAAGATAAGTTGGTTGAAATTGTGATGAATAAAATTTTTACTGTGTTTTGAGAGTGGTTTTTTATAAAAAAAAACACTGAAAACTGAAAAAACTGTTGAGTATAGGAAATATATTACAGATCTAGTGATTAATAACTTCTATTGTTTTGTAAAACATATTTTTGATAGGTTTTATCAAAATTAATTACTAATTTTTTTAACTTGCATCTATACAAGTGTTTTTGAATTTCAAGTACAGTAAAACTCCGGTTAACTAAAGCCTGCTATAACCGAAAGGGGTTCAAAAAACTTGTTTTTTAATTTGGTGATTACTCATTTTGATTATTCTGTATACAGCGTACTACACCATTTAAATTTGTAGTGTTTTTAAAGAACAGAACAATGAAAAAAATTATTAATATAAAGTTTCACTACTCTGGGAATTTGTTTACTTCTTCTTTACCTCCAGGAGATGCTTGTAATAAAACAATGGCTTAATGTTGCCGCAAAAAAAGGTTTCATCAAAAATCTCACTTTTTAAAAAGATAAATCCTTGTAATGCTTCCTGCAGCTTGAAATTAATTATATTTCGTACAAGTAATTTACTGTATTAAACAGAATTTTTAAAGACATATTTAAAAAAAATTTACAGTAGATATTAATTACTGTTAAATAATACATTTTGTTCTCAAAAACAGAATCTTTTTTTTAACATGAGTGAAAGACGCAAAATAAAAATCGATCTCAGTTTGGCTTTAAAATATGGAAAATCACTCTTTCACGCTAAACTTGGCTCTGTAGAGAAAAATGTTTAAAAAAAAGTTGTAGATCGTTAAATTTCGTATAAATTTGATTATATACGTTTTTGTTGTAAAATGCATACTAAGGCCTAAATCTTAAAAAAATCGATTTTTCCACTTTTCATGAGAAAAAACAGATAATTGCTAATTACCGCTAAACTAAGCGTTATACAAAAAATGTTGGAAATAAAAGTTGTAGGAATTATAAATTCTCTACATTTTTTATTATATAAAGATTTGCGCTAAAACGCATATTAAAGCCGTAATCTTAAAAAAAAACAATATTTTACGTGAAAACAGGCTCACCAAGAATTTCAGCAAACAAGGCGCCTACCCTATCTAGTAGAGCAAAAAAAATTGAGTAAACCCGGCGATTTTTAAAAAAAAAAACATAGGACCAGTGTTGGAGAAAAGCGCAAATAAGTGAAAAATTACATGAATAAACTACTACTTCCGGTTAACCGATTTTCATGAAAATTTTCTTGTTGGGTTCGGTAGTGGTATGTAACTTAAGTTTCACGTTCGTACGATGTTCCGTTCTTGAGATATTCTGTTGAACACACCCACAGACCAATCGCTAAAAACATGTTTTTGGATTCAGGTGGTCTGAAAACATGTAGCTCCAATGAAAACTTGATTTCCAAAAATTGACATGAAAACAATACTTTCCTTCCTATATATTCATATAGGGAAGAGAAAGTAAAAAACGATTACAGTAAGATGTAGGTTTGGTTGAACATTATGTAGAAGATTAATTTTATTTTTTATAGCATTTATTTCCAGTAGTATTTCTTTCACATAACCAATGATTATACAATTTTTGCCGCAAATCCCAGCACAACAAATAACAATTTTTATTTTTATTTAATTCTATATGACTTAATGTGTTTGTCTCCTTCTTACTTCTTGGACATTATATTCACCATAAAGACATTCTATTAGTGTGTTATTTTTCCAGGTATATAGATAAGTTTTCCAATATGAATCGGATAAAGGAAAGAAACGTAGAAAACCTATGTCATGGCCCAAGTGTTGCATGTGATATTCTCCCTGAAAAGATAGCATTTAAATATTCTTTCTTCTTATAAATTCAATTAAAACAACATTTTTTAATTTAGTCAATTTCGTTTATAAAGTAACTGAGAGGACCATCATTAAAATTTCATTATAATAATAGCTGTCCAATTAAAAAGAAAGATGTAAAAATATTGTCAGTGAAACAGGTGAGTGGGTCACAAGGAAAATTTTGAAAATGAGGTCTGACATTAGAGATGTATACTCAGATTTTCTATAACGTAGGACTATCTTTAACAAACAAATGTACAAAACTATTAAAAAACATTATGCCAGAGAAGTCCAGAGAGCTAAATGCAAGACAACTGCTGAAGTCCTTCATAAATCATCAAATTTAAACTCGGCAATATGGGAAATAATAAATAAGAATCGAGGTGTAGTTAGCAACAAAAGTTTTACTGATTTACCTTATATTTTTAACAAAAAATAATGAACTTATTGAGAATGGTGTAGAAATTTGTAATTATTTTAACAAAATGTTACCAGGAAGTAGCTTTAAAACTTAAACAATAGATTAGGGAAACAGTGGGATGTTATGATCCAAAAGGTAATAAGGTAGTGAATCGATTCCTATTTACCCTAGTTTCAAGTGAGGAATTAGAATCAGTTATTGATAGTTTAAAAAGTAAGAAAACATGTGGGTTAGATAGGATTTCTAGTATAATTGTTAAAGAATGTAAAGATTTTTTAATTACTCCTCTCCTTCATTTAATTAACTTCTCACTCAAAGCTGGTGTAAACATCTCTACTGAGTTTCAGCCATTTAGCTTGTCTGGAACTTAATAAAAGGAAAATATTAGTTTAACGGTTGAACACCCTTATTGCCCTCAACGGTTGAGTGTTGAAATCATTTATGTTTAACCAATTTACACTAAGAAGAATATTGACAAAATTTCAGCTTTCTAGCTATTGTACAAGTAGGAGAATTAGTGATGGAGTGAGTGAGTGAGTTAGGGCTTTCTTAATTTATATAAAATATTAGCTAATTTAAATTACAATTATAATGAAATGTCACACTTACCGGTGGTATTGGGCAGCTTTTAGGGAAATCAGTAATATATTTTACCATCCGTGAGTAAATATAGGGACTTTTGCACATGTTAATTATTTTCATACCTGCGTGGTACTCGCAGGTGTTCAAATCTGCTTTTGATGCACATTTATAGAACTCAAGCTTTGACTGAAACATTTTAACAATATTAAATTTGAAATAGCCTGGGTGATCTGACATACTTTCGTCTTTTTAACTTCCATTATTGGCTAAGATACTATTGATATCGCCACTCTCAGGTATTTTATACTTTTTGCTAAGAGATGGATACATGGGGAAAGACAGAAGAGAAGGTGTAAAGAATAAAAGTGAAAAGTTTATTTGTTAATTTGCCATAATCGCCTTATATTTAAAACTCAAAATTTCATCCAATGTACCCGTTTCTTGACCATCGGGATTTACAAGTCCCATTTGGTAACATTGCATTTATCTGTGCTGCAACATTTTTAATTACTTAGCTGACCATCTGGATGTCTGTAGGCCAATTTGTATGATTTTTCTGTGAACAGTTAGTGCTCCAAAAACACACCAGATCATCTCACCTGTGTATTGGATGAAGCCATTACATGGGGTATGTGCGTCTAACCTAGGGTTGTTTTTGTATTTCCGAGATTTTTTTTTATGTGGTCTAAAAAGGGCTAAATAGAAATAGTTTACTCCGAATTCAGATTTCTACCAAAGAGATTTAAATCTTTTTGACTTGGTTGTAAAGAGGAAGCTTTGGGGATTGTTTGAAAAAAAAAATACAAAAATTAGATTTCATTAAAACTATACTTTGAGAAATAAATAACAAGGATTTTATAAATGAAACTAATTGGTTTTTTTAAAAAATTGCTTAGCTATTTTAATAGAAATAGTATTTATTTTTGGAGTTCCAACCAGTCAATTTTGACAATTCTTGTGTTATTAGAATCCTTTTACCATGAGAAAGCAATATTTATGTCAAAAGCGTTAAGCACGATAAATTTGGAGGTTTTATTAAGTTTTTGAAAACAAATTTTAAATAATTGAATTATACGTTTGATGGTGCTGCTCCTCTGGTGGCAACATTGCAATGTTCAGTATTCCATCCCACCTGTTCCCCACCATTCCTGCTATACAGCCTATACCACTGGTCATCAACTAAATTTTATCAAGTTCTGTCAAAAATTTTGATGAAACTGCCACGGTCCAGCCAACTTTTCACTTAAGCCTACCTTGCCAACTGTAAGGTCGAAAACTCACTGTATCAGTCAAAACAGCCTGGGTATGTTTGGAACTGCCTGGAGCTGTTCGAAGCAAACCTAAGTAACCGATTTAGTATAGAGTCAAGCAGGGAGCAAACACACTGGCAAGGCAAACGTTTTGTTTGCTTCATTCTGTTCCAGTCACACCCAGTTATTGCCCGGTGTTTGTTGTTGAATTGCGGTTTGCTGCAAACATTTTCATGCAAAGGTGTACGTACATCAACGCTTTTATTTTCTTTTAATTTTATTAAGACCAACAATTTATAATTTTATTACATTTTTACCTTTTATTTATTTGAATCTTTTTATTTAAAAAAAATACAGAATTATATAGTCCAATATCAATCAGATGATTTGTATACATATGTGTATGAAAATATAAGCTACATAAGCTAGGATGTACGTATCATCACTCAAAAAATTGAATTTATTGCCTACAACACAATAATACAAATAATTGTTCATGAACATATAATTCGCAAAATTGAGCAAATATTAAAACACAAAATATTTTTGTAGTACACTGAGGTTATACAGTTTATTAAAGCATTTTATTTTCTCAAAAACAAAATTGTTTGAGTTGCAGAAGTCTGATCGTTTAAGCACCTGTGCATATTATTAGGAATTATAATACTAAGAATTGTGTAGTATAATATTTTTTGTATTTTTATTTGAAATTGTGTTGCATATTTTATTGAATTTTTAGATGAAATGCGATGCAGAGAAGCTACTGGCTGTAGTTGAACAATGTCTACCGATCTACAATTTTAAAATGAAAGAACACTGCAACAGAGTAGTTATTGATCAATTGTGGGATGAAATTTTGTGTGAGACGGGCACTGTATAATAATGTTGCAATTTTATGCATAAAACTAAAACAAATTATAAAATCAAAATTTAACATTATTTCTTGGTTCCACATACCTTAATATCACAAGCAGCTTCTCATCTAGTTTAGTACTATTCCGAAAAGTAGAATCTACTTTTGTAATCCTATGCTGAATGAAACTAAATAATTAAAACTAGCAGGACTCATGCTAGTAAAATTACAATACTAGTTAGGGTACTGTTTTAATAATTAAATAATCAAATAAATTTGTTTTAAATAATCAATGTAGAAATAAGGATAATAATAATAATAATACAAGTTTACTTTAAAGTAAATTTTCACTTTAAAGTAAACTAGTATTATTATTATTATCCTTATTTCTACATTGATTATAATGGTGCACCCAATACTTCCGCCTTGATAATTTTGATTGTAGCAATGAGCACTGCCATAAAACAGGTACAAAATTTTCCACTTCTTCATCTGAAGTAACTCAATAAAAAGAAAGTGAAGTATCTTATAATATAGTACACGTGCATATTCTATTAATTATCACAGTTCACAACTGACTGACTGTGTTTGGCTGCAGTGTGGGTTTAAGCTGTTCGAGTTCAGTCGCAAACAAACATTTTGTTTCGGTTTGCTTCAACCAAATTGACTGATGCAACGTGTTTTCTGCCTAACAATTTAGAAATGGCAATCATGCTAAATCTTAATACTAATTGTTGATTTTGAAAAGTTTTGAGCAATAAAATGTAACAACAGTGTCAAAAACTACAATAGGCTTGTGTACATAAATTGTACTTTTTTGTATTTTGTAGCGTGGCGCTATGACAAATTGCTTTCAGCCTGATCCATGGCCATAAACTTGTCCGGTGAGCATCAACTCTCTTCTGAGAACCTTAGGTATAATATGTCCTGCTGACATCATGATTTTCAGAGATGAAGGTTCCTGGCTGAAATCCTAGTAAAGGTAGTTTTGTATGGATTTGAATGCTAGACAGTGGATACTGGTTTGATGGTTGGGGTTCAATTAACCATACTCTCTCAGGAATAATCTGCCTGGGTCTGTACAAGACCACACCTCATTTATACATCATACACATCATCATCATATCATAGGGTCATGGGGTTGCTTATTGTTCTGAATTTAACAGATTACAATGTACACATTAAGGACAAAAACAATAAATAAAAAAATTTGTTGAAATTCTGAATCAGTGAGAGTTAACTGTGTTGTGTTAAATAATAATATAATTACTCACGTGATAATCTTGACCATCATAAGTAAGATTAAAAATAACTGTAGCTGAAATTTCAACTGTATTATAACCAACTTGGTTCAAAATAACATCTTTGAGTTTAACTGGTAAATGATCTTCCCCTGGGCACTGGGAATACTTTTCAAATCGCACAAATCTTTCTGGCTGTAAAAAAAGGTAATAATAATATTGAATAGCTGGCAAATCAGACTAACCTTTTTTGCAAATTTTTGTTCCAGTTCAACACTCCATTATCTTTTGACTTTCTGTAGATATTGTATTCATGAAAATTGTAGAGATTAGACAATATTTTTTCGTGTTAACCGATATTTGTCAGGTATTCTTTCGCGTTAACCATATAAAAAGTAATGTTATTTAAGTAGTACCTGTTCCGGACTAATAAATATTTCGTGTTAAGCGTTTTCGTGTTAACTATATTCCACTGTATAACTCCCTACAAAGGTGCTAACTGTTTTTATACCTGCGCTCAAATAGTTAATTAAGACGTTTTCAATTTTTGCTCCATTTTATGAGGACATGGAAGAAGGAATCAAAATAAAAACAAACATTCCCACTAGTTTTGATTTCTGAAAATTCCTATTCAAAACATTTCATTCATTGTGAACCTTTATCCTTTTTTAACTCACTCCACTCCATACAATACACAATAATTTACAATAAACAATCTTTTCCGTCAACCATTTCTAGAATATTACTTATACTAGTACAATGATACAATACTTATAGTACATACAATGTAATAATTCAACATACACACTTGACAGTAGACTATAAACAGACGCTCAGCAAGATGGGTTTTTGATCTATCTTACCAGGACTTATATAGTATGTTCCCCAAAGCTACTCTAACATAGAAGTTCCAATGAAAAGTATGATGCAGTTTTGACATAACTTCCCAAAATTTTTATGTGATTGCTTTCTTCTATTGGTTTTTAAAACACGTGAAGAATAAATAAAAAAAAAACATGTTTTAATTGTGTGTACATTATTTATTACTTTTCCGCACACCTCGCTATCAACTCACCCCTCCCCTTCACCAAAGAAATTATTATTTAAAAATATATTTTGTCCCACTTTGGATCAGAAAATAACTCGTCATGTTAGCCTTATGAAATGAAATCATCTGTAATTAGATCTAAGAACAGTTTGCTTGACAAGAGAATATTGCGCTTTTCGTGGAATTTACTTTCTTGTTAGTCAAAAATTTAATACTTTTACTTACTGCAGATACATTTACTGTTCTTGATATTTTGAAATATAAAATGTAAAAGAAAATTATTAAGATTATTCTGTTCATCTTTATGACTAACTTAAACATTAATTTCATTTACAATGCTAAAAATTGAAATGATAAAAATTAGTTAACAAAAGGTATACTATTTCTGAATAAACACATATAAAACAATAATTATTTTTGTTTATTACAAGGACATCAGTTGTGTGTAGATTTCTATCATTCTCATATCACGAAATTAAAATAGCCAACTCTAAAAAGAATATCATGGTTATTGTGTTATATTTGACTATTTTTTCACTATTTAATAAATGCAAAATTATTCTTTTTAGCCTAAAACAAACCATTCAAAAATTATTTTTTCTTAAAATCTAGTGTGAAACACTCACACGACTTTCTCTTGCCAACGTAAATGTTAAGATTAAACATACTATGAATCATTAGAAGGCTAAACAACGTAAAATTACTAGCCTACTACAAGGACCTGCGGGTTAGATTTACCACAAAAGCCTAGAAACTTTCAAAAGTCAAAAGCCACAAGTTCTAGATGATTTACCCATCATAGTCGCTAATAACCAAGCAGTTGATGCGACTTGACAAAAGAATGTAAAATAAAAAACATGACCTAATTTTAATTATGAGGGAATAACATGAAATGAAAATCATTCTTCATTCGACTTAAAAAAACGGAAAATCATTAATTGACGCTAAAATAGGCTCTGTAGAAGAAAATGCTTGAAGCAAAAGTTGTAGAATTGTTTATTTACTATAACTTTGGTTATAATTTCTTTGTGAAATGTATACTAAGGCCGAAATATTAAAGAAATCTAATTTTTTTAGCAATTTTGATGAAAAAATACAGAAAAACACACTATACTACTATACTATACTACGCTCTGTAGAGAAATATTATTCAATAAAAGTTGGACGTTTTTTACCTAAAAGAAAAAGTTATACAATGGTTGCCTTTTCTATTTCGAGAATAGAAAACAAAAAAAAACAAATTATTCAATGTAAATGGCTTTATTGTTTTTTAAAATATTCTCCACGATGATCAATACATTTTTTCATGGGCTTGAACAAACTTTCGAAGCACTTGTTCCACTCCGATTGAGGTAACTCCCAAATGTGCTTTTTGAATGCATAAATTGCTTCTTCAGGCGTCGAAAAACTTTGACCTCTTAATTTATTTTTGATGAGCGGGAATAAGAAGATGTCGTTGGGTGCCAAATCCGGGCTGTATGGCGAATGGCCCATCAATTCGATTTTTTTATTTCTCAAAAAGTTCATTGTTTCAGCCAACGTGTGAGAGCTCGCATTGTCCTGGTGGAGAATGATTCGTCTTCGGGGGTTGGTTTCCCTTATTTTCCAAAAACTTCTGGCAAACAAATGGTTGTGTACCATTCAGAATTGACCGTCTGACGTTCCACTAGTAGTACGGTTGGCACATGCCCAGTTTTTCCAAAAAAACAAGCGACCATTTGCTTGGAGGTGCTTTTGTGGGATTTGGCTCGTCTTGAAAGACCCATACGGTCGACTGCTTTTTAGTTTCGGGTTCATAGGCATATATTCATGATTCGTCACTCGTGACGATGTCACAAACGTGTTTTGAAGCATCGCTATTGAATTTCGTGAGCATTTCTTCCGACCAATCGCAGGAGCCTTTTTCTGAGCGATTGTCAAATTATGGGGAATCGAACGCGAACAAACTTCCTGGTGCCCAAATATTCATGCAATATTGAATGTATGCTGGTCCCACTATTGACCAAGGATGCCGTAAACTCACGATATGTTATATGACGATCTTGCATAATCAGTTCACGCACAGCATCAATATTTTCTTGAACAACATTCAATTTTGGATGACCTTCGCAAAATTCATCACTGAGCAAACCGCGGCCACGATTGAATTCCGCATACCACCGGTAGGTATACAGTGGTTTCTATGATGCTTTATCGCCAAATGTCGAATTAAGTTCATTGGTGCACTGTTGTTGAGATAATCCACGTCGAAAGTTGTAGCAAATAATTGCACGAAAAGTTCACGACTTAACTCCATTTTTTGACCGAGATAACAATTTCAGGTCACTACTAAACAACACAACAATGGACTGTACGAGCGAAACAGAGTGCAAACTATCAAGTCAACGAAAAGTCAAGAAAAAAGTCGAACTTTAAGATAACGATACTGGCTAACAGATTGCAGCACCAGTATTGTCCATTTACGAAATATAAAAGGAAACCCTCGCACCACTTTTTTGGAATATAATGTCAAAAGATAATTTAAAAGTAATCATTTCTTGTCAAAAAATTACTTGACAATTTTCAAGGGAGACACCTCTTTAAACATATTTTTACTTTTTCCTGTCATATATGAATATGTATAGGAAAGAAAAGGAAAGTATGGTTTTCAAGTCGACTGTAGGAAATCTAGTTTTTACGGAAATACACCTTTTTAGGCCCCCTGAACCTAAAAATATGGTTTCTAGTGGTTGGTCTGTGCAAAAAATATATCTCAAGAACGGATATCAACAAAGTTGAAATTATGAACTTAAATTAGATATCATTTGAGAGTCCGACAACAGTTTCATCAAATCCAGTGAACCGGAAAAAGTAGTTTATTTATGTGATTTTTGGTTTATTTTTATTTTCTCATAAAGACTCTTACAATTTTTTGATTTAAAATTGCTTCGTTTACTACATGTCTTATGCTCTACAAGATAGGGTAAGCGACATATCTGCTGTTATCGCGTGATGAAAATGTTTTTAAGATTGCGGCCTTTATATGCATTTTAGGGGAAATGTATATAATTAAAGTTGCAGAAATTTAAAAAGACCTATAACTTTTATTTGAAACAATTTTTTCGACAATTCGTTAAGCGCCAATTAGTGATTTTCCGTATTTTTAACTTGAACAGAGATTCATTTATAAGTTAGTGTCATTCATTCGTGATTAAAATTAGGTTATGTTTTTCATTTTATATTGTTTACTAAAATGATGAGACCCACCGAATTGGTCTAGACTCTACAGATAAAGTCGTCGCCGCGAGTCAGCCGTTCAACAGCTGATTTTTTGGAGATGACGGTTCCTGGTTCAAATCCTAGTAAAGGTAGTTACTTTTATACGATTTTCAATACTAGACAGTGGTTATCGGTGTACTTTGGTTATTGGGGTTCAATAACCATACTCTCTCAGGAATGGTCGGCCTGGGTCTGTACAAGACTACATCTCATTTACATGTCATACACATCATTTTAATCTCAATGGGTGACGGGGTTGGCATTGTTCTGAATTGAACAGATTGCAACATACACACATTAGGGATAAAAAAATGAATAAGTAATGGTGAAGAATTTACAGGTTTTACAGTATTTACAGTATTCTACTAAAAAACCGTAATGAAAAGGCAACAAATTGTTTTGTTTAATTTATTTATTAATTGTAACTTATACTAACGAACAATTTTATTCAAACTTAAACTAACTAAGGATTACATTATCATAAGAAAATAAAACCCAATAGCTACTCTTATATTCTACCAATAACAGTGTTATTTAAATTAAAATTTCTAATTAAAAATTTTGTCCTTCATAGGTACCTCCAAAGTAGTTAATTTACCTTGGCATTTACCTTGGCAATTTGCAATGGCGCAGTTGGTAACGTGCTCGCCTCTCATCATGTGGTCCTGGGTTCGAATCCCACTCAGGCACGGCATATTTTCATACGTTACAAAAAAAGTAAGTAAAAAGTAAAAAAAGTGAGTAAGAGGAATGTACAGCGATTGGAAGCTTTAGAAATGGATTTTTTCCGCAGAGCATGTCGTTTGTCTAGATTAGATCGAGTAAGAAACGAGGATATTAGGAGACTGGTAGGAAGATCTAATACAATTATGAAGGGAATTGAGGACAGACAGTTAACATGGTATGGGCACGTTCAGCGAATGGATTCAGATAGATGGCCGAAGAGAGTGTGGGAATACTGTCCAGCGGGAAGACGAAGAAGAGGAAGGCCCAGGGGGAGATGGAGTGAGGGAGTTCGAGGGGCCATGGAGAAAAGGAATTTAAGAGAAAATGACTGGCGGGACAGGAGGCTGTGGAGATCAAAATGCGGGATGCGGAGCAATCTGTAGGAACCCCGCTAAAAGTAAAAGTAAAAGTAAGTACAAAAAAATCATTTCATCCTCCATTGTACAATAGTTACACCCCAACGTCATCGCTAATGATGTTTGTAGTGATGAGACGTAAATAAATGAATTTAAAAAAATTATTGAAAAATTATTAAACTTTGTGTTGATTTTCTCCAAAATATGTTTTAAAACAAACCTAAGACTTAAACAAATTTTATAGCCACAGCATTTAAAAAAAAAAGTAGGTATTTCTCCAAACATGTTTTAAAACAAACCTAATACTTAAACGAATTTTGTAGTCACAGCATTTTAAAAAAATAGGTATTTCTCCAAAACATGTTTAAAAACGAATTTTGTAGCCACAGCATTTAAAAAAAATAGGTATTTTAAAATTAGTGTACACTTGTTACTTGTTAATTGTTTAATCTGATGCCTAAAATAATTTATAAATAAAATAAATGATGTTAAATCTGATGTTAAATCTTTATTGTGTTTCTGATGTGTATTTGCTGCGTATTTTTATTTGTTTTCTTCAAACTTTGTTGATTTGCCATAAACAACAATGGATGGCGATTCTGAAATTAAACCGCTATCAGCTGTGCCTAGTAGTTCTAAATTTCGTCGTCGTTCGGTGAATGAATTAAAAAATTGGCAAAATGATAAAATTCCCGCCACCAAGAAGAGAACATAATGTTTCTCAATCTGACAGTAATGACGATATCAAGTCCAAAAGACCAGCTGTTTCGAATAATAATTTTTTGTTACCAATGTCGAATAGATTTTCATCGTTAACTGATAATAACGATAATATGGTCGATAATAATAATCCCGTACAGTTACGTGTTCCGAAACCTGAACCTATTTTCGTAACAGGAGTAAATTCGATTAAAGAATTGAAGGATATGCTTTCTAGCATTACTAATATTGATTCTACCAATACCGAGGAAAAATTTAAATTTACTACAATGAAGTCAGGACATACTGTGAAAATATTGCCAGCCGATGTTGAAATTTATAAATTGATAAGGGAAAAGTTTTTAGCTTGTAACGTGAGTCATTATACGTACAAACTAAAACACGAAAGGTCGTATAGAGTTGTTCTAAGAGGAATGCATCACACGGAAGATACTGATGTCGTTAAAGCTGAACTCGAACGGTTAGGCCACCATGTCAGGTCTATTACTAATGTCCTACATCGTGTAACAAGGGAACCTATGGCACTATTTTTTGTAGATCTGAAGCCAAACAGTAACAATAAGGACATATTTAACGAGACTCGGTTGAATCATTGTGTAATTCATTTTGAAGCGCCGTATAAAAAACGGGAAGTGGTCCAATGTAAAAGGTGCCAACGGTTTGGGCACACAAAAAATTTCTGTAACCGGCCAAGCCGTTTGTCAAAAGTGGTGAGGATCATCCCACTGATGCCTGCAGAAAGCCGTCCACAGTTGTTGCGTTATGTGCAAATTGTGGGGAGTCCCATCCTGCAAGCTATAAAGACTGCAGAGTTTATCAGCAATCTAAACAAAAAATCCATGAACCTTTGCGAC
This sequence comes from Catonia carolina, assembly GCA_035578175.1. Classification (NCBI taxonomy): domain Eukaryota; kingdom Metazoa; phylum Arthropoda; class Insecta; order Hemiptera; family Achilidae; genus Catonia; species Catonia carolina. Next base: position 34,365,946 of record JAQMRL010000001.1, read on the forward strand.
GCTCTGGTGATAATTGTGCTCAACATCAGAATGCCAGTTTAAAAAATGATGGCACAAAAACGACGGTTAACTATGATCAGGTTAGAACGCCGGAGGTTACTTATGCTCAAAAAGCTTGAGTGAACTCTCAGTGGGCTCAAACCCAACGATTAAATGAAGACATAAATTCGGGGACACTGATTACACTTCTTGACCAAATACTTCTCCGGGTTGAGAGAATGGTAGAGCGCATGATGGATCGGGTTATTGATCTCTTCATGAATAAGGTTTCAAATAAATGAATCATCCATTCCGTATTTCCACATGGAACGCGAACGGCTTAAGTGGCAGGATACCTGAACTTGAACTCTTTTTAAAATCACAGAAAATCGATATAATGTTGGTTTCTGAAACAAGATTTACTGATAGATCACATGTAAAAATTTTCGGATATTGTATTTACTCAACGAACCACCCATCAGGAAATGGCCACGGTGGAACTGCTGTTATAATTAAAATACAGTCAAGCATTATGAAATCAATAAATATGTTAAAGACTACATCCAAGCCACTAACATTGTGATAGAAGATTTAAATTTTCCTCTGGTGCTGTCTGCAATTTACTGTCCACCTCGGCATTCTGTAACGGAAGACCAATTTACCGGCTATTTTGAGATGTTAGGTAACCGTTTCATTTCAGGAGGGGTTTGGAATGCAAAACATCGGCATTGGGGTTCTCGCCTAACATCACCGAGAGGTCGGAGGCTTTTCAGTTCAGTTGTTAAAAATAATCTCCAGTCCCTTTCGTCTGGCGATCCGACTTATTGGCCCGCCGACATTAATAAACTACCAGATTTATTGGACTTTTTTGTCACAAAAGGCATTTCGCATAACTACACATATATTAAATCGTGTTGCGATTTACCTTCAGATCATACTCCGGTTATTTTAACAGTTAGCATGCATGTAATCCTAAAAGAGGTTTGTCCGAAGCTATTTACAAATAAGACTGATCGGGAGTATTTTAGAGAGCGGGTTGAGTCAAAAATTGATTTAAGTGTACGTTTACAGTATGAACAGGACATCGATGAAACCGTGCACAGTTTGAGCAAGGCCATTCAATCTTCGGCATTGGAAGCAACACCTATACCACAGCTGGTTCCACCTTCTAACAATCAATATCCTCTCGACATCCGGGAGAAAATAACGCAACGCCGCCGCCTAAGAAGGATTTGGCATAATACAAGGTACCCTGAGGATAAAAGGAGATTTAACCAAGCATCACAAGAACTAAAAAGAGTAATACATAATTTCAAAAATAATAATGTTCAACAGTATCTTGAAGGTTTATCACCAACGGAAGAGACGAACTTTTCACTATGGAAAGCGACCAAAACATTTAAACGCCCGACAAATGTCATTTCGCCCTTACGTAACGCTATCGGATGTTGGGCTACTCCGTGCCCAACATCAGGATGTTACAATTGCCCAACATCCGATAGCCTTTGCGTTATTTTCTCCCGGATGTCGAGAGGATATTGATTGTTAGAAGGTGGAACCAGCTGTGGTATAGGTGTTGCTTCCCATGCCGAAGATTGAATGGCCTTGGTCAAACTGTGCACGGTTTCATCGATGTCCTGTTCATACTGTAATCCTTTTATCCTCAGGGTACCTTGTATTATGCCACGGAGTAGTGCAGAAAAAGCGGATGTATTTGCTGAACATCTTACTAATGTCTTCCGGCCGTTTCCTGCTATTTTTGATGAGCAAGATATTTTTGACTCTCTTGATACACCATTCCAAATGTCGTTGCCAATAAAAAGTTTTGAAGTTGGTGAAATTGAAAATACTATATGCCGTGATTTCAATAATAGAAAATCTCCAGGATACGATCTGATAACTGGCAAAATTTTAAAAGAGCTACCAATAAAAGCATTTTCACTTATTCAACTTGTTTTTAACGCCATCATTAGAACTGGCTACTTCCCGACTCTCTGGAAAGCTGCACAAATAGTTATGGTGCTGAAACCAGGCAAAGACCCTAATGATGCGGCTTCATACCGACCCATAAGTCTTCTACCGGTGCTTTCAAAAGTATTTGAAAAATTGTTTTTCAAAAGATTAAAACCGTATTTGGAAGAGCTTCTCCCTTATTATCAATACGGGTTTAGAGAAAAACACTCGACGATCGAGCAGGTACATAGAGTTGTTGAGAACATTAATAATGCATTTGAAAATCGCCAATATTGCTCTGCTATCTTCCTTGATATTGTTCAGGCGTTTGACAAAGTTTGGCATACTGGACTTTTATCTAAACTCAAACTCCACCTACCACATCCGTTTTACTCAGTGATAAGGTTGTACTTACTGGGTAGGTACTTCCAAGTTAAGCTAGAAGGTAAGTGTACAGATCTATTCCCTGTTTTTTCTGGAGTTCCTCAGGGAAGCATCCTTAGACCAGTTCTATATCTTTTGTATACGTCTGATTTACCACCAAATGATGGAATAACACTTGCAATGTTTGCAGACGATACAGCCGTTCTAGTAGTTCACGATGATCCTAACCTTGCGTCACGACTAATACAAAATTATCTAGACTTGTTTGAGATTTGGTTGCAAAAATGGCGAATGAAAGTTAACGAGGGGAAATCTTCTTTTGTAACTTTTGCTCTTCGGAAAGGTTTAGGAGCTCCAGTAACGCTAAACCATCAAATTATTCCTAGGGTTGATGAAGTTAAATATTTAGGGCTCTATCTTGATCGTCGTTTGTCATGGAGAAAACATATTTCCACAAAAGGAAAACAGCTAGATTTGAAAGTGAAAAAAATGTACTGGCTGCTTGGCCGTAAATCGAAATTGTCCACTTCTAATAAAATTCTCATGTATAAAATGATTTTGAAGCCCGTATGGACATACGGCATTCAGCTCTGGGGATCTGCGAAGAGAACCAATTTAAATATAATAGAGCGATTTCAGACAAAAACGTTGCGACAGTTACTCAATATACCTTGGTATATTTCTAAGGGCTGCCCATTCCACCCTGGCAGACGGTGGCTTGGGGCACTCAGTCTGCCAACCAAAAAGCTGATAGCAACAGTAAACTACAGCTTTTTCTGTCTGACTAGAATTATCGTAAGGAAACTCCTTTATGTATGATTCTGGTTAGGCTTACTAAGTATATGCAGATCTTCAAGAGCTCCGAGAACTTCAAGAACTTCGAGAACTTCATAATATGAAAAATTATGATGGCGTCCTCTCTGGTAAAACATTCCAGAGATAAACTAGTCCTCCATTCGAATCTCCGGGCGAGGTCTATCAGAGGGGACTTCATCAAAAAAATATAAGTTTCTGAAATTCTGCGATTTGGAACATGGAATGTTAGGAGTTTAAAACCAACTGGTAGGTTAGATAATTTAAAAAGGGAAATGGATAGGTTGAAGTTAGATATTGTAGGCTTTGGTGAGGTACGCTGGGATGATGATCAAGACTTTTGGTCAGGAGATTATAGGGTTATTAACACTGAAGCAATCGGATAGCAGGGTGGAGTGGGTATAGTAATGAATAAAAAATTGGACAAAGAGTTACCTATTAGAAGTAGTGTAGTGATAGGATTATCACGGTTAGAGTAGATACGAAACTAAAGCGCCCCACTGTAGTGCAGGTCTACATGCATACGTCTTCACACAGAGAGGAAGAAATAGAACAAATATATGAGGAATCAGATAAAGTAATAAAATATGTCAAGGGTGATGAAAATTTGATAGTTATGGGAGACTGGAATGCAGTAGTTGGAAAAGGAAAAGAAGGAAGATAATTGGAGAATATGGTCTAGGGAAGAGAAATGACAGAGGGAGTCGGCTGATAGATTTCTGCTCTAAATATAATTTAGTGATAGGCAATACACTATTTAAGAATCTCGAAAGAAGGTTATACACTTGGATGATGCCAGGTGACAAGGAAGATACCAAATAGATTACATAATGGTTAGACAAAGATTCAGAAACCAGATTATGAACTGTAAAGTCTATCCAGGTGCAGACATAGAAAGTGATCATAACTTAGTAGTAATGGATAGCAGGCTTAAACTTAAAAAACTGAAGAAGAGACAGGAAAATGTTAGGTGGTATGTGGACAAACTAAGAGAACAAGACAACCAGATAGGTTTTCAGGAACGTTTACAAAAACGGATAGAAGAAAGAGGTAATGACACAAGAAGTGTAGAGGAGGAGTGGATAAACTTCAAGGAGGTGGTAGTGAGAGCAGCAGAAGAATGGATAGGACATACTAAAAGAAGAGGTAGGAAACCTTGGATTACTAATGATATTTTGGAACTGATGGATGAGCGACAGAAATATAAAAACGCAAAGGATGAAAGAGGCAAAAGGCAATATGGCTACTTGAGAAATACCACAAAGAAAATGTAAGCGAAGGAAGATTGGATCAGAGCGAAATGGACGGACATTGAAAGTAAAATGGTAGTTGGTAAAGTAGACGCAGCTTACAGAAAAATAAGGGAAAAACTTTGGAAAACGAAAGAAGAAAGCTGTTAATTTACAAAGTGCAGATGGCAAACCATTGTTGAATGGCCAAGAGAGAGCTGAAAGATTGAAGGAATACGTAAACCAACTCTACAGGGGAAAATAAATTAGAACATGATGCGATAGAACAAGAAACTGATGTTGAAGAAGATCAAAGAGGGGACCCTATACTACGAGAAGAATTCGATCGGGCACTTAAGGATATGAATATGAATAAGACGGTAGGAATAGATAATATACCATCGGAATTATTATTACGTTGTGGAGAAGTTGCTCAAAACAAATTGTACAAACTTGTGTGCAGAATGTATGAGAGTGGGGAGGTACCATCGGACTTTAAAAAAAATATTATGATTCCAATACCAAAAAAGTCAGGAGCGGAGAAGTGTGAACATTACAGAAACATCAGCCTAACATGCCATGCATCAAAGATACTGACAAGAATTATATACAGGAGAATAGAACACCGAGTAGAAGAAGTATTGGACGATGACCAATTTGGATTTAGAAGGAGAATGGGAACTCGAGATTCAATATTGGCTTTGAGATTGATTATTGAGAAAAGGATAAAGACAAATAAAACTACTTATATGGCATTTGTAGATTTAGAGAAAGCATTTGACAATTTGGACTGGAGTAAAATGTTTAAAATTTTGAAAAGGCTAGGAATTAAAAACAAAGAAAAGAAAGTTATCTACAGGCTGTATAAGAATCAAACAGCTGTTTTGAGAATCGACGGGTACGAAAAAGAGGCTGCTGTAAGAAAAGGTGTGCGACAAGGTTGTTCTTTGCATGAAGCGAGGGAAAAATTTAACGCAGGAATAAAAATTTAAGGAGAAACAATAAAAATACTGAGATTCGCCGATGATATAGTTGTATTAGCCGAGACTAAGAAAGAACTAGAGAATGCCTTAAATGGAATGGATGAAATCTTGAGAAAGGATTACTTCATGAAAATTAATAAGAACAAAACGAAAGTGTTGTGCAGCAGCAAGAGTGGTATAGAAGAGATGGGAAATTTGAAAGTAGGCAACGAAAACTTACAGGAAGTTGGGAAATTCTGCTATCTAGGGAGTAAAATAACAAAGGATGGTAGAAGCACAAGTGATATCAAGAGTAGAATTGTTCAAGCTAGGAAAGCCTTTGAAATGAAAAACAGCTTACTGACTACAAACATTGATTTACAGATTAGGAAAAATTTCTTAAAACATTATGTTTGGAGTGTAGAATTATACGGGAGTGAAACGTGGGTGATAGGGGCTGTAGAAAAGAAGAGGATTGAAGCTTTTGAAATGTGGTGTTAGGCCTATAAGAAAATGTTAAAGATTGGGTGGGTGGACAAAGTAAGTAATTTAGAAGTTCTTAGGCGAGTGGATGAAAAAAGAAGTACAGTATATGGAAGCATCTTACCAAAAGAAGGGATAGGCTAGTGGGGCATATCCTAAGACATCCGGGTATTGGACTATTAATAATGTAGGGTAATATTGAGGGAGTAAATCGTAGAGGGAGGCAAAGATTAGAATATGTAAAGCAAATTGCAAAAGATGTAGGGTGTTACAGGTATGTAGATATGAACCGACTTGCGCAAGATAGAACAGGTTGGAGAACTGCATCAAAACAGTCGAGAAACTGATGACAAAAAAAAAATTACCTCCAAACATTAACCTGTACTTTCGAAAATTCAAATGTAAAAATTTAATTATTCTCATACACCCAACCCCTCTGGCAGCCGAACTTTAGTTTATGGAAAAGTGCGGGCGTGCAGCGCACGCACTACTATGTTTCTGATCCACTAATAATTTCAAATCTAGAACTACATAACGTCAAAATACAAAAATTCAAGGTATAACTTTAAACTTTGAAACTCCGAACCTCTCAATGCCAAACCAAAAGCTCAAATGTAATAAGTTAAAAACTATAACACAAAAATTTAATATGAAAATTTTGAAACATCATATCTTAAAACATCAACTTTTAAAACTTTGAACTTAAAAACTAATTATTCTAACCCCTATGGTAAAGTACATCGTGGGATTTCTATGTTTCTAATCCACTTATAAATTCAGATTCACTTCACCCCGTTGACGGTCGAATTTCACCCTATGACAAAGTTCGGGCGCGCAGCGTACGCACTTTTATGGTGCTAATCTAGCTATGAATTTTGATCTACCTACCCCTGTGATACGAGACACGAAAGAGGCACGTAGTACCGCTGGAGAGGCGAGTACTAGTCATTACGTTTGTAAATAAATACCAATAGGTTAAATTTTCGTTCAATATAATATTTTGTTCTCATTTCGTTTGATTTATTTAACTAGACGTACGCTACAAGTTTGAATTTCGTCATTACTTGTTTCACTGAAGATGCCAAGCCTTCTTTTTATCAAAAGGATTGAAAGATGTAGTATCTCATGAATCTACAACGGAATTTTGTGCTTAAGTCTCTTTTATCTAACAAATGCTTCATCTTCATCACAACTGCTTTTGTCTTTCCTATCCACGCTTCTAATTTTGGTGATTCATCGGTATTTTCAGTTATTGTTATTGTCCCAAAATATCTGTATCTCTTTACTCATTTTATACAAATATTATTTATTGTTAAGTTCACTACATCATTGTTAGTTTTGGATACGACCATAATTTTTATTTAATTTAATGGTTAGGAGGAGACTATATTTTGTATCCCGCCAATGTTGAATATGCTATTTTTAGGTACATTTTTCATAGTATTGGTAAAAGATAGGGAAATTTAACTTTACACATAGGGTCTCTTCTCGAGCTACCGACATTTTTTCAATTTAATCTTTAAACCACACCATTTTTTTAAAATTACGAATAACATAAAATTTTTTACAAATTGTTTTCTACGTTTTTTGGGTATTACTAATTTTTGGAGCACCTGGGAAGTCATAAAAATGTCGGTATATACAGAATGAGGCATATGTACGGGAACCCTTCAATAAGATGGAAACTGTTGTAGATATAATACTGTAACTTTCAGGATAAGTTATTGGTCAAATACTTTACCTTTTGACGTACAACTGAATTTCAACCCCTTCTAAGGGGATGGCCTAGGGGTTGTAACTCAAATATTTTAAATGTAAACACTCATTGTGTGGTACATCATTTTAAAGGCCTTTTAAATACAAGAAAAACGGCATAAATAAAAATTCTCTATGATACTTGTATTCAAAATGGCGGCTGATTGAAGTTTTAGTTTTAAAAGAATGATTGACACAATAATGAACCTTAGAACAACATTTTTTTGAATGAATAACGAAATACATTGAAGAAAACTGGTTATTTATTTAGTAATCTGTTTACTACTATTTATATTTCAATTTAAAAGATGCTCGAAATGCCCTCCTTCTCTCGTTTGACAGTGTGCCAGTCTGTCATAAAATGATGACACCGCATTATTTAATGACTCCTGAGTGTTGGTTTGTGCTGCTTCTTCAATTTTATTTCGTAGCTCATTGATATTTTGCAGCTTACTTCGGTAATTAAGTGGCCCCATAGAAAGTAATCCAATGGTGTCAAGTCGGGTGATCTCGCTGGCCATTCTATTGCCCCTCTTCGTCCTCCAATCCATCTTCCAGAAAAAACATTATTTAAAATTTGGCGTACCCGAATGCCATAATGAAGTGGGGCACCATCTTGTTGATACCAAATGTTGTGGAAGCGGGGGGGCCAACAATGTGTTGAATTCTTGGAAAAATATCTTGCACAAGCAATCTTTTGTACAAATCTGCGTTTAAATTTCCATCAATAAAAATAGGCCCTACCAATCGTCCACCAACAATACCTGCCCATAGATTTACTTTGACTGGATACTGAGTATGGGCTTCACTATACCAGCGCGGATTTTCATCAGACCAATACCGACAATTATGGCGATTAACATTGCCATTCAACAAGAACGTGGCCTCATCACTGAAAACAATATCGTTTAATAAACCAGGACGTGCACAAATATTGTTCATCATAGTTTTGCAGAACTCAAGCCTTCGATCGAAGTCATTAAGTTCTTGTACCAGATGTATTTTAAATGGTTTGAAGTGTGCATCTTTCAATGTCCGAATCACTGAACGTTGGCTAATGTCATAATCTTGTGCTACTTTACGAGTTGACCAATGAGGATCCTCCATAAATGCTTGCATAATTTGTAATGATTTATTATCATCTGTTGCATATTTAGGTCTACCTTGTTTTACTCTGTTAGAAACACTTTCTGTCTCTTGCAATCATTGTATGGTTTTTGACACTACTTTTTGAAATAGGGTCACGATTGTTAAATGTCGCATTGAACAAATCACGCACTTCTTGATAAGTACTAATTCTGTCACCAAAGCCTCTCATCATTAAAAGTGTGATCCTTTCCTGTTCACTAAGTAACATTATTGTAATTATTATTAAAAGAAAGAGTACAAAACAAAATTAATCCCGTAAGAACAATAATAGAAACAAACGAAAACCTGGTGGTAAATTACAAGTAGAAGACGACAAAAATACTTAGCTAACTAATCAAAATAAATAACTACAAATTACTGTTACTGTAGGAATAGCATGCTCCACACTAAATAAATTACTCATCAGTGTATTGATGCAACAATTATCAGCCGATCAAAAATAAGTGAATAATAAGCTGTTATGATCGGCTGTCAATAATAAGTTATTTTATTTTATTACCAATAACAGTGATTGGAAATGTCTTTTTTTGTAATGTACTTTTCCATTTGTTGGTTTTTTTTGTTAAATTGATTTCATTGTTTATTTTTCAATATTTTTAACTATTAATATTATCTAACATTGTTTATGAGGTCACATTAATAGCATTTTAGTTTCATTATTGTGTCAACCATTTCTTTTAAAACTAAAACTTCAATCAGCCGCCATTTTGGATACAAGTATCATTGAGAATTTTTATTTATGCCGATTTCTAGTATTTAAAAGGCCTTTAAAATGATGTACCACACAATGGGTGTTTACATTTAAAATATTTGAGTTACAACCCCCAGGCCATCCCCTTAGAAGGGGTTGAAATTCAGTTGTACGTCAAAAGGTAAAGTATTTGACCAATAACTTATCCTGAAAGTTACAGTATTATATCTACAACAGTTTACAACTTATTGAAGGGTTCCCATACATTTATGTCTCACCTGTATACCATGCTTTCCAGCAAATCTGACATAATTATAGAGAAATTAACATTGGTCAATGTACTGTCATCATTTATCATATTTATCATAAAGGTGTAATCTAACTTTTATTGCTCCTGTCGTTAAGAAACAGAATAAAAATGAGTCTATAAAATATTTCAATAGCTCTAATAATTCAATTATTAGTGAATAAAGACTAAATTTTATTCAATTTCGACAGCCCGGTACATACATAAGAAAAATTTTGCTTCCATTGTTGTCTGAACATTAACCAGGTGTGTAAAGTGGTCAAATTACTTCCATTTTTGGTTTTACAGTACGAGAGGCCATGAGTTCGAATCCCACACACTATTAATTTTTTTAAATTTTTGTTTTGCTAAATAATTTTATTAAATAATATAATTTAATAATTTTTTAACCTAATTTAATAAAAAAATACTTTACTAGTTAGTTATTGTCTGTTGAATTAAACATTATAAGAATTATAATTTCAAATGTTTTTCATTATTTAATTAATAATACTCAATGATATTAGATTAACAAAAATAATTAATATGTAGGACTCGAACTTACGGCTTTGCGTACTGTAATATCAAAAATGAAAATAAACTGACTACTTTACACGCCCAGCTAATGTTTAGACGACAATTTTTTTTTTTTAATCCCTAATGTGTGTACGTTGCAATCTGTTTTCAGAACAATAAGCAACCCCATGACCCAATGAGATAAGGATGATATGTATGACGTGTAAATGAGGTGTAGTCTTGTACAGACGCAGGTCGACCATTCCTGAGAGAGTATGGTTAATTGAACCCCAACCATCAAAATACACCGGTACCCACTGTCTAGCATTCAAATCCGTATAAAAGTAACTACCTTTACTAGGATTTGAACCAGGAACCTTTGTCTCCGAAAATCAGCTGTTAATTAGCTAATTTTGGCGACGACTTTACCTCTAGACCAACCCGGTGGATTAGACGACAATAGACGCGAAATTTTTTCTTGTGTAAGTACCGCGCTAAACCGAAATTGAACATTTTTGCCTTTATTTATTAATCATTTTTTAGCTATTAAAATCCTTTATATGTAGACTCATTATTTTAATCTGTTTCCTAACGACTGGAGTATAAGATTACACCCTTGTAATATGATTAATTTTTTTTTTTTTTTTTGGTTTAACGTCCGACTCTTCTGCAATTACTGCTAATGAAGTGACATTTTGTAATGTATGAAAACATGCCGTGCCTGAATGGGATTCGAACCCCAGACCGCATGATGAATATGATTAATATTGACAGTACATTGTTCAATGTTAATTTCCCTAAATGTCAATTTGTTGGGAAACATGGTGTCTATTAACTTAATTACAGTCATTGAGTAATCATGTATTAAAATACAATAATTAGGGTAAAAAATGAGTTTATTAACGTAGAAAGAATTTTAAAATTTCAATTTTTCTGATTTTTAAAATGACAGCAATCATGTAACATCCTTTTTAAAAGTCCTTGAGCTAAAATACATAAATATTTATGAAAAGAGAACCATTAATGCAGCAATATAGTTTATAATGGAGCTTATTATAAGAACATAAATTTGACTTACTTTTTTTCAAGTTAAACAGAAAAAGCTCTTTGAAATGACTAAATTTGTTTTGTTATTCTTAACCACAGTGATTTACCTGATATGTATCAATATCTCAAGAGCAGTTAATGTATCTGCAGTAAGTAATACCTATAATATAATTTATCACTTTGATCATCCCGTCCTTTATTTATTTATAAAAATATATTCCTAATTACATGTTTCTACATCTTTAGAAAAAAAATTAACTAATGTTTACTGCATTTACTTTTATACAATGAATGACTATCCTACTATGACTAGAAACGAACGAGTGAAACATACCATATATCTGCATTAGGTTTTATTTATATGCTTTAACTAAATAAACGTTTCAATAAAAACGTTCGTTATCGTTGGTTCATCATTTATAAAGCATATTTTATCTTTCTAAACTCCGAAAGGTAGTTAAGGAATATCAAAAAGAAAATAAACCTTTCAAAACTTAAAAAAAAAAAAAAATCTGGTGTAAAACACTCACACGACTTTCTCTTTCCAATGCAAATAATTTACATTATAACCTAACATTAGTAATAAAACATTAGAATTAGACAAAAAACTAACCTCAAAAAACACAACCTTATTTTAATCATGAGTGAAAGACGCAAAATGAAATCAACATCAGTTTGGCTTAAAAAAATCAAAAATGAAATCACTCTTTAATGCTAAACTAGGCTCTGCAGAGAAAAATGCTCTAAATAAAAGGTGTAAATCTTTTAATTTTCTATAAATTTGATCCTAAGGCTGAAATATTTTTAAAAAATCAGTTTTTTACAAGTTTTCGTGAGAAAAAACAGAAAATCGCTATTTACCGGTTAACTAAGCGTTATACAAAAAAATGTTAAGAATAAAAGTCATAGGACGTTAAATTGTCTACTTTTATTAAAAATACATATTAAAGTCGCAATCTTATAAACAATTTTCTACGAGAAACCAACGTCTCCAAGAATTTCAGCAGACGTGGCACCTACTCTATCTTGTAGAGATAATGATGTAGAGATGCTGTAGAGAAAATGTAGAGATCTTGTATACATCTTGTAGAGCTTGTAGAGTAAATGGGGCGATTTTAAATAAATCGTAGGAGCCGTTTTTGAGAAAATCACAAAAAAGTGAAATTCAGTAATTGCCCTAAACTAGGCTCCGTAGAGAAAAATGCGTACATTACAATAAATTTATAAGTTTTTAATTTGCTATAACTTTGATTATATATTTTTTATCGTAAAATGCATATTGAGGCCGCAGTCCTAAAATACAAATAACCTTTCATTACAGCATGATAATAGCGAGTCATATAATGATCAGCGTTCAGAAAAAGTGCAAGGTCCACCTAAAGAAGGTTTTACTTCAAAAAATATTTTAATATTTTATTATTTGATATCTACAATTCTAAAAGATAAGCTGCAACATCTAAATTGATCAAATCTTAATAACATGTTGTACCGGAACAAGGTTTAAAAAATTGTATTGTGTTATAGTGTGTAAAATATAGCAAGCTTGTATGTATTTGTTTATTTACAGCCAGTAAGATTTGTGCGATATGAAAAGTTTTCCCAGTGCCGAGGGCAAGAGCATTTACCAATTCAATACAAAGATGTTATTTTGAATCAAGTCAGTTACAATTTAGTTGATATTTCAGCAACTGTTACCACGAGTATTAATTTTGGCGGTCAAGATATTCGTGTGAGTAAATACATTATTAGTAAAAACAACACATTAAATTCTCATTGAATAAGAAATTTTAAAAAATGATTAAAATTTTGCACTAATATTATACAAAGTGGTCTGAATTATTGAGATATTAATAACAATTAGATAAATAAATTCACACAAAAGTCTAAGTAACATCATCCCTAGAATATATTTTTATTGTAATAAACTTGATGAGCTGGTATAATAAATGATTTATATAAAATAATTTACCAAATATTTAGATGTAACAAAAATGAAATACCAACAGCATGGTATTCATTGTTCATGAAAGGAGTAATCATCAAAGAGCAAATAACATGGGCATACAAATTAACATTAGTTTTTCAATAAGTGATTGTAAAATAGGGGTGATTGTTACGGGAAGTAGGATTGTAATAAATTAGATGTAGACTGCTTAGCAGGGGCCAAATTTCCATTTGGCACACGCTTTTACCACGTTTAAAACGTTGTCATCAGAGTATCAACTCCATCAAATACATTAATTCAATTATTTAAAATTTATTTTTGAATTTTTATAAGCTGTCCACATGATCCTCCTGTATCCTGCCATTTCGCCTCATTCCATGTCCCAGCCCTTCCACCTCATGTATTATCTGGACCAGCAATTAAATTTTTCCCTTCCTGATTTCCGAACAGCATTTAACAATCTCTTCGTTCCACAAATCCACTACCCTTCCTTCTCAGTTTTCTCCCAAAGAGTTTTTAAAATCCTTTCATGAGTGATAATATGTTTCTTGGGCTATGAAGGCTATAATGATATGTATTCTTGGGCTATAAAGGGCTTCTGTCGTCAACTGGAAGAAGACCCCTTAATTCCTTTTACAAAAGGCTTAAGGGAACCGGCCGGGATCCCATCCCGGCCAGTATGGATAGTGTCCTATCCATACATTCTTGTTGTGTAGCCTGTTAGTAACCTTGTGACCACTCATCAGCACGATGATCGTCTCATGGTGAACGGAACTGGAAGGGCTGCCCATTTCACTCTGGCAGATGGTGGCTTGAGGCACTCAGTCTGTCAACCAAAAAGCTGAAAGCAACAGTAAACTACAGCTTTTTCTGTGTGACTAGAATTATCGTGAGGAAACTCCTTCATGTATGATTCTGGTTAGGCTTACTTAGTGTCTGCAAGTCTTCAAGAGCTTCGAGACCTTCAAGAACTTCGAGAACTTCAAAATATGAAAAAATTTGATGGCGTCCTCTCTGGTAAAACATACCGAGATAAACTAGTCCTCTACTTGGGTCTCCGAGCGAGGACTACCAGAGGGGACTTCATAAAAAAGATATAAGTTTCTGAAATTCTGCGATTTGTAACATGGAATGTTAGGAGTTTAAAACAAACTGGTAGGTTAGAGAATTTAAAAAGGGAAATGGATAGGTTGAAGTTAGATATTGTAGGCATTAGTGAGGTACGCTCGGACGATTGTCAAGACTTTTGGTCAGGGGATTATAGGGTTATTAACACTGAAGCCATCGGATGGCAGGGTGGAGTGGGTATAGTAATGAATAAAAAAATTGGACAAAGAGTTAACTATTAGAAGTAGTGTAGTGATAGGATTATCACGGTTAGAGTAGATACGAAACCAAAGCCCACCACTATAGTGCAGGTCTACATGCATACGTCTTCACATAGAGAGGAAGAAATAGAACAAGTATATGAGGAATTAGGTGAAGTAATAGAATATGTCAAGGGTGATGAAAATTTGATAGTTATGGGAGACTGGAATGCAGTAGTTGGAAAAGGAAAAGAAGGAAGATAATTGGAGAATATGGTCTAGGGAAGAGAAATGACAGAGGGAGTCGGCTGATAGATTTCTGCTCTAAATATAATTTAGTGATAAGCAATACACTATTTAAGAATCTCGAAAGAAGGTTATACACTTGGATGATGCCAGGTGACAAGGGAAGATACCAAATAGATTATATAATGGTTAGACAAAGATTCAGAAACCAGATTGTGAACTGTAAAGTCTATCCAGGTGCAGACATAGAAAGTGATCATAACTTAGTAGTAATGGATAGCAGGCTTAAACTTAAAAAACTGAAGAAGAGACAGGAAAATGTTAGGTGGTATGTGGACAAACTAAGAGAACAAGACAACCAGATAGGTTTTCAGGAACATTTACAAAAACGGATAGAAGAAAGAGGTAATGACACAAGAAGTGTAAAGGAGGAGTGGATAAACTTCAAGGAGGTGGTAGTGAGAGCAGCAGAAGAATGGATAGGACATACTAAAAGAAGAGGTAGGAAACTTTGGATTACTAATGATATTTTGGAACTGATGGATGAGCGACAGAAATATAAAAACGCAAAGGATGAAAGAGGCAAAAGGCAATATGGCTACTTGAGAAATACCACAAAGAAAATGTAAGCGAAGGAAGATTGGATCAGAGCGAAATGGACGGACATTGAAAGTAAAATGGTAGTTGGTAAAGTAGACGCAGCTTACAGAAAAATAAGGGAAAAACTTTGGAGAACGAAAGAAGAAAGCTGTTAATTTACAAAGTGCAGATGGCAAACCATTGTTGAATGGCCAAGAGAGAGCTGAAAGATTGAAGGAATACGTAAACCAACTCTACAGGGGAAAATAAATTAGAACATGATGCGATAGAACAAGAAACTGATGTTGAAGAAGATCAAAGAGGGGACCCTATACTACGAGAAGAATTCGATCGGGCACTTAAGGATATGAATATGAATAAGACGGTAGGAATAGATAACATACCATCGGAATTATTATTACGTTGTGGAGAAGTTGCTCAAAACAAATTGTACAAACTTGTGTGCAGAATGTATGAGAGTGGAGAAGTACCATCGGACTTTAAAAAAAATATTATGATTCCAATACCAAAAAAGTCAGGAGCGGAGAAGTGAACATTACAGAAACATCAGCCTAACATGCCATGCATCAAAGATACTGACAAGAATTATATACAGGAGAATAGAACACCGAGTAGAAGAAGTATTGGACGATGACCAATTTGGATTTAGAAGGAGAATGGGAACTCGAGATTCAATATTGGCTTTGAGACTGATTATTGAGAAAAGGATAAAGACAAATAAAACTACTTATATGGCATTTGTAGATTTAGAGAAAGCATTTGACAATTTGGACTGGAGTAAAATGTTTAAAATTTTGAAAAGGCTAGGAATTAAAAACAAAGAAAAGAAAGTTATCTACAGGCTGTATAAGAATCAAACAGCTGTTTTGAGAATCGACGGGTACGAAAAAGAGGCTGCTGTAAGAAAAGGTGTGTGACAAGGTTGTTCTTTGCATGAAGCGAGGGAAAAATTTAACGCAGGAATAAAAATTTAAGGAGAAACAATAAAAATACTGAGATTCGCCGATGATATAGTTGTATTAGCCGAGACTAAGAAAGAACTAGAGAATGCCTTAAATGGAATGGATGAAATCTTGAGAAAGGATTACTTCATGAAAATTAATAAGAACAAAACGAAAGTGTTGTGCAGCAGCAAGAGTGGTTTAGAAGAGATGGGAAATTTGAAAGTAGGCAACGAAAACTTACAGGAAGTTGGGAAATTCTGCTATCTAGGGAGTAAAATAACAAAGGATGGTAGAAGCACAAGTGATATCAAGAGTAGAATTGTTCAAGCTAGAAAAGCCTTTGAAATGAAAAACAGCTTACTGACTACAAACATTGATTTACAGATTAGGAAAAATTTCTTAAAACATTATGTTGGAGTGTAGAATTATACGGGAGTGAAACGTGGGTGATAGGGGCTGTAGAAAAGAAGAGGATCGAAGCTTTTGAAATGTGGTGTTAGGCCTATAAGAAAATGTTAAAGATTAGGTGGGTGGACAAAGTAAGTAATTTAGAGGTTCTTAGGCGAGTGGATGAAAAAAGAAGTATATGGAAGCATCTTACCAAAAGAAGGAATAGGCTAGTGGGGCATATCCTAAGACATCCGGGTATTGGACTATTAATAATGAAGGGTAATATTGAGGGAGTAAATCGTAGAGGGAGGCAAAGATTAGAATATGTAAAGCAAATTGCAAAAGATGTAGGGTGTTACAGGTATGTAGATATGAACCGACTTGCGCAAGATAGAACAGGTTGGAGAACTGCATCAAAACAGTCGAGAAACTGATGACAAAAAAAAATTACCTCCAAACATTAACCTGTACTTTCGAAAATTCAAATGTAAAAATTTAATTATTCTCATACACCCAACGCCTCTGGCAGCCGAACTTTAGTTTATGGAAAAGTGCGGGCGTGCAGCGCACGCACTACTATGTTTCTGATCCACTAATAATTTCAAATCTAGAACTACATAACGTCAAAATACAAAAATTCAAGGTGTAACTTTATACTTTGAAACTCCGAACCTCTCAATGCCAAACCAAAAGCTCAAATGTAATAAGTTAAAAACTATAACACAAAAATTTAAAATGAAAATTTTGAAACATCATATCTTAAAACATCAACTTTTAAAACTTTAAACTTAAAAACTAATTATTCTAACCCCTATGGTAAAGTACATCGTGGGATTTCTATGTTTCTAATCCACTTATAAATTCAGATTCACCTCACCCCGTTGACGGTCGAATTTCACCCTATCACAAAGTTCGGGCGCGCAGCGTACGCACTTTTATGGTGCTAATCTAGCTATGAATTTTGATCTACCTACCCCTGTGATACGAGACACGAAAGAGGCACGTAGTACCGCTGGAGAGGCGAGTACTAGTCATTACGTTTGTAAATAAATACCAATAGGTTAAATTTTCGTTCAATATAATATTTTGTTCTCATTTCGTTTGATTTATTTAACTAGACGTACGCTACAAGTTTGAATTTCGTCATTACTTGTTTCACTGAAGATGCCAAGCCTTCTTTTTATCAAAAGGATTGAAAGATGTAGTATCTCATGAATCTACAACGGAATTTTGTGCTTAAGTCTCTTTTATCTAACAAATGCTTCATCTTCATCACAACTGCTTTTGTCTTTCCTATCCACGCTTCTAATTTTGGTGATTCATCGGTATTTTCAGTTATTGTTATTGTCCCAAAATATCTGTATCTCTTTACTCATTTTATACAAATATTATTTATTGTTAAGTTCACTACATCATTGTTAGTTTTGGATACGACCATAATTTTTATTTAATTTAATGGTTAGGAGGAGACTATATTTTGTATCCCGCCAATGTTGAATATGCTATTTTTAGGTACATTTTTCATAGTATTGGTAAAAGATAGGGAAATTTAACTTTACACATAGGGTCTCTTCTCGAGCTACCGACATTTTTTCAATTTAATCTTTAAACCACACCATTTTTTTAAAATTACGAATAACATAAAATTTTTTACAAATTGTTTTCTACGTTTTTTGGGTATTACTAATTTTTGGAGCACCTGGGAAGTCATAAAAATGTCGGTATATACAGAGTGAGGCATATGTACGGGAACCCTTCAATAAGATGGAAACTGTTGTAGATATAATACTGTAACTTTCAGGATAAGTTATTGGTCAAATACTTTACCTTTTGACGTACAACTGAATTTCAACCCCTTCTAAGAAGGTGGCCTAGGGGTTGTAACTCAAATATTTTAAATGTAAACACTCATTGTGTGGTACATCATTTTAAAGGCCTTTTAAATACAAGAAAAACGGCATAAATAAAAATTCTCTATGATACTTGTATTCAAAATGGCGGCTGATTGAAGTTTTAGTTTTAAAAGAATGATTGACACAATAATGAACCTTAGAACAACATTTTTTTGAATGAATAACGAAATACATTGAAGAAAACTGGTTATTTATTTAGTAATCTGTTTACTACTATTTATATTTCAATTTAAAAGATGCTCGAAATGCCCTCCTTCTCTCGTTTGACAGTGTGCCAGTCTGTCATAAAATGATGACACCGCATTATTTAATGACTCCTGAGTGATGGTTTGTGCTGCTTCTTCAATTTTATTTCGTAGCTCATTGATATTTTGCAGCTTACTTCGGTAATTAAGTGGCCCCATAGAAAGTAATCCAATGGTGTCAAGTCGGGTGATCTCGCTGGCCATTCTATTGCCCCTCTTCGTCCTCCAATCCATCTTCCAGAAAAAACATCATTTAAAATTTGGCGTACCCGAATGCCATAATGAAGTGGGGCACCATCTTGTTGATACCAAATGTTGTGGAAGCGGGGGGGCCAACAATGTGTTGAATTCTTGGAATAATATCTTGCACAAGCAATCTTTTGTACAAATCTGCGTTTAAATTTCCATCAATAAAAATAGGCCCTACCAATCGTCCACCAACAATACCTGCCCATAGATTTACTTTGACTGGATACTGAGTATGGGCTTCACTATACCAGCGCGGATTTTCATCAGACCAATACCGACAATTATGGCGATTAACATTGCCATTCAACAAGAACGTGGCCTCATCACTGAAAACAATATCGTTTAATAAACCAGGACGTGCACAAATATTGTTCATCATAGTTTTGCAGAACTCAAGCCTTCGATCGCAGTCATTAAGTTCTTGTACCAGATGTATTTTAAATGGTTTGAAGTGTGCATCTTTCAATGTCCGAATCACTGAACGTTGGCTAATGTCATAATCTTGTGCTACTTTACGAGTTGACCAATGAGGATCCTCCATAAATGCTTGCATAATTTGTAATGATTTATTATCATCTGTTGCATATTTAGGTCTACCTTGTTTTACTCTGTTAGAAACACTTTCTGTCTCTTGCAATCATTGTATGGTTTTTGACACTACTTTTTGAAATAGGGTCACGATTGTTAAATGTCGCATTGAACAAATCACGCACTTCTTGATAAGTACTAATTCTGTCACCAAAGCCTCTCATCATTTAAAGTGTGATCCTTTCCTGTTCACTAAGTAACATTATTGTAATTATTATTAAAAGAAAGAGTACAAAACAAAATTAATCCCGTAAGAACAATAATAGAAACAAACGAAAACCTGGTGGTAAATTACAAGTAGAAGACGACAAAAATACTTAGCTAACTAATCAAAATAAATAACTACAAATTACTGTTACTGTAGGAATAGCATGCTCCACACTAAATAAATTACTCATCAGTGTATTGATGCAACAATTATCAGCCGATCAAA